>OZ009946.1:40215275-42715275 GCA_963932025.1 Erebia epiphron | reverse complement strand
CTATTTGTATACATAATACAAAACCTGTTACCGTTTCATTCTTCGTTGCTTTTGCTACGTTCACTGCCGGACTCGCTGGCAGACGTTGATCTGACACTAATGGACGTTTCTTTGAACTGGCTTATGAAGTCTAATAGTTTCTGGAGGTTCCTCTGCGTTTTGATTTGGTCCGCTAATAACTGCCGCTTCTCTGCATTGTGTTCGTCTAAGTTCTCCTTCAATGTCGCCGCTCGCGCTTCTAATTTACGTAATTCTACACACAGTTCAATGTTCTTCTCTTGCAAACGTTTTCTTTCCGCAAGTTTGTCTAAAAAGATAACAAAACTAAATTTGTAAAAAGAAAACTAAACGATATTTGACACAAATATCATTTAGTTTTAAGTTATTTTATTTAATAAGTGTGTTTTTAAATCAAGTAACCAACATACTTCTTACCCGTAAACACTATTATGGGTGTTCTTTCTTACTTAGAGCGGGTCCACACGGCACGATGCGTCAGCGTTGCTTCAGCGTTGCGTCGACGTAGCGCTGCGCTGCGTCGATTTACATACTAATAATCCTAGTGTACACACGATGCGCTGCGTCGACGCAACGCACTCACGACTGAACTGCAGCCCCGAGACGAAGCGGGCGGGGGTGTACTCATTGCGACGCCTGTGTAGTAACGCTGCGATGACGCAGCACCCGTGTGGCCGGCTATGCGTCAAAACTTACGGCCGGTCCACACGGAGCTCTGCGTCAGCGTTGCGTCGACGTAGCGCTGTCGCTGCGTCGTTTTACATACTAATTATGCGGTGCGACGACGCAACGAGCCGTGTGGACTCTCTGTAACAGCAGCGCCCATGTGGCCGGCTATGTGTCAAAATATATGCGTTACGACGATGCAACGCAACGTGCCGTGTGGACTCTCTGTAATTGGGGTACTAATTACGTAGCTGACTTCCATTTTCAAATCCAAGATGGCTTACGTGTTTCCACGTGTAGATTTCGAGGCTTTCGATTCTAACTAAACACGCAATGTACCTGCTGCTTTAAGATTAGTACTTACAGCGCTGCACTGTCGCAGGCAATATAATATATTTTTAGGATCGTTACCCACACCTGACATGCGTCTGCTGCCACACGGCGCACGACGCGCACCACACCAGCAGCGGCGGCACGTCACTCACCTCTATACAAGTCAAGGTTCTGTGTGGGCGTGCTGGCGCAGGCGGTGGGGTCCGGCAGCGGCGCGCTGCAACCGGCAAAGCAGCCCTCCGCGCCGCACCCCGTGTGTTACCCACACCTAACATGCATATGCTGCCACACACACCAGCAGCGGCGGCACGTCACTCACCTCTATACAAGTCAAGGTTCTGTGTGGGCGTGCTGGCGCAGGCGGTAGGGTCCGGCAGCGGCGCGCTGCAAGCGGCAAAGCAGACCTCCGCGCCGCACCCCGTGTGTTACCCACACCTAACATGCGTATGCTGCCACACACACCAGCAGCGGCGGCACGTCACTCACCTCTATACAAGTCAAGGTTCTGTGTGGGCGTGCTGGCGCAGGCGGTAGGGTCCGGCAGCGGCGCGCTGCAAGCGGCAAAGCAGACCTCCGCGCCGCACCCCGTGTGTTACCCACACCTAACATGCGTATGCTGCCACACACACCAGCAGCGGCGGCACGTCACTCACCTCTATACAAGTCAAGGTTCTGTGTGGGCGTGCTGGCGCAGGCGGTAGGGTCCGGCAGCGGCGCGCTGCAAGCGGCAAAGCAGACCTCCGCGCCGCACCCCGTGTGTTACCCACACCTAACATGCGTATGCTGCCACACACACCAGCAGCGGCGGCACGTCACTCACCTCTATACAAGTCAAGGTTCTGTGTGGGCGTGCTGGCGCAGGCGGTAGGGTCCGGCAGCGGCGCGCTGCAAGCGGCAAAGCAGACCTCCGCGCCGCACCCCGTGTGTTACCCACACCTAACATGCGTATGCTGCCACACACACCAGCAGCGGCGGCACGTCACTCACCTCTATACAAGTCAAGGTTCTGTGTGGGCGTGCTGGCGCAGGCGGTCGGGTCCGGCAGCGGCGCGCTGCAACCGGCACAGCAGCCCTCCGCGCCGCACCCCGTGTGCTGCCACACGGAGCAGGACGCGCACCACACCAGCAGCGACGGAACATCTGAAAATAGAACAATGGTATCTGGGATGGTCCTTCGTACCGGATATTTGGCTTATTCAGGTATTTTAGTTGTTAAATATTTTTCACACCGCTCGCTCGACAATGTGGCCAATTATGAATAACATTTTTCAACAATTATATTATTTTTCAATAACAATTTTCAATCTCTAAACTTAACTAAAATGCACCTCTTAATCTAGTTCTGTCCCTTTCTGCAGAGAGCATTATGAAAGGGTTAGCAAAATTTTTAATGCTGTCATTTTATTTTAGTAAAGAGAATGTTGACAACAGAACCAGCCCAGTGCCTTATTACAAGACCTGTTATCTAAAGGTTAAAAAGTACGTCATTACATTCATAAGGCTCATTCATAAGGGTTGTAATTTTGTACTGAAATCCTTTACGCGGGCTATAAATTGTAATGTGATTTGAATTTAGAAAGATCCCGTATCCAAAGAAAATTCTATATTGCTGTCTTCCTTCGACGTACGATGGCATCCCTCATACTCGCGTGATTCGAAATTTGCTATCTCGCTTCGATGAGTGATGGCGTCCCTTTCACTCGCAGAGCCCGAACAATTAAAATAGATGCTCAAAGTACAAAAAACTATTTGGTTCCAGAAACTTCATAAGATTTCTGCAAATGGAAAACTATGAAAGGTGTCAATTGCCCGATTTCAGAGGCCATAAATCAATGATAGTTCTTGAAAGTAAACTAGCAATATAGTTTTTTTTCAAGTACTTCAACTACCATTGATTTATTTATTCATTGTCATTTTTAGTTATTGAGATTATAATATTGAATTTTGTTTCTATTAGCCATCTTTTAATGTCACGCGAGGTGTGAAAAGTAGAGTATTCAACGCAGGGGTAATGTTGTCCTCGTCTTGGGCGCCCATTAACCCCGCGCTTCACTCAGGATTCTAGATGCAACACCCTCGGTACGTTTGGGAGTTACTCTATAATCTCTGGTTACGCTTGAGATTTATCTCGGCATCCGTAACGTTAGACATTGCATTGCATGTTGAATAATCTACTATTATTTGTGCAACCTAATCGGCATCAACCTCCGGCATCGGCGGCCTGAGACTTAGTTGTGACGTCAGCAGTTAGTAGAGGAGCGCGGGAGAAATTTACAACAGCATAAAAAGTGTGGCAAGCTAACCTGGAATCACAGAGGTGTGTGATTATAAAATTGCAGGAATTAGTTTAGAATTTAGTTACCATTTCTGCCGCATCCATGGCAAACTTTTTTAGTAGTATATACAGGTTCTACCGATAGCCCGGCTGGCAGAGCCGCGGCCCAGGCCGGCTTACTACTGCTCCAACCTAAGGATCGAGTTTAAGTATCATTAATATTTAAATATCAATAGTAAATTATATCAGCGACTATAAAGTACAAATTAAAAAAAAAATTTTTTATTCACTACAAGTTAGCCCTTGACTGCGGTCTCACCTGATGGTAAGTGATGATGCAGCCTAAGATGGTAGCGGGATAACCTGTTAGGGGCATGGCAGTTATATTAAACCCATACCCCTATTCGGTTTCTACACGGCATCGTACCGGAACGCTAAATCGCTTGGCGGCACGTCTTTACCGGTAGGGTGGTAACTAGCCACGGCCGGAGCCTCCCACCAGGCCAGACCAGGGAAAATTAAGAAATTACAAATTTCCGAACCCTGCCGGGGATCGAACCCGGGACCTCCGCACGTTAAGGCAACAGCGCTCAACACTGCGTCACCGGCCACGGAGGTTGTCATAATCTTTAAATATTTTGGAAATTATATTGTAGAGCCTAAACCCTTCTCATTCTGAGAGGAGACCCATTGCCCGTAGTGCAATAGGTTGAGATGAATTGATAAACTAGCTGATGCCCGCGACTACGTCCGCGTAGATTGAGATTTTTTGGTTCCCGCGGGAACTTCTTAATTTTCCGGGACAAAAAGTAGCCTATGTGCTATTCCAGACTATAATCTATCTCTGTGCAAAATTTCATCCAGATCCGTTCAGCCGTTGCGGCGTGATTGAGTAACAAACATCCATCCATACATCCATCCATACATCCATCCATACATCCATCCATCCAAACTTTCTCATTATTTTATAACTAGATGATTCCCGCGACTTCGTCCGCGTGTACCAAGTTTTTTCGATTCCCGCGGGAACTCTTCAATTTTCCGGGATAAAAAGTGGCCTATGTCCTTCCCCGGGATATAAACTATCCCTGTACCAAATTTCATCAAAATCGGTCGAATAGATGGGCCGTGAAAGCGTAGCAGACAGACAGACAGACAGACAGACTGACAGACACACTTTCGCATTTATAATATTAGTATGGATATTTATTTGATGTTTTAAATACTTACTAACATTTATAAAAATTTGAGGTCTCAAACCAGTTATAGGGATTGTATTTTTTAAGGATCGATATAAAGATTTGTGTACACTTGAATTCAAATTCCGTTGAATAAAATTAAATAATCATACTAATATTATAAATGCGAAAATGTATTTGGTTGTTGGTTTGTCTTTCAATCATGCCGCATCGGAGCAACGAATTGACGTGATTTTTGGCATGGATATAGTGGAGGACCTAGAGAGTGACAGTCTTATTTCCCGGAAAAGCAAGGAGTTCCCGCGGGAATAAAAAAAAAAATTAAACCACGCGTACGAAGTCGCGGGCATCAGCTATATGATCATGATAATGATATTGATCTTACCTGCTTTATTCTCAGATGAGGAACCGGAGGGTGAACCTTCACGAGATGATTTGTTCTGACTCTGAAAATTAAATTGAGCATCAATATTCCTATTTTAATGCGATATTTATTAAACTATTATAATACACAGCATAATAAATACCTGCTGTTTCCGTAACTTCGCCGAACGTGTTTGGGGTGGATCGCTGTGGCTTTGTAAATAAGGAAATTGATTGTATTTTTTGCGTTTCTGAAATATAATTTATTTTTTATTTATATAATAGGCATTTAGGTCTGCTTGTATAATATAAATATCAAGTTTAATGCACATTGATTCTCTTTCTTTTCCCACTCTCTTCCGTAAAATCTTTTTTGCCTAAAATTTATTTTTTTTGTTTTGTTAAAACGCCCATGGAGATTATTGTTACGGTGGATGCTACGGCCGCTTCACCTGGCTTTTGTATTGGTGGCAACACCTACCCTGCCCTTGTGTGAAGCGGCCATAACATCAAACGACGGATTCTAAACACACATAATGATACTCTTCTATGTACCTACACCTCTTATTTATATGAGAGCCTTAAACTGTCATACTCTATACAATAATAAATATGTATTTCAAATCGTAAATTGTTGTAATTTACCGGCAGCATATCGTAGTTGCCGTAAAGGAAATCATTCTTATTTGTACTTGTTGTAGATCTCTTCCGTCGTTCGTTTCTTTTCCTTTCCAATACTTCTCTCTGCGCTGGCGTAATCAGACCAAGAAGCCTAAAAAAATTGCATAGGTAAATATCTAACGGCTGACTGATGCCCAGGTTAGCTTTTATTTTACTTGCAATAAATTGTGGGTTGTTTATGGGTCAAATCTTGCAACTGTATTTTAAAACATTAATCCCCAACTGACTGAGCTAAAATTTTGCTTGTTTAGATTGGATGACAATGGGGCTAATTCTGTAGTGCACAATCTCTTAACTTAACTAAAATGACAGCATTAAAAATATTGCCAACCCTTTCATAATACTCTCTGCCGAAAGAGACAGAACTAGGTTTAGAGGTATCATTTTAGTTTAGCTTAGAGACTGTTATACAGAATTGGCCACAATACATAGTTAGCTAAGTGACGTCATTTTAAATCTAATATGCCGGACTCCCAAAGATGGCAGACTAGTTATTTTTATGCACACAGCTAATTAATTAATTAATAATTATTTGGCCTTAAGCCCTGATCACACTTATAACACACAACAAGTTGTTTGTTGTTGCTTAAAATATATAAGTTATAAATCTTCAATTAATTACTTTCTAGATAGTTTGGTACATGATAAATAGTACATTGTTCACTGAGGGAAGAAAGTGACCAATTACTAACAAGGGTGTAGTTTGAGGCCGAGACACAGCTGAACGGCCTCAGTACACGCGAGTTAGGAATCAGATTTTCTCCTGAGTGATACATAGTGCTATATTAACTCATTTTCAGAGAGATTGCAACTTAATTTAGAAAGCATACCTCAAAAAAAGTTCCTTAGTAATAGGTTCACCAGGTTCAGGCAAAGGGGGCGGTGAAGGAGTCGGCGATACATCGCACGATGAGTCAGAATCCGATCTCTGTTCTTGCCATTCCTGTTCTTGGATCTCGCTACCACTACAACAAATAAAATAAAATTTTGTTTAGTGCAATTTACATTTTGCAAGAGAATGCCCTCATGGATTTAGGTTTCTGAAATCCTATCAGGAACTCTTGATCATTCAGCAGATCTATAATCGTTCCCGGGCTGCAAAGCTACAGTACTACCACTGTTATAAGTTGCATGATGCATCTGCAAAATAAGGTCGAGCAGAAAAGCAACCTAACGCTGACCAAAATCGAATGTGAACACTAATAAAATACAGAACTTATTGCTGTACGTTACGATTCACAAAGACTCATCTATCTATCAAACAATAGTAGCCGGACATGCGCTATGATAGGCTGTGATATTTTTGCGCCATTCAAAAATAAGATTTCTAAGCAGGTACATCGGCGTAACTCATAAAAATGGTAGTACTGTACCTCTGTGCCACTCAAAATAGGAAATATGCATGATTTATTTTTATTTCTTAAATCAATCATTTACATCTTTATAACATAGTAAAAAATATAAATAGGTTTGAAAATAGTCAAATAATTACGTTAATTGGTGTTTTAAAGTTAAGTATAAATTTGAGCCATTCAAACGCCACCATTAATCGCGCGCTTTTGATGACGTCATTGGTTATGCCCCGTGTTTGTTTACTATAGCGATTCAGTTCAGTTACTTCATAATTATTATTTTCAGTTTTAATTGCTAAGTACACAAATTATGGAAGAAGTTAAAAAACCTTCTTTCAAGTATTGTATGGTACCGAAGTGCAAAAATACTACTCTTAGTACACCCGATAAAGTGTTTTTTCGTATTCCACGCGATGCGAAATTACGAGAAAAATGGTGCAAGATGATGAGAAGGGATAATCTAGCTCCATTATATTATATTTTGTTGTGAAGATCATTTTAACGTAAGTAGGTACTCAATACTCAATCATCATACTATACTAATATTATAAATGCGAAAGTCACTTTGTTTTTTGGTTTGTTGGTTTGTCCTTCAATCACGCCGCAACGGAGCAACGGATTGACGTGATTTTTGGCATGGGTATAGTTGAGGACCTGGAGAGTGACATAGGCTACTTTTTATCCCGGAAAATTAAGGAGTTCCCGCGGGAATAACAAAAAACTTAAACCACGCGGACGAAGTCGCGGGCATCAGCTAGTTTACTATAACTATAATCATTGACTATAATCCAAACCCAAGTTATGAAGGGTTCTCAAAATAAAAACCGGCCAAGTGCGAGTCGGACTCGCGCACCGAGGGTTCCGTACTCAAGAAGTAGGTATAATTACCTTTGTTAATGAACCGCAAAACTAACTTTGTTTGTAGAGGTTTACTGTTAATATCAAAAAATTACGTTTGTTGTATGGGACCCCCCCTTTTATATTTACTTTATTGATATTTAATTATTTATTTTGAAAGGTAATATACAAGTTAATATTCTGTGAAAATTGGAACCGTCTACCTGTTACCGTTTTTAATATTGAGCAAAAAAATACGAAAAAAACACGTTTATTGTATGGGGACCCCCCTTAATATATATATTTTTTTAATTTTTAGTATTTGTTGTTATAGCGGCAACGGAAATACATCATTTGTGAAAATTTCAGCTTTCTAGCTATCACGGTCTATGAGATACAGCCTGGAGACAGACAGACAGACAGACAGACAGACAGACAGACAGACAGACAGACAGACAGACAGACAGCGGAGTCTTAGTAATAGGGTCCCGTTTTTACCCTTTGGGTACGGAACCCTAAAAACGAAGAAGCGCTCCGAGAAAAGGTACCTAGGTTGTGCCCTTTCGCTTCGCTTAGCTCGTCTGGGCGGGGACACTCCCGTAAATTAGGAGTTTAGGAACAATTTTAATGACAAATGGTTATGTATAGGTTATGGGTTGGGCTTTAGTATACCGGACGCGAAGGGGGGGAAAAGGGAGGGGAGAAAAGGAGGGGGGGAGGGGATATACCCCCCCTCCAAGTAAAACGTTGCGAATCTTAGTAGTTTCCGAGATATTATTTTTTTTTAATTTTGAGGTTAGGTTTTACTTTTATATGTTTTAATTAATTATACCTACTTTAAAGTACCTACCTTTTGTTTTAGGTAATGGAAAAGGTTAATTTCTTAATTAGAATGGGCTACGCCAGAACACTCGCTTCATCGCCCCTGAATGAAGCGAGCCTACGAGGCCGAGTAGAGCGAAGGGGGGAGGTGGCGAGCGAAGCGAGCGCCGGAGGTCGCCGGCCTACTCGGCCTCGTAGGCTCGCTTCATTCAGGACCTCCTACGCGAGCTTCTGGCTTCGCGCTTAAAAAAAACACTCTAGGGGCAGGGCAGACAAGACTGCGTGGAGTCGGGGTGTGCAGATTCGGTTTTGTGTATGATATGCCTAATTATACATATAATAACACACCTTTATACCTTTCTAGTTAAATAATTAAACCTATAACCTTAAAACGTTTTTTTTTAACCTTGTAACCTTTAAACTGAAAAACGCGTAAAACGATAACTCATAGATTTGAATTTTGGCGCCAATGCACGCGTTCCGTTTTTCCAATAATCGGTACACATATAATATGATTATTACACGATTATTAACATTTTATAATACTTTTTATGTTTGGAACTGATTATAATACGTAAAACGAAACTTTAGTACGCCAACTAAACGTCAATGAGTCTGTAATCTATGGCAAATGTCGTAAGAAATAGTCAAAAGTGGTGAAAATTTGCAATTTTCAAAAAATTATATCTCGAAAAGTATTAGAATTCGCAGTAAAATATTTTAGTGCAAGGCTTAACACATCAAGGTCTTTCTGTAAAAAAAACATGAACCTCCAACTCAGCGTCCGGTATACTAAAGCTGAGCCATAAATGCATCTATTTTCGGTAGATTAACCGATTGTGCTTTGACAAAACCAGTTTCTGTCATCGTCCTAGATTGACTACAAATATATATAAACAAGTAATATACACTGTTGTTGCTGTGCTGCACTGTGTGTGCTGGCTGTTGTTTAAAACAGGAATACAGTTTTAAACAATTTTTTCTCACAATCACTACTAACACAGTATGAATATCGACGCCGATAAATCCACTGACGTGACCACATTTCGTTTCGACCAATGGTGACGCGTTTTGCAAGTTTGAATTTGCCTCCCTTATTTTTCACTTTCTATTTAATATTTTCTGGGTTTAAATAATAACTAAATAAAAAAAATACCTTTTAAGTATAATGTAAAGACAATAAAGAATCTAGAAAAAAATATTTGAGACAAATTTAAATTTTATGCATATTCCCTATTGTTTAAACGGATGATGATGACAAGCAAATTACATACAGCTAACATTTACACTTTACATACAGATAAGACGTAATAGCTAAATCAATGAAAAAATAGCAAAATGCATAATATTGTTCTCATAAGAAAATGAATGTAAAACTCACATAAAAGATTCCTTCACTTTATTTAGTGCATTGGCAAAGTTGTGTCTGCTGTCGTGCACGATATTTGGTAGCTGTTCAAAATTCCTATGATATTTATCCCTCTCATCTCTCTCGCTCTTATGTGAATTCTCTTTCTCATTGTATTTGTTTTCATTATCAGAATCCGAAATGTTGTTTGTTTCATTGCTAATGTTTTCACTTTTAATTTGTATCTCATTAAGAACAGAAGGTTTCAAAAGAGAGGTTGTACGATTCCTATTACGGTATTGTAGTTGATGGTCTCTTAATTGTTGTGCAACATATCTGTTATCGTTCTCTATATTAATCTGCCGGTTTCTAGCTCGTAAACGCTGTTGGTATAATTCTAATTCTCTGCGGAGTCTGTCAACCACCAATTTCTACAAATCAGATTTAATTAAGCATTCATTCACTAAAACTATTTTGGTATTGAATTAACATAACATACAAAAAAAATAGTGAGAAGAGATGTAATGACAATATAGGCTTTGTCAGGCAATGAGTAAAATTATATAAAGTAATCAGTCAATTAAATTATCATACATATTTATAATGTAAAGATTGGTACATATTTAATATTTATGCAATCAATACCTGAGCTTGACTTATAGAAATTATATTTTTTTCTGCCTCACTAACTTTATTTTTCACATGTACATTCTGAAAAACAAAAATATACTTTGTAATAATGCCTCTTACATTTACCGGTCCGAACACTCCACAGAGACTGCAATATTGTGCATGAAGAGTGCTGTCAAATATTATACTGATAGAAAAACATCGGTTTACGCTTGCTTCCTCGACCTATCTAAGGCTTTTGACATGGTCTCATATGACATCTTGTGGAATAAGATGAGAGCATCCCAAATACGAGAGGAACTCATAAGCATTTGTCAGTATTGGTATGGGAACCAGGTGAATAATGTGAAGTGGGCGGGCACCATGTCGGATCCGTATAGGTTGGAATGTGGGGTGAGGCAGGGGGGGTTGACCTCACCCTCCATTTTTAATCTGTATGTCAATGGTCTAATTGAGGCGCTCAGCAAGCAGCATGTCGGTTGTTACATAGATGGGGTCTGTTTCAATAACATAAGTTATGCGGACGACATGGTGCTGCTGAGCGCCTCGGTCTGTGGACTCAGAAAGCTGCTAAGTATTTGTGAGGGCTATGCGACTGACCTTGGACTTATCTATAATGTGAAAAAAAGTCAGTGTATGGTCTTTCAGGGTGGGCCTAGAAAAGTATCAGAAATGCCACCGATAAAATTGAATGGAACTCTGTTAGAAAGGGTAGACGAATTTAAATATCTAGGACATCTTGTAACTCCTACCCTGAAAGATGACGCCGATACTGAACGGGAACGAAGGGCGATGTCAGTCAGAGCTAATATGGTTATACGTAGGTTTGTGCAGTGCTCTGCAGATGTGAAAATCACACTTTTCAGAGCCTACTGTACTTCATTTTACACCTGCAGTCTGTGAACTGACTTTACTCAAAGATCTTACAGCGCCCTTCGTGTCCAATACAACAACGCATTCAGGATGTTGTTGAGGCTCCCTCGATATTGCAGCGCATCAGCTATGTTTGCCGAAGCGTGTGTAGATTGTTTCTATACAATCATGCGCAAGCGAGGCACCTCGCTGGTTCAGCGAGTGCGGGGAGCACCAACAGCATGCTGGCTGCGCTTGCGGATCGGTTCGACATACATAAACCACTGCTGTGGGCTGCACATTGCGCACAGCGACAGATTATAAGTGGGGCTCATATCGTATAAACTAAAGCATATTGTATTATATAGTATCTTGTTAATATTATTGTACATTTTATTGCTGTAATTTGATGTAATCTGATAAAATTGTGTAATTTGATGTAATGTTTAAGTTATTATAAGTTATTATTTTGATTTGTATTTTTGTAATGTGACCGTGTGAAATTAACTGTTGAAATTTATGAGTCCTGACACTTGAAATAAATAAATTATTATTATTATTATTATTTAACACACAAAGGTACTTAGAAATATTAAAAATAACAAATTATGCTTACATCTTCATCTTCTTGTAAACGTGCTACCCATATCTGAAAATAAATGTATATATTTACATAACTAAATACTAGAAAAAACTCAACACTTATTAAAAACCAGATGAAGCCTGCAAATAATGTATATATGGATTAATGTGGCTATTTAAAAATCTTTTGAAAATTCATGAATTTTCTAATTTCTACATTCATCGTCATCAGCGGTACGCGTAACTCATCGTAATATTAAATTTCATAAAACTTGAGCTGATTAGTGATTGGTGGTAGGAAGACAGACTTTACTGAAGAGATATACAAATAATTAGTAGATAATTAGTAGACTTAAATAATTAATATTAATTAGTAATTTAAGTATGTACTTATTTGTGAAATTTATACAAGTAGCACAAAAGCAGACTAAAAATAATAGTATTTTACTGACACACAAATCTACTTACTTGATGAATTCGTATCGCATTTTTTAAGTCCGATTGAGTCTTCCGAATATCTTCTTTTATTTCATTAGACACTTCCATTTCACACGGCAAAATTATACGATTATTTATAAAAATATTTACAAACAATAACGCGAAAAAGTAGGTACCAAGCTGCTATACTACTGTCCAGTACTGTCTTGGGAGTTGGGCATAAAATTATTATTTTATTTACTACTTAGGCTCATGTCTTGACTTCCTTTCCTTCATAATATTAATTTACTCTTTGGTCTTTAAGATTGACAAAGCGCGTTTCTATTTTATTTTGATTTCTTTCTTTTTGTTTTTAGAAATAATTTCACCTGACCATTCGCTAGGTACAACTCTTTGACTACTAGGTTTTAAGTTTAATAGAGCTACAACCACAGATTAGTATAGAATACTACGCTATAACTATAATAGAATATTATAAATAACTGCGCTCTGCAGAGACGGCAGAGACAACAATCTTAATATCAGTGATTCATGTGATCATGTCCTAAATTCTTAATTATACTTTAAACAAATATTTTTTTCTTAGAGAAAAAAAGTTTGTCCACATCGCAGTAGATGGCGCTATTGAATCCTAGACTCCGACGACTTTACCTGGGCCCGTATTCTCTAACTCAGTGACTATCAAAAATGAAAGCCACTGACATATATGTAATATCCATTGAAGGTTTACTATGAAATGTTACTTTTTATTTCATAGTAAACCTTCAATGGATATTACATATATGTCAGTGGCTTTCATTTTTGATAGTCACTGAGTTAGAGAATACGAGCCCTGTTTCATTGGAATTACGCGCAACCCCGACACTGATATGCCTAACGATTTGGACTCGAAAATTTGGATTCTAAAAGAAAAAGAAACATAATAAACCGTCCAATCGCTAAACTGTTGTTTTATTTGCTTAAAATAACTTAAATTCCTTGTCTCCAAAGTGATTTCCAAAAGCCAAATCAATTAATTCAAAATATGATTTGACTTTTGGAAATTACTTTGGGGAAATAATCTAAAACGATTTGAATGTCACCGTAAAATTGATCATTTGTAGAAAATGTCGTTTTACATCCGTGTTTCAGGCAATGAAAAACTGCTACAATATCATTAGAATACGAAAGTAAAATTTCGCCACAATGCACAAGGGTAAGATAGCTCAGGTGGGAAATTAAGCGGCCCCAACCTTGAAGACATCGGTTCGAGTCCAGACACCAGATGCCTCAGTCCGTTTTTTTTTCTTTTTTTTTTTTAAATATATAATTTCCAAAAAAACACGATACTTACTCGGTCACCCAGGTACTATTTTATAAACAAGTAATAAAATTAAAAATTTTAAAAAACCCACGACGAACTGCAGAGCTCCATTATACCTTTGACCTTTATAACTTTGAAACAACAATTAGAACGTAGCAAACGTATATATTACATAATATCTAAAACACAAAACTGCATCTTTGACAGCTCAGTAGTTTTTTTGACCAGTGTGGTGGACTATGGCCAAACCCTTTTCAAATGGACAAATCAAAAGAGTCCAAACGCGACGGGTATACGATGAGAATTTAAGGAGTTCCCATGATCGCCTCCTGACTCCATCATGATACCCTGGGCAGCATCTAGGTACAAGCTAAATATATCTAAAACAAAAAGCCCGCATCTAAATCAGCACAGTAGTTTTTGAGAAAAATGGTAACATAATGAAAAAATAAAATCATAGACTACAGCTCAGCTTTGTTGTCTATGGTCCTAAAATATATCTAAGAACCTTCTCACAAGCTATACACATCTAATGAAAAAAACCGCATTTCAATCGGCCCAGTACTTTTTGTAAAAAATGGTAACATATCGAAATATGAAAATCATAGAGACAGCTCAGCTTGGTTGTCTATGGTCCTAAAATATATCTAAGAACCTTCTCTCAAGCTATATATATCTAACTAGTATTTCGCCCTGTGCGCGAGCTGCTAAAGCAGCTCACGGGTTGTGGTTAGACTTACAAGTAGTACAGATTTTACTGTACTAAACTGAATTCATTTATTATGGTGATAACAAAATAAATAAAAATGGCGCTGATTTTTTAAAACTTTGGTAACAGTTTCCTGTTTTGTGACCCCAGGGAGTCCTAAATATCGATTTTGAACGGAATCGATCAATTAACAAAGAATTTCAAAATGGCGCTGATTTTTTAAAATTTTGGTACCAGTTTCCTGTTTTGTGACCCCAGGGAGCCCTAAATATCGATTTTGAACGAAATCGGTCAATTAACACAGAATTTCAAAATGGCGCTGATTTTTTTTAAATTTTGGTACCAGTTTCCTGTTTTGTGACCCCAGGGAGCCCTAAATATCGATTTTGAACGAAATCGGTCAATTAACAAAGAATTTCAAAATGGCGCTGATTTTTTTAAAATTTTGGTACCAGTTTCCTGTTTTGTAATCCCACGAAGCCCTAAATATCGATTTTGAACGAAATCGGTCAATTAACACAGAATTTCAAAATGGCGCTGATTTTTTTTAAATTTTGGTACCAGTTTCCTGTTTTGTGACCCCAGGGAGCCCTAAATATCGATTTTGAACGAAATCGGTCAATTAACAAAGAATTTCAAAATGGCGCTGATTTTTTAAAATTTTGGTACCAGTTTCCTGTTTTGTGACCCCAGGGAGCCCTAAATATAGATTTTGAACGAAATCGGTCAATTAACAAAGAATTTCAAAATGGCGCTGATTTTCTAAAATTTTGGTACCAGTTTCCTGTTTTGTGACCCCAGGGAGCCCTAAATATCGATTTTGAACGAAATCGGTCAATTAACACAGAATTTCAAAATGGCGCTGATTTTTTTTAAATTTTGGTACCAGTTTCCTGTTTTGTGACCCCAGGGAGCCCTAAATATCGATTTTGAACGAAATCGGTCAATTAACAAAGAATTTCAAAATGGCGCTGATTTTTTTAAAATTTTGGTACCAGTTTCCTGTTTTGTAATCCCACGAAGCCCTAAATATCGATTTTGAACGAAATCGGTCAATTAACACAGAATTTCAAAATTGCGCTGATTTTTTAAAATTTTGGTACCAGTTTCCTGTTTTGTGACCCCAGGGAGTCCTAAATATCGATTTTGAACGGAATCGATCAATTAACAAAGAATTTCAAAATGGCGCTGATTTTTTAAAATTTTGGTACCAGTTTCCTGTTTTGTGACCCCAGGGAGCCCTAAATATAGATTTTGAACGAAATCGGTCAATTAACAAAGAATTTCAAAATGGCGCTGATTTTCTAAAATTTTGGTAACAGTTTCCTGTTTTGTGACCCCAGGGAGCCCTAAATATCGATTTTGAACGAAATCGGTCAATTAACACAGAATTTCAAAATGGCGCTGATTTTTTTTAAATTTTGGTACCAGTTTCCTGTTTTGTGACCCCAGGGAGCCCTAAATATCGATTTTGAACGAAATCGGTCAATTAACAAAGAATTTCAAAATGGCGCTGATTTTTTTAAAATTTTGGTACCAGTTTCCTGTTTTGTAATCCCACGAAGCCCTAAATATCGATTTTGAACGAAATCGGTCAATTAACACAGAATTTCAAAATGGCGCTGATTTTTTTTAAATTTTGGTACCAGTTTCCTGTTTTGTGACCCCAGGGAGCCCTAAATATCGATTTTGAACGAAATCGGTCAATTAACAAAGAATTTCAAAATGGCGCTGATTTTTTTAAAATTTCGGTACCAGTTTCCTGTTTTGTAATCCCACGAAGCCCTAAATATCGATTTTGAACAAAATCGGTTAATTAACAAAGAATTTCAAAATGGCGCTGATTTTTTTAAAATTTTGGTACCAGTTTCCTGTTTTGTAATCCCACGAAGCCCTAAATATCGATTTTGAACGAAATCGGTCAATTAACACAGAATTTCAAAATGGCGCTGATTTTTTTTAAATTTTGGTACCAGTTTCCTGTTTTGTGACCCCAGGGAGCCCTAAATATCGATTTTGAACGAAATCGGTCAATTAACAAAGAATTTCAAAATGGCGCTGATTTTTTTAAAATTTTGGTACCAGTTTCCTGTTTTGTAATCCCACGAAGCCCTAAATATCGATTTTGAACAAAATCGGTTAATTAACAAAGAATTTCAAAATGGCGCTGTTTTTTTAAAGTTTGGTAACAGTTTCCTGTTTTGTAACCCCAGGGAGTCCTAAATATCGATTTTGAACGAAATCGATCAATTAACAAAGAATTTCAAAATGGTGCTGATTTTTTTAAATTTTGGTACCAGTTTCCTGTTTTGTGACCCCAGGAAGCCCTAAATATAGATTTTGAACGAAATCGGTCAATTAACAAAGAATTTCAAAATGGCGCTGATTTTTTAAAATTTTGGTACCAGTTTCCTGTTTTGTAATCGCACGAAGTCCTAAATGCAATAAACCGCATCTCAATCAGCCCAGTACTTTTTGTGAAAAATGGTAACAGTGGTTGAAAAATTAAGATCATAGACTACAGCTCAGCTTTGTTGTCTATGGTCCTAAAATATATTTAAGCACCTTCTCACAAGCTATACACATCTAATGCAAAAAACCGCATCTCAATCGGCCCAGTACTTTTTGTGAAAAATGGTAACATATTGAAAAAATAAAAACATAGACTACAGCTCAGCTTTGTTGTCTATAATAATAATAATAATAATAAAAGTTTTTATTAAAGGCAAAAGGGCCCAGTATACAATACAAATAATATAAATATACAGTAAGTAATTATTGAAAAAAAAAAAATTTTTGATTTCTACACACTATGTTGAAGTCGGACGAGTATAACAAAAATAGACAAAGTTGACGCGTCAGGCTCGCCCGACTTCAACATAGTGTGTAGAAACTAGAAATTAAAATTATTTTTTACTTTACAGTGGCTTTGGAAGTCTGTTTTTTGCACGTTTTTTGGAAAAAAATTTTATTATTAATTGGCTTTACGGCTCTGCGTTCCAGCCCTTCTAAGCCTAGAAGTCAGACAAGAACATGAAGTGATGAAGACATATTGCTTGTCTTTGGTTAGAACCACATAGAACGTAGCTGTAGACCGTATACATAGAACCTTTGATTTTATTATAAAATCAAAACAGAGAACTGAGCCATATACAGACAAGATATTACCTTTGATTAGGTATATAGAGATGGATGTGTTACATTTTACTCAATTATTTACTTTAATATATACGATGCATTTTGTTAATAAAACATGTACTACTATGTTTTGACTAGTCTTACTTATTGAAAGCTACGTTTTTAGAATGAGACAAGTGTATTATGTTATTGCGTGAACGTGTCAGGCAATTGTCATATGACGTCATCAAATTTTGCTATTGAAGCCAATTTTTATATGACCTTTATATGGCGTCTGTATTGCTTCCGGTGTTTTGGTTGTGGCTAATTACCAGTTTTGTGAATATTTTCATAATATTTTTATGTGTTTTTGCTTAGTTTTGTGTAATCAACAATGGTGAAGTGCTCAGTTGTGGGGTGTCGTAATAATAGTATTGTAAAACGCCCAGGAATTTCATTTCGTAAGTGAGTAACATAGTTGTTTTTATTTTTCTTTTTGTGGCGAGTATTTTCAGTTATTTCAACTAATTATAGCTTAGTTTCTTCTTTACTGAATCCAAAACACGTCAATTTTTGCGCTATCCCTGAAAATTTGGATTATTTCATTAGTTTTTGTTTGAGTGTTATATAGTGTGGGAATTGTATTGTTTACAAATAAATTGAGTATCGATAAAATTAAAATTTCATATCACTCTTACTGTTTCTCACTCAGAGGGGTAGAGAGATGAAATTGAACAGTCAGCTTCTACTTATAATATTGCCAAACTCATTTTAGGCTGTAGCGATGATAACCTTGTGATTAAGACACCCGATCTTCGGGATGGTGTCTCGTATTCGAAAATTACAGTGTCTATTCAAGTGGTTTTTGGTCCCTTCATTGCAGTTATTATGTATCATTTTAACTAATTACTATTTTTGACTGCCTCGTTGGTCTAGTGGTTAGCATAGTCGACTGCGGATCTTGAGGTCCTGGGTTCGATTCCCGGTTGGGCATAAAAGTTAGGTATTGGGTTTTTCAATTAAGAAATTCTCAGTGCCCCTACCCCTAAATCCCTAGTAAATCCCTACCGTAGTATTAGTCTTTTTTATTATTGTTTATTTTTATTTTTAAATATTGTATTTACCTACATAACTATAGTATTTTAAGATTGTATTTTATTTTATCTTATAATATTGTTTTCATTTTTTTTTAAGTAATAATGTATTTTATAATATGGGCCTTGTTGCCTGAAATAAAATGAATAATAATAATAATAATAATAAGTGCCAACCCGGAATTTCATACAAAATTTTTTCTTACAAAAAACCTCCTTGTTCATTATAAAATACGAATACTAGTGTATTTCAAAAATTATGTTTAATTATTTATTAATTATATTTTGTTAATTTTATATCGAGTATATACTTAAGGACGCATTTCCGAAATGGATAGGTATGAAATCGCACTACTACACATGGTTCATTCCCACGCACACACATGCACGGATAAGCTGCGAGGTCATTGATCTAAAATTCTACATCAATGCGTTGAATCAACTTATATCATAACTTCGATATATTATTATTTATTGGTGACGAGTTTAGGCTCGTTTTTAACCGACTTCCAAAAAAGGAGGAGGTTCTCAATTCGGCGCGTATCTTTTGTTAGTTACAATGAGATCTTAGCGCAAGACTTGGTAAAATGACCTGAAGGTACACTTCGATGACCACTACTGGAACTCCTAGACGCGTAGAGCTAGGTGTATCGAATTTGGACTCAATTTGTTAGTTATGATGAGATCTTACCTCAAGACTTGGTGGAGTGACCTGAAGGTACACTTCGACGACCACTACTGGAACTCCTAGACGCGTAAAGCTAGGTGTTTCGAATTTGGGCTCGTTTTGTTAGTTATGATGAGATCTTACCACAGAACTTGGTGGAGTGACCTGAAGGTATGCTTCGACATCCACTACTGGAACTCCTAGACGCGTAGACCTAGGTGTATCAAATTTGGGCTCGTTTTGTTAGTTATGATGAGATCTTACCACAGAACTTGGTAGAGTGACCTGAAGGTATACTTCGACATCTACTACTGGAACTCCTAGACGCGTAGAGCTAAGTGTATCGAATTTGGACCCAATTTGTTAGTTATGATGAGATCTTACCACAGAACTTGGTGGAGTGACCTGAAGGTATACTTCGACATCCACTACTGGAACTCCTAGACGCGTAGACCTAGGTGTATCAAATTTGGGCTCGTTTTGTTAGGTATGATGAGATCTTACCACAGAACTTGGTAGAGTGACCTGAAGGTATACTTCGACATCTACTACTGGAACTCCTAGACGCGTAGAGCTAAGTGTATCAAATTTGGACTCAATTTGTTAGTTATGATGAGATCTTACCACAGAACTTGGTGGAGTGACCTGAAGGTATACTTGGACATCCACTACTGGAACTCCTAGACGCGTAGACCTAGGTGTATCAAATTTGGGCTCGTTATGTTAGTTATGATGAGATCTTACCACAGAACTTGGTAGAGTGACCTGAAGGTATACTTCGACATCTACTACTGGAACTCCTAGACGCGTAGAGCTAAGTGTATCGAATTTGGACTCAATTTGTTAGTTATGATGAGATCTTACCACAGAACTTGGTGGAGTGACCTGAAGGTATACTTCGACATCCACTACTGGAACTCCTAGACGCGTAGACCTAGGTGTATCAAATTTGGGCTCGTTTTGTTAGTTATGATGAGATCTTACCACAGAACTTGGTAGAGTGACCTGAAGGTATACTTCGACATCTACTACTGGAACTCCTAGACGCGTAGAGCTAAGTGTATCGAATTTGGACTCAATTTGTTAGTTATGATGAGATCTTACCACAGAACTTGGTGGAGTGACCTGAAGGTATACTTCGACATCCACTACTGGAACTCCTAGACGCGTAGACCTAGGTGTATCAAATTTGGGCTCGTTTTGTTAGTTATGATGAGATCTTACCACAGAACTTGGTAGAGTGACCTGAAGGTATACTTCGACACCCACTACTGGAACTTCTAGATGAGTGGAGCTAGGTGTATCAAATTTGAGCTCGTTTTGTTAGTTATGATGAGATCTTACCACAGAACTTGGTAGAGTGACCTGAAGGTATACTTCGACATCCACTACTGGAACTTCTAGACGCGTAGAGCTAGGTAAATCAAATTTGGGCTCGTTTTGTTAGTTATGATGAGATCTTACCAGAAAACTTGGTGGAGCGACCTGAAGGTATACTTCGACATTCACTACTGGAACTCCTAGACGCGTAGAGCTAAGTGTATCGAATTTGGACTCAATTTGTTAGTTAGGATGAGATCTTACCACAGAAGTTGGTGGAGTGACCTGAAGGTATACTTCGACATCCACTACTGGAACTCCTAGACGCGTAGAGCTAGGTGTATCGAATTTGAGCTCGTTTTGTTAGTTATAATGAGATCTTACCACATAACTTGGTGGAGTGACCTGAAGGTTTACTTCGACATCCACTACTGGAACTCCTAGACGCGTAGAGCTAGGTGTATCAAATTTGGGCTCGTTTTGTTAGTTATGATGAGATCTTACCACAGAACTTGGTGGAGTGACCTGAAGGTATACTTCGACATCCACTACTGGAACTCCTAGACGCGTAGAGCTAGGTGTATCAAATTTGGGTTCGTTTTGTTAGTTATAATGAGATCTTACACAGAACTTGGTGGAGTGACCTGAAGGTATACGTCGACATCCACTACTGTAATTCCTAGACGCGTAGAGCAAGGTGTATCGAATTTGGGCTGGTTTTGTTAGTTATGATGAGATCTTACCACAAAACTTGGTGGAGTGACCTGAAGGTATACTTCGACATCCACTCCACCAAGGTCACTCCACCAAGTTTTGTGGTAAGATCTCATCATAACTAACAAAACCAGCCCAAATTCGATACACCTAGCTCTACGCGTCTAGGAGTTCCAGTAGTGAATGTCGAAGTATACCTTCAGGTCGCTCCACCAAGTTTTGTGGTAAGATCTCATCATAACTAACAAAACGAGCTTAAATTCGATTAACCTAGCTCTATGCATCTAGGAGTTCCAGTAGTGAATGTCGAAGTATACCTTCAGGTCGCTCCACCAAGTTTTGTGGTAAGATCTCATCATAACTAACAAAACGAGCCCAAATTCGATTTACCTAGCTCTACGCATCTAGGAGTTCCAGTAGTGGATGTCGAAGTATACCTTCAGGTCACTCCACCAAGTTTTGTGGTAAGATCTCATCATAACTAACAAAACCAGCCCAACTTCGATACACCTAGCTCTACGCGTCTAGGAGTTCCAGTAGTGGATGTCGAAGTATACCTTCAGGTCACTCCACCAAGTTTTGTGGTAAGATCTCATCATAACTAACAAAACAAGCCCAAATTCGATTTACCTAGCTCTACGCGTCTAGGAGTTCCAGTAGTGGATGTCGAAGTATACCTTCAGGTCACTCCACCAAGTTTTGTGGTAAGATCTCATCATAACTAACAAAACGAGCCCAAATTCGATACACCTAGCTCTACGCGTCTAGGAGTTCCAGTAGTGAATGTCGAAGTATACCTTCAAGTCGCTCCACCAAGTTTTGTGGTAAGATCTCATCATAACTAACAAAACGAGCCCAAATTCGATTTACCTAGCTCTACGCGTCTAGGAGTTCCAGTAGTGAATGTCAAAGTATACCTTCAGGTCGCTCCGCCAAGTTCTGTGGTAAGATCTCATCATAACTAACAAAACGAGCTCAAATTCGATACACCTAGCTCTACGCGTCTAGGAGTTCCAGTAGTGGATGTCGAAGTATACCTTCAGGTCACTCCACCAAGTTTTGTGGTAAGATCTCATCATAACTAACAAAATGAGCCCAAATTCGATTTACCTAGCTCTACGCGTCTAGGAGTTCCAGTAGTGGATGTCGAAGTATACCTTCAGGTCACTCCACTAAGTTTTGAGGTAAGATCTCATCATAACTAACAAATTGAGTCCAAATTCGATACACCTAGCTCTACGCGTCTAGAAGTTCCAGTAGAAGCCGTCGAAGTATACTTTCAGGTCACTACCACGCTCGGGGAATAGAGACTCTGCAATAAATTTCTAAATGCTAGCAAATAATAAAATTGTATTGTGTTGGTAGTAGGTACCATATCTTACTTTTTCAAAATATCAGCACAGGTGATAATTATAAATATAACTTTGGTTCGCTGAACTAGGTACTCTAGGTAGGTATTTCGTGTATGTACAGCGATCTTTTCGACACCAGCGACTGCTCGCAACCGACGCAGGGTCCACTCCCGACGGCGGTCAAACGCAGACTAATTGATAATTTGAAATCAAACCAGAGACCCAGTAAAATCAAAATAACCCTTATGTTCACTCTGTTAAGATTTACAAAATATGTGAAAAAAATACAAGCAATTTTTATTTTATTTCGTATACTATTTGTCCTATTTATAATATTTTTATTACCAAAATTTGTAGGTGAACATATCTACTAATAGATGGTATTTTTTAATGACAAAAAAACGGCATATTTACAGTAAAAAATGTACCTAAAGTCACCCCTAAATCGTCAATTTTGAGTGAAGAGGTGAGGGAAAATCATTTTTATAGTATTAAAAATAAAGATTTTTTACAATGTTATTACCAACAATTGGAGATATAGGATCAATCTTTGTATAGCAGTTTTTAGTTCTATCCTATTTTGCTTGACTTAGTCACAAAATGTACTGAAAACTCCAATATTTTAAGGGATTTGCAAATCCGTTCTTAAGTATCGACATAATCAAAGGTATCGATAATTTCAGCCCTAATGCCCTCATTAAGCTCCGCCCATGCGCCATTTTAAGGTTATAGGAAGCTTCAATTTAAATATGTTAGGGCACATCCTTCTGTATATACCTAATCAAAGGTATATAGTCTGGTTAACTTGTCTCTGGTATATAGGACTGTCTGAATACCATACTACTGACTACTCTATGTGTCTGATGTCTCTGTGTTTGATGGTTGCCGACGGCCGACCAGAAAGAAAAGGTTGTCCGTTGTTACTTGCGTTTGTTTGTATTTTGTTTCAAAATTGGTAAATTTGGTAAATACCTTGCTTTATTAATAATTTAAGTTTGTATTCACAGTACATATACTTGTATTCCCGTTATAACCGCAATTTCAATTTAGTGGATAGGGTACTGAAAGATGACCATATTGTGAGAACTGAGACTCGGAAAAAGACCATTTGCTAACAATGTCCGCAAAAAGACAAGCCGAGACTCACTTGGGACCTGATAACTGGGATCAAGAAGAGCCAGAACCCGAAGAAGATGGTGGATTTAAAATGGCTCCTAAAGAAGTTCTTGAGAAACGAGTAATACGAACCGCGAAAAGGCGGTCATTAGCCACGGGTGATGTGGTATGCATAATTTGTACTATGTTAAGTTAGATATAAATTACAAAGAAAAGGTCAACACAGTTAACATAGTTAATTGATATACACGAAATATAATAATAAGTACTCAATTAATTCAAAAAAGTGTATTCTTGGTTAAAAAATATTTTGACTAATATTAGTAGGGAAATATATGTAGGTATAATTTGTTTTTTCTTGTGTTACAGGCGCAGAAACCCATCTTCAGTCAATTTAGTGGATTCAACAAAACACAAAAACCATCCTTTGATTTTCTAGCAAATTTAATAAATGGAAGTAAATCTAACAATGATTCCTCAGCACTCAAAAGTGAAACAGCATCAGTTTCATCTAGTTCTATGATTACTAAGCCAGCAACTAATCCTAGTAGTGGAATCTTCAGTTTGTCAGGAACATCAACACCTATTACAAAATCAGCTTTTGGTCAACAAACATCTGAATCAACAGTATTTGGTGGAACTGGATCTACCCAACCTCACAACACAAAATCTGTATTTAGCTCATCAAAGCCAGATTCAACAGTAAGTGATAGTCCATTCAAGGGGCAGTCTTCAGTGAGTTCCACACCCTTTGTTAACTTCACAATGAAATCAAATTCAAACACAGACAAACCAATCTCTCACGTCTCTTCAACATTGTTTGGAGGACCCTCTGCAAATATTAATAGTAACAACTCTCCATTTTTGACTAAAATGAATAATCCAGCTGCATTTAAAACAGCTAGTTCACCACAGTCTACTGAAGTTAAAAAACCAGTGAATAAGTCAGACATTAAGGATGACAAAGAATTAGTTTATTACAATAATCTTAAGGGCTTGAATGAGTCTGTATCAGCCTGGATTAAAAAACATGTAGAAGAGACCCCTTTGTGTATTTTGACTCCAATATTTAGAGATTATGAAAAACATCTAAAAAATATCCAGGATGAATATGATAAAAGTAAAGAAGAACCCTCATCTAAAAATATGTCAGATACCAAAGACCATAGCAAAGAAGCGAGAAGTCCTGCAACTTCTGGAAACACTTTAAACTCCACATTATTTTCTGATAGTTCCTCAACTAAATCTGTATTCTCATTGAATTCAAGTACAAAAAATTCAACAATTGAGAAAACTTCCAACTTTACCTTTGGAATTAACACATCTACTACTACATCTGCTAATAATTTTGCAAGTGCTACTTCACCATTTGCAACTAACACAAACGCAAGTGCTAATAATGGCAGTACTATGTCAGCTAATAATTTTGCAACTTGTGCAATACCAAGCACAGGTTTTTCCTTTGGGATAAAACCATCAAGTGCTAGTACATCTCCATTTGTGACCAACACAACTACAGGTGCTAACAATGGTAGTTCTCCAAGTACTTCTCCATTTGCTACCAATACAAGTACCAATAACAGTAATACTCCATTCTCATTTGGTATTGGAAAACCATTCGCTTTTAATTCAAACATCAAGAAAAGTGATGAACCTGTTAATGAAGGTGATGATAATGAAGATGATCCCCCAAAAGTGGAATACACACCAATTGCAGAAGAAAACAGTGTTTATGACAAAAAATGCAAGGTGTTTGTGAAGAAAGATGGCAACTTTATTGATAAGGGTGTTGGCACACTTTACATTAAGAAAATAGAAGAGACTGGCAAACATCAATTGTTAGTTAGAGCAAACACATCTTTGGGCAATGTTTTAATCAATATGATATTAAGTTCTTCACTACCTACTCATCGTATGGGGAAGAATAATGTCATGATGGTCTGCATACCTACTCCAGATGCCAAGCCCCCACCAACATCTATTCTTATAAGAGTGAAAACTTCAGAAGATGCTGATGAGCTACTTGGAAATCTAAATAAATACAAAGCATAATAACAGAGGTAGCAACTGACCCTTATTTGACCGAGCGAAGTGAAGGTCTCTTGAGTCTACTTGAGTGAATTTGCACTTGTCCGTCTGTCAGAGCCTTATAACTTCTGAATTACTGAAGTTAATTACTTCAAATTTAAATATAATATGTACACCGATAGCCTCCAGCTGAATATGGCTTAAAAAGTTATAAAAATCTTTATTTCAAGGGGGCTCTCATAGAAGCAAATGCGAAGTAAAATATTTTTTATAGCGTTACATAGGATTGCGGTATATCATTTTAAAGATAATTAGGCATGGAGTCCAAAAATTTTTATTTTTTTATTTTTCTCCTAAAATTGACGAAATGGGGGGCTTTCAAAGTAGAGATTTTATAACGTCCAAAGTTGACCTTGGAACTCTCAATTTTCTGAAAGGCTGAGCCTGAAACTTGATCAATTATTTAATTATATCCTGTACTTGAACAACAAATACTAAAATTAGATAAATATTATAAGGAAACGAAATTATTTAATTTTTAATGAGCTTCATTATTTTTAACAGAACTTCACAATTATGTCAATAGATGGCGCTTTGTTATGGTGATACCGCGAGGTCTCAGTTTGGGGCAAACCACTAAATAGTTTATGTTGATTTGATTTGTGAGGAATGGAAGAAATTTTAGGCTGCCTGCAGTGTTGGGATGCTTTCAGTACCTATGTAAAAAAATTGATTTGAGTACTATTATTTTTATATTTTATAAATCCATTCCATTTAATCAATCTATGATTATTTCATGACGATTTTGTGTAATTATTTAATGTATCAAGCGAAAATGAATGAATGGTTACAAATGGCATTCCTGTAAATATTATATTGTTATGTACAACACTTATTAATTATGTATAATCATAATGATCATGCTTTCTCAGTGCTCACTAATTCATAGTTGTTTTATTTTATATCCTAAATAATTTTAATTTGTGCAATCAGATTCGGGTACCTTTCACTGGTATCTTTATTACAAATTTTTTTAATGATTAATTAACTACTGCATTATATTGATTATTTCAAAGGGCGCACATGAGGGACAAAAGTCCATCGTTTCTTGGTTTTCGAGATCTATAGTCCCACAAACCTATCTGACCCGGTGACAGCGTCGCTAGTAGTATGAAAAATAAAACAAAATCTAAAAAGGAAAAAAAAAATTTAGTTCCAATTTTGGCCACGTTGGTGGGGCTATATTTTGGTGAAAGACAAAAGTAGGTATGCTGAGGACTCGTCTGCGCAGGCCCAAATAATGTATGACATGTGCAGGCTTCTGTGTAAGGATAGTAAGTAAATAAAACTATAAATAATAAATTATAATTGTTATTTATTTTTTCAACCAACTGCACTACTTCATAAAAACTATTACTATACCTTTTACTACATATGCCTATCTACTATAAAGTTGTGTTGTATTGTTCTTGCTTTAATTTCATATCACAAAAAATACAACATTGTACCTATTTAGTACTTAAATGAAAACTTTTATATACATTTTATTTTGAGGAAAATATAAAGATGCAGAAAATTCAAGTTTAACCATATATTATACATAATTAGTATTTATAATTATATATTTTTATTTCATCTTTAATTGGGTACATATTGAAAGCAGGAATAAGGTACATAATATTATTATTTAATGAACCACATAACTACTAGATGTGAATTGACCTAAACCCATCTGAATTCTTTGCATATGAAGCTCTACATGATTTTGGAACATTCTTTGATATGGAGGTTCTAATTTCATTTTGATCTGATCCATTGTACCTTGTAAAACACTCAACTCATAGGCATTCTGATTAGAATCTGAAAGGCTTCTGACTTGTAACATCAAAGCAGTGAGATCTGTTATAAGATCTACAGTATTAGCATCTGTTACTGTTCCATTGTTATTTTTTTCTACAAGTAAAGCTGCTTCTTCACGACATTTCTCTCTGAGATGTGAAGGAGCTAACATAGCTGCTAAACTTGGACCTGGGGCTATTTGCTGGCAATGCAATTGTATTTGATTGATGTATTCCTGCAAATCCATATTCATACTTTCAAGATCTATAACAACTGCAGCATATTTCCTTTCAAAATCGTCAGGCATTTTCTGGCCAAATGATTTTCTTTTCTCAGCTTCGCAATTGTATTCTTTTAGTCTGTTGATTTTGCTTCTCTTTACTTGTAATATCTTTGTCAACTTCACTATTAACTCCAACAATGGGAATGGGTAACTACCTATACCTGAATCAAGGTGTTTCGATAAGTCACTGCATCCGATCATAGGGTCTCCTTGGCTACTATTTTTACTAGATATATTACATGGCTGGTGGAGGTTATAAATTTCCTGCATCACATAGCGTGGCCTGAATTTTTGTTCAATACTAGACAGACAAATAGTGTCTGGTGGCTCATTGGACAAAACCTCATAATCTGGAACAGAGTGAGTGCCCAGTTTTGGCCTTTCAAATGTTATTCTGTATGTGTTGTTGGAAGTGTCAACAGCATCAATGCAGCCTGTAAACAAACCATCTTGTGGCTTACGTAATCTTGCTGTTACCTTACTTCCTACAACTAACTGCATTGGAATTTCATTTGGCAAATCTTTAACACATATATCTGCAGTTTTTCTTTGTTGGATATATCTAATTAATTTCCTTTTTCTGTCTAACTCTTTGCGCTCTTCAGCAAAAAATGCTTGAGAACACCGCCTAGGCTTGCCCATCATTCTTCTGATTTTAGCCCATTGCACTTGCGTTAATTTTTTACTTCTCAACTGAGGAAATGACTCTTTGAGACATATCATGAAATCGTTTTCCCCATCAAACAATGCTTTGTCAATATTGCTGTAAAAGTATTCAAAGCAGACCCACTTATGTGCTTTAGGCAACTTCAAAAGATTCCTTAACCTCATTCCAATACGCTGACCACTCTTACGGTCTGGTGATTGGTTTTCACTTTTATCTTCAGTTCTATCATTATTTCTGGGAGTTTTAGTAGGGGACTTTTGTTTTTTCGCACTAGACTGTTTATTAGGAGTCTTCATGGTCAATATTTTTGGAGTTCGCTTGGGCGATTGTCTTGGTGGTGAAGTGTTAATAAAATCATCAACAAATATAAATCTGTTTTTCTTCCTGATCCGAGCGGGCATCCCTCTTGCGTTGAGCTTTTGTACAGGCTCGCTTGGCGTAGGTTTTGGCGGTAATTTGGCACCGACTCTGTGGAGTCCCAATGCTGCTGGACCGAAAGCTGGCGGAACTTCGTCCTCTTCAGGTAAATTTGTGTCCATTGGCTCATCTTTGATTCTATATTGAAATTTAGTTGCGCCTCTTTCATCACACTGAGAACCTGTATCAGAAATAAATATTTACAAACCAGTTAAAGTACTTAAAGATAATTTATAGCAACAAAATTCAATTATTTGATTTTATTTCACGAATAGTAAGACAAGCAAAGTGGTTATTTTTAAACTGAAATAAATAATTGGAAAATAAGTGTCAAATCTGCAACAAATTTGAATTTTTTCAAATTTTGAACATTCATGTACATTTTTAGTTCGACAGTGGACGTTACAAGACGACATAAAAAGAGAGCTCAGTTTGAATTTTCATAAAAAGAATGTTATTTCCGTGACTTACCTAAGCTTGATACGAGCCACTAGAATTAATAAAAATTTAAACAAACTTACTTTCCCATTTATCCGCCATATTGATGTTGAATTTGATTCAATTTGAAGATTGAGAGCGCCAAGTTTGCCAAATGACAATGTAAGTCTTCAACTCTTTGCACTATGGTATAGTCCAATCTATAATACGAGTTCAATAGTCTAAACCGCTTTTACACTGTACTTTTCACAGGGCCCTGTGGTAAGGGTGGGCGTGGCTGCTAGTTTTGGCGTCGCTATTACACTGCACTGACTATCGGGCCCTAACTCTGTCTGAACGAGAACGTCAAGAGAGTTGTACGTGTATCTTTATGTTAATTATCGATCACTAGGCACCCATGCTATCGAACGGCTGGACCGATTTTCATGGTTTTTGATTTGTTGTATTTGTTTCCGTCCCGAATCCATACTAATATTATAAATGCGAAAGTGTGTCTGTCTGTCTGTCCGTCTGTCTGTCTGTCTGTCTGTCTGTCTGTCTGTCTGTCTGCAACGCTTTCACGGCCCATCTGTTCGACCGATTTTGATAAAATTTGGTATAGGGATAGGTTGTATCCCTGGGAAGGACATAGGCTACTTTTTTCCCGGAAAATTCAAAGGTTCCCGCGGGAATCAAAAAATTTATCTGTTCAACCGATTTTAATGAAATTTGGTACAGGGGTAGTTTGTATCCCGGGGAAGGACTTAGGCTAATTTCAAGACATCCCGCGGTTGACGAAAAAAGAAAATAAAAGAAAATACATTTTCCCTTGATTTTCCCATACAAAATGTTTATGGGTTTTGTAACTGTCAAACATCAGATTATAGTCTGGAATAACACACGTCAATCCACGCGGACGAAGTCGCGGGCATCAGCTAGCCCTACATAAAATTTACATTTCATCACTTTTATCCCTGAAAACTACATATCATTTTATAGCTAATTTAACAGCCTTTCATTTTGCTTCAGACAACATTTTTGTAGCTCTGTCAGTTTTTATGGAAATCACAAGAAGCTACATTACAAAAAGCCATACATGCAAATTATTTTCTTTTCATGCACATAGAAAGTTTTTTTCTAGCACTAATATTTTTTGAGAAAAGTACAAAAAACTGCGGTTGGGGAGAGGGGGGAACGCCCGCGGCCTAGGGAGGGGGGGGGGTTTAATAGGTACTTCTCAGACCCCAAGGAACACTTGTGCCAAAAATCAGCTTTACATTTTATTTTAGGGTTCCCATACAAAGCTTGCATAAGTAGCCTGAGCTAAAAGTATTAGGTCTATTGAAATGAAATAAAAAGCATTTTGTAGAAGATTTTATGAACTTTCATTTTGATCTTATGGTTTTATTCCTAGCTCTTATACTTTTCGTGTAAATCACAAGAAAATTAAACAATTTTTCAAAAAAATAAAAAATACGCAAAATAAGCCGGCATATTTCCAAAACTATTTGTCCTATCATAATGATTTACATGCCATTTGGTAGATTAATTAATGTAGAATATTTTCGCCATAGATGGTTTTTCTAGCACTAATATTTTTTGAGAAAATTACAAAAAACTGCGGTTGGGGAGACGTTTGGGGGGGTGGGGGGGGGGGGGGGGTAACGCCCGCGGCCTAGGGGGGGGGGAGTTTTTAAGAGGTACTTCTCAGACCCCAAGGAACACTTGTGCCAGGCAGCTCGGGACCACCCGAACATCCCTGAACATCGCCCCTTCCACCCTGTGGCTTATTACACTACACTGATTCAGGGGAAGGGTCCCGGTGGAAAGTGCCGTGTAATAGGGAATATGCATAAAATTTAAATTTGCCTCAAATATTTTTTTTAGATTCTTTATTGTCTTTACATTATACTTAAAAGGTATTTTTTTTATTAAGTTATTATTTAAACCCAGAAAATATTAAAAAGAAAGTGAAAAATAAGGGAGGCAAATTCAAACTTGCAAAACGCGTCACCATTGGTCGAAACGAAATGTGACGTAAATGGTCACGTCAGTGGATTTATCGGCGTCGATATTCATACTGTGTTAGTAGTGTTTGTGAGAAAAAATTGTTTAAAACTGTATTCCTGTGTGATTACTTGTTTATATATTATTTGTAGTCAATCTAGGACGATGACAGAAACTGGTTTTGTCAAAGCACAATCGGATAATCTACCGAAAATAGATGCATTTATGATGTCAGCATATTTTGCATCAAATCTCGATTTTACGAGCGCACAAATCAAAGGAGTGAAAGCAGCTGCAAGGTAATTATTATGTTACATGGTATATTTTAATCCATAACATAGATTTTAATGTTTAAATATTTAAATAATACTTACAACTAAACATAACTACATAACCATTTGTCATTAAAATTGTTCCTAAACTCCTATTTTACGGGAGTGTCCCCGCCGAGACGAGCTAAGCGAAGCGAAAGGGCACAATCTAGGTACCTTTTCTCGGAGCGCTTCTTCGTTTTTTTGAACCTTTCATAACTTGGGTTTGGATTATAGTTTATACCAGACTAGCTTATGCTCGCGACTTCGCGTGGACTACACAAATTTCAAACCCCTATTTCACCCCCTTGGGGGTTGAATTTTCAAAAATCCTTTCTTAGCGGATGCCTATGTCATAATAGCTATCTGCATGCCAAATTTCAGCCCGATCTGTCCAGTAGTTTGAGCTGTGCGTTGATAGATCAGTCAGTCAGTCACCTTTTTCTTTTATATATTTAGATAAACAATATTCTCGGGATATGATGTGAATAGTGGACTTATTAAACATGTAAAGTGGGATTATAATTTACACATAATATTATATTATTGAAGCTCATCAGTATGATATGTTATTTGTTTCAGATCTGAACGAGTTTTCACCATTCATCACCATTTTTCTCGTAATTTCGCATCTCGTGGAATACGAAAAAACACTTTATCGGGTGTACTAAGAGTAGTATTTTTGCACTTCGGTACCATACAATACTTGTAAGAAGGTTTTTTAACTTCTTCCATAATTTGTGTAGTTACTTAGCAATTAAAACTGAAAATAATAATTATGAAGTAACTGAACTGAATCGCTATAGTAAACAAACACGGGAATAACCAATGACGTCATCAAAAGCGTGCGATTAATGGTGGCGTTTGAACGGCTCAAATTTATACTTAACTTTGAAACACCAATTAACGTAATTATTTGACTATTTTCAAACCTATTTATATTTTTTACTATGTTATAAAGATGTAAATGAATGATTTAAGAAATAAAAATAAATCATGCATATTCCCTATTGGGGTTAGCATTATTTAGCTATCGCCTAACCCATGGGTATAGTTCGTGTCACGAAAGGATTGTAAACTTGTATTGTATTAAATATTTTTAAAAACTAGACAAAATTTCCCATCTGGCTATGTTTATTAGATGTTTAAAAATAATAATAAATAAGAGCAATCCTGGTTAACGTAACGGGATTCTCGTGATTTTTTCGTTCTTCCACTTACACTTACATATTGACACTTCTATGTATACTATTTTTACATTAAGTAAATGCAAAGTTTTATACCAGGTCTACATGAATTACTTATAAAATCAAAATCATACAGCGATAGAACTATTTAAAAAAAATATCACCCACATTAAATGGGGTTGGTGAATAAAATTGCATAAGTAGGTACTTTACGCTCGGCTCCTCTAAATTATGGCCACATTTGTTGTTTATCTAATAATTATTAATATGTATTCCCTGATAGGTCAAGATACTATAGAACAATACATAATCACTATAATCGTTTAAAATAAATATTACGAGATTATAACATCTCAACAAAAAACCCTATCTGTCTATATATCTACCCTCCAGGTTTAAAACACAGAACATGAATGACAGGGTCCTAACACTCCATACAAATATTTTTTTCTTAGAGAAAAAAAACCGGCCAAGTGCGAGTCGGACTCGCGCACCGAGGGTTCCGTACTCAAGAAGTAGGTATAATTACCTTTGTTAATGAACCGCAAAACTAACTTTGTTTGTAGAGGTTTACTGTTAATATCAAAAAATTACGTTTGTTGTATGGGAGCCCCCCTTTAATATTTACTTTATTGATATTTAATTATTTATTTTGAAAGGTAATATACAAGTTAATATTCTGTGAAAATTTGAACCGTCTACCTGTTACCGTTTTTAATATTGAGCAAAAATATACGAAAAAAACACGTTTATTGTATGGGGACCCCCCTTAATATATATATTTTTTTCATTTTTAGTATTTGTTGTTATAGCGGCAACAGAAATACATCATTTGTGAAAATTTCAGCTTTCTAGCTATCACGGTCTATGAGATACAGCCTGGAGACAGACAGACAGACAGACAGACAGACAGACAGACAGACAGACAGAGAGACAGACAGACAGACAGACAGCGGAGTCTTAGTAATAGGGTCCCGTTTTTACCCTTCGGGTACGGAACCCTAAGGAACCCTAAAAAGTTCGTCCACATCGCAGTAGATGGCGCTATTGAATCCTGGACTCCGACAACTTTACCTGTTACATGGAATTACGCGCGACCCCCTAGACACTGATATGCCTAACAATTTGGACTCCAAAATTTGGATTTTATAAGAAAAAGAAACATAATAAACCGTCCAATCGCTAAACTGTTGTTTTATTTGCCTAAATAACTTAAATTCCTTGTCTCCAAAGTGATTTCCAAAAGCCAAATCAATTAATTCAAAATATGTTTTGTCTTTTGGAAATTACTTTGGGGAAATAATCTAAAACCTATAAACGATTTAAATGTCACCGTAAAATTGATCATTTTTAGAAAATGTCGTTTTCATCATACCTATTCGAAAAACGAATATTGGCTTCAGAGGATAGAGGGAGCAAAATGTAATTTTTAGGCCCATGGGACTTTTCATTTCTCTGTTCTGATTGGTCCGCGTTCGTGCACGCGCAGCAGCACCTTGCCGATGTGCTTGCCGGCTGCCATGTAGCGGAAGGCGGGCTCCAGCTCCCGCTCGCCGAACACGGTTGCGGGCAGCGGCCGCCTTGTCGTCGCCCTCGCCCGCCGCGCCGAACAGCGCGTCCAGCAGGATGCCGTGGAACGTGGTGTTCTTGAGAAACACGCTCATGCCGAGCGCGGTGTTGTTGGACAGGTCCAGCTTGCCGATCTCGAGGAAGCGGCCGCCCACCGCCAAGCAGCGCACCGATTGGTGCTTAAACGTATAGGTAATGTCCATACATAGTAGGTTGATACTCCTAGCTTTTTCTCATACGTAATGATGAAAAATAGTGTGTGTCACTCGGGGCCAAATTTTTTGTTCTCGGGCGGTGTATATTGAATTCCTCGCTACGCTCAGGATTCTACTTTAGAATCCTTCACTTCGCTCTGAATTCAAAATAGCGCCCTCGGGGAACAAAAATTTTCTTTGGCCCCATATAATATAACACAAATAACTATTTCCGTGTTTCAGGCAATGAAAAACTGCTACAATATCATCAGAATATGAAGGGAAAATTTCGCTACTATGATCAAGGTAGATAGCTCAGGTGGGAAATAAAGCAACCCCAAACATGAAGACGTCGTCGGTTCGAGTCCAAACTCCAGATGTCTCCAGTCCGTTTTTTTTTCTTTTTTTTTTAAATATATAATTTCCATAAAAAACACGATATTTTAAGCAAAGCTCGGTCACCCAGGTACTATAATATAAAAAATACCATGAAGCGCGATTTGCTTGGCTTTAGGGACGTCGTTTTCGCTAGATGGCGCTAATGCAATAATTCTGAGTGTTAACTCTATACCCCTATATTCAATGTACTCTGTGATGAATGAAAATGAGAAATACTAATACGTATTATCTTTGATACCTAATCAAAGCGTATTATATTATCTGAAATTGATCATAGATTTGGAATTTACTATATATGTAATCTCCTAATATACATTTTTATGAGCATTCCTTAGACATCTATGCATAGAAATAAAACAAAGTTCCCAAAGACAAATATTAAAAAAAAACATCTGATCTATGTGTCACCGTAAGATTGTAAAAACCGTTAGATTATAATCTAACTCGCGAAATTGTAAACTGTCGAATGATTACAATATAACGGATTATTTTTCGGTAGATTGTAATCAGGGCCCGTATTCTCTAACTCAGTGACTATCAAAAATGAAAGCCACTGACAAATATGTAATATGAATTGAAGGTTTACTATGAAATGTTACTTTTTATTTCATAGTAAACCTTCAATGGATATTACATATATGTCAGTGGCTTTCATTTTTGATAGTCACTGAGTTAGAGAATACGGGCCCTGAACGTAAATACGAAAACATAACCGTAAGTTTACAATTATTTAGACATTATTTTGACCTGATTGATAAAGATAAAAACAGGTTATATTTGTAAAACTTGCATGTATGCTACAAAGTATAGAAATAACTAAAAATAAATACATATTTACCATTATTAAAATATTGCATCAAGTCTATCGCTATCGCATACTTATACGCTGCTGCCAGTTCTATATCTCTTTCTCTTTCTACAGATTAGGTCTATATTATGTGTCATGTGGTTTCATGGCCGTAATAAAAACTGAGTAAATCTATATTATCTTTCTCAATTTTGGTCTATTAGCATTACTAAGTGTGAGGGAAACGAAACATGGCTGTTTGTGGAACTCGTCACTCATACATATGATAGCTATTAAAATAGGAAGATCCACACAGTATATGCTTCAAAGTAAAGTCAAAGTTAAATATTATGTTGTGGGAAGATCCATAGACAGAGAAAGGTGACAAAATACATAGACAATCCTCTATCTATTTGTGTTGACTGGCAACTGCCAAGTGCCATCATTTGTTTTTGTGTCTCTGGTTTTTGTGCACTTGACAGTTGACACTTGTGACTTGTGTCGGATGGCTGTGTGTGTTACTCGTGATCTGTATTCTGTGATCAAAATGAAAATATATATAAGTTAATTTTGTTTGTTTGTTGAGTGTTTGTTCTAATTAGTAAGCTCTACAATGAATTATCAAACTATTTTTCTATTTGTATTCGTGGGACTGGTAGTAAGGGAAGCAAATTGTAAGTTTCACTGTTCTTTTGACACGGATATGTTTTTCAAGGTAAAGTGAGAGTTTGCGACTTCGCGTTGTTGCGCGCGAGGAGGTTAATAATTAGTTTATTTTCTATCTTTTATTTTCGCTTCTCTCATCTTACCTTGTAGCAATAGTATAAATTAGAAATTATTGATTGTCCTGGGCCCATGTTTTTCACTCGACACTATTTAGCACCTACTTACTTAAAATACATAGTAAGTAATTTAGTCTGCATAGAGAATTGTTTTGTATGAGTATTATTTATTTATTTCGATATCTTTATTGCTCACACAAAATACAGTTAAAAAGCAGTCGTAAAACTACATAGAAATGTGCAAAGGCAGTCTTATTGCTAAAGCAATACAGACAACCTTTGGTGAAAGGATAAATAAACCGGAGTGCGGGATGGTGCTGTATATAAAAATAAATAAATAAGTAATGCATACACAACTATGTATGATAGTGTGATAGTGTACATGACATAAAATAATTAAATAATAATCCATAAGTATAATTTAAAAAGTATGTATTGAATATTATTATAATTTAGAAGGAATAAAAAATTAAAAATGATTTGTACAAAAAAATATCTAAATCTAGTTACATAAGTCAGTAATTATATTATGTAGATAAGTACTTATTGTAAAATAAAAACCTAATAATGCTTTTTTTCTAGGTCTTCAAAAACGCTGTATGAAATGTAGATCAAGAGGTGAACTAGGTACCTGCGGGGATCCTTTTCCTTTCAATGTAACAGATGCTGATGCGGAAGCCGGTATCCATGTGGTGGCGTGCCCGTCAGGTTGGTGTGGAAAGATAATTGAAGGAACAACAGGTGCCTTCAGGACTGATGGTAAATAATTTATACTGTGACTTACTTTACCTGCGGCGCCCTGTAGTCAGTGTTGTGCGATTCATAGAGGCATAAAAGCAATGCATACCCAAATGGAAATACATCAATGCTTATTTTTCATCAAAACAGCTTGTAAATAGGTATTCTGACTAACTAATGCCTACCCTAGCTTCAAAACCTGTGCACCCCAATGCCTGTAATTGCTGTTTTGACATCAAATTCAAATGTTTTTATTCAAATAAACTATTAAAAGTGCTTTTTGAATCATCAAATGAATTACAAATAGAACAGAATGCCATTCCTACATGTTACAATATTAACATGTAGGAATGGCATTTCAAATTATTATGAAATTAATTTGATTGCTTATATCATACTAGATGATACCCGCGACTTCGTCCGCGTGGATTGTTTTTTTATTCCCGCGGGAACTCTTCAATTTTCCGGGATAAAAAGCAACGTATGTCCTTCCCCGGGGTATAACCTCTCCCTGTACCAAATTTCATCAAAATCGGTTGAACAGATACATTTTTTGATTCCCGTGGGAACTCTTCAATTTTCCGGGATAAAATGTAGCCTATGTCCTTCCCCGGGATGTAACCTATCTCTGTACCAAATTTCATCGAAGTCGGTTAAGTAGTTGGGCCGTGAAAGCGTAGCAGACAGACAGACAGACGGACAGACAGACAGACACACTTTCGCATTTATAATATTAGTATGGATATGGATTTTACTTAAAAGTTTTGAATTCATCGGCATAAAAACGTAAGGTTATTAATAATAATATAAGTGTGTATGTTTGTTGGTTTGTACATCAATCACTCCACAAAGAAGCAACAGCTTATGTGATTTATTGTATGGGTATAGTTAAAGACCTAGAGAGTGACATTGGTACCACAGCATTCTTAAAAAATGATGGTGGAGGAAGTCATGGGTGTAGTTTAGTATAATATAATATCATGTTCACAGAAATAGAGCAAATAAATACTTAAAATATAGAGTTTATTAATATCCAACAAGTATAGATAAGAATTTTACAACTAACAACATACTCCACATCAAATTTGGCAATAAAGTAAAAGTTGTAAATTTTTACAAAACTTGAAAAGCAAACAAAACAGCCATCATAGAGTACCACATAATATTGGTTACTATTATACTAGTTACTACTATAGTAGTTTGTTTTTAGGGTTCCGTACCCAAAGGGTAAAAACGGGACCCTATTACTAAGACTCCGCTGTCTGTCTGTCTGTCTCCAGGCTGTATCTCATAGACCGTCATAGCTAGAAAGCTGAAATTTTCTCAAATGATGTATAAATACTAAAAATTAAAAAAATATATATATTAAGGGGGGTCCCCATACAATAATCGTGTTTTTTTCGTATTTTTTTGTTCAATATTAAAAACGGTAACAGGTAGACGGTTCAAATTTTCACAGAATATTAACTTGTATATTACCTTTCAAAATAAATAATTAAATATCAATAAAGTAAATATTAAAGGGGGGCTCCCATACAACAAACGTAATTTTTTGATATTAACAGTAAACCTCTACAAACAAAGTTAGTTTTGCGGTTCATTAACAAAGGTTCATTATAGCTACTTCTTGAGTACGGAACCCTTGGTGCGCGAGTCCGACTCGCACTTGGCCGGTTTTTTGGAATTTAGCCTGTCTGAGGTTACATTTAAATTTTATTGATAATAATTGATCAAACCATAATTTTATTGATAAAGCATTGTGCAAGTCTGCAAATATTTCTTGCAGAACTCCTACGAAGGATTCAGTAGCTCTTATTTCGCACAAACCTTTACCATCCGAGCCATCATTTAAATAAAATGATGAAAAAATACTGAATCCAAACTGTATAGTCTTCTCTCCACAGCCATGATTATCATTATCATCTGGAGGGCGTGATTTTACAACTTAAAATAGATAATGGGATAGTTTATTAAAGATTCATGAGTATTTTTAAAGTATAATATATTATCATAGAAGTTTATAAATTCGTTTCGCTGTGATTTCACTAAAAACATTTAGTTTTATTTAGAAAAATTTCCTCATTATTGAGTTGTTATTTTAAAATTTTAATTCTTAGTGGTTCATTATTGTTTAAAAGTTATTGAATATAATTATGTGCTTTGGTTCTTTATAACCAAACTCTTTTAAAGGAAAATTTTGTAACTTCCATTTTACATACATTTTGATTTATTACTGTGCAATGATTTTTCTTTGCAGATAGATTTATTGATGTACATTTTTTTTATTTGCAGACTATGGTGCAGCTACACAAAGGATGTGTCTGCAGAGATCACCAAGTGATGATGAAGAGAGGTGTGCTTACACAATGTGGAATCACAGAAAAGTTTACATGTGCTTCTGTAATGGTGATTTATGCAATTCTGCTTACAAGATGTCTGCCCCACCAATTATGTTAGCTACTTTATTAGTTGTTGTATATAATTATCTTCAATTTAGCATATGAATGAAGTTTAGGTATTTTAAACGATAATAGATCTGTACATTCCTTAGTTGTGGTTTTGGTCTTCGATTTACATTAACTACAGCAAAACAACCAATTGATAAGTCCATAAAAACATGGACTGTGTTTTAACTGGTAACAACACTCATTAGTGATTAGATGTTCAATTTCAATTGAAAGCCCTAATACGACAATAAGTGTAAGCTGTCAAAGGAAATTGTGGGCGTTTATTCCCACCAGTTCCTTTTGACATTTCCTTTAAAGGAACGAATGGGACATTTTTTATAGTTCCTTCAATTAATTTTAAGATTTTACGTATTTTGGAAGGCACCCTTGTTTTTCATAAAGCTAAGGAATAATTTATTTGTTTATATATTATGTAACATCCTATTATAGGCCTTGCTAGACCAAACACTAACTTCCAACTAAACTACTTACTCAACATAATATTATGGTCTATATTATTTATTTAGATTTTTAAGGACTTCTGACAGTAAATTGTTATTATTTGTGATTCAGCAGTTAATATTAAAAAAGATTTATTTGAAGTAATGGTTTTTTCTAATGGCTTGATGTGATAAGTCAATACCTATCGTGGGATTATCATTTACTGACCATTTTCCATTAGTATTGTATCATTAAAAATGAATTTATAAGGAATTAGTTGTAAGTGTATACTTCTTTACTATCGAAATTTATGTATTTTCCGTCCTATCAATGTGATCAAATAGATAAAATGGTAACTATTTTATAAGATTCTACATCAGTATATATGTATTTTTGTAATAGCTGTTATTTATGCTACAAGTGCAGTATGTTGAAACTTATAACACTAGAGGCACAAACTTTAATAGCGCTGAGAGTTTTAATTTTCAATGTGCATGTGTAGTTATACTGTGGGACGAGCAAGTGGTATGTACTCGTCCGCACCAATAGGAAGATCTTCCTCCGGGCTGGTGTTGTGCCCGGGGACCTTTCTGGTCCGACCGTTGTAAGTTGCAACGGTCTATATATAGCGCTATTCTCAGAAAACTTCGATAGCGTGATTCAGGCTTGTATGGTAACTTATGAGTTTTCAGTCGATTATCTTATTCTGCGGTGAAGATACAATTAGCGCCATCTAGTTTGCACTGTGGTAACCGCTACAATACCACGTTTTATAATACATTTGTGAGTAAAGAGTCAAAATAGCAAAAAAACATACTAAATAACAGCACTCTATGTCATGAAGTGACTAACAAAAGAGTTTATTAATATTCTATTGTACTAAATACTTTGTACCATAAATTTTTTTATATGGTGGCCAACAATGAATATTGCTGTAGGTACGGCTTCATAGGCTAATATCTGTACGGTAATATTTTAAACGCCCAAGGGTTGGAAAACTATAGTTTTATTAGGGTTGTAGCAACTAGCAAGAGCAACTTTATGAGCAAATGTAACATTGTAAAAGGTTTTTATAAAAATATATTCATTTATGAATTGAGATACTTATATAGGTGCATACAAGTGTTCAATTCGATAATAAGAACTTATACTTAGGATAGATCTAATTATAGTCCCAGAAACTTATCTGACCCGGTGACAGCATCGCTAGTTATACATTAAAATTTAAAAAACTAAACAGGCATAAAAATTAGTTCCAATTTTGGCTACTGGGTCAGATTAGGTTGTAGGACTATACATTCTTATAAAATCTCATGTTCTCTATTTAGATCGGAATTAATTGATTTAAGAGAGTTTGTCATCCGACATAGGGTACTTAATTACTTATCCTATTTAAACTTACAATACAACCACGGTATTTTACTGAACCATATTCTGAACAGAACTTACCACTACTAGAATTCGTGGTTTCTTGGTTTTGGATCCAGATTCCAGGCTTGTGTATTTCTAAAGCACTTTAAGCACTCTAAAGTCTTGACTGACTGGTCGTGGTTCTCTTTTTAGGTATGGCTTGCTTAAAAGCCGTCTCCAATCCTCCCTAGACTGCCTTTCATGCACACTCGTGTAATGAGATTTCCATTGTAGTCTATTCGATCTGCCCATCTCATGGGCGATCTGCCGCGTGCTCTTAACTTCCCTTGTACGCTGCACTCAGGCCCCACTTTCCCACTGGGCACTCTGGGCACGTGCCCAGGGCTCCGGCCCCCTAGTTCCTGCCAGATCACCTACCGATACATAACCGATATTCAAGAAAGAAAAGAAGAAAGAAAATGTTTATGATCACAGTTGAATAAATCTAGAATATTGCTTATCTACTCCTTATGCCTGTTTTAACAAAATAGTCCTGTGTCAAATTGGGTGGACTCCTATCGTGCAAGGGTTGGCTGCGGCAAGTATACCTACCGGCTTATTTGGTACAGTTTGTATAGTAGGTACTTTGTGGGTTTACTTATTTTACCTTTAAAAGTAATGCTCAAACTAGGGTAGAGAAAAATGTACTCAAAAGTTGACTCAAATATATTTTTATATATTTTTTACAAATGAAATACTGTAATATAGTAGGTTGTTAATTAATAAAGTGAGTATTTTTAAGATTTATACAAAAAAAATATACATATTAAATAAACATTTAGAGGTCGTTTTACTTAATGCTAAAGTCTATTGAATGGCCATGATTGTCGTATGCTCGCGATCCGGTGGGGTTTCAGATTGTTTTGCACCCTGAGCTCCTGGTTTGCTAGAAGTGACTCGATGTGTGGTATATCGTGGAAGTACAGTAGGCCGTGGCGAGTGGCCTTGATAACGGCTGCTACCGCTTCTGAACCTTCCAGTAGATAGGGATCTTCTGAGTCGGCTTCTGTGAACAAAATGTTTGAAGTGAAAACTTCTTTAGGCGAGTTGAGCACTTTTTGGTAGGGGGAAAAAATGTGGAATACGCGAGATCGACACCGTTCTGCTTAAGACAAAAGGTCTTAAGTAAGTATAAAAATATAGTACCTACATTCGTAATTAAACTTTAATGCCTTAGTTTTAAGGTTTATATTAAGTGCTTTGTAACCGTGGCCGACACCGCATTGTTACGAAGACACTGGTCTATATAAATATAGTAAATGTCTTAGTTTTAAGGTTTATATTTGAAATATTTTACTTTCATTCAATCAACTCAAATATTTAAAATAAAAATATTTTTAATAATTTAAAAGTTACTACAGGTTTGTACGGAACGCTCGGTGCGCGAGCCCGACTCGCACTTGGCCGGTTTTTAAATGTAGGTACGTATCTATAATCCATATCCATACTAATCATGTGTCAAACAACAAAATCCAACATGTGTCGTCTGCAACGCTTTTACGACCCATCTGTTCAACCGATTTTGACGTTTGGCACAGAGATTGGTTCCAATTTCCAGGGAGTTGCTGAGTCCCCACGGTGATTTCTAAAACTTATATCCACACGGACGGAGGCTTCATCTGGTTTAAATAATTACAAAACAAACTGCGCGCCGTCGCGCTCCACAAAATGGGTTATTCCAAGTTGAGATTTATTTTATACAGAACACTGGAATGGTAGTTTCCTCAAGACGATTTCTTAATCGTTGAAGCAACAGTCTGATATTCCAAAACGCACGTAGGTAACATCGAGAAGCTTGAGGTGCTTCAGCGTGCCTGTACTATTATCATATTATATTCTGTGGCCTGGATAAGAAGTCAGATCCCAGGAACTCCCGAGTATGATCACCGTTTTGACATCTACACTTCTATACTAAAATGCGAAAGTTTGGATGTATGGATGGATGGATGTTTGTTACTCAATCACGCCAGAACGGCTGAACGGATCTGGATGAAATTTGGCACAGGGATAGATTACAGTCTGTAATGACACATAGTCTACTTTATATCCAGGAAAATTAAAGAGTTCTCGCGGGAGCCAAAAAGCCTCAATCCACGCGGATGAAATCGCGGGCACCAGCTAAGTAGTAGGTAGGTAACTAGGTACCTATACCTACTTAAAATTAATAAAAATAACACTTTAAATTAGGAGGCTGGATTTCTTACGTGATGTATGGCTGTCTAAGCGTCGATGAGGGTCGAATCGCTGTGGCGGAACGGGCGGTATGAACAACCCTATTGGCCACAAGGATTCCGGATCAGGGGAGTCCACTTTATACGGCGAAGGTGGCAGCACTTGTATCGGCATAGCTATCAACAAACATTAAAATTCTTAAAAATATAAATCATAATTTATTTTTTAAGGTTTTTTTTTATTTTTTATGCAATTAAACTTGGTAAGTCTAAGTGGGGATGGAGCCTAATGTGGAGCGCGCTTGCCTGAGAGATGCCTATTCCTTGATTTGAAGATTCCGATGTTAAAAGTGTAGGAGAAAACGGAAGCCGGAAAGGGATTCCATATTCCAGCTGTTCGAAATATGAGCATGATACTTAAAGTTCGCGCGCGAGTTGAATGCAGAGTAAATGTCACCGTACATTTACCCTGCATTCAACTCGCGTGCGAACTATAGGTACCTATGTTCTCTGTTGTAGTATGTCGTGACGTATCAGAAGCCTTTCGAGTGAGTGAATGACGTGACCCGCAATAGCAGAAGTCCTCAACAAAAAGACCAAGGAGTTTTATTCCATAAAATTACTGTACCTAGTACCTACCTATATCTGTACCTATCTACCTACCTATGTGTATGGCGGTAGCTGAACCTATTTGATGAAGATTTTAATTTTAAGAGGATGTTTCTTTTCATATAAGAAATATATACTTAGGCATAAGGAAATAAGTACTTAGGTAGGTACTTACCCATAAAGTTATTGTTCTGCCAAGGTCTGCTTACAGAGTTGCCGCGCGGAACGTCTTCCACCTGAAAAGGTATGGTTGGCTTTTGCCGAGGATAGCCGCCATGACTTGGCGTATGGGGCTCTGTAATGTAAGTTAATCATTTATTTATTTATAATTCAATCACAATGTTGCCGTAGGATGTAAGTACCTACCTCGTAGGTAGAGGTACAGGTAGAGGCCGTGTCTACCTACTACCTACGCCATACCGCAGGTATGATTGTACAAATATTTTATGCAGTAGGTAATCTCATACAATACCTCCCTGGCGCAGTGGTGAGCCCTGTGGTCTTATTGGGTGGTCCCCAGTTGGATTCCCGTCAGAGTCAATTTGGGAATTTATCATTTCTGAATTTTCACTGGTCTGATCTGGTGGGAGGTTTCTACCGTAGTTACCACCCTACCGACAAAGACGTACTGCCAAGCGATTAAGCGTTCCGGTACCATGCCATGTAGAAACCGATTAGGGGTAGGTACTTGTGGGTTTAATTTAACTGCTGTATCCTGTAAGAGTAGCCCGCTACCATCTTAAACTGCATCATCACTTACCATTAGGTGGGATCGCAGTCAAGTGCTAGCTTGTAGTGGTATAAAAAAGTTCTGACTCACTCACTGGCTGAATCATAAACGCCCAGCACAAACCCTTGGACCTAAAAAGTTGAAATTTTGAACAGAGGTAGGTACCTTTTGTAACGCAGACCGTCTGTATCGGATCGGTCGGATTTTCGCAAAATAAGTTACGTACTTCGTAATCTCCTTACAGGTGGGCTTTGCGGGACTCGATGGTATGCTCGTCGCTCTAATACGGCCACCGGATCGCCGACGCCGTGGGAGAAGCTTCGAGCGGGCGTGTTCACGCTCACATGCGACGCAAACTTTGTCGCCGTCACGGTGTGCGTCAAATGTAGCAGATACAGGAGGCTGCAGATGCTCCTCAGAAGTCGCCTTGATAGTTTCTGTTAACGAAATAAGTGAAATTCTAAATATCTAGATCAGGGCCGTCTTAACCATACTGGATGCCGGGGTGCGAAAATCAGCCTGCGCCCCCATTGCCAACAAAAAATAAACAGAATTTAATAATTAATTTATTTTCTATTTTTAGGGTTCCGTACCTCAAGAGGAAAAAGGAACCCTTATTGAGATCACTTCATTGTCCGTCTGTCTGTCAACCCCCTTTTTCTCGGGAACGCGTGGAGGTATCAAGTTGAAATTAATATCAAATATAGTACGCGCGCGAGTTGAATGCAGAACAAACGTATGTGTCATCATACATTAGAACTGCATTAAACCCGCGCGCAAACTATACCTAGGTCTACGGTCCCATGGAGTTGTAAAAAAATCAAGCTTCTAGTGTTCTAAGTCAACGCAATCAAAAAATACGGCCGTTTATGTCGCATATTTTGAGACATCATTAATATAGGGTTTAACCGAATTCAAAAAAGGAGGTTCTCAATTCGGAACGTATGATTTTTATTTCTGTATGTAAAGTACATCGATTTCTCCGAAATTTCATGTCCGAATTGCATGATTTTTGCATTTGTAGAGAAAGTTTGCGAGATGGTCCCATAAAAATTTCTGGCTTAGTAACTCTTTAAACGTGAGGCTGCTGGGGTGCTCGGGTATAAATAAATAAATGAGTAAATAATAAGTATAGAAAATAAAATGTTACTTTAATTTTTTCTTTTGGTGCTATTCTCTGCAGCCTTTTTGTGCGAAGATTTTCTGTTAAAGATTCACATTCGAAATTTTCGAATCTAGTATCAACTGCTCAAATGCACTGTCTGTGCGGTATACGCCTATATCTTTTTGACCAGATCGATCATTTTTTTGTTTCATAAAATGTTGTTGCGTCCCCTAGGTCCCTGCGCCCGGGTGCCACGCACCCCTTGCACCCCCGGGTAAAGCCGGCCCTGACCTAGATTCTAGACCGTCGTTTTATCAATCATCACATGCTCATGACTGATCACTCCTCTTCTCTCCGAATGAGAAAGGTTTAGTGCCATAGTCTATCACGCCGGCCAAGTGTGAATTCAGTCTTCACTTCACTAACCTTTAAGAAAATCACATCTGAAAATACTTAATACCTAGTTAGTTACTTCGAAATTAGGGAGAACTCATGATATTTTCCATCAGGAAGTGATTTTTTAGATAAGTACACTGTTTTACAGACACTGCAGGTGTTAGTCTGGGGATATCAAGCCGTGCGTGTTAGGTATTATTTGAATATAGGGTGTATAATGCTCCTAAACCTACTACCACCGAAAGTGAATATCATCTCCGTAATTATACCTATGTACCTAATGAAGAGATAGATGAATGACAATGATCATCATTGATGAATGATAAGTAGCAAAGCAGGTAGGTACTACTTACCTTAATTTCTTAAAGTTAGATAAGTACTTACCTATATGTAATTTTACAAATATTTAACAGGTGCAATAAATGTGCAGCGCAACGTTGGTAGGTAGGTAGGGTAGGTAGGTAATTAGATCTGCTAAGAATAGTTGCAATGGGCGAAAGTGTGATTGTATCTAATGATGCTACCGTAAAATAAGTAGGCACCTAACCAGAATGATTTGATTTGCTCACTTGTGAATGAATTCCTTTGTGAAAATAGTTCAAACAGCAGATGAGTGAGGCTGAACTCAAACTACCTCCAAAGTTCCTACTTATCCATCATCACCATTTAAATCCATCGCCGCCGGCTCACTACTGGTTTTGGCCAAAGTCTACCACGCAGGCCGAGTGTGGAATAGCAAGATCACACACTTTAGACAGCAATATAATGAAGAACTCTTGGGGATGCGGGTTATCACGATGTTTTCCTTCACCGTGTGGCTAAAGCAATTGATTTAAAAAAAAAAATTAAACGAAAAATTACCTAGCTACCTACCTACCCATCTATCTATCTCCGAAAATTAGTGAGCGGGGATCGAATCCCCGACCACCCGAATTGGGAGGTAGAGCCACATGTAAATTGGCTGGACATCTAAACTAGATTATCACTGTTTTTTGTTGCAAGTTCCTAGGTAATAAGTATCTGACTAAAATATGCGCAAGGTGTTTTGTGGAGCTTCTTAATTTCTAGGAATCCATACCTATTATACTTACTTACCTAGTTAATAATTAGTTCAATTTAATTCCCTGCATCTATCTGTATTTACAAATTCTAGGTCTAGACACCTTAGATTTTGATTGAAGGTTTTGGAATTTCAGAAATTCCACAGCTCGTCCTTAATTCATAAAGTTATAGAGAGGTCGTCGAAATGAACGCGTCTCACTGCATGTTGGCGTCATTCCTATTCACATTGTTAGCCATCGATCCGGTCGTAGAACTAATAGTTAAATAGCCGGTGACTGGACGACCAATCCCGATTAACCGATGTCCAATTTTGTGTACCTATCTATTAGTTATCACACTTCAACCGGCTCACTGCTAAGCACGAGCGGATATATTACTCGTGTGGCACGAATCTCTTGTCAGAGTTTGGCCATAGCCCATCACGCTGATGAGGTGTGGATTGGCAGACTTCATAAGCCTTTGAAAACATGATGAAAATATCTCAGTGATATTTCCTTACGAAATTTTCCTTGATTTAATATATAATTATTAGGTACCTACCTACTTACCTACACTTAAGTAGTGACGTTTAGGTAAGTAATTTTTTTAATTCTTTATTGAAAACATTTACCTAACACTTAAACTCAAAGCTGGCTAGCCAAACCGAATTAAATTACCTACTATACAAAACATGCCCGCGTGGCAAGAATGCTGGCTGTATTTCCACGCTGAACAGCCAGGCTGATCCTTTGTGATCCATCTATTTGATGGTAAGTTTAAATGATGCAGTCTAAAATGTTAGCGGGCTAACTTTTTAGGCGTACGGTAATAGTTATATTAAACCCATGCCCCTATCGGTTTCTATACGGCATCGTACCGGAACGCTAAATCGCTTGGCGGCAGGTACGTCTTTGCCGGTAGGGTGGTATCTGGTAACCAGCCGCGGCCGAAGCCGTAGGTACACCAGAAAAGGAAAAGAAGTTTCTTTTAAAAAGGTAAAGAAAAATCCTTAGGTCAACCGCATACTCTCACGCTGCTCTTGCAACACAATAGCTGTGTCATAGGAATTGGGCTGATGTGGCGAAACGATGATGCTATGAGCTACCTATCTTTATTGTTGATCTGTGGAATTTAGCTCTTATCGTATTTGAAAGTTGTACTCCAAATTTGATTTATATGAGGACGTGTCTATATCTTTCGAAGTCATCAATGAAGGTCCGGCAACGACCTACTTTATTTAATTTAGGTAGCAGGTAAGGTCATCGGTGATCCTTTCAATTATTATTTCATGTTTATTTCAATTAGTTATACCTAGCATAATATTTTTTAACACGAATAGATTGTTAACATTTAGAAGAATTTGCGGGTAGATCACTTTTACTGGCGGTTGCGGCGGAAGTGATGTTTGATATTTGAACATTACCACTTACCAGTACCTACTTAGGTAATAAATTACCGTCTGAAGAAAGAGTAGATCTAGGTAATACCTACCTCCCGTATGTCAAAATTAAATAAATTATACTGGCAGTTACCTCGGCCAACATATAAGTTTGGCTATTCAGTGGGGTCGCAGCCAGCGTTCTGGGCACACTGCCTCATTGCAGCGGCATGGATGATATTTTTAATGTTTAGTATTCATTTAGATTTTAATGTTATTATCAAATAAAAATACTTAAGTATTAAAAAAAAATACTAATACAAAATAAGGTACAAAACGAAATATTGTAAGTAGGTACCTACCTACCTTCAGGTGTGTTACGAAATATGGTAACGGTAGTAATAATTATTAGGAAGGTACCTACCTACGTTAGATATGTAGATTTAATAATTCTGCTGCTAATTTGCGGTAGAAGATATCTGATATACCTACCTACTAAGTTCTTACTTATCTTATTGATATGACAACGAGAAAGGCCATTAGGTACTTATCTACATATCTTGATAATAAAATCAATCAAGTACCTACCAATCTGTTCTAACAATTAAATCATTCGATTAGCACTATTTTAATCAATTCCCATAATTATACACCCTGTACCTTTATTCTGATAGTTAGCATAATGAATGAGACAGTACGTGGGAAGACATTCTCATGGGATCTTATGAGAATTATATCCGAAGTAGTGCATATCGCAACATTTGGTCGTAAAATTATTAATAACTGCTTTTCACCCTCGGTACCTGCATCAAACAATAACCCAGGGTAAATCTGATAATTAATTTTGATTTTATCGAATATGTAGATACGACACCTGTACCCAAACCATCACCCTAAAACTCCTAAGAGAATATTCCGTGATAAATACATAGGTATATCCAAATACCACAAAACTAAGCAAAGCGCGCAGGTGAACCTGGAAGAAGCTCATAATAACAATATGTACTTACCTAAGACCTAAGTCAGTCAGTCAGTTTATCCTTTTGTTTAGATTTGAAATAGGTATACATAACACTGATGTACATATATACCTACATATAGGTGCGTCCATTTACTGTCGATTAGAGTCCGCTATAAATCAATGGGAATCACGTTTATCATTGGTTGCTTGTAGCCCATAAACGTGACTGAAACTAAAGCAGCACCTAATTACCGATCCACTGGTCGTTTAGAAAATTAAAAGCTTTAGAGAGACAAAACGCTCTGCGTCAGCGACGTGTGACCGCAATGTGGACAGATTTAATGAATTGGCAACTTAATTCCTTTGTGGGGCCAAACGAGAGTAAATTTTGTGAGTAACTACTTAGTGACTATAGTGGGAGTTGCGAATCTATTACCTTCAATGAAATAGAATGAGTAAATACTAAAATTCTTCATCAATGATTCCCCTACTTAGTTCTCCCCTTACTCTAGTAAAATCTACTCGAATCGAGTCCTTTTTCTCATTTAGTCGAGCCAAAGTTCTGTTGCGTGAGTATAATGATTGAATTCACTTGGGCTCAGCGAGTGTGACTTGTGCTTAGGTACTGCAGTCTAGACTAGAAGTCGTCTTTATCAAGAGTGTTCACTTTGTAGAGCGCAGCTATATGAGCCTGCATGCTCCTCAGTGAGACATACTCGAACTTCATCCAGCTTCTTGGTCCTACTCCTGGATAACAATTAACAAATTACTGCTGCTACCGCGACATGACGCGCGTTCATTGCAACGTGCTGTGTCACGTTAAGTAGGACGTTATCACTTCGGTTCACACTTGCTGCAGTTAAAGTCCCGCGTTGTGTTTGTTCAGGGGCTTAAAGTCTTACAACAGACGCTTTAATGCACGCCTCTTGAAAGCGCTTTTCTGTAGATTAGAACCTTGCCTTGGTATGGAAGCTTTTGTTCTCTTGACTAGCATCTAATATCACGTTGAAGACGTGTATAATCTGTATAGTTAGTGATCGATTAGTAACGCCTTGCTCTTATAAAAACGGAACCTAATGAAGATAATTACTTCCTGGCGATGATTTGGTGACACAACCAGGTTCAAGGTACAATTATTTAAAAGTAGGAACTAGTAAATCTGCCTGAGAACCGTTCAGGCAGAATTTCTAAACATAATCCTTTCTTATAGAGTAGTCAAGAGGCCACAGGGGTCTGCTTCGTCTAGAATTTAAGTACGCTAAGTATTGTTTGCGATAAGTACTTGTTTCCATACGCGCGGCGCGCGATTTCACTCCAAAGGGAAGTTTAAAAATCTTAAACAGTATTCCTTTCGTACTTTATACAAGGAACCTCTGGGCGATACTTTATTTAGCTTTCTAGGGTCAAGGGGAGCTGAGCTTCCATAAGTCAGTGAGAGTGAGCCTCGTAAGTCGTATCACAGCTGAAGAGGCAGGGTACTGCTGGCCTATGTTCAACCTTAAGTAGGAACGTTAAGTTAGATAGGAGCTGCTTCGAGCAAATTGTGTAACTTGCTCTAGGTCCCCTATATTAGCAGGTCTAGTCTATGAAACTTACAGTTTAAGCTATGGAATGAGGGAATCTTACTTGGAAAGAATATAAGTTCTGCTTGGTGTAACCTACCGAGATAATTGTTATATTATACCTACAGTCGAGAGATGTACTTTGAATAAGTCGTGCAGTATTCCAACTTCCAAGGCAGAAAGCTTAATTGATTATTCAGAATGAAAGAAACGGATATGTACCCACCAATTAGGCCCAATACGTTCGTAGGCGACATGAATTTATCACGATCTTTAGTCATGTCGGATTGCCGTCACGAAGTATAGCCACGGGACATATCAAGGACAGTCTATCTGTGAGCGACTATATACAATTTGTTTCGCTGCCTGGTGCAGTGTCAATGATCATGATGCAAGTATTTTGCATGTGCAACGCCTATTCTTTGTAAAAGCGGTCAAGTGCGGTGCGTACAAAGTAGATCTGCGAATGTATTGGAAAGGTTTCTAAGACCTGAGTGGTTAGATAGGTACTGTTCAGAATAGTTGTACAGATTCTGTAGTAGGTATATCAGTAAGTAGGCACATAATAATTAATGGAGAGTGACCTATTCTTTGTACTATTATCTGCTTTCGATATTATTCCGATCAATGAGATAAATTATTGACAGGGGGGTGAGTGGCTAAATGAAAGCTATCAGTGTAACAATCGCAATCACCTCTGATTAGTTAAAATAAGGAGTTCGCGTAGGAATTGAAAAAAATGTTCATCAGCATCAGCTAGTATGTACCTACTATGTATATCAATATATGTATAGCTTTGGAATGCACTTCCACTGACCATACGTCAGTCAAAGTCACTAGATATTTTCAAAAATGCTGTAAAAAACTAAATATTATCTTTCAAACTGAAAACATCATTAAAAGAGAGATAGTTTACATCCCGGGGAAGGACATAGGCTACTTTTTATCCCGGAAAATGGAAGAGTTCCCGCGGGAATCAAAAAAATGTATACCTGTTCAACCGATTTTGATGAAATTTGGTACAGGGATCCCGGTTCACTTTTCAGTTTTTTTCTTCTTTTTGTTTTTATTTTATTTTTATGGTGGTGCAAATAAAGAGTATATAATAACAATTTAATGTATCATCAACAAAATATTGGATTGTAAACTTTTGATAATGAACCCCAAAAAGAAAACATGCTTGATGCATAAGATACTGGGGTGTCCCAGAAGTAAAGAGACAAGTCAATGAAAATTTTTTTTAATGAAAAATTGTATGTCAACTGTTATGTGTGTCATTATAAATTATACAAAATAATAATAAAAATACAATCTATATCAAATTTGCTCCTGCGATGCCTTTATAGCCGATTTTTCTCAAATTAATGCTTGCACGTCTCATGACTGCTTTTCCAGAAGTTGTTGCTACCCGTTTGGCCAATCTAGCCCATCTTTGTTTGAAAGATGTCAACGTTTTTGATTTTTCTGAATACTTTTTGTATTCCTTTTTACACAGAGCCCAAAACATTTCGATACCTCGAGCTTGAGGAACATTTGGAGCATTGTTTTGTTTCGATATGAATTCGACGCCCATAGATTGCAAATATTGAGTGACTTCAGACTCGTAATGACACGAAGCCATATCCGGCCAGAATACAACGTCTTCCCTCTGATAATACTTGTCTATAAACGGTATTAATCGCTTCATAATACACTCTCGAAGATAAACTTTTGCGTTCATAGACCGTGTACAGATAAATGGTTCGGAAACATTGCCGTTTTTGTCTATAGCTTGCCAAACCAGATACTTCTTGAAAAATTTAAACTTTGTTTTAACTTTTTCGCTGTAATCCACCTCACCACGACTGGTAGCGTGGAAATATTGCTTCCCAGGAATATCAGAGGGGTCAACCGGTACATAAGTTTCATCATCAATTATGAGAATTTTTTTCAAAGTTTTTTGGTAAACTCGACGGCAACCTCGCTTAGCACGCACTTCTTGGTCTTTCACGTACTTTGGAGCGGACAATTTCACAAAAGCCTTCATGCCCAGATCTTGAACTTTAATTCTGGATATGCTTGACTTAGATATTTTCAATTTGTCCGCCGCAGTCCTCACAGATGTTGAAGGTGCTTCTTTAAAAACCTTTTTTACCTTATCTATGTTTCGATCAGTTGCTATGGTACGTTGCCTTCCCGGAATCTTCTTAAAATCAGTCTCTCCTGAGTCTTCATACCGTTTAATTATCCTGTAGATACTTGTTCTTATAGCCCCTTCTTGAGAAAAATGACGAACTGCCTCGGATTTCCCATTATTCAGATAGTACTGAATTACTCTTTTTGCAAACGATTCTCGTTCGGTTCGCTTCATGTTAGAAAAACATCGACAATATTTGCAAAACCACGCGAATTTGACAGATTTGTTACGGGTGGTTACCATGGCAACAGTTATTTTTTTTTTGTGAAACCTTTTTCTTGGCCGATATGAACACTCAGTTTTGTCTCTTTACTTATGGGACACCCTTTAGCAATAACGGAGTGAATAAGGTCAAGTTCATCATTATGACAAGTGCCGAAGATGAATAACTATTGTAAGGCTCTTATGTGAATGAGATAAGTTTTTTTACTTAGTCATAAGAGGAATGACTAAGCAAAAACTATCTATTTACCAACGGTTGTACCGTTGGTAAGTAGATAACTGCTTGAACTCTCAATCATGGGGTTGATTGCTAGCTTTAAACCCTAAAGGTGCCCTTAAAGGCCTCACAGTCCCAAAGGGCCCTTAGCCAATATGGTAAACTATGGCCTTAACTGCACGGATTTTCGGGAGAAGACTCTGCTCTAATTACGCCTGCAGTGGGCCGGGCGATGCATGATGATTGAGGAATCCATATTCCATACCAATACCTACTATACTTACCTACTTCAATATGCAAAAGTGTGTTTTCTGTTTGTCAGCTACGACGTTTTAATCATCTAATAAATTAATCCTACTCGATGAGAGGAGAATTATATAAGGTAGCAAGACCTTTTGTTTTGTAGGATACGTTGCAGGTACAATCGTTATAGGTACAGTACCTGAAATACAAAGATTTACAAATAGTTGCTAGAATAAACAATAGCCATTGATCTGTAGAATTTAGCAACACACCCACTCATCTCATGTAGATCGTAAATAAGTTGCCTAACGTATTGTGTGGACACTATTTTAGCGTCCTGGGACAATTTAGGGAGATGTAAATTGTAGCTGACGCAATTTCATAAGATTTGCTTAGCGAGTATGTATAATTAAGTAACATCTGTACTAATATTATAAATGCGAAAGTTTGGATGGATGGATGTATGGATGGATTGATGGATGTTTGTTACTTAATCACGGCCGAACGGCAAAACAGTTCTGGATAAAATTTGGCACCGAGATGGATTTAAGTCTGGAATAACACAGGCTATTTTTTATCCCGGAAAATTAAAGAGTTCCCGCGGGGACCAAAAAACCACCAAAAATCCACGCGGGAAGTCGCGGGCATCAGCTAGTGCTGCATATAGTAGGCTAAGTCGAATCCACTCTGTAAAGCTGTCAAGGATATTTTTTATCCCGGAAAATTAAAGAGTTCCCGCGAGGACCAAAAAACCACCAAAAATCCACGCGGGAAGTCGCGGGCATCAGCTAGTGCTGCATATAGTAGGCTAAGCCGAATCCACTTTGTAAAGCTGTCAAGGAGAATTTTATGTGCTTTAACGTGAAGGGTAAATTATCATACACCCATTAATACGACGGTGTAAAAGATAAAAACGAAGCAGATAAATATTGCTTAATGCGAAAAGTTCCATTCCAATCCGCTCGTCCTCTCGTGAAGGTAAATGTATAATTGGTAGCAAATAGACAGTTCTCTTACAAACGGCTTGACATAGATCATTTAATTCTAAAGGTATTGAGTTTCTCCCTTCACATGCCAAGTGTATCGAAGATTGTACTGCTACCGCAGCGGATCGGCTTAAGTTGCCAAATAACCTCTAAATTCTAAATCCAATAGCTCTCTATAGCAATATTCAAGTCTATAAGGCTGTCACTACTTACTAGAAGGTTAAATAGCTGAGAACTTAAATTATGCATGTGCTTTATCATAATCATCATCTGAAAGCCTTAAAATTTATCAAATATGAGAAGATGGAGAGGATTGATTTTGGTCCTTAGGGACCTAGGTCTCTATATTATGTTACTATCTATCCCGTCTAGGCTTCGCCGTCTAATTTATAAGAAGAAGAGATGGGTACATTAGAGAAAAATAATGTGCATAAGCTCAAGTTTCAAATTCTTTTAAGCCAGCGTTTTGAATTATACGTTAATGAACCAGTCTTTCATTTTATAATATGTATGTCTAGATAACTATAGACATCACATCGGATCCTCCATTCACCGGATCGTACCTATCATTCGAGAAAATCTAATAAATGATTTAATTATTATATGCAAAATATGTTTCTAATAGGTCAGTAAAAGTTTCTGTTGTAATTTTGTTCAGTATCGAGTGCTCAGCTTAAAGTGTCATTAGATTCACTTTTATTTCCTTTCACGAAGAACGTAGAGTTTTGTCACTAAAGTTAATAGTGCTTCCACTGTTACGATGACTTTCCGACGTGTCACATGATTCGATGTGTGACCGCGCAACTACCTATATTGTCCAACAAGCTCCCTGAGAGCATTTCACTTTCACCCGGAAAATCGAAATGTTTCCTACCTTCAGGTTTACCGTTTATTTTTGACCTAGCTACTTACTTGTGTTCTTGCAATTTGAAACATCAAGGCATAATAAATATAGGTACCTACATATTATGTTGCTTACTTAGGTAAATAATTAATTTTATCTTTACTTAATTAATTTAGATATTCATGAATTTCCATTTTCTTTGATATGACTTTGATTAAGTACTTATTCAGATTATTTTTAAAAGTTGACATTTTCTTTATGATTTTGAAGAGAAAAGCTGCTGAGAAGAGCCTAGATAATCTACCTAACATTCCAGTGGAATGTTTAGGCTTGGATCTATTAAAATCTTTATACTTAACGCTATAAACTACGCTCTATAATGCAAAACAAATGTTCGCTCATTGAGATGAACGGTATCCAGTATCTACCATACATTAGCATATTGACATATTATTATGATGGGCAGCGCATCTTGACTTTCCAAGAGACAACAGTTAGTTGCAAATACATCGTAACAAATCGTTTAGTCATACTAGATCATGCCTGGTCAGATGAAACTCAATATCTGCAAAGACTTGATTATTTCCAAGATGTATTGACTAGAGAGCGTGACCAAAATGTTAAAGTAGACTGGTGATCTTCAAAGTCAGCCTAAGGGTCAGTGGCTTAAGTAACCTAAGGCAAAGAGCAAAATATTAGTCTTAGACTAAAGTGTGATTGATGCAACGCAGTTCGCATTTTTATGGGGCCGAATTCAACAGTGACGATGTTATTACCTTTGTCTACCTTTTTAGCTATTATATCTAATGGGCTGCAGTTATAGGGGTACTTTTCACTTTCAATCCACGAATGAGCACCAGAGTCTAAGACGTCGATCCTTCAGTTAACGGTCTAGTCTTCCTATCAACATGCACTGCTCTATTCATGAGCTAAATAAACATTAGCACCAAATCAATTAAGAGTTCTGACTTTAAAATTCTTGTTTATCATGATGTTAGTAAGTAATTAATAAGTAGGTATAAGTGAATAGTGATTACAGTAATTTATCCGAATAATGTCCATAAATCTCAGATTCATTCATTCTGTTTTGTCATTATACCTAGATAGAGGATGAGTCTTTGGCTAATAGGTGCCTATGCGCCGCTTGGTCCATTCTCTCAGTAATTTTACACCTATAAGTACTAATCATGAATCAATATACTATGGCTTGGGCAATGTCCATTAGAACTGATGTTTCTTAAGAGGCAGGAATTTTGCATGTAGGAGATTTTTATGTACTTACCTATATTATGTTCTATTTCAATAGAGTATGTTATTTAACTTTGTATTAACGGTTAATGTTTAAAAGCTGCCCAAAATCATATTTTACATGCTTCCATTAAAACTACGATAGATACGTTTTTTTTAACCTGTTAGCTATCTATAGATACGCACCTATTTTATCTAAATGTAATAGGTACGGTAATACGTTAACCACTACCAATATCGTGATCTTTTATCAATCACGATATTGAATAGCGATAATATTGAAATAGGCATTAATTAGTCTATGTTAAGGTAGGTAGATGGATAATTACCTGTATTTCCCTACTCAGTGGTATTTACCTACCCGTTAGTATGAAATTTTGATAATTTGTTATCTAGGTCAGTAAGTACCATAGCTAACGTTATGTAGATAAACTAATTAGGAAGCGATTGTTTTTTCTAATGTTTGACTTGTTTGTATATTTTATGTAGGTATTACATTGGTGATCTAATGTTTATATAACATATCAACAAGAACTGTAAATTGTAATCATTTCATAATTGATATTTTAATAACCTTGCGAGGCAATGTTAAATTCCCAAGGGTACCTACCTATTCTCTTCTGTTTTACTCTTATATCTCTTGTAGATTTGATATTTTGTCATTAGTAGGTACTTATTGACGACGTCGCGCGTCGACTTCAATTTGTTATGACTGCAGATTGCTAATTAATTTATTAAAGGGATTAAGGCCCTTATATTTTCGTGTAAAGAATAATAATGGCAACGGTAGGTTGTATGAGAGATGCGCTATGACTTAATTATGACTATTGATCATACACCAAGCAGAATGAAGTTTCTTTTTAAACGTAATTTTGACGCTGTAATTTATGGTCCAATTAAGAAACCAATGGAGGTTTGAGTATGTAAATAATCTGTGAGTTAGGTAAGTACCTACTTTAAATTTGAAAAAAAAATGACTGAAACTAAATTAGGTACCTACCTACCCAACGAGAGGTGAACAGCTCCAAATGAAACGCATCACGCTGCTCAAATTAAATTGAAGCTTAATACGAAGGAATTTCGAAAGACTCTACAACTTATGTTTTATTAGGTGAAATTGATGAAATAACTAGAGCAGCGAGTTCGTGATGATGATAAAATGGATCTGTGTAGGTACATCTGTGTACAACTGGCCAAACGTGACCTTTATTTCCCCGCAACCATTCCCAAACCATGGAGTGAGCTACATTTTATGGGTTAAGTTATTCGTAAAAAATCCTGCAGATTTTTCCATACCCACAATGTATTGGGCAAAATAAATTGGGAGATTCAGAATTTTATTTTTTAAGTAGGTATCTAAAATACATTTAAGGTAGTATGTACTTTGTAAACAGATTTGTTAGAGTTCTTTCGGTGTAAACTTGGTTGTTTCGATAGGCAGTGGTATGGAAACTTCTAATTCTGTAGATTTTTGAGTCAAGGGGGCTTAGGTATTACCTATGTGAGAAAGAGCTTAGTCGGTAGACCGTATACTATAGTCACTATACGTACAATATATTATATCCATGAGAAGGTAATAATATTACCTACCTTCTAGGTGATCTAAATATTTAAAACGGGTTAAAAGCATCATTCGTTGTGAATTATATCACATAAATTAAACAAGGCCGAGCTTTAATTGCAATGCGTTGGGAACAAGATAATATTTCGTATCCAAGGACCATCACGTTATGCGTGATACAGTTTGGCAATTACAATTAGGCTTAGTAGGTACTCCTTATAGCTAACAATTACCTACTACTCCTTTGTACGATGTGTATTTTGTACCTAAGCTAAAAGGTTACAAAAACAACAGTAATTAAGTACCAATCGAACTATACACAAATCTAATGTATTTTATTGGTATTAAATTGTGATTTAAAACATTACCTTTACCTTTGTCCACTTTTTTAAAATTAGATTTAAGACAATAGGTATTTTGTACAAAAATAATAAAAATAAAATAGATAAAAATAAATTTATTGGTAATTTAAGCTTTTTTATTATTATGAGATCTGTTCAGAATTTTAAAAAATTTTAATTTCAAAGAAAGAGGCCGAAGAACCTATGTTTTGAAGTAATGTTAATTTTAAATTGAGAAACGTCGAGCAAAAATGTTTCGTGCGAGCAGATTGGACGTCAACCACATAAGGATGCCAATTGCCAACGTTGACGGTTTCTCGCTGTTCTGTGGTAGAACGAAATGAATATAATTTCTTAAAACGGTATGGCGTCTCTAAGCCTATGGATTTGCATTTGAAGGATAGGCAAGGCTCATAGATGAGTGGTTACCTACTTCTAACACCATAATTAAATATTTATGCAATAGGAAATTTCTATAATAGCTCCCAACATCAATCAAACTCGTCACTCATTAAGTATAACATAAGTAGACAAAGACTTGAAAGCTTGATACGATAATGGTGCACCTATTCTATTAGTACCTTGAACCATTTGGAAGCATCGTGACTTTGCAATTTTTTATTGGCATAGGCATCATATCTGTAGCAGAACACTGAACAGTGGGTCGATTGTGCACACGTGCTTTGGAGTGGATCAAGTGACAACCAACAAGTGACGACCCCAAAAATTAGGAGTAAGCACTAAGCAGGTGAATGAGGATGGTAGAGAACCGTGTTATGTTGAGTGCTGTCGAAAATTCCTTTCTGCGGATACATACATGCTGATAGACAAGGGCGGATCCAGGGGGGGGGGGTCATGGGGGTCATGACCCCCCCCTGGGCTGGGTCCAGGTCCTAGGTGAACCACTAAGTAAAATTGTTAAACATACTGATTTTATAGATTTTTTATAGATTTTATTTAAGAACTTTCAATATTTAATCAAATCAAATATCAAATAAATATTATAAATGCGAAAGTTTGGATGGATGGATGTATGGATGTATGGATGTATGGATGTATGGATGTTTGTTACTCAATCACACCCCAACAGCTGAACGGAACTGGCTGAAAGAGCAATGGCGAAATTAGTACAGATCACATCTTGATTGTACACAAGTAAGGTAAAGACGAAAGGAATTAGCTTATTAGGGTTCCGTACCCAAAGGGTAAAAACGGGACCCTATTACTAAGACTCCGCTGTCTGTCTGTCTGTCTGTCTGTCTGTCTCCAGGCTGTATCTCATAGACCGTGATAGCTAGAAAGCTGAAATTTTCACAAATGATGTATTTCCGTTGCCGCTATAACAACAAATACTAAAAATTAAAAAAATATATATATTAAGGGGGGTCCCCATACAATAAACGTGTTTTTTTCGTATTTTTTTGCTCAATATTAAAAACGGTAACAGGTAGACGGTTCAAATTTTCACAGAATATTAAATTGTATATTACCTTTCAAAATAAATAATTAAATATCAATAAAGTAAATATTAAAGGGGGGCTCCCATACAATAAACGTAATTTTTTGATATTAACAGTAAACCTCTACAAACAAAGTTAGTTTTGCGCAAAGATAATTATACCTACTTCTTGAGTACGGAACCCTCGGTGCGCGAGTCCGACTCGCACTTGGCCGATTTTTTTTTTATATTTTATCAAGTATTCACCTTAATTGAACCTAGGTAAAAAAATTAAATATTTAGGGAATCTTTTTTGATTAATTAGCTCCCGTTTCTCAGTTTAGTGTTACCATTCCATATATAATCTACCTAGTAGCGAAAATAAATCTAAATTGGTAGATTATTTTGTATCGTTTTAAAAATTTTAATTATTTTATCTGATTGATGTTTGCCTAAACAATGGGATAGCCTATTTTTAGTGGATTTTCTGTTACTTAAGAGCATTTTTTATTTTATTTTATCTAATAATCTCTAATAGAATGGTAATAAATGAAAGAATATTATGGCAGCACTGATGCTGATGTTATATGGGTCTGTGGTTCTATGGATAACCATAGAACCACAGACCACATATAAATGTGGTCTGTGGTTATGTTGCTAAATACACGGCGACAAAGTCGCAATCATTTGGTACTTTATATTAATATAAATCGTGGTTTTCTTAAAGACTACACTCAGAATAAAAAGTAAAAAGCTGTAAACATAGATCTTCGATCATTCTGTGATGTTTTAACGGAGTTTTGACATTTTTAAAAGTGACATTATCACATAACCTGCAAATCTTTAAAACGAAATATCTTTTTTTTCTAGGTTCATTAAAAAAGAATTCTTGCTTCTGAGAGCTTTGTATTCGACGCTTAACTAAATATATTTTTTTCACACGTGTACATTAATTTTTTCTCTTAATACTATTGATGTATGGAACTTCGCCTTTGCTCTTTGGCACAGAGATAGATTATAGTCTGGAATAGCACATAGGCTACTTTTTATCCCGGAAAATTGAAGAGTTCCCGCGGGAATCAAACAAATGTATCTGTTCAACTGATTTTGATAAAATTTGGTACAGAGATAGGTTGTGTCCCGGGGAAGGACGTAGGCTACTTTTTATCCCGGAAAATTGAAGAGTTCCCGCGGAAATCTTTAAATTGCGATATTGAGATGTTTCCTAATATAAGAAATTTTTTATGTATTAAGGCTACACTACCTGTTAGTGTAGCGACAGCGGAAAGATCGTTCCCTACGTTACGAAAAATCAAATCGTGGCTAAGAGCTTCCATGGTTGAAGAACGTCTAACCGGACTGGCACTTCTCCACGTCCATAAAAACGTACCCATTGAAGTAGATGAAGTGATAACGCGTTTCGGGAGAAGACGTAAAAGAAAAATTGATTTTGTCATTTAAATATACTTGTATCTATTATAATCAAAATTAAATTATAAGTTCTTGTGTCTTGACCACGACTATGTGACCCCCCCCTGGCGCCAAAGCTGGATCCGCCCTTGCTGATAGATGGCTTCAGAAGATATTTAGCTTACTTCATCTGTTCGAACAAAAGTTATCAACAAAGGTGTTTCAAATTATTAATTCTTCTAAAATCAGAGTTTATATTTACGCTTTGGTTATGTCCTCATACATTTTTTTAAAGATATACCATGAAGACTTTTAGCATATCTTTGTATCCAGTCAGGTAAAAATAGAGCCCTTTATATCCACTTGTATTTTACCCTGTGTAATAGTTGTGTTATTTTACCCTGTGGATAAAGTTAAGCAATGCGAGGTAACCGAATCTGTACTTTATTTGCACTTCTAAAACTTGTTTGTTTATAACATTGAACTAGCTTCTAATTTACTCTGTCACGTAAAAATTTAATGCCGAAGTGATGTAGTGGTAAATTTTATTTATACGACTTTGAGGCATGATGACAGTAACCAAGAATCAATGAAATTATGAATTTATCTAATGAAATAGGATTCATGGATTATAAAAAACGTATTTATTTTTCTATTTCGAGTTAGATTGCTATTTAATTTGATAAAATGAAACTATAAAATACAGCAATCCGCCATATTGGATAAATCACCAAGAAGCGAATGACGTCACAATTGTTTGTTTTCGAGCTTTGACAACCACACTATTGTTTACTACACACTGCACAGAGTACATTGGTAAAAACAATAGTGACGTCACAAACGACGCCATGACACCGCCGAACGTTTTGGCGTGAATTTTAAAATTGAAATTTCAAACGCCAATTTTATCTATCAAACCTAGTATTTTTCTGCTGAAATAAGATATTTTTTCGAAATAGTAGGTACTTCCGAGCATAATCTGACCATTTTTCAAAATCAGTCATCATGCCTATTGCTTTGAATCCGATTTTCATCATGTTTGCGGTTAATTCAAGGCATTGTTTGGTGAGTAGTTATACTAAATATTCATTCTCTACCTACTGTAATATCCACAGAAAAAGGAATTATTAATAGTACCTTACTGATTGGTGCACTGCGCAGTGACACAGCCCTATTTATCAGAAATTACCTTTTATCCCATAGTACATTATACCTCAATGTTTTATCCTCGTAAATCCCATTTGTAAATCTCTAATTTCGTCATCTAAAAGATGACGCTGTTCAACGATTCAATTTTTTATTTATAGTTAGGTATAACCATTTATAACTAACTTAGTATAACTAAGTACCTACATATATAATATGTCATATTATGCAGCGACTATTTTAGTGAAAACGTGTGTAAAACTACCTATGGAGCAATTTAGCAAATGTACCTACCTACTAGCAGTGGACTACTTCGTACTATAGCAATCAGAGTCTCGGGAATTATATGCGTTAGTCACGTCTGAGACCTAATGGAGATTGAAAGATTTGGAGTCTAGACCACGAAACAATTGGACGGTAGATTCGGTATTACTTAGGCAAGAATAGAACTTTGTCATATTTAGCGTTTCCATAAGATTCTGATTGTTGGATTCAATTTTCTATTGCTTATAACAAAATCACCGTTTGGTATTTTTACTTCATTGGGGGGTTGAGCATCAGAGCTCAGAGGTAAAACAGATTATTCCAATTTACACCTGACCGCAGTGAACATAGTATCTGGCACAGGTATCTGGTATCAAATCATTGCGCGTTCAATAGGTATTTAACTCTTCTATTTAGGGTGTATTTTTTAATTTTTATTATTGTATGAGCTGTAAGCAGCATGAGAGTCTAGCTTCTTTAAGGAACTTGGCAGCTCATTGGAAAAAGGATTTAAAGAAATAGATTGGAATAAAGTAATCAATAACTTGGCAGAAAGTCGTGCCTTCAGTCTTACTAAAAGTAAGTGAAGCGACATTGAATTATTTCTTGCAAACAAAATACCACAAGACAAATTCGTTTTATTTGCACTACCGCAACTAGTAATCTGACCGTACATCATCGGTACTTAATACTGTTAATAATACATATTTTGTAATTGTTTAAGAAATAATTCAAACCACAGAGCAGCCTTGTGGTGGTCTGTGATACTGATTTGTGAATAAAAGTTGTGAGAGAGGCCTTGGCCCAAAGGGTAGATAGGTAGATATTATTACATTTCAGAAGTCAGAACTCGCAATATAGGTAGTAGTACCTACTGGTTGGATTGAGATTCATGAGATGGTAATGATGATTAGGTAGTATTTTATGAAGGTCATTGATTTAGTACATACTTAATAGTATCCTTTACTTGGGAAAGTAATTATTGATCTTCAAAATTGTTGTTCCTATAGTGCCAAGTGAGTATCTAGTTTACAAAGAAACAGTGAGTAAGTATGGTCTGTTAAGTTAGGTCTATAGTCTATACGAAAAGTAATTTGCGTTAGGCAAGTGAATTGCGGCGACGCGAGGCTGGCGAGACGGGAGTTTAATTATTTAATGAAGACAATTTTGCTGAGCTTAATTTTGGATTGTATACCTATGTAGATTTTTTGACTAGGTAGGGTACCTAGTCTAGGTACATAACAATTAGCACGTACCTACGTTAAGCTTGAGGGACGAGTGGGCTAGTTGTGACAACGCATATCAGTCGATTGCGTTGACCCAAGTCGGTATCTGGATGGGTGACCAAATTTGGAGGTTCAAAGGACTTGACCAGGGCAACTATGGAAGCTTGCCTAGGTGTCAAAAATCAATGTGCAGCAAAGATTTTTTTATTATTGCAATTGTTATGTTGTATACTTTTCAGATAAAACCGTTTCAGAAGTCTGAAGGCTTACAAAAATTAAAAAAAATAAAGTAGTGTGGGTCTTCTCCGTTTGGCCCGAAGGGCCAAGTGGGGGTACGGGCCTCGAGGCGGAGCCTCCTTACCCGGGCGGGGCGCGGGGCAACTCTGTGCCCCGGTGGGTATCTTTAAGCCAGAAGACCGGCTAGGGCCTGCCTTGTAGGCTACGGGCCCCTTGAAAAAAATAAAGAAAAGTTTCACCAAATAACTGCTGCTTTCCCACGCTAGATCGCGCTAGACGTTGTGGTTAGCGAGTCTAAACAATTATTTTCAACTATTCGACCGCTTTGCATTATTTGGGCAGGGGTGAGGATAATACTGGAATAATAAAACTATATTCGCAAGAATTATGTAATTCTTTTAATAAATCACGTTACATTGTACTGCTGCTTTCCCACACTAGATAACGCTAGACGTTTTGGCTAGCGTCAACAAATAAAAATAATTATTGACAAAACATACATTTCCTTTTCACAATAAAGAAATGGTATTCATGTAGGATTACAAGATTATTATTAGGCATGGATAATAGGGAACGTCAAAATGGATTTGTACCTAAAAGAGGAAATCGGATGCTCAAGGTCAATAAACGTATTGTTTGTTTTTTAGACATTTTAACCTTGACCTTATTCGGAATAATAAATCCATAATAATTTCGGTTTAAATTTTTAAAGCTTACTGTAAAAACGGAAATCCTGCACATTGTCCCGAATCGGAGGGCAGTTTCTGGTCATGTCCTTTGGCCTTTTCGTTTCCTCTGTGTCGCACGTTATGCCGTCGATCCCGGTTATTATCACTAACATCTGATAATAATCCTTACAAAACCCTAAGAGTTTAAATACTTAGTCGAGTCTGCGGAAGGACGGTCGAGGGAACCCACCGCATTATTATCCCAAAAAAAAACTATTACCATTATTTGATTAATAGAAAGAGGTCACGACCTTCAGTCCTAATGTCGTATTCCTATACGACGCAGAGAGAGATTTAGCTTCCATATGCAGGCTATATCGACGGGCTTCATGCATGTAGATTTTGGAGTGGCGCTCGTTAGAAGTTGGTCACGTTTTCAAATATGTATGATACTCGTAAGTATGTAGTGGTTTAAAAAAATAGATTTAATTATATTAAAACCTATTTAGTCAATTGAATCAACATTCAAGGTCTGATTTGTATGAAATATGAGGGCTGATCTAATTAAGGGCTGATTGACAGAGATATACAACGCAGGGCTGATGTAATATAGACCATGATTGAGCCAGCAAACTTATAGAAACTTATTAGGTACCTAGCCTTCTTTATTTGCGTACTTTTAGGGTTCAACAAAATAGACAATTGTTTTTTGTTTAATAATAATATCATTAGGTACCTACTTAGATATCAGTAGCAAAGGTTAGGTACTTGGCATTACTCTAACATATTTTTCTGGACGTTAGATAGATGTGGTAGGTAGGTACATAGTGGAACTTAGGTGTTATTTAAGTATGACAGGACTTACCATTTTCTAAAATAGTTTTCTTTGAAATATGTACAAAATATATCTATGATTATACACTCTGCTTTTCACACAGGTACTAAATTGAACTTAATGAAGATTAAACAAGCGTATTAGCTTCCCGCCATAAAGCACGCGGGAAAACAATTGATCGAACGCAAGCGCGATGTTCCCGCGCGATCCGCCTTCTAAATTCAAATGTCCTCTCGTTCACTTCACACGCACAGAGCACACCACCGTTCACCATCGTTTGCCGGCATCTTTCTCCAAAGCACGTGATGCGACTTTTGAAAGCGTTGGCCGTGGAATGATAGAACTTTTATAGGTAGAACATTCTATAAAATAAAAAATCTCATCCCTGTATTTTATTTATTTCTTACTTGGGTGAATTTGCGTTTGGGTAGTTACCAAACTCGAGTGAACTCAGAATTCTCTTTGTACCTATCTGTCCGGCTTAAGATAATATTATGTAAACGCCAAAGGATCTGGGAGCTCACCGCAATTACAGTTACTTACCTATGCAGAGAATGAAAAATGGAAAGGGTTCATTACCCTCAGCCAAGAGAATTTGCCGAGCTCCCTGGCGCAGTGTTGAGTGCTGTTGTCTTGTGCTTTGTGCTGTTGACACAGGAGGTCCCGGGTTCGATCCCCGGCAGGGTCAATTTGGGAACTAAAATTTTCTGAATTTGGCCTGGTCTGGCCTGGTGGGAGGCTTCCACCGTGGCTAGTTACCACCCTACCGGCAAAGACGCTTTAGCGTTCCGGTATGATGCTAAGTAGAAACCGATTAGGGGTATGGGATTAATATAACAGCCATACGCCCAACAGATTAGCCCGCTTTCATTTCAGACTGTATCATCACTTACCATCAGGTGAGATCGAACGCGTCAAGGGTGAACTTGTAGTGGATAAAAGAAAATACACGGCATAATAATAACAAGAGAAGAATATTAGTTTGGTAGTAACTAGGGTAGGCAAATAACAGTAACTGCATTGCATCAACATTTAGTGGTTTAAACTTTGGAATCGATTCTGAAAATCACCCGCTAGTAGGTAATTAATGATTGTGGTTTGTCATGACTCATGATTGAAAGATGATGAACCCTATCTGTTCTGTGCCAAGTTTTGAATCAGTATTCGTATGCACCTGCTAGGTAGTAGGTAGGTAGGTACTCGGTATTCTTACTATCTACTTATAGCAGAATAACCGTCGAAGCTTTTATTTTATCATGTGAATCGTGTAGTTGAAAGAGTATTTTATTCTTCAAGTTGAGAGAGTAGGTATTTTATTCTTCGAGTACCTATATAATGATTATAATAGCTAGATTTGAATTTGAAAACGGCCCTAACGATTTGGATGATAGTTACGATTTTGGGGATAACACCAATCAAACTGTCGGCGAATGAAGCTCCATCACGCACAGGTAGGTAGGGTCAGGTGGGGTAAATGCGAGTGCCATAGCTAGATGGATATATTCTACCTTATACAATTATTTACTTTATAAGAATTTAGGATTCATATTTACTGTGTGCATTTAGCATATATTAGACTAATATTTCAAATAATTAGTGAATTCAAAATTATTATGTCAATAGGAAAACAACCGAGTTTATATACCATAGGTTACCTTTTACATTAACCCCAGTATTTAGGGGCAAATGTAATAAGGCCATTCAATTTCTTATTAGTTTAAACAAATTTAACTCTGGGGCTATAGCAATAAAGTACACAAATGCAATTAACCTTTGGTTTTTATTTCAAAGAAATTAGTGAAAACCTTACATAATTAGGAACTTTTTCTTACAGACTATACTATTATTCTTAAATCAGACCAAGTATTTATTAAGATATAATCATATTTTTGAATTTGAAATCAAAATGTATTATACCCCGCTTCGTTATTTCAGGATTAGGCAATATCTTAACGATGGATTCAGCAGTGATATTATCAGTATCATCTATTACAGGCCATACAAATGCGCTTCCCTTGCGCCGTACAAACTTTACCTCCCAACGACTGTCCACTTTTTTTTGCACAACGCCTACGTAATACTTGAGTCTTTTTTTCAATGCATATTTAACAAGCACCCATTTGTTTTTTTTTTTTTTTTTTTTTTTTTTTTTTTCTACTATTGAGTACCAATGTAAGGGTGCTCAATATAATTACAATCTAGCCAAACTATTTGACTAATAAGTAATTTTTCTTTAACCTAAGCTTATAATCAACTTATGTACTAAGAAATTATCCAGTGACGTATCTTAGTCTTTCTTGTTGCAAATAGACACTTTGTTCATGTGTTCTTTTAGGCAGCACTTCACTACACTATCACTAGTCACTATGCACTAACTCAAAGGGTTTTGTCCTTTTTAGTCTTCTCACTAATTGCGTAACGTCGAGCAACTGGATTGCCTCAACGTTCACGTGATGATGAAGCCGATGGTCATGGACTTCTGCAAATTTGGTGATGACTTTGTCGACGTATTCAATTTTCAGGTCCCGATGAATTACGTCATTTCTAATGTACCAAGGTGCATTCACGATGTTGCGAAGTACTTTGTTTTGAAACCTTTGTATTATTTGTATATTGGTTTTTTTAGTGCAGCCCCACAGCTGTATGCCATAAGTCCAAATAGGCATTAGGACTTGTTTATATAATAGAAGCACCCATTTGTTGACATCAAGATATTGTAGTTCCACCTCCTGCAACTCATTTTCAATATTACCTTCACGCGTTGCACTATGCGACGGCTTAACTTGATTTTCATTCACTGGTGATCGCTTTTCTTCAATATTTTCAATGTCTGAGTTAATGGGATCTTCAGTTTCCTCTTCCACCAATTCACTTTCATCTGAATTTGCATAGGGTACTTCACTTTCTGAACTTACATTAGTACTGCTACCGTCACTTTCTAAATACTCAGTCTTTCTCTTTACTTTTCCTTTCTTTGCTGTTTTTGTATTTTTTTTTGTTTTTTTGTTTGGCTTTGTTCTTACGACTTTATTAATGTCTTTGTTTCTTAAAAATTCAACCATTTCAGTAGATGTAACAACTTCAGCACCTGAGGCAACTTTACGTTTTTTCTGTTTATTTGGCTGATATTTTTGTTGTATCGTTGAAAGAATCATCTGTTCTAATGATATTGATGGCATAGTCTCAGCAACGGGGGCTTGTTTCTCTTTAGAATTTGGAGTTGATTTCTGTGGATTTTCAGAGTTGGCAGTTAACGATTGCAATGTGTTCGGATTGGCCTCATCTAAATCTGGTAAATTTATGATTGATGGTGACGAATTTTGTGAGCGTTCTAGATGGATACCAGGCTCGACTTCTTTTGCAAGCTCCATAATATTTAATGCATTACCTTCAATTTCTTTTTCGTGCATTTTCCAACGCTCCAAAGCGTCCTTTGAAAATGTGTCTCTTGGAATGACATCGGGATTGAACGGAAAAATCCCTGCTTTTCTAAATCCACTCATGATGACATCTTCACTAACATTGAGCCAAGTTTCTCCTAAAAATTGCGAGAACAGTGATTTGGGTAGTTTTTGCCCAATGTGCTGTCGCTGCCAGGTAGCTACACTTTGGTCCCATTTTTGCTTAAAACTTTTGAAAACAGAAAGGTCTAATGGCTGCAACAGGTCACTCGTATGTGCTGGCAATTTCAGGATTGTGATTTCTTTTGCCAAAGCAAGTTCAACTAAATCCAGAGAAACATGTGTGGAGTGGCCATCATATATGACCAAGACAGGTCGTTCGTCTCCCAGAGCTGGCACGAGGATTTTTCCAAAATAGTTCTTGAATATTCCAGTCTCCATCCAACCATTTGGGGTCGCCGCGTAAGCCGTACCAGGATATTCTTTATCTGGTGGTGCCTTCCACTGATCCCAAATGTTTTTGGCTTTAAAGATTATTAAAGGCGGTGCTCGGCCACCAGCAGCATTAGCAGCCAGCACAAATGTTGTGTTTTCTCTCCCCGAGGTACTAATAACTCTGGATGAACTTTCACCTCTTTCCCCAACAATTTTGGATTTCGATGGATCTATGCTTAGGCTACTTTCATCCAAGTTCCAGATCTGTTGGGGCCTGTTTTCGAGGTTCAGCTCAGTCAAAATCTTTTTCAAAAGACTGAAATAACCTAAGATAATGAATGGATCAGTAGCTGCCTTTTTTCTTGCATACTCCAATTGTTCTGGCTTTCAAATTGACAAATTATGTCTTCTTTTGAAATTTAGGAACCAGTCTACCCCAGGTTTGCTTCCTTTAAATGGTGTTTCGATTTTATTCACACTAACGTACTGGCCAACTAGCTCCAATATTTCTTTCCGACTGAGACCGAAGCCCCATTTAGCCAACGGTTTAACAGAAGTTGCCAAAACATTTTCAACATTCTCGGGAAGGGCAGTTCTGCGTCCTTTAGATTTTTTAATGGCACCTCGTGTACCCTTAATTCGGCAATACAATGTTGCAAATGGAATTTTGTAAACGACGGAAGCTTTATGCGTAGTTATCGTACCAGCCCTTATTTCATGAAGAGCTCTTTGTAACTTATCTTCAGAGTATTTGGGTTCTGTATCTTTCTTTTTGACGTAATTTCGCACCATCTAGAACAAAGAAATATAAATGGGGTAAATGTAATAAAACTTTACATTTACCCCAAGTCATGTTAAGGCATTTGCCCCGAACCACCAATTTCAAGGGGCAAACGTAATAACCGCCATGCCATAATGACCTGCAGCAGTTATGTTGAAATATAAGTTTAAATCAATTTCTAGCACTGAATATTACCACACAAATATAAATGAATTCAAAAACTTACATTTCGGTCGAAGATGAACTCCGATTAAAAGTTAGGTTATAACTTGCGTAACACGCGGGGCGGACGTCGCTCAGAAAATGAAATGTCACTCTTCAGCCTGTCGGTAAATCAGTTTCAGTAAGTTGTCAAAGTATTGTCCAACAACTACGTAACACATACAAGAGATGGCAGCACCAGTATTTTAAAGACACAAGCTATCAATTTAATGGTATTACATTTACCTCGCTATTGCATATACCCCACTTGACCCTACTATATCTAGACACAGGCCCCAGCTCACATTGCTGGGTCTGGAAACGTGAGATTTTAGGATTGTGCTCATGAAATTCCTCTTTATTCTCTACAACGTAATTTAGTTAGCCTTATCTTCTAGGGAGTCACTTTACACGGATTTTGACGACCTCCCTGGCGCAATAGGTACATATTGAGCGCTGTTGTCTTGGGGGAGGTCCGGGGTTCGATTCCCGGCAGGGTTAATTTGGCAATTTATAATTTTTAAATTTTCTCTGGTCTTGTCCGAGGGGAGGCTTCGGCCTTGGCTACGTACCAAACGTACAGCCAAGTGATTAAGCGTTCCGGTATGGAGCCGCGTAGAAACCGGCTAGGGGTATGGGTTTATTATAACTGCCCTACGCTTAACAGGTAAGCCCGCTACCACCTCAGACTGCATCATCACTTACCATCAGGTGAAATCGCAGTCAAGGGCTAACTTGTAGTGGAATAAAAAAAACGGATCTAAGCGATGGTAGTATGGCTACTGAAATCCGTTGGAATAATAATTATTAATTATTACACACATTTATAAATTATTATTCGTTCAAAAATTTTGTCACCTTTTTTTTGTGATTATTGTAGTTTGGTATTATCTTATCTGTCCCTGTCTGTCAAATTTTCTATTACGTTATTATTTTTGACATTCTAGGTCCTAAACATATTTTTCTATTTTGGGGTTTTCTAAATGTTTGATTTTTTAGATAATGTACGAGATACACTTTTAGAAGATTTCATTGATATTCTCGATTTTATATCACTTGAAAGTCTTAGTCTATATGACAGACTTACAGAGAATTTAATTCTTATTTTAAGGACACAGTTCAGGAAACCCAGATGCAAGGACAAATTCTTGGTATGAAATATCTTTGATGCTGTTTTATTATACATATTAAACACAAATAACAAGAATTTAGCAAACTTAAATTATAAGTATTCAAGATATGGAGGATGAAAATGCCGTAAGTGGTACTGAAACTCCTGAAACTGGTGCCGGTGAAGGTGTAGAAACAAAAGGTGAAAATACAGAGCTCGAAGGAGAAAAGTTTGAGAAAGCAGAAGGAGAACATGTTGAAGGAGAACAAGTTGAAGGTGAACATATTGAGGGAGAACATATCGAAGGAGAACATATTGAGGGAGAAGAAAGGCAAGAAGAAAAAGTAATTGGAGAAGGTGAAGAACTTGAAGGAGAACAATTAGAAGGCGAGCAAGTTGAAGGTGAAGAAAAAAAAGAACAAAAAGACGAAGAACAGGTTGAAGAGGAAGAATATGTAGAGCCACCACCGCCAGATCCAGCTGCACCATTCAATTTTACCGATTCTTCGGAAGCCATTAAACCTAAATTCGAGTTGAGACCAGACCAAACCGCAGAAGTTGAGCAGCTTTGGGAATTTTATCAAAACTATACTCCAGCTTATACTGACATCGATGAATACATAACCGAAAAAGAATTAGTTTACATGCTAAAAGCGTTGCTTATAATGACATTTACACCAGAACAGTTACAAGAGCTCATAGCGTTTTGTGTTAGGCCACCGCATCCTCAAGGTCATATTAATTATGACCAGTTTTTGAAAATGGTTACACTGCGACAAAGAGATTTTCCTATTGAGGAAGAACTACGATCAGCGTTGAAAGTGCTAGATCCGGGTAATACGGGATCAATAGATAGAGAATATTTTAGAGAAACATTGTCAAAATTAGGTCACAAAATGGCTCCAAAGCTCTTAGACAGTCTAGTAAAAGAAGTAGATCTTAGCAATGACGGAACTATAGGAGTAGAGGATGTTATTGGTACAATGTGTATTGACTTAAATAAAGAAGATTTGATGATGCTCAGGGCAGCGGTATATGGAGATGAACAACCAACTGAGAACACTGAAGATTAAAATAAATCATTATGTTTTTCGACGTTTAACAATGAATAATAAGAAAACTATATTTTATGACAGTCGAGAGCTAACGTAAATTGCAGGCGGAGTTGATTTTATCATCTGAGATAGATTTAGTTAATCTTGTATAAATCACAGGTGTAAATTATATTATGACCATTTTCCTAATACTTGTTATGATTTATACTTGCTAGTTAGATTACACACCTAATCAAACTTTCAAAGGATTACACGTGTTAAAGGTTATGGGTAGGGGGAGAAATGAGGTTGTCACAGACGAGCCCTCTCAGACAATTACTCCTTGCCTCTACCTTCCATAAATACTCAGTTCACGCTTTCACCTGTCTGGTACCCAGAGCCGTAAAAAAATTAAAAAAAAAACTGGCAATATATTTTTGGTCTATGGACGCCAAAATCATAGACCCGTAGTAAGAGAAAGAGACATAGACATGGCGTCCGCATATAGGTACAGTATGCAAATAAGTTTTTTTTTGTTATATCTATACTTTGTAGCATTTATGCGAGTCTTTACATCCTGTTTTTATCTGTAACAATTAGGTAAAAATAACGTCAAAATTGCAAACTTACGTATTAGGTTATGTTTTCGTATTTACATTCAGTTCTGCTTTTGCAGTCTAACAAACAACAATACACCATCGTCCATAAGTTAAACCACTTTTTTCGTAAGCTGCGAGCACAGTTACCACTTTGTCCAATTCTGTTTTCATACAAATATGGGCGAATAACAAAAATGTTACAGGATTGTCTGACCTAAACTGTCGGATGGGTCAAACAAAAAAAAGTGATACGCTGAGCAGGACAAGAGAACATTTTCTCGCTCTGTCACTTCTTGGCATTGGCGTACTATAATAATAAACTAATTTCGCGCACCTGTGGTATTATTATTAGTTACAAATTGTCTCCTCTTCCTATCATTTAAATAAAAAAATCTCTTCAGTTTTAATAAAGATAAAAATCCCAATCCGTCTTTCCACAGAGGCCAAAAAAAATAATAATTGTATTTTATAGCTGATGATACTAATTAATAATAGGCATGATGACTGATTTTGAAATATGGTCAGATTATGTTCGGAACTATCTACTATTTCGAAAAAATATCTTATTTCAGCAGAAAAATAAGGTTTGGTAGATAAAATTGGCATTTTAAATTTTAAAATTCACGCCAAAACGTTCGGCGGTGTCATGGCGTCGTTTGTGACGTCACTATTGTTTTTACCAATGTACTCTGTGCAGTGTGCAGTAAACATATTTTTTTTTACTAACTGGCCTTACGGCTTCTATGGCTATGGCCTATATTATCTATGACCGAGTCATACGTTTTCAAGATGTTGCAAGCAAGTTCCCGCTTTTCAGACTAGATGGCGTTGATGGCGTTGCTAAAAATGCGCCCACATTCTTTGTTTGACAGGGCCCGTCTATGTAAATTGAGGTCGTTGATAATAATAAAACTAGTGGTTCGCCGAACTGAGACCTCGCGGTATCCATAAAACGAATAAACTTTTACAGAGCCCCATCTATTGACATAATTGTGAAGTTCTGTTAAACTGACTGAATGCTGAAGCCCATTAAAAATTAAACAATTTCGTTTCCATATAATATTTATCTCTTAACATTAGCGCCATCTATTGACACCATTGTGAGGTTCTGTTAAAAATACTAAATCTCATTAAAAATTAAATAATTTCGTTTCCTTATAATATTTATCTAATTTTAGTATTTGTTGTTCAAGTACAGTATATAATTCAAATAATTGATCTAGTTTCAGTCTTAGCCTTTCAGAAAATTGAGAGTTCTGAGGTCAACTTTGGACGTTAGAAAATCACCACTTTGAAAGCCCCCCATTTCGTCAATTTTAGGGGAAAAAGTTAAACAAAAATATTTTTAGACTCTATTCCTAATTATCTTTAAAATAATATACCACAACCATATGTAACGCTATAAAAAATATTTTACTTCGCATTCGCTTCTATGAGAGCTCCCCTGAAATAAAGATTTTTATAACTTTTTAAGCCATATTTGGCGGGAGGCTATCGGTTTACATATTATATTTATATTTGAAGTAATTACGTTCAGTAATTCAGAAGTTATAAGGCTCTGACAGACAAACGGATAGGGTTGCTAACATTTCATAAGCGAAATATAGTATTTTTCGGACTAAGCTATAAAAAAATATAGTACACTTCACAAAAATAGTATTTTATGGAATATTTTTGCGTACTATGTGCTTCTTCAACAGTATATAGTACGCAGACCCGAAATACAGTACAATACCAATAATAATAGTATTATAGTATGGTTGGCAACCCTAGGACGGACAAGTGCAAATTCACTCAAGTAGACTCAGAGACCTTCGCTTCGCTCGGTCAATAAAATAAAAATTATTTTATTTTTACTTTGATTACTATACTTAGATTGAATAATAACCTTTATGAATACACATTTATCCTTTTTATTTCTCTAAATAATAAAAAAATGCAGTGAACTGCCCTATTTTACTATAATACCTAATATAGGAACATTTATATACCAATGTACAAAATATTAAAAAAATTTAACCACTTCAATTTGTACTGCCTGCCTGCATAATTAAATTATTCACAACCATAAAGGACTTAAATAAAGGGACATTATTTTGTAGCAGTCTCATAATTTATTGGAACATTAAATAACTTACTAACATACTAAATAATTCAAATTAATTGAAGTGATCCTAATGCCTATTAATTTCTAGCTGCTCCTCAAATCCTTTTTGACATCATCTTTGTATGGTCATCATATATACCTAACTATGCCGTTATGATTTGGCCACCTTTGGTCTGAAATAATTGAAAAACATATTATTGCTAATTAATTACTTACTAGATGTTCTGGGACTTCATCTGCATGGATTAAGGTTTTAATTTCCTGTGGGAACACTGGCCGTAAAGTTTGGCTGGTGTGGCGATTGATAGGTACCTACCTTGAGTTTTAATATCTTTTTGCAATTAATATTGCATTATATGGATCTTCAGCGACGGTGCAGTTTGATTCAAGCAGCAGTTTGATTCAAGCAGGGTGCAGTTTTGTTAAATTATAAGAAGTACCGAGTTGTAAGTATCCGAAGAGATATCGACGTTATAAGCGCGTTATATATGCGCGATATTTACCAATTTTTTATTCTTAAACTACGGGGGTGCTTTTTAACTACTAAAAAATTTGAGAAGTGCTATTAAAAATACATCTATGCGTATTTTTATTTATTTCAATATCCCAAATTCGCAGGCTGGCGTAGGGGGGGTGTAAACATAGTGTGATTGTCAAAGCTCGTCAAACAAACATTTGTGACGTCATTCGTTTCTTGGTGTTTTATCCAATATGGCGGATTGCTGTATTTTATAGTTTTATATCATCAAAATAAATAGCAATTTCACTCGAAATAGAAAAATAAATACGTTTTAATCCATGATCATTAGATAAATTCACAATTTCATTGATTCTTGGTTACTGTCATCATGCCTATTGCTATGATCTTTATATTTAACAACCCATGTATGCTAAAATGTCCTTACAAAAATGTTACAGATAATTTAACAATCTTTGTATAAATAATTGTGAGGTTTTGCATTCATTCAAGAAGGTTAGTTTAAAAAAAATTACTACTGAAATGTACCGATTTTATTATAAATCTGTGATTTTATTGGGACAACTCTACTGAATTTTGTTTATCTCGTTTTACAACACTACGGAGTACCTGACATAAATGTCAAAATCGGTGGTCAAAACTTGTCTCTGGTCGAAACTCGAAATCTGTTGCTGTTGGTGTTGCCTGTTGAGTGTAGTTCAGTGTTGATTTGTTGAACACACTACACAGCACCGACCAGAAAAAAAAGGCTACACAGGTGACAGTCTCACAGTGGTGCACACTGCACACAGAGTACATTATATAGTGGTGCAAAAACGTAGTGATTATATTCTCTTTGGTGGTGCACGAGCCAAGAATTACTTGTCTCTGCCCGAAAACAATTTGATATTTCGTAACATTTCGTAATTTTTCCCGGCAAATAGAATTGTTTGCAGCAATATAGTTTAAACGCTGATATGCAGATATTTGTGTACGTTTCGGTTTTGTTAACACTTTTTGATGGATGTAAGTAATATTTATTATAGCTGCTATTGAAAACGCAGGTCGCTGTTGGGTGTGGTTTGGTAAAGTATTTGAAAAATCTTGCATTGAATGTGCAACAAAGTTCTTTGTAAGGAGTTTTGGACTGAACAGTTATTCGTGTTGTATACTATTTAAATAGGAAATGATTTATTTGTTACATACATCCTGTATAACCTATTTCATGAAGTAGGTACTAGGTAGGTACTTTGCTGTAAGATGAGTAGCTTTTACGGTTGATCGTTGAACGAATAGGTAACCTATTTCATGAAGTAGGTAGGTACTTTGCTGCAAGACAAGAGCAGCTTTTACGGTTGATCGTTGAACAACGAGTTGATAACTCCTGCAATCATGTTATCAATCGTGTATCAAATATAATGTTATCACATGGAAGAACTGATAGATTTGAAAATCACCTAAATTCTATGTTTGGACAGCTACCTATTTTACAAAGTATAACTCAATTGTATGAACTACTAGCTGATGCCCGTCTTTGCCGTCTTTGCTGATGCCGAAACTTTCGCATTTATAATATTAGTATAGATAGTAAGATTAAACTGCAAAACACACAGGGAACGGGGGCGGGCCGGGTCGGGTGCGCGGCAGGTTGTATTGCTTGTATTTATAATTTATATGGACGACATCACACTGCATCACCCGCCACGCGCCCAACCTGCACCATGTGATGTCGTCATGTGAATACAAGGAATTCAACCCGCCGTGCACCCAACCCGCCCTGCGCTCGTTCCCTGTGTTTTGCACTTAATGAACGCCTAAGAATTATTTTGTTCTGTCAGTCTGTACTTCTATATCTGTGACAGCCATTATATTTTTGTTTCCAGGCTATGCAATTTGGTGTTATCAATGCACTACAGCTACACCAGGCTGTGGACAACCATTCAACTGGAGAGGAGTTGGTTATTTGGGGAATCCCTGTCCAGATCATGAAGATGTATGTGTAAAACTGATTGAGAGGAAAGGGGGTAAGTATCACAATTTATAAACTACTAGCTGTTGTTCACAACTTCGTCCGCATGGATTGAGGTTTTTTTAGTTCCCACAACAACTCTTAAATTTTCCAGAATAAAAACTAGCACATATGCAGGTATCCCAGAGTATAATCTATCTCTGTGCCAAATTTCATCCAGATCCGTTCAGCCGTTCTGGTGTAAAAGAGTAACAAACATCCATACATCCATACTCACAAACTTTCACGTTTATAATATTAGTAAGATAGTAAGATTGATCAATTTAATTATTGGTTTTTCTTGTAATTAAAACATAAAAATATCCTATTAGAAAAACAAATTAAGTCTCCAACAATACTTATGGAAAGAGCTTATAAAATAGGAAATTACTCTTATAGCAAAAAAATTCATTATTTTCAGCTAAGGAAGTCATCACAAGAGATTGCCTCAGTAATTTCAAAGCATTCCGAACGGATATACCAGCAGACACATATGAAGGCTGCCGTACTGCTGCTAAAGATGTCAATTTAGCCAACTTTGTCAATAATACTGTCAAAGAGTTGGATATTAGAAGGTATCATTAAATACTTATAGTTATATAATACCAAACATACAAAATATAGAATATAAAAATGTAAATATTACTTCGTGTTTGTTTACTTGAATCAATATTAGAGTTCATATACTTTTTTCTGTTTCATTTCATTCTTGCATCATTCTTGTATCATCGAACAAGGTATTGCACCTTGGAATTTGCAGAAAATACCTATTTGAATCCAATTTTGTTTAACACAATCACTAAGCTAAACTAAAATTACAGCTCTATTTATATTGCTATCTCCTTTAGCAGAGTGTATTCCAAAAAAGTGGCAGCGAAATGTTACCACTAACTTATTATAGTGAGATTAGGTACTATTGATTACTGGTGGGCGTTGCGACGAAGAACTGTTTTCAAAGACCGTTCTCTGTTCTGCGACGGTGAAACCTTTTTTACGTCCTGGGTAAACTTCGTTGCACAAACCAGTCTTCGAATAACTTGGTGCGATTTTATATTTTACGTCTAAGAAAATACAGTCGAGAATGAATTGGTTCAACGACACACGTCGTCGCGAATGCAGTCGTCCTCGTTCCACGTTCGTTTTCAAAACAGTTCTTACAATCAAAAATGAACTTTATGCCCATGACATACAGTCATTCAACGACACATGTCGTCGCGAACGTAGTCATCCTCGTTCCACGTTCGTTCTCAAAACAGTTCTTGCAATCAAAAGTAAACTTTGTGCCCATGATATACAGTCGAGAATGAATTAATTCAACGACACATATCGTCGCGAACGTAGTCGTCCTCGTTCCACGTTCGTTCTTACAATCAAAAGTGAACTTTATGCCCATGACATACAGTCGATAATGTATTACCAGTTTGAAGACTCGTCGTTGCAACTGGTTTGAAGATGGATCTTCAAACCAGTTGCAACGAAGACAGTTTTCTGCAACCGTTTTCGTCGCCAGGAAAACAGTTGCGTTTCGTCCGTCAAAAATACGACAACGACCCACCACTACTATTGATGCCACATTTTTGAAATAATCAGAATATTAATGTATCTTTACTGATGGTAAAATTATCGTTGTTGGCAACACTATACCCCGCGATAAGAGATTCACGCGGTTTCCAGCCTGCTGCTTTGCTTAACTGTCCAGCTCCATACAAACTTAATTCAAACATAGGTAGAATATTTGTCGCTAAGTGCCGCGCCGCGCCGTGCATGTGTGTAGTGGTGTTAGACCTTGAAAGTTTATTTTTATTTTTTATCCATTACAAATTAGCCCTTGACTGCAATCTCACCTGATGGTAAGTGATGATGCAATCTAAGATGGTAGCAGGCTAACCTGTTAGGAGCATGGCAGTTACATTAAACCCATACCCCTATTCGGTTTCTACAAAAACACACATGTGTTTGTTTGTGTGCTACAGCTAATTATTTAAATATAAATATATGTATAATAATATACATATATTTGCTCTAATTTAGTGACTTATTGTGGCCAATTCTGTATAACACAATCTCTTAACTAAACTAAAATGACACCTCTACTCTAGTTCTGTCCCTATCTGCAGAGAGTATTATGAAAGGGTTAACAATAATTTTAAATCTGCCATTTTAGTTTAGTTGAGATTGCTTGCCTACAACAGAATTAGCCCCATTGTCAATATTGTGATGTGAATTAGTAACTTTTTATTTTCAGAGACTGGTATGATGAAACTGTATGGTGTTTCTGCTTCCTTGATCATCGTTGTAACAGTGGTCCAGTAAATTCTAACTCAATTGTATTGTTATTCCTAACAGGCATAATTTGTCTGACCAAGGTATTATTTTGATATTAGTATTTAGTAACAATATTGCAAGATAATGTAGACTGACAGAAAATAAGGTCTATTTGAAATAATTGCCGCATTCAGTGTTGCTCAATCGTTTCTTAAGGATCTCCTTAGTATAGATTTCGATACAAAATCAGGACATAAGGACTAAGGAGTTCCTTAAGTAATGATTAGCAGCTCTGAGTGCGGCAGTAAGATAATTATTTTTTAATTTTTAACATAAAGTTAACTCATAAATATGTAACAGTGCAAAAATATTACTCTAAATTTATTTCAAATGCATCTTACAATTTAATTTTGTGTAAGTATAGTTATTAGTAATGAAATAATTTAAGTGATCTTATATTATCATAAGTCATTAAATAAGTGCCTTGTTGCATTCCATACTTAGTTGTTTAGTAAGTAGAATTTCGTATCGTGATTAATACTTTTTTACAATTACATAACACACCCTAACACAGCTTAACAAAATGTGTTGTATCAAGTTTATACTGTATAAAGTTGATTCAAATAAGGATGAATTGCGCTATCGATGGCTATGCTACTCGTTTACTTAATTTGCCCACCAGAACGATAGCAAAGTTATATGTTAACATTCTTTACATACCTAGGTCAAATTTTGGTAAAAAGTAAAAGATCCCCAACTTTTGCAACCCAAATTGGTTGGTTTTAGGTGGTCAAATTTAACCATAACCTTCTATAGGTGATCCTGTGAAAGTTGCTAATTCTGTTGTACTGAATCTCATAATGAAACGGAAATGACAGCTAAACTGTTATAGTTTGCAAACATTCTTAAATCAACTAAACTTCTATAACCCAATGCAGATGATATTATTGGATAGAGGCAGGCGTTACTTTGCGGAAGTCCATCATAATGAAGGAACCAGAAGTTTAATTTGCTATAATCCGCGACAAAAGGAAGATCTATGTGGTACAGTGATATTTTATATATAATTTTTTAAATAATATTATATATGTTATAAAATATTATATTATGTATTGTATGTATTTTGCTCACCTCACCACTGAATTCCGAATAATCAGAATTCAGAATATTTTATAACATATCAGTATAATATTATTAAAAAAAAAAAAAAATTAAGTATATATAAAAAAACACTGTACCACATAGATCTTCCTTTTGTCGCGGATTATAGCAAATTAAACTTCTGGTTCCTTCATGCAGATGATAGAAAAAATATCTCTTTTCCTCTTACATTATGATTACAGTCACTCGAGAGAAAATGATAGAATGCTAACTGTAATGCTATTGGCATCTGGATATGATAGTATAATTTTTCATTTTATATACCTCTATTTATATTCAGGTGATTGTTTGTACAAATCATAGAAATAAAAAAATATATAGACAGAGTAGGTAAAACATTGCACATTAATAGGATTATACTATTAATTTTAATTATATAAGTGATTTAAAGACTAAGATTCCATCCAATAGAATAAATTAGGTAAGTTTAATTTGCTTCTGTTTAAGTATTATGTAATTTCCAGTCTGTCCAGTAATATTTTTTATATTTATATTATTTACAATATTATGTAGGTACTTAATAATAAATGATGTTTTAAATTTTCTTTTGTGCTTGGTTATTTATCAATGAATTTACTACTTCATACCAAACAGTTAAATTACAGCAATTATGAGTATTTCTGAGTTCGTAATCTTTCTTTTTCTTTTTATGGGAATATCAAAAGTTCAGATATAAAGAAATCTCATGGAAGATGTACATTATTAAAACAAAACAAGGATAAATATGAACATGGCTTATCTGACACGTTTATGGGTGGTATTCCACTCATTGCTTATTAAAACTATAGTCCGTTTCACGAAAGAAGTTTCTCCTAGAGGCGGCGCTAGTAGTCACATGTTTATGCATTTTTTTAATGTAAAATGTATTAGTTCCATAAATTACCGCGGGATTTCTTTCGTGACACGGACTATTTATTATTAGTCTGTATTCAAAAAATATGACTAAGTAATGGCATACCACCCTATGATAGTTACCAATTTTACAAACGTTGCAAACATAGTACACTATAATATTATAGTTTTGTAGATGTATTTTGTGATTTTATAACAGTCAAGCGCCGCGTCTAAAGTAAAGCAAACTGAATTAATGTGACCATGAGCGTTGTGACTAAATTAATCATTTTGATCATAGTCGAAGCGTCCATATACCACATGTCATATACTGAAAACCGTGGTGGTTTCTCTATGATCATTTTCAACATTATAATAGCTTTCCGTCTCAAAGGTCCTGAAAACCAAAAAGCTAGAGGTTACGTTCTATTCAAATAATAATGATTATTTGAATAGGTACATAGTTCTATTCAAATAACAAAATAGTAGTATTTAAATACTTGCCTCCATAATACAGAGACAAAACAGTTGTACACAAATATTTCGTCTTTTTGATTTCCCTCGCGAAGGCTTCACATCGCACACAAATGACGATAATTATGAGCAAATCGACAGTAGTTAGTGTTGCTAGAACTACATAATCTAACCATATCGCAATCTGAAAAAAAAAGACCTGTCGGAAGATAGGGTCCCATCATCCCATGCTAGTTGCTGAATGAATAGTTTGGGGATCAATGTTTTCTCTTGCTGTACCTAAACTGTTCAAGAAACAACCTCAATGGAAAAAAAAGCAATCCGGGGTACTTTGAGTTTTAAAATCTAAATAATTAATATAAAAGGAAATGGTGACTTACTGACTGACTGATCTATCAACGCAAAGCTCAAATAACTAGAGTCTAGACTGATCGGGCTGAAATTTCGCATACAGATTACATTATAGGTACGAGGGAGCGTTTTTATGTTCGCGGAATGAAGGGTAAGGGGTTGAAATAAAAAAACCAAATTATTTTTCCTTTTCAATATATTCACCTGCAAGACGGACACATTTTTCAGATCTTTCAAATAATTTATTTATACCCTCATAAAAAAATGTTTTGTCTTTGTCCTCAAAACTGCTTCCTTAACTTCATCATCGGTGGTAAATTTTTTACCCCGCAGCTCTTTTTTCATTTTTGCAAAGAGGTAATAATCACTCGGGGCCAGGTCTGGGCTGTAGGGTGGGTGGTTCAAAATATCGAAGCCCACTTTAAGCAGGGCAGCCAACGTAACGCGGCTCTTGTGGACGGGCGCATTGTCGTGCAAAAGCAGCACACCTTTCGTCAATTTTCCCCGTCTTTTCTGTTTAATGGCTTCTTTTAGTCGCTCTAATATTGAAGCGTAGTATTCTCCGGTTATAGAAACACCTTTATCTTTATAATCGATCAATAATATTCCTTCTGAGTCCCAAAAGACCGTTGCTATGAGTTTCCCAGCTGACTGTGACACCTTAAACTTCTTGGGGGGTGCTGTGCCCTTTTTATGCCACTGCATAGAGTCTTGTTTCGACTCAGGTTCATAATGATGAACCCAAGTTTCGTCTCCAGTAACAATTCGACTCAATACGCCATCCTTGTCTTCATTGCAGAGGTCCAAAAATGCACGTGAACACTCTACGCGTTGTTGTTTTTGCGGCGGCGTGAGCATTCTCGGTACCCATCTTGCGCTGACCTTAGTCATGCCAAGATGATCGTGCAGGATTTTAAAAATGGTTGTATCGGATACTCCAACCATTTCTGCGAGTTGTTTCTTCTTTAGTCGAGCATCGTCGAGTACAAGTTTTTCGACTTTTTGGATAAGTTCTGGCGTGGTCACCTCGATGCTCCTGCCCGGCCTCGGGTCGTCAAGGGATTCCCTTCCTTTTTTAAACAAACTGTACCACTTGTACACCATGGTTTTTCCTGGACAAGAGTCACCGTAAACCGATGACATCTCATCCATTATGGTCGCAACTGATTTTCCTTGCTTGGTAAGGAGCTTTATAACGGCACGATATTCGATTTTTTCCATATTTCACTTTTGACTCCTGATTATGTTGCTTGGTTGGCGATAGCTCAAAGACTAATGGTCTAATAACAATGAAATCTCGTATTTATACTAATTATGAGTCACTAAACACGTTACGATCCTCATGAGCCTAATCACCCCCCTCCAACCCTCTCATTCCGCGAACATAAAAACGCTCCCTCGTAGCTATTATGACGTAGACATCCGCTAAGAAAGGATTTTTGAAAATTGAAACACTAAGGGGGTAAATATGTAGAACATAGGACAGAGTATAGTTTGTTTTTCAATAAGTTGCTAAAAGATGTTTTTATGTATTATGTACCAAGTAATGTAATAAGTAATTTAGGTACTTACATTATTTTTGAGTGCCAAAAGTCCATACTCGAAGCCTAGTAGGGTGCTCGCAACGAATTTAAAACAAAACAGAAATATCTGAAATATTGATATAATTTTAGTGCTATTATTTGAAAATAAAGGTTCTTTGTTTTTCTGGTCAGACTAAGTATAACTTAGATTCGTACAATTTAATTGAAGCGTTAACCTACAATTACTAATTACTTCTCGTTTTTTTATTCTCGACTAAAATGGATTTTTACTAACCTGAAATCTGTACAATTTCTGAAATCTGAATAACTCTTCGAAAATATCTTTAAGATAAATGTCAGTGTCACTATATTTAAAATCATGTGCGCTTGATGCTATAAAACGCAATACTTTCATAGTAGGAAATTTCACTTTATTCATATTTTCAATCTTAATATCCTCCATGCCTTTTATGTGGTTAGTTATTATTGAATTAATATAGCGTAATCGAATGTAGAAAAAAATTAGGAGATTTGCACAGTACAACCATTCTAACGTGCAACATAACTGGCTGAAAAGTAATCCAGTGATACTGATGAATGTTAAAAAATTCTGAGATGTAGCGGAAGCGAATAACATCAATAAAGTAATCGTCATCAGAACAACTGTTATTATATTTGAATTGAATAAGAAGTCGTTGATGCATTTATTATTATTAATCTTCAGCTTGCGATCAATTTCTTGGGTTTTTATGTAAAATTTTACATTTTCATCATTGTTCACGAAACGGACATGAAACATGTTGCTGGCAAAAGTTGCGTAATGTACAATAAGCGATATACCATTCAAATAATAAATATTTTTATACTGCCAGAATCTCGGCAGAAAGTTGAACGCCATACTAATATAGAAGGCTGTGCAAATTAATACACAGAACAGCGTATAACACTTTTGTGCATTTGTTGGCGAGGTCACAAATCTGTCTCTAGCGTCAATCCTACAAGAACCCAACATCATTTGAATAGCACGAAATGGTCTAAAGAGTTTCAGGTAACCCTCTTCAAATATATCGTTCGATACGTATTCCGTTTTCATGATACAACAAATTCAACGAAAGTTTTACTTATATAGGTACATTTATTTATAATTCTTACGTTTCGTGATTCGTTTGTCACTACTTTACAAAGATACCTAAAACTAAAGAGAAGTGTTATACTACATGTTATCCTAACGCATACTGCAAGAGAACGATCGTGTATGTAGCAATGATCGCCAACAGTTTGATTGGTAGACTACTTCCTAACGTGTAAATATCATAGATGGATAAGTCATATTTAGTATCCAATAACAGAAGCATGCGCTTAGCATTGCGTCTGGATATGCCTGAAAAAAAAATGGTGTTATAAAAGAAAATAAATTCGGAGTTTAATTTTATATTCAAGTTAGCTTTAGAAGTTCTGTTTTTGGATTAATTTGATTTTGTTATTATAATAACTATTTAGTTATCTGACTATATTTTTCCAAAGGGTAGGTAGGTACATAATACTTATACCTACATATTTTATCTGACTCTCCTAAACTTATATAGGTACCTTCTCTATTAAATACCTAATTATTGCAAACCTAAGAATATTATTAGATATTACTATCCATGACTTTCTATTGTCAAAATATTTCGATTATATCCAATAAATATTATCTATATCTAAGTAATACACTTTGTATTAAATTAACTTAGGAAGTCCATTAGACTGATTAGGTACATCTATTTTATTATTTATAAGACCACTATCAAATTCATCAAGTAAAAGTAAACGATATAAATTATGTATCTGTAATATGTAAGTTAGGTACATACTTTCATCAAACGTATGCCTGATATCGACACATATTTTTCTTGACTTTTCTAATTTCTTTAAAAGCACATCCGCTGTCATGCACGAAGCAAATAAAATCGTCATCGATATAACCATAGATGAGGCAAATACTGCTGAAACTGTTATATTGGCGACCGGAAACTGAAATATAATATGAAAATAAATTGCCTGATTACGGACTAGGTAATTTTTTTTTTTTTTTTTTTTTTTTTTTTTTATTTACTTTAACAAAATAACTTTTACATATCATAAATATCTTCACGTCCTGAAACTCGCATGAGTTTATGTGGACGTTGCACATTCCTCCTAAATAACTAAGTTAACATAACAATAACAACGTTAAAAAAAAAAAAACATACCTACATATTAAAATTTATCGTAAAGTTATTATCGTAAAATACCTATACAGGAGCGCTCGCACACCTTCGAGTATCATCGCAACGAGCATGCATCGAGCAAATGCCAAACCGGTTTTGTGCAGTGTAAATCGTATTATACAGGCTGATTGGCAGCTGATTGGAATCGTATTATACAGGGTGATTACCGAATGTGCAAATAATCATGTTTGTATGGATTATGGAATGGTTGCAAAGAATATTTAAATGATAAGAAAGCTTAGAAATGAGATGCTCTAATAACTCTGAAGTTATTATTGAGATCATGATAGTTATTAAAACCAGCTAAGTGCGTGTGGGTCCACGCACCGACTAGGGTTCCGTAGTTGCCATGATTTTTTTCATTTGCATTCTAAAATAACCGTTTAGTTGGCAGAAGTGGGGGGGCGCAAGTCGACGTCACTGGACTCATTTTAGTACCTACATAAAGTTCAGAAGCTAAGCCTCGGACGGACAGACGGACGGACATGGCGAAACTATAGGGGTTCCTTGTTGACTACGGAACCCTAAAAACTTTGCTGCTGTAAGCCTACAGCCTATTAGTCTAATAGTTAGGCGCATCTCGTTTTAGTTTTAATATACTTATTATTATTATTTATTATTATTTTGGTTTAACTCTTTTATTCTCTTCATTAAATGAAGGTGAAAATAATAACTATGCACGGGCCGGCCGGAGCCAGGTGCATAATTAGGGTTACCTACTCCTGTGTTAAAAACTTACGTACTAAGCGGCATGTATTTAAGATTACGGCCTTTTGTAGAAGCAAATAGGTTTTCAATTAATATTTAATGATTTCAAACCATTATGCAGTGTTTTAGGGATAACTCCTGTAGATGAAATAATCACAGGGACAGTTACAGTTCCGGTGCTGTTCACTTTCCTCTGGGTTTTAATTTCTATAGATAAGTCGGTGTATTTTGCAATCTTTTCTGTGTATGTAGAAGCTAAATTGTGTGTATTACAGATAGCAATATCTATTAGGAGGACTGAATTAAGTATTTTGTTTATCTGGTATAGTTACTTATATCGGGTCTATTATTAATATATGGTTGTATCCAAGGAGCTTTTGACAAAACCACCTTTAAGAGCATTGATAAAGCCCTACAACGATACGAAGTACCCAAAACTCTAAGACAATGGATAGGAGCCCTACTCGAAAAAAGGGTCATCCAACTTGACATAAACGGTATAACAAAGGGCATAGTAGCCAAAGGGTGCCCACAAGGAGGAGTGTTATCTCCAATCCTGTGGAACCTGGTCGTTGACAACTTAATAACAAAAATGAACAACAACGGATTCTAAACAATAGGTTATGCAGATGACACAACAATTATGATAGGTGGCAAACACGAAAACACACTCTGTGCAATAATGCAAGATGCACTTAGACTCATAGAGAAATGGTGCAGAGACAATGAACTAACAGTGAACCCAAAAAAGACTGAACTAGTACTGTTCACAAACAAAAGGAAACCAGATGTACCAAGAATGCCAACACTCTTCGGTACAAATCTAACACTATCAACAGAAGTTAAATATCTGGGGGTAACTCTAGATACCAAGCTCAACTGGAAGAAACATATAGACACGAAAATACAAAAAACAACAATAATCCTAAATCAATGCAAACGCATGATCGGGAAAACCTGGGGTCTAAAACCAAAGATAATGCTCTGGCTGTATCTGACAGTGGTAAGAAGCTCATTAACATACGCGTCACTAGTATGGTGGCCCAGAACGCTTCAGACGACAACCCAACAGGAACTACAAAAATTCCAAAGACAAGCATGCCTAGCGATCACTAGCTGCATGAGCACCACCCCAACAGATGCTTTAGAGGTAATACTGGGAATTCCCCCCCCTACATCTTCACATAAAAGAAGAAGCTACCCTCGCAGCGCTAAGGATTAAGACTTATGGGCTGTGGAAAGATACAAACACAACACATACCCGGATACTGTCAGGCGAGAACATGAAGTGTCCACTGTTAGGATGGATCTGTGACAAAACACGGAAGGAACACATAATCGAGAAAGATTATGAGATCAACATCTCAGATACCGGAATACACAAAAATACTGTAGATACGATAGACGTTTACACAGACGGGTCAAAAACCAGCCAGGGAACCGGTGCAGGAGTGTACTGTCCCGAACTAAACATACATATTGCTCGCGCGCTCGGTAAGAATAACTCTGTTTTTCAAGCGGAGTGCGTCGGCATGCAATGGCCGACAGACAGGTAACAAACTTTCATATTAACATTTTTAGTGATAGTCAGGCAGTCCTGCGAGCTCTAGCCAAAAGTACGACCTCATCTAAGCTCGTATTGGATTGCCATAACGCACTACAATCATTAACAAAATCAAACCTAGTATCACTCGGCTGGGTTAAAGGTCACAGCGACAACATAGGCAATGACGCAGCCGACGAACTAGCTCGACGAGCCTCAAACCTGAAGGTAATGGGACCTGAACCGATCGTTCCAATACCATTCAGTGAGTACAAGACTTGGTTAAAACAACATACAGTAGGTACTCATGCCGAACTTTGGGCAAACACCACCAGCTGTAGACAAACAAAAGAGGCTATACCCAGCCCAAACCAACGCCTAACTAAGAAACTACTGCAATTAAACAGAGCTAAACTCAGGACGGCTGTAGGCATGATAACAGGACACTGTCCACTTAACAAACACCTATATGTTCTAGGTATAACTGACAGCCCTCTGTGCAGAGCCTGCATGGAGAGCGAGGAGACACCAAGACACGTACTACTCGAGTGCAGTGCTGTAACCACTCAACGAGAAGCCTACATTGGCTCCCCAGCTACACTTCCGGAAGTCCTTGCCGACCTGGGCGGCCTGCTTGGATTCTGGAGTGAGCTCGGCTGGCTGGAGTGATCCAGCGGGGAGTCGCACCGGAGGTCTCACGTACAACGGGCACCAGTGCTTAAGTGCGGAAAAGCCCAGAGAGAAAGAAGAAGAAGAAGATATGGTTGTATCCGTCACTATGGTTCTATCCCAATAAACCCTGTAGCTGTTGTTCTCCAGAACTGACTCAGGCTGGTATTTATAGTACGGTACTTTTTCTTCTATTAATTAAAACTGATACGCTAGATTTTGGTGGATTATGGCTGCAACTTGATCGTGGCGATGTTTGTAGTCTGTATGTGCTATGGATTTGCATGCACCGGTTATATGCTGTATAGTTTCTGTGCTGCTATGGCATCGTCTACATGCATCGACAACGTTTGGATTACGGATAATGTTTCTGGTAGTTTTTTGTGTCAATAACTTGATCTTGGATGGCAAGCATGAAACCCTCAGTTTCAGGGAATAAATAGATCGCCTCGTTTAAGCCACTCGTTCGACGCTTCGGTGTCGACATGTTGCTTTAAATCGCAGCAGTGTCTTCCGTGTAGACTTCTGGGTCCAAGCTTGTATTTTGTCTTTATTGTCAGTTTTAACGCTCACTTGCTTGGGTTATTATTATTATACTAAATTATTGTTATTAATTTTATTTAATTCACGCTCAAAAAGTGATGGCTTTGGACTTTTGAACGGCCAGGCCCAGACTGATACCGACAGCTCTGCGCAAATATGAGTCGCCCATCATATCATCGGATGAGGCAAATAACTGCATTGAAACGTTTCGCTTTTAGATAGAACTAAAACTTAACGAATAATAGGGAGAGTCATACTTACATGATTTTTTATTTTAAATATACTACTCTGAATAGCAAGCATTATCCATATCAACCATTGACACGTAAATGAAAAGATCTGCGTACAAACAAAACTTAATATAAATCACTGGCAATATAAAAATCCATACTAATATTATAAATGCGAAAGTGTGACATATGTATAGGCTACTTTTTATCCCGAAAATTAAGGAGTTCCCGCGGGAGTCAAAAAACCGTAACCCACGCGGACGAAGTCGCGGGCATCATCTGGTAAAATTATAAATGCGAAAATGTGTCTGTCTGCTACGCTTTCACGGCCCAACTACTCAACCGATTTTGATGAAATTTGGTACAGAGTTAGGTTACATCCCGGGAAAGGACATAGGCTACTCTTTTATCCCGGAAACTTGAGGAGTATCCGCAGGAATAAAAAAATATCAATTCACGCGGACAAGTCGCAGGCATCATCTAGTATATAATAATTACTACAGATACAGTGTAGGGTAGGTATAACTTTACCTGATATTGATATAGTTCCAGAAAATTTGCCATCACCGTCAAAATGCTCTTCATACCCATTAACAAATGATTCCATTGTATTACATCCAATGAACATGAGTTATCATCTAACAAAAGCCTTTCACAGGATTTAATTTCATTTCGGGGTGTGCTTTTAATAGTATTTAGTGTTTTGTTAATGTAACCGACTCGAATTGCAACATAGTAAATAATAAAAGAAACCATGACCATATCGATGCAGCTAACCATTTCAGGAAATAAAACGACCAATGCGAAAGGACAAAACCTTTTTAAGCAGAAAATATTGAACATGGTCAGCAATGAAAGGCCGTAAATAACAAGACCAATGGAAAAATACGTTACATACTTAGCAAGATTTTTGTTACATTGTTTGCTTTCTTTAAAACCTAAATCGTTGTCTATTTTATGTAACTTTACATAGAATTCGCTAGGATTTACTATTATGTCTCGCATAGAGGTTTTAAGCACAAAACACATATTTAAAACAGTCCCAGTTTTAAAATAAGCGTCTACCAGAATAGAATTGTTCACAGTTTCACATTGTACTACAAAACCAGTTAATAATATGATGGATGTTGATAAAATCGCGATCGAATAAAAAAAGTACCATTGGGATGGTGCGGTGGCAAACCCATATTTAATTTTCACACTTAGACGGCCTAATAAAAATTGTACAAAGTGTAAACCATAGAACAGGTTAACAAAGTCTTCGTCTATTATATCACCAGACAACTTTTCCAATTGTAAATCCATGACCTGTGTGTTTAGATATAATGATAAGCTTGAAATGTAGAAGGCTTTTTGGGGCTTTCTAAAGTACAAAATAATTGATTTACATAAATTCCCTGGAGTCAGTTCAAAATGTATAATATACACCCCTGGGACTGGTTACTGTAATAGTCAGCAATAATTATATTAATTACTAGCTAATGTTCCCGACTTCGTCCGCGTGGAATGTTTTTTAAATTCCCACGGGAACTCCTCAATTTTTCGGAATAAAAAGTAGCCTATGTCACTCTCCAGGTCCTCAACTATACCCTTGCCAAAAGTCACGTCGATCCGTTGCTCTGTTGCGGCGTGATTGGAGGACAAACCAACAAATCAACAAACAAACTGACTTTCGCATTTATAATATTAGTATGATAGTGTTGGCAACAAAAATCCCCTAGGCCGATTGGCATGTCCATTTTCAAGTAACTTCCGTAATTTCGCGCAGAAGTATTTTGTAACTACGGATTGACGTCCGGCCGTTTTCTTTGATAAATTATGTATACCTAGTGTCGACTAAAGTACGATTCATATCAAACGAGCCGCATCGAATCGCGGTGAGGGAAATTAGTGTTTACTGCACATACGTATTAAAGTGCATATTTGCATAGTCAAAGACAGCAGCTGACGGCATATGTGTTACTTCGTATGCGCATTTCATGCAAATATGGGCTTTAATAAGCATGTACTACACTTTTAATTTCCTTTACCTACTGCATTGTAATATTCGCTGCGGTGCGATTCGATGCGTCGCATTTTATGCGAATCGTTCTTAAAAGTTACTATACGTATATTTCGATGACTTTCAATCTCCTTTCAAGGGAAAGGCCTTGATGTGAATTCGAAGCATTGATGTAAAATTTTAGTACCTACATATTTCTATTTCAATGCTTTGAAGTATTAATAATCGAGTAATAGTTCACTTTAGTGTGTTTTGATAGAAAAGAAAATTCACAATAACATTATAATATTAAAAAATAATATAGTTTATTGTCTTATAAAACATTTACTACTTACTACGACAAAATCAAAGATTCAATAATATATCTAATTATAAACTAGAAGCAATGTACAAAGTATTATAAAATATCCACTAACAGCTAGGCCAACTGTTCGTTTAAAATTATTAACATTTTGTTCATTTTAAAGTCTTTGTCAAATATATGGCAGATATTGTGCGATTGAACATTGATAAGCGAAATTCTGATTGTAACGGAATGTGAGTAACGTAAAATGTGTAATTCGATGTATGACGTTAAACGTTTATAAACGGCAGAGTAACATGATCTACACTCTACACATGTATGCTTCGCGCGCTGTATGTGAGTAACGTTAGGTTGCATTTCCACTGAAGCAGAGCGGAGCATGACACGTCTGCAATCTACTCCGCTCGTCTCTCCACATCTCCGCTCCGCTCCGCTATTAGGTGGAGCAATCGGATTGTTGATCGTTGCCTTTTTTCGAGTCATCTTTCCAGAATCTGATTAGCCTGTTTGGCACACCTCCGCTCCACTTCGCTTCAATGGACAGGCACCCTTACTGTGAGATCTAGAGAGCATATTTTGACTTAGCTCTAACTTAAGACTAAGTTAAAATGAGACAGATTTATGTTACGCACCTAAGTCCATCCCGTTTTATCTCTAAGTAAAGCCTGAGTCAAAGTACCCTCTATAGATTAGTGTTTCGTATTTTTATTTAAACTAGTATGCGAAGCGTAAATTCTCCGCATAGCCCAATTTGTTTAAAGCGGGGTTACAAGCGAAGTTTATCATTGGGGGCGGTCCACACATGAGCACTATGACGTCATCGCCGGGCGGGAATAGATGATTTTTGATCATTTCATCGTTAATAAACCCGGTGCTGTACGGCCAACCTGAAATAGTAGTTTGTGATATAAGAGCGGTAAATAGGTTTTTACATACGAGTTGACTAATGTCATCCCGATAACGCCAGTCGAGGGCTGACCATCGCCACGACACAGAATATTTAGTACTAGGTACAGAAGCTTTACTTCGCAATGGTTTTCAAAGAAATATGTACTCAATCTGATAAACAATATGATTTAATTTAGCTCGCGTTCCAGTCGAGCGCGTGTTCATTTACATACCTACCAAATTTTTTTTGAGGGAATATGGGCCTTAATTCACTGGACTACGGTTCATAATAAGTTATACGTGGTTATACGTATTGAAAGAGCCGCGGACTAGGGTTGCTTACTTCGAGAAACTACTTACGCCATCTAGCGCACAGCACGAGCGTTTACTCCTACTTGTGGCGGGCAACGTCAACTAAATGTCTTTTTATTGTACTTTTAAATATTTTTAGGGTATTGGAATAGTACTTTGTTCAACAAGGCAGGCCTGTGTCACTCTTGGTACTTGCGCGACGAAAATACCGACGATCGCGCTCATTCCCGGAATGCTTACGCAGTCGGGGCTGGCGCGTTATAAGCGAGCGACGTGCTAGTGAATTTAACGCTGTTTTCGTTAATAGTTTTTTGAAAATATTTGTTTAATAGTTTAAGTTAAGTGTTTAGCATATTAATTATTTGCTTGCGTGTTTTATCTATTTAATAATCATTATTTAGGCTATTAAAGCTAGCAAGCAAGTCAGCAAGTAGTCAATACAATAATAAGTAGTCAATAGTTGTTCGATCTTTTGCCTATGTATTGATGGGTAGCTATAAGAAATGGTTGTACATACCTATGTATAAGTCAACGTATTGGTTGGTACCTACAACGCGCCGCTGCCGGCGCGGGCGCGGATGGCGCCACCATCTTCACTTGCGTCGCTAACGTCGAACTAAGCAGACTTATACACTGTCGATATTGTGAATTAGCTCCACGTGGATGCTGTGCACTTCTATCACGGAACAGGTACAATTCATGTCAAACTTAAATGAGCCTCTTTTCAAGTAATTTTTTTGAATCGAGGCACGAGCTGTAGGAAGTACAAACGAGTCGCAGGGAATACGCTCGCCCTAGTTAGGCCCTTACTCCCTAATTCTTATTACACCTTGCCGATTTAGAGTAAGGGCACGGAATATATATTTATATATTTCCGTGATCGAAGTGTACCTACCTCTCCGAGCGAAATATTATGTTTCGCTGCACTGCTTCGCCGCGACGAATGACCTTGCAAGTTGCGTGCGTAGTGAAGAACTCACTGTGTAGCGACACACAGTAAACACAGTCGATCATAGTCAGAGTAGGTACCTTACTTACCAATTCGAAAAACCTACTGTATTGTTGTACTGTTTGCTGACAGCCCTAGACAAGCTCGCAATGTCGTCCGTGACGTAGGAAAGGGAAAAGATGCAAAGCAATACGGACACTCGCGCGCGGCGATAAAGTTTAATTTAGCTTGCGTGCGTGATTTATCTTTTTAATAATAATTATGTAGGCTATTAAAACGTCGGCAAGTAGTCAACATCAAAGGAGTGAGACTTCTGTACGTCAGTACTATTATATTATTCTGTGAACAAGGGGAGAAAGGGTTTATAGTTTGAATTAATTTCATTTCAAATAGGAACATAATGTCATCCAATCAAAGTAGATTTTACCTGTCAGCGTCTTTAGGCAACCAAAAAAAAGTTAAATTTCGATCACGATCCGCATTTAAACAATTTTATACAAAGCACAGTATCTTTTTGCTTTTTTTCGTTTTGTGTCCATCTTGCAATTATCGAGAAAGTTGAACGTGGTCGAACAAATAGCGCGCGCGCGTTTTTTTTCGCTTGCGGCAGCCTACTAGATTGGCCCTTGCGCAATGGCCGCCGCCTGTAGTTATGTTTTTAATACCTACACGCTGAGTGACACAGGCCTGGCCACGAGTATGTAGAAACCTTAACGCCCGTGTATCACACAATATTTTTCAATACATTTGTGAGAAAACTGGAAAATAAAAGTCGAGTAGGTTGTAGGCACTCACTAGAAAATGGTTTTTCACGCCCATACTTATTTCGAGACTTTTGGCGGCTAATTATAAGCGCGGTTTTTTTTTCAGATCCTAATTGTTGATTTAATTTTATGATTCCACATCACATCAACCACCCATATTTATTGATAATTTATAATAAAAATTCAATGACTCTTTTAAAAATAGCGCGCACAGATTAAAGATTTAGTATAGACTACGCGGCGGAGTCGTGTTGTAATTGCATTTCTAAAAATTAGATTCATGGCTCTAGGTTCTAGTTCTCATCTCCCAGCTTGGACTATTTAGCCTTTACTTTTTTGACAATTTTAAATAATTATATTAAATACAATTTTTTATTTTATGAATTAATTTCATCAATTCACATCTAAATTTCATTATGTTTTATAGGTTTTCTACTATACAAAGTCAATATCATTATGAACCTTCTTGCAAGAAAACTTTTTATTTAGAAGTAACGTGAATGATACCTACCTGAAATAAAAATAATTTATATTATTATTATTATCTTCAATTATGCTATCATGAGAATTTGACGACATAGGTATAGTTCGCGCGCGAGTTGAATGCAGAGCAAATGTATGGTGACACATACAAATGTATGTGTCACCATACACTCTGTATTCAACTCGCGTGCGAACTGTACTTGATCGTATGTGGTGGGCATAATTATTATAAACCTACCTTCAGTTGCTCTATCAATCGTGTACCACAATTTGAATTGCTCAGGATGTTCCCTCTGATATTTCTCAAGCTCCGGCCTCACCAGGATATCTTGTTCAGTTTGGTTAGCGAACAAAAGACTCAATTGAGTTTTGTCATTTGGATCTGTACATATGTGTCTTACAAGTTGTAGCATTGGTGTGATTCCAGTGCCACCTGAAACAGAATTATAGTGTGTTTAATGAGGATTTATATTCGATTACTATATTATGTGATGAATGATGAACTCTGTCCTTTAGTATGGACTGAAAAACAATCTATGCAGTGCTTAGACAAGCCGTCGAGCGCTTACGAGCACGAAGAAACCAAATATGTAATAGGTATATTGTACATTTTACTTGTGAAATAAAATAAATAAATAAATTGTTTTCTCTGTTCCTTAGGGCCGGTGCATATCTGGCGACTGGCGAAGCGCCGAGCATTTTTCACTGCCAAACCATTATAGACTTTACTCAGATGTGGAAATAACATCCAAAATTAATTGACACAATCTATTCCCCGAGACTATAAAGCGCAAAACACACAGGTAATGGGCGTGGGTTGGGCTCGGCCCAGGTCGGGTACGCGGCGGGTTGAATTCCTTGTATTTATATGGACGACATCACACTGAACGCGTCCGCGGGTCGGGCGCGTGGCGGTTGACGCTGTGTGATGTCGTCCATATAAACACAAGGAATTCAACCTCTCGCATCCGACCCGCGCCCGCTCCCTGTTATTTTTGCCCTTTACACCAACTAGTGGGTTGTCGATGACCAAAGTCGATAATGGTTTGAAAGTAACAAATCCTATACGCTGCGATTTGCCAGATATGCGCAGACTCTAAGTGACAGAAAAATGGTCCAGACTAAATGACAGAATTAATTCTTGCCAAGTTGATGTTGACATGACATGATGACAGTTACTATTGCTATTCCTTTCCTAAAGCTCCCTGCGGAAAATTTATTCCATTAACCATACTAATTATTAAGCGTCATTTAGTATGGGAAGGTTAACAATTGCTTGAAAGTTCCTTTCAGAATAAGTTTTATCACTAACAAAGATCACGCTTTGCAGAGGGTATTAACATGAAATAGCTATAAAATAGATACTTATTGATAAAAGTAAGACTTTTATCAATAGGTACTTACCTAGTGATGTGATACATACTATTATGTAATATGTCAACGTTAACTTTATAGTACTTTGTCCTACATGACTTATGAGGAAGTAAATCAAAATTAGGTATAATTTATCATATTTGATAATTTTTATTACATTAAACATTTATATTGTCTTTAGAATTTAAGGCATTTATATTACAGTGGACGGCCGAAACAAAATTAGCGGCGTACTATCTTAGATCAGGTGAAAAAGATTGGCCTCACTTGGGGCTTGGAGAAGAATAGTGTCTGCTCTGAAGGAGGGACGGACATAGAATTCAATAAGCATGATTGATTTAGTAAAGTGAGTAAAACAACAGATTTAAAAAAAAATTTACAACGAGCATAGTGGCGGAAAGTAGGCGCATAGCGGGAATAAAGGGGTTAGGAGGAGGAGGAGGGGAGGTTAGCATCCTGTTCTCCCAAGAGGTAAAAATCCCCTATTTCTGCCAATGAGACCTAAAAATAGAACTTGTGCATTTTCTCCAGTTGGTTGCTGATCACTCTTTAAAGAAAAATCTAAATACTTGCTGATAATGTTTTGGCTTTAGATTGGCTTGGGAATATATTCATAGAACAGGAACGCTTTATGTGTCACAGGTTTAAGAGTGAAAACACTACAGTCCAGACAAGACAAATCGGAGTTGGAGGCGAACGACGTATTGTCTGCCCCCCTAGCATGGGCCGGGACATTTTCTCCCCGAGGAAAGGATAAAAATTAAAGAGTAAAGAAAACAAGCAAAATCAAAAGCACAGATAAAAAATTATGACTCCTTGACATTAGTCGGGGACTAGTCTTTCCCCGCCTTATCACCGTCGACAATTATATCCACCCCTGTGCCCATACTCGGAGAGTGGATAAAACTGTCGGAGGGGATAAAATTTTTATCTCCGGCCCATGCTAGGGGGGCTGGTCGCCTAGTGAACTTTTAGTCCATCAAGTTTTCGTCCGTAGTGTGTTTTTGTCCTTAGAATCAGTTACAGCAGTTAGTTTATCGAGTCAACACGAGTTAGCAGTAGTTTATCAAGTTTTCTTTGCGAAATTAAGCAGGGCAAGGATGCTTTATAATAAATATTGGCATATTTTATTACAGTTTATTAGTTTTATTATATTTTTGTACTAACCTGCAATCATATTCAGCTTTTTGGCCATGATTTTAACTGGAGGATCTTTTCTTAACTTCTTTATCAAGAATGCACCATTGTTTGCATATTGCAGTCTACCAGACGGCCCTCGAACATCGATCGTTTCACCTATTTTCATGTTTTCCAAGTATTGTGACATTTTACCGCCCTCAGGAAATTTTGGATGGACATTTTTGAAATAAACCTAAAAAAATAAACTATCCTTAGAATTCAATAGTTTTCAGTTTATTCCTTGCTGAACAATGAGGCATCTCAGATGTAGAGATTACAACTGAACAAACAAATAAGTTGAAAACTACTTAAATGCAATTATTTATTCTACACTTTAACAATTTTACAGCACTTTAGGCATAATTAGATTTGTGTAATCTAATCATACAGTACATAAATAGTGTATAAATATAGTACCACATCAAATATCAAATAATCAAATCATAATTATCACAAAACAAATATGTATTGTCATTGAGACGTCATTCGTCAATAATTCTACTAACTAGATTCTAATATAATATATATTAGAATCTAGTTAGTAGAATTATTGTCTCCTATGTATGTGTACTGCTTATGATGTGATCATTTAAAGAAATTACAAAAATCACCAATTATTATTATTTATTACTAGATAATGCCTGTGACTTCATTTGTACCAAAGGATTTAGGTTTTTAAATTCCCACTCTTTGATTTTCCAAGAAAAAAGTTGCCTATGACACTCAAGGTTCTCAATTACTATACTCAAGATCCATTGCTTTGTTGCAGCACAATTGAAGTACAAACAAACGGACACTCACATTTATATTACTATGAATATCTGTTATTCTAACTTCCAATCACTATTATATTATTTTGTGTGCTGGTTGAATGAAATATCAATGTTAAGACAGTTAATTAATATCGACTTTAAACTTATTGTATGTTGTTATATTGTTCCTATAAGAGGTGACTATCACTACTTTGTACCTGAGTACAAGAAGTTAATCAAAAAATCAGTTTTTTAAATGAAATTATCATTACTGAGTTATTATAATGATTAATTAATCATTACCTTAACAACCAAATCGACGTAACCCTTCTCCTCATCACTGGATACTGGAGTGTACGCTCTGATAATAAGGTCATCATCTATCTTCACTGATAAATGGATGTGCTGGCCTATTGGCAGACCTGCAATAATACAGATATTGATAACACCACTTACGGGGATGTGATAAACATTATTGAAATCTAGTGTACTCATAATACAGCTAGGTATTGATATAACCATTCAAAGGCACAGGCCTGTGCTCATTCTATAGACTGTTACCACCCAGAACCACCAGCTTTAAAAGAAGCTTATTTTGTTATTCACTTGATCAAGTGATCAAGTGGTATATTATACAAAGTTTTTTTTTCTTTTTTAATCCAATACAAGTAAGGCCTTGACTGTGATCTCCTGATGGTAAGTGATTCAGTCTAAGATCGTAGCGAGCTAACCTGTTAGGGTTACAGCACTTATATTGAACCCATACCCTTAATTGATTTAGGGTGTGAGTAAGCACAGCCCTTTACAGCATCATACCAGAACGCAAAATTTCTTGGCGGTACGACTCTGCCAGCAGAGTGGTAACTAGCCACGGCTGAAGCCTCACACCAGACCAGACTAGAGAAAATTCAGAAATTGTAAATTCCTAATTTGACCCTGCCAGGAATCAAATCCAGGACCTCCATAAGATCCCAGCACTCACCACTAAATTTTACATATAACTGGATTGCAATAATGCAACTTTTTAGTAGTATTTATTTCAAACAGGCCTTACAACTATAAAGTACAACTTTGCTATAAAAGATTTATTTAAACTTTATGACTTTCTGCTTTGAAAAACAGATTTTTAGCAGCCAAGAAATGAGCTATAAGGTAACATTGTACTTTATTTGTTAGCAGATACATAAACTGCATAACTGATAAGAAAATTATAGTTATAAAACTTATTAACTTACCTAAAATATGTTCTGGGGTGGGCAGACCAAATCTGAATCTCCTTGTATCATGGCTGATTTCTTCACGTTCTATCAGTGGTAATGGATACTTTGTGTTAGGATCCAATAACGTTATTAGAGGCTTACTTTGTCTGGGGCTTTTGGACTTCTTACCCCATACAAGGTGGGCCAAAACAGATGTTAGAATTACCACAGCCCCTACACCAAATACAATGGGTAATACCTGCAATGCCAAAATTTTTGTGTTTTTAATACTGACAGAACTCTTCCACTTTTCTATGTCCCTCTCCGGGTGCAAGTTATCTTGGACAAAGATGGGCTACAAAATGGTAAAAAATAGACATTATAGATGAAACATTTTTATAAATCAGTGATCCAAATTCCAATTGCTTAACACAGTAGGAACTGTTACAACACTTGAATAAAGCATTACACCACATTTATTAGGTATATTAACCTTCTTATTAACATTTTTAAGTAGGAAGTAGGAACCTGAAGTTTATGATACGATAAGTATGTACTTACTTCAATTGATATGAAGTAAGTAGTTACTTACTCATTAAAGTATTTAGGTACCATGCCCAGTGAATATGGATATCTTAGCTATGTTATAAATTATCATTTATAAATAACGATTAGGTTGGTATACATACTGGTATTGTCCCAAGCAATTCTGATAACAACAGGTTGCCCATGTTTTCACAAATGTAACTTTATAAACAGTAAGTAATTCAGAAATACAAAAGAAAAACGAATAAAAATCTGGTTAAGTACTTAAGACTGTAAAATGCCATTCAGAATTTCAGACGACGATAGAAACAACAAACCGCCAAGCGTGTGATCTTTAACCCATGTCAGAATTATGTACCTACTCGACAGAATGATACTGGATAGCATCATTCATTAATTATTAACCAAACAGGAAATATATTACGTAAAATGTACTAACCAAACTCATTTTTTTTGCTGAACAATGTACAAGCTACGGATACGGATGACTATGAGCAACTAATAAGTAGATTATTGCAAAAGAATGATCAGATAATATTTTATCAGTAAAAACGATAAAAAAATATGTACCAGTCAACACGTAGGTAGATAATAATCAAAGTAGGTAAGGTTTATTACGTATTCAACAAAATACTCACATATTTGGGGCCTACTTTTACACCGGCATTCATTTTCTATCTTGATTCTTGAATAACACCGTATAGTATAGGTACAAAAAATTATGTCACACATTCACACGATGTAGGTACCTACGTAATAATCAAATTCGCTTTTTTCGCAGTAGGTAGGGTTTCCTGAAATGTAATAATTAAAAAGTTATCACGGATACACGGATAGCAATATAAAAGTTTTCTCACTTCCATCCTCCAATCCAATGTATGTATGGAACCTACGTACTTATTACAAATTACAATAGTTGGAAGAATAATTTTGAGCTTTGGCTCGTGAATGTAATTACCACATCTACTAAAATAGTTGCCGCCGCCGCGCCGCACCGGTTTATTTACCTTTCAAACAAAAGAAAAAGTGCAAAAACTATCCAAGAATAGATCACGGCCAGAATGGAAAACCATGGATACTTCGTCTGCCGTCCGGCTGCCCTAGATTTTAAAGTTCTCAGGAAACTACTTTTATCCAAATAACCAACTTCAATAATTGCGCTCCTAGTTAAATTTTACAATAAATTGAAATAATTATACAGATATTAATATGTAATGATATTATACTTACTACTATTTATAATTATTACATTATCATTTAACATAATTTAAATTTTATATTCCTATGGCTATTTCGAAACGAATTACTTTTAAAATTAGCGCCTTTAGCATAACTTACTACGTAAGTACTTAAGTACTTAATCTGTGCTTATCACGACGTAACGCCGTATTGCTCTGTGGCTTTCTCTGTGGCATCTCTGTGGTTGCTTTACGACTTCCGTTTGATCTATAGTTGACATCATGGGTTGACATTGACATTTGACAGTTTTCGCCAAAGATTGTACGTCAGTCACGCAACAACAACAACAGGCGTATAATCGGTCATATACACGGTGCTTAGAAATCCAGCCTTATCTTGCCTTGCCTTGGACTTGCCTCGTGTGGCGCTTAGCCATATTATGGCTATTTGGCGTTTTCGGCGTTATGTGGCAGGTAGCCATATTATGGCTAAAACAAAATGGCGGATCGCGTCCACCGCGGTTGCCGACATTTTTGTTTCTTATAAATAGATTACTGTCTCGATTCCTCTCTAACTTTGGTATTAAATACTAGGATAGACAAGGACACAGTAGGAATTTTTTGACGTTCTTACTGTATGTAATCAATGGGTGGGTAGAAATTTTGTGCGAGGAGGACACCAACTTGAAAAAAAAAAAAATTTTGATTTTGGCCTAGAGCAAGAATTATCGAAGATAGTCCATGTTTCGTGTATTCTTACTCTAAGACCACTAACCATAGTGCACATCAATCAAAAAATCAACAGATACGGCCAATATTGGCCATTGTATTGGTACCAACAGAGAGGAAAGGAGGGTAATTTATGGTCTGTTTTTTTGTTATTTTTCTGTGTAAACCATAATGAAGAGCGATTACCTTTCAAACTTTAATCTACAGCTGTAGTTCGTAACGATTTGAATGACGTAGTTTGTTTACATAGCTTCAGTACAAGTAATAGGAGTTGTTATTTTTCTAAAGCGGCGCGAGCCCACCGGCGGCCGCGAAATTCGACACCTGTGAAACGCTCCGCACACGAGGGGGGGGGGGGGGGGGCGCTTATTTTGAGCTGCCACACGAAGGGATATAAGGCGTTTAACGTGCTACTATGCAGAGGCGTCTTTACCTATGGAGCAGGGTGTGCGTTACACACGGGCGCAGCGGTCGGTCTTAGGGGCGCGGGCGCCGAGCGCCGCTCACTACGGAGCCCCACCCGGCGCGCGCGTTGGCTGGCCGCGGCACCAAAGACTACTGTGTATAAAGGGAGACGCGGCACTTTCATTGACCAAAGTAAAAAGAGCTCCTCTTTGCATACATTTTGTGTAGCATCTGAAGCTCTTTTTATGTACTTACTTGTGTTGTTACTTGTACCACAGCTTTTACTTTGTACCCATTCCATTTTGATCGCGCGCTTACTAGGGGGCGTTAGGGTAATGTTTGCACACGGGCGCTACATGGGCTAGAGACGCCTCTGATACTATGCACCGTGTACATGCATCATAACATTCCTACAAATTATAGGAGACATTCAGCAGGGCGACCACGTATCTTTTGCAAAATTGCATCAATCATTGATACATCGCAATCACCTTCGATTGGCTGAATTTATGGTATTCTTGTTGCGTCAATGGATTTCGTCCAATAGTGGAAGAAACCAATCAGGTGATTGCGATGTATCAATGATTGATGCAAAATACGCGGTCGCCCTGCTGAAAGTCGTACAAGTTGTAAAAAGAACTAGTAGACTACAAATTAAGTCTATGGTATCAGGCATAGATAATACACTATATACTAGATATATACTAGCCCTTCATCCCACGCGGATTTGACCTTGTGATTTTGCACGGCGCGAACCACCCGCGCGCCCCTCGCGCACCCCGCAGGCATCACGTTTCAGAAAAACACCTACAAAAAAATATCCAGGCCACTTATCATGGTTCTGTAAACGGCATTGGCTTTATCTATAATACATCTCTATGAAGGTATGATTTATAGAAGCTGACGTTTACAAACAATTACATATAACGGAAAGAATGCGTCAACGACCGCGTTCACATTTCAGTGATAATCCAGTCTAACACTGCACTAAAATATATTTATAAACTTATTGTATTGAGTTTTTATTTGTATTTGTCACCACTTGTCATAACAAACAATAAAAACACAGAAAAAAACTCAATATTTTGGCACAGATTCAAATGACTTTTTACCATAGCTTATTTTATTTTTTTGTTTTCGCACTTGACAATTTTACTGTTGTAGTGTAAAGACTATGGACTTCTCTATGGTCCAAAGTTGTACAAACCAAAATAAACTCTATAATTAAGATAAATCAGATTATAATGGTCTGGACCGGCGAGCCCACCGGCGGGCTCGCGCGCGCGAGGGCAGTTTCCGTTACCCTGTTACCCTGTACGCTAGATGTCACTGTATCGTGTGCAACGCGATACAGCGACTATACATACTGGCAGTACCACTAGATTTACTTTTTTTTTTTTTTATCTCAATAAAATAGTGATAAAGGTTTTTTTACTAATTCTAATATTATCTACCAGAGAATTAAAGTAAATGGAGCTTAAACGCAAGTAATACTAATATTGTAGATAACATTAACATTATTGTTAAATAAAAACAGCCTATTTCACATAAGAAATAAGATTTTTTTTATTAAAATCAATGACTGAACATACATTTAATTAGTCGCACATCCAAAATAACACTTTCTTGCTGATTTTTTCGGCATTTTAGCCAAGTTCGTTGCGGCAAACAAAGTCCGGTAGGGAAAAGCAGGGTCGATAAGTTGGCAGTGGCAAAGTCCAGTTAGCAAGAGCAGGTCAATCGTCAAAGGCAGGTAACACGGGTCGGGCATAAAAGAGGTCAAACGTTCAAAGAAGATACAACAAAACAAGCAGATAATCCAGGGCCCGTATTCTCTAACTCAGTGACTATCAAAAATGAAAGCCACTGACTATATGTCACTTACTATGAAATGTTACTTTTTATATTTTCATAGTAAACCTTCAATGGATATAACATATATGTCAGTGGCTTTCATTTTTAATAGTCACTGAGTTATAGAATACGGGCCCTGAATTTTTAAACACAACATAACGCAAGCAAGATCACATCAACGCAATTTAATTGAAAAAACTGTCAAGTCAACCACAACAGCTGATAACTGTCAGTTTTTTTTTGGAATTTTTGGGCTCTGGATTTAGATATTCTTACTAAGCCATCTATAGTACGCTCTAGAAAAATAGCTTACGAGTTTTTGTTCCCCGATCACCAGATGGCAGTGTTTTCTACGCAATATTTGTTTACGTGAATTTGTACGGCAGTTTCACCCCCCTTATGTAGGTACTATAGGTATAGTAATATGTCACCGTAAAATTGTAAAAACCTCACCTTTTAATCTAACTATTAGCAAGCTATTAGCGAGATTGTAAACTGTCGAAAGATTACAATTCGCATTATTTTTCGATAGATTGTTATGATCTGTTAAGTTAAAACCTGTTAGCTGACATGGAGGGTCGACATTAGCGGTTGCCTTTTTATGGCGATTGGTTTTTTATGCCGAAACAATTTTCTTATGGAAAATCAGCAATTATACCTACCCACTCTGACGAAGTTGCGGACAACTACCTAGTTAGGTAAAATAATACACTTACACAATGTGAAATCATTTTTGTTATTTAAAGCAAATCATATTTTTACTCACATAAGTATTTTTAATTTCAAACTAGCTGAAACTCAATTACTTATATTGTTTTACGTAAAAAACTATTCAGCTTACAAAGTATCTACTTACTTACATAACTATTTACTTATTACTAGTTTTTAAAATCAAACTTAGGTACCTATTAATTATTTAGTCATTTACAAATAGTGTATTAAAACCACAGACCATACAACCAATTGACTGAGCATAGCGTGCCCCCTCACCAGCCAAACGTTAGCAGTATGACTGCTAACGCTACGTTTTGTGCCTATAGTCGCCCTCAGTCCGTATTCGACAGTGCTCGGGAATTGATCTAGTATAAAACGAAAATTAGGCCTCTCTGTAGCATTAAATGGCGTGGAAAGAGAAGCAATACCTCCAGCTATGTAAAGGATGGGATAACATTTCATAATTAAGTGTAGTTTTGTAATAATAAATAAAAATCATCAATACGCAAAAAAATAAAAATATTTACAAAAATGAAAAGGAACCCGTTGATGTCTTTCAGTATTTCTTTGTCTTTCACATGTAGTTCTACATATCTCCGTCTCTTCCACGCATAGCCCAGTGTAGCCCGTGCAACTATCGATAAATTATATCGATAGCCTTAGACCACTTGAATGCCAATAAATTAATTTATTGAGTAAAAACTTATATTTCATTAAATTCCGAACAATTCTGAATTAGAAGAACAGGTTTCTTATTTATATGATTAAAAGTTGTTGTTGAAAACTTAAGTTCTTTAGTATAGAACTTGGGCAATTAAAAAAAAATATATAAGTATCAGATAATTATGCATAATCATACATAATATGGTTGTATATTGCTGTTTGAATACAATTATTTGTATTGATTTTCCAATAGGTACCTACTGGTAATTTTTATCGATACATTTTTGTCGCGCAGCGGGCAGCCCAAGTGCCGCGGTAACATATACTTTGTACTTTTAACTGTGTAAAGTTGACCTTGAGTCAGCCAATGAGAAATGCTACCTATTACCTCGTCCCCCGCCTAAAAGTGGTGAGATGTGTTTCAAAGCGAAAATGTGACTATTAGCTCTCAATAGGTTTACTACTCGGTGATTAAAACATTACTGTCACGTTATTAGGGTTTCGTACCCAAAGGGTAAAAACGGGACCCTATTACTAAGACTCCGCTGTCTGTCTGTCTGTCTGTCTCCAGGCTGTATCTCATAGACCGTGATAGCTAGAAAGCTGAAATTTTCACAAATGATGTATTTCCGTTGCCGCTATAACAACAAATACTAAAAATTAAAAAAATATATATATTAAGGGGGGTCCCCATACAATAAACGTGTTTTTTTCGTATTTTTTTGCTCAATATTAAAAACGGTAACAGGTAGACGGTTCAAATTTTCACAGAATATTAACTTGTATATTACCTTTCAAAATAAATAATTAAATATCAATAAAGTAAATATTAAAGGGGGGCTCCCATACAACAAACGTAATTTTTTGATATTAACAGTAAACCTCTACAAACAAAGTTAGTTTTGCGGTTCATTAACAAAGGTAATTATACCTACTTCTTGAGTACGGAACCCTCGGTGCGCGAGTCCGACTCGCACTTGGCCGGTTTTTATAACCTATTATCACCCGAAATCATTTATACCTACGTTAAGCAGTAGTTCTTATAATTTCCCTAACACTTTGCATAACTCCTGTTACTAGAACGAAGCCACCGAAGATGATCAATATAATATCCTTGATTAAGATGTAGTTAAACTTCCCAAGGCCTCGTTCCCAGCAGAAAATGAGCTCTATTAGCGAAGGAGCTATGAGGCCCAGGAACGAATAAAAGAATGCACCTTCGAGTCCAATCATTTGCTCCAGTCGTGGTAAAGAGGCGGCAGCGATAACTGAAAATTCCAAATAACATAATTAATACTTGTGTCTAGTAGCTTGCCGAACCGGATCACAATAATTGTGTACGCATTTTTATATACTGTAGATAGATAGATAAACTCTTTATGCAGTGTGTGCACACTTAATTATTACAAACAATACACAGATAAGTAAAGGTAAAAAGATTGTGCAGGGTAATGGCGGTCTTATTGCTAAGGCAATCTCTGCCAGACAACATTTGGGGAGAGGAGATTATCTACAAGAGCGCGGACATTAGTATACCTAATGTGACCATTTATTCTTTGACTCAAAACGGGACATTAGTTTATTTAGGTCGGTTAGGTTAGTTAATCAATGAAAAAAAACACTTTTTTAAAGTTATTTATTCAGCAAAAGTGGGTTGGCTTAAAAGTTACAAAATATAGGTACCCAAAATGTTTAGTTATATTTATATTTATCAGAAGAAAAAATTTGTTTTAATATAGCTGGTGACGATTTAAAGTAAGAATGAAACTCTTGGCACGTTTTTTTTATATTCACCTTAATTATCAACATCGCCTTTAGAACTGAAATTTGTAATTGAGTTTTCTCTGATGTCCACAATTTGTTCATAATAGAAAATACTTAGAAAAAGATTTCGTACGCGCGCATGTAAAGGGGTTGTTTCATCTTGGGCCAGGTACATGTACAGTATTCCAAAAAATAGTATAAAATCATAGTAAACAAAATAAAATATGCTTTTTTGCAGTTTTACAGTGATTAAGAGGTACAAAAATAAAATGTTTAATTAGGTACATTTGTAGAATAGCAACTCTTGCAGCGCATCCATCTTTTTTTGTTGTCTATGTTTGTAATGACGTTACATGTCAGTTCTATTGTCAAACGTCGAGACAACAAAAACGAGAATACATAAACCTAGGACTTTGCTTTGCGTGGTTGTGAGAGATCCACGTGTTAGTGAGAATCAGTGTGTAATTTAATTGTTTTTGTAGTTTTATTACTTTATATTGCAATAGTTGGTGACTCTTTCAGTGTTTGTGTTGGTGGTGGTGAGTCAGGATGGAGGTGGAAACACCTCCTGAGCCTCCTGACCCAGGAATAAACATTACAATTCCCTGTGATCCAAGCTCCCAACCCAATCCCTCTCGTAAGCGTGTTGTAGAAGATGGGACAGAAGTGCCCCCTAAAAAACTTGTAAATGACTCGACCTCTCCTGCACCGTCTATCCAAATGCTATTTGTGCACCCTTCCTTATCTGAATCCCCCAAAGCATACCTTTCCAATGACAAAGGCCCTTTTATAGTACACGTGTCTCGTGAAGTGCCCGACCCTTCAGCAGGTACCACTATTCGTGCTATACAGTTTGGTCAATTCTTGCATAAACATAAGGTAAGTGGTATTTTAAATGACGGTATCAAGAATGCAGGACGGAATAAGATCGCAGTCGAATTCGCAAACGGCCAAGCGGCCAATGACTTCTTAGGCAACCCTATACTGGTAATGTCAAAGTTCCAAGCATACATCCCGACGTATAACATCACCCGAATGGGACTAGTTAGAGGTATCCCCACTGACTGGCACTTAGATGAATTAGTTGAGTCGCTGGAACTCCCCTCTGGTTGTGGGGAGGTTCTAAAGGCCAGACGTCTGAATCGCAAAATTGTGAATGAAAGTGGTGTGACCTGGGTACCAACTCAATCCGTTGTCCTCACTTTCCGTGGCCAAATGCTCCCGTCCAAGGTATACTCATACCATACCTCCCTACCTATAGAAACATACAGACTACCCACAATACAATGCATGAATTGCTGTCGCTTTGGGCACGTCAAAGCACAGTACCGATCGACTCCACGTTGTTTTAAATGCTCGCAAGCCCACTCTGGGGAGTCATGCTCCGTAAGCTCAGTTAGTTCAGTATGCATCTTATGCTCCGGTAAACATCAAGCTACTGATAAGAATTGCCCAGAGCACACCCGGCAGCAATCTATAAAGGTCATGTCTGATGAAAATCTATCATACCAGGAAGCTTCGACACGCTTCCCCCCAGCCCACCCTACCTACAACGAAATGTCCAAAATAGTTTTCACTCCCCCCTCTTACTCAACGAGGCCCATTCCTAACTATGTAATATCCTCACCACAGATATCATCCAAATCCCACAGGCAAACTATATTCCGCTCCCCCCGGCCTAAAACCCCCATGACTAAAGGATATGACAGACAAGCTCACAACAATATTACCCGAAATGTACCCTCCTCCTTAGGCAACGGTGTTGCACTAAACTCTGACCATACATATAGCAACCCCTCAAATGATAACTTAATCCCAAACCTAACTCAATCCCTCACTAGTATTATAGAAATGCTTAAGCAAAACCCTATACCGTCCAACGTTGCCGAAATTTTCAACAAAATCGCGTTAGCTCTAAACAATGGCCTCAGTACAGGTCATTCAATGGAACAGTAAAAGTATCCGTCCCAAAAAACCTGAATTATTATCCCTTATAAATGAACACAAACCTGTCGTTCTTGCCATCTCAGAGACATGGCTTGTGCCTGGCTCCCGTTTTCGGGTCCCGGGCTATGCCTGTTTAAGGGATGACAGGGATGATGGGTATGCGGGAAGCGCAATCTTGGTTAAGCGCTCTCTCGCATACTCCTCTATATCCCTCCCCCCCCCCCCCCCCCCATAGTCAACAGTTTAATGCTGTAGCTATGAGGTCCCTTGATATATCCTTTATTTCAATTTATATTCCCCATCCTCATCCTTCTCTAGTTCCTGAATTAAAATCCGTTCTGTTATCACTCCCCTCCCCCATTTTGGTGATGGGAGACTTTAATGCCCATCATCCAACTTGGGGCTCCCACTCTTCCGACGCGTTTGCCACTCTTCTTTTAGACCTTTTTGATGAAATTAATATCTGCATTCTCAATGATGGATCGCCTACCAGAAGAGTATACCCCAACTAAAATCCAAGGGCAGCCATTGATTTGTCCCTTTGCTCCCCCTCTTTGGCTTCCCACTCCTCTTGGAATACCCTCCCAAGCTCCTACGGCAGTGATCACTTTCCTATCCTTCTCACAATCACCCAAAGATCTATTCCTGTCACAAAACTCAATCCCCTCCTTAAACATAAAGTCAATAAGGCCAACTGGACTGCTTTTGCTGATTCAGTTGACTGTTTGACAGAAACTTTACCGGAGCTGAATGATGATGAAAATACTATCCCATATTATGATAATTTTGTTACTTGTCTAAAATTCTCTGCTGACCTCCATATACCACTTAAAAAGACTGAACGGGATTTTATCTTATCCCCCCCTTGGTGGGATGAGGAATGTACCAACATGGTCAACAAACGCAAGGAAGCTGAAAGTGCGTACACTATGTTGATGTCGCAGACAAATTTTTTAAACTATCAACGCATCGATGCTAAGTATAAGAGAGTAATGTCCAGAAAGAAAAAGAATGGTTGGACTAAATTTTGTGAATCCCTTGACCCCCGTTCACCCTCCACCCTGGTATGGAATAGGATTAAAAGATTCCGCTGTTCTACCACCTCCAGTGATCCCTTATCTAATGATCCATCTATCTGGCTGGATGCTTTTGCGGACAAACTGGCTGCACCCTCAGTTCCTACAACAGACTGTCTGCCATCCACATCACCTTACCCAGACTCTGACACATTGGACTCCCCATTTACCTTTTCAGAACTACAGTGTGTACTTTCAGATCTGAATGATACAACCCCCGGAGAAGATGGTATCCCATACTCATTTTTGGTCAAACTCAATGATAAAGCGAAGCATTGCTACTTAGATATGGTAAACAGGTTTCTGATAACAGGAATCGTCCCGGAATCTTGGAAGACGCAAATCATAATTCCGATTCGGAAACCTGGAAAGGACCCCCTAGATCCTAATTCCTATCGACCTATCGCCCTATCCTCCACATTGGCCAAAGTAATGGAACACTTGATTAAAAACCGCTTGGAATGGTTAATGGAAAGCAGAGGATTACTTGCCAAGACCCAGTTTGGGTTTAGAAAAGGTCTTGGTACCACGGACAGCCTCGGCATTATTTCAACAGACATTCGCATTGCCCTAGCTAAAGGAGAGTACCTTGTGGGTGTGTTTCTGGATGTAGCTGCAGCATACGATAACGTCTTACTCCCGATACTCAGGCAAAAATTGCAACAGCTGAGTGTTCCGCCGAGACTGACGCGAATAATATGCAACCTTCTCTCGACTAGAACTATTCTGGTGAGAACAAACTCATTAAGCCTTCCCCCCAGAATAGTCTGGAGAGGTCTCCCACAGGGCTCCGTTCTCAGCCCTCTACTATATAGTATCTATACCCACGACCTCGAATTGTCTGTTGACAGCTTTTGTAATATATTACAATATGCTGATGATATTGCCCTTTACTCTAGCTCAAAATCTATGGATGAAATCTGTACCCGTCTAAACTCTGCTTTGCATTATCTAGGCCAGTGGTTATCAGATCATGGACTCTCACTTTCAATCGCTAAGTGCAAGGCAGTTATCTTTACCAGAAAAAGGCAGATCCCGCTACCCAACATCCTGTTTGAAGATCAACACATACCACTTACCTGCAAAACCAAATTTCTCGGATTGGTTCTAGATAGTAGATTAAATGGCGTCTCACATGTAGAATACATTCTGAAAAAATGTGAAAAAAATATTAACATCCTTAGAGCCTTATCAGGGGTGTGGTGGGGTGGCCACCCATACACTCAAAAACTACTGTACAACGCATTAGTACGTAGCCACATGGACTACGGCTTCTTTGTATTAGACCCCATTAATAAATCAGCCTTAGACAAACTTATCAAAATTCAATATAAATGCTTAAGAATTGTACTTGGTGCAATGAAATCCTCCCCCACTAATGCACTCCAGGTGGAATGTGTTGATCCACCAATTCCCCTCCGCTGCCAGTATCTGAGTGATCGCTTTATCTGCAAAATCTTACAACTCTCCTCTCACCCTCTTTTAGACAAACTAAGACAACTTGCCTCAGCTCTGACACCCAATCAAAATCCCACTTGCCTTCTCAAAAGTTTCCGGTAATTTACTAGTCTACCTCACCCTATCAATTCTTCACCTAAATTACCCATATTTTCCTCTAGTTTTTCTGGTCTGACACACCAACCAAAAATAACAGATCTGGGTCTCAATAAAAAAACAATAGAGGCCAATACTAAATTTAACCAAGTAATGAATGATAAGTGGTCAGAGCACTTAGCAGTATTCACAGATGCATCCAAATTTTCTAGAAATGGCTGCGTTGGTTTTGCCTGTTGGATACCCAAATACGAAATAGCTCTTCAATACAAATGCCCCCCACAATCCTCTGTTTTTACTGGAGAGTCCATAGCACTTCTTGAAGCCATTCGTTTTGTTGAATCCCATAACATAAAACAATCAATTATACTGACCGACTCCCTAAGTTGCCTCCAGGTGCTTAGGGCAAACCCTTTCCGTAGTAAGCCCCTTATTTCCATCATCTTTCGGATCAGGGAAGTTTTATATTCATGTCAGCAGAAAGGACTTTCAGTTACATTGGCTTGGATTCCAGGTCACTCAGGAATAATAGGCAATGAGAATGCGGACGCATGTGCTAAACTGGCAACTGAGACTGGTGCTTTAGAACATTTTAGGAATCACACTCTGGACCTCAGGTCTCTCGCTAAATCTGACCTCACTGACACATGGAATTCAACCTGGATTGAATCAAAATCAGTCAAAGGCAAATTCTACGGAACAATACAACCTGAAATTCCATGTCGTCCCTGGTTCTTCCTCTACCGCAATACAGATCGCTGGGTTTCATCTGTGTTATGCCGTCTGCGACTTGGTCATGCATGTACCCCTGCTCATCTTGCAAAATTAAGAATAAGAGACAGTTCATTATGCGGTAGTGTGGTCTTGATGAAGGATCGGTCTCTCACATCCTTTTCTCCTGCCCAAAACTCCTTCATAAACTCTATGACGTTCTCCCTCCTGACATTCCCCGTCCCATAAATGTTGAGTGTTTCCTTAGGCTAGTCTTTAGCCGATATGTTAAATTTGTTTGTAAATATATTAATACTAACAAAATAAAAGTGTAAATAGCTATAATTTACTTTATATATATCCCTGCTTAAACCCTCCTTGTATTATGTGTTCTTAATGTTTTAGACTTGTAGATAATTAATGTGACTAATTAAATCCAGTTATTGCATACTCTTCTTAGCTTCAATCTGTTTTTTTTCTTTACTTATACTCCTTTGTGGATCTTCCACTCCACCTGAAATTGGCAAAGTGCATTGTGCTGGTTTGGCACTAATAAAAGCCATATATCAAAATAAGAAGAAGTACATAAACCTATCTCATTATTATTTATTCCGTCAACTTGTAAAATAAAATCTTTCGATAGACTCGCTGACTGCTGTTGGATATTTTAAGGTTAATTCTCATTTCTCAGGTTATTTTTATGTCTAAATGTCATCATGACACGTGTAATATACGTCAATGTCAAAATGGACGCATGTTGTTGCGCTTTTATTTTGCAAAATAATTTCGCATTGTAGGTACCTCGTAAATTGAACTTTTTAGTAAGATATAAAGCAAAAAATGTTACTATTTTATGACTCAGAACATTTTAAAATACCGTACAAATACCTGGCCCAGGCTCCATATAAATTTGAAACAACCCCTTTGGGATCAAAACATGATTGAATCAATTTCGATGCACAATCATTAGAACGAAAACTGTGGTTTTCTTGTATCGTGTGATAAGCCCAGACGCCTTCTGCTGCGGCGATATCCAAGTCCTTCAAAGTTCGCGCGTCCGATTTCTTGAAAAAGTTTAACATCGAAGAACTCTAAGCGGCGGCATGATCGGCATTTTTATGTTTGTTAGACTTTAAATGCTGTTCAATATCACCGCCACCACTGTGGGAAATTCTGTACGAAACTTTTCACATCTAACATCTGATGGAGTATTTATTTACTTGATAAACGGATATTTTTCCTGTAAGCTAACATTGAACGAACACTTGCGTTTCGGCATTTTAACTTGTGATTCCAAAGCAAAAGAAATTTAAATTATTTACTGTACGAGCATCAAACAAAAACACAACGAATAGTGAGAAGTGGGCGAATGAACGTCTGAAATAATGAACAAATGAAATATGATTGACCACTCTCGGCTATCGTTGCGTCGACGACGACGCGGTCTCCCTCTCGCACACCGCTAGCTCGCGTTCGGTTGGTGCGGGCGTCATCGCGCGACATCGCGGCGCGCGCGCGGCGGCGGGCAGGTCGGTAACCGGCCGTCTACTACCTACTCAAATTTTCGCGCGGTTTCTGAAAACGGGTCAATTTTGCGTCCCACAGTTCATTTCGGGGACACCGGGACTCGTCATTGTAAAAAGGGACAGTCCCGTTCAATACGGGACGTCTGGTCAGGTTAAGTATACCTAGTAAGTACCTAATTGGTAGAAGTTGGAAGTTTTAGAACTGCTTCCTAATAATCCATACTATATAATATTATAAATGCGAAAGTGTGTCTGTCTGTCTGTCTGCTACGCTTTCACGGCCCATCTGTTCAACCGATTTTGATGAAATTTGGTACAGGTATATGTTGTATCCCGGGGAAGGACATAGGCTACTTTTTATCCCGGAAAATTTAAGAGTTTCCGCGGGAATCGAAAAAATTTGGTCCACGCGGACGAAGTCGCGGGAATCATCTAGTATAGAATATTTGGTTGGTTGGTTGGTTGGTGGTTATATAAACTGAAGTGAAACTTCTTTAGAATCGTTATTTGAAAAAGCGATACTAAAAAGAGGCAAACATATTCTTAATAGGATTTAGCCTGTATGGGAGTGAGACGGATTACAATTTAAATTTATATACTTTTCTGAAGTTTCACTTCTGCCGTGTGTGAATTGCACACAATATGATACACTTTTTTTAAATCTTGGCAATAAAGCGATCTATCTACCTACATCTATCTATCATCCATCAATGACGTGCCGCAGTGCGAGGAGACGACACGCACAAAAAGTCCGCGCGCAAACTTTATATGAAGCTGCACAGACTACCGCGACATGACGAAACGGATTTCCAGACGTTTTGTCGGTCCGTAGTGTTTTCGCTCTAAGCTGCAGAGAGTCACTGAGGAGATGCCGGTTAATAATAGGTATGCTTTTTTTTCAGAACATTTAAGGAGAATAATGATATCTTACTAAGTTGCTTACCCGTAAGGATAGCGAATAATGCCCTCATGATGGCCTGAGCAATATTATGGTATTTCTGCCCAACGCGATGTTTTGTATTACGCCACACGATTTCCATTGGCACGTAGAATTGTAGGATGTAAGTGAAAAAGATTGCCAAGATAATGAACGTTTTCGCCATTAATGCAGGTCTGAAAGTATAACAAATTTAAATAATTTTATTGTGATAGGCATCGTTAAGGCTGCAATTGCATTACCACTTGCCGGCAAGACTGATTGAAGCCAAGTGCTAGTCTATTAAAAAAACCGGCCAAGTGCGAGTCGGACTCGCGCACAGAGCATTAACGCATTATTTTTCGGTAGATTGTAATCTGTTAGGTAGATTAACCTGATGAAACCTAAGTGCACTACCTGATTATTTATGTCGAACCCTAACCTAACCTACAATAAAGAGACAAGAAAACGTAAATATGATTATTTCAATGATTATTTCAAAAATTGACACTCAGAAAATTGCACGGTTCACAAACAGTCGACAGTTTAAAATTTCGCTAGTTTGATAACAATCTAACGGTTTTTGCAATCTTACGGTGACATATATATTAGGTATATATAGTGAAAATTGAGACCATAGCAGCTACAAGTTTCATTATGACACTTCTAGCTGATATTCGCGACTTCGTCCGTTGGAATAAGTCTTTTAATTACCATGGGAACTCTGATTAATTTTCCGGGATAAAAAGTAGCCAGGTCCTCAACTATGCCCTTGCAAAAATCACGTCGATCCGTTGCTAGCTGTTAGGGCGCGATTGAAGGACTAACCAACAAACTAACACACTTTCGCATAATATATTAGTATGATTATGAAATACTCACATCTCTTCGGTAGGCAGATTCAAAGTAATGCTTCCTTCTGCAGCGTCTCCATACCGCAAATATCCCAATATCCCCATGATCATGTAAAGGAGGACCACAATCGTCATCGTTATATTCAAAACTCCCGGGCAGCCGAGGAAATGTTGGGGCTTAGCCATTGTGTTCTCCACTGGCAGCACTACTCCGATGCCTTCCATTGCAAATATAACTGTACTGAAACAAATTATGTTCAGTATTACTTTGGACTCAAATTTAAGGCTTTCTTTAACTAACATTATATATTTTATCGTTTCTATAGCTGATGCCCGCGATTTCTAGACCAGAGAAAATTCATAAAATAATAAAATTCCCATTATGGACCCTGCCGGGGATCCATGGCTAAACTGCGCTGTCACAGCGCTCATCACTGCGCCAGGGAAGTCATCAAAAATAGTTGTAAAAAAAAAGGTGGAATACATGAACTTACCCAATAAATAGTGGTAGCCGTCCAACATGAACGGACATTGGTCGTGAGTCAAAACTGGGGAATTTAGCGCCAATGTAGTACAAGCAGATCATGAAAGTCAACACCAATAGCACATTGGCGAACCCAGAAAACGGGGCGATGTACTTCAGATTCTTGATTTGGGTGAATACTAATATTGGTACCAGAAACATTAGGCAGTACAGTGTGGTTGTGAGATTGTTTTTTTCATAAAAGTGATCGATGATCTGAAAAATAAAAACAACCTGTTTTGAATTTTAATATATTTTATAACGTATCTGGCCCGGTTGTCAAAATTTAAACTAACTTTTATGCCTTTTTAATTTATTTATCATATTTAATTTTATTTTTCATAATACCCACTATCGACGCTGTCGCTAATCGCTATAAGTTCGTGGGACTGTATTTATACATTTCCATTCAAAGATTTTTATATTGATGCAGGAGTAAAACTTTGTCAGTCAGACAATCTGCAGGGCGACCGCGTATCTTTTGCATCAATCATTGATACATCGCAATCACCTCCGATTGGCTGAATTTATGGTATTCTTGCTGCGTCAATGGATTTTGTCCAAAAGTGGAAGAGTGTTAACCAATCAGAGGTGATTGCGATGTATCAATGATTGATGCAAATGTTACGCGGTCGCCCTGCTTCACGCATCACGCTGGCACTACTGGCAGCTATACTATTATCTATTGTGGTACCACTGGGTTAATTTACAATATAATTATATCAATTTTTTATGCCAAAAACGTAGGGTTCCTTTGGAATATAATAGGAGATGAAAGGTTTTGTCAATATTACTCTATATAACTCCGTACAATCCGACCCGAATTTGATAATACTTTGTTCTTATCAAAGGCATGAAGATCTGTTGATTAGTTCGTAGACGGAGGGCGCCTCAATGGGTAACATCAAATCAATGGCGACTTCATAAAAAGTTGATTTCTAATCATACAGCTATACCATTAAAGTCAGTTTAATATTTAAGTACCTACTTAAGGTGCCTATGCACAACAGTGCGGAGCCGGAAAGGGTAAACTAGCCAATCAACAAAGGAAAATTTTGTGATGCAAATAATTGAGTTGACATGTGTCCAAAATACCTGCCGAACGGAATCCACAAGTAGGATGACATAGACTGCACAGGCGCCAAGAATCGTGACGGCCATCGCCCAATCTATAAATATCCTGAAACAATATTATTGTGTACATTGATGGCTCATCATTTTGATTGCATTAATAAACAAACAACAAAATTATTGTTCTCACGACATGCGTTCGCGCATCGTTTATCTGATTGTGTTGAAACTTGTACAGTTGCTGTTGGCACTTGCGTAATACTATTATGGTACTAATAATAAGTCTTCAAAACTTATGGCGCGTTTTTCCAGCGTGTTTTTCATAGTTAATTATAAGTAGGTATATTATAATAATGATACATTTAACAGATACTTTATGTAAAAGGAGATGATACAAAGGAGTTCATTAGTAAAATGGTTAGGATTTTAAGAGCAGATAATTTCTTTACAACTTCTGGCGACGACACAATCTTTCAATTTAATCTTTAAATGAGTATGGCATTGACTTTTGATATCACATCAATACTTAATGCGTGCTAACAAAAAAGTCTGTTTCATAAAAGTACCTATGTCACGAGAATTTTTAGTAAAATCTTTACTAATATTATAAATGCGAATGTTTGGATGGATGGATGTATGGATAGATGTTTTTTACTCAATCACGCCAGAACGGCTGAACGGATCTGGATGAAATTTTGCACAGAGATAGATTATAGTCTGGAATAACACATTCCTAAGCTTATCCCAGAAAATTGAAGAACGGGAACCAAAAAACCTTAATCCACGCGTACGAAGTCGCGGGCATCAGCTAGTAATTAATAAAATTACCTCATAGCTTTTGAGAACTTCCTCAACGGTCGAGGTCCTGTTGCAAATACAGCTTCAACAGTTTCCGCATATCCCAGAGATGGAACTTTCGTCACTCTGCACACGTCTTGTGAAGTTTTAACCTGAAAATTTTATGAAATTAAACTTTCAAAAAGTGATCTAAAGGATCTTTTTGATTTAGAGAAGCTTTGTCTTGTTAAGGTAAATAGAATTATAGGTATGTAGGTACTGGCAGTGGCGTGCAGAAGGTTTGAAGCTGGGGTAGGCATCAGTTAGTCAGGATGCCTATATTTTACTAGCTGTTTTGATGAAAAATTGACGTATTTTCATTTAGGTAAGCAGTGCTTTTATGCCTCTATGCATGCCACTAGGTACCGAGATAACCTCTAGGTAGGTACCTAACTTGTTTTCTAGGTGGTACAGCGGTCATACTGCCAACGCTTAAAGCTATATTTAAGGTGCCAGCGGAGAATGAATTGCTCATACAAACGTAATACCAAAATTATTTGTAATTAGAGAATATTTTCACCATATTATGCGATTATTATGATTGAACTTGGATTTATCTAGGTCCCTGGATAAATATTTTTTCAAAATACTTTCCCAATATTAAATGTAAGCATATTGCGTTTTGCATGTTTTTACGACATAAATGACATGTTTTCTCCTTATTGGTTTCATATTAAAACCAACGATATCTCACGTACTAATTGATCAGGAACATACCTAGCCTATATTGTCAAGTTACAGAATAACAACACGAAGTTAAAAACACAACAAGTTTTCATTCATCATTTTTGGTATTCACGGAACAAGACCAAAATGTATAACAAACTCTGTACGCTCATATTGCTATCGCGCTTGCACGCGATCATGTGTCATCAGCCAAATAGAGATAGCAATATACAGGCAAATTTATATTTGCGGTACGAATAGAAGTTGCGAGCGCCGCTCCCCGGCCTCTTAAGCAATATTACTCAAAATGACATTTTCCTGTCACGTAAGTACCTTGACGTTCCGAAAATAAGGATTACAATTATTCTCAAACACGAAAGTCAACAATAATGCAACGATATGACTTTAAAAGCGTTGGCAGTAATAATATGGCCGCTGTATCTATTGGGAGTAATTTTTTTATTGTTTTCGATTAATATAGAAAATAGATTTACCAATAAATAAACACAGTGCGTACATATATATCCCAGGATTATTGTGCCAAATATACCAATAATAGTGCCAGCGTTTTTGAATGCAGCAGGCATTGCAAGTATTCCTGAGCCCAGTGAAGATTTCAATAGGTTCGCGAACGATCTGATGTCTCTGAAATTGCATGATAGTTTTTTTCCTAAAATAGTTATTTACATGGCATTTACTGATTATACACTAGGTACAATAAATTATATTTTCGCCTCGTTGGTCTACTTGGTTAGCATGTTCGACTGTGGCTGATGAGGGTTCAAGTCTCGGATCGTTCTGACTAGAAATTCTCAGGACTAGACCGGAGTTAAGAACTTGCGGTATTTCACCCCCGTGCCTTGGACTCGGAGAGCACGTTAAAAGCCATCGGTCCCGGTTATTACCACTGACATGATAAGAGTCGTTAAAGCCCGCCAAACCGCATTGGAGCAGGATGATGGGTCTAAGCTGTAATTCCCTCTCTCCAATGAGAGCGGAGGCCTACGCCCAGCAGTGTATGTATGTATGTATGTATATACTTTATTGTACACCACGAATATACAAAAGCAACATGTAACAAACAAGGAAACAGCAATAAGTAGGTACAATAAGGCGGTCTTATCGCTAAACAGCGATCTCTTCCAGACAACCTTAACGCTAGGGAGAAAATGAAATAGAGGATAAAGGGAGGTGGTGCAAAAATAATAATAAACATAAATACTAATAGCTAAATAAACTAATCAATATCATATGTAACATATTATGATAAACTAATATATACATAACACAAAATAATTATAATAGACATACCAATAAATACATAAATAAATCTAGTAGAGAAAATAATAAATACGTTGTTACTTATGATAACAAAGAGATAAGTAGTAATTTTTGACGTCAATTTTAAATTTATTAAGGGTTTTAGCGCGATGAATATGTGAGGGAAGTTCATTCCATAGACTCGTGGCTCTGAGTGCAAATGAACTTTGGAAATATTTAGTCCGATGTGTAGGCACCTCAAGAATAAGTTTACCGGCCGACCGAAGGACTCTATCTGGTCTATCATGCCCGAGATATTTAAACTTATCCTTTAAATAAACAGGAGTCATGGGATTGAATAATACACAGTACAAAAGAGAAACAATATGCAGATTCCGGCGAAATCGAATGGGTAACCACTTGAGCTTTGAACGAAATTCGGAGACATGGTCATATTTGCGCAAACCAAATATAAACCTAATAGCTAAATTTTGAATTCGCTCAAGTTTATTTAGTTGGTCCTCAGTTAAATAAAGATAGCTTGCGTCCGCATAATCGAGAATTGAGAGCAATAAGGATTGTGCTAACATAACACTACCACGTCCGAGAATTTCATCAATATGCGAAAATGTATTATAGATGGTGGACTTGTAATGGTAAGCCCAGTACTGGTGAACTTTATACCGACATGATAGAAAGTCGAAGAGCGTTCAAAAAAAAACTTCCTGGATTTGAGTCGTGCGTTCGACCTCGTAAATTACAATTTACTGTGGGAGAAATTGCACGCCTCTAACGTCCCTTCAAAAACGGTGAATCTGTTGAGATATTGGTATGGAAACCAGACTAATTGTGTAAGATGGGGCGACGCGACTTCTAGCGAATACAAGCTAGAATGCGGTGTTCGTCAAGGAGGTTTGACCTCTCCTGACCTCTTCAGCCTCTACGTAGATGGCCTGATTGTAGAGCTGAGAAGTACTAAGGTCGGTTGTCATTTAGGGTCTACCTGCATGAACAATGTTAGTTACGCAGATGATATGGTCCTTCTCAGCCCTTCAAACAGGGGCCTTCGTAAACTGGTTGCCATCTGCGAGCGTTATGCTACAGAGCATGGCTTAAAATATAACGTAAAAAAGACAGTTACGATGGTGTTCCGTTCAGGCAGAGGTCCGGAGAGGATCCCAGGGGTTTTTCTTGATGGAAATCTTCTAGAGAGGGTTGAAGGATTTAGATACCTTGGCCATATACTTACTGAGGGCCTCGTTGACGATGAAGACATAGAGAGGGAACGTCGTGCTCTGTCTGTGAGATGCAACATGCTCGCACGCAGATTTGCAAAGTGCAGTGACGAAGTAAAGCTGACATTGTTTAGAGCATATTGCTTATGCTTCTATACGTGTCAGCTTTGGGTCAAGTTTACCAGGCGTGCTTTCAACAACATTAGGGTACAATACAATAACGCCTATCGTATCCTGATGAAGTTGCCACGGTACTGCAGCGTCAGGCATGTTTGCTAAAGCAAGAGTACCGGATTTCTTTGCGATCATTAGATCACGAATCGCTTCTTTTTGGAGTCGTTTGCGTGCTTCCGACAACGAGATCCTCAGTACGTTGGCAGAGGATCTGAGTTGTTCCATCTTCAAACACTGGCTGTCAGTGCACCAGGATGCGAATAAAAAATAGACCAATAGCATGCATCGTCATGTTTTCATTTTTAACTATGTGTAAGACTACGTATGGATTGTACGTATGACGTTTATATTTTCTGCATTTTTATTTTATTTCATATTTAGTTGTAAGTCTTTTTATAATTGGAATTTTATTGTACTGGGTTTTTACCTTTAAATAAAGATTATTATTATAATCTTAGTAGGAATAGGAAGAAAAGAACGCAGACGCCTTAGTGAACCCATGGCTGCAAAAGTTTTCCTACTGACTTCTTTTAAATGATGGGACCAAGAGAAAGTAGTATCAAAATGTACACCAAGATTTTTGACGGTAGTACTATGAGGAATAATAACGCTATTTAATAAAACTGGCGGAAGGTTATCCCAGTCAACTCTGGAAATCATGCCAGAACCACCAATAATGATAGCCTGGGACTTAGAAGGATTTACCTTTAGACCATAGCACTTACTTTATTCATTGATAACCGCTAGGTCACCATTAATAGTAGAAGTGGCATTAGGCAGATCTTCAAGAGTTGACTGTGAATAAACTTGGAGATCATCTGCATACATTTGATAGAGAGAAGTAATTTTTTGGGAAATTGAATTAATGAAAATAGCAAATAGTAAAGGCGACAACACACCACCTTGAGGTACGCCAGCAGATGTTTCACACCATGAAGAAAACTTATCTTCAATGCGAATACGCTGCCGACGACCCCTAAGATAACTCTGAAACCATCCAACCACTGATGGAGATATGTTAATAGAACGCAACAGACTCAACAAGATGTCAAAATCAACGGAGTTGAAGGCATTGCTAAAATCCAACAATACCAACATGGTGAGCTGTTTATTATCCATTCCCCGTCGAATGTCGTCAGCAACTTTAACCAGCGCTGTAGTCGTACTATGTCCTGCCCGGAAACCAGACTGAAAGGGATTCAAAAGGCAATTTCTGTTAAGGAAGAGATTCAATTGATGGAAAACAAGCTTTTCTAATACTTTGGACAGAAATGGAAGAATAGAGATAAGGCGAAATTCGGAAAAATGTAAAGCATGAGCCTTTTTTGGGAGAGGAATAATATGAGCACTTTTCCAAGCCTCGGGGAATATTGACGTAGAGATAGATACATTCAAGATATGGGTTAGGATAGGATTAACAACTTCAAGGATTGGTAAGATCATATTACGACTTACACTGTCATCACCAACGGCATTAGACGAGACTGATAATATGTTCTTTTTAACATCACATTCAGTGAAAGGAGTGAAATTAAGCAGTTGAAAAGCAGGAGTTGGCAAAGAAGAAAGAATACTCAGCGTGCGATCTTTATCCGAGCTGTCTATTGTACTAGAAGAAGTAAAATGTTGGTTAAGAAGTTCAATATCAATATTCTGATGAGGCGAACGAGGGGATGCTTTGCCAACTCCAAGAGTTTCAAGAAACTTCCAAACTTTGGCTGGGTCGCCGTTTTCGACTGATTTATGAATGTGGCGTCGTTGTGCATCCCTACACGATGTATTGTAGCGATTCCGAGCTTTGTTATACCTCCGCAGATTTTTATCAGAGTATTCAGCCTTAAACTTGCTTTTGGCGAAGCCTTTCTTCAAGATAAGGCACTTTAGATCGTCAGTCAGCCAGGGCGCAGGTAAATGTTTTATTTTAATTGGCTTAACCGGAGCATGAATGTCATATAGTTGTATGAGAAAGGAATTAAACAGTTCAACTTTCATGTCGACCATCGGGCATGTCGGGCATCTTCCAAAAGAAGTTCTTTGTCCATTCCACTAAAATTACGTTGCAGAAGGATTCTCGATTTTGCTTTAGGAGGACGGATTTTATATGAAAGATATAAGAGATCATGGTGGGAAAAAGCATCAGCCTCGTGCTGAGCAAACTTCAGAACAAAATCAGGTGAGGAAACAATAATGAGGTCTAGTAGAGATGGGACACAATCTGGTAAATTATGAGTAGCAGAGAGTGGTAATAAATGTAGATTACATGCATAAATAACCGACTGAAGCTTTTTACACCGATTGTCATTTTTAAGAAGGCATGTGTTAAAATCACCCAAAATTATGGTGTGACTATATGACGGGGTTAGATTTTCTAATAAAAGTTCAAAGGAAGAAAAATAATCAATATTGAGAGAAGGACTGTAACAAACGCCAAGAAGAATTTTAGTATGGGACAGTGAGACTTCAATGAACAAATGCTCAACCGCATTAGAAGGAGGAGGCTGAGTGGACAAACTTACAAAAGATAATGGAATATAAGAGCGGAGGTAAATGGGTCCCAGTGGGACGTTAATGGGCTGTAATGGATAGTGGAAATTATATTTTATATTTACCACTACATAAATAGTAATTTTTAAAATGTTTTTCATACTTACGAATTAGGATGTTCCAGTTTCCTATTACTAAAAGGGTCGTAGGCATTTTCCACTTCGTTTTCTTTACATTTTGTATTAATTGTGTTGATTGATACTGTTGACGGGAATACTCCATGTTCTGTGATGACTGCTCTGTAAAAACAAAACTGTTTACTTGGTAAAATATTTATAACTTAAGTAATTCTTAAATTATCAGAGTACCCATAACCTGACGTTAAACTTTTTTATAGCCTCAAGAGGCTAAAAATTCATAAAAAAAACTAAGTAGGTACATTCCAGCGAGAACTGACTGCCTGTCGTGCTGTATTGACTATTTTCCTAGACTTTTCGGTCAAGATAAGTCTGCTACGCTTTCACGACCCATCTATTCGACCGATTTTGATGAAATTTGGTTAAGGGATAGGTTGTATCCCGGGGAAGGACATAGGCTACTTTTTATCCCGGAAAATTCAAAGGTTCCCGCGGGAATAAAAAAAATTTATCTGTTCAACCGATTTTAATGAAATTTGGTACAGGGGTAGGTTGTATCCCGGGAAAAGACATAGGCTACTTTTTATCCCGGAAAATTCAAGAGTTCCCGCGGGAATCGAAAAAACTTGGTCTACGCGGGCGAAGTCGCGGGAATCATCTAGTACCTCATAAATTATTAAGCTTTGACGAATAAAAACTGGTCATAGGAATTTGTGTATTTTAATTTATAGTTAACTAGCGTTCAATACATATACCTAGTAATTGTTTTATGAGAATGTTTATGTTATGATAACAAGAGAAACCATTGTTTTCATACTGTCCATTTACTGTCTTTACATTGTCTAGAAGTAATGATTGGTGAGGTTAGTAGTTATGAATGAGTTATGGTAAATTATGATGCCATTGGTTAGAGCTATCCTAGAAAACCGGTATTTAAGGCTTTCAGCACAGAATGGTAACTATGGTAATACTCCAGATCCACTAAGCTGGCGAAAATATAACACCAAAGCACTTATAGTTCTACTAGATGATGCCCGCGACTACGTCCGCGTGGATTACGTTTTATTGATTCCTGGGAGAACTTCTTAATTTTCCAGGATAAAAAGTAGCCTATGTCCTTCCCCGGGATGTAACCTTCCGCTATACCAAAGTTCATCAAAATCGGTTGAATAGATGGGCCGTGAAAGCGTAGCAGACAGACAGACTGACACACTTACATGTACACGGTAGGTACATTAAAGCTTTCCCACAAAAACTGATGAACAAACAAAAAAGATGAAGTAAATGACTGACTATTGCCGATTCAACCTAATTTGTGACCAATAGGTACGTGCACCTGCACTTCCTGTATATTATTTCCTGTTTTCATTGGGTAAACGCGCACTTCTATTGACGATTGTATGTGTTGGAGATGGCGCAAATGGCACACCGCTTTTCTAACCGTTAAACGGTTAAACTATTATGGACAAGAGACCCCTTTTCCAAAATGAACATTTACCTCAGACTACCCCCATAGCCAAATTACTTTAAAAATCCAATCTCTAGTTTTTTTCCTATTGATACAAAATACTTACCCATTTAAAAACTTTGCGGTCGGGTAATTGAGTAAAACTTGACATCATTTTTTGATCAAAATAAATAGACATCAAATTCAGTAAATAGCAAATGTAATTAATAACTATATAAATTACGTAAAAATACTTAAGTACCTAGATTATTATTTATTGAAAAAAAAAACATTAGAATAGGGGGACCTCGTCGACCCCCAAAATCAGTTTTCTTTTATGTCGACCCCTGGGACCACTTTGGAAATCCCTGGTCTAAGCTAATAATTAATTAATGTACCTACCTACTCTCCTTAAAAGGAGGTCATCTTTGTGGCATTTTCTTCCTATATGGTAATTATTTACCTCTATCAATGGAACATCAGTTAAGGTATGTATAAATCAAGGAAATCTCTACCATCGATCGTGATAACAAGTACACTACGTATAGATAGTTAAGTAGGTATGTAGTTAATTAAGACTAATTGCGGGGGCACATACTGGCAAAAATGAAATGCATATAATAGTACATTATGGTACGAGTGTGTAATGTTGGTGATTGACGGTAATCATCAATACACACGTGTATCAAACGACGTTTGTCAACTAATAATAATACTAAAAAAAGTAATTTTAGATAAAAATTTAATTTAGAGAAACGATAGTAAATGTGTAGTTAGTTAAATTATAAATAACTGTTTTTGTTGGCATAGCCGTCTCATCAGATGGACTATTTACTGAATTACTGTTATGTTCTGTTATTTGAGATGGTTCATTATTCGTGTAGGTAGGCGAAATACAATCATTGGATGTAGGTAGGTACTTGGTGTTTCGCCAGTAGGACGCGCCTCAGAATCAAGTCTAATTATTTTTGTGATTTTTGCACAAATTTTCTTCTTGTTTAGTATGGAATCTTCTACGAATGATTCTGCTACATTGCTAGATCGCCACCCACCATGACGCTTCAAAGTCATTATAATATCAGCTCCTGAATTAGCCAGCAATGTAGCTGAAGTTCTTCTGAAACTATGTCCAGTGTAGCTCTAAGCATCTACTAAACCTAAAAACTTAGCGATTTCTTTAGGCACCAAATTTGTTGATACCTATAGGCTGACAGGTACATTTACCATTCTGGTAATTTAGAAAGAAACGGTAATTTTTTTGCTTTTTTAATCAAAACATACAGGGTACTTCCCGTAAACTCAGAATCTTGAAATTTGGTACGAAGCAACGCCATAAAGCACAGATATAGGAATAATTGCGAAAAGCATAAAGTTTTGGTTATATCATATAATAAAAATATTTTACCCTTTTTCTCAGGAACGCATGGAGGTATCAAGCTGAAATTCATATCAAATAGGTACTCAGGTTTACTGTCCCTTGGAGCTGTGAATAAATCAAACTTCAAAGCCAACACAATCAAAAGATACAGCCGTTTATGCTGCAAATTTTTAAGTCCACTCAATACTTTGTTCGGACTGTACTTTTTAACATTGAGTATATATGTCACCGTAAAATTGTAAAAATCGTTAGATTGTAATCTAACGCTTTTGATCTCGATAAATTGTAAACTGTCGAAATATTGTGAACCGTTCAATGTTAACCGAGTCTTAATTTTTGAAATATTCATTGTATTTACGTTGTCTTGTCTCTTTCTTGTAGGTTAGGTTAGAGTTCGACATAAATAATCAGCTAGTGCCAGTAAAGTTAGGTTTTATCGGGTTAATATACCTAACAGATTACATTCTACCGAAAAATAATGCGTTAAATTGTAATCTGTCGACGGTTTACAATTTCGCTAGTTAGATTACAATCTAACGGTTTTGCAAACTTACGGTGACATATAACACCACAAAGAGCTAGATTTGTACTTAGAAGATAATTCTTTAAAGTACCTACGCCATGAACACATTTTCTGAAAAAGACTGCGTATTCTTGTTGTTTTGCCATTGTATGAAATTTTGCTACGCTAATAGATATTTTTCCTCAGAGTTTTCAGGTAGTAAACTTTCCATAGAGTTAAGGGCTTTACATCTTATATCGGGCGGTGTACAACATAAATCCTTTTCTTCATAATTAGTAGGTACTTGTAGACATTTTAGTTACAAAGTAACTGTAATTTCAACAGTGAAAACGAGTTGTGAAAATTTTTTCGCAATGGCGGGAAAAACTAATCAGTTTTCCTATGCGCGCGCATCATACAATGGCGATCGGACTAAAAGATTGAGGTTGTAAGCCGTGCGGCGTGCGCGTGTTTATCTGTGTACATTTTATTACAATTCCTTCACTAATTAATCGAAAGGAACTTAATAACAGGAACTAAAGGAATAGCTAGCCTATGTACCTAACTATTGAAAATATAATTCTTTAAAATTATTTCGCCTTTTTATTTTCAACAACTCGAAGTCAACAACACAAGTAGTCATAGCAACCAAAATCATCTTTTCATAAAAAGTGTCTTTTTACATTCAACAACTTTAAGTCAACAACACAAGTAGTCATAGCAACCAAAAAGTGTCGTTACAACTTTTGGTCTTAACTTTTTCCGTTTAGCCCCCTTTCGTAACGCGCGATAAGGAACTTCGTTCCAAAAAACCTTATAATACAATGAAAATAAAATACTTATATAAACCGAATAATAGCAATGAAAAAGTCACAGTTTGATTATAGGTGTCATAAACTCATTATGCGCCTAATTGCGGTGAAATTAGCGCCACTTTATGAGCAAGTGTGTTGAAAAGTATTAAATTGGCTTAACTATTGGCTGTGCTATTAGCTCGTGTAAGGCATTATCTTAGATAAAAATTACGCAAGATGAGCATGACCTCATATTGCGGTAGGTATATAATATGCAAATCCAGCAATGGGACGTCCATAGAATAAACAAAAATACTTTATATAGCATTGATTAGTTAAGGCCTTGAGTCTTGAGATATGTTATTTTTAGATTATGTCATGCTTATGCATTGATTAATAAATTATATGATATGATCTACCACAGGTACTTACTTATATCTACTTAATTTTCAAATCTAGTCTTATACCTTCTATATGTCTAAGAAATAAAACTCAAACTCAAAAGACGTCACTAGTAAAAAAAACTGGATCTGGAATTCTGGACATTTGTTCCGGCTTATTTAACCCCCTACGCCGCCCTAAAGTTAATAGGTACTTAGCAGAATATTCCTACGCTATCAACGTAAAATGTCCATTGAAAAATAAATAAATAAATCCTTTATTTGCTAGATTGTAGGTATACAAAAGAGGTGTTACCTAAAGTAAGGATTATCGTTGATGGTAAGTGTTGTAAAAGTTATTGAAATAAAAGATATCTTAAAATCAGATAGCGTCCATCTTTAATCAGGAATTCCAATCATCGACCATAGAGTAATCAACTTAATACATAGACTAACTATAAGATCACAGAGTTAGGAACACCTTGCATTATAACTCACAATAGTACCTAAGGATTATCGTTTATCTTCTAAAGCGAGTGGCGCAAGTCAGTATTCTTACATCCATAATTATTAAGATTTAAAGTAAAATTTTGGTAAAATGTGGAAGTGGAAAACCTTGACTAATGTAACCCAATGTGATTGTTTTCAGGTGGTCAAATTTAACGATAACCATTAAAAGGAATGAAGAACGAAAGAAAAATCTTTATATGAGCACTCCTGCATGTTACATTAGAAATTTAAAAATAAACTTATACACAAAACGTTTAGGTACATGCGATATCAACACTGTATTTTACAGCTTTGCAACAAACAGGTAAGCCACTCAGCTTGTTTTGGGACTGTGGGTCTCGATCGATGGTGCAATCTACCATAAGTATTCTGTGGTTATGATTTAAAAGGTTTAGAATACAAGAAAGGGGTGCAAGACACAAGAGCATGTTGAAATGACTACGCTGGCAATATCTTGTACTTAAGAGTCTTTTGTTAAATAGGTAGGTGGTAATACGGAAGATAAAATGCGACATAATAGCATTTTATTATTCAATAGCTGTGTATACCTATAAGTGGCGTGCCACACTGTTATAGACCTTATGTACTATTTTTTAATTTAAGCTTTGTGTACTCGCCGTTGGTATGCCGAAATACAATAAATAAAAAAAATAGTTAAATAGATTTTAATGAAAATGTGAGTAACATGTACCCATACATGTACCTGAGTAAATAAATATAATAATAATACCTATGGAGTAAAATGGCTTAAAAAGCAATAAGAAGATTATAATAATAGTGTTCCGTCGTATCTCTCGTATCTACTCGATGGAAATGACAAAGTGATTTTGTTTTATTACTCTTAACAATATTTTTTTTGTAGTATATAATTTGGTTAAGACGTGAAAAGATTTGGGTAGGTAAGTACCTACAATATTTATGCTCCAAGATGTAGGTATTTAGATTTCCGTGTCGGATTCCGTATTAGAGCGAAATTACTCTAAATATCGGAGACGAGAGAGAAAGAGAAAGACATTTTGTTCTGTCGCTTAGTATGCGACAGTTTAGTTATTTATGGATAGTTTAAGTAGTATATTATTATTGCATGTTTATTGTTGCACTTTCCCGCTCCTTTTTAAAGTTCCTTAAGAAATGGGTTGTCTGGAGGAGATCACTTTTAGCGATGAGACCGCCCTTGCGCACGCGTTGTTTTCTGTTTTTTTGTATATACTTAAGTTATCTCTATGTTATGTGTGGCAATAAAGAATTTATCTATCTATATATCTATCTATGCGCGCTCCATAAAGTGAAAGAGTTTTGCGTAAACGTTTTGTTCTGTTCGATCCCTTAATGTACGTATTGCCCCTAAACTTTGTTTGATTTAGGCTTTAGGACATGGCACATTCGACATAATAGATAGGTAGGTAAATAATATATACTTATAAGGCGTTAAGATAGTTAAGTTTTTGTAGTAATATGAGTAAAACTAAAAACCTGTAACATTGGATGAACAACTGTATCCATGCAAATAAACAGTTGAATTTTTGAACCTACAATGTTTTATGTCTGTAGCACTAAATATGCCTCAGAGAAGCGGATCATTGCTGAGCAAAGACGTTGTCTTATTTATGTATTTAGGATACAAAAAAAGGGTTTTTTGTCAAGAAATTCTCGGAAAATGGCTATTTTACCCGTTATGTCTGTCAACACCTGATCTTTCTCCGTACATGTCGACTTGCCGTTCCACCGGAACAGGGAAAAGAGAGTGCGCTTGCGCGATCACCTACTTCTCGGAGTTTTCAAGAAAAAGAAAATTGAACTCGAAAGGAAAAAAAAGGGAAAATAATAAGTAATATGTACCTGAGACATTATTATCAGTATAGATAGTTTTTTTCCAGTAGGTAATAGGTTGTTTAATATTAGGATATAACGTAGGTAGTTATTTACTAGTTATCTACATTGTATGACACGTTTTGCACGAGTATCGCACGAGATGACTGCGCCTTAACAACACGCTAGGAATTTGGCACTAACCCCTGTACATTTCGTTACCTACTAGTTTATTTATAAAAATGGGATAATATGCAACATAGGTACCTACTTAGATATACATACATAGGTATCAAAACATCGATGCGTGCCGGTGTGGTATCAAACTTCAGGAAAATTTTAGGTATCCTGTACCTTTAGACTTAGCTCACAATTTTTAATCATAGCAAGTAGTCTATAATTATTAAGGTTGTTCATATTAAATATATACTTATTTCAATTTCATGTCTATAATTTTGTTTAATTAAATATTAAACTAGGTATAATTCGTGGCCGTGGTAGTAAGTACCTAGATAACGCGAAAATCTTGATCTGTCTTCCTTGCAAAGTCCTATATGAAACATCTTTCAAAATCGATTCAGCAATTTCTTCGAAATTGCTGAATCGATTTTGAAAGATCTGAGATCTTTAGTTCTGAATCTATTAGATTTGAGAGTACGATGCACAGACATAATTGTAATACCACATAATGTAATACAGTTTAGCTAAAACAAATAGGTACATTAATTTCAACACCATTCATTACATCTCGAATTCGGCGACGACAAATGTTTGCTTATCAAAAGAAACTTGATTTATTTGTAAGAAGCTTCATTTTGGATTGGTGCCACCAGGTTATTTTCTCTTGTCAAACCGGAAAATGTTATGCCAATCAATATGCAACATTATATGCAACGTTGGAATGCAACATATTCGAAAATATCGCACTTAAATCATCTGTAAAGTAGGTAGGTAGTTTTAACTAAAAATATAGTACTCTGATACATCTGTTATATTCAACGTATATCTATAGATAGCCAAAACCCTCACTTTTACGCTAAAGTCGCAACGACAAACCAGTTGATGAAATTGCTCATAAGAACCGGTTTCCAACACAGCCATAGCAATCGTTGGCAAAATTTTGGTACTTATTCAGCGAAATAATGAACGGAAATGGTTGGCAAAACTGCCTTTCCTTATCTATCGATACAATATTATACTACTTTACTAGCGGATGCCCGCGACTTCGTCTGCGTGGTTTAAGGTTTTTTGGTTCCCGCGGGAACTCTTTAATTGTCCGGGATAAAAGTAGCCTATGCGCTATTCCGGACTATAATCTATCTCTGTGCCAAATTTCAGCCAGATCCGTTTAGCCGTAGCGGCGTGATTGAGTAACAAACATCCATACTGAACATGAACTGTTTGGATCATATAATGTTAAAAACCAATAAAAATACTGTCACTCTCGTGCTCGACTCCTTAATAACAGATCATGCGCCGGTAATATTGTGCTGCGATCAGGATGCATATACTGCAATCAGCAAGAATATTGCAAAACGTACTGACTTAGCCGCGGTAGTTACAACTTTAGAAAACACTGACTTTGCCCCGCTACTAAATATAGAAGATCCAGAAGCTGGTGCTCAAACTCTGATAAATATTTTGTCTTCTGCCGTTGAAAACCACACGCATGTCATATCGATCCCCAAGAAAAATCGAATTATAAAGCCTTGGATAACTAAAGTTCTCTTGCGTTGCATGCGCCACAGAGACAAATTATTTCGTAACACCAAAAAGAACCCTAGTGATGAAACTCAAAAGAACATATACATTCGTTATAGGAATTTCTGCAATAACCTCATTAAAAAAGTTAAGCGTGAATATGAGCAAAATCTCTCTCTCTCACACACACACATACACACACACACACACACACACACACACACACACACACACACACACACACACACACACATACAGTTCTTTATTATGTATTCATTATGTTCTTAATGTGTAATTCTCATGGACTTGTAATCTGGAGGTGGGCGTTAGCAACTGCAACACAGTTTCAAACTAACGCAGTTGTTATCGTTCTCTATAGTTTTTAAGGCTCCGATAATTTTGAGAAATAAATAAATTATTATTATTAAATTATTATTTTTATTATACATCCATCCAAACGTAAGATTTATAGTCTCTAAATATAATTATAGTACTAGATGATGGTCGCGACTTCATCCACGTGAATTCGGCATAGGCTATTTTTTATTCCGGAAAATAGTAGAGTTTCCACGGGATTTTCAAAAAAACTAAATAGCACTCATAACACACAACACATTCACGGGAACATCCATACTAATACTACAAATGCTAAAGTGTGTCTATCTGTCTGTCATGTCTGTCTGCTACGCTTTCACGGCCCATCTTTTCTACCGAGTTCGATGAAATTTGGAACACAGATATAAAGTCTCATGCCGGGGAAGTAGTCTACTTTTTATCCCAAAAAAATTACCTAAGTAAATAGTTCCTGCGGGAATCAAAAACCCTCATCCACGCGGACGAAGTCGCGCGCATTATCTAGTGTCTAGTCTAAAATGATATATATTTTGTTATGTGTAAGTATCCTAAGGAAAGTTGATATCATGATGAAAACCACTTGTCTAGGTAACTATTCTAAGTATAAAGACCGGCTTAGCAAATTGTAACCTACTTATGTACAAACTGTGGAAAGCTTTGATGGCAGAAGGATTTACGAACTTTAAGTTTAGCAGGTTTGTATTTTTGTCGACTTTTAAATCAACATACTTAAATGATTAAAAACATTATAGTTCCTAACGTTAGCTATTTAATTAATAATAATCAATCAAATCAAATACATATTATATTATATTATTATATGTATTTAAATAAAATGTTTTTGAATCATCAAATAGATAACTAAGCCTACAGTGGAAACACTACTTAAATATAAATAGGTTTGCAATATCTAGTTTTAAAAATATTTATAACGGAAATATATCGTTATGATTATCGTTATCATAGTGAAAATAATTTAGAAATATATTATGGAAGAAATATTGTGTTCAATTATTGTATAGTATTTGCAGGAACTAAGCAGGCACTAGAAATAGTCAGTGTTTGGTGGAACTACTTACGTAGAGCTGAATTCCTTCATATTATAACTGTTCGCCATTGCAAGTATTTACACAAAATTCGTCACTGCAAATTTTACGTTTGTTTGTTTGTTTACATTAGTTACGATATATTTACTTAAGAGCTTCACCGGTACATGTTTCTGAATGTGCGCGCGCGCATGCAATGAGCCAACGAGCAACGACTGCAGGTGACTGCAGAGTCGGAATCTCGTCTAGCCAGCATTTAGCAATAGTGTTTATAAATATTATGAACTAGCAAACCCGGCGAACTCCGTTTCGCCACCAGATGGCTTTCCCGCTAAAAAGATTTTCCCGCTTTTCTGTTGAAATTTTTTCCTGAATTTTCTTTGCTATAAACCTCACGGAGCCCGAGACCTTTCCAACGAATGGAAAACCGTGGAAATCGGTTCGTGCGTTCTGGAGTTATAGCGTCAGGAAGGAAAACCCGACTTATTTTTATATAGTAGATTATTATGTTACAGACCCACCACTTGGTGTCGTTAAATTTGCATAGTCGATTTGTAATGGATTCGCAGATTTCACATTGCATATTTGATACCAATGAATGTGCCGTGCCTATCAATGAAAATATGATGATGTATTTTAGAAAATGGAGTTAAAATATTATGTTGATTAGATAAATCCATTTTGCAAACATAAGAGTTTGAACTAGATAGCCCTGGAAATATTGTACAAAGCGTCTTATCCGAATCTTTTTCCGCAACTTATTACCGGATTACGGTAGGTACTATATGCTGCGCCGAAAGATTATTTTAATATGTTTCCGGTAACCAGAAACATATTATCTATATCCAACAAGATCAGATCGGATCAGCTCCATGTCATAATAAGTAATATTGCATTGTCATCCGATTTACATACTTACATGAAAAAATTCAGCTCAATCGGAAACCGGGAAGTGGATCAAATTTGACTTGCAAGATTTGATTACAGACAGACACCGGGACAGTCTAACTCTAGTGGTTGCCATGTTTGACTGCGGCCGACGAGGTCCCGGTCGAGGACGAGGACGGGACGAGGTCCCTAATCCCGGGTCGGGCCATAATTGAGTATTGGGTTTTTTGACTAGAAATACTCAGTACAAGGCTGCTAGCCCGGAGTTAGGAAGTTGGCGGTGTTTCACCCCCGTGCCTCGGAGAGCACGTTAAGCCGTCGGTCCAGGTTATAATCAGTACATGATAATAGTCGTTATAGCCCGCCAACCCGCATTGGAGCAGCGTGGTGGGTCTAAGCTCTAATTCCTTCTCTTCTATGAGTGAGGAGGCCTGTGCCCAGCAGTAGGACATTAATATGCTGTAGACTGTAGTGGTTAGTAGTGGGCTGGTAAGTACCTAGCCAAGATCGAAGCCTCCCACATCCCTTGTTAAAGCTGTTCACTGTATTCCCTAAGAATGACTGTTTGAAATTCTGCCATTTTATAATCCATTTATCCATGAAAATTTGTATTTGGGCTATCGATAAAAAATCATTCACACAACTGCCGCCGCTAGGGGGTTAATAAGGGGATGAAAGATCGATCGCGTCTGTACTTATTGTTTCCTAGTTTTATGCGTGCAAATTAGAATCTGGGCCTCACTGGTTCCAAAATACCACGCAAGCGAAGCCGGGAGGGTCAGTAAAATTACGGTTGTCGATATCCACAAATAGATGATGTCTCTGAAATTTCCAGTGAACTGCTACTTTATAAACTGTGTCAAGGGCTAAGCGACCTGTGAAGACGTCTCTCGTTCTAAATTTAATTTTATTGTCTTGCAAACTTACGTGATTGTAAAAATCTCATTTTTAAATCACTATGTTTAGTGTAAGGTCAACGGCACCGCATCTGTGTATTTTATTAATAGTACATTACTGCCCAGTGCCCAGGCCAGAAATAAAGCAATTCAGGGTTGAGTAATATTGGAAGGATGAGGCAAAACCAAGGACTTGCGTAGTTATTTTAAAAGGACGAGGCGCTAGCCGTGGCTTTTTTAAAGTAACCGAGGCCGTGAATAATTGCTATTTCGGCCGAGACTTGTATCGTGTTTTCTCTAATTAGCGAGGAAGAAGCTTTTTAAATTGCCGATTTTACATACATAGATGGCGTTGACTTATTTTAACGCACGCTAATATCTTGCGCTACTTATATTATTTTCTTCTTGAATGACAGAGGCCCGAAAAGAGTCAAAATACGTTTTGTATTTTAATGAAGCAATTGCCGAACAGTGCGAAGCCAAACCTAAACAATAGACCGAGAAAGCTGTAATGAAGCAGTGAGATTCCCTTCATAGAGTAGACAAGGAAAATGCGGGATTTTTCGAAATTCCGACGGGAGCGAAGCCACGGGGAAAGTAACTTTTGGTGATCAGAAGGTATGTACCGAAGTACCGTAGCCAATAGGAAATAAAATACTTCTATCAATATAATAAGTCTTTACTACGCAATTGGATCAATCACGGCATCCTAAATTGATAATACATATGTGAACCGTGAACGAATGACGTAGACAAGTGAATACTCTTGAAAAAAGCGACCACAGACTTGAGACTGACTTGCCATTATATTTTTATGACCTGTCCCGAGAGCCCATACAAAGTTTTGAGGTAGTGCTTGATATACCCACCTCTGACGTGTATTTCATTAATTATCTAAGACCTCGATAGTATGCAAGTTATAAGATTTTTATTGCTTTTTTGGTATGAGTTAAAGTTCAATAATAAAAGTTAATTTTGGTGTTACACTGGTAGTTCATGGTTATGATCGGAAATACCTGTGGTTTCACCTTTAATAAGCTGATACCTCTGCATTCTGTCTCACAATGTCATAATATGATCAAAATATAACACCGTCTTAACAATGAGATGCCACCTTCTTATACTTAATTTTTACACTTTTTGCTATTTTACGTCCCCGTACCAAACATCTGCTAACAATTTCGCTTCCAAAATTTTGAGTCCACGGATTTCACCAAGAGTCTGGTTAGTCATACTTAATATTATAAATGCGAAAGTGTGTTTGTTTGTTGGTTTATTGGTTTGTTAGTTTGTCCTTCAATCACGCCGCAACGGAGCAACGGATCGACGTGATTTTTGGCATGGGTATAGTTGACGACCTGGAGAGTGACATAGGCTGGAGTACTTTTTATCCCGGAAAATTAAGGATTTCCCGCGGAAATCAAAAAACTTAAACCACGCGGACGAAGTCGCGGGCATCAGCTAGTTACCCATAAAAAAGCAATTCAATTAATCAGGTAATCATATCCTTTTGACATTTTCTACGGACTCCCGGACTAAGCGTTTTCAATCAAAGGCCAAAGCCATCGTGAACCTAATTGAAGTAAAAGTATTTAGGTCAGAAAAAAAGACGTTATTCTGACTAGTCTTTTATTCAGTTTCTTGATCTAGATGACTAATGATATCTGATATTGTAACTGTCATTCCTGATATTAGGCTGCAAAAGCCGAAGAGAACAATGAGAATGTTCTTCCATAAGATCCAGTTGAATTTTCCCAGGTCTTCATATCTGCAGACAGTTTCCACTATTCCGGGGATGATGAGGCCTAGGATGGAGTAGAAGAGAGCTCCGACGATGTTAATGATTTGCTCAAGCATTGGAAGTGCTATACCAATCCCACCTAAAACAAAAAAAAGTTTACAAGTAAAATCTCAAGAGGTCAACTCTGACAACTAAATTTTAAAGCCCTAACCGATAGGGCTCAAAGGAACTCATTTAATACATAACAGTGTAATAATATGGTACCACGAAGGTGCTCTCATGATGGAGGTAGCCTCTGGAACCTCCCCAAATTCATCTTAAACATCGTCTTTGGGCTCACTGGATTTTTCTAGTCAAATTGTTAGATGGTATTCAGAGTCTGATGGCTACAGAAAAGCTTGTTTTTAAAAAGTTTTTTAAAAATTGTAATACATATAAACATATTACATACATACTTATACTTATCTTATCTATATATATAAAAATGAATCCCTATTTCCCTTGGTCACGGCATCACGCGTGAACCGCAGGACCAATTTCGCTAATTCTTTTTTTGTTGTATAGATGACGACCTTGAGAGTGACATAGGCTACTTTTTATCCCGGAAAATTAATGAGTTTCCGCGGGAATAACAAAAAACTTAAACCATGCGAACGAAGTCGCGGGCATCAGCTAGTATTAAATAAAGTTTAGCTCATTTAATTTTAAAGTTGGCGTGTTTAAACGTATAGTATACCTAATGTAATTAAACTACAAACATAAATTGCTTTGACTATTATAAATTTGGGTTAAATGCTCTTAAGATTCCATAGATAATTCTCTTAACAACTTACCAATAATTGTTTGGTAAAATTGAAAGACTAATGTAGATGTTTTTACTCGTGACATCGCGCGGTTTTGGTATTTTTGAAAGCCATGCAGAAATCCTAAGTATGACTATTCTGAATAAAAATTACTATTTGTCGCATAGTTTTTGGGTAATTTGTGTCCGCTATTAAAATCAGTTGAGTAGTTAAGATAATATATTCTATAGTTGTTCTACCTCTATCAGTTCTTTGAAAATATAAGCAACGTTAAATTTTCTGTATATGAGTAACTTACCACAGAAACATACAATAACAATTCTCATAACGATTTGCGCTAGATTCATGTGCTGCTTCTTTATATACGTTTTCAGATGTTTAGATAATACGTCGACCACCACGTAGAAGTGTAGCGGGTATGTGCAAAATATTGATATAGCAATGAAAGCTTTCGCACATATTGCAGGCCTGTAAATAAAAAAAACATAGGTAATTAGTTCACAGATTGACTTGCTTTCGTTGCCTGATATCGATATGGTCCGCAGGGCTCTCAACTTGGTAAGCGTCCAGAAGCTAGATAACTTGACACTCATCTCATTTCAAAATCGTTTTAGAGTCTCCTGTTGCGGAGGGCCAGATACAGACCACTCTTGGTCCAATACCTATTTCTCCCATTGGCGATGTTGACGATGAGCTGCTGGGGTGATGCATAGGGCTTCGTTTGCAAGATCAGCCGTCGCTGAAGCCTGAGTGGCTGCATAAGTAAGGACTTATGCATTACCACTTGCCACCGAAAATTGTTGTACTTTCTGTAGCAAGGCGACTACTCACAAGTAGTTATTTAAAACTATGTCATTATTCATCACTGGAAACACACATTTATCGAATACTTTCGCCTTTGGGCACAAAGAATTTTGGACGAGAAGATGTCACGAAGTTTCCCGAACGATGCCCAGCCAAGTAGGGTAGAGCGTGTACGGCGGTTAATCTACATAAATATTAGAAATTCGTTTACCAATCGTCCAGCGGCAGATTCAAAGTGACAGATCCCCTCAACGTATCACCATATCTGAAGTATCCAAAAAGTCCCAGGACGCAGTACAGTAGCATGATGAAGGTCATGGCCACGACCAGTACGCTGGGGCAGCCGAGGAAGTGCTCGGGCTTCTTCATGTCGTTCTCTACGGGCATTACCACACCGATTCCTTCCATTGCGAAAATTACTGTGCTAAATATATATTACACTCATAAAAATGGACGCTTTTAAGTATGGATAGGTAGTATATAGTATTTACTTATATTAATTGGAGTAGGTATAAAGAGTACTGGAGGAGCTGATTCCTGCGACTGCGTGGATTTAGATTTTTAGATCTCGTTTTAGTTTCTTCAAATCATATATAGTTACCATAATATTTAGGTTCTTTCTTTCGCAAGACAGCGTTAAAGAAAGAACCTAAATATTATGGTAACTACCACCACAGAATAGGTAATAGCTACCACATAGAATCTACATTATTATGTATTGGTGATTGATGAAGAATGATCATTTCTCGATATAATAAAGTGAGGTCCGTTCATACGTTATTGTGCTGATAATGTTCTATCAGGCGTTTGAATTTAAGGGATTCGTATCATGATTAATTATGTTGTTATGAAGTGTTGTTATCACTTGTTATAAAGAATAAACAGTGTTTTTTGCAAATAAGAAATCTATGTATAAATATAAAAATTCGTAGATGTATGAAATAATGTATAATTATATTATGTAAGATAATGGTAATAATATACATTAAAAAAAAATAGCATGAGTAATAATGAATGAAAGCTAAAAAAAAAAGAAAAGTACATTAGCTGCTCATACAATCCAACAGAGCAAGGCAAAAAAAAAAGAAAAAAAAAAAGCAAGCCATGTCAGCTATAAAAGGTCTTAATCATCATGTCGGAGGACAAAAAGCGGACACACATCACTAAGCTAAACCGAAATAGTTGCACTAATTGTATCGCTATCCCTTTGTAATGGTTCCTATGGAAATGGACTCAACAAGGTTTTATCCTGTCGTCATTGACCGAGCGAAGCTATTTTTTATGATTATGACTGTATTTCAACAGAATTAGGCACATTTTAAGTAATAATACTTACGAAAGGAATGCCGGAAATCTTGCTGGATATCCCACCACTAGTTTATCAGATATTGTTATTTCATCTTTGAAAATGTAGTAAATGCAGATTGCGAATGTTGCCACGAGTAAAATGTTAGCCGTTAATGAGATGGGCGCTAGCCATTTGAGATATCTGATCTGGACCATCAAACACAGTGGCGCGAGTAGGATAAGGCAGTAGTATTCCACGGATAGAATGTATCCCGGTGCGTATTGATCCAGTAACTGTAAAAAGCATACACGGATATAGTTAATTAGTACAACTAAACGGATCTTTTAGCATAAAAACGACAAAGAGAGAGAAATCCCAGTTTCAACATACTGGAAACGTTTTTAGATTAATGAATCGTATTTTATAACCTATGTGTATAATTTTTTTTGCCGTTGTACATCAAAGAAACATTAATACCATGCATTAAAAAAACTAAGACTCGAGGCATATCGCGGCACAAATGAAGCGATACAACTTATATTTTCTAAAATGTAGCTGAATTTAATTTCTCTTACACTATGTGCATAGTATCAACTATGCTGTATCGTAATGTGCCTTAAATATTGGGGTTAAAGTATGAAATTGCCGATTTGTACTGAAAAATTGAAATTAGTTTTTTTAAATTTAACATATTTATTTAATCAAAATAATTACCATTATTATGTATACATTGCTACCATCTAATAGGAAGGTCATTTATGCCTTTGCGACAGAACTTTGGTAATCTAGATTCGACAAACTATGTGAAAGCATTTTGTACTGCCTCTTGAGAAGAACACTTTTTATCACGTAGAAAATTGGCCAAATCACGAACAAAATGGTAGTCCGTTGAAGCAAGGTCTGGCGAATACGGCGGGTGAGGAATGGTTTCTAATTGCAGTTCCTGTAGAGTTAAAACGGTTTTTCGTGCTGTATGAGGTCTCGCGTTATCACGAAGCAGTAATGGTGAAGATCGATTCATGAGTCGGGGCTGTCCCTTCCTGTTGTTCTATCATTGTTCGGAGTTCGGCACAGTAGACATCTGACGTTAATGCTTGATCAGGTCGGAGAAAGCTTTAGTGAATAACATAATGCTGAGACCACCAAAAAGTTACCATTACCTTTTCATTGGTAAGCTTTGCTTTAGGACACTGTTCCGGCGTTTTACCTGGGTACAGCCATTGCATTTTTCGCTTACGGTTATTGTAAAGAATCCACTTTTCATCACATGTCACAATTCGATCCGATATTGCAAGCAGTTTCTGCCGCGTTAGTTCAGCGTCGGAACTCGTATTCAAAAATCACTCGAATTTTCGATGAATCCATCGTTCTTGTTTAAGCTGAATAAAAAAAAACAACTGAAAGTCGATAATCGAATGTTGCACATTTTTTGAAAGAAGAACTACATAGGTACCATGTGAAAAAAGTTTCACTCAAAAATCTCAAACCTATTATGGTTCTATGACAATTCGAAGTACCTATTACAATAAAACGGCAATTTCATACTTTAACCACTATTATTTCCAGATTCTAAAACTTTCCACACGGATATAAGTGTTTTTCCTTAAGTACCTACTTACCTGTTTAATCGAATCAGCTAATAATACCGTGAAAATACAGCAAACTCCAACGTAAGTGAACACCAGTGAAAATTCGGCGAAGATACTGCAAATAATGGAACATTTTCTTACAATTTCTTAATGATTTTTTAAACGCCAACTTTAATTATTAATCTGCAACTTTAATTTATTTGTTAGTTAGTAAGTTAGTTAGTAGTAAACTAATATTTGAAAAATAGCTTTAAGTTCTATTGTATTCTTTTCAATAAAGATACTTACCTTTATATAAAAAAATCTAAAGCTATATAACACAGTAATCTTACCCTGCGGCTTTAGCTAAAGGCCTGAGCCTTTTCGGACCAATGGCAAATGCTACTTGGCACGTTTCTGCGTAACCAAGCAATGGTTTTCGTACTGCCTTGCAACATACCCTGGATACATTCACCTGCAATTGAGAAATCGTGTAGTACATTTTTTAATTCTATAAAGTAATTCGCATTATGCTTTTCCCTCGTTGACTATTTGCATAATTAATATAATCAGATAGAGAACAATCCTTTATTCCTAAGTCATAACCACAAATTATATTTAAGAATAAAAAACGTGTGGTGTCGTGGGACACCAGATAGGGACGAAGTTCCTTATTACATAAATATTAATTTCAAGTTGTAGTCGAGGTAAAAAGAAAATAATTATTCAGGTATAGTTTTTTTTGAATGATTCTTTAACGATAAAAAAAATCATAATTATAAACTACTTAACAAAATTATCTTTACACTTTTATTTTATTCACAATGATTCCAAAATGAACTTTTATTATTTATTTTAAATTTAAAAAAAATCAAAATATAAAACTTAACACTAAAGTTTAATTTCGAATGTAGTATATTTATATTTAAGACCTTTTCGCAATGTCTTCGTAACATTGCGAGCATGTTTTCACTTCAAAATCTTACGCATTTTCGATACGGACGTCTTTTGCCGGCTAGGGTAAATACCCCTCCGCATCGTCCCATAAGGAAGTTTCGTTCCAATATTACGATCTCTAAAGCAGTACAGAATTTAATGCAGAAAATAACGGAGTGTATTATTACGTTAATTTATTATATTATGTTACAAAAGTTTTGAAGTTTATAAAAAAACAGTGGCTGTGCTGACCAATCGATCAATTAGAATATGTTATTTTTTATTAGAGCAAATTACTCACAAATATGTGAACGCAGTGCCCACAAATGAAGGCAATTATGACTGTACCAACTATTGCGACTCCCCATCCTGCATTGGCAAACGCTAATGGAATAGCAAGAATACCGGAGCCTAAAGAGGCCTTCAGCAAATTGGCTAAAGATCTGATATCCCTGAAATGTAGACAGGTAAACTATAAAATTAAAAGCATTTAATGTGGCTAATTCCGTTAAACACAATATCTTCTTTTTCTTATTTTTGTTAATAGCTTTTCTTATTGCCAAACCAGCACCATGTACTTTGCCAAAACACAATTTCTAAAAACATGATGCCGGATTTTACCAACAATGCCTAAATTTAAAGGAACATCCAAGATCAATGTGACATTTTTCATTAGGTGTGATTAGTAGTAGTAGGTGTCATTAGGTATTTTATCCGATAGAACAAAAAATGGTGTTTTATTTTCTTCATCAAATCAGGGTTTTAAATTAAAATAAATAAAGGTACTTACGAATTTGGTTTTTTAACTTGACGATGTTCAAAAGGATTGTAATCCCGTGCATCGATTTCTTTATTTTGTATATCCATACTTATATTTTCATTAAATATTCAACCTATATCTTCCGTAGGATTCAAAAATTATTACATTCACCATCAAAGAACCACTGCCCTAATAAAGACTAAGTAAAAAAATCTCTTTCATTAATCCTGTAGGATAACATTCCTGATAGATTTATGAAAATATAATTTCTCTTTTACGTGTTAATGTAAAGAGTTGTTTGTAATACTGTTGAAGCCTTAACCGACTATAAAATGGTTTATGAGTACTACTTAATCTCGGCATTTAACTCAAAGATAAAGACAGATAAACCAAGTGTGAGCACCTAATAACCTGCAAGGCAATAATAAGACACATTCCTTGAATTTAATAATAGCGTTTTATTATATAGTCTATGCGACTTCGTCTGCGTAGACTACACTCCTGTTTTACTCCCTTAGAGGTTGAATTTTCAACTTGAATTTTCTAATATTCTTTCTTAGCAGATGTCTACGTCATAATAGCTACCCACCTGCATGCCATTTCAGCCCGATTCATCCAGTGGGTTGAGCTGTGCTTTGATAGATCATTAGTCAGTCAGTTAGACACCTTTTTCTTTTATATATAATTAGCTTCAAGCTAATTTCACTACCTGACGTTATATTTTGCTATGCAGTCCTTCCTTCTTTTTCCTTTCCTTCCTTAATTTCCTTTTTTATATCTACTACAATTTAGCCCTTGACTGCTTGACTGCGATTACACCTGGTGATAAGTGATGATGCAGATGATGGCTAACCTGTTATGAGTATGTATGGCAGTAATATTAAAGCCTGTTTCTATACGGCACCGGACCGGATTCCCCCCTAGTACCGTGAATCTCCGATATAGTATTAAGCAAGTATTGAGTTATTGATGTGGTTAATTAATAATACAAAAAGATACGAAATTAAATGCTATTTATTTATAATTCACTTATATTTAAATTCCATTCAATAAATTAAATTATAAAATCTAAAACTTTTCTAAAATATCTATACGTATCAATGCGTTTGTTTATTCAATATATTGATGATATCCATTACTGTGACGGTGCAACCAGAAACCAGACTGCCTAAGCCAAAAATAACAATGATTATATTCTTCCAAAGAACCCATTTTCCTTTTCCAAGATTCTCCCATTTGAAAACAGTCTCTATTATCCCTGGAATTATGAGACCGAGGATTGAATAGAAGCAGGCGCCAACGAGGTTGATAATTTGCTCTAATAAAGGCAAGGCGATTCCGAGTCCCACTGAAAAAGATAAAATAGACTGTTAACGAAAAAAAAACTTTTAAAACATTACTAATATTTACTATTGTTGACGGATCATTATCCTTCTATTTATCTTTATGAATCAAATAAGAGTTGCTAGTGATTTTTTTGTAGGTTGCTAGTGATTTCAGGTACATGGGCTCAAATGCCCGTATTAATACAATATCGAAATCAGCTAAGAATAGGTTCTCAAGTATCGGTTAACATGTTTCTGCAAATAAAGAATTTAAAATTTTGAATTAGCAATGTTTAGTGCTCATTAGTTCCTCACACAATATTTGGAAGCACAATACGCAGCATTTTTCAGTGCTGAAAATAGGAATTCCGCCAGTATTTAGCATAAGGCAAATCACAACACAGCTCGCAATCACCGCATGAATGCGGTTTTGCTGTACGATCACCCACATTTCTTGATGTAGGTTCACCTTTTTCGTTTCAGTAAGTATATTGCGGTACACCTCACGAATGTGAATCCAACATCACTCAATCAGGCATCTATTCACATTCGTATGTATTAATAAAATGTAATCTTACCACACAGACAAACCCCGATGGTCCTAGTTGTGATCTCTGTTATAGTACGGTAATTGTCTTTGATGTGAGGATCTGCGTATTTCTTGAAAATTTCATAGACCACGAAATATTGCAGAGGGTAAGTAAAGAAAATAGATAACGCTATGAAGATTTTGGCGCACACCGCAGGCCTGAAACAAATAAAATGAAGAGTTTAATTAATCAGTTTGAAAAATGTATGAGGTCTCAAATGGTCTTCTTTTCTAGTTTCTAAACTTTTATCACGCGGCATGAGAGTAAGCGAATCGACGAGGTTTTTCGGTATGGGTATGTAGCTGAGCATCTGGAGGTCGATAATCGATATATAGGCGATTTTCTTGGAAAGTTAAAGGGTTAAAGCGCCTTGACGCTGTGAGCTCACGAGATGAAAACACAGGCGCGCGGGGGTGAAATCGAGCAAGCGCATGTCGCAAAAAATGCAAGAAATAATTTGTAAAAAAAAAAATATTTACTTTTCAATACTAATTAATATGACAATGTGTTTGATTTAGAAATAGGAATTTTATCTTATATTCCTAGAACAAATTATTGCGTTCAATATGGAGGAAAATTGCTTTAAAAGGTAAACTAAGAGGTACGTTTGAAAGAAATTTCAATGCAGAGATTTTTTAAAAGTGTGTTTTGAGATGCGTCAATGGCTGCTTAAAGGTCTTGAAAACAGCAAATTATTGTTACAAGCATACATTATGTCACCGTTTGATGGATACACTGCTTTAAAAAACTCCGTTTTGCCGATTTTACGCTCTCACAGGGCCTTAAGTACCTAATTTTTAGTAACATAAATAGGTACTCGCAGAAGTTACCTAACAGAAATAATGCAATAAGGTATCTCTATGGATAAAATAATGTTGAAGGACATTAAATCACGTCTACAATATCCCCTCTTAAATTCCACTCAAGGCGGTGTTGATCTCCTTATGCGATGGCTTCAGATAATGCCATCAAATAGAAATAGGTACGCACTGTTTTTCAGGAAGCTTCACTTGACTGAAGTGTTTGTAAATCGCTAACTGATAATAATATGGTGTGAGCGGGAGCCAATAGTGTATATCAGGAACGTATCAGGAACGAGTTGTTAGTCAGTTACTTAGTAAACTGAACACACTTGAACTGATGGAAACTAGATCAAGTATGTCATGTATAATGAAGGAACCAGAAGTTTAATTCGCTATAATCGGCGACAAAAGGAATATCTATGTGGTACAGTGATTTTATATATATATATTGATTATATTGTCACGAATTCCCGTTAAGGTCTATATATTCCATGACTAGATACAACCTAAGACCGATTGACTAACTACGGATCTTTATTTGGAAGTTCATAAAACTACACGTGGGCATAGCACGGGCATATTTTTGGGTAGCAGCGAACAACTTCGCTACCCACAATGTACCTTATAGAAATCCTGAAATAGCACACTAACACATGTGTTAAAGATTACTCTTAAAATGCATCAGAGATTAAATAATAAATAAATAATAAATTGGAACGATACAACAAAGGACTTACTGGCATTTCAGCTATCATCTCGCACACACTTTACTTTCCAACACCACGTCTCAACTCACTCTATACACAAAAGTATAACACTGTATATATTATGATATATAAGAATGTACACAGCACAGGCGTGCACCTCTGATGGCGAGCGATACTCAACTTCCTGTTTACAGAATGACGCCCGTATTTATACACAATGTCTTTTTCGCCTACCCTCTACCAACTCTGAATTCATTAATAGTGCAATACCAACATGAAATCAGTATTGCCATTCTATAAATAATAAATAAATGTTGCCAGTCGAACACACGATCACGACATTCGGCCATCCGACATTGTGCAACCTCCCGGTGCACAACCACCAAACATTTGCTTTGCTAAGCTTAGTTCGCTTCACTCCTTGCAACAATCTGTAGTGTACAACAAAACATCTTCATCCATTCATACTTGCACGATGACATTTAGTTTTAGTAAATCACGACATTCGGGAGAATTAAAAAGGATAACAAAAAGGAAACCTACATTTTTTCAATTTAGTAATATCAAACTTAAAACCTCAAACCGATCTGAAATCCAAAACTATCGAGCTTTTGATCTTGAGATTTGTGAAGTGTGTGTGAAGTGCAATTAAACTGATTGATATCGCTGAGTCGAAATTTCACAACAGAAATAAAAATATCGCAATTTAAATCTAAAACTCATATAGAATAAAGTTAGGCAAATAAAGGATTAATTATCTAAAGCTGAATAAAAATACCTAATCTGAAACTTAATCAAAGTCTGGAACAGTTACAGTCTAAAACATAATCTAAACAGTATGTTACATATACCGTAAGCAAAAGTCTAAAACTGAATTCAAATTTAATAAAATACCCAATATTTATTTTATTTCTTATACCGTTTCAGTTATTTATACCTTACAAGCATCTGACGCTGAATCTAAAGCTAAGTAAATATCTAAACCCTGATTACAATCTGTAACAGACCAACAGGTCTATCATCCTGAGCTCCACCTATCATGTGTCATACATGACGTGTCATGCCTGCTTTTTTTAAAAAACTTTATTGAAATCGAAAAATTTATCAGAACGTAAAGGAAAGCTGATTTTATTAAAATTTTAGGACTTGACAAGAAATAAGTATCACACACTACCCCAGAGTTCACAATAAAATCTACAACCGCATCCAATGCAAACATTAATCAGGATTACTAATCTATCAATTCTTCAATTCAGTTGGATCTGCTGTACCATTAACTAATCTTTACTAATCGTTTGAATCAAATTAAGTCTATGTTAAATTATCTGCTCTAAATTCCTGACATCGTATACCTGTTGGCGGTAGACTGTTCCCACTATGTTAAATTATTACTATTTTAAAATCTTTAACTATGTAACAGTCAACGTTTTTAATAAATGAAATGAAATTTTTCGTAGCTTATTCATAAATTTTAACAAATAGAGTTCAATTCTATTAAACACGCCTCAAAACACAAGTTGTTTTAGTTTATTCCCTTCTTTTCCTAACCTTTCCTTTCCGTGTTAACCTCTGAATAAACCCATCAAAAAGAGACAGCACCACAAAATTCAACCGAATCAGTTCAGGTTATGTTGTCCAAGACAATCTTTAACTTGTGAAATACTTAGAATCTTACCCAATGCTTTGAACTGGGTCAAATACCTGAACTTTGACTACAATCATCATTGAAAACCAAACAAAAAGTCCAAAACTAAACCTTAGTCCAAAACTAAATCTAACTCTTCATCAAAGGCTTCTTTGAAATGCAAAACTTTTGTATGAATTGAAGTAGAATCGGCTTGCAATTATTGTACAATACTAAATCGCTATCATATAATTATTTTAAATTAACTTTACTCAATAGCAATTTCAAATTAAAATACAAAATTCAAATTTTGCTGTAAATCCAAAGCTTGATACAAAACTAAATAATAAAAAAAACTAGATGAAAACCCCAAATTCAGAAATTTGAATTTAATACTCAAAACCTCTTTTGTCTTTTTTTTTCAGAATCATTACCTCAACATATGAACAAAAATCAAACCAATTATAAATAAAAACGTTACACCAAGTTATAATATATTACGTCAGTAACATAATATAGTATATATACTGAGTGTTTTATTCATTCTGCTTTTTAATACTTTTTGCTTTACTTTTCTGCGTCTTTTAATAATTAAAGTAAGTACCTATTTACAAATTAACTGACGGTTGTAGGCCGGAGCGGCTAGGTGAGGGTATACCTTCGTCATGAGCTTGCGGATCCACAACGCCCGTGCATCACACGACATTATTCAATAAATTTGAGAAAAACAACATGGAGATAAAATTAGAGTAAGCAAGCACGCACTAGTCACTCTCTAGACAATATAATTTTTACATCATATTAAACTCTCGAGATTTTGGACGGCAAAAGATAATTAATTGCGCGATTTCATTTTCAATTCAAATAATAGTCTGTTAAATTTTATCATCCAGTTCATTATTTCAAATCACTCAGATAAATATATAGAAAGAAAACCCAATGTGACTTCGAGAATGGCGCATTTTTACAATTTTATTACTTTATTGAACGGGCTTCTCGTGTCGTGACTGTAGTTTCTAGCAAGCTACTTAACTTCGAGCCTCAAATGTTCAGCCCTTATATTTATTTATTTATCTTTCTTTGTGATTAGTAAATGTTCCAAAAATTTTAATCTTTTTATTAAATTCAATTTAACATTTAATGAACTAACTTGGTCAAACTGAATCACTGGAATGCTAATTAGTATTGACGAAACACGTTTGAACTATTTTTGGAATTATTATTTTTGCGATATCTAGAATTTCAAAATTACTACAACCTTCACCGTTACAAGCTGAAGTATATATCCTTCCGTATTTAATTCTTAACGCATTCCGAACATCGGACCGCATTATGTTGAAAGCCATAAAATAGTGTAAACAAACGAGTGAAAGATCTATTAACAACAACAAACTTGGAAACTTTGTTTCAATTTACTTTATGCATTCCTTGCTTGTTAACTTTTTAAACTACTAAGCATAGTCTACAAGTGAGTCATATATTTGAGAAACACAAATCTTTCAAATATAACGAATGGGTGAGTGACCAACTGATAAGTTGAACCAATGACAATAAGGCTATTAAATGCATCATTTCCTAGACCACATCGACATCGATCTGGTACGTTATTATAAATAGTGTACATATAATAACTATGTTGTTGTATATCTTCAAATGAAGCGTACTCATATAATATCGATCTAATTTCAATTTGCAAGTTCGTTTGATCATCATAGTTTTTTTTTTGAAATAACTATAATTCATTCGTATTTCGGCGCATTCAGATTATATACATCCGAAACACGTCGAGGATCGGTCGCCTTACATCGGGATCACTAATTAATCCATTTTAAAGTCCATACAAATACAATCAATTTTTGCGGCTGTACCATTAGGTACAGTTATACTACTTGTAAAAATTGATCTTAATCGTTTAAAATAACCGAAGTCTATCTAAAATCATTCAAAATTTAAAAATGTAGAACTTCCCCTGATCAAAAACATTTAAAGGCACACAGGAACTATGAAAAATGAATAAAATGCCATGGTAGTTCTAGATAGAACGAGTTACTTGTACAGTAATCTACTAAAGCAGCTAATAATTCTGGACTAGAAAACTTGCTTTCATTATGTACATCCCTTTAGTTTGATATGTACGTAAAATTAAGTAAATAAAATACATTAGATCTTTCACGAACTGTTAGATAACATACTGTCAAAAACAGTAACACACTTGTTCACAACCTACCGGCTCATTAGGTCACAACTTATGGAAACACTTGTTCCACTCTAGTAACACACTTGGTTACATTCTATGGACTCACATGGCCCAAATGACATACATAGTCATTCTAAAATGGTGACTCACATGGCCACGTAGGTCACAACTTATGGAAACACTTGTTCCACTCTAGTAACACACTTGGTTACATTCTATGGACTCACATGGCCCAAATGACATACATAGTCATTCTAAAATGGTGACTCACATGGCCACCTTAAAATATCGACACACTTGGCCACTCTATAATAATGAGTAGACACACTCGTGACTACTCCAAACGTATACGAGCTCTCTGACCATCATTCAATATCTTTATTCTTACTCCCACAATACCAGCTACGCAAAATCGTCAATTTCAACTTGAAATCTAAGATATTCTAACGTCTCTATCTTGTATTCTTCCAAAATCCTTCATTATTAACCTCAATCACTGATAAATCTGTCAAGAGACACTAAGGCTTCCGTACATGAAAGCGGAACCCCTGATGTCAATCAACCTGTAATGCGATAGAAAGAGGTTCCCCTTTTTTTTTAAAACTACAAATGATAATGATATCAATAGCTGATATACAATACAGTACTAAAATACATATGTTGTGATAATAGCACATATTAAGAGTTGCAAATGGACTTGGTCAGTAAAACCACTATTATTCTTTCAGCATAGGTACAACTACCATCGAACAAATCACTAATAAAAGGGCAAATGATTTTAAGCAAGTGCTTATATAAACTTATCATAAATTACATGTCTGGCCAATGTACTTCACTAATGTAATTTAAGTTCACTCGCGGCACTAATATAAATAGTTGCCCTGCCACTCAAAAAAATTACTTTTTAAACACTACAAATTCCTAAGACACCTGTTTTGATCGAGTCTAGTACTACCAGACTAAACTATCTAGATCACATAAAATAAGTATACCAGTAAGTATACTTTTATATCGAGAATTTAAAACTAAATCATACTTTTATCGTATTTCTTATAAATCACACATGAAACTAATCAGAGTTCGATAAATTGCTTTGCATCCTAGTATTGACATGAGGGTATCTTATTTGACATATTCACTTCTCTTTTTTTTTTTATTACTATTATTCACTCCATGAATTCTCTTCGTGAATAACCAGTAATCTAATCTATGCCTGGTTAATAGAAATTTCAAATTAAAAACTAAATTAAAAATTAAAAACCTTGTAAAATCAAAATTCGAAACTTAAACATTGCGTAAAAAAAAACTACAATCTCATTCAGTACACTAGTCTGAAGGCACGAGGCTGCTTTTAAATTCAATAATCATTTAACTACATTTACACTAAATAAAACTTTAGGTAACGTTCATCCAAAGTAATGGTCCAGAGAATAATTCACAAATACTTGAGTTAATTAGAACTGATAATTATTTACCTATTTCATATCTCTAGGAGTACCTCAGGTTAACCAGTAGTAATAACCAAGCTGTATGGTATCGCATTTAATCATCTAAAATGGCTGCTCAGACGGCCGGTGCTAGTGAAATTTATTCCAGTATGTCAACTCTCATACTGGCGAAATTCTCGCTTGACGCTTTATTTGTTGATTATAGCTAAATAACACAAAATTTCTTGGACTCATGTCCAGGACATGACATTTTTACATCATCTATCATAAATAAATACTATGGACACTATATTCAAAACTCAATTCACTGAAATTTCTATCGATGTGTTTTATCTAAACTAAATACCTTAGAATCAGAATTACTTCGACACTAAAGTAAACTGCTTACAAAATCGTAATTCGGGGATCATCCTCCTCGATGGAAGCCAGTCGCCAAGCTGGTTTGAGTTGGCAATTCATAAATATACATAACCCGGATACACTCACGTTTTATGTCGGAAAAGTGCCCGACTAGTTTCGAACCCGTTCGGGGCCCTTATTCATGAGCCTGTTCGCGCGACGCGGTCGCTGCTAGACTACGGTTCGCATGTCGTGCAGCCCTCTGCGATGGTTGGGGTGGAGGGGGAGGTGACAATGCGTCTTCTCCCGACGACTCCTGCTGATCGTCCTCACTGGGGTCGTCATTTTGATGCACGCACGCCGAGCTAACCGTGTCTGATTCCAAGTTTGCAAAGTGTACTATATTAGTGTTAAAAAGCGGTTTCCACGCCGGGGGCAGCATCCATCCACCATCACGGTTAAAATTCGGGTGACGACTGATCTCTATGGCTTCTCGTATTTTCCGAGGTACTAGTAACTTTTCCCTGGCCAACACAGACGTCTTGTCGAATCTTATGTAGTGAGTCGTACCCGAACTGAGCAGATGTTCCGCTATGGCCGACCCATTGGTGTCCACATTTTTAACACTACGTATGTGCTCCATCACCCTTATCCGGATGTTCCGACACGTCTCACCTATGTAGTTTTTACCGCAGTCACACGGGATCATGTACACACCCGGCACATCTAATGGGTCCCGGTCTTTCGGTGAGCGCAGCAAACTACGTATGCAACCTGGAGGACGGAATCTGGTCTTGATATCACATTTTCTTCGTAGAAAGTGACCTATCTTGTCCGTCACTCCTTTGATATAAGGCAAGAAGGCTGGAAAACGATCTGCGCTCAATGTTTTTTGAATCCGAGTATTAAGTCCCAACCGTGAACTCTGACGCCAGTTATACCCATTACGTTCCAGGGCGTATCTGACACGATCAAGTTCTTCCTCTATGTACGGTGGGTCACACAGCCTCAGGGCTCGGTTCATGAGACTTCTTGGCACAGACGCCAGGTGCGAGGGATGGTGGTGTGAATTCGCGTGTAGGTATTTGTTGGTATGTGTGGGTTTTCGGTAAACAGTCGTACAAAAACCACCGCCTGGTACTCTTATAACCATCACATCCAAAAATGGCAACCTTCCCTGTTTCTCTTCCTCCATGGTGAACCGTACCTTCCTATGTAACCCATTAAGATGCTGGAATATACCTGGCAGCTCATCCTTTTTAACTATGGCAAACACATCATCCACGTAACGTAGCCAGAGTCGCGGTTTGACCGGCATCTTGTCTACCAACTCACTTTCTACCCATTCCATGAAAATATTCGCCGTCACGGGTGCAATAGGGGAACCCATCGCAACACCGTCTATCTGAAGGTAGTACTCACCCCGCCAACAGAAATAGCCGCTCTTGAGACAGAACGTACTCAGATCTAAGTACCCCGTAGACAGATTTGACTTCTTTATCATGTTGTAGATTAACTCGGTTACTTCATCCACGGGGATATTAGTAAACAAAGATTCCACATCAAAACTCACCATGATTTCAGTATCTGCGATGGTTTCGTTTTTAATTATATCTACGAAATGTTTCGAATCCTTCACATAACTGGATGTGTTACCCGTGAACGGTTTTAACACAGTGGCTAGATGTCTGGAAGACTTGTAGGTTGGTGAGTCTATCTGGCTAACAATCGGTCTTAGGGGCCAGTTTGGTTTGTGGATTTTAGGTAAACCATAGATTTTTGGGGAAGTTGGATTATGGGGCCGCAGCCGTGCTAATAGGGTTTTGTCTTCCAGCGCCTGCAATAATTTAATAGTTTTGTTCGCAATACGGTTCGTTGGGTTATAACTTACTTTTTTATATGTGTTCTTGTCAGACAATAATTCGGTAATTTTGTCTTCATACCGCACCGTATCAACAACAACCGTAGCATTACCTTTATCCGCTGGCAAGATTAAAATATCATTATTATTGCGCAATTCCCGTATAGACAAAACGTCCTCTTTGCTGATATTATTCTGCGGTAATTTTGCCCTATGATGGAATCAATCGTGTGCAGTATCGAGGACACAATAGTGAGGAATTCGATTCCTGCTCGGGATGTTGAATGTTTACGGCAGGACATAGCAACTTTTTTGCGTAGGGCAAAATTACCGCAGAATAATATCAGCAAAGAGGACGTTTTGTCTATACGGGAATTGCGCAATAATAATGATATTTTAATCTTGCCAGCGGATAAAGGTAATGCTACGGTTGTTGTTGATACGGTGCGGTATGAAGACAAAATTACCGAATTATTGTCTGACAAGAACACATATAAAAAAGTAAGTTATAACCCAACGAACCGTATTGCGAACAAAACTATTAAATTATTGCAGGCGCTGGAAGACAAAACCCTATTAGCACGGCTGCGGCCCCATAATCCAACTTCCCCAAAAATCTATGGTTTACCTAAAATCCACAAACCAAACTGGCCCCTAAGACCGATTGTTAGCCAGATAGACTCACCAACCTACAAGTCTTCCAGACATCTAGCCACTGTGTTAAAACCGTTCACGGGTAACACATCCAGTTATGTGAAGGATTCGAAACATTTCGTAGATATAATTAAAAACGAAACCATCGCAGATACTGAAATCATGGTGAGTTTTGATGTGGAATCTTTGTTTACTAATATCCCCGTGGATGAAGTAACCGAGTTAATCTACAACATGATAAAGAAGTCAAATCTGTCTACGGGGTACTTAGATCTGAGTACGTTCTGTCTCAAGAGCGGCTATTTCTGTTGGCGGGGTGAGTACTACCTTCAGATAGACGGTGTTGCGATGGGTTCCCCTATTGCACCCGTGACGGCGAATATTTTCATGGAATGGGTAGAAAGTGAGTTGGTAGACAAGATGCCGGTCAAACCGCGACTCTGGCTACGTTACGTGGATGATGTGTTTGCCATAGTTAAAAAGGATGAGCTGCCAGGTATATTCCAGCATCTTAATGGGTTACATAGGAAGGTACGGTTCACCATGGAGGAAGAGAAACAGGGAAGGTTGCCATTTTTGGATGTGATGGTTATAAGAGTACCAGGCGGTGGTTTTTGTACGACTGTTTACCGAAAACCCACACATACCAACAAATACCTACACGCGAATTCACACCACCATCCCTCGCACCTGGCGTCTGTGCCAAGAAGTCTCATGAACCGAGCCCTGAGGCTGTGTGACCCACCGTACATAGAGGAAGAACTTGATCGTGTCAGATACGCCCTGGAACGTAATGGGTATAACTGGCGTCAGAGTTCACGGTTGGGACTTAATACTCGGATTCAAAAAACATTGAGCGCAGATCGTTTTCCAGCCTTCTTGCCTTATATCAAAGGAGTGACGGACAAGATAGGTCACTTTCTACGAAGAAAATGTGATATCAAGACCAGATTCCGTCCTCCAGGTTGCATACGTAGTTTGCTGCGCTCACCGAAAGACCGGGACCCATTAGATGTGCCGGGTGTGTACATGATCCCGTGTGACTGCGGTAAAAACTACATAGGTGAGACGTGTCGGAACATCCGGATAAGGGTGATGGAGCACATACGTAGTGTTAAAAATGTGGACACCAATGGGTCGGCCATAGCGGAACATCTGCTCAGTTCGGGTACGACTCACTACATAAGATTCGACAAGACGTCTGTGTTGGCCAGGGAAAAGTTACTAGTACCTCAGAAAATACGAGAAGCCATAGAGATCAGTCGTCACCCGAATTTTAACCGTGATGGTGGATGGATGCTGCCCCCGGCGTGGAAACCGCTTTTTAACACTAATATAGTACACTTTGCAAACTTGGAATCAGACACGGTTAGCTCGGCGTGCGTGCATCAAAATGACGACCCCAGTGAGGACGATCAGCAGGAGTCGTCGGGAGAAGACGCATTGTCACCTCCCCCTCCACCCCAACCATCGCAGAAGGCTGCACGACATGCGAACCGTAGTCGAGCAGCGACCGCGTCGCGCGAACAGGCTCATGAATAAGGGCCCCGAACGGGTTCGAAACTAGTCGGGCACTTTTCCGACATAAAACGTGAGTGTATCCGGGTTATGTATATTTATGATGAATATCTCTCACGATAGTTTAAACGTTAAAAAAGTTGGCAATTCATTCAGATGAGACTTCACAGTCTTAACGTCGTGATGACGTAATATTAAAGTTTACAGCAAACTCTTTTCCAATTTGTGGGTAACTAAATACGAAATATAAATGTAATTCAAATATTAATTGCCTTGATACAATGTCAATTATTATCGCACGAGATCATTACCAAACACTCGATTTAACCTCTACTCAAATGGAATACAACATAATATTATAGCCAAAATAGCAAATCTAAGAGTTCACCCAGAACTAATGTTATTCAATGTACCCACACAATAGGTGTCAAAACAGATTTAGCAATATCCAAAAGTTCTTTGCTGCACGTTATCTTTATAGCATAGCAAGAATGGATCTCAAGTACATGCTAACTTTGATTAAAGTAGTCAATCTCTTTTGAACTAAGTAAACGGAATACTCTTTGTTTAAAAGTTTTGAAGGTACGACACAGAGAATTGTGTCACAATATAACTACTTAGTGAACAATATTTTTCCCGTGTTAAAAAAATATTGTTTTCTTGGGTTCATTTTCACTTCTGAAGTTGTCACGAATTCCCGTTAAGGTCTATATATTCCATGACTAGATACAACCTAAGACCGATTGACTAACTACGGATCTTTATTTGGAAGTTCATAAAACTACACGTGGGCATAGCACGGGCATATTTTTGGGTAGCAGCGAACAACTTCGCTACCCACAATGTACCTTATAGAAATCCTGAAATAGCACACTAACACATGTGTTAAAGATTACTCTTAAAATGCATCAGAGATTAAATAATAAATAAATAATAAATTGGAACGATACAACAAAGGACTTACTGGCATTTCAGCTATCATCTCGCACACACTTTACCTTCCAACACCACGTCTCAACTCACTCTATACACAAAAGTATAACACTGTATATATTATGATATATAAGAATGTACACAGCACAGGCGTGCACCTCTGATGGCGAGCGATACTCAACTTCCTGTTTACAGAATGACGCCCGTATTTATACACAATGTCTTTTTCGCCTACCCTCTACCAACTCTGAATTCATTAATAGTGCAATACCAACATGAAATCAGTATTGCCATTCTATAAATAATAAATAAATGTTGCCAGTCGAACACACGATCACGACAATATATTTTATATATTTTTTAATTATATATCGTGAATTTATTTATATTTTATTAATTTGTTTTATATTTATATTTATTAACCACACCACAGAATTCCCCCAAAAACTACCCTTTATATATTATAAATATATATTGATTATGTATAATATATTATATATATTATTATTTTATATATATATTTATTTAACGCACCACAGAATTCCCCCAAAAACTACCCTTTATATATTATAAATATATATTGATTATATATTATTATTTTATATATATATATTTATATTTATTTACCGCACCACAGAATTCCCCAAAAACTACCCTCAACGCACGTTTCACTCCGATACCGGAGCATCCTCAGGAGATGTTGCCTCCACAATGCACGATTGTGAAGTGATTATTCGTGTCGGAAATTCCGGCTTTTATACCTTTTTTTGGCATGACTCAAACTATAGCCCCACCCCGTCTACTACTGTATAAATTGAGTAAAGGTGAATTTGATACATTTATTTGTTCATTTAACAGATCAAAGTCTTTATAATTGTGTTTAATTATTTCTAATTGTTCCCATACGCACAATCGAAATCCCTTATTACATGTATGCAGGATTTTATATGAATGGCTATCGCCCACTTCATGTCCACTGTCCAAAAGGTGTTTAGCGAAGTGGGACCTTTGTGGTTGATTGTTTCTAAAGGCAGACATATGTTCCTTATAGCGCGTATCAAAGTTGCGCCCAGTTTGACCAACATATGTGGCCCCGCATTCAGGACACTCAAGTTTATAAACACCCGATTTTTGATGATTATTTAATTTATCCTTACCATTACAAATTCTCCGAAGTGTATTATTTGTCCTGAACGCGACATGTACCTCATGGGATCTAAGTTTCTTAGCAATGCGTTCAGATATAGGTCCAAAATACGTCATACTGGCTTTATATTTATTTATCTTATCAGATGTAGCCATGTATAGGTCTTTTCTCATTTGCACTGACTGCTGTTTTTTAATTATATTATTCACAATATTCTTATTGTATCCATTTGAATGTGCGATTTGGTATATGACCGCTAATTCTCTCTTATAGTTGTCTTTAGACAGTGGAATGGACAATAACCTATGTACATAGCTATGAAATGCTGCAAGTTTATGTTGCCAAGGATGACAAGACGATGCAGGAATAGTCGTGTCAGTATATGTTGGCTTGCGATAAATTTTAAATTCATGTTTATTATTAACCCGGGATATAGTTAAGTCTAGGAAATTTAAAGATTTGTCTTTTTCCAATTCTGACTTGAACTTAATTTTTGGATGTAATCTATTAAGTTTCTCGACAAATACACCCAGTTGTCTCGTTGTTCCCGTCCAACATATTATTATATCATCTACATATCTGTAGTAATAGAAAATATTATTCTCATTAACGATATGTTTAATCTCAAAATTATCCATGAATATTTCAGCCATTAATGGGCTTAGCGGTGACCCCATAGCTAACCCCTCTTTTTGATGGTAAAATTGATTATTAAATTTAAAATAATTTTGTTCCATACAAATTTGCGTTAGCTCAATTAATTCTGAAATTTCATTACGGTGTAACCGTTTAGTTTCTAGCAATCTTTTTAAAATATCTAAAGTTTCGCCCACTGGTACATTAGTAAATAAACTCTCTACATCCAACGATATCAACATACATTGGACAGGTAATCTCAAATCCTTGATATTGGTGACCAACTGGCTGCTATTTTTTAGCGCAAATTTGGGCTGAAACGATGTTTTTGATTTAATTGTATTATTTAACTCTTTAGCCAATTCGTATGCTGGTGCACCTATGTACGAAACAACTGGTCGCATTGGAATATTATTTTTGTGAATTTTTGGCAAGCCATACAATGTGGGGGCATAAGTATTCATCAGAATTACTCTTTGTTTTGATGAATTTTTTGGAAATATATATTCAGATTTATTAACAGCTAATCTAACCCTCGCAGAAAATTTTTTTGTTGGATCTGTAGACAACTGACTAAATTCATCCCCCGAGATCACATCATTAACTTTATCTAAATATTCATCACGTTTAAGAACTACTACTGCATTGCCTTTATCGGCTTTTGTAATAACCAGGTTATTGTTTTTGATTGTATTTTGTAGTGATTTTAAAACTTTTGTGTCAGAATTAGAAGCTGGAGAAGTAGCAGTGGTTCTAATTTGGTGTGCAACAATATTTTTGACGATATTATCTTTTTTACTGAGAACAATTGCCAACTCTGCATCAACTGCCAATGTTTCCAACGATTTATTTGTAACATTAGTGGGAATATTAAATTTTAACCCTTTTTCTAATAACTTCGTTTCATCATTCGTAAATACGGTATCAGTAAGATTTTTAACCCGAGGGAAAAAATTATGAACAGGTCTGTCGGTCCCATTGTCCAAGTTATCCACTCTAGTAGAATGAGAGGAGCTATTCACAACGTTTACATTGTTGATTAACGTTTGGTTTAATCAACAATGTTAACATTTAAAAGTTATTCCAAAATATATTAATGTAAAAACAAACACGCACAATCGAGCGTCTGACATTGCTATTAGGAAAGCACAACAAATCTGGTTAAATGAGGAATCACGTCACTGGTTTACGGTCAGAGATAATCTGAAGCTCCATCTTAAGATACTTTATACAGAGCTTACCTTTAAATTACATAATATTGAATTCGATCTTTTGGATCAGAAAGCGAGAGATTTAGCATCCCTAGAGGTACATAATAAATTTCTTAAACAACAAAAGAAATTAGATTTCCTTGTGAATAGCTCCTCTCATTCTACTAGAGTGGATAACTTGGACAATGGGACCGACAGACCTGTTCATAATTTTTTCCCTCGGGTTAAAAATCTTACTGATACCGTATTTACGAATGATGAAACGAAGTTATTAGAAAAAGGGTTAAAATTTAATATTCCCACTAATGTTACAAATAAATCGTTGGAAACATTGGCAGTTGATGCAGAGTTGGCAATTGTTCTCAGTAAAAAAGATAATATCGTCAAAAATATTGTTGCACACCAAATTAGAACCACTGCTACTTCTCCAGCTTCTAATTCTGACACAAAAGTTTTAAAATCACTACAAAATACAATCAAAAACAATAACCTGGTTATTACAAAAGCCGATAAAGGCAATGCAGTAGTAGTTCTTAAACGTGATGAATATTTAGATAAAGTTAATGATGTGATCTCGGGGGATGAATTTAGTCAGTTGTCTACAGATCCAACAAAAAAATTTTCTGCGAGGGTTAGATTAGCTGTTAATAAATCTGAATATATATTTCCAAAAAATTCATCAAAACAAAGAGTAATTCTGATGAATACTTATGGCTTGCCAAAAATTCACAAAAATAATATTCCAATGCGACCAGTTGTTTCGTACATAGGTGCACCAGCATACGAATTGGCTAAAGAGTTAAATAATACAATTAAATCAAAAACATCGTTTCAGCCCAAATTTGCGCTAAAAAATAGCAGCCAGTTGGTCACCAATATCAAGGATTTGAGATTACCTGTCCAATGTATGTTGATATCGTTGGATGTAGAGAGTTTATTTACTAATGTACCAGTGGGCGAAACTTTAGATATTTTAAAAAGATTGCTAGAAACTAAACGGTTACACCGTAATGAAATTTCAGAATTAATTGAGCTAACGCAAATTTGTATGGAACAAAATTATTTTAAATTTAATAATCAATTTTACCATCAAAAAGAGGGGTTAGCTATGGGGTCACCGCTAAGCCCATTAATGGCTGAAATATTCATGGATAATTTTGAGATTAAACATATCGTTAATGAGAATAATATTTTCTATTACTACAGATATGTAGATGATATAATAATATGTTGGACGGGAACAACGAGACAAATGGGTGTATTTGTCGAGAAACTTAATAGATTACATCCAAAAATTAAGTTCAAGTCAGAATTGGAAAAAGACAAATCTTTAAATTTCCTAGACTTAACTATATCCCGGGTTAATAATAAACATGAATTTAAAATTTATCGCAAGCCAACATATACTGACACGACTATTCCTGCATCGTCTTGTCATCCTTGGCAACATAAACTTGCAGCATATCATAGCTATGTACATAGGTTATTGTCCATTCCACTGTCTAAAGACAACTATAAGAGAGAATTAGCGGTCATATACCAAATCGCACATTCAAATGGATACAATAAGAATATTGTGAATAATATAATTAAAAAACAGCAGTCAGTGCAAATGAGAAAAGACCTATACATGGCTACATCTGATAAGATAAATAAATATAAAGCCAGTATGACGTATTTTGGACCTATATCTGAACGCATTGCTAAGACACTTAGATCCCATGAGGTACATGTCGCGTTCAGGACAAATACACTTCGGAGAATTTGTAATGGTAAGGATAAATTAAATAATCATCAAAAATCGGGTGTTTATAAACTTGAGTGTCCTGAATGCGGGGCCACATATGTTGGTCAAACTGGGCGCAACTTTGATACGCGCTATAAGGAACATATGTCTGCCTTTAGAAACAATCAACCACAAAGGTCCCACTTCGCTAAACACCTTTTGGACAGTGGACATGAAGTGGGCGATAGCCATTCATATAAAATCCTGCATACATGTAATAAGGGATTTCGATTGTGCGTATGGGAACAATTAGAAATAATTAAACACAATTATAAAGACTTTGATCTGTTAAATGAACAAATAAATGTATCAAATTCACCTTTACTCAATTTATACAGTAGTAGACGGGGTGGGGTTATAGTTTGAGTCATGCCAAAAAAAGGTATAAAAGCCGGAATTTCCGACACGAATAATCACTTCACAATCGTGCATTGTGGAGGCAACATCTCCTGAGGATGCTCCGGTATCGGAGTGAAACGTGCGTTGAGGGTAGTTTTTGGGGAATTCTGTGGTGCGGTAAATAAATATATATATATATATATAAAATAATAATATATAATCAATATATATTTATAATATATAAAGGGTAGTTTTTGGGGGAATTCTGTGGTGTGGTAAATAAATATATTTAGGTAACCAGAAGTGGAGTAAAGTGAAACTAAGCAAATATAACAAACCACAATTTATTCTAGTGAACGATTACAACATATCACACATAAAATAACTAAAAAGGAACACACTTAAATCTGAACACAATTATGACTCATTAAGAGTTTCACAATAACGCAGTTTACAGCTCGGAAGGTGACAAAAGAATGACTCCGCGGTAATACAGAGAGCGCTTTTTATACACGTTCCTGCCCGCTTTTATAGGTTTTAGTCGGGTACCTACACTACTCACAATAATTTTGCTAACTCGGCCTATCCTGATTGTGCGCCGCCCTCGGCTGCACCGGAAACAATTTCATCAGAAGCAGGAAGAGCTGGTGTGCGTATGCCATCTTCATAAGCTCCCCCTCTTGCGGTGTCTCCTGAACTAGTGAGGGCACCCAAAGATTCACCCGCATCGTCACAGTTACTGTCATCAGAACCTGCATAAGACACAAATGATTGATTATTCATGACGATGCACGCTATTGCCTATTCTGACAATCATCACGCATACGAGGCCCTCATTCAAAATAACAACTTTCGCTACACAAAATAAAACGCTTCACATTCAAAAGTATGCATACTTCTCCAGACATTACATCTCAGTTAATCTCATACCTGAACTTGCAAGTTCACACACACACCACGTTAAAAACGTGCCAGGACAGAGCCTGATGCGCATTCAGAGAACGCGACTTCCCAGGACAAAACCTGCCAGGACACAGCCTGATGCGCATTCAGAGAACGCGACTTTCCAGGACAAAACCTGCCAGGACACAGCCTGATGCGCATTCAGAGAACGCGACTTTCCAGGACAAAACCTGCCAGGACACAGCCTGATGCGCATTCAGAGAACGCGACTTTCCAGGACACAGCCTGCCAGGACACAGCCTGATGCGCATTCAGAGAACACGACTTCCCAGGACACAGCCTGCCGACATAACCTTCTTCTCAATCTGCCCACTACATACAACGCTGTCCGCTGTCATCCACTAGCCTAACAGAGCCTAAAGTAACCTAACCTAACATGTAAGCTTACATTTTGACCTAACAACTGAACTAATAAGTAGCCTAACGTTTGACCTAACAACTGACCTAACGTCTGATTTACGACTAACCTAACTTTACTAGAGAAAGCATGTAACTAAATTGGATGACAACAAGCAGAGCCATAGGCAATGTTTATGCAAATTAAGTTGAAAGTGTCTGTCACCGAAGAACGTGCCGCGTAGTCCGAAGCACGACTTCGAGGTACCACTCCAAGGCACCGCTCCAGGACCCCGCTCCAAGGCACCACTCCAGGGCACACCTCCAGGGCCCCGATCCAGGGCACCACTCCATGGCGCCAAACATGTAACAGAAATTAAAACCAAATCGTTATCACGAAACGACGTGATCATCGTGGCTATCCATACATAGCAGGTAGTCAACGCATAGTCAATTACCTTCACAAGCACTCTGACTTAAAAGTTCATTACCAGCACAGTTACCAGTACCAGCACAGGTACCAACAAAATTATTTGACTGCTTCAGCACAGCTCATACATACAAAGCCGATAGAACTCACAGAACCTGTGGAGCTCTCAATAGAGCTGGTAGAGCTCCTAGATACAGTAGCGCTGGTAGAGTACCAAGACACAGTAGAACTCGTAGAGAAACAAGAGACAGTAGAGCTGGTAGAGCATAACGAGTCAGTTGAGCTCATAGAGCAACAAGAGTCGATAGAGCTGGTAGAGCACAAAGAGTCAGTAGAGCTCATAGAGCAACAAGAGTCGGTAGAGCTGGTAGACCCCTCACTAAAGGTCGCTCAACCATAGTACAAACTCACAGTTGTACCATGTCGAAACAACTTTGAACATTCAAAACATCAAACATCATCATCGATGAACACAGAAAATGAAGAAAGTTTACTCATACCAGTTATGTTCAACCATATCGAGTAGGCTAACGAGCAGCCTCGCGCACTATACAAGCACGCAGCCCTGCGCGACCAGTAGACGCGCAGTGTCACGCCTCACAGCGTGGCATGCGAGCGCGCAGCATCGCACCCTAGGCGAGCGCACAGCCATGCGCAACCAGGAGCGCGCAGCATCGCGCACTAGGTGGGCGCGCATCCCTGCGCGACCAGTGGACACGCAGTGTCACGCCTTAAGCGCGGCAGGCGAGTGCGCAGCAACGCGCACTAGACAAGCGCACAGCCCTGCGCGACCAGCAGACGCGTAGTGACGCACTTCACACACGCGGCATGCGGGCGCGCAGCCCGGCGCGACCAGAACGCCTCACACGTGGTGAGCGCCGAAGACGAAAGGAACATAGAACAGAAAATGAACCTATGACCAGTAGGTCACAGCACACACGTCATGTCCATCACAGGTTCTGAGTACCTTTACGAGCAATTTATAGCATCGACGATCAATTGTCCTAACCAGCTGCCACTGTGCCTCATACATTCACAACTGAATTTTAACTTCATTGCCCTTTATGTAATCCTTGTTTAGTGCGGATTACAACCATTTTGTTTATAAAAGCCTCGTATGTAAAATTACTAACGAGAAAAAGTTAAGATTCTGACAGGTAGGTATGTAGACTCGTAATCGATTTGTATGAAATCAAACTTTAACTATCCACGAGGGTAGATAAACAATACTTCTCTAATCAAAATAGAATGCAACATTCAACAACAAATTATGTAACCTGGTTCGGTAATATTAAAGAAAATAACCTGTAAAACTCAAGTTAACGTTTATCAGAACTATAAATATGTTTGCTCGTCCATACCTGACCTCAACAATTATTGTTTTGTGTACAAGCACTATTCCTTTGTAAAAGTATCACAGAAGCATTAACAAACCCCAAGGGATACTAGCGAGTTTAACAGGTTTTCTTAAACCGCTGTCTAACATCACGAATGCATCGCATCATTCGAAACACAGTGAGCGTTATTAAGAGACACTTTTTATAAACACAGCATGTTTAAAACAATTGAATCGTAAAGTGGGTATAATCTGACTTTTAACCGTCACGCATTTATTACGTATTTGACGCACAAAACTTTCTAAATTGCGGATGATTGGTATCCGATCGTAACTAGGTCAAGAGTTTTAAATAACAACCCTCATTTTAAAAACAAAAAACTAAATTACGCAAAAACAATTTATCCGTACATCATGTTTTAGCAAAACATTACTTTATGTTTCAAAACTCAGCAAACTTAGAGGTTTCAAGTTATGTATTCAAACTTAGGGTATGAGTCACCTATTTTTCACAAAAATATTTTTGTACCCGGTTGGTACCCACAAAGGTTCTACTTTTGAATAAGATGTTTCTGTTAGACACTTTAAACTGTTCACAAACTAGCATTCAGGGCGGTTTAGGGACTCAAATGTATGCGTTATGCCAATAACAACCACTGAGCCAACACAGCTTGCTAATTTAGTGGGAAATTATCATAAAATGGAAATCGCGTAAATACAATTGGGGTCTAAACCTTTTCTTAACACAATTAACAGTCAATTCAGTAACATGAATTACTGTTCATTTACTTTGTGGCTACGCTTGGTGGGTATTACATCCTTAAGCAAATAAATTAAATGGCCTTACCGATGTCGCATATTACGTCATATCACCAGAGGCTCGATGGTGTCATCACCTCACCACCATTCCAGGCAAATGCCAGGCGTAACACGGGAAAGCGCGCAGCATCGCGGCTCCGAGGCACGCAGCAAGGCACGACAGCGTGTCGCGCAGACTGAATTGCCCTCGTGAACGCTGCCCAGAGCGCCCACGTGGCATGCACAGTTGCACACCCAAGCGCACTCGTGAGGCGCCTCAAGCACACGAGCTGTGCAACACCACATCTCGGCCACACTCCGCGAGCCAGCGTTACCAATCACATGAAAACAAAGCACAACTTTAGCACACGAATAAACACTGCACATTACGCGAGTCACCCTTCGAGAGATATCTTGATCGGTCTCGTGATCAACTTTAAGCACTTTAAATTTGGGTATGTTCCTTTTGGTTCATCTCGTATGTGGGCCTATTTAGCGGTCCTTTATCCCACTTCTGAATTTAGGTAACCAGAAGTGGAGTAAAGTGAAACTAAGCAAATATAACAAACCACAATTTATTCTAGTGAACGATTACAACATATCACACATAAAATAACTAAAAAGGAACACACTTAAATCTGAACACAATTATGACTCATTAAGAGTTTCACAATAACGCAGTTTACAGCTCGGAAGGTGACAAAAGAATGACTCCGCGGTAATACAGAGAGCGCTTTTTATACACGTTCCTGCCCGCTTTTATAGGTTTTAGTCGGGTACCTACACTACTCACAATAATTTTGCTAACTATATAAATATAAAACAAATTAATAAAATATAAATAAATTCACGATATATAATTAAAAAATATATAAAATATATAATCAATATATATATATAAAATCACTGTACCACATAGATATTCCTTTTGTCGCGGATTATAGCGAATTAAACTTCTGGTTCCTTCATTATGATGGACTTCCGCAAAGTAACGCCTGCCTCTATCCAATATTTGTCATGTATAATTTTTTTTTTAATTATTTTTATCCACTACAAGTTAGCCCTTGACTGCGATCTCACCTGATGGTAAGTGATGATGCAGTCTAAGATGGTAACGGGCTAACCTGTTAGGGGCATGGCAGTTATATTAAACCCATACCTCTATTCGGTTTCCACACGGCATCGTACCGGAACGCAAAATCGCTTGGCGGCACGTCTTTGCCGGTAGGATGGTAACTAGCCACGGCCGAAGCCTCCCACCAGGCCAGACCAGGGAAAATTCAGAAATTATAAATTCCCAAATTGACCTTGCCGGGGATCGAACCCGGGACGTCCACACGTTAAGACAACAGCGCTACACACTGCGCCACGGAGGTCGTCAAAAATACCTCTGTGATATGACATAATATATTATGAGCCACAACTTTGTAATAAGATAAATAATACAGGGGCCATATTAATGTTAAATGATTGCTACCGTGTAGTGTAACGATCGCATTCACCAAATCAGTCTTAATAATAACATTTGCAGTAAAAGTCATGTTTGTAGTTGGAGGCCCTTATGGGTAGTTTCTGTAAGAATACAAAATTTTTGAATTCGCGCTTGCGATATAATAAAAAATATTATTAAACTAGCTGATGACCGTGACCTGTTCCACGCGGACGAACCGCGTGGAATAAGTTTGTTCCATTCCAATGGGAACTCCTTATTTTTCCGGGATAAAAAGTAGCCTATGTCACGCTCCACGCTCCACTACTATATCGATGCAAAAAATCACGTCGATCCGTTGCTCCGTTGCTCCGTTACGACGTGATGCTTGAAGGACAAAGCAACAAACAAACACACTTTCGCATTTATAATATTATAAGTATAAAGTATGATTCAGCATTGTTAGCTCAAGTGTTTTTTGTATGTTGGTTCATCCTTCATTCACGCCACAACAGAGCAACGGATCAACGTGATTTTTTTGCATCCATATAGATAGCCGAGGACCTGGAGAGCCTGCACAATCAAATAGTTCCCGCGGGACTTAAATATACGTGGAAGGAAGTTTTAGTTACCATTCATCAACAGGAAGGTTCAACGTTATGGATCCTCTTAGCACATCTCCATATCTCAAGTACCCGAATAGGCCCAGAGTGGTGTACATAAATACTATAGCTGTCATAGCCACCACCAGCACACTCGGGAAACCGAGGAAGTGTTGTGGTTTCTTCATGGCGTTTTCAACTGGCATTACAACTCCTATGCCCTCCATGGCGAAGATCACAGTCCTGCAAGAAAAAATGTTATTTTGAAGATTTTGCTTTAGACCTTCTTGGTGCAAGAGTGAGCGCTGTGGTATTCCTAATTGTAGGCCTTGTGTTCGACTTCTCACGGGAGTAATCAATAGAATTCATAGGTACTAATATTATAAATGTGAAAGTGTGTCTGTCTGTCTGCGACGCTTTCGGGGCCCATCTGTTCAACTGATTTTCTTGAAATTTGGTACAGGAATAGGTTGTATCCCGATGAAGGATACAGGCTACTTTTTATTCCTGAAAAATAAGGAGTTCCCGCGGGAATCTAAAAAACTTAATCCATACGGACAAAGTCGCGGGCATCATCTAGTTTATGATATATTGCTAAAATATCTCCAGTATGTCTCATCTGGTTCAGTCGTAGCTAGTTGCCTTGATCTGCTAAAGAGGTATGGTATGCGATTTAAGGATCCGTTGATACGCAATATTGATTTGCGTGTTTATTGCAGAAAGCAACTTTTTGCACTGTTTAAAAAGTTGCAGTGAGTTAAAGCACATATTATATTGAAAACGACATTGATTCTGAAAAAATCATCAGGCAAGACTTCACATAAAACGCGCGCATAGGTACGTATGCACGATTTTCTACAACACCTCCAAACATTTCCTTGTACAAAAATATTTAGGAGTAACTTTGGACTCGTGCCTTCACGCAATTCAGGCTTAAACAAATGCGAGTTCAAATGTATTATTTTTCTATCCGCACATAAAATGAATAGCTTTGTATGACTGACAAGGGTTTTGGTACTCACGATATAAATGCAGGAAATCTCGAAGGGTCACCCACCACTCTCTTGTCCGACAACGTAATATCGTCTCCGAACACGTAATAAAGACAAATCAGGTACGTCAGGAACAGAAACAAGTTGGCCAATATCGAAAATAGTGCCAGCCATTTTAGATATTTTATCTGGCATAGCAGACAAATCGGAATTAATGTGATCAGGCAGTAATATTCAACTGCTATGTTAAAACTCGGTATGTATGTATCAATTAACTGAAAAGAAAAGTAACATAGATAAGTTTGTCAAGGTAATTAGTAATTATAGATTATGCTTTAATTATAATATAATCCAATACCAGCATCTATTTTTTAACCCCACAAACTTCAAACACCTTGGAGATCATTATGAAGAACTCTCTGGCATACAGGTTTCCTCACGATGTTTCCCTTGACCGTTAAAGCAAGTGAAAATTAATTTCTTAAAACGCGCAAAACTGTGAAAAGTTCGAGCTGTCGTTGTGAGTAGTTCGGATGGTCGGGGGCTTGATCCCCCGACCATCCACTAAGCTAGTACCCCAAATAAGTGCAGTTGGCGTTAATTATTCCGTCACGGTAGTTGGTACCTATAGTTCGCGGACGCATACATTTACTCTGTATTCAACTCGCGCGCGAACTGTACTTGTATATCATACTAGTAGGGCGCGTGGGTGCGCGGCCCGCTGAAGCGGACCGCGTAGTAGACCGCGCGGCTCACTGTCTGCTTACTAATTGCTCTCCTTCTATCCTAGTGTTTACTGCCTACGTGTTCTGAACTAAACAACACACTGCTACGCTTGCGAGCACAGTGGAAGCGCCAGCGTACCAAGCGTTCGACAGACGTAAAAAAAAATTCTCATAAGAAAACATAAAACAGAGACCCCCTAAGAATCTAAAAGGGCCTATAAATGAAAAAAAAATCCAGACATGCATACAGTGTAAGATACCGTTGAAGTAAAAACACAAAGAAACCTTCCTTAGTTGATTAATATCAATATCAATATCATACCGCTGATGATCGGGTACCTTTGGGTGCCATTGAACTTCGCCATCTTGGCTTTCCTAAAGGCAAACAGACAATTCTCCCATCCATGCCATATAGACACCTATGAAAAAAAAACACCTATGAAAAGAAATTCCTATGAGAAAAAGACCTTTCTGAAATAGACACCTATGAAATTTTGGCCGTGCTCCTCACCCATCTTTCAAACCCTCGATCATCCTCGCTCTCCATAAGTATATTTCTTTTCTCCATACAATTATGAAGAGTTCTTCTCTAAAACAAATTTTAAAAAAGAACCACATCAAAGTCTTTCATAGTTCAACACTTAATTCACCTCCTCAATATTCGCCATACATTTTCTATGGAAAAATAAATTCCGCCATCTTGAATTTTTTTCCTGTTCATCAAGTGGAACTTCATGTTCTGATTATCTTTTGCCATGAAACCACTCTTCCATCTTTTATACCCTGCTCGCTAGCTCTTCACCCATCTTGCAAACCCTCGATCTCCATATTTTTTCTCCGAATCATTAGTCAAAATGACAATACGAAGATATAAACTTTGAAAAGATCTTGCATAATTTCCCAGTCAACATTTCCCATACATTTTCTATGGAAAAATAAATTCCGCCATCTTGAATTTTTTTCCTGTTCATCAAGTAGACCTTCATGTCCTGATCATCTTTTGCCAAGAAACCACTCTTCCATCTTCTATACTCTCCGAGATAGACACCGACGAAATTTGTATGGCGGCCATCTTAAATCCGCCATTTTGAAAAAATTTTCAGCTCACTGTCAATTGGATGAAGTTTCGAATGACATTTGGTCGAGCACCCCCCACCTATCTTCAATGCCCTGGCTGTACTGTTCACCCGTCTTCGAAATCCTCAATCATCAGCTCTCTCCGTATTTTTCCTCTTCATGAATTTTTCCCCTCTATACGAAATGGTCAGTGAAATAAATTTTTTTCATACAAAATTGTTCAGGAGAGGTGAATCAGCACGAGCAGCTATATATATATTAATAAAAATATTTATTAGAATTTTCCACTGACTAATTTGTTTACTTTAAAACTTACACTCAAGGTTACGATTACAATCGAACGAGTCTACTACGAACTTTAGAATTATTCTTCTACTCCGAAAGTTTAGAGTTTCCTCTAAAACCAAAATATGTACATTGTATGAATATAATTATAAATTAAATAATGATTATAATTATATTAATAGAGCTTTACGCTCCCAATCAGCTATTAGTAATCTCAATATGTTAAGAGAGACAGCTGCACTTTTGGTAACTAATACAAGAACTACATACATTAATCCTATACAAGAATCAGCTTTCCTAGTCATTTTTGGTAACAATATGTCGTCTTTGAGCGGCGATAAGTAGTCAGGTCCCCTGTCGCTTGCGGGCAGACTGGCAGATTTGCGATCAGTGGAGAGCCCCATACTCACTAAATATTGAATCAGCCATGCTAGCGATAGTTACCAAAAGTTCAGCTATCACAGTCTTAGTCTATTATGGGTCATGCCTGAAAACTAGCGCTGTAGTCAACCGGCTGCAGCTTCAAGCTGAGAAAGCGCCTCGTTCAGCCTACATAGACTCTGTAACCAACCTGACAGGGTTCCTAAGCATCTACACCTCTCTCTATTTATAAAATTCAATATTTCTTTAAAATGGCACGTGATACATCTAGCAGTAAGACCCTCACACATTGCTGTGTCCATAATAAACCAAGATCTTTTAGAGTTTCAGAAGCCTCGAATTCAATCAACCCAACGACTTACTTATACATCGATTTAGATGTAATTTAGTTTACTTGGAACAGGCATTAAGTAACGTGATTGTGAAGAGATAAATCTCTTCGAGATATTTACGAACTAAACCCTAGCATCTCCCTTTTGTAACCTTTAACATTTGTGTACCTTTGTAAAATTTTAGAAAAATAAATAATGCCATTCAAAGCATCTTCCTTTTCTTTATAAAAGGTTACAATCCATACACCATCCATCCAAACTTTCGCATTTATAATATTTATTTGATATTTGATAATGTAAAATGTAAATATTAGGTACACACTCACCTGTTTAATAGAGTCTGCTATGAGGATTGTGTAAATACAGCAGACACCCACGTACGTTAACAGCATTGCAAACTCCGCAAAAATGCTGCCAACAATAATACAATATATTATGAATAAGTATTATGATTTAACAAAAAAACAATTGGATAGGATTATTTCCCCGAGAAATATCCTGATGTCTATATTGAAGGGTTATATCGCGTCTATTTCTAAACGTTTGTTAGTTTTTAAGAGTAGGTATATTAGTCGATAGCTGGTATTAACTATTTTATAGCTTTAAAATCTCTCCCTCTCTCCCTCTCTCCTATGAGAGTGGAGGCCTGTGCCCAGCAGTGGGACGTTATCGGGCTGTAGTGGTGGTGGTGGTGAAGCTGAAAAATGCTGGGGTTTCATTTAAGCATTTAATATTCTAAGCTTTGACATAAAGGAACTTTATACAAATATCTATCAACAATAGGAGTATAACAATCATATTGTTACAGGTGATGGTAATGACTCGGGCCATGGTCATGTTATTTAAATTACAAACATCACGATGGCGAACACAGAAAGAAAAACACCGTCAATTCATCGTCAATTATTAAAATTGACGATGAATTGACGGTGTTTATTTTGTAGTAAAATCGTCAAACGATAAAACCAACAATCATGAACCATGTCGTGTTATTATTATCCTCCTTAATGTTTGTACGTGCCTAATTACTATGTGCCTAGGTAAGTATGTACATTTTCAATGTACTCTGTGGTATGTACCTAGGTAATAGTGTATTTTAATAAATATTTTTCTGCAATGGTTGGGTTCGATTCCATGCAGGAATAATAATTATAGTCTATATCAAGTATTTCTATGATGGCTTAATGGATGTAAGTCTTTTTTAATTCCATGAAAATTCATTAATATTAGCTAGTATTAGCGTTCGGGTACAAACGACGCCGGGTAGAAACCGACCAGGCGTATAGGTTTAATATAACTGCCATACCCCTAACAGGTAAGCCCGCTATCATCTTAGACTGCATCATCACTTACCATCAGGTGGGATCGCAGTTAAGGACTGACTTTTAGTGGAATAAAAAAAACTTAGTAATTGAAAAAAAAATGTAGCTTGCAAAACTTGTAACTTATACAGGTAGCTCAAGGAAGTTGTAACTAAAAACTTTACCTCGCCCCCGTGGCGTACGGTCGCATACATTTTGGTCCGTTTTGAAATGCTGCTTTGCATGTTTCCGCATAAGTAAGTTGCGGTTTCCGTTCTAATTTGCAGCAACCTCGAGATGTTTTAACCTAAAAATCAATTTAAATTGTGTGATCAAAAGGCTTTGTCAGACCCACCAAAAATCCTTACTAACTACATTGATATTGAAACCTTTTTTTAAATAACTTTATTTGTTTTTACAGGGCTTTTATTATGTATATATACCTAACATTATCTAGTTGTTACTTATTTAATATGCTTATCCTAATACTGAAATCCTAAAAGTAGTATGTAATATATGTAAGCATCATTCCAGAAGTGGGCAAATAATTAAAATTACTTTTAAATATGTTTGTACTCTCTTCAAAACGTGCACGAGCGAATGGTCACAACGTGTAGCGGTTTCACGAGAGATTTAATGTAAACAGTTAAGTATAAAACTTGGCCAAAGCATCACAATAACAATAAATTAATCATTTGATCAGGCTGCAGTTGCTACTGCTAAGCTCTAAATCAAATTGCGATCTAAACACAAAAGTATTCAATAATCGCTGAGTCTGCCGGTAGGAGACTGCTTTCAAACGTCAAAATACTCGTATTTATGCAAATAATTCCAATATGGCGTGTCCCCGCCAAAGAACGAACCGAGTGAAATACATCGAATGAGTCAAATATCAGCCAAATTAAACATTCATCACTAAACAAATACACAATCTTTTATCTTTTCCAAAATATCAATTCAATTTTAAACGCAAAGCTGACATATATTAATTATGTCAAAACTGATCGAAATTACCTGAAGGGCTGCCGCGCTGTTTAAAATACAATATGTTGGAAAAGCTGATATGGTATGTTAAATATTCATAATAAAAATAATATAGGTACATATACCTGCAACATCAAAGTGACGTAAGTACTATCACTATGCTAATACCGTTTTAAGAGACTTAGATATTAGATAAGATATTCTCGATATAGACTTAATTCGTCCACGAGGATTCAGTATTAAAAAACCCGAGGGAACTCCTTAAAATTTTGGGAGAAAAATTATTCTATGTTCATCTTTAAGATGAGAGCTGATTTGTTAGTGAAATTTCATTAATTTGTGTTCAGGCTGCGAGAAGGTAACAAACCAATTTATAACATTAGTATGGATTAGTCACAGATTGCTTGATATAAAAAAATAGCTTGGAATGGATTTGTTATGGTTTAAATTTTCACACGCACAGTGCATTTAGTCTTTTTTTGACAATAATAAAATTTATTACATGGGTTAATTCTATTAAGTAATTTAAACTTACTAGTATGTGTACGCAGTGCCCGCATATAAGTCCTATAAGAAACGTTCCCAATAAACCTATGCCCCATCCAGAGTTGGCAAATGCCAGAGGACCAGCCAATAGCCCTGAGCCAAGAGAGGCTTTTATTATATTCGCTGTAGCTCTGACATCACTGAAATAAAAAACTTTGTTAGAGCGGAAAGAAACCATAATAGTATTAAAAGCAAACAAGCCACGCACAAAAAATTTCGATTAATGAACGTATAATTTTATGCAGGTATTTTTAACATCTGCCTTTTTTTTGCCAAAAACCTTTTAATAGTATAAGCGTTTGATATAATAATTATGCAAGCACAAGCATTGTCACAAGCAAAAAGAATATTGTTTTAGGTATCCATATTCAAATTCAACTATCAAGAATTTGCCACAGATCGTGATCTGTGAAAAAAAAAACCGGGCAAGTGCGAGTCGGACTCGCGCACGAAGGGTTCCGTACCATTATTAATAAATAATTACCTTTGTTAATGAACCGCAAGACTAACTTTGTTTGTAGAGGTTTATTGTTAATATCAAAAAAACTACCTATGTTAGTTAGAGCATTGGCTATAGTTTTCCTGTAAAATATACGTAAATTCCTATTGACCATAATTATTTCAAATTTTTCGATTGGTAAACTCCGGAGATAAGGGGGGGGGGGGGGGAATGGTATTTTTTTAGACATTTTCCCCGATAAATCAAAAACTATCATAACTAAAAATAATTAAAAATCTGTTTAGAATGTACAAAGTAAACCCTTTCATATGATACCCCACACAGTACAGTTATCTCACTTTTAAATTTCAACCCTCAGATTTTCCCCCCTTTTTAATTAAGAACAAAAATAATTTCCAATTTTTTTTAATTCCAGTGTCTTTGGACCACTAATATACACAACTATTCCAAATTTCATGTCGATAGCTTCGGTAGTTACTGAAATAATCGAGTGTGACGGCCGGACAGACGGACAGACGGACAAACGGACAGACAGACGGAGAAAGTCGCACCATAAGGGTTCCATTTTACCATTTTGGTACGGAACCCTAAAAACGTGAAAAACCCATGTTACAAAGTTCAATCACCTCCATAAGAAACATTATAGGTAGCATTACTTTAACATAGTTTAGAATTTAATTTAATGATGAAACTGTAATTAATATGAAGTAAATGAGGTTAAAAGATGATATAAAGTTAGCTAAGTAATGAGTAGGTAGCCTTCGCTATGGAATTTCTATGACAGATAAAAAAACTTTTACTCACGAACTTGGCTTTTCCACTACTCTGTGCTCATAAGGGTTATATTCTTCTTTTTTTTCCTCTTTATTCATTTTATTAACTTTGAAACACGTTTACACTGTCTAGATTTAAGTCACCGAGATACATAAGCACATTTCCAACTTAAGTTTAAGATGAAATCTATATTTTGTTTCAAACAGTTAGTACTTACTGTAAAGAATCGTGCCACTAAACAGTTTTCGCGTGACACTAGGTACAGCGATTTCCTTATTTTCTTTTAAAATAAAATAATATTCAATAGCACGCGGGGACAAAGTGTCAGAGTGGTTGTATAAACACAATTGCGGGTAAGCCTTAAGTTAATACTAAACGGTTTATTTGATAAACAGATCAGCCAACCACGGCCAACCTTTTCGTAGTGTAACCACAAGAGCAGTGATAAATAATGCTTAACGATTGTATACTAAATGACCTTGGCACATGAAAAAAGTAATTAAACCTCGCGACAAAATTTAATGGCTTTATTATTATCGCATTGGTTTCTCACGAGTCGAGATTTGCACTGAAAATTATTTGTTCGCGCCATTTTTGGGGTTCCGTATCTCAAAAGGAAAAAAGGAACCCTCATAGGACAACTTCGTTGTCCGTCTGTCTGTATGTCAACCCCCTTTTTCTCGGGAACGCGTCATATTGAAATTATTAATATCAAATACTTAGATCAACGGTGAGTAAAAAAATACGTTCATTTAAATGCCGCATATAAATGCCGCATACTTCCCGTTGACCTACAATCATAAAAAGCAAGAAGCAAGGTCTATAGGAAAAAATCAGTAAACCTGTAATTAGTGTTCCGTACTCATAGAGTGTCGAATTGTTTTTCAGGCGTAAGTCAGCTATTTTACAGCTGATTACGTGTTCTTATGACATCTTTCTTGCTATTTACTAAAATTATTTATGTAGTGTGGTGGTACGGAACCCTTTGTGCGCAAATCTAACTCGCACTTGACCGGTTTTTTATTTAAATCTTCACAGCTATTACAACGACAAAGCAGGTTTTCTGAGCATAATATTATAAATTTTACCATTTTACTGCACTAGAAGGAGGAAAATGCTTGATGGGGTTTATGTAATATATTAAATATGTATGCATATAAAAATTGTTTGGTGAGACCTACTTTTAGATTACCACCTGAGACTGCATCATCACTTCCCATCAAGTGTTTTTGGTCAAAGACTTGAAGGTACTCATGTTAAACGAGGGGAATACATGCGCTGGATGTGTGATCGCAGTCTAGGCTAACTTGTAGCAGAATAAAATTATACAGTGGGTGTACTTTTTACACTCTATACGTATGCAATATTCATAAATACCTACATAATATTACATATCCATACTTCCATACTATATAAGATTATAAATGCGAAAGTGTGTCCGTCTGTCTGTCTGTCTGTCTGTCTGCTACGCTTTCACGGCCCATCTGTTCAAACTATTTTGATGAAATTTGGTATAGGGATAGGCTGTATCCCGGGGAAGGACATAGGCTACTTTTTATACCGGAAAAGTCAAGAGTTCCCGCGGGAATCGAAAAAACTTAGTCCACGCGGACGAAGTCGCGGGAATCATCTAGTATTAAATATTTTTCAATATCATTGACCTGTTTTTGCCTTACCTTAGGTTAATAATATCATAGTCGAGAGCATTACAATCTCGGATTATAAAACGTTATATTATTGTAGGTTTTAATATATGTTGTATATTTTTACATGTCGTTGTGAAGTGATTATAATGAAGAGGAAGCGAGGAAAACATTTTACGTAATGTATATTATGTCTATGAAATTTCCTATGGATTCGCTTCCGTGGTTTCTCATAAAATCGTATATAATCAGAATAATATTATATATCAATCATTATATAAACTAACCTCTTTTGAGACTAGTGTTTTAAACCTACAGGTGATGCATTTTGGTTAGAAATTCATGCTCGAAAATGCAAGTATGACTCCATAAACAGGGCACTGATATTTATCTATTTAATCCATGGCATAACTTTATGCCCTTTTATTTAACGAATATTGCTAAGTAATTTATTAAAAAATTACAATTCAATTATTTATTTATTGTTTGGCGTATATTAAACGGATGGTTAGCTTTGATTATGTTTTTTTTAACACAAGATCTTATTGGATGACAGAAAAAAATTACAAGGAATTTTTCATTCATTTTATACACAGAATTAACAGGAACAGGTTAAAACTATTAATAAATCTAATTCATCATTTATGCAGGTACAATATTTATAAACCATACTATACTAGGTGATTTGACATTAATCTTGCATAACTTAATTCATAACATACAATACAAAGATCCATAATTAATGTAAATCTAACATACAATTCGCAATTATGCTTCACTCTCACATCTTACTAATAAATAGGTACATTGTTCAATGTAGTTCTATTGTAGCTATCAATATATTTATAGCGTATGAACCACATCTATTTTAAAAGCCCTTATCAAGGATTTTACATTACTCTAAAAACATTTTAATTGTTTTACATTATATGTTTTAGGTATTATTTCATAGGTTCTCCATTACTTGGTAGTCATTTCTCAACCACCATGGGCTCACTCTGTCGGTGAAGGTTTGTTGAGGCGTCGAAGGCGTAACAGAAAATTGCTGCTTAGAAGTTTGCTTCATATTTAATAATGGATTGTAAAGCTTCGAAATAGCATTCGGAGATGTTATGGAAGATATAAGTTGTGGGTTGTTGGGGAAATTTGGCTTTGAAGTTCTGCTAGAAGTGCTTTGAAGGAACACTCTTGGGGGAAGCGGTGAAACACCCTGGAATCCACCATTATTAAACAAATTTGGCCGTGAAAGGAGCGCTGGTGAAGACTGAATTGAAGGTGGTGATGTTTCACACACAGTTCCTTGAGTAAGCTTATCGACAGAACTGACGTATATTCTGAAGTTAATATCACCATAGTTTAATTCTGATTCCAGGAACACAGGCATACGATCAGAAATTACCCATACATTTCTGCCTGCATCGATTTTAATGTCACATGGGAAAACTAGACCGACATCGTCTTTGTCTACGACAGCTATGTTTTGTGGTTTCAATGCGAAGTTTGTGCTCCAACATCCAATTGCGTTTTGATCGATTAGATTGAAAAGTTGGACACCAGTGACATCCATTACTTTAGAAGTCGTGTGCGTATCACGTCCGCGTGAGCCGACTACTTTAAATTCTTTATACGATCCAGTTACTTTAGTCTCATCTCTTAAGATTCGAGTGGACACAGCAAACTCTGTGTTACTCGATAAAGGACTGAAGTACAGCGTTCTGAATCCATCTGCGCCCATCGGAGATGCACTTATACCGAATATACCTTCTGCAAACCATTGGAAGTTCAGACCAGCTATGTTAAAGTCGCCAACGAGAGGGTCCGGCATGAAATAGCTGTGGCTGAACCTCCATGACTTGTTTTGTTCCCAGGAATAAGCGATAAGGCCATAGCCAAGTTCGTCGGAGAAGTAAGCGAAAGTATCGTCACAGGAGAGACCTTCGTCTAGAGCAATGTTCGCGATGAAGGTAGTGGAAACGATGTCTTCGGGTCTGAAAACGTATCTTCTGATACGCCGATCGTTATTCAAATCGTATACATTTAAAGCGTAGGGGCAAACATTTGTCACATTAGGATCTGAAACAATAAATAAAAGGTGCTAAGTTAATGTTGATGAATAATATCATAATATTATCTTATATAATATCAGGTCACGTTTGAGTGTTTGTAATTGCGAGAGAAAAGATGTTAATCTATTATTACTAATAGGTACTTGAGAAGATTTTGCCATGTCTTGTTTCAAATCTTGGCGTCTTAAACAAAGATTTAATTTATTGTATAAAATCTGGTTTTCAGCCACTCTCTGGGGAAGCATTCAAATTAAATCCTTCTTTTATGATTAATATATTAAACATATTTCAGTGTAATTTGTACTCACCGTATCCGTAAGTGCCAACATCCAAGACCCAAAGACGGTCACAGCTGTCAGCCTTAATTCTGTAAACCGTTGTGAGTCCATTTTCACAGTCACCCAACTCGTTGCCTCTGAAACTTGGGTAGGGAGTAAGCTTTGGAGATGGTTCGTATGGTGCATCCAGGGGTATATAGTTCAGCGTTGCTGGAATACCTGAAATTGAGAAAAGGAAGGAAATTATTTAAGGGTGTTTTTATACGATGTTAGTCATCGTTTGACTGCGAAATGCGAATGATGCAATATACACATATAGTATATACCTTTATAAAAGTAAGGTATATCTTTAGCCGAGCGATGTAAATTGTTATACCTGCTCAAATTTTTATATATAACAAGTGAATATAATCAAAATTATTAAAAAATACGACTGCTCTGCCGTAGACACACATACATACACGAACCCTGAAAACATAACACTCCTTTTTTGGGCAGTCGTGTAATAAAAAATCCCCCTCGAATGGTAGTACCACTGCTACTACGTAACGATACCACAGTCATTAATTACCTTTGGAATCTTATTCACATTTTTATTAAATGATATTTTTTAGTGAATCACTGGATATTGAACTATAGTGTTATATATTTTTGGAATCTATTCATTATTTTCTAGATGATGATTAGTTATTTTCGAATATTTTTTTCAACTTTAGTCTTCAATGCGAAACCATGGTCACCCCATCATTTAAAAAAAAAATCTAGCCTATGTCACCCGGAATAAGCTAGGGATCCTAACAATACCTCATTTATCAAAATCGGTTCAGGCGTAGAGAAGTTATGTCCACCATAACTTCTCTATACATATACAAACTCACATACATACATACTTACATGCATAAATGAACCCTGAAAACAATATACTCCTTTTTTCAGGCAGTCGTATAAAAAACTTGTAGGGACTACCTATTAGAGCAGGTATGCAATGGATAATACAGAAAATGTTCAACAAAAATATATTTACTTATTAGAAACTTTAAAGTATAAGTTAGTTATAAAAGTGTTTGAAATATTATGACCTAGGTATATCATATAAATTATCATGTGCATTTCAAACTAGTTTCACAGTTGCATAGCGCGCTTAGTACCACCAACAACTCTGTGGTACCTACCCACGATACGATTTGCATATTTTCCAACTTCCAATCCAACGTCCTTGTATCATTTACTAGCTGATGCCCGCGACTACGTCCGCGTGGATTGAGGTTCTTTTGGTTCCCGCGGGAACTCTTTAATTTTCCGGGATAAAAAGTAGCCTATGTGCTATTCCGGACTATAATCTATCTCTGTGCCAAATTTCATACAGATCCGTTCAGCCGTTCCATCCATACATCCATCCATACATCCATCTATACATCCATCCATACATCCATCCATACATCCATCCATTCAAACTTTCGCATTTAGAATATTTATATTTGATTGATTGATTATTTGATGAAGTTATTACGAGCTATTACACTGATCTCAATTGTTTTGTGCTGTTACGGACACAGACAAGAAGCCTGGTGCTATTCTAGTTGCACCGTTGCCGCCTAATTAAAGAAAAATGCGAGAAAAAGAGCATACTATCCCACAGGAACTGTTTGTTTTTCCGGGATAAAAAGTGACCTATTTCACTCTCCAGGTCCTCAAATATACCCATGCAAAAAATCACGTGGATCCGTTGCGCCGTTGAAGCGTGATTGAAGGACGAACCAAAAAACAAACTGACTTTCGCATTTATAATATTAGTAGGTATGGATTTATTTAACTAGTATGACGCGTGACTCCGCAAAACATTATGAGGGCTGTATGCTTGATAAACCCAGTTTGTAAGGTCGTTCCTTCGAACTGAGTAGGGCAAACTAGACAAACTAGTCGCGAGTCATGAGTTTTTATAAATATCAGTAATTTTATTTATTAAGAGAAGTGGTAAGTGATTTTTTCGGGATCAGGAGATTGCAGGGCGCTGTAAAATTGATTTCAAAAAAGTAAATCCAGACAGAAAACCTACTTTATAAACTTTGAAGCAACTGTTCCAAGCGATGTAAGTAGGTATTGTTAATGATTGAGGCGTCCTTAATCGCCGGCTAGTTCCACGGTGACTAGCTGGGGGGTCTTATCGAATATCTCTTAGAGTCTAGAGGGACCCGGTTAAACTTTCTAACTAGGTCAATTAAAACAATGTAGAAAAACAATCATACAGACTCTAGTTTTTATAAAACAAAATTATCCTAACGATGTACTTAACTCAAAAGTTTCCAGGTTATAGCCAATGAGCCACTATGCAATTTAAATTGAGGTAATATTTTGTAAACAAGTTTAGTTAGTTCTCTGCATTGATGTAGAATTTTAGTACCTATTTCTATTTCAATGGTTCTCTGACAGTAAAGTAGGTGTGGAGACTGCAGCCTGTTGACTTAGCTAAGTTTGCATTTCAATCTGGTTCGTTAAAACTTTGGCAAGGTGCATTATTTTTAAATTGTGGAAAAAGACGTGTTTTGTCAGTAATGCGATTTTATCCATACCTATCCATAAGTACTTATATTATAAATGCGACAGTGTACGTCTCTCTTATATCTGTCTGTAATGCTTTAACGGCCCATCTTTTCAACCGATTTGACGAAATTTGGTACAGACATACAGTTTGTGTCCCGGGGAAGCACATAATATGATACTTTTTATCCCTGAAAATTAAGTTCCCGCGGGAAAAAACTCAATCCACGCGGATATCAATAGCTATGTTTGGTAGATTTATTTTATGTATGATAATTACGTTTAAGTATTTCTGAGAATCACGTACACTAAATAAAAAAAGTCTCATGAGGATAGTACACAATAACACCTTTGATAATCTTGTTATTATTATGGTACAAAACACGTAGGTACCTACTACGTTATATGTACAAATGCGTACATTGTACGCATTTGATCTGCGGTTTGTAGTTTGATCACGACGGATGCTGACGATTGTTCCGAACTGTAAAAATTAGTTTATAGGTAGGTAAAACATAAATATACATAACGAAAAACTTACTTAGCAGGCAACAAAGTTAAGGTATTCGTGTACCCTTTTTAGGGTTCCGTACCTCAAAAGGAAAAAACGGAACCCTTATAGGATCACTTCGTTGTCCGTCCGTCTGTGTGTCAAGACCCTTTTTCTCAGGAACGCATGGAGGTATCAAGCTAATATTCATATCACATACTCAGGTCTACGGTTCCTTGGAGCTGTGAAAAAATCAAGCTTCTAAACCAACGCAATCAAAAGATACAGCCGTTTATGCTGCAAATTTTCGAATTTTCTTGCCACTCGCAAGGGAATCAAAACCTACAGGGTACCTCCCGTGAACTCAGAATCTTGAAACTTGGTACAAAGCGAGATCTTATAGCACAGATATAGGAAGAATTGCGAAAAACATAAATTTTTAGTTACATCATATAATAAAAATATTTTTATGCAAATTTTCGACACTCGCAAGGGAATCAAAACCTACAGGGTACTTCCCGTGAACTCAGAATCTTGAAACTTGGTACGAAGCAACGTTTTATAGCACAAATAGAGGAAGAATTGCGAAAAACATAAATTTTTAGTTACATCATAATAAAAATATTTTTATGCAAATTTTCGACACTTGCAAGGGAATCAAAACCTACAGGGTACTTCCCGTGAACTCAGAATCTTGAAACTTGGTACGAAGCAATTTCTTATAGCACAGATATAGGAAAAATTGCGAAAAACATAAATTTTTAGTTACATCATATAATAAAAATATTTTTATGCAAATTTTCGCCACTCGCAAGGGAAACAAAACCTACAGGGTACTTCCCGTGAACTCAGAATCTTGAAACTTGGTAGGAAGCAACGTCTTATAGCACCGATATAGGAAAAATTTCGAAAAATATAAATTTTTAGTTATATCATATAATAAAAATTAGTTTAATAATTTTAAACTTACTATCCCTTTCCTCATGAACGCGTAGATTGTATTAAATTGAAATTCATATCAAATACTCAGGTCTATAATACCTTTAAGCTGTAACAAACTACTGTCCCTTGGAGGTGTGAAAAAATCAAACTTCTAAGCCAACGCAATCAAAAGATACAGCCGTTTATGCTGCAAATTTTCGACACTCGCAAGGGAATCAAAACCTATACTTTCCGTGAACTCAGAATCTTGAAATTTGGTACGAAGCAACGTCTTATAGCACAGATAAAGGAAAAATTGCGAAAAGCATAAATTTTTAGTTATACCATTTAATAAAAATATTTTTAATAATAAGGGTTCCGTACCTCAAAAGGAAAAACAACCCTTATAGGCTCACTTTGTTGTCCGTCCGTCTTTATGTCAAGACCCTTTTTCTCAGGAACGCATGGAGGTATCAAGCTGAAATTCATATCAAGTAAACTCTACTGTCCCTTGGAGCTGTGAAAAAATCAAACTTCTAAGCCAACACAATCAAAAGTTGCAGCCGTTTATGCTGCAAATTTCGATACTCGCAAGGGAATCAAAACCTACAGGGTACGTCCCGTGAACTCAAGATCTTGAAAATTGGTACGAAGCAACGTCTTATAGCACAGATAAAGGAAAAATTGCGAAAACCATAAATTTTTAGTTACATCATATAATAAAAATATTTTTATGCAAATTTTCGCCACTCGCAAGGGAAACAAAACCTACAGGGTACTTCCCGTGAACTCAGAATCTTGAAACTTGCTAGGAAGCAACGTCTTATAGCACCGATATAGGAAAAATTTCGAAAAATATAAATTTTTAGTTATATCATATAATAAAAATTAGTTTAATAATTTTAAACTTACTATCCCTTTCCTCATGAACGCGTAGATTGTATTAAATTGAAATTCATATCAAATACTCAGGTCTATAATACCTATAAGCTGTAACAAACTACTGTCCCTTGGAGGTGTGAAAAAATCAAACTTCTAAGCCAACGCAATCAAAAGATACAGCCGTTTATGCTGCAAATTTTCGACACTCGCAAGGGAATCAAAACCTATACTTTCCGTGAACTCAGAATCTTGAAATTTGGTACGAAGCAACGTATTATAGCACAGATAAAGGAAAAATTGCGAAAAGCATAAATTTTTAGTTATATCATTTAATAAAAATATTTTTAATAATAAGGGTTCCCTACCTCAAAAGGAAAAACAACCCTTATAGGCTCACTTTGTAGTCCGTCCGTCTTTATGTCAAGACCCTTTTTCTCAGGAACGCATGGAGGTATCAAGCTGAAATTCATATCAAATACTCAAGTCTACTGTCCCTTGGAGCTGTGAAAATATCAAACTTCTAAGCCAACACAATCAAAAGTTGCAGCCGTTTATGCTGCAAATTTCGATACTCGCAAGGGAATCAAAACCTACAGGGTACGTCCCGTGAACTCAAGATCTTGAAAATTGGTACGAAGCAACGTCTTATAGCACAGATAAAGGAAAAATTGCGAAAACCATAAATTTTTAGTTACATCATATAATAAAAAAATTTTACTAATTTTAAATTTAGTACCCCTTTCCGCCTGAACGCGTAGAGATATTAAATAAAAATTAAAATAGTGATGTGGAATAAAAATACTATAACTTTTGAAGGTTTAAAGGTTTGTACGGAATCCTCGGTGCGCGAGGCCGACTCGCACTTGGCCGGTTTTTTTTAATTTGCTTTGCCAATAAATTGCTATATTCACTTTTGCTTTATTGGCTGTGTTACACGCAAATCAAATTGTATCCGTAGTTCGCACTTCATAGTAATATTAGGCATATAATAAAAACTACAACCGCAGGGATATTGCAACCGGGTAACTTACTTCAATTACCGTTGCGAAGGTGTGGGGTTAAGCAAGTTCTACCACCAGCCAATAAATAATAATTATTTATATGTACGAGCAGATACCTATACTAAAAATAAAAATTGAAGCGGTGAAAACCTAGTGGTTTAGACACCCGACCCGATACGAGGTCGCGGGTTCGATCCCCAGGCACGCACCTCTAACTTTTCGGAGTTACGTGCGTTTTAAGAGATTAAATATCACTTGCTTCAGACGGTGAAGGTAAACATCGTGAGGAAACCTGGATGCTTGAGAGTTCTTCATAATGTGGGTGGGAGGGGTGTGAAGTCTGTCCACCCTCACTTGGCCAACGTGGTGGACCATGGCCACACCTTTCTTATACCCAGAGGAAATTCATGCTCAGTAGTGAGCCGGCAATGGGCTTGTACATAATTAGTAAATTTTACCTACATTTATTGGTTCAAGGACGTTATGATACCCAACCAACCAAGATTTAATTACTTTAAATTGTTTGTAAAAAATGTATGCGTAACTACAATGTGGCGATTTTTCGTTCAAAATGGCAAAACAAGTCGGTATAATTTGGAAAATTTACTCGATATCGTAATCAGCTAAAGTAGTTACCTAACCTTACTGTGAGTTGTTATGTAGTTTCTCCGATTCAGACTATTATTATTATGAACTAGATACTTAAAGTATTACTAGATGATTCCCGAAGAATAGTTTTTCCAAGCACGTCGGAAATTTTAGATTTTCCGGGATAAAAAGTCTATCTCCGTCCCCGGGATGCAAGTTATTCTCTGTACCAAAATTCAGCAAAATTGGTTGAACGTCTGAGTTGAATAAACGAATATAATAGAGACGAATAAACCAACAAACAAACACACTTTCGCATTTATTATATTAGTATACATAAAGAAGAAAAATATAGTTGCTCCGTGATTTTGTTTGGAATAATGTATGGATCTACTTTACTGAACCAACTTTAAAAAGTAAGTAAGTAAGGTACTATTAAGAATGCTCTGCTATAAAGCTAGAAGGAGTAGGTATGTAGCCCCAGGGGTTGAAGGTTGTTAAAATTGTTTATCTTGATGCAGCATCGTACAAATAGATAAATTATATCTGTACAGAGAGACCTCATGGTTTGTGTGGTTGTGGTGAGTGAAAAAAATGGTCAATCTACTCAATTTTCCGCAACACCCGATACCAATAGGCAATAATTAATACATTTGTAAGCAATCGCCGAATATGCATACTGATATCATAGATTACGAAGTTTTGAGAGCGTGTCGAACATGCACAATATTGTCCGCTTTTTATACGACTGCCTGAAAAAAGGAGTATATAGTTGTTTTCAGGGTTCATGTATGTATGTATGTGAGTTTATATATTCCACCATAACTTCTATACGGATGAACCGATTTTGATAAATGTGGTATCGTTAGAATCCCTAGCTTATTCCGGGTGACATAGGCTAGTAAAATTAAAAAAAAATTGATGGACCCGCATTAAAGACTATAGTTGAAAAAATATATATCGAAAATAAGATTTACTATATAATCATCATCTAGAAAATGATGAGTAGATTCCAAAAATATATAACACTATAGTTCAATATCCAGTGATTCACAAAAATATCATTTAATAAAAAAATAATAACGTTTTTTCAATCCCGAATACCTAATGAAGAACTCAAACTTTTTCAGTATGTATTTTTTAACTTTTACGAGTACAACTGTCAGACAAAGGGACAAACAAACAAAAATAATGTTTTGATCTCGTGTATCGTAATTAATTAACATCTGCATTATCACTTACCTACCACCAAGTGAGACCGCAGTCAAAAGCTAACTTGCAGTGGAATAAAAAAATTGTAGGTACTATGTAGATTTGTAATGGAGTCCGAGCTCGATGTATGTGAACGAACCATTAGAGAGTCATTTTCTGTGTTCGTGCAATTACTTCTTCTACAACAGCGTTATGTACACTGCTAAGTAGTTAACGGTTACATGTATCTGCTTTAAAATGAGCTATTAAACCTATTATGCTATATTTTAATAGCTACACTTATAATAGTTATATTCATCCGTTATTCCTAATGATGTTTTAATAAGTCTACTTAGTTTATTTTTAAACTCATATTGTACAATGTAATCGACTAATCATATATTAAAAGGAAAAGTGACTGACTGACTGACTACCTTACTGATCTATCAACGCACTTAACACAACGCACACGCACTTAAAAACAAATCGGGCTAAAATTTGGCGAACAGATTTCTATCATTAGGTATCCGCTAAGGAAGGAATTTGGAAAATTCAACCCCGGAAGATGTGAAGTAGAGGTTTGAAGGTATGGAAATCGAACATAATGTGAGCGAAGTCGCGGGCAAAAGATAGTGATCAAACAAAATAGAGCTTAGGTAACGATAACAACGTGAAAGTGGTTTAATCTTCACGTGCCTAAAGTGACTACCAATATTTTATGAAGCCCGCGCTAGCCTATAGGTTCCTACTTGGAATTTTATTGAGATTACAACAAACAAGAATTTAAGGGCCTGTTCCACCACTGGCGATCGTGATTTATAATCTGACTAGCTAATGCCCGCGACTTCGGCTGCGTGGATTGAGGTTTTCGGTTCCCGCGGGCACTCTTTAATTTTCCGGGATAAAAAGTAGCCTATATGTGTTATTCCAGACTATAATCTATCTCTGTGCCAAATTTCATCCAGATCCGTTTAGCCATTGGGGCGTGATTGAGTAACAAACATCCATCCATACATCCATCCATCCAAACTTTCGAATTTATAGTATTTACTAGCTGATGCCCGCGACTACGTCCGCGTGGATTTAGGTTTTTTGGTTCCCGCGGGAACTCCTTAATTTTCCGGGATAAAAAGCCTATGTTTTAATCCAGGCTATAAGCTATCAATGTTCCAAATTTCAGCCAAATCGGTTCAGTAGTTACGGCGTGAAAGCGGAACAAACATACAAACAAACTCACTTTCCCATTTATAATATTAAGTAAGGATTTTTTTGATTTGATTGATTTAAGACATTTTCTGTTCTGTTTTTAATTGTTTTGTAGCTCTTTTTCTTTTATTCCAACAATACATCGAAATAATGTGTTTGAAAGTTATAAGCTAAACGTTTACAAAAATATTAATTGAGAATGGTAATGTGCAACCTACATTTACATACATGCTAATTTAATTTAATGCTAATAAATTATTAAACAAGTAAAATTATATAGCTTTTATTATCAATAATATCAGATTAATAATATAATTATGTCAGATGCCTGAATGAATTTGAAATTGCAAACATTATAGATGATTGATCGTTGTATTGACATGTTCAAAACCTTACTTATGCAACTTTAAATGACCATTATATTTTCTGGTACTCAAGTTTTATTTGAATAGATCATAAGTAAACTAATAATTAAGTAATTTTAAAGATGATTTTAAATTTTAAATGCTGTATCGATTCACTTCTGTTATCTTTTTGGGCTGAACTTAGGCATCACTCAGGAACTATTAAACAGGTTATTGTTACAAACAAGTCGAACACTAAAAAATATAACTATGTATTTCTCTTATATATAGACTCTAGATTAGCACAAAATCCAGTTTTAAGATTTGAAAAAATGTCTGGTAGGTATGTTGATACTGGGCTACACTTATACTGGATAACAAATAAAAATTATTAAAAAAACTTTGCATGCGGTAGATACTTTATTATGACTAGGTATAATGGGTTAGACGAACGGAAAAAAGTTTATCTGTGGTTGGACGGTTGCGTTGTATGGAATATAATACGAGTTTAACGTATGTTTAAACTAAGATAAGACCACGAGAAAGATTTTGTGTAGGCATTGCGTTGGTGAGTTCGAGACCACTAGCTTTTAATATTATATAGGTAAGCAAAAGATTTCTGAATAACCACTAACCGTATTACGACTAACAAATACTAAGCTACCTAGTCGGATATTGACCTATTTATTCATGAATTTCATAAATAAAATTAATATTATCATTACCGCAATAGTGAGTGATATCGACAATTGTGAACCTTTTACTTAATAATTAATATTCATAAAGGTATCATGGTAATTGTAAAGGCACTATTTAAAGTACAGGAGCCAATTTTTGTGTTTAAGGCTGTGTGCACACAGATAAAATAAAAGTTTTGCGTACCAACTACTACTTTGGACTAATTTTTTCATGTAAACGAATTTGAATTTGTACGGTACAAAAGCGTGTACTAAACACAACATTTGATGTCAAAAACAACGCTCGACGATTTTAGAAAATGGTATATGTATAATATAAATTAAAATTGCTTATAATAGACATAATTCTGCCTGCCTCGTTGGTCTAGTGGTTAGCATGTTTTACTGCGGCTGACGAGGTCCCGGGTTCGAGTCCCGGGTCGGGCCATAATAAGTGTTGGGTTTTTCTGACTAGAAAATCTCAGCACTAGCCCGGAGTTAGGAAGTTGGCGGTGTTTCACCCCCGTGCCTCGGAGAGCACGTTAAGCCGTCGGTCCCGGTTATTATCACTAACATGATAATAGTCGTTAAAGCCCGCCAACCCGCATTTGAGCAGCAGGGTGGGTCTAAGCTCTATTTCCCTCTCTCCTATGAGAGAGGAGGCCTGTGCCTAGCAGTGGGACGTTAATGGGCTGTAGTGGTAGACATAATTCCGAAAAGTTTCTAGTGGTTATCGTTATCAATATTTGGGTTTTGGTATTTTTAACGATTCGTAAGCGAATCGAGATGCACAATGCATAGGAGATTATTGATTCGTCCTTATCTACGATCCAGAAAACGTCGATGTGTGAACGTGCCTTTAGAGACGCTTAAATTATACCGGCATCATAGGAATTTTGGCAGAATATTATTTATATGTGTGATGTGTGTTATTTTTACTATAATCATACTTAATATTATAAATGCGAAAGTGTGTTTGTTTGTTGGTTTGTTGGTTTGTCCGTCAATCACGCTGCAACGGAGCAACGGATCGACGTGATTTTTGGCATGGGTATAGTTGAGGACCTGGAGAGTGACATAGGCTACTTTTTATCCCGGAAAATCAAGGAGTTCCCGTGGGCATAAAAAAATCATAATTCCACACGGATGAAGTCGCGGGCATCAGCTAGTTTATTATAATTAAACTATAGTCTGCCCTGAAACAGTACATTATACCATATTGTGCAGGTAATGCTCATTATTATTTTGGCGTGACTGGGCTTATACATATTTAATTAGGTAACATATTTTATGTTTCCTGCAAACTTCAATATTTAATGAAGTGTTTATTTTACGAACACTAGATAATTGCTTTATTACTTTGCAATATAGCTAGGTGTTCTCTGTGTAAAACGCTCTATTTACCAACCTAAGCACTTATTTTATGCATGTTGCGTTTATTTTTCAATTATGGGTTTTTCGCCGTATTTCTTCAAACGGCATTTCTAATTACCTGTAGCGCATTCAAAAGTTTTGTTGCTTAAATGTTGACAGTTGATGACAGCGATTAAATTCTTATGAATATAGGTTTTTTTTAATTTTGTTGGAATTCATATTCGTACATTTATTAATTACCGCTATAAATGCGCAAGGGTGTATGTATGTTTGCTACACTTTCAAGGATATCCTTGCAACCGATTTTGAAAAAAATTGGCAAATAGATTGCTTCCCGGGGAAGGATATTAAAAGTTATCTATCCCGCTATTGAGTTCAATTCAAGAGTTCCCACGGAATTAAAAAAACACCTAAATCCACGCGTATGAGTTATTAATAGCATAGTAGTTCAGTAGTTTATTAACAGCATAGTTCACTGTTAATTTTGAAATATCCTTACATCCTAGTACCTAAGATTAAGGTTTACGACGAGAAGTGAAAAAAATAATGATTTGAAATTCTATCTTGATTTTACCTTTTGCGGTTTGTTTTATGTAGTTATCGACAGTTACCTTTAATGTTACGTTTCTAGGGCACATCATTATTTATGTTAGGAATTAGGAGTGTTTTATACATGTTAAGAGTGGGTTAGTAACCAGTCATTTATTTCAATATGCTGGAATTTTCCACGTTTCTGAATTCTGTTCGATAATTTGCTAGTTTGCTAACTTTCTTAATAGTTAGTAAGGATTTGTTGTTAAAGTCAAGGTCAAAGTCAAGAGATTATTAATTCAAATTAACTGAAAAGTGCATGCGAATCGTAAAGTGACTTCTACTAACTGTTCCTTAACTTAACATCTGTTACATAATTACGAAAGCTTATTTAATTTTCTTAAATTAGTTTTATCTATACTAATATTACAAAAGTTTGGATGTACCTATGGATGGATGTTTGTTACTCAATCAGCCCGAACGGCTGAACGGAACACATTGGCTACTATTTATCCCGGAAAATTAAGGACTTCCCGCGGGAACCAAAAAACCTCAATCCACGCGGACGTAGTCGCGGGCATCAGCTAGTAAGTCGGTAATAAGTAAATTAGTTTAATAAAGAGTATGAGAGTTTTATGGGCTTTTTATTTTTTTAATTTTCTTTCAGCTTGCTCGGATTATTTCGGTTAAATTTTATCAGAGTTTATAAAAAAATTGACGAAGAGAAAGCATGAAGTATCTAATGGGGCTTACCTGGACGCCATCTTGGAACGCTGACGAAGAGCTTATTCCTCCATCGCTCAATACCAACGGGTAAAGCGTTTTGCCTGATCAGTGCACCAGTCTGGAGCGCCTGCTGCTTCAGATACTGGTCAGGATAGTTCCAATCCATTACATTCCAGGAAAACACTTCTTGGAGCTTCACCGCTGCGGAAGCAACGGCTATAAGCCCACAGAATATTAATATTCTTCCGACCATGTTGGGTGTCTGTAAATGTATAAAAAAATATTTGTTGCATGCCTTATTTAGTTTTTTTTTTAAATATATAGGCTAGCGCTTGGCTGCAATCAGACTTGCTTGCAAGTGGTGATGCAGCCTAAGGTGGAGCGCGCTTGCCTATAGAAGATGCCTATTCACTATTGATTATCTTCATCACAATGTGGTAAACCATAATTATCCTATCTGTGCATTAAATTACAAGCTAAACTCCGAATTTGGCTATTCGTTTTCTAGATGCCGCGACTATGACTACGTGAATTAAAGATTTCTGTTTCTTGCTTTTCCGAGATAAAATGTAGCATAATATTATGTGGTGATTCAGGATATAAGCTAATATTCATTACTTTCAAAATCGGTTCAGTCGTTGTGCCGTGATGGAGTAAACAAATATACTATCCAAACTTTCACATTCATATTAGTAAGATAAGGATAGTTCTAAAAAACCTACAAAAATTAGGTAGTTATTGTTGTGAAATAATTTAGTGGATAAGTGTATTCGAATTTCGTAATTTTCGAATAATAAATTCGAATTCGAAAATGAATCGTAAATCTAGGTGATGAAAACCTAGCCACCGAAAGGAGCTATTGTCTGTACTCATGTGGTGAAGTCACATTGCATAAAAAGTGTAATAGTGTATAGGTCTACTGGTATTTTCTTGAGTAAAGACAGGTTTTGTGATGTACTGATTTTGTAATTAGAGCTGGCAGGAACATGTCACATTGCAAGCACGCACGATCAATCAATCTATACAATTAATGTTTAACAATAATTATATATCCATTCACATCACGTTAATAAGGTAAGCACTCAATTATGAAAATTTGAAATTATTATTTCAGATATCAACTTGCGCGTTGGAATTCCGAACATTTATAATTTAAACTTATCAATATTGGAACATACAATACGATTGGTTTGTGTATTACGTACATTTCGCGGTAAGCCGTCCAAGCCAAAAGTGTTGGCAGTTGGAAATAAACTGAACGGTCTAAACTTACCCCCTACTATTTAAAACGTGCCTCCATCTTCTCCTTCCTAAAGCCTTCCAACGTTAAAATTTCCGAAGGAATGGACGTAGAGTTAGGAATTATGCAAATGTCCGCATCTAATTAAAATTCAAAAATAAGTAAAAATTTTCGGAAATTTCGCAATACTAAACCAGTATAACATTTTAATCACGAGTGATAAAATTGATATTAATGATGAAATGAATTGGGGTTTTCGTAACTATTGTATTAATCGCTTTTGTATTATTTATTTCTGAGTTTACGACTACGCAGTGATGATAGACAAAATGGGATTTTAGATCAAACCACATAACAAGTAAGGCTTTGCTTCTTTAGACGAAATGTACCCTAATATACTCGTAGCATACTATAATAGAGTATACTAGATGATGCCCGCGACTTTGTCCGCGTGGTTTGATGTTTTTTAACTCCCGCGGGATCTCTTAAATTTTCCGGGATAAAAAATAACCTCATTCCCGGGATGTAGTAGTTCATAGTAGTAGTTTCATTCCCCGGGATGAAAACAATCTCTGTACCTTTCATCCAAATCGGTAGAGTAGTTGGGCCGTGAAAGCGTAACAGACAAACAGAAAGACACACATTCGCATTTATAACATTAGTATGGATGGGTGTAGATACTTAATGATGCCCGCGGCTACATCCGCGTGAAATAAGTTTTTTTTTTAATTTCCACGGGAACTCCTTTTCCATTTTACGGGAGAAAAAGTAGCCTTTGTCACTCACCGTCCTCAACTATACCCATGCACAAATCACGTCGAACAGTTGCTTAGTTGCGGCATGATTGAAGGACGAACAAACACACTTTCACATTTATAATATTAGTATGAATTTTTTATCGATAATAATAATTTGAAAAAATTACATATTTAATGTTTAGTTTTTAATGTAATGTAAAATAATTTAGATTTTAATGTACTTATCTCATATTTTTAATTTGATATTTTTGAAAAAAGTAGATTAAATTTATTTGAATAAAATAATGATTAAGAATATAATCACCAACATAATAAGTTCGAAATAGAGTAAAAAGGTCATACTTAAGTGCAGTGTCAATGAAAGAGTGTTAGTGCTACAAATAATTGGACACAATAACATTAAGAGAATACTGAGTTTTAAAATGATTACATGTAGATATTAATCATAATCATCTATATTAATATTATAAATGCGAAAATTTGGATGGTTGTATGGATGTATGGATGTTTGTTACTCAATCACGCCCGAACGGCTGAACTTATCTGGATGAAATTTGGCACAGAGATAGATTCTAGTCTGGAATAACACATAGGCTTTACTTTTTATCCCAGAAAACGAAGGAGTTTCCGCGGGAACCAAAAAAACTCAATCCACGCGGACGTAGTCGCGGGCATCAGCTAGTATAAACATAAGTATGAGATAAATTAATACTAATCAGCACATAGACTATACACAGTTGGTGATAGTTGGATATAAAGTTACCATTACTTAAGTAATGGAGCTTTATGATAAGAAAAAAATAACCAACACAACATTATTATTTTATTGACATTTAATAAATATGGCAATTGGCAAGAGCTATTGAGTAAATAAAAATATTTTGATGATTACAGAATACAGACTCAAAAAATCATCAATATTTAAATCGGATGTTCCAAAACTTTGTAGGTTTACTATACTTATCGTCCTTTTTTGAACATTAGGTACGTGCAAAAATCCATACTAATGTTGTAAATGCGAAAGCATGTCTGTCTGTCTGTCTGCTACGCTTTCACAGTCCAAATACTAAACCAATGTTGAAGAAAATTTGGTACAGGGATAGGTTACATCCCGGGGAAGGACATGCTTCTTAACTCGGAAAATTTAAGAATTCCCCGCGGGAATCAAGAAACATCAACCCACGCGAGCATCATCTAGTTTGTAATAATTTATTTTAATGACGTGTCTAAGTAATACTAAGATCTCTGGTGGTTTACTGGCGCGTGATGAGTGCATGCATTTAGGTTATCCTTATGCAAAAATCAAAATTGAAAAAATTCAGCATTCCGCATTTCCACATTTTGTGAACTTAACTTTTTAAGAAGTCGACGTAGGTGACCCAAACGTTTGACCCAACGCAAATTTTATGGCTACAAGCCCATGAATGAAAACTGAAGTGTCATGCCTTTTTTACGAGTCAATACCTAGGTATACGGTATACCTAGTACCTTAAAACATAAAATAACTCGTATATTAGGTATACCGTATACCTAATATACGAGTTATTTTATGTTTTTACGAGGCTCCACCAAGGCATTACTCAAGTTCATTAACGAGTAGGTACTAATATTATTTTATACAAGTATGTAGGTTTTTTTTGTAAATAGTATGCTAAGGCTATTTATTATTTAACTATTTTTGACGAGTCGCGTGGAAGTCGCTTGTAACTGACCACCGCAACCAGTTGCAAAACTAGCTCAGCTTGAAGGAAAGTAAGTGATTGTAGTTGAGGCCAAATATAAAAATAATATTAAATACGTGGTTAAGAACAGAAGCATGACGCATAGAGGCAGAATCTCTACATATTAAGTACTTGATGATTCCCGCGACTTCGTCCGCGTGGACCAAGTTTTTTCGATTCCCGCGGGAACTCTTGAATTTTCTGGGATAAAAAGTAGCTTATGTCCTTGCCCGGGATACAACCTACCCCTGTACCAAATATCATTAAAATCGGTGAACAGATGGGCCGTGTAAGCGTAGCAGACAGACAGACAGACACACTTTCGCATTTATAGGTAATATTAGTATGGATGGATAAAGAGAAAAGTCCTGACTAACTCACAGGTTGACTCGTCGACCCCCTTGGACCTAAGAAAGCTGAATTTTGCACAGAGGTTCCCTTTATAAAGTAGACTAGGACAAACTTTTCGAAATACCAAGGCGAGCGAAGCCGCGGGTAGTCGCTAGTAATATATACAAAACAAGATCCTTGGTCGTTGAGCAACCAAGCTGGTCTCATCTAGTCTGAATATAATTTTGAATTTCCATGTAAGTAGTAAGGTAATACATCGCAAGGTACTGTAATAGGTACCTACCGTGAGATAACATTATTACCTATATTATGTTACGGGTTACCGCTTTCATTTGGCTAACCAAACTAGTGACCTTGCCAATTTTGTTTATCTTAAATAGAACCATAAATACCGAAAGTGTGTGTGGCGTATAGGCAGCTACGTACGACGACCTACGTAACATATAAAAATATATATTATCAACTAGCGGATGCCCGTGACTTCGTCCGTGAATAAACTTATTTTTGCATTCCCACGGAAACTTCTTAATTTTCCGGGATAAAAATAGCCTGTGTTACTCTCCAGGTCCTCTACTATACCCATGCAAAAAATCACGTCAATCCGTTGCTCTGTTGTGGCGTGATTGAAGGAAAAACTTACAAACAAACACACTTTCGCTTTTATAATATTAGTAATAGTATGATGTAGCTTCGACATGCTTGGATGTCAGAGTGATGGCGTCATTGCAGCATACAAATAGGAACAAATAGTGATAATAGGTACCTGCTACATACCTACACTTTTACATGATTTTGTTTTAGTAACGTACTTTTTCTAAATTAAAGTAAAAATCATCGTGATCATTGGTTATGACGACGACGAAATTATTTTTTTAATTACTGAATAATCATCGTATTTTTAAGGTAAAAAATAAAAATATGTATAGAAAAATAACTAAAGTTATTTTTTTTCGATAGCGTTCGTTGGTTACTTAAATAATTTTAATCGTTCTTCTTTCTTCGTATGATAATGAATGTAAAGAAAGAGTGAAAGAAAAAGTGTAAAATAAATTTTAAGATTAGTTCTATAATAACGTTTTATTTCAGAAATTGAGTGATAATAAATTAAAATTAATTACTACCAAGTACCAAATTAGGTTTCGTGAACTACATAATATATTCACACACTATATACGCAATAGGTAGGTAAGTATAATGAAGGAAGCCATTAATGACGTACGAAGTATTTCATCATCATCATCTCAGCCTGCGGACGTCCACTGCTGAACATAGGCCTTTCCCAAAGAAGCCAACCCCACCCGGTCCTCAGCCTTCCTCATCCAGCCACTTCCCGCCACCCTCTTAATGTCGTCGGTCCATCGTGCTGGAGGGCGAAGTATTTATCACTCGTTTTTCTGTTCTCGCTCCTAACTCCAAACGCTGTTTTGTGTCCAGGAATACTTGGCCACATTATTTAACACTGCTTGCAATTATTATTATTATTATTATTATCATTAGGCTCAGCGTATGGTTGATAAAATTAGCACTCGTATTAGATTTAAGTGTGACAAAAAAGCATTTTTTTTAATTCCAAATTATATTTTCTAAAAACAACAATAACCTAAAAAAGAACCAGATCATCATTTTGATCACATTAGTTTAAATGGCCAATATTTTTTAAAAGTAAGTTAGCCATATGAATTCACATTACAATGATCTTGTTTGCCATTACAACGATGATTGGTTAAAGATTGATAGAGGAATCATAGGCCAAACGATATTTTATGTGTTAAAATATGTAAGCATGGATCGAACTCATAAAATTATAAAAAATACTTTTACTTTTTACTTTTTTTTATCCACTACAAGTTAGCCCTTGACTGCTATCTCACCTGATGGTAAGTGATGATGCAGTCTAAGATGGTAGCGGGCTGACCTGTTAGGGGCATGGCAGTTATATTAAACCCATACCCCTATTCGGTTTCTACACGGCATCGGACCGGAACGCTAAATCGCTTGGCGGCACGTCTTTGCCGGTAGGGTGGTAACTAGCAACGGCCGAAGCCTCCCACCAGGCCAGACCAGGGAAAATTCAGAAATAATAAATTCCCAAATTGACCCTGCCGTGGATCGAACCCGGGACCTCCGCACGTTAAGACAACAGCGCTACACATTGCGCCACCAGGTCGTCAAAAATATTATTATGTATTTTTGATAGAGATCGGCGAAAAGATTAGGTGTGAGTCCACCTAAAATGCTAATAAGAAGCACGTGGATATGAACGGTTAAATATTTACATAAACATGAGTGACGAGTAGGTATGAATTTATTCATATGAGATTTAATAGAAAATCTTAAATTTTAATAAATTGTAGGTATGGTACGATGTTTTCTTTTAAAAGTTACGTTAATCTTAATGAGGTAAAATGTTTTAGCGTTAAGTTGACGAGTGAGTTAAGTGAGTGATATTGGTTAAAATGAGAGTAAAATTAGAATAACCAAACACTAATAAGTTCGAATAAAATTAGAATAAACTAGTAGAACCCGGGCACAAACATGTAGCCATACTTAGAATGAATTAAGAATCTGATGTTCATGTAGCAAACGTTTTCATTTAAATAAGCTTAGACAAAATTAAACTAACTTTGCACTATTTATAACCGACTTCCAAAAAGGAGGAGGTTCTCAATTCGGCGCGCATTTTTTTAAATTTATGTCGGTGCATATCTCCGTGGTTTCTGAACCGGTTTGAATTTTTTTCAGTCGTTAGGGGAAACTCTCGAGGTGGTCCCATAAAAAATTCTGACTCCAAATCCTCAATCCTGACACTAAAAAGGTAAAAATAAAAATTCTTCGAAGTTAACGCATCAGGCTCCCCCGACTTCAACATAGTGTGTAGAAATAAAAATTTTTATTTACTTTACAGTGGCTTTGGAAGTCGGTTTTTTGGAAAGAATTTTTATTCATAAAGAATTTTGTTCTATCTATATTTCTATATTATTATTATAAATGCGAAAGTTTAGATGGATGGATGTTTGTTACTCGCCAGAACGGCTGAACGGATCTGGATGAAATTTAGGACAGAGATAGATTATAATCTGGAATAACACACATGCAACTTTATATTCCAGAAAACGAATGAGTTTCCGCGGGAACCAAAAAAATTCAATCCGCGCGGTCGAATCAGCTAGTATCTATGTATTACCTAAGAAGACATAATTGACAACACATACGGTACACGCCTGAATTATGACTTCATGATACTATACTTACTACAAAATATTAGTTTAAGAGAACTTGAGAAAAAGTAAGACATGAAGTGTTGCACTTGCAACTAGACTTAACATTATTGCTGTAGAATTTTATTATGCTTAAGATAATAAAGTCCAACTAATTGACTGCTGTCATCGTGACTGATTTAGGACGATTTAATTTCATATTGGCGCTTAAAGTTACAGTCCACCAGGTTGATAATATATATCGGCAGAAAACTTAGTAGTTATTAGTACTTTTAGCGAAATAAGGGTGCACCACTTAGAGTGAGCATGGATTTATCTACTCAGATGAGGAAAGCGAGTATAATTGAATTACTAATATTATATTTGAATGAGCTTGGTGGCCGAGATCTTTGATAAGGCTTCAACAGGCTACTATAATGTTGAATAACTCATGTAGGTATAATCGGTGTAGGTATATATAATAAACTAGCTGATGCCCGCGACTTCGTACGCGCGGATTGAGGTTTTTTGGTTCCCGCGGGAACTCTTTAATTTTCCGGGATAAAAAGTAGCCTATTTGCTATTCCAGACTATAATCTATGTCTGTGCCAAATTTCTTCCTTCAGATCCGTTCAGCCGTTGTGGCGTGATTGAGTCACAAACATCCATTCATACATCCATCCATCCAAATTTTCACGCGTTACGAAAGGGGGCTAGACGGAAAAAATTAAGACCAAAAGTTGTAACGACACTTTTTATGAAAAGATGATTTTGGTTGCTATGACTACTTGTGTTGTTGACTTCAAGTTGTTGAAAATAAAAAGGCAAAATAATTTTAAAGAATAATTTTTTCAATAGTTACGCTAGTTATTCGTTCTAAGTTCGGAACGAAGTTCCTTTCGATTAATTAGTGTAAGAATTGTAATAAAATTTACACAGAGAAACACGCGCACGCCCCACGGCTTACAACTATAGCAAAAAGTGTCGTTACAACTTTTGGTACTTCGTTCCATACGGGTGTCCCTTGACACCCTCTCAAGTTATTTATAACGTCGTTATGGTTGACATCGTTTATATTTACGTCACGTTGTCATTTGCGTAATTTGTGTGTAAAAATAAATTTTAATCGAATGTGCAAGGTATCTCCAAGTTAACCTTATTGGTAAAAATAGTTGTCTTGCATTCACCAAGTATGTACCTACGTGGGAGCTAATCTCTTACTCCAACGAAAGTGGCCTTGGATGATAAAATATAAATAATTGGGTCATTAATTATTGCCTATTGCGTACATTTACTTACGCGATAATTGAAATTACAATCGTGCATTGTCGAGTCAACATCTCCTGAAGATGCTCCGGTGTCGGAGTGAAACGTACGTTGAGAATAATTTGGAAGATTTGTGTGGTGTTGTGTTGTACCGGTGCGAATTTCTGGCTTACTGTGCGGTGAATATCGCAAGCTGCAAGTAGTAGAAGTAAACTTCTAAGTAGTTCCTTCATTATCATGGACTTCCGCAAAGTAAGCAACGCCTGCTTCTATCCAATACATCAGGAATTTTTATAAAAAATATTCTTAGGTTACGGTTTAGTTTCCTTTAATAATAAAAAAAACTTTAAAAAATTACATCTATACTAATATTATAAATACGAAAGTTATGAGGGATAGAGGGAAGCATCAATTGATGGATGGATGTATGGATGGATGGATGTTTGTTACTCAATTACGCCAGAACGGCTTAACGGATCTATATGAAACTTTGCAAAGAGATAGATTATAGTCTGAAATAACACATAATCTACTTTATATCCCGGAAAATTAAAGAGTTCCCGCGGGAACCAGAAAACCTCAATCCACGTGGGCGATGTCGTGGGTATTATCTAGTAAGTAATTAGTGAATATGATTATTTTTTTAGGCGAAATTTGTTTATGTTTGTATGCTATACAAATTAATATTATAAATGCGAAAGTTTGGATGGATGGATGTATGGATGTATGGATGGATGTATGGATGGATGTTTGGATGGATGTTTGTTACTCAATCACGCCCCAACGGCTGAATGGATCTGGATGAAATTTAGCACAGAGATAGATTATAGTCTGGAATAACACATACGCTACTTTTATTCCGGAAAATGAAAGAGCTCCCGCGGGAATCGAAAAGCCTCAATCCACGCGGACGAAGTCGCTGGCATTAGCTAGTGTGCTATTAACTTAAATTTACACTAGGTAGGGTCAGAACAGAGACTGCAGCCGCTCGTCTCAATCGATTGACGTTATTACTGTTTATTGTTATTACCACAGGAAGGAAAACAGCAGAAACACTAAAAATTCTTCTGGTACCTAAGCATTAAGTTTACCTTTCTCTGAGCATTTAACATTTTCGGAAATAATTAGCAATTTTTACTAGATAACTAGATGGGTGATTTCTAAAATGAGTAAACCCTAAATTTGAATACAACTTGTTCACAAATGGACGAGATATTGTGTCTCATAGGAATTTTTACCATTTTCACGCTTCTAGTTATTGTGCCGTCTACCATGCTATAAAAGTAATCTTATACCCACCTACCTTGGATCTTGTACCAATTTTAAGTGTACGTGTCCAGTCCATCCAAAAAGACGAATCAACTGGAGAAAACATACACAAATACCTTTCCATATTTTCCCTTAATATTCCAAAAATGAAGTCCGAAGGATGTTACTGTTTTTGTAAGAATCTACGTAATCGTTTACCAAACATTTTTTGTTGAAAAATACCAATAAACCAGTCCCGGATTTTTGAATTTTCAATTAATTCAAAAACCCATTCATAAAGCATGAATGAAATTTTGAGTTCAAGATCAAGATCAATTTTTTGACTCAGTAATAACCGGTTTCGCTTTTGAACTCTACTGGAGCTCATATATTTTTGAAAGTTGATACTTGCAGGTATTTGCGGTAAGAGCTTATATTTTCAAACTTCCGTTCTGAGCAAAGATTAAAATAAGATATAATAATAAGGTCACCTCAGAAATATTTTCTGAGGTGACCTTATTTTCTTGTAGAATTCCTAACACTAGGTGAGTACTTAATAAACTGTATTTAGAGCAAATGCTTATAATCAATTAAATATTCAATTCCTATATTAATATACGATTAAATGGAAATTGCAACAGTCCAAACGTGTCAGTTTACCCTACTTGATTCAGTGGGTGTTATGCAGGCTTAACACTATTTTAGTTAAAAGCTGACTATTATTTTTAATCAATGGTAATATTTAAAAATGTAAGTATATTTCAATCTACAGGAAATGTTTTAGTATAATAACATGTATCATTATATATTATGCAGCGCAAGACGTGTGAAAATATTATTAAGGTGTTTCTACACTGAATTTTCCGCGCGTTTCTCTGTTTTTTTTGACTCCAATCGGGGCGGTCGTTAAAATAAAGAAGTAGCATTCCTAAGATATATTCATGTATTTGCTTGTATGCTTTTTCATGGTTCCATTCTTAATAATTTACAGGATGAAGTCACTTGATAGCGATTAATTACTGTTCACCATTTCTTACCCTCATCTTTTAACACTGAAGAATTGCCGTAAATACAAAAACCGGCCACGTGCGAGTCGGACTCGCGCATCGAGGGTTCCGTACAAACCTGTAGTAAGTTTAAAATTATAATATTAAAAATATTTTTATTATAATATATGGTAACTAAAAATGTATGCTATTCGCAATTTTTCCTTTATCTGTGCTATAAAACCTTGCTTCGTACCAAATTTCAAGATGCGTTGGCTTAGAAGTTTGTTTTTTTCACAGCTCCAAGGGACAGTAGACCTGAGTATTTGATATGAATTTCAGCTTGATACCTCCATGCGTTCCTGAGAAGAAGGTTGACAGACAGACAGACGGACAACACAGTGATTCTATAAGGGATGTCTTTTTGAGGTACGGAACCCTAAAAACGCGCTGTGTATGAGTGTTGTGTGAATACCTACATCGTAGGCGTAGGCTCTAAGCAATCAAGTGAATCGATAGCAACACTTACTGGTTTTAATGCAATAACTCATTGGAAATGATTAAAATGAAAAGTATATCAAACTGTGTTAGTTAGGAACTCGGGTTCATTATTGAATACAATTATTTATAATCCTTCGTAACGGTTGGGCGAGTTTACCTACACCTGGTTCCGTTAGTTCACAACATTCGAGTACACACTCAGTTTATACAGAGGTATATCGAATTACCTAAAAGTCCTGCGTGCATAATCTTGTTCTTGATAGTTTAACAATTTTGATTGCGTGTACGCACGACTTGATTTTAGTTAGTTCGTTGATGTAGAATAATAAATGGCTGCAATACAGTTATGGAAAAGATTCTGTCCCTATTATGTAGGTCAATTAAATTTAAAAGTATGGTTTAAAGTAGGCTTTTGGGATTGCGTAAGAGTTGCAGTATAAAAATTCGTCGGAAATTCGTTTAAAAAACTACTTAACCCAGTTAATTAGTTACTTCTTACTACCTACACACCGGTAACGGACGTCGCGTCATGATAGTCTCACAAAAACTGGTCGATACCAAAACTGCAATGAGTTGTAAATATTTCTCTTGAAAACGTAAATACCTAACAACTTATACTAGGGTCAGGGCCGATTCCTTTTCATTCCGTATTGGCGTGCCTTACTTTATGACCTACTCTAGTAAACAAGTATACCTTTAAATTATTCAATGATTTTCATGATTACAACACAACTAGCTGATGCCCACGACTTTGTCCGCGTGGAATATTTTGTTGTATTCCCGCGGGAAATCCTGAATTTTCCGGGATAAAAATTAGACTACTTTTCACACTTTTAGTCACTTTTCAGGTCCACAACTATACCCAGGCAAAAACCACGTCGATCCGTTGTTCTGTTGCGGCGTGATTGAAGGACAAACAAACACACTTTCGCATTTATATTATTTGTAGCACAACTGTACTACTCGGTTCGGTCGGTCGGTACTGTACGGTATCTACTGTAGTAGGTATAGCTTAGGTGGATACATAGGTCCAACGCGTATTTAACGCGTATAGCTTTACGATTTTATTTTACTTTCAAGCATCTGCAGACAATACTAAGTATTACAGATTCAGTTAGGTACATATATACTTATATCAACTTAAAATACCTCTGACTGCACTTATTAATAGTTTATTTTAGAGGAAGAAATACTTTTTACCCATCTACTTGACTTACGAATCAAATACCGAATAGGAATTTAATGCTCTAGAAAGTAATTTCTTGCATTAAGCAGATAGGTAGAGGAAGTAATGTAGTGGTTGAAGTGAAATTAAATTACTGGGAGTAATCACAAATGTTAGGATCAGATTAGACTATTTCACGCGGTGGTTGCTTTGATTCCTAAATGTTCGTAGTTCATAATAATTTCGACAGTTACCTACCGAATTGTGGTTAAAACTTGATGGAAGTTTACAGGTTACATTGTATGGCGAGTGGGTATACTTGCATCGTTCCTGTGTGTATTAACTAGTTAGGTAATGACAAACTCCCTGGCACAGTGGTGAGCGCTGACATCTTATAGTGGGATGTCACGGGATCGATTCCTGGTAGGGCTAACTTGGAAATTTAAGTAACTATAATAATTGCTGTTTTTTTCTGTTATAGGAGGCTTCGGCCGTGACTAGTTACCAGTTACCACACCTTACCGACAAGCAATTTAACGTTCCGGCACAGAATAGGTAATAGTACAGCTGTCCGGTACGTTGCCGTGTAGAAACCGATTAGGGGTATGGGCTTAATATAATTGCTATGCCCGTACCCCCTAACGGGTACCATTTATGAGTGCATCATCATGATTCATTACTTACCATCAGATGAGATCATAGTCAAGGGCTAACTTGTAGAGGAATAAAAAAAAGGTACTCATAATAGCACAGCGCAGTCAAAGATGCTGATGATAGACGGTATAACGCAACGTGTTAGTAATGTAGAGCCTAACGCTAGAGCGCGCTCTACATTAGGTACTAGCATTATGTTAATTGCTGTCCTTAATCGTGTGGTAAAAACACTACAATAGTTATTTACGCTACAAGTGCAGTATGATGAAAATTATACACTCGAGGTGCAAACTTTGATGCCTGAGCTGCACAAAAAGTCAAACGAAGAGGCTCTTTTTATTACACCATTGTACATTGACAATAAATATAATAAATTACATAATGCCTAATTGTCTAAGCAAATCATCATTTGACAGCTTAAAACGTATTACTCGAACAGTTTAAGGAGTTCATACATGCTTTTGACGTGCTGTACGCTTACTCTGAGTTTTTACATTGCAAATTCGATTGACGTAGTGAGCGTTCGCTCACATTAGCGTCAAATTAAAATGGACCCAAAAGCTCTTGCTTTAAAGTCACAAATTCAGCGTTTGGAGCGCTGGCTGTGAATAAATACACGAAATGATGAAATGAGCTCTAAACCAATACAGTTAAGGTTCATTTTACTTTAACGCTAATGTGAGTGAACCCTCAATACGTCAATCGAATTTGCAATGTAAAACTCAGAGTAAGCGTACAGGCATCTAATCTTTTTGACAAACGATTACGATTACGATTCCCTTACACAATCGAGGGGCTCGTTACAATAAATACCGACTCATAGGTATAATTATATTCCTCAGGCTTGTAATCTGACCAAGGTTTGAATTGTTCCCGAGCACCTTTTTCTTTTAGTGTTTTCACGAGGTTACCCAGATAACTGTGTAGTACATGTACAATTGTACACCTACTTACCCTACGTCCCAGTTAATTTTCGATATATCTGTCCGTGTATTTCATTCATTTTGCAATATGTGGTTGGGTTTACGAAATATTTACCATAGTAAGTATACGTGTCACGATTTGTTCTTAATCTAACAAATAGATTCCATGAAAATTTCTACAGCTGTAATAAAATCGATATTAATACATATTATAAATGTGAAAGTTTGGATGGATGGATGTTTGTAACTCAATCACTTCCCAACGGATCTGGATGAAATTTGGACAGAGTTAGATTGTAGTCTGGAATAACACATAGGCTACTTTTTATCCCGGAAAATTAAAGAGGGCCCGTGGGAACCGAAAAACCTCAATCCACGCGGACGAAGTCGCGGGCATTAGCTCGTCGGTTTATAAATTTATTTATATTATAATTAGTTGTGTTGATATGCTTCATAAAAGGGTATGAAGTACATGGCAATATCACGCCACTTACTTACTCTGAGTTTTAACATTGCAAATACGATTGATCGACGTGAGAGCTCACCACGCCAAGTTTAAGCGAACGTCAAAGTAAAATGGACCCAAAAGCTCTTGCTTTAAAGTCACAAATTCAGCGTTTGGAGCGCTGGCTGTGAATAAATATACGAAATAATGAAATGAGCTCTTAACCGATGCAGTTAAGGTTCATTTTACTTTGACGTTCGCTTACACTTGGCGTGGTTAGCTCTCGCGTTGATCAATCGTATTTGCAATGTCAGAACTCAGAGTAAGCGTACTGTTATCCCACCTGTTGCCGAGACATTTCCAACATTGAGTGCTCATTAGGAGGCGCATCTGCTTTCTAAAGCATCGGCGATTCCGTGTTTTGTGATCGTTGATTTAATACGCGATTAGGTCTCAACGAGGGATATAATAAAAGTAAAAGTAAAACTGTACCAGAAAGTGGGTGTTCTTCAATAAATCAGTAATAAAGTTTTTGTATCCTTAACTTTTGAAAATGCGTAAATGCAGTCTTTATGGTTCGTAATACGAGAGCGTAATAAACATTGTTTGAAGGTTTCATGAAGATTCTGAGATCTTATAAAGTCTTCATAGGGTGATCTCGTTCAACTGCACATGATGTACTTATATTTAAGTACATCATGTGCAGTTCGTATCCATCGTATGGTATCGTAACCATAATTGTAACAAACAAGTGTCAGAAAACATGATAAAAATGGTAGCACTGTATTTATTTAGACTAATAAAAAATATCAAACTAAAGCCTGTAAAGAAAAGATTAGCTAAGAGTCAACCGGTAGTCCCACCCAAAAACTGCGTTAAATAATATATTACTAGAGGTCGCCCGCGACTTCGTCCGCGTACAATTGTTGATTTCCCATGCGATTATGACATTTTCCCGCTGCAAACAGCCTATCTATAGAGGCTTTATATAGCTTATGCAGGTTTTTTTATTATTTAAAACTGATAACTTAAATGCTGATTTTCATGTCTATACTTCAAAGTCATAAAATTTGTATGTAACCTTTCACCCCCATTTCACCCCTTTTGGGGTGGATTTTCGTAAAATTGCTTATACAGGTTATTATTATTTATAACTAATAGCTTAATAGCCAATTTTCATGTCTCTAACTTCAAAAACAAAGGACTTTCATATAAACTTCCAACCCCTATTTTAACCCCTTAGGGGTGGATTTTCTCAAAACCCTTTCTTAGCTGGCGTCTACACCATAGAAGGAATCTCATTAGATTTTAGAGGAAAAAACTCATTAGATTTTCACTCAAATAATCTTTTACAAGTGTTTTTGAATCTTCGAATGAATCTAGCACTGTGATGTGTGTGCCAATTTAGGGTAAACTATTTCAATTCCAAATTTTAGCCAAGTCCGTTCAATCGTTGTAGAAACTTTCACATTTATAATTTTAAGTACATGGAATAATAATATATATATTTTGTACCTATATCTATTTTTAATTGTGTTTACGCGTGGTTTATGCTACTGAATTCTGGAACCCTAAAGTAAGTATACTCCGACGCAGTCTTGAAATTACGATGTTCCAATTAGCTGGCTGCCGGCCAAAAATCATGAATGGTTTTACTCCTCACTTCTGACTATAAACATACCATCAAGAACAATGTTGGTGCTTGAAGCTTATTTGAAATTAAAATCAATGCTATGAAAGACAAAGATATTCCATTCAGTGACAATGGGTGAATGAAAACGAGGTGCCGGTTCGACGTATTGCATTGTTAAATGTTTTAATATAAGAAGCAAAAATCTAATTAGGGAAATTGAATATCATGCCCAAAGACCCGGACGCCTTGCGATGCTTTTATTAAAAAGTTATCTTCTTTTGTGACTGACTGCTTAAGTTCCAATAATGGTATTTGCAAACGGTTTCCTAACGTTCCGCATTTTTTTGTTACATAAATTTTTGATTGAGATGCCGCGTTTCCACCTAATCTGATCTGATACAGCTAGCTCCTGACAGTAAGCTGTATACCGTATACCTAAGACTTGGGTACAACCAACGCGTAACAACGACGGAAACACATTATCCTACGAGACGTAATGAATTCTCACGCAGTTAGGTACCGCCTCGCTCTGCAGTGTGAACTTTCATTAAGTATAAATTTCAAATTGTACACACATACACACATATCTGTACAATGTCCTTCACGCAGTTACTATAACGGTTTGCATGGTTTCAAGACTTTATACATAAGAAATATTTTGATAAAAAAAGGATTTAATTATTAAATAAGCACCAATTCTCGTGCAATAGCCTATCGATTTCGATATCGGATCAGATAAAATGAAAACTTGCAGATTTGCGGCACGTGCCAAATATAATTATTTTTAAAAAGCGAATGCCATTTTTTAGTACAGGATCCACGCAATTATACGGATCGAATAATTTTCAAAAACCAGTTATGCTTGTTTTGGAATAAAAAAGAAAGTTAAATCAGGGTTCAAGTATGTTTTTTAAAGCTTCTTGTCCAAAATAGATATTGTGATTCTTCCGGACACTTTGCCATAGTAAAAAATATTATACATATACCTACTGAAGTATTTGATATAGTTAAAGCTGCACTTTTAGATACTGGTAGCATTTTTAGATACATCATGCTGGAAGACCACTTTCCTCCAGCTATGGATAAGGAAGGCTCAGGATCTGGTATGGTTATTGGTTGCACTCGGTGGTCTATATTTCTAGCTGTGGCCTATATTATGTCTACAGACTGTGGTTAATATTTTGATTGCATCGCTAGTTCTTTAAAATTATTTTGTCATGATTTTTTTACGTTCTCCCGATGTCTATCAAAGTCGTTCGATTGGCCATGCCATAACTCTGCCACTGACTTCACCATACATAACCGCTTCGTACTTTTCCAAGGACATTTGAACAAAGTAATACGAACATCAATGTTCAATAAAATCGATTTCTGTGTCCAGTATCACCTTATACGGATCGTCACTATTGTTCACTAAGTGCTTAACGTAGTGTTAATACATTTATGGAAGTACAAACCTGAGCAAATACTGAATGACTTACACAGGATGATCTGATGATCACCAACAATATCCCTTTTTCGTCAACTGAGTTTACATTAAAAAACCCAGATCCAGTTTCTGGGGCACTCAAATGTACTGCTCCAAAGTGATTTCAATAAAATAGGTTCAATATAAAAAGTTGTCTTCGTATTGATAATACGCCAATATTATCTCGAAATGCATGTCACCTTATCGGCAAATAAATTTTAGACAAAACCGTGTAATATGGTGATGAGTGTCTTAAAGGGCTTATTTTTAGTCCTCATTGCATTCTTGGTAGAGGTCCGAGTCCAGTTTAGGAAACCTGTCGGTGCGTCGACTGTCGAACCTCTTTGTCGCGTGCCTATCGTACTAGGTGACCATCTTTTATTAAACTTATGGGTAAGGCAGTGTTTGTGTGTTTACTGTGGTTTGTGGGTTTCTTTAGGTCATCGATTGAGCTTATATTTTGTACACATACACGTTTAGTTTGGATGACAATTCATGGTAAAGTTAACTGATGTCATTCTAGATGGCGAACAAATTATTTTTATTTATAAGAAAATTAAAAGGGTTTGCTGAGACGAATACGAAAAATTGTAAGACGTCACACTAAATTAATATGGAGCATGGAGGACGATAAAAGCTTGGTTTTAAAAATATTATATTTTAATGATTTAAGATTTATTTGTTACTAGCTGATGCCCGCGACTTCGTCCGCGTGGTTTAAGTTTTTTGTTATTCCCGCGGGAACTCCTTAATTTTCCGGGATAAAAAGTAGCCTAGTATGTCACTCTCCAGGTCCTCAACTATACCCATGCCAAAAATCACGTCAATCGGTTGCTCCGTTGCGGCTTGATTGAAGGACAAACCAACAAACCAACAAACCAACAAACCAACAAACAAAGTGACTTTCGCATTTATAAGTTAAGTATGATTAGTATGACTATGTCCGTCCGCCAGCTGTCTATCATACTGGTATATTTCAGTATCTACTCATGAATATTATTAAAATACTAGACGATGCCGCGACTTCGTCGGTGTGGATTAAGTTTTTTTAATTCTCGCGGGAACTCCTTAATTTTCCGGGATAAAAAGTAAAAAGCCTATATCCTTCCCCGGGATACAACCTATTATTGAACAGATGGGCCGTGAAAGCGTAGCAGACAGACAGACACACTTTCGCATTTATAAAATTTAACAGAACGCCAGGGTGGAATTCGGCATTCTTACAGTTTGCAGAAACTAGTAGAAAGGTGAAAGATCTGCTAAAATATTAGGTAAATTAATATACCAACACTTACAGTGAAATATCAACACGGTCATGTTTGTCGTCGAAAGTTGATAACACAAGTTTTTTGGTAAATCTACGCTAATAATTAATTAACACTGTGTCAAAAAAAAAAAAACTACCTACCTGTCTTATACCAAATCTATACTAATATTATAAATGCAAAAGTTCGGATTGATGGATGGATGGATGTTTGTTACTCAATCACGAAAGAACGACTTAATAGATCCGGATGAAATTGACACAGAGAAAGGTTATAGCCAGGAATAACACATAGGCTACTTTTTATCCCGGAAAATTAAAGAGTTTCCGCGGGAACCAAAAAACCTCAACCCACGCGGACGAAGTCGCGGGCATCAGCTAGTGTAATATAACAACTAAGATCATGCTAAGGGTGACATGAAATACATTTTAAGTCAAGTAAACATAGTCTAGAATCTTAAAATAACCTAAATCTAAATCCAAAACCAAAAGAAACTTGCTCTTGTACAGTACATATTTTATTCACGGCAGTTTAAATAGCAGAATATAATTCAGGTTTCAGGAAACAAACGTAGTTTTCCACTAAGATTAAATTTATTATTTATTACCTAGGTAGGTAGTAATAATAGGTAATTATTATAGTTAAACGAGGTAGTCTAAAGTTCCAAACCTACTTATTTAGGTAAGTATATTTTGATTAAGTAACACATTTCAATCATTTCAAAATCTGAAATATTGCTTTAATTTATGGAGATAATGGATCTATCTTAATTAATTGTTGGCAAACAATAAAACAGAACTATTTGTAAAAACAGCTATAAATAGTGGTCTATTATAGCTGTTTTTACAATTAGTCTAGAAACCTCAATATAGTGGTATATATTGAGGTTTCTAGACTATTATGACTATAGTAGGACGTACTACGGTAACCTTCACACTGGCGAAATCGCACTACTGACAGGGCAGGATAAAATGTCCGCATGGAACGTCAGAGTTGTATTGGAAATAAGTTTCGTCCTGTCGCGCCGGTCTGTTCTATATCAACAATACACACTACACTTTCTATAATTTGTCAATGAAAAAAAATGTAGTGTGTTTTCCCCTAATACATCGGCCGAAGCGCTCAATTCGGGATTCACTAATTCTTTCACGGAATCCGAAATGCACTGTATGATGCCCGCAACTTCGTCCGCGTGGATTAAGGATTTGATTCCTGCAGAAACTTTAATTTTTAGGGATAAAAAGCCTAAGTCCTTCCCCGGGGTGCAACGTTTCTCGGCCTATCGTTCAAAATGGGTTGAATGGATGGACCGTGAAAGCGTAGCAGACAGACAGACAAATAGTCAAACGGTCAGATAGACACACTTTCGCATTTATATTTTTTACCTATAGCTAATATAATAGATAAGCTAATATAAAAGATATTGTTTGTGGTGTCGTGACGTGAGAAGTCGAGAACCATGCCATAATATTATAATATAGGACAGCAATGTGTTTGCAACTTTACATTAGGTACCTACTATAATGAGTGTAGTTTTGTTTAAGTAATGTAGTTTGACGGATGACATTTCGTAATTTATAAACACCTACCAGCTACCGGAAATGCCTCAATTTCTCATGAGAATATCACCATGCTATTGCACAATATTATGATATGAAATAGTTAAAGTATTATCTACTAAAATTGCATTTGAAAAAAAAAATGTCAGCTTGTAAAAATTATACTTACTTATTTATCCATTTTTAATGTGATGAAATTTTTGTTATTTGGCTTGCACCGCGAGTCTGCGATTATTTTATAGACATCTAGTCTAGATGATCCCCACGACTGCTTTCGCGTGTATAAGTATTAGATATTGAAATCACGTACTAAGCAACTCTTTGATTTTCCGGGATAAAACATGTCAATGCCTGCTGGGACACAGAATTCATAATAGTTTGCCCGGGATTTTAGTAGACTCGGTACCGATTTTGTTTAAATCAGTTAAACAGACGGGCCGTGAAAAGGTAACGAACAGGTCAATAAGGTCTGCTTGGTAGGTATAGTATAGGATAGTGACCTAATGAAGTTTTATATCTACACATTTACTCCGTAGGTAAGAAATTCCAAACGATAGTTGAAAATTAGTCTAACTACTTCGAAACTGAAAACTATAAAAAAGATAAACAGGGATTTTGACAATACACTAATTAGTCAAAGATAGCGACGATGAGGGCTTCAATAGTGAAGAAAGCGGCATAAAGGTTAGTCCTTATTTTTCAACTTCTTTCATAGTCTTCCCTGAAGAAGAATTCATTATAAACACCCTCTCAAAATAGACAGAAGAGTTGTGGTCACAAAACTAGATAGATATATTATGGCCTGCACTTTATACGTGACGGGGAATAGGAACAAAAGTTGAAACTCGAAACTGGTTCTGATTAGCCTTGACTGATCGTATCTGCAGCTTAAACTTTATCCTCCCAGTCTTATCTTCATCTGTTTGTAAATTATAATTTATAATACTGTTTTTCCACGGCAATATAAATTACAATAATCTTAAAGTATTATTTACGCGCGCTATTTAAGCTCTTAAATAAACTGAGCATTTATTTCAATACAAATCTTTGCATTAATATATTCCCCAGGCGCTTTACACAAGCGGTGACATAAATCATTATAAAATATTATTACTATTTTAGTTGTTCTAGAAAGTTGAGATTTAAAAGTCAGTGATCTCCCGCACAATATAGGATTTTTGGGAGATCAATCGTGTTTTCGACAGCAATTAGGTACCTACCTATACTTATGGTTTGGATTTATTTTGTCTATCTAAAAATATAGCTGAATAAAGAAAATAGAAAATGCTGAAATATATAAAAATACCTCCTAGATCACTTACTTATAGATTCGACTTTTCCGACATTTCTAGAATAGGTATAACTAGATATTATTTTGGCAAAAACTTTTATCTCGTCAGGTCAGTGAGATGAAACTTTACCTATTTATCTTGCTTTACATAATATTATTACCTTGTTATCAGTAAAAACTTTATACTAGGTACCTGCTTGTGTTAAACGTATCGCATCTTTATGCATGGGTATTGAATTCAGGTATATAGGAATACTTTAAAAGACGAAAATCGTGTACGAATGTTGAAATATTCAACTATGTAGTCGTGAATGTACACTGTTACACCAACGCACTATTTCATAACATTCTTTACATTACAGTTAGGTGTTAATTAAACAATTAATTATTTATAATTACTGGCACGAGTGGGTTCGTTGTTCATAGCCGGGGCTTGTAATAATTGCGATTTAAAATCAATTATTGCGGTATACCTACCTATACCTACTCGATTTCTATGAAAATAATATACCTAATTGTATAGGAAGGTATAGGTATTATAAATACGAAGTGGGTCTGTCTGTCCATCTATTATGCAATCTCACCTGATAGTAATTGATGATGCAGTCTGAGATGGTGGCGGGCTAACCTGTTCAGAATTTAGCATTTAGGTATACCTCTTGGGCTCTTTATTCCGTGATTAAACCTATACCCCTTATCTACACGGAATCGCACGCACCGGAATGCTAAAATGTTTAAAGTCCAGAAGTTTGACGAAAGTTAGATACGGATATAGGCTACATCTTTTCGTAAAAACCGAGTCCTAATGTGATTGTGAAAAAATATAAATCAACTTGGACGAAGTCACGGGCATCATCTAGTATATTTTTCTCTATTCGTCTGTCTGTCTGTTACGCTTTAACGGCCCATCTTTTCAACCTATTTTTATGAAATTTGGTATAGTGATAGGTTGCAACTTGCAACTTGCATCCCCGGGAAGGACATATAGGCTATTATCCCGAAAACTTAAGGAGTTAATTATTATAGTACTACATAGTAAATGGTAACGACTACTATTTTTAGGGTTCCGTACCCAAAGGGTAAAAACGGGACCCTATTACTAAGACTCCGCTGTCTGTCTGTCTGTCTGTCTGTCTGTCTGTCTGTCTGTCTGTCTCCAGGCTGTATCTCATAGACCGTGATAGCTAGAAAGCTGAAATTTTCACAAATGATGTATTTCCGTTGCCGCTATAACAACAAATACTAAAAATTAAAAAAATATATATATTAAGGGGGGTCCCCATACAATAAACGTGTTTTTTAATAATTTAAAACTTACTACATGTTTGTACGGAACCCTCGGTGCGCGAGTCCGACTCGCACTTGGCCGGTTTTTTATACTACTTACTACCTCTACTGATCACATATGCATTAAAAACGAAAAATTTGTGCATTTCTTACTTGGAGGTTGCCGCAAAACGAGCGTCGCGTCGGTTCTCAGGATCGATGGTGAAATTATGGTAAATTACACCATCAATTGCGTACCAATATGGGATAAGTATTGTGCGACAAAGTGTTTAACCGGCGACTATAAATTTTTTAAAGACGCTTCACAATGTAAATTTTAAATGCCCCAAAAAGAACCTTCAATGTACATGGATAAGTTTTAATACTTCTGTACTAATATTATAAATGCGAAAGTTTGGATGGATGAATGTAACTCAATCACGCCAAATCGGCTAAACGGATCTGGGTGAAATTTGGCACAGACATAGATTATAGCCTGAAATAACATTTTACCCCGGAAAATTGAAGAGTTCCCGCGGGAACCAATAAACCTCAATCCATGCGGACGAAGCCGCGGGCATCAGCTAGTAAAAAAATAATAATGGTCCAGTATTGAAAAGTCTTTATCGTCAAGGCCCAGGATTTGATGCAACACTGGAAGTAGTTTGGTATAGCTATAAATAATAATCTACTAGCTGATGCCCGCGACTCCGTCCGCGTGGTTTTTCTTATTCCCGCGGGAACTCCTAAATTATCCGGTATAAAAAGTAGCCTATGTTACTCTCCAGGTCTTCAACTATAACCTTGCCAAAAATCACACCGATCCGTTGCTCCGTTGCGGCGTGATTGAAGGACTATCAATCAAACAAACACACTTCCGCATTTATAATCATCATCATCATCATCATGATTTTTAAGGACTAGAAGTATGTATATTTTCCAACTGGATTTCATTAAAGTACTACTTTAACTGGGTATAGTACTTTGATTTATTTTAATAGTCCACTGCATCGTAACTCTGCTATACCTAGGTCCTAGGCTCCTAGGGTGTTGTTCGATCACAAGTTGACTTGTCCTGGGTTTTCTCGGGTTCTTCCGTATTTAAATCATGTACTAGAATCATTATATTCATCATACTATAATATTATAAGTTATGTTTTTTTGTTGGTTTTTCCTTTAATCAGCAACAGATCGACCTGATTTTTAGCATGGGCATAGTTGAGGACTTGGGAGTGTGACATAGGTTACTTTTTATCCCAGAAAATTGAGTAGTTCCCGTGGGAATTAAGAAAAACTTATTCCACCCGGACGAAGTCGCGGGTATCAGTTAGTTTGTTTATAAGTCACAAGCATTTACATGTAAAATTCTTCAAGAGAAACCCATCTACCGCACCGCCGCTAACTTGAACCACTAGGAATGCCCTTCCTTCCATTTTCCCGTCCACTTTTAAATATAGGTTTCTTCAAATCTAAAGTGAATCTAGGCATCTTCAAGGCAAGCGCGCTTCACTAGGCTGTACTAGGTCACTAGGCTGGATCACCACTTTACAGTAAGTCTGATCGCAGCCAAGCACTAGTCTATAAATATAAAAAATAGCAGCTGTTTAAATAAACATGAAGGAAATCTGTTTACTACTCTTGAGATGAGCATTAGCAACAAACAGACATGGCGGACTGACTTTACTTTTTACTAGTGATAAGGGATTTCTCTTTTGCCCGTAGTGAAGGCGTAGGTCAGTTTAGAGGGTTGAGCCACGTGCCTTGCCAGCAGATGTTCCGTGACACCTGCCTTGCCACTACATCCATCACATTCTAACACATACCAATGGTATATCTTTGTCCCTGTCCTTATGTACTTATTTTTATATAATTTATACGAAATGACGGCAAATAGAGTGGACCTTGTGGCGGTTATAATGACCAAACCTAATTTGTATTAATTGCGCAAGTCTATCGACCTACCTATCCGACTGTAACAATGTTCTATCTAGAATCTTTTACTATCTTTGGTTTAGGAAACTGTAGACAGCAATCTTATTTTCCCTACAAATCCTGGCCCGCATTAAACTACATACCTAATTGAGATTAAATACTAATACCTACGCCTCAGGTCATACCTACCTACCTGTGTTAGGATATTTCGAATATACCTAGACCAATTACTCCAATTCGATGGTTTCAAACATAGGCACATGCAAGTTTTCCAGTAAACGAAGAAGAACGAGAATAAAAACAGAAGTTGTAGGCATAAGTAAGCTTATAATTACGGTATATGAAACGATTTGTAAAAAAAATCTCCACAACCTGTGAGGAATTGTCGTGGAGTTTGGCCGACCTCCTAACCAAAGTGTCAAAAGCTGTACAGAAAGGTTTAGGTACCATGTCATTTTAACTTCAGAGCTTTTATATTTATTATGTACCTGTGTTTTTTTAAATAGATATATAAAGAGTACAAGGGTCATCGATTTACTAGGAAAGTTTAAAATGTAAAAAATTACGCACTTGGAACATTTTATCTAATAGCAATAACACTAGCATGAAATGAGATTGAACGAACCACGCAGAAGCGAAATTCGTAGGCGCAACTAAATATTACGTAGTTGCAAGTGAAAGGTTATTATTGTAACTACTACTGCTTCAGTATTTCTAGTTTCTACTACATTTCCAATAAATTCAATGAAATAGAGGTGGATGAAGTTGATTTGTATTAATAACTAGCTGATGCCCGCGACTTCGTCCGCGTGGATTGAGATTTTTTAATTCCCGCAGGAACTCTTCAATTTTTCGGGATATACTTTTATCCCGAAAAATTGAAGAGTTCCTGCCTGCCTATCTGTTTTTCCTGACTGTAATCTATTCCTGTGCCAAATTTCATTCAGATCCATTCAGCCGTTCTGGCGTGATTGTGGAACTCTTCAATTTTCCGGCATAAAAAGTAGCCTACGTCATTTCCCGGCATGTAAACTATCTCTGTACCAAATTAAAAAATAAATTAAACGCATTTTTTTAATTCTTTTTAATATAAAAACATTCCGTGGAAGTTAAGGAACATACGAAAAAAAAATTAGTCGAACTGGTCGAGCCGTTCTCGAGTTAAATTGCGCTTAGCAACATTCATTTTTATTTATAATTCATCAAATCGGTTGAATAGGTGGGCCGTGAAAGCGTAGCAGATAGACAGACAGACACACTTTCGCATAATATTAGTATGGATTTAATTTTAATTGCTTTAAAATAATTACATTTTAAAATAAATAAAATAAGTGAGCCGGATAAATTAAAATGTAAGTATAATCTTGCAACAAGTTGATATCCTTTCGTGTTGTTTGGTAATTTGGAGGGTACTTAAAAGGAATTCCTGGCGGTGTTTAGAAATGATGCAATTAATATTTAATTAGATGCTTCGCGAATTCCAGGGAGCAAAAAAAGAGCTAAGTAAGTATATTTTGTATTCCACAGTCATCGTACTTAAAATGAAACCTCATGGCACTGATTTATCTTTTTTTTTCTTATTTTTCTGTGTGAAAGCTTAGACGAATATGTAATGCTCATTACTATGATAGACTTTACTAAAAATTAAATCAAAACTCATTTTTTAATTGAATTACCTATTAGCAGTAATTGATAAAAGTGTTATTATTTTTTAGTGAATAGTGAATATCAACTGATGCACAATAGTTATGTTCATAAGCACACGGATATCCAATCTCATCTTTCTTACAAATTCACGAAAGTTAGCGGTACTATCCGTAATTTCATGATGGTTTTAGTTTGTCTGATCAATCAAAGATTAGGCTACTAGAAAAATAATACTACTAATAATTACCTTAATACTCTATGAGAAAAGTGGTTTCATCTTTCTGATCTATTTTATTATAAAAATTTAATATCTTTAAAAGTATAAAATACTAGTTAATGCCCGTAACTCCGACCGCGTGGGCTGACGTTTAAAGCCTGAAGCCAATCCGCCAAGCCGCACTTGACCACCGCGGTATACTATGGCCAAAACCTTCTCATTCTAGTTGAAGACTCGTGCTCAGTAGTGGGCTGAAAAAATAAGTTGAAATAATGATGATACCTGAAAATAAATATTGTCGCCCTCAAAGACTGAGTGATCGACTTCAGTCGGCACGGCGGCGCGGGCGCAATGCGCAGGTGCAAGTGATATTCCATTAAAATTTTAATACAGATGTCGCGTGCACCGCCTTTTTACTTTGCGACGCTCCATTATAATTAAAGTATATTATATTGTCGTAAAAGCGCGATCCAATTCGCATGCCACGCGCCTTATTCGCTGATTCAACGGGACTTTCCGAAACTTACTTTATCTGATGCGTATTAAGATATAAAGAGGGACGTTAAAAAATCGATACCCATGAAATTTATGTAACATTTCAATTTTTCATTGCATGTAAGAGCTACTGTAAATTATATGTCACTCTGAAATTCAGTAAGCTTAAGTTACTAAGCATTGTGGCATTATGTAGGTTAGCCCAAGTAACACTATTTCTTGATTAGGTACAAATTAGTCTTTGCTTCCTTTAAAGAACATACTTTTTTTGTTGGTCTGTCCCTCAATTGCACCAAAACGGAATGTCTTAATTTTTTGTAAGGATATAGTTAAAGACCTGGAGGGTTTAGTAGGCTACGTTTAATCCCGGAAAATTTAGTATACGCATAAAATTTAAAAAATAAATACACGCGGACAACGTCGCCGGCTTTATACTCGTAGTAGGTGTTAAATAAATAGTTGGTGGTGTTGACAATTTTGCCGTCGGTAAAAGCACTAAAGCTCATACAGGTTGTATGGATTACAGTGAAATATTTCTCACGCTGTGTCACAGTTGAGTCAGTAATAAATAATTCAGTTGTATTGTCCAGCTGTAATTATATTATTCAACAGCTTATTCAGGACAGGATTTCAGTCCCATCCAGTCTGTCTATATTGTGTGATAAGATCTAGTATTAAAATCCTATGGGTTTAAACTTTACCCATTGGCTTTGAACCTTCCACCGAATTAAAAGGTAGGTATCCTAAGTCCGAGACCTCTAACTGATAAGATCACAGTTTGCTACAGACTTGTGCTATAGATATATATGTCCAGTTCGTCTAGTTCCGTGTAGGTATTTCCAAACGTTACCATGGCGTTAAAATTGTAAAATAATTTTACTAGCTTTACTACTAAATACAAAGGTTCCACAGTTATGAGCCTATTTCCTTTTACAGACGATATCTGGCTTGTCATTGGTGCTACAAGTCAGGTCATACCGAGATAAGACTGAGGTGTTAAATAACTCTATTATTCTCGAGCTACTAAGAGCTTCTACAGTAAATCTTATCTGCATATTCGTTTTACATAGACGATTTCCATGGCCTGTCACTGGTGCAAGCGTGAAGCCAGGTCTTTCCCGCGCTTCAGGCGCCCGAGGCGAACCCCGCCCCCCATTGTAGCCCACAATACGTCGTACCTCATGCTAACGAGCGCTCCGAGCGAAGCAGACACATTTGTAAAAACCACAATAAGCCCTCCATTTCGGCATATTGTTTTGACATACAATAAATATTTGCAAGATTACACCGCTCACAGATTGCTGGCCGATTCGGTATCGATCGTTCCCTTCTTAACTAGGGAGCTGGTGGCAAGATGGTTGATAGAGATTAAGCTCTAGCTCACAGCTCTATGTCAGTGTATCCCACTAATAGTCCATATACTAATATAATAAATGCGAAAGTGTGTGTAGCTGTCTGTCTTCTATGCTTTTCCGGCCCATTTTTTCAACAGATTTTGACGAAATTTGGTACATAGGTAGGAAAATTAAGGAGCAAAACCACGTTAACGAAGTCGCTTCGCGGGCATCTTTTAGTTTTCGGGCTTTGGAGGGCCACTAGTAACTTTAATTTGATTAAGCTGTTTTGATTTTCAGCAAGCGTACTCTAACTGAAGAACTCGTTATTAGTAAGGTACATTAAAGTTACTGCTACCAGCTCTTGGCAGACAGTTCCTATTGGATGCTTTTGTTTCCTGACCGGTAGACTCGTTCGGAGTCCGGACCGTATTACACACGGTTGCGATCAGCAGCCCACTTTACCAGGTGGCTTTAGGGATTATCAGCTCGATAACATCTTTATTTGCCACTAAAAACCGAATGTAGCTCCCGGGGATATTAAAATGTTGTGTTCTACAACATTGTATCCGAAATTAATAAAATGTTATTCACTAAAGATTTAATTTTCTACATCATAGTAAAAGTTGCTACTTCATTTTATTTACGACGTAAATTTTTCATTTACTTGCTTAAAATATTTTAAATATGTATGGAAGGAATTCAGGAAGATTTCCGTATAAGGTGAAACACCATTTTATTCATTATATTTAAATTCATTGATTTTATGACTCCATAATGACACGTATATTGGACATCTGAAAGAAGCCAGCGTTCCATAAACATTCCAAAAAGGCATTATAATATGAAGCAATGTTGAAGAGTCTGCAATTTTAATAAGGAATATCTTTGTAGGTATAGCTATATTTTGATGATTTGAATGAAAACGGTGTGAAGAAAATCAGAGGATCGAGCGCTGGCCGGGAGCGTAGCTACATGTAACACTTCAAGTTCGCAAATTGTAGGGTGCACCCAGTTAGCACCTCGTAGGTGTCATGATTGCCATAATTTGCGTCCCGGGCTCTGGCCCCAAGGCCCTGTCGTCACGTCTTATCATCTAAATACTCGTATTAAGGCACTGATTTAAAATGTAACTAAGCGTATGGTAATGCTACGCCCATTATCTGGATACCACCATACCACCATACCACTTTATATACGAGTACTTTTTTATACTCAAAAATATTCAGATTTGCATGGATACGCACAGAGTAAATCGTACAACACAGAGTTTTGAGTTTTGAAGACCCTGTGCCGCTGTGGTCATATCATATTTAAGCAGGCAGTTCGTTTCTCGGCAGCGGCAATTTTAGGGATGTAGAATTTCTAAATTGTCTGTGGTTTGGTCTGGTGGGAGATTTCGGCATGGCTACTAAGCAGGTATCAAGCCACAACTCCACGTATCATTTTTATTTTTATTGAAGAACAAAGTAGATTTGCGGACGTAACTACGTAAGTACTTCGCTATAAGCAAATATAATCAGAATACCTATTCTTGTTGGGAAGGTTCAAGGTACCTAACTATTCTCGTACATTAGGTATATTGTTTATTATTTCATCGGATAACAAATAGTCGCTATACATAATTCCAGTATTGCTTTCATAATGGGTAAGGGCCAATATGTGAAGCACGATCTAAAACTATTCATAAATGTTGCATCTATTGCTTATAGGGCGAAAGCTCATTATTTTTTCCTTTTTTATGCAACAAATAAAGACTTCTTAACTCAGCGGGTGCTCAATATGCGAGCATGCATATGCAAATCAGAATAAACATGCAACAGTGTATTATTGAACGATTAAGGAATTTATTGAAAGGCTCTATTCTTTGGAGGTGAGGGAGGTAAGAGGATTCTATTTAATCTCTTACTTAAACGTGCCTGGAAAATTATTGTCTGCAGTACCTATCTAAAATAATATTTACTATGTTGATATTCGCGACTTCTTTGATGCTGTAGGTTTTCTTATGGTGCCTTTCAAAATCCTGTGTGAACTTTTTTCCGGGATACATAGTAGCCTATGTCTATTGCCGGGATGCATGCTAACTCTGTACCAAATTTCATTTAAATTGCTTACAATGGGTCGTATAAAGTTAACTGACGGACAGATAGACATTTAATTCCTAACTCTTTAAAGTGATAGTAATAAAAAATGATTTTTTCATCCCACCATCTCGGAAAGAGTATTTTTAATCTTCGATATCTGAATGCAAAAGCCGTTATTATCCTCTTGAGGATAAAGTAAATTGAATTTAGAACATCGTGTGCACGTTAGTAAATATCACTCGTCTATGAAGTTTGTGAATTCAAAACATCATTAAAACCTATTTACTTCTACCTCTATGGTGCCGAATTTCCATACAACCGTTTTTAATTTGTTAAAAACTCACACTCGTAACCTTCTTGGTGTACTTTTTTAATTTGCTTTGCGCGCACCATTTTCTTTCACGTCATGTCATTTCCTCGCTGAGGTGGGATGAAAAGTTACGTGTTGCACTCGAGTGAAAAGATTTTTCACCTCGTGCTCTTTTAATTCCCTCGCTGACGCTCAGGATTCTAATTTTTGAACCACTCGCTGCGCTCGTGATTCAATTTTAGAATCCTTCGCTTGATCAGTCATCAAAATTGAGCACGCGGTTAAAAAACAACTTTTCACTCTTGTATAACAAATAACTATTGTTTGTGCACATTTTCTAAGACCATACAAAACATATTCCATCAAAAAACATTTTCCAAGCACTGCTTGGTGTAGGTATAAAATATGTTTATTAATATTATTGAAATAACGACTTTTTGACGATCACATTCAATTGTATTCTGCGAACGAAAACCAAAATATTTCTCTAATGATCTCTCGGGGAGGGTTCATAAAAATACGTCATCGGAGAAGATATTGCTTAGAAGGTGACTCTCTTCACACATTAATAAGCCATATTGACTTTGAGATTTCTCTAAGCATTGGCCATAAATTTAAAAAACATCAATATTGTATGACGAGATTAATGCCCATGTTGGGAGGACCATTAGGGCCGCATAATCCCATTGTATTTTTTCTCATACCTTGGCTTTTCATCTCAACAGCCGCTAAATTGACGTCAGGACGACGTAAGGTTCGACAAAAAATGATAAATTCACTTTTAATAAATACAGGGGTATTTGAAATTAACCTTTATCATTCAAAGACGAGGCGCTGTTAGCCGTCTTGGTCGTTAAAATCGAGACTGTATATGAAAAAGGCTTTGTGGAAAAATTTAAAGACAGAAAATATCAGTCTGCGCACGCGATTTTGTTTTGACAAGGTATATTTCTTCTAAAATATTGGTTGCAGATTGAAAAAGATTAGACGGTTTATGGAATAATATTTTCGTCTCCAGTTTCTGTTAAAAATGTTTTGTTGTAAGTGTTTTCCACGGGATATAAAGCAAGTTTTTAAAACAGTAATTCAACAGTTAGTTTTTGAGTAAAAAGTTTCATGCTATGTAAAAAAGAAACCCACCCAATCATTCAAAATTGATTGAAAACTTCCTTTTGTTAGTTAATTATCTTGTTCATCATACTCAAAGTCAGATCGCACAGAGGCTTCCATATTTCAATACTCTCGTATCGATTGTCAAAACGTCCTGTATGAGGTACTTGAAATCGTATGGGGCTTCATGTATGTTCATCGCTCATATCGCGGCCCCATTCATGTATGGTAACGACACTTCGCTTAGATTTATGTTTCAGTTATGTGCCGGCTCCTGCAAAGATACGTTCTCACTACTCCGCGAGTCAACTCTTTGAATTTATTACAAGCACGAGCACGCAGTGCCGCCCATTGTAAGTATGAGATTTGTTTGATGAGAGATTCATGACTACTTACTTGCAATTATACAGTAGGCGTGTCAACTACTCTGCAGGCTATAATTAGGAGACCTAAAAACACTAGTTTTTAGAAGAATGCTGATCCTGAAAAGGGGAGACTTGAAATTTTGCGCCGAATAGTCGAGTTGTTAACTAGGTTTGTTGACATTGTCTAAAAGTTAGCACAAAAATTTTAAATTTGTTCACTAAACCTTCTTATGTAATGGTAAAATAAAATAAAAAAATACGATTCTGGTTCTGACAATATGTATACTCGTGCAATCAATTAATCAGTGCATGATATCTATAACCCCCTCGATGCTTTACACACAAAATATATTGGAAAGTGAACTTCCAGTGTCAAGTTGCTATTATCCGTATTATATCCGACCCAGTGAAAGCAATACATGCGTTTCTTATTTGATTAGCGGCATGGTGTCACGATGCGCTATAGATAATAGATTTAATGTGGTTTTAATATGAGGCATTAACCGCTTCTTTATGCATTTCGATCACGTCGAGATATTATGTCACTCTAATAGGTTGTTTGAAAGAGTAGCTGAGGAAACTACGAGATTCACAGGTGGCTATCTATAAAATATACACGCACCACTCTCAGATAGGTTCCCCAAGCTTCCGGGAATTACTGGACTGGCCTATTATATTTTTTATCATACTAAATGTAAACAAGCGGCACAAGACCGTGCTCTGGGGCGATCCTTGCAGGAGAAATTCATCCAGCAGTGGACGTCTATAGGTCGAGTTTAAAAAAAAACAGTTTTTCATTATAATATCAACCCATCACTGGCTCACCATGCTGACCACTCTCCTCTCAGAATAAGAAGGGTCTAAGCGATGATCCACTACGATGGCCAAATGCAGACTGGAAGACGACGCACACCTTTGAGAGCATTATGAAGAACTCTCAACCATGCAGGTTTCCTCATGATTTTTACACTGTTAAAGCAAATTATGATAAATCTTAAAAAGAAATGCGTAACCGAGTATCGAATCTCATACACCCGAATGGGAGACCGAGCTTTAACCAATAGATAGGTATCCATCACCGGCTATCACCGGGTATTTATAAATAAATCTTCAATTCACAAATATTCTCACAATTCCCAGCTGTGAGAGGCCAGGGCGATATCAGTAGTATAATCATAATATCATAAATAAGTAAACCGGAGATCCTTGTACTTAACTCTTTAGAGGACTATCCCAAAAACAATTACAAAATTTATGGCAACACTACCATAAAGCTCTTATTAAAAAGAATTTTATCTCTACTAATAGAAGTTAAATGTTGATTAAGGAAATGGTGTGGTAATTGAATTTATTCAATTTCGATATCACACGTTGAAACACAGTTCCGATATAGATTCCTCGATATAAATTGTAATGGGTAGTCGGGAACGTCATTCGGCCCTTTATCAAGGAGTGAAATACGATGCTCGATGCCTTTCATAAAGTTATAATTTGGGGCGGAACTAATACGAAATGTTCACAATCAAAACTTTTACTTTTTGCGTCAATTTTTGGAATTCCTTTGCTTGTTTGATACGTTTTTAAGATACAAGTTACAATCAATAACTTGTATTCTTACTTGGTTTTCCTCAGGTTTCAGGAAGGGTACCTACTCGCTTTAAAGTAGGTAATAAACACATAGTAAATAAATATAAATATATAACTCATGGTTATAAAAAATACGCTCATTTTATAGTTAAGATTAATTACTTTTTGAATTATATTTAAGGATTTGGCATTATTTCGATTTTGGATAGTAGTAAAATAAATAAACTAATTATGATCGTTTAAACGTATTATGCTAAGTTTAATGGAGCCCTATAAAAACTAATTATAAAGAGTTAATATAATATGTAATAAAAAATCGCGGGCATCAGCTTTTATTGAAATGAAATGAAATGAAAATATACTTTAGGTACTGTACACCATACATAAAACACAATTACACAAATACAAATTATGAAAGACTGTACAATAGTACTAGTATAGTAGTATAGTAATAGTAGGATAGTAATAGTAGTAAAAAGACTGTACTTTTATTTTATAAGTTCTTAAATTATGTAAGTAACTTAAATTATGAAATGAAAACAAAAAGGATTTTTTTAAATTTAAGAACAAAAGAACGAATAATATAATTGGTAAGAAAAAAGTTGTTTCGTGTCGTACCTATAACTGCGGAACCTTTTAATGGTTGTTTATAAAACAACCAAAAACAATCGCTATTCGCTAATTTCACAATGAAGCAGTAAATTGCTTTCGACGTAGTAAGTAGCCGAAGAAGTTGGCCACTGACAAATAAAATGTGGATTGTCGTAGACAAGTAGCTAGGTAAATACTTTCCTATAAACTCGTAAGAAATACGCCAGCCTAGATGTCTACATGGTTTTGTTGTTATTGGTTCGTTACAAAAAGTAGACGAGAAAAAATTGTACTGATGAATTGGTACTTGTGAAAATATGAGCAGCTAGAGGGTAGCTCTAGCTGCTGTGACACCTACTTTTAATTATTATTTACCTATGTAATAATGGGCTTTATTTAAGGAGAATTAAAGTAATCGCTTCCCAAAGATCTTTAGTCTCGAATAATTTTACCATTACAAGCGACTAAAAAGAAATAATTCAATTAGGTTCCACACTGTAAATAAATGCTTGCGGACAAGTCAGAAACAAAAAGGTGTTGCGGTGTTCAGTTGCAGACGAAAGGGTAATGTGATTTGGTATTCAAATAAAAAATCACTGTGTGCTATATGCCGAGGACTGACATCGCTTGCCAGAGGCTTGACACTGACTTGAAGGTTTATTTAATCAAGAGTAGGAACTGCACCCCTGGGGCTTAGGGAATCCATTGCCGTCTCAATCTCGAGTGCCTCCGTACAATCGCAAATTGTCCTCGGGTGATAGTGGATTTAATGGGATTTCTGTACTCTTAAAACGCTTTGCATTTGAAATCAGTAGTGATTTACTCAACTAAATAAGTTATTAAATACTCTAAAATATAAAAAAAATACTCAATTGAAGCGGATGAAGTCGCGAGCGTCATCTAGTTAAAATATAATCCTTTTAAATGGGATGATCAACTCAGATATAGCAACACTGTTTGTTTTAGCGACACTATATTATCTGAGTTGATCATTTTGTGTAGGCTGTATGCCAGCGCTAATTCAATAGCTTACAGATTATAATCAGCTAGTTGATTCTCTAAGGTAAAATTAGATTTACGACCGTTGCAGTCAAGGTCGATCTCTTCGATGTTACATCGCAGACCGCATCGATGCTAGAAATGCTTAAATGTTTCTTAGAAAATCACACTGCAGCAGTGCAATGCAGTAAAACATTTAAGCATCGCTAGCATCGATGCGGTCTGCGATGTAACATCGAAGAGATCGACCTTGACTGCAACGGTTGTAAATTTTATTTTACCTTAGAGAATCACACCCCAGAAGCCCAGAGGTATCACCTGATAGAAAATAAATAGGCATTGATTCAACAATGAAAATGTAATAGTTATTCCATAAACGATTAGCATGAAATATAAATAGATCGCTGTCCTTCAAACTATAACAGACGTGTGTATTTTCTTGAGTGTAAAGGTTTCCTATATGTACACCAATTGAAAATGTTAGTACATTTTAACTTTTAACTATAAGTTATTATTCCAAATTATTTTCTGAAATATAGAATTTTTTAAAGATGACCTCTTCATTATTCCACACAGTGACCGTATGGAATATCTCCAATTACAATTGAAGTAGGTATTTAGCTTCTATGGTTCCATTCACATTATAAAAACCAAAGTTTATAAAAATCCATACTAATATTATAATTGCGAAAGTATGTCTGTCTGTCTGTCTGCTACGCTTTCACAGCCCATCTGTTCAACCGATTTTGATGAAATTTGGTACAGGGATAGGTTGTATCCCGGGGAAGGACACAGGCTAGGCTTTTTATGCCGGAAAATTCAAGAGTTCCCGCGGGGCTCGAAAAAACTTGCTCCACGCGGACGAAGTCGCGGGAATCATCTAGTAGTGAATAAAATCCAAAAATTCCAAAGGTACCTATTCATATTCTGGTACCTATTCATATTCTGGTACATTTTGAGAAAATTTGCAAACTTCTTGCATTCGATTTTGTCCATTGTTCCTCTGGAGCTCTGCCGCGCTTTAGCTCGGAGGGTAGTATAAAATTTGTATAACAAATGAGGGGCGTGTCGGGGATCCGTCACAGTGGCCAAGGCCGCCGCGTGGGGCGCTAGATGGGTGGCCTAAGACATTTACCGCAAAGCTATAGATACACGTGTATTACTTAAATGGTACTCTATTTTTACGGTAAAATATTTTGATAAAGACTAGTTTAAAGAACATCGTCTCTTCTTTTATTTACTAAAATTAAAACAAAATTATACGTAAAATAATGTTACTTTTAGACTTAGCCACAAAAATAAGAGAAGTGTAATAAATATAGCGTAAGGTTGATCCATGTCATGTGGTTTGTCAGGTGGGAGTCTTCGGCCGTGGCAAATTAGCGTTCCGGTACGATGCCGTGTAGAAACCGATTACGGGTTTGGGTTTAATATAACTATCCCCAACGGGTTAGCCTTCTACCATTTTAGACTGCACCATTACTTACGGCTAACCATCAGATGAGATCGCAGTCAAGGGCTAACTTGTGGTAGTAATTAAATAAATGTCACGCCAGAGACGGTCTGGTCGAGCCTTGACCTGTGTGTGCTGGACATTCAAACACCGGCACATTACGATTAGCATAGACATTCCTCAGGAATGAACTAAACGCCAAACCTTTGATTTTGCTTACAAATTTTAGCGAGTGTAGGACGGTGTTTCGGGTATCCAGGCATAAAACTGTTGACTGTGCCCCTTTTGCGTACAGTCATCTCGTTCATTTTGTAGCATGTAGCACTAATCGACCTTGAATAATAATTTGCAAGCGTATTTGCGAAGCGTTCGCGTTACGCAGGTGTAGGATAAGCTTTACGGTCTTACGAAAGAAATATCTATCGGAAAAATCTTTATCTGTAATGATTATGCACTTACACATTTTACACTATATTGGCGGATTATCGCTGGTTAATAACCGCAAATGCTACTAATGGCATACCGCATCGATTAACCGCGGATTAGATCCCTATTTTTATGAACATCGTTAAATTTTGCGATGTTGACTTAGTTCTTTTTCATGCTATAAAAAGTTCATTACACTTACCTACAGTTATACATATTGGAACGCAGAACCAATTTGTTTATCGTTTAATACTGAAGCGTTTGTATACAGCTATCATGGTCAGTAATAACGATATTTAATACCTAAAATATTTATATCTGAGCGGTGGTAGCCTAGTGGTCAAGACACCCGACCTGTACCTACGGGGTCGCGCGTTCATCCTTGGGCATACACCTCCAACTTTCGAAGTTACGACGTGCTTTTTAAGAAATTAAATATAACATGTTTCAAATGGTGAAGGAAAACATCGTGAGGAAACCTGCATGTCATGTTCTTGAAGATGTGTGAAGTCTGCCAATCCGCACTTGGCCAGCGTGGTGAACCAAATTCTACTCATTCCGAGAGGAGATTGGGGCACAGTAGTGAGCCGGCATGGGCCGTTAAGAAAGAGAGAATATTTAATTAAACAGCAATGTCTAGTTTAATAAGAAAAGAGAGCAATATAAGAGTCAATGATGATAACTCTTTCTAGGAAGGAGAAAAGTACGTCTGAGTTTTAAGGTACTAAAATTCTACATCAAAGGAGTTTTATGTGTATTTTTAACGTCTTGCATCACGTAATTGAAGTTGTTTTAGTGAGTATTACCACTGAAATAATACCGCTTATAATGCGGCGGCAACTTAACCTTTATGATCGATACCAAATTCGTTCATCAAACTCTTGGTTTTATTGATTCCTTCACGTGATCAAAATAAAGCCTGACCGCGCATAATCAGCGAATTTGAATATCAAACAAACTTGAAGAGCCATTTTTATCGGCAGTTATTTGTAAACGTCTGTGGTTGTTAATGCCATATATTTATTAAACGGAACCTCGCGTTCACAATGCAAGCTGAGAAACCAGGCACCTTAGTGAGTGCAACATAGAATTAAGCTATTACTTATCCCAACAGGTTGCTTGTTTTGGCGAAAGATTTTTGTTTTATACAGCGCTTGGCCAGTTTTGATCCTTACGTTAAATTTATTTAAATAATAATGATGCCTTCTTGCCCATTGTCAAATCATATTAATTATTTAATCAAATAACAATGTTATTTCACACGCGGAGGCGTCTGGCATCATAAAGTTCAGACTGAAAAAAATTACCAAATAATTGCAATAATGATCTTTTATTTCATCATAATATTTTAGGTACTCCTTGAATAGATTACTAAAGGTATTTACTTGTATATATCAAGATCATTTTATCGTTCTATAAAATCAGTAAAATCTACAAAGTTAGATATGCAAATATCTGTTTGTTTAACAAAGTGAGAGTATTAATTTAGTTTCGGTAATCTGAGCGATGATCTGAACCAGAATGGACGCATCATTTGCTATCCAAATAGCTTCAGGCAATATTCTAAAGGCCCTTGTCAGAGGAATATTTTTATTGATATGCGATCAGATAGCCAACGTGTACCAATATAGGGCAAAGTCATACAATAATGTGTTCATTTAAAAGTACCTAATTAGGTCTTCCTAGTTGAGTTTACCTAGTAACTTTATAGCTGGAAATTTGTCCGCGGTTGTACGGGGATGAAAATATGTTATCTAGATTGCGCAAGTATTTACCTGTAGAAATTCCGTCAGAATAATTTTCGTAATAGTTTAATACAGCTGTTGAAGATTAATTAACCGGGAAAATACAAAAAAATTAAAGTAATGGCTATTTGAGTTTTGAAATCACATCGTGTAATTATGAGCCAAAAACAAAATCTGATTCACTGACAGATAAATTGATTTATTACTCTGGATTACTCGTGAAAGTCTTTAGGATTAATTGGCGGATCAAGTTCTAATTAAGTGGTAGGTAAACATACCAACAACACTTGCTGGACGTTAAAATTGCATTTTGATTTAGATGTACACGGATTCGGATGCAAAACGTGAATTTATGTGTTGTTTTTCACACCTCCTAATCGAAAGTAATTGTTATATGGATGATGTTTTATAATGTATGGTTTGCAGATTTATATGTGAAGCCAAACGAATTTAATGTAGTCGCTATCAAAGTTAACTTCATCACAATTGACCACCCTGGTTGCAATCGTTATTCTTTTTATTAAGTACTAGCTAATGCCCGCGACTTCATCCGCGTGAATTGAGGTTTAATTTTCTGGGATAAAAAGTAGCTTATGTGCTATTCCAGTCTATAATCTATCTCTGTGCCAAATTTCAGCCAGTTTCGTTCAGCCGTTGGCGCGTGATTGAGTAACAAACGTCCATACATACATCCATCCAAACTTTCGCATTTATAATATTTATATCTTGTAGACTCGCATTTGTTTGCTATCATACCTTAGTAGTGAAAATGCAGCCTAACGTGAAGCCTTTCTGCTTCTAGAGTATCGGGACCTCTTCACTTTGCTTTAGAAGCTACCAATGTTGTTGAAAACTTATGTGAAGTCCTCTGGAAAAATATTTAGAAAAGATCAGTGCTTGAATTATTGATCGAGATTAATTAAAATATGTAGGTTCAGATTCTACGTAGGTATAGTAAAGAAAATGTACATAAAGTGATATAAAAATACTAGCGACTGCCCAGGGCTTTAATTCCGTGGCGATTCTGAAATATCCGGCCTTATTACTTCTCTACATTTAAAGGAAATATGCCAAATTTCAGCTTTTTAAGACCAGTGCTTTGAGCTGGGCACTCATAAGCCAGTCAAGGAGTGAGTGAATCAGGACTTTTATTTTTGTTGTATGAGATATCTTGTTCTTTAAAAGTTCGTGTTTGTCTTTGAACATGTATCGTCAATTAACTTTAAAGGCTCTTTAAAACTGACCGCAGTAATTAATGACCACATAATCTATTAAAAACACATTAAGTTAAAGCGCACTATTTGATGTAAGAAGTACGCGTATCTTGAGTGCTTTAGTATTTCACATGTGTTTTATAGTAATAAAATATTAATGGGCTACTGCTGAATTTACTGCAATGGGCATTACGGCTTAAGAAAAATATTTTGTTTATAAATATCTACCTAATATTTAGATTTAAGTGAGAGATTTTATACTGGTATTTAAATTTAATCTATACGGATGGAAAACATCAAAAGAGTCGCAGGACGACGCCAGATAATAGCAGCACAGTACCGCAGAGCTTGGCAATTCCGATAAGTTGACCACCTATGTCTGGTAGCGAATGTCCATGGGTTCAAAAACGACGTCAGCCTTGAAGGTATACCTTAAAACCTTTACATGAAATGCAAAAACAAATTTGTTTATTTCACGTGGGTCATACTACTAAAATATTATTGTGTTTCATAGGAAACGCTAGTTTGACTTGCATCGGTGTTTGCATGGTTCGGAATGCAGAATCTAATTTCTAATCTAGAAAAGGCCGGCAAGAAACCTAGCAAAAAGTTTGCTCTTTGCAATAAACAAAATGTTACGATAAGTATCAATGTAACAAGTTATAAATCTTTCTTGTGGGATGCTCGATGCAAAGTCGATTGTTTCCATACAACTTTGGCACTAACAGATTTGTTAATTGTATTAAATGTTCCTCGACTTAACAAGACATGTGCTATATATGAAGTCGCTTTGTCGCCTTGAAGTCTAATTAAAGGTAGATAAAATAATTACAAGAATTATTTACTTGTTCAATTAGAAGAAATAATATTATTAGGCATAGGTACGTACTCGTATACAGCATTTTATTACAGTTCACGTTTTTACATAATTCGATATAAAATGCCGGTTTTCATGTTCGGAAGCTGATAGTATTCGAATAAAGTCAATTTAGAGACCCAAAAGGTCGATATTTGACTCCGCGTCGGCCCGTAATAAATTGTCACGGTAAATCACACTACCACTTTTTATCGTTTGAACTCTGAAAGTTACTTTTAATAATAATCATTAGTGTGTCTAATGTTAGTTAATAGCGCATATAAATTTTGAGGCCACCGTGCAAGTAGATGGTGTTGGGAACCCACAGGATTTGGAAATTAAAAAAAATATATTAGTCTTTGTCAGATAAGTTAAATCGTCAGCCCCAAATATTGCATGATTAAACCCTTCCAAACACTCGTAAGTTGAGGCTTCAGTTAAAAAAAAGATTCATCAGTTTACTCCAAAGTTTTTGTGACTTAGACTTACCCATAACACTATTTTTTGCCAGATAAATTTTTGAAACTCGGATGTAGGGCTGTTCAACAGAATGGCGTAAAAAGAATTCAACGCGGTTGAGGCTCTCATATCTAAAAAGAACTCCGGGGTCTTAACTCTTAACAGTAATCTATCTTATATTAGACGTGCATGTAAGGCATGTATAGACAGTGAGTGTATACATTTTGCAGTTGCAGTGGTTTGGGTTGTCGTTATAATTTTTAAATTGACATGTTCATCCAGATAGTTATTTCGGCCGTTTTATGTAAACATTCTTGTAACAAAACCGCCAAGCTAAACGAAAATGATGTCGTGAAGAAACCAATTATAGAAGTACAATATAAACTGCTATACTTCTTTTGAGTTAGCCCGCTTCTATCTAATACTACATCATCACTTACTTAGGTGAGCACACACTCATCAAGAGCTGATGAATTGTATTTAAATAAAAGTGCTGATACTGGCCTGAGCATCTTATTTCTGGTTGTATCTTAGTATTTTACATGAAAACATCCTGGGAGTTAATTAATCAAAATAAATCAAAAATCATCTACGAGGACATTTATTTACCATTATAAAATATTCATGTCATTGTTTTAGGTAGATATATACCTACCAGAAAAATTATAGTACATATATATCGTCGTAAAAATATATTTCAGGACATTAAAGTCTTTTTATGCATTTATTATTCATATTTTCTATAAAAGTTTACTAAACATGCTTATTAATGAGATTGTAATATAAGCGTGGATTTAATTTAATGACGTTTACTCACTAATATGTTAGTGAAATGGCGTATTATATTTCTTTAAGTAATAATTAAGTCGTTGATATCCCCTACTAGTCTATGGTCTTAACGCGGTATGGTGTACATTTATGTGTTTTCCATAATGCAGGCGCAGATATAAGTCTAGACAGATTCATCTTTTGAAATTAATATTTTTAATGCTTAATTCAATATCTCGGTGCATCGTATTCCTTATTCTTTAAGGCCCTGACTTTTTATTAGGGCATCAATACACAATTGATAGGTCACTACAAAACGTCCGCGTGAAACGCCTTCGTCGGCGGGGAAACACGTTTCGTCCTGTTATGGTGGTCTAGCTAAATTACATTTTCTTGTCCGTAGTGTGTTCTCGCTCTTAGTTAATTTATTTAACTTTCTTTTGATAGTAAAGTGGTTCTCCCAGACCGACCCTGCAGTATCCAGTCTGTGTTGTGTACAGGATTTGTATTCTAAGCTTTATTCATATCATATTATGTGATTGGTACAAGGGCCGAACCCTAGGGATGAAAACTTTTTGAACTTCTATAGTTAAGTTTCATATAAGCCTATATTATGGGTAAAACAGTACATCATACTAATATTATAAAGGCGAAAGTTTGATTGTTGGTTTGTCCTTCAATCACGCCGCAACAGAGCAACGCCTCGACGTAATTTGTGGCATGGATATAATTGTTAACCTGGGGAGTGATATAGGCTACTTTTATCCCGGAAAATTATGGAGTTCCCGCGGGAATAAAAAAAAACTTTAACCATCGAAGTCGTAAATAAATTATTACAATGTTATTTAAGTATTTGGATGTTTTTTCAAACAAACCATACAGTTTTTCTCATATTATGGATACGTTAAGTTTGAACTTGTTAAACAGTCGGGCATTTTCCGACAAAACAAGTGTTATATAGTTAGTAAAAACTAAAAGTATTTTAAGTTCTCTGTATGAGTTTCCCCATCATCGCAGCTATACTAGTTACTACTCAGGATGCAGATACTTTGTGAAATGTGACGAAATATTCTGTCGTAGGTCTGCACTTGTTCTGAAAGATCGTTTTATACTTTGATTGTTTTTAAAATTGCTGTACGCTGCAGGGTGCGCCGCGGATGGTGGAAAGCGGATAAGTTTAGTTAAGTAGTAATTTACTGTCTAATCGACCATCGTTTTGATAATTTCACTACACAAACGGTAACTGACACTTTAGCCCTGTCTAAATATCTATTAGTATTCTTAATTAAACGTAAAATTTTATATTTGACTCTCAAGAGGTGTCATTTCATATCAATGCGTCTATAGCAAGCATAAAAATGTTAATTAATTTGGTTGTTTCTATTTACTTTATGTCTTAGTATCGTCTTTTAACTTTTTCACTTCGCACTTATTTAACCAATTTTGATGAAATTTGGACAAAGATAGATCCCAGAGACATGAAAATAGGCTATTTTTTATCCCAGAAAATCAAATAGTGCCTACGGGATTAAGATCCATGATTAAATTAGGTTTAAACTTTAAACAAAATTGGTAAAAAAATGGTGAACATCGTTGATGAGGTTGACCAAAATATTGTAAAACATATTACAATATTTTTATTACACATTAAAATGCATGTCGCGTGCGATCGTACGAAAGACATATAAAAAAAGGTATCTTAATGTAAGGACGCGGCGACAATGGGATGCGACCACTAAAAAGCTAATATGTCAATGGGGGCCCCATGTTGCGTAACAATACGATTCTGAGGGCACTGTCAAGCGTATAACTTTATTAAATAGAAGCGAATAAAAGCTAAGAAGCTATCAAATGAAAGCGTGGAGGATTGATAGGTTTAAATGTGGCTTAGGTGCCCGCAATATTAAGTTACGCGGGCACTTTTTGCAAAGGTAAGCAAATATCACTTAATACGCATTGTACGTATGGCTTATGTTTATTTTGTTCATTGAACTTTGTTCATTGTGGGCTTGTGTCATTTAAGATTGATGTACCTACTTTTTGTTACAAATTTTTTGATAGCAATTGCACATGCATAGTATTTTTTTAAGATTTTAAGATGGTTTTGATTGTTTTAGTTTAATCTTTATACTAAAGAACGATTTTTTTGAGCTAGGTTCTGTAGCAGTTTGAATCAGATTTTGGATATCAGTAGTAGTGATTTTGAATATTAGTAGTAGGTATAATAAAAATTTCACATCCATACAAATAATATAAATACGATAGTGTTTTTCGGATGCGTACAATTAAGGATGTGAAGAGTGACTAAGGTTCAGAAAAGTTCGCTCGGGATTTCAAAAATTTAAATTCACGCGAACGTAGTCGCGGTCAATAACTAGTTCTAAAATAAAGCTTTTTAAAATTATTTTGTAAATTGCGCGTTAATAATACGATCCTTAGATCTTATCTGTTTCTATCTATCAAATCTAAACGTAAATTTAGGAATAGTTTTGGCTGTATTACTCAGCAAAACCTTTCGCAATCTGTGGAATTGTAACATCCGCTGAACATCCGGAAAGGTGGCAGCTCAAATAAAAGAGGCCATAATTCGTCATATTATTCATAAATATAAATCAGTGCAAGATCGGCAGATGCGAAAGGATTGCACACATGTCGGCAAGGTGTGTTCTTCGCTATGCATGTACCTATGGCTTGTGCCAAACTTCGCAAACGATTCCCTAGTAGGTAATATTAGATGATTTACGCATCTGTCATAGGTGCGTATCTCTTGACCTATTTTTTCTCATCTCAATACCATAGTTTGGTTGGTTGAACATTTTATACTGAACTTATAAAAGTTTAGGGATCTCATATACCTCTTAAGTACTAGGAGAGTTGAGCGCCTGTTTAAGTAATTAAAATATATCACTCGCTTTATTAAGTACTAGCTGGTGCCCTCGACTTCGTCCGCGTGGTTAAAGTTTTTTTGATTCCCGCGGGAACTCCTTAATGTTTCGGGATAAAAAGTAGCTTGTGTCACTCTCCCTGTCCCCAACTATACCCATGCCAAAAATCACGTCGATCCGTTGCTCCGTTGCGGCGTGATTGAAGGACAAACCAACAAACCAACAAACCAACAAACAAACACACTTTCGCATTTATAATATTAGTATGATGATATTAGTATGATTGAAGGAATACATAGCGAGAGAATTGCATGCCTGAAAATTGTTGTGTTCTCTGTTATACTGTCCAGTCCGCACTTGGCCAATGTGGTGGACTACTTTAAGAGAGTATTAAGCCCATTACTTAGCACGGGGCTCTGTAATGGGCCGATATGGGCTGCATTCTGTACTCATTTCAGAATGCTCAAATCGGTCCAAGCCCTGTTAAATATATGAGATCCAGGCCCCTATTTAATAAAAGTTACCTTATTGTACAAACTTGTCGTATTGTAATTTATTAAATTGGGGCCTGGATCTTATATTTCCTATACAAAACGTAAAGCAAGGATTAGGCTGGACAATTTTTTTGAATCTCAAATAACATTTAGCCAGCCCATACCTTAGGAGTCGCAAATAAAGACATCAATAGTCAATAGTCAATATCATTTTCATCCCACCATCTCGGAAAGAGTGTTTTTACTATTCGATATCTGAACGCAAAAGCCGTTATTATCCTCTTGAGGATAAAGTAAATTGAATTTAGAACATCGTGTGCACGTTAGTAAATATCACTCGTCTATGAAGTTTGTGAATTCAAAACATCATTAAAACCTATTTACTTCTACCTCTATGGTGCCGAATTTCCATACAACCGTTTTTAATTTGGTAAAAACTCACACTCGTAACCTTCTTGGTGTACTTTTTTAATTTGCTTTGCGCGCACCATTTTCTTTCACGTCATGTGATTTCCCCGCTGAGGTGGGATGAAAAGTTACGTGTTGCACTCGAGTGAAAAGATTTTTCACCTCGTGCTCTTTTGATTCCCTCGCTGACGCTCAGGATTCTAATTTTTGAACCTTATTTTAGAATCCTTCGCTTGCTCGGTCATCAAAATTGAGCACGCGGTTAAAAAACAACTTTTCACTCTTGTATAACAATTAACTATTATTCAATATAGGTACACTGTAGGTACACTTATTGACGTTAAAAATTACTTAGTACTTAAAAACAACATGATGATGATAATCGGTTACGGTATCTTAAAACTAAAGCTACGAGGGTTCCAAACGCGCCCTGGTCTGAGAAGAGCCCACAACAAACTCAGCCGGGTTTTTTTAATTTTTATTATCACCATCTCACAAATCATCTTAACTAAGGAACTATTAGAGCCATTAAAGCAAATTATTGCCAAGCTTCCTTGTCATTTAAGTAATCCTTCACATGGTAATAAGATTTTTCAATGAGTTTACCTACGTTTTACATTAACTATGAACTTATTCAGAGACATCTTCAACATGTCTTCTGGTCATGTCATCTTCGCACAAAGACCTGTAAAAGGCCAAACGGGACCATACGACACTTTAAAAGAAGGCAACAACGTAAGTAGTTACTAAAACTGTTGTAATGACAGAATGTTGTTGAATATCAGAGATATTATTGTCATAGTAAATTATAATAGTACTCTACCCTTTTCTTATCCAAGTTTGCGTGAAGGAGCTACAAAAATAATATAGCATACGTAGCTTTTACATTTCTGTAACATGATCCGCGTCTTTTTGCCGTGCGACTTGCAAAGTTTTTGTTTTACAAATAATATCATCATCTTACATTCAGTAAAGTTATTAAAAATCGTTCGTATAAAGAACTTCTTTAATCTTAAAATATTAACCAATAATAATCAAAACACAGTTAGTTCTCTCGTGACATTCGCATACTACGTTAATAACATTGTTAGCTCCTAGCAATAATCCGATGGTAAAGCGAATCGTAAGGACACGCGGCATCTTTGAAAGCCATTTCAGTTCCAGTTTAGTAATTAAACTTACATCTTTATCGATCAAAGACTTATCGAATACACGCAGACCACCGCGCCGCATATTTGCATGAAATGTATGAACTGTGTAAAATAAGCACGGCCGCATACATGCCGACACTGTCAGCCGAACTAGGTAGAGTAAAACAGCTACAGAGTGATTACTGATTAGTGATTACTAATTAGGATAAAAATCTTGAGAGCCCTTAGTATAGAATATATAGAATAACTGATTTTTAGGAACTATTCATAAACGGATATTTAAGGATCAAAACAAAAAAAAAAGACTAGATGATTCCCGCGACTTCATCCGCGTGGGGTAAGGATTTTTGATTCCGCGAGAACTCTCTAATTTTCTGGAATAAAAGGAAAGCCTATACCTTACCTGGGATACAACCTGTCTCTGTACCATTTTTCATCGAAATCGGTTGAACAGACGGGCCGTGAAAGCGTAGCAGATAGATAGACGGACAGACAGACACACTTTCGCATTTATAATATTAGTAGATTATTAAATTAATTAAAATTTATTGAAAAATAATAATCAAATCCACAATCTGGCAGAATGAAATATAGGTACAGTTAGGTGGAAAAAATCTCGTTTAGTTAGTATAAAAACCGTACAATTGGATTGGAGCATGTGCGCCCGCGCTATGTTTTACCTACGCATTGCTCGGGTAATGGAACTGTCGGGAGATCGGTTCTTGTCTATAATCCACCCATTGAGGTTTATTATGAGCACTGTCCACCTATATGTAGATTCGCCTCGATATGTTCGGATAAACACTAAATTTCAATGGTAAAGCGGAATGTGTCCAACTTCTTTGCCCTTTATTAACGAGCAATTGTGAACGTAAGATGTTTCGAGGAATTTTTTCCTTATAAAGAAACAATATTAGTTGCTATGTCGTATTAGGCATCTTTACTTTGAAAGCGAATCTTTTTAACCGAGCATACTAAAACACTAGACGAAAATAGATTTACAAACAAGGCCGCAATTCTTTCAATATCGTACTACTTACTTAGTGAATTTAAAAAATATTCTGTATTTTTATATCTATAGAATAAATTTTCGTTTTATTTTGAATTTTGAATTAAAAATTAATATATAGGTACTAAATCTTGTTTTTCTGTACTTTATAGATCAATCAAAAATGTTTCCAATTTTCCTTGAAGGGCCTCCAAGGCATTGTTATACGCGTCATACGATCGCATTTAAGTATATATAAGTTACAAAGGTTGTAATTATCGACGATGGTCCCGTTTGGCCTTTTATAGGTCTTTGTGCGAAGATGTCTCTATTTGCGATTTTCTAAGGTGTGGGCTGGCTAAATGTTATTTGACGACGGTATTGTAAGCGCCCGTGGCGCTTTTGTTAGGTTTTGTGCTCGAATGTATCACTCCCACAATTTTATTATATTTTGCGAATTCACTTGCAGGAAGACGGCTAGGTAGATGATGGATGGGCGTCGCTTTTAAATCATTGAAGTGTACGCGTTAAGTTATACGGCTCTGGGGAAACATTAAGCTATACGTGGGTTCTAAAATGTATTTCTGAGGTTATAAACTTAATAAAGACGTTAGGAACTCTGTTAGAGGATTGTATAGCGAAAACGGGACAGCTTAGCGTATTAATCAATGCATTGCAATGTCGCCTGTTGTACTACAACATAAGAACATAGCAACATATTAGAACCCCACCTATTCACAATCGTTACTTTTAAAGTCTGAGTCTCACAGTGCATTAGTAGGTAAAGTACAATTATATTATGTTCTGTGCTTTATAATTTTTTTTAAACATTGTAGACATATAAAATAAAATAAATAGAGGCTGAATAAATATTTGGTGGCATATTATTTACGTAAATACGAGTCTTGAATGATTTAAGAATGTATTTAATAGGTCAACCTATTTTTCGAGTCATTTTCGGATTTTATTTTCTATATATTATATCCATCGAAATATAATGAGGTACTAAAATTCTACATTAATCATTATATTATCCTTTTTATTAGTAATGTACCTCTTCTTATATTTAAATGGTAGTGTTTCACATTCAAAAGACGATAGCAGGTAGGCCAGACAGAATCAATGGGACAAAATTAAATATGAATTACTTCTCGAAGGCGACACCGAGTCTATTAAACTCAAGTTTAGCGCCTGCGTCAATGGGAATGATTGAAGGCTTCTAAACAATCCATTCATCCTCAATAGCCTGGCCCACATTCCTTGTGTAATCTTTTTACAGCACAATGAATGTCACAATGGACATTTGCCCATTGACTGTTTAAAATACTGACTGCCATAGTTCCAAAGTTCTAAATTAATGTAACCTTTTTTCAAAAATTCACTGAACGCACACCGCCCAAGGTGCTTACAGACTTTTCATTGTGGAGTCAAGAAAATTACAATTCATACCTTATTTTTGCAGCATTAGAGTTTCAATTCGAACGGACATAAGGTTTAAGATAGGTATTGCTATTGGTTCTGGTCTTTGTCGTGGGCACAAATACCATAAAACATGCGTTGTTTCGTGATGTTGAAGGAGTGTAATAAATTTACCATTGCGCATTGAAACTGGCACTTGACTTAAAGAGAATTTAATAGATTTTAAAGTGAAATCCTCACAGATGACCATACATGATTGAATTCTATTTTTGGTATGTTATTGGAAAAAATATGTAGCTACAAACATAACACTTATATTTTCCACAAAGCCTTAGAAAACTTCTGAATAACCCCTTTTAAATTTAACTATAGTAAAATCATTTGTCGTATTTTTGAACAGCACTAATATCATAATTTCATAAAATGTAGAAGAAAATAGTCATTAGTTTTTATCAATGCGATATAATTTTAAACATTGTCTTTTCAAATCCTAAGATTTAATTGTAAGTAAGGGAAATCTTATGATTCTACTTTAATAAAATAAAAATAAAGTCTATTCGGTAGTCTAGTGTATTTAAAACGTCACACATAATATTTGGTCAATGTTAATTCAATGGCACGTGTATAAAGTTTGGACTACTCGCCGCGTTTTCGAAAAAATGATATCCCAGGTACCGACCCAAAAAAAGAGGATAGGGGTGGGAGCGTTCCCTATTCATTTTTTTGGTCAGGTGAGCCTTATAAAGAGCCGCGGGACCCTATCGGACTCATTCATTACCTCGCCGTCGAGTACGTTGAAACTCCCAAATTTGGTTAACTCGCTGCTCATAAATACGAAAATGCTTCAGACTAAGAACTACGCCGTGGCCTACATAGCGCCTTACAAGAACGAGTCGCCGAAGTTCGTCCCGATTGCGCCAAACCCTGACAAAGATAATATGGATTGTACAGTGACGCGAAAGTACACGTATAAGAATACCTATACGGGAGCACAGGCTGCGTCTATTGCGAGGAGGAACGCTCGTGAAAGAAATCGCGTGAAACAAGTGAACGATGGTTTTAATGCGCTAAGGAAAAGGTTGCCTGCAGCCATCGTCAACGCTTTATCCGGAGGTGCCCGCCGAGGATCTGGGAAGAAGCTAAGCAAAGTTGATACTTTGCGAATGGTCGTGGAATATATAAGGTACATGGAGCGCATAATAGAAGAAAGTGATGCAGCATTAGGCGTTACTCAAGAGTCCAGTGTTGTTATGGAAACGTCTTTATGTGAGGTCGATGAAGGAATTTTCGGTGGCAGAAATTCACCGTACTCCGACTCAGTGCCTTCGCCTGCTGATTCCGAATGCTCATCAGGTGTTTCTTCGAGTTATTCTGCAGGCAAGGAATGCTATACTAGCAGTTACTATAGTGAAGCTAATCCTGTGAATGATAGTGAATTATTAGATGCGATAACGTGGTGGCAACAAAAATAGAAAAAGTTGAAGAAAAGCTTAGATCAATTGTGTATATCTAGTCTTGGGTGTAAATTATTGAATTGGCAAGAAATCTGTATAATATAACTATAGTTAATAATATATGGCTGTGAGAATAATATATTATGCATAAACGTAAACTTTGTAAATAATATTGTGCATACTATGATATGTAAATAAAGAATGAAATAAAAATAAAAATTAATGAAATAAATTTTAGTTTTTCATTACAACCTACCTCAAAATAATTTTAATAAATAACAAACTGGTTTTCAGCTTGAATCTGCTAAAATTTTTTTTAGAGCAGCACTCTAGCGCAGCTGTGAGGGCTCGGGTTCGATTCCCAGTTGCATTTTACTTTACCAAATCTTGCGTTGAATTTGAAATCCTTTGCAGTTACGCGGCATGCTCTAACCATTTAAGCTTCTAGTAATAATTATACCTTTTTTACTAATGTGAATGATGGAAATGGGATCTTCGCTTGTAAAGAATAGTTACGACGTAGGGAGGGAAAGATCACGGATCATAAAGGCCTATGCATTCATTTAATCTTATTTAAGTTAGTTAGCTTGCATAATTACATTTAGAGTTATTTTAAGTAATTTAAGTTGGTAAGCGTATCTGTTGAACTTGAAGCTTTAGTAAATAAATATTTTTATAATTCATAAAAAATAATACTTCCTTTTTTCAATATGTAGAGAAATAATTATGAAATGTTCCAGCAAAATAAACAATTAAATTCCGATCTACACTGTACAACTAATTGTTAAGGAACACACACTGCGCGGTTTAAACTTGAACATTTTTTAATTACTTTAAATACTTGTCAAGGCGTAACCCATTTACAGTTCTACTAGTATTAATACAGAAATTGATTTAATGTCCAGTAACAGGCGTAGTCAATATACCTGTAGCTCTACATTTTTTTGTGATTGGTAGTAGGTATGGATTTTTATTTTTACTGCTCTGTTTATGATGTATTTTTTTGAGTGTATCGAAAGCTGTTTAAATTAAGATTCAATGAAATCTTCGTCCTTGTGTTTGAACATAATCTACTATTCTCAATTATTCATTTCTATTCTATTCTTGGAGGCATTACTTGTTAGAAAATGAGTTTCTCATATTTTCGATTCGTTTTCACTTTTCACGATATTGTGAGATATTTTAATTCAAGTTACCAAAATAATTTCTCTGTTTTATTTTCAAAGCAATATTTAGTGACATGGATATCATTCTGATTATTTACGTCTTTAAATTAAATAATTATAACTTCCATAATAGTAAAAAGTGAAAGCTTTTAATTAATTTAAGCGGTATAGATACATTGATTCATGATAAACTGCGGTCAAAATGTATGTTGTAAGTAACCACAACAGCGATAAGTTAAATTATTTGATACAGTTCTAATTAAACTACGTGAGTTAACTCGTACACGATATGATCAAGCAATTAAAACATGGAATAACGTGTTCAATATTCATTGATATAATATGCCGCATTTTTCTTGAATAAAAAATAAAAAATTAAAATTTTAAATAAATAATAATAGCCGTTTAATAGAACAGCTGACGATTTCTTGTCCAAAAGATCATCCATACTATATTATAAATGCGAAAGTGTTTTTTTAAGGGTTGTTCTTCAATCACGACACAACAGAAGAACGCATTGACGTACTTTTTCACATGGGCGTAGTCGAGGACTTGTATAGTGACTTACGCACACCAAAATACACGCGAAGTCGTGGGCATCATATTTCTTAATATAATTCATAGTTTATACAGGATATTTGTTTTTTATTTCTTAATAAAAAAAATGATCATCTTAATCTGTGCAAACGCATTGTTATCTAGTAGTTTTAGTAGGTTTCTTTACCCCCGAACATAAAGAAAGTAGGTATACATATCTAAAGTGGTTGAAATAGAGAAAACATTCGCACTTAGTTTCTGTATTCGAAATTGATTTTGAGAGAAACGGTTAGCCAAAGAAAGTGAAAGATTAATTAAAAATAAATCAAATGAACGAATCCATTGTAATGCGTTGTGCACAATTAGCTTTAACAATAGGATTAGCGAATGAAAGCTTGGTCAAGTGAAATCGACAAACAATAGTCAAAGAGATAAAAGCCCACCTAATAGCATTATCACATAAAAGTAGTAATTAAAATGTATAGATAGATAACGCAAAATTTAGTGTTATGGTGACGACGTAAGTTACCAAGTTGTGGTTAGCCCATTGCCAGAACATTACTGTCTTCTGCTATCCCGTCATCTCCATTTTATGTTTATAGACGTTAGAATAGTTATTTGTTATACAAGAGTGAAAAGTTGTTTTTTAACCGCGTGCTCAATTTTGATGACCGAGCAAGCGAAGGATTCTAAAATTGAATCACGAGCGCAGCGAGTGGTTCGAAAATTAGAATCCTGAGCGTCAGCGAGGGAATCAAAAGAGCACGAGGTGAAAAATCTTTTCACTCGAGTGCAACACGTAACTTTTCATCCCACCTCAGCGAGGAAATGACATGACGTGAAAGAAAATGGTGCGCGCAAAGCAAATTAAAAAATTACACCAACAAGGTTACGAGTGTGAGTTTTTAACAAATTAAAAACGGTTGTATGGAAATTCGGTACCATAGAGGTAGAAGTAAATAGGTTTTAATGATGTTTTGAATTCACAAACTTCATAGACGAGTGATATTTAGTAACGTGCACACGATGTTCTAAATTCAATTTACTTTATCCTCAAGAGGATAATAACGGCTTTTGCATTTAGATATCGAAGATTAAAAACACTTTCCGAGATGGTGGGATGAAAATGATATTATTGTTAAAGTGATATTATTATTATTTCTACAACTAATATATACACAGTTTTTATTGCTCACGCCTTTCGTATTTTTAGAACTGAAAATTGCCTTGTAAACGACAGGCTGTCTCGTATGATCTATTTTTAACCCCCGACGTAAAAAGAGGGGTGTTATAAGTTTAACGTGTCTGCTTGTGTATCTGTCTGTGGTATCGTAGCTCCCAAACGCATAAACCGATTTTCGTTTAGTTTTTTTTGTGTCATATATAATTTTATCCCGAGTGTTCTTAGCCATGTTTCATGAAACATGGCTAAGAACACTCATCAACATCTGTTCATCCGTCTGAAGGTCATCAGCTTATTTCTAGTCGGGGGATTTTTTAAATTTGTAATTTATACTTATTTTAATTTTATACACGTGCATATTATAATACTTATAATAGGTACTTTTTATCATAATCCCTGTGAACTTTATCGTTAACTTTCCGCAAATATCACGAACAGAATAAAGCTCACGTGCTACGCAATAAGATTACGGAATACGGACACAAAGCGGGACGAATTCGATTCGAATTAACAGTTTCCGGAATTTACCAAAATCATTCTTATCGCCATCAAGCATTTTTTGCTACATCGCTAACAAAACAACAAAACATTTATGTGGCATCTACTAATCTAATAACTTCAAACTAATCTTTCGAAGTTCATACAGTAGCACGATTTGCATTTAGAGTTTACTTAAACTTGATAATAGTGTGAAAGTCTTATATAGGTTGCACTGTAAACGGGAATTTGATTCCGTTTTTAATTACCGTCGTTATTTACGTTTCTATCACAATACCGGCAATAATCGTAAACTTCAATCTACGATACCGAATAATCTGCATTAATACACACGGCTTTTAAATATTTTAAACATAAATTAAAATATGTGATAATTTTCACTCTACATAGTGGCGTTTAACTTCGATTTCACGTGTTGGAAAAAAGCCAATGACCTTTATGGTACCACTTGCTACAATCTAATTTGGAAGCATGGTTAACCTATATTGATATATTATGGCAGTTAGTAATAATATACATGACAGACTAGAAATTTCAAAGACAGTTCAAAGGCTTTCCATCCATCCATCAGCATATGTATTCGTCCACTGCTGGACATGGGCCTTTTGGAGAGCGCGCCACTACACACGGTCCCCCGCTTTCCTCATCCACCCACTTCTTGCTACCTTTTTAAGGTCGTCGGTCCAGCGGGCTGGAGGTCGTCCCACACTGCGTGTACCGGTACGCGGTCTCCACTTCAGAACGCGTCTGCCCCAACGACCATCGGTTCTGCAACAGACATAACCTGTCCACTGCCACTTCAGCTTACTAATTCTCTGGGCTATGTCGGTGACCTTAGTTCTCCGGCGTATTATCATTACGGATTCTATCCCTCAGAGGCTTTAGAAGACTCTTTTTGTATGATATATCGATTGTTCGCTAAGATGTAGAGTGATTTGCTTTTCGCACGCCAAAGCTTTGTGTCTCGGATAAAGATAAAGGACGGTGGTAGATATTATTCGATGCGAACTTCTTTGTCGCTTTATCAGGTCCGCTTTATTCGCACATGTAAATGCATTTAGCTCCCACCTCCTTATCTCAGAGAACACCATTAATCTTGTATAACAATGTCGCCCCAGTGTAACCACATCAGCAACTTAATCAACAATTCTCGAGTATAATTTCAGCACAATTTCGGAGTCCAGATAACTTTATATCGGTGCAAACCTATAAAGACAAAAAGATTTATATCTGCCTTTAATCAAGCCGATGCAGGTTAATTTAAGAGTTGGAAAGGGCTTCCTATATTTTTATTAACAACTTATTTCGTTCCTTTGGAACAGATAATCGCAATGCGAATTTTTTTTCAGAATTCTGGGAAATGATCTTTGCTTAGTTATTTATTCTTATGTTACTTTTTTAGTTATAGTTTTCTTATCGTGCTATGGTTTCTCTTCCAGCATTTTGGGCTTGGTACGAGTAGTAGGGATTGTCAAACATAGGTAGGTACTAAAATTCTACATTAATGGCCAACATAAAGCTTTTACGATAAAAAATAATTGAAAATCCCAAATCACCCCTGCATACGGAAATGATTTTTGTGCTTTAAATATATATGACGTGTTTAAAAAGAAAATGCAAAAATTACTCAAATTAAACTTAAAAATAAATGCACCTTTAAAATACTTATCAGTACAGAGGAAGGTTTTGAAAATAAACGCGAATAAAGCCATAAATAAAGTTACAAGAACATTCTTATTCGAAATTAGTATATCCGTGGTAGTTCCGCATAAATATAATTAAACGACAGAGCGGGACATGGGCCGTCGCTTATGCAAATGTTTTATGGCCTCCGCCTCGTCTCCCGTACCAGGTTTATATAGTATTTCGTTCGGTTAGTTACATTGGATGTTATTTGTTCAACGTGAACGAAAATTTGTGACTGTTTGTTTATCTCTTGTTGAACAATACTTTGGTCTATTAAAATGCTAATTTGGTTAGACCATAGTGAATAGATTCACTGTTAACTTTTGATTTGAAATGCCGGTGGTTAAATGTTTCTTGAACATGTACTTTACCGAATATTAAGTGATTTGACACTGTAGATTCAATCGATAGTCGTCTAACTTTCAATATCTTAACGTAGATCTCGACGTTGTTTTAAATTCGTGTTCCTATGCTGCTCATCTTGCCTCTCCTGCTTTGCAATGTGATTACGGTTTTCAGATAATGTTTTCTTTCATGTTTTAATAAAGTTGCCTTGTAAATGTTAGAAACTAAGTTTGTTAGTTATCATATCAGGAGTGTGAAGAAAGAACTACAACTACTTAATACAACACCGAGAAAAGATTTACATCTAGTACTACTGGCATCAGCATGGGGTACAATCAGGTCACACTGAACAAAACATTAATATTAAAAACTGTTGTATAAAGCCGAGAAAACAATAGTAAATGCACCCTCATAAAGTATATGAAATCGTTGCCTATAGCCCAAGGCAGCATGTAGGTAAAGATACGAGTAGTAGACGAGTCTGTAACGAGCGGCAAATATAAATAATGATCGGATACCGGCTTCCTCCGCCGTCGGCGACCACGTATGTAATGTGTAAGGTCAGATAGAGCAAACAATTTTCTCACTGCTATTTCTTATCTAAGATTGTATGTATCACTACGATCTACGCCCTGAGTGTTAAGATTTTGAGTGAATAAACTCGTTTGGGGTTACTTGTTACTAGATGAGGCACGAAACTTCGCTCGCGGGTATTTAGAATTGCATACAGACAGACATATTTTATACCTATAGATAGATAGACACATTTCCTTGTTTATAATAATATTAAGTAGGTATGAATAATATGATTTTGTCAATAACAAATTGCCTTATACTTGAAAACTTGTTCATTAATGAATAAAACTAAAATACACATTTTTAAACACAAGTTTCAACCAAACAAAACAAGTGATTCGAAAGAAAATAGTCTTGGTTGGCCGGAATGTTCTTTTTATATTGACAGAATACAGAATTATTGAAAAGTTTTGTGATTTTTTTGGAAAGAAAGGTGTGATGCATCTGTCGAAAACTGGAAGCTGTTTCAAAATCCAATTACCACATTTAATTAGATGTAGTTGTAATGCAAGCGTGCCTACTTGACCGCAAATCGTAAAGTATTACATTACATACGCACAGAAATATGAATGACTAGCGATATTCGATATGATCTAAGAAAGTACGAAACTATGGAATATAATTTATCTTTTACTATGATTTCTTTTAAACTGTAGGTATAGTAGACTGAGAGCTTGTAATCTTGTTACTCTAAAGCTTTCGACCGGTAAGTGTTACTTGTACAGTTTTTTTATAGATTGCTTAAGTTTCAGGGTATTTATTGTGTAGCAATTTATACCAGTTTAAAAAATATTATTCATAATTTTTTTTAATTACCTATTTGGTTTAGAGTGGATGTTTAGAATTGTCAGTTTGTAAGTTTGTATCCATTGACCTCTGTATTAAATAATTCATGAGGTTATATTATCTCGGTGTAAAATATTGAAACTATATAAAACACTATTAATTTATCGTTTGAGTCCAGCTCTTAGACCATAATAATCGTCCCTCTCAAGAACCTTACGAATTGTGTAATCGGAAGATACTTTTTGATGTGCAATTTGAGAATCATTTCCGCACGAACAACGTCAAATACCCAACACTTATTGCGTTTGCAACATTTTTTCATACTTCCTCGTCTTTTTCGGCATTTGTGGTTGCTTTCTTCACGTAACAATTATGCTTTTGAAAATCGCTTAAGTGAACTTCAAATTAGAAATAGTTATAATATTAACCGCATGTGGGTACTGTAGCTCTCTGAAGTAGCTTTTTTATTGTTAAAGAACGATTTACGTGCTTTGGTGTACCGTTGTGGTACCGCCATGATTCAAACAGTTTAGGGTAGAGCAAGTAAGTATTTTATGCACTTTATATTTAAGTACTGAACTTTTATGCAGATATTATAAATGCTTTTATGAATATTTGGCTGATGAATATCATCCCATTTTTTTCATTTAGTAGCATAATCAAAAATATAAACTACTAAACAGCTTTTATTATTCGAATAATAGTACGTCATAATATTTTCAAACTGTTTAAAAAAAAACTCAAGCCGATTTCGCTAGATAAATTCAAATGAGCAGACATTTTTACTCCACTACTAAGTAGGGAATTAAAAATGGAAATTCAAAAAGACGCCTTTGTCATACACCCTTTTGCCTTTCGATCCTGATTTATTAGATAAAAAATATATAATGCTTAAGGAGACAGTTGAGTGCGTGATCCCTAAGACGCCGGCGTGATTCCCATTAAGGAGATTATACCCTGAGAAGGCTTAATGCTCTAGGATTCAATTAGGCGAAATAAGCTTAAATGGCCTGTATCCGTTGTTATGACAGCGATCAAATTATCAAGAGCTATATAGCTTCCGTGACATTAGGCACTTAGGGAGGTGACAAAATCATTATTTGGGATAATGAATAGACCCGAACAAGAGGTAATGGTTGTTTGATGAGAACAAGCCGGTCCTCTACGAGTACCTTATGCCAGGAGTTCAGTTTTCCTATAACAATTTTTGGAACGAAGTTCCTTATCGCGCGTTACGAAAGGGGGCAAGACGGAAAAAATTAAGACCAAAATTTGTAACGACACTTTTTACGTTGCTATGACTACTTGTGTTGTTGATTTCAAGTTGTTGAAAATAAAAAGGCGAAATAATTTTAAACAATTATGTTTTCAATAGTTACAAAGGCTAGTTATTCGTTCCATCCGGGTGTCCCTCGGATACCCGATGGAAAGAAGTTCCTTTCGATTAATTAGTGAAGGAATTGTAATAAAATTACACAGAGAAACACGCGCACGCCGCACGGCTTACAACTATAGCAAAAAGTTACAACTTTTAGTACTTTGTTCCATTCGGGTGTCCCTTGACACCTCTCAAGTTTTTTATAATAATACTAGCAGATGCCCGCGAGTTCCTCCACGTGGTTTTGCCCACAGGCTCTCCTTAATTTTCCGGTATAAAAAGTACCCTATGTCACTCTCCAGGTCCACAACTATGCAATGCAAAAAATCAAGTTGATCGGTTGCTCTGTTGCGGCGTGATTGAAGGTCAAACTCTCTATTTAACATCCTTGACAAAATGTTCAAACACTGTGAATCCAAGTTCCATGGCTATAACTTGAGAAAATTTCATTAAAACTTTCAACCCCTTTTCCACCCCTTTGGGGGTCGAATTTTCAAAAATGGTGAAACACGTATACTCCTTCATATTTAACCAAAAGCCCAAATGCTAATTTTCATGGCTATAACTTGAGAAATGAAGGACTTTCACTTAAATTTTCAACCCCTATTTTACCCCTTTGGGGATGGAATTTTGAAAAACTGTGACATACGTAGGTACTTCTTTAATTTTTAACGAAAGCCAAAGTACCAAGCTTCGTTGATATAACTTGAGAAATATCTTGAGAAATGAAGGACTTTAAGCTAAATTTCATCCCCTATTTCACTCGTTTGGGGGTCGAATTTTCAAAAACTGTGAAATACGTATAAATTTCTTCATTTTTAACTCGTAGCACTTATACCAAGTTTCAGGGCTATAACTTGAGAAATGAAGGACTTTCATATAACCTTTCTAACCCTATTTCACCCCGTTAAGGGTGGAATTTTGAAAAACTGTGAAACATATACTTCTTTATTTTTTACCTTAAGCCAAAATACCAAGTTTTGTTGATAACTTGAGAAATATCTCGAGAAATGAAGTACTTTCATGCAAACTTTCATCCTCTATTTCACCCCTTCTAGGGTAGAATTTTCAGAAACTGTGAAACACGTATTTCTTAATTTTTTACCGGTAGCTCATATACCTACCAAGTTTCATGGATATAACTTTAGAAATGACGGACTTTCATACAAACTTTCAACCCCTATTTCACCCCCTTAGGGGTGGAATTTTGAAAAATCCTTCCTTAGTGTGCGCCTACGCCACAAAAGGAACCTACTGTCAAAATTTCAACTTTCTATCTCCAGCGGCTTAGGCTGTGCGTTGATATATAAGTCAGTCAGTCAGTCAGTCAGTCAGTCAGTCATTCAGTCAGTCAGTCAGTCAGCCAGTCAGTCAGTCAGGACTTTGAATTTTATATATATAGATTTTATGATGATTTAATAATGCAAAGGCGGCATTATTGTTGGGTTAGTAGCTGTATAACATTGGGATGCTGTGAAGGTGGAAAGAACTTTTTAATGCAGTATAAAGTATGGGTTTTGAATTGCTTCAAATCATAATTCCGGCATAGTGTGCCTTAGCTGCTATGATATTAACAAGTCTGAGTAAGATTAGGCATGGACATTTTTGTAGTGCCTTACATTTCTGGGTAGTTTGTCATAGGGGACAGAAAAGTTGCAGACAAAATAAGCCATCATCATCAACAACCCATCGCCAGCCCACTACCTGCCTTTTCTGACTACTATGGGTGTCCGCTCAGCATAAGAAAATACCATGATCCACCACACTGGCCAAATGCGGATCTCACCAATCAGACCTCACACACCTTTGAAAACATTATGGAAGTATGCAGGTTTCCTCACAATGTTTTCTTTCACTGTTTATCTGTTCATTGATTGGGAACTTTTGATGCAGCTACTAACTGTGGTAAGTGAACAGTAAAAAACTGTCTTACATATAGATAGCAGAGGCGATATGAAGTAACCAGTAACGTGGGCTACATTTTTGAGTCAAGTGTACAGATAGTACTATCGACAATGCGTTGACGCGTGTCTGTACTGTACCTGTATGCGGGCTGAGTTGATACGACAAAGAATTGTTGCGCTTGAATTAAGAACTTATAACACTTTGGAAAAGGTTTTAATTCCATTGGGACCATAGGTATGTTTTTAATTCATTGCCGGTGATATTCAGGACGTGACCGTCTGGTGGCAGGTTTTGTGCTGGGTAAATTTCTTTGGATATATAGTGAGTAGTACTTAATGAGGAAATACTGACTATTGATGGAATTTCATATTGAAAATATTCTTACTTAGTCCTCTACCTCATCATCCTAATACTTACTTTGTTTGTGGTGGATATTTTAATTTGTAACTTTGTTTTGGTTATGTATTTTGAAATTATATTTTTAGACTATTTATTAATTATAATTGGTTATATTATAAATGCGCTTATGCAACGGAGCACAGCTGGATATAGTTAAATACTCGTCACAGATAACGATAAGGTTAAATTGAAAAGGTTAAAGTTTAATATTTATTATAAACCCAAGTAGTGATAGCCTAGCAGTTTAGACTTCAGGTTTCTTTTCGGGAGGTCTGGGATTTGGATCCTGGACCTCTAACTTTTCAGTTATGTGCGTTTTAAGTCAAAGTATGTTAATTCAAAATTGGTACCTACACAGTATACTTTTTAAAGGTCAATTATACAAAATATGATTATTAACTACGGTGTCTTAAAACTGCGATGGCTACTAAAGCTAAGTACTAAACAATTTAATATCAATTAATTGTTTCAAGGATGAGGGTAGAAAACGTGACGAAACCTATATATGCCTGAGAGGTTCTTCTTATGTTCTAAAAGTTGTCTGAAGTCTACCAATCTGCAGTACCTACTTGGCCAGCATGTTGAACTATTGGCCTATACCATTTTCATTCCGTGATAGTGTACCAGCAGTGAGTTGAGATGATTTTAAACCTTAAAACATTCTGAGAACATTTCGAATCCATAGAAATATTGTAAAACATTATTTCCCACGTCATACGCGAAAGGTTTCCGCATAATGCATCAGGTGCTCTACTTACCGCCTCCCCGAAAGGGTTCGTAAATAATTCTCCATTTTTAGAGGGTTCCCATTATTCTTATTCCGATCGACAATCGCTCTCAAGTGTCAGCTTTTTTCTGACAGATATAAAACTAATATTGGTAGGTCCCATCCTCTTCCGCTACTTTTTGCTCGTCATTGCCCTACGTACTATTTCAATAAAGTTAGTATTTGAACTGTTTATATGTACCAACTTTTAAACTAAACTAAGATTGAATCTATAATATATGTACTATAATTGTGTTATTATTATAATTATACTTTTAAGAATACATTTTGAAACAACTATACATAATATAAGAATTATAATACCAATTGTTTGAATTAATATTGTGTATCTGTCGCTGAAAATATAAATCATTATATTTATTATAAATGTATAAATTATTATTGAAAATGAAACATGGGTTTCGGAAAACCCTGTGAGGTTTTTTTAATATTCCAAGTATCTAAAAAATTAAAAAACATCATCAAAATCGAATTTATGGATAGGCCGTTTATAATTTAGAATTTACTTACTATTCGAAATTTACTCGACTTACTACAGTTGTCTTTGAAATTTTATGGTATGAGGTATCACAATAGTAGTTAAAGTATTATACATAATTTATTCAGCGATCACTATGGCTCTAAGCGTTATCAATTTCTTAATGTATTTCCAAATAGAGAACTTTTAAAGCAATCCAAATTTATTCTCGATAAGGGAATCCGAATGTTTTACCACCAAAGGCGAGAATGGGTTTCTAATTTAATTATTTTATCTAATTAGATACAGAGACATAGTAATGGTCGCAAAGCCATTAAAATTTTGTAAAAGGAACAAAACGTATGCAAGATTTTTTGAATGGATTCACGCTTGTCTTGAAATGGTTATTTGGTCGCTTTCCGTGTGACACTGTCACTATCAATAAATAAATAAATGTCGTGATCGTGATGAATGGTTTATACCTTGATTTAGGAGGGTTACATTGTAGGCGACTGCTTGACCTTACATTATCATGCTACCCTAATTGTAATAAAACTACAAATTTAATGGTCACGTTTTCAAACGATCGAAGGTGTTACAAATAAGAGGTGCGAAAAAAACGTCCTCAGTATTGAGATGAAATCTTAACTTGTAAGACAAATTGTTCCAATTTTTGTCAACCCTTGGGTGCTCAAAGACAGCGCCCGAGGATCAGTCATCCATTTTTTAGCTCCCGGGATACAATTAACTACGACAGCGGTCAGGTTGCATACAAAAAGTTTCTTACATTTTTACGAAATTTAGAATCGAGTTTTTTTAATCCACCGTTGGTAACCCCATGAATGGAGAGGCTAAGAAATTTATTGCGTTTAGCGCTTTGTTCATATCTATATTTTATGGGGACGAATCGAGATGATTTTAGCGGCGTATAAAAGTAAAGATTTACATCGGTGCCTTTTGTATTTCGTGTGGGTGATCTCGTTTGATAAAAGTGTTAACATTTACATCCATAAAATATTTTGACTACTCTTTTAGTGGACTTAAGCGGACAGGTTATTTTTATGCCATAATGAAGTTTTTTTATGATTCTGTATCTGAGAGTTTTAAGAATGCATTCAACAAGGCAGGACTTTAGCAGCTTTGATATTCCTTTCTTGATTGTAATCGAATATTTAAAAACGTTACTGTCTGCCATGATCAGGCAATTTAAGTGTTTTTATATAAAGGGTTAATCTATATTAATTACAACATTTCTGAAATTAAAATTATAAGAGAGAACAAAAAATACTCACCCCTAAAACACCCCAAGCAAATAGTAATTATAACGTCTCTTAACCCCGCCGTTACTTAATTGTCGGTTGTCTTGTGTTAATAAGAATCAAGTCATTAGAAACTATTAGAATATTTCAAATTTTAAATTTCTGATTTTCACTTTACAGCATCACGTTAAAGCCTCTAATTTAGTTAAAAGAATGATTATTAGTTACGCCACAAGTAAAAATTAATAACTAAGCTTCTTCTGTGGAAACAAGTAAAAAAATTCTCAAAGGATTGTAATCATACTTCTCTTTGATAGAGAAAAGTAGGTACAATCAGAGAGTTATTGTTACTTCGTATCTGTATTTTGAATTTACAAATGACAAATAAAGATAGCATCGATGCGTGGTCCGCTGTCAAAAGTTATATTTATTTTCTTTAGAAATTCATAGAATCCATGCGAATTCAGTATCGAGATGTTTGCGGGTTATTCGCATTATGCGCAGACGCATCGTTTGTGCGACGCACAATGGACGCAACCCTTTGGCGACACAATGTGCGTCACTAATCTAGATCAGTGCACTATTGTGCGCTATTGTTGCGGCGGCTGGTGCCCGCACCCCGCGCGTCACTGTACCCCCCTCCCAGCAGGAAAAGAGCCGCAACTCTGGATATCTCACTCGATGTCGATTTATAAGAAATTACCGCGCCGCGGGGGCCAGGTAAGCGCTCCCACGGATGTGTGCGAACAATGCAAAAACTACTCTCCAAAATTTTACTTGCTTGCCAAACAGGAAATGAAAAATATTATAACTTCACTTCCGAATGCTACTATGCATAAACATTGGCTGCGTTTCATACAATGGCATGTTTTATTTACAAATATTTAGATAAATCCTTTAGAATTTCAAGCTTATTTCCTCGAGGAATTCGCTAAAAATGTATTTCTAGACATAACTCTGTCTTTCGACTGTACTTGATATTTTACGTTACTTTTATTATTAGCATTGAATTCTTTATTGCATCAAAAATAGACATAATATACAAGGAACATTATACAAAATTTTAAAAAAAAAGGCGACCGTATCACTAAAGTGATCTCTTCTTTTACCGCATGCATAATACTAATTTTGTTAGATTTTTTTAGGTTTTCAACAGAAACCAAGGAATATAATATGTTAAATTAATATGTATTAAAGATCGCAATCGTAAATCCATATCCATACTTCCATACTTATAATATTATAAATGCGAAAGTCTGTCTGTCTGTCTATCTGTCTGCTACGCTTTCACCGTAGCACTTTACCGATTTTGATGAAATTTGGTACAGGGATAGTTTGTATCCCGGAAAATTAAGGAGTTCCCGCTGGAATCAAAAAACCTTAATCAACGCGGACGAAGTCGCGGGCATCATCTAGTATAGACATAAATTTTCGCATTAATAATGTGTTGAATTAATATTAAAGATCACAGTCGTAAATCAAGTATAAAGGCCAGAAATGTCAGCTTTCGTGCGTTCAGTCATTAGCGTCAGAGCAACAATTTTGTTAACAATCACGTAGAAATATTGGAAGCGATTTCATGTGTGCTTAAGTTATCATTACATTGTATCCTCAGGCTAAAACTAACGGCGAAAGTACTTACATATTTTGAAGATTCATGTCCTTTTTAATGGAGGAAGAAGACACAGTTCACTCTGCTTGTGACGTCATATACCTAAAGATACCTGCTTGAAATATCATAGGGAATTATTATAATTATTATTGCTGTTAAATTTTACCAACTAATCAAATCAGTAACTCTTTTTTTATTTTGTTGTATACCTAAGCCATAAAGCAGCACATATACCTAATCCTTATAAACGCCAAATCCTAGTCTCAAGTGACGTTCATTTTATTCCTAGGTACACGCGTACGTGCGCGTTCTGTGTGACATCCTCCGTGTTATTTCTTGCTTCTTTGCATTTCATTTGATCAAAGTAAGTAATTTGTTCTCAGCTGAAGCATTAAGTAAGACAGTGAAAAAAAAAGAAATAAAAACACAGTGAGAGCTTTTATTGTTTGGATGATTTTATCTTGAGAACAATTTAACACCTCAAGTACAAAAGCTGAATGAACATGAAAAAGTATGTCGTACGTATTGTACTTGATCTTGGTTAACATCTTATCTGGGGTTTTTATTTATTTAGAAAAAAGTATTTTAAAGTTTGTAGTTTATATGAAAAAAGTACCTATTTTAAAGTTTTAGTTTATATAGTTTAAAGATTGCTATTAAATAGTTTCTGGTTAGAGGTCATTACACACACATTAAGATAATCATGCTCTAAAAAGATACTAGGTTTTTTTTTTTCGAATTTGAGAGAACTATAATAATATTAAGACCGCTAGTTAGGTAATGCAAGATATATCTACGCAAAGTCGAGCCGTGAGGGGTATGGGTTTGATATAAATGCCATACCCCTAACAGGTTAGTCTACTATCTTAGGCTTCATCGTCACTGTTACTTGGTGAGAACTAGCAGCTACAATGCGAGGAACTAGTAGTGAATAAAAAATTGTAGATAATAAGCACGTAATTCTGTGTTTTTAGTAATTTATATTAGTGGAAATGTATATTATATTTCCCTTACATGTTTTCCCTTCGATTCTTTGTTTATTTTTTGTCCTTATGAATATGAAAGGCTTTTATACTTATTCCAGTAGGTAGCTGTTGATGGCAGTGACACCTTACGTAATATAATCCCAATTAACCAACCAGGACAGCCTATAAATCAATGAGATGCCGATTACTGACCAATGTTCGATGACGCTGGTTTAGGGAAGCAATTTGTCTTACATCGGCAGATAAAGATCAGGTTCATTCCTCACACCAAAGAGATGTTATATTACTGGAGGTGCTACGCTCATTAATCGTCTTCGTCACTTCATTTGATGACTCTTAAAAGAATCTATGTTCTTACCATCCTATGCTGCTTGTGTCCAGTAGGTTTATGCAACTCGTTTGATTTCGTTTTTGCATCATATCGGGCTTGCAAGAGCCCCTACCAATACATCAAAAATTTAAGCCCTAAAGTTATCGATTGAATTGAACGTTGCTGCACCTTTTTATCTGAACAGGCAAATAATCACGGCCAGTATTTGAAAAGTGTATTGTGATGGTGGGGCACTAAAGGGCGCTAATAAAAACACAAACTAAATAAGAACAAGAAGAAAAATGTGCCAATTTACTGAATGATAAAAAGTTGAAGTATTTTGATAGGTACCTGTAAGCGGTCAGCGGGTAAGGTTGCGGCCATTTTGTGAGCTATTGCACGCTCTAGTTATATGACATCTCCCTGATTCACATCCATCTATTGACCCTTACACAGAAACCACGAAAACATGGATTTCAACATAGTAAAATTAACGAGTGCAATATTTAATTCGTGTTCTCGGAGATTAAAGATCTCAGATCGTTTGGGTCGCTCACATAACAAGCATAACTGTAACACATTCCATGAAACTCTTACTAAAAAAACTGTAATTTAAAAAGACGAACTAGTAAAGGTTATTTTTTATACATGACTGATTTGAATTTTTGGAGCACAGAATAAATTGCTTTGCCTTAGTGGATTTCCAATTATGTGTTCTGGAGCCTAAATAGCATATTTAAAATGGTTGCTATACAGTGCTACGATTGCAATCACCTCTGATTAGCGAACACCGCGTAATAGGGGTGCATGTTTTGTGGCGAATACTCTTTCGTTATTGGCCAAAATCTATTAGCGCATCAAGAATACCATAAATAATTCAGTCAATCACAACAATTGACATTGTACCTAACAATGATTGATGCAGCTTTTACGGAATAGGACTACAGTGGTGTGCAATCCTATGAGAGTGGAGGCCTGTGCCTAGCTGTGGGACGTTAATGCTGTAGTGGTGGTGGTGGTGTGCAATTGACTTTTTACACTACTAGGGTAAAGGCAGTCCAGGCGCAAATACAATAATGAATGTATCTCTTTGCTTCACAATAGGCATGATGACAGTAACCAAGAATCAATGAAATTATGAATTTATATAATGAAATAGGATTCATGGATTATAAAAAACGTATTTATTTTTCTATTTCGAGTGAGATTGCTATTTATTTTGTTGGAATAAAACTATAAAATACAGCAATCCGCCATATTGGATAAAACACCAAGAAGCGAATGACGTCACAATTGTTTGTTTCGAGCTTTGACAATCACACTATTGTATATTGCACACTGCACAGAGTACATTGGTATAAACAATAGTGACGTCACAAACGACGCCATGACACCGCAGAACGTTTTTGCGTGAATTTTAAAATTTAAATTTCAAATGCCAATTTTATCTACTAAACCTTATTTTTCGGCTGAAATAAGATATTTTTTCGAAATAGTAGATACTTCCGAACATAATCTTACCATTTTTCAAAATCAGTCATCATGCCTATTGTTTCGGGGGGTTTCTACCATCGCTTAAAGTAGTATTATTTCGAAATGTCACGTACCCTGACGTCCTTAAGATAAGGATTCTTATTCTAAAACACAAACATCAACAATATTAAAATCATAGAGCTTTAAGTAATGGTTGTATGCCCCCTTACAAACTCTGACCTGTTGGCATGAATAAGGCAAGTGTTTTGCGCACTCGCCTAAGGACATGACGCTTTTTGCTTTACCTTTGTTACGCTTGCCAGGGAATTTATTTCTTATTCGCGTTGAGTCGCGCTTCCTGGGCGGCTGGAGGTAGCCGACGGCGTAACTCGACCAGTGCACATACTGGCAAGAAGTTAGGCAAACTAATTATGGATCCATTTGCAATTCAAATCAGTGCATATACAAGAATTGTGATGGTATGATGTTTGTTTGTGTTGTACTATGTGGATGTTGCATTTGTATGTTACATACCTTTCGTGGCTTGATTGCTGAACCGATGTTGATAAAATTTGTAATTTAGATTATTATAGACAAGGCCAGTCTTTCCAGCAGGTAAATATCATATAATCACAATAGCGTTTAGGTAGAAAATATAATATGTATTATATTTTTTCGCAAAAAGAAGCAGAATGGCTTTCTTTGGTCCACCACCAAAAGTGGTCAGCAAGCAGTCATAAAAAAAAAAAAGATTGCATGGTGAATATTTGCCATGCTTTTTATTTGGTTGGACGAACTTCTAAGTAATGTGTAGCAACAACTTTTGTAGTTGTTGGCAGTAAAAAGTAATTGTTAATTCACACTGCTGCTGCCGCTGTAAAAATTTTGATGATTATTTTACAAAATCTAACCATTAATCGAATCATTTCAACACCACTCATCATAATGAAAAATAAACATATTGTTATTGGAAGGCATTGAAGGCAGTTATAATCATTTAATCGACACAAAATATGATCAAGTACTTTAACCTATTATAACTGAAATTATACAGTGCTAAATTGTACACAAATCAATATAATATGTACTCTTGAATACATTATAATATTATTTTCACGGTAAACATGAAATCATAATGAGACCCTCATTTAATTTACAAAAGTGATAAAGTGAACAAATTAAAAGAAATTTATGAAAAAGAAATGAAGTACCATAAGTATATAAAATATTTAATAAAAAATCCAAGAAGCGAGTGATTTGATACGGTATCTCACAAAATACGAAATTCTAATACACCTAATTAGATGCAAATCTCCCTTGAATACTAACAAGTGTTTCGAGCAGAGATTAAGCGGCTTTGAACAATAAATCATGGGAACGAGATCCAGATCCCTGGGATAGGGCACATTTCTCATAAAATGTAGCAAAAAATATCCCAATGTGGACTAAACAGTGGCCCTCCACACCGTAGCCTGCGGCTGGCGATTTATATGTTATACGTATTTTATTTCCAAAAGTAGTACACGTTACCAGTGATGACATACTGAGACATGTTCGGTAACTGGGCCTGTAAAGTGTAAATAAACGGATATGGCACTATCAAATACGTGACCATAGAAATCTAGGTTGCAAATTTATTTATTACAATTTAATTATATTTAGTTCGCACTTTGTCACGTTGTATAAGTAAGCACTATTTTAGTTAGCACTACATTTTAGTAACAAGGTTTTCACCCACTCCAATGTACCTAATTTCTTATAAGGTTAGGATTAATTTGTAAATACATGCCATCTTTACACAGAGTCTGTGCATATCATTTCTGCTCCAACTCATAACAACCTACACGCAATCCGCAACAACGGACTTCGAGCTAAGGACAGGTTCTCAAGTATCGGTTAATCTGTGCTTGAATACGTTTTCTTAGCTGATGTCGGTTTACTAATATGGGTAGACCTTCAAAATCACTCAGCTAGATGGCTTCACGCTTGGAGTATCTCTACACGACTTATTTAGAAATGAAGAAATCTTGTAGAGAACCAGAGTTACCTACATAGCTCAACGAGTCTCCCTGCATTGTAGTAGCCAGCTCTAGGAGACGACATGCTTTACAGAATTACTATTCTCTGATCGTACTTTTCATAAACTGTATATATTTTATTCATTACATCATGTAAAGCGATACACGTTTTAAAACATCATAATATAAATTATGGTCGATTAACTATTCCTTAGTTTTGTGTGTAACCTAAGTGAATATGAATTATAATTACGTCTTACTTATCTAAAGAAGATCTCATATGCATATAACATTTATCCTCTACATATTCAGTGGTGCATATGCATAATTACTTACAGGCATAAATCTCTACATGTAATTCATAAGATTTATTGTGAACGTAAGGCTGCCGGAGGAAACAGATTCCCACGTTCAATTATCATTTTACAGCTTTAATCTTTAAGAGCAAAGCCATATAGTTTAATAATTCAAGCAATCACTTAGGCAAATAGGTATTTTAATAAATTAAATTCTTATCAAATTCTCAATTAGTTAAAACTTACAGAGTTATTTGAATTTCAATTTACAAAACTTTATAGGTACTTAATGCCGTAACTTTATCGTGTTGACGTAAGTGCTTAGGTTTTACTTTATACATTAAGAAAAGGCGTAGATTTTGGAAGGAAGAATATGAGGCTGAAATTGTCTACCTGAGAAAATACAAAGATTTTCCTGTTACAAATAAGAGCGAAAATATTATACTTTGGACCGGATAGGACAAACCATCCCCGCAAAATGCCCACGACAGGGAAGAACGTTGTTTTGATCTGTTGCGCGAGTGTATGCGGCTTGGATGTTTTGTCCGCCAGACACTTTTTTCTTACTGTTTTTTCACTTTATTTGTTTCTTTCTTTTCTAAGGGACTACTCAATCCGGGGTCAAACATAGCAGCTTTGAAATACTTGGGAAAAATAGCATGGATGCACCATGTCATCAGTATGCACCACAAAAGGCACAATCAGAGTCTTAACCAAAAATTAAAACATAAATTATTATTTATCTGTACCTAACTGCGGAAACGCCAACCAAGGGTGGTCTAATCGTAAAATATACCCCTTAAACCATTAATTAACGAAAGAACCGATGGGTTTTTTGCATAACGTATCCCGTTCTATAGGAATGCCCTACGGTTATATTTGATAAAGACGTCGAGACTGTTATCAAGGGGTAAGCTCTTTCAGGATTGGCGCCAAAGAGATTAAGATATCTTAGCTTTATGTGTTAATTAAAAAAACAACCTCTCCTTACGGACCTTATCAGCCACTTAAGCTGAGACGATACCTAGCCTTTATCGCAATTTTTACACTTCGGAATCATTAAAATTTTAAATTTTTAGATAGCTTCACAAACCCCTTACGTCCATTTAAGGTTTATTTAAAAAAGAATGTGTCAATATCTTAAACAGAGGTTAATTAAGAGATTAAAGTACGGTAGAAATACGCAGTCGAAAGTCTTATAATATTCGTACATTCACGTTTCCCTAACAGCAATTCTATATATTTTTTACCATTTAGGGCTTTTAAAAATACCTTAATCCCTCCCGCTTTCTTTTAAAAGTTTCCTCTGCCCTAAGGTTGCCTGGAAGAGATCGCTGTTTAAGCGATAAGGCCGCCTGTTGTGCCGTATCCATTAATTTGTTTGTTTTTGTCATTTAATTTCTTTGTGTACAATTAAGTATATAATACTTTTTACTTTTTTTTTTACTTAATATGTGAAGTTCGTCTAGCCAAAGTTGCAATACCTAAAGAATTAAATCAGTAAAAACAGTTGAACTTTAGTTTTAAATCCCTAAACAGGTTCGTTGATTACAAAAATCTTCCAAAACCTTTTTCATATCTTTGTTTTTATCTAACGTTAAAAGAAATTCTTAAAGAACTTCGCACATTATACAAGAAAAGGTCATTAGAGTATTGACCACAAGAGATAGAGTATCGCAAAACATAGTAACATAGAAAAGCTTTGAAAGGTTGGAAAAAAATGATGAATAATTAATCATTAGATTTTTATCCTTGCAAAGTTAGTATTATCGAAGTGCGATTTTTGAGATACAAATTCCCTAATATAGAGAGTATTTATGATATAATTGTTACGATACAAATAAATAGTTTAACTCTCTCTAAGTTACTGTGATGGGATGGAGTCGAATTAAATTCTTATATTTAGATTTTAAGGGTTAGAATGAGATTTTAAAACTCACCAACGTTGATAGAATTGGAGCGTCAAAACAATATTATAACATCAGATTAAAATTACTTTTAAAATCAAAAACCAGTTTAAAGTCGAAAATTCAGTTCCATTTACTTTAATTAATGTCTTATGATTTCTGCTTGAAACGGTGAATGTTTCTAAGTATGGACTGTGGGCCTAAACTTGAGCTTTGAAACCAGATTATTTTGCAAGATTCATATTACTTTATCGGTAAAGTGTTTCAGCGCTCGAATTCTATCAACTTCGGGGAGATACGAAATCTCATACTAATCTAAGGCTCTATTAAACTTTTCTTAACGGTTATTTTTGACGCTCACTGTTAAAAACATTTTGTTACGTTACCTCATATAAGTGTTCCTCCCTAAATCTAGGGAATAAGATTTATGTCCGTTCACAAAGATTTTATTAGGGTAGTCCTCGTTAACACCAATGTAAACGTCCGATATAAAATATTTGGACTGTAGCCAGTGTTTACTTTACGTTCACCGCATTGCCATTTAAATTTTGACGAACTAATAGGAAAAGGCTTACATTTTACATTTAAAATAAGTTTCTTATTACTTGGACGAAGAGCTGATAAACAATTTTTCAAAGTATTTTATCGGTTTAGATCTTATACAATTTTTTTGAGACCAAAATGTCTACTCACTATCTTGGCTACTAGGCTCAACTAGGTAAACGTTTTTGTTTTAGGAAACATCGCCACTTCCCATGTGAGTAGGTATATGAGCTAAACCGTGTAAAAATAATAATGCATTCTAGTTTTAATTCTATTTCCATGGATAATAAATACAACAATATGTGTGTAAAACAAAAAAATATAGAAAAAGAGAAAACCCGATCGATTATTATTGATGTCAGTTACTCAGTACGTCGTTGGAGCCAACATCCATATCCATACTAATATTATAAATGCGATCTGAATGTCTGTCTGTCTGTCTGTCTGTCTGTCTGTCTGTCTGTCTGTCTGTCTGTCTGTCTGTCTGTCTGTCTGTCTGTCTGTCTGTCTGTCTGTCTGCTACGCTTTCACGGCCCAGCTGTTCAACCGATTTTGATGAAATTTGGTACAGGGATAGGTTATAGGTTATATCCCGGGGAAGGACATAGGCTAAAATTCAAGAGTTCCCGCGGGAATCGAAAAAACTTTGTCCACGCGGACGAAGTGGCGGGAATCATAGTAATATATATTTTTTAAACCCAATAAAATATTATGTTTTAACATCAACTGAAATAAATTAAGAAGGATTTTTTGCATCGGCTAAAAAAATAAACACCAGCTCTTAGTCTATACTCAGATTAAGTTATCGACTGTAAAGTCTTTCAAAGCAAGTGGATTCAGAAGTCAAATAAATTATTTTAACATATCCGACCGGTTGGTTTTTCGAATAAATAAATAATATTAACGTACTCTTTATAATATTAATATGAGAGAGCTGAGTGGAGTGGCGCTTACCTATTCTGTGGTAGCGCAATGGTACCGCATCGATCGTTTACTTTTAAAAATTCATTTCTTTTAATGCAAGAACGTACTATTATGTACTACTTATACTCAGTAAAATCAGGATATAGGTAGCTAAATGTGATATAAATATGTTATGAATAGGTTAATGAGTAATTTAATCATTAAACTATTCATAACTTCAAATTAATCTCAAAAAATTAAGCAGTCCATAATATAATCCAAAATATCTCCTTTAGACAGACAAAACTTAGACAGGCGCTATCACTATTTCGCTATGTACCTACTAAGTAAAAATCTTTTGTTCTTCTTAGTATTATGCCTTACTGCGTTTCGTTAACCGCTCAGCTGCAGCGACGCCTTTATATTAGTAGATATTTTTTAGGCAGATAATTAGCCTCATTATAATACACCTACTCAATTCTAATTAAAATTATATATATTTTTCTAAAAATACTTAATTTACGAATTAAAAAAAAAAATTACTAAAAAAATTTAATATGCCTCACTCATTTTACCGGTAGGTACCTCAGCTTTCTCGACCTTAAACAATTAAAACTGTACTTATCAATTGAATTGAAAGTCCATTTAGTTACCTTATTTACACATTAATGATTGCCATGAAATATATTATTATAAAAAGCTCATCTCTGAACGGTTCCACCTGGCGGGGTATGCGTTGGATATCCGAAATTGTGTACAAAATAAAGTAAAGAGGGTTGCGCAAAATGAAAGGGGTTCACAAATAGAAAGTTTTTGCGCAAATACGCGTGTCTATTAGACTCCACCCGATTTGACTCCATGACAAGATTTGCAGCTTTCGTCAGCTCTATTTATTTTATTGTGCAAGAGCACAGGGTTAATCATCTGCTTACTTTTTTTTCGACCCTTTTGGCGAATTTACTAACCATAACCAATACGTATTTTCTTATTGAGACACAGCTGTGCTAGTACACCTAAATGTTAAAAAGGCTGTAACGCATTAGACAAGAAGGAGATATTTGACACAGCATTAATTTAATTAATTTATGAATTACCTACTAATCACATTCAATGGGAAGGGACACTGCCAATTTATCCCGCTAGGTGTCGCATCGTCGCTGGTGTTGTTTACCTGTCAAAAACCATATATTTTTTACGCAATAGTTTAATTTTTATGGATTAATTCATTATAATGCCTAAATGTCGTGCATTCAAATGTGATAATAAAGGCGCAAATCGTTTTCCTGCTGATGAGGAAAGAAGAAGACTATGATACAAAGCCTTGCGCCAACAAAATCAAATAGGACGCCTATGCCTTGTCCAACGATTTATTTTACTTTTGGCATATGCACGTCTATGAAGTGTCATAATTATTGACAGGCAACCATCGACGAAAAAAATGCTATACTCCATAGACGCATATCGTTTTTTCTAATAGTGAAGCGACGTGCCCTTTTATTCGATATTTCGTAACTCGTATACTCATATAGTAATTACAAGTACAACTTTCCTTTTCAAAATAGTCACGGAGCTTCAACACTAGCTTTCTTGATAGTCTTTTAAGCACCATATCTTTGGATGGATGGTTTCTATGACCTGACGGATACATGAACATTTAGTCAAAAATAAAAAATGTTAAGCAAAGATCAATCAATCTCAAAGATCAAGTGTCAAATCGATTAAAACTTCTTCATAAAGAAAGTCAATTAGTAGCAAAAATCGAATCAGTAACGCGTCAGAACATCATTGACTCCATCTGCCAAAAGTAATGTACGCAAATGAACCTGATAGTTACCAGCGAGGGTGGCGCCATCTGAGATTAGCTCCCCCCCCCCCCCCCCCCATTGGTATGACTTCCGGAAAAGTAACAGTCATAAATTGAAACATAAAACGTCTTTTTAATGAAAACTCACGGAATCTGTGTGCTACTTTTGCACTGTATGCTTTTATTGATGAAGTTAATAAAAAGTACGAATAAATGTGTCTACACCCTGCAATTATTATTGGAAGTATGCTTCCGTACTCAAGGCACTTTAAAAATTTAATTCGATACAACTTTTTTAATAAACACTCTGTAATTATGTGAATATAGAAAGACATGTCTTTTATGTGATGAGAACCTTTTAAAATTAGTACTTCGATTATGTGTTTTACAGAATAGCTCGTGACGTCGTAATATTATATATCGTTGGCATCAGTCATTCAATGTATTGATGAATTAGATATTTTAAAATAACTTATTATACTTAAACAATATTTTGCTGCATTATACCATAAAATTGACGGTTTACTTATTTATTATTTTACATGAATCCGAAAAACTGTTTTCGCTGATGACACAGATAACATATGAGAAGAAGAGAAATAGCTTTCTACAAATGTAATGCGGTAGTGTTCAGTCTTTATTTTAGGCGTGTCCTAACTCCTAATTTAACGTACATATTTATATAAACGTCACTTCTTTTCCTTTATATATTATTATAATATTTATTACAATAAATTACGCGGATGTGCGAGTAAAATCTCGTGATATTAATTAATCAGGTTAGATAGGCATTTGCGTAAAATTGTAGGTAATGCGTACAAAAATTAAACGCGTAGGCAATTATGTGCTCGGCAGTACGTTGACAACTTTGTGGCTTGTGCCGTTCAGCACCTGAATCATGGGACACCTTGCCTGCCCACAATCCTTTGACATCTGCCTCGGGACACTCCATTACAATCACAAATATTTTTTTATGAATTGGGGACGAGAAATTCTGCATAGGGTCTTCTGTCTTTAATACCTACTGAAACAGCGCGGTGTTGCCTTTTTTTAGAAACTCAATTATTCATAAAAAATACGTAAATTACGTGACATTTAAAAAAAATAACAGTAAAATACGTCTATTTTTACAATAACACACATTTTACGCATCGAAAGCTTACACTAATTTGCCACTTCTATACCTATTCTAAATAAGTAGGTATTTGGTAGTATTTTGGTAGGTATAACCAAAATACAAGGAGCTCTTACCTACATTCATAAGAGTCTGACGGTGATCAGTCAATATAATTACAGATAGATAATAATATTTCCACGAGAGCGCAAAATGTTCATACAACAGTTCCCACGTATACAATCGTAAATCGTAAGCGGGAGATGATAAACTTTATTCGATACAGATAAAATTAATTTGGTCTGAGGTGAGTGAAGAGAGAACGTTATAGTTAATTTAAAAAGATAGTCTAGTAGCTGACTTCCTTTTTCATATTTTTATTTTCTCAGCTCCGTCATTATAAATACTAATATTGTAAGATGAGAAGGGTTATGAGAAAGTGTCTTTATTGGTCTGACATCTTTCCACGGCCGATTTTGACGAAAAGTACAGAGACAACTTACATCTCGGCTTGGCCTGGAAGTAGGCCCGTACCTAACGTAGATAAAGTCAGATTTATATTTTACTTCATAGAAGAGGTTGTGGCTATAAGCCATTATCGGCATACAATTTAAATGAATGTCTATACTCCTGGCCTGTACTGTAAGTTTTGGACGTGTCCAAACTTCGGTGGCACGGTGGATTTAGATCGCATCTAAGATAAGCTTCAACTGCCGTGTAATTTCTTACACCATCCCAAAGGAATATCCAGGAATCAATTTCACAGTACAAAACGCTATTTAAAATAATTCTGTTAGAATGACATGTTTAGTAAACACTATTCAATTTTGAATGCGCACAATTTGTCTAGCGGAGCAAGAGTTTTGATCTTATCTACGCCATTGTGGTTATGTTTGCTAACAGATTATATTGGAGGCTCTACTGATTCTCTATTGCTTTTAATTTTTATTTCTAACCTAGATGGTAAGAATACAAGTGATTCCATGTTTTTTGTGTGATAATATTGTTTAGATTTAATTAAATTTTTCGAGCAGCAAAGCGTTGTTGTCGATTTTATGATTATTAAATTAAAATTTTTGGAAGTACTTACTCGGTATCGGTCTAATTTATGTCTAACATATTTAAATATCCACTTAAAGAATCTAAACCAGTACACATAAATCAGGACTAAGGCTTTGCTAGAAAAATAGAAACTCTCTACAGCGCTATTTTACTTAACTTTAGGCAACACGGCACAAAACGGCACGGCGAGCCTTCGTTGTTCCAGTAAACAACCCGTAAAAATCAATATGAATAATTTAGCTTTGCAATTCATAGAAAACATGTGAATATTGAAATTATACTATAGAAAATATAATTATTATTTTGTACAGAATAAAACTCACTTTTTATGTACAGAAAAACATATACAAAAGATGTAACCCTTTGGGACACAATGGATTTCTAATCTAGATCACGTACATACGTTATTGTTGTGCTTCACAATACTTTTAGATAACTCATTCGATGACGATTTATAAGAATCACACTGTACTGAACTCTACTTTTGTTGTAAATTTGTTAGGGTCTACAAAATTTAGAGATTTATTATTGTTATGAATTGATTTGTCATCGCAAAATAAATTTCGAAGAACAGTCAATCGATAGTTCAAACATATCTCCAAGCTTAAGGGAAAGACGTGCATGACACTAGCCCAGCACCAAAATAAATGGCGCACACCTAAAGAGGCCTAGTTTCAACGGTGCAACAAACACCTATAAATGAAAAAACTAGAAGTTTAATTGGCTATAATCCGCCACAGAATTCAAATCTATGTGGTACAGTGCGTATCTCGAACCTGATGCCCGCGACATTCACCACACCACATAAATCCTCAAAAATACCCTAAACGTACGTTTCACTCCGATACCGGAGCATCTTGAGGAGATGTTCCCTTTACAATGCACGATTGTAACACCTATAAAGAAGCTGAGGAAGGTGACAAAAGACCGTTAAGAAAAAAATTGTAATTAGGGCTTGGATTGGGCCATAACAATTAAAAAAAAGCTTTACTATAACTAAATCTTCAAAAAATTACAAATGAAATCGCTGCATATTTCTAATCGAAAATATCGTAAGTTTACGAGCGCTTCCGTAATGTAGGGTACCTGATGTATCGTCGATAGTTATCCTAAACATGCATAATTATAATCGTAGCATCGAATCCGCGCCGCGGGCGCGCGGCGTCCATTCCTTTGAGTGCATCCATACATCACGACTCCTAAGTAGACAGTATATCACCCGTATTCAGAGTAATTAGCCCTTTGGCGACGGACCTCCGGGATTTATTGTGGTAGGGCGTTAATTCGACCGACAGCCGTATTGCCGGCCTTTGTTCTCCGTGCCCGAAAAATTCAATTGGAATAATGCTGCGTATACATTCAATTAGCGTTTGCTTGACGCGTTAACTAGTTCCCTGAAGCACAGAATACTAACAGTGTGATTTGATTGGTCTGTAATTTTAGTTACATGTAAACCATCGCCTAGAATATTAAGAATTACAAAAGGTAACAGTAAGCTTTGTGTTGTGAGGTTTTTTAGGCGGAAAGTTTTCAGCGGCATGCCAGAAATTGAATACAATATAAGCTGTGGGCAACGGAGTTTTAAATTAAGATGCAACGTAACCAGTTTTTGAGATAAAAGAAAAGAAACTTCAGATAACTTGGATATTAATTAAACTGTACGATAGTAGAGCGCGCTGGAAATGGATTTGGATCATATTTAACAATCAGGCACCTCTCATATCAGGGATCATTAATAATTCTCACTTTAGACTAAGATGCAAGCGTTGCTATATCTTCGAGATAAATTTCATGACAAAAGAGGTTCGATGTTACACAAAAAGTCCGTAATCAATACGGCTACCGCAATCCGTCAATTAATTTACTTTTGAGATATGAAAGGCGACAAAAGGACGGCCGACGAGAAAATGCTACTACTATTTTGCTATCTCACAACTACTACTGAAAATTCAACTTTAAGTAAACCTTAATAAAGTTTCAATTGCTTTGGTATTGTAAATAAATATGCATTGGCTACCGTAGGCGACAGCTAGTGATAAGGCGAAGTAGAGCTACGTCGTTAAACATCATTAGCAAGATAAACTTCCTAAAAGCCTCCACCGAAGCACGCAGGAAAGGGCTGCCATACGTACCTATTTCTTGATTAATGTCAAGGAACGGTCCAATATCGATGTATTATGCTGTTAATTTTATTGTTATAGCATTATTGACCGTATTACATTCTCTCGAATACATCCGAGGTAAATAAGATTCTTAATTCTCTTGGTAAAATACATCGCACGTGATTTGTCCTATTTCTCACTATAATATAGTGAGTGTGTGTACGGTATTTGTGTGTGATGAGCACATTAAACTTTCGGTCGTGTCGGATTTTCATCCCATTGGAGTAAGAGAGTATGGGAATAGAGAGCTGTGCCTCTGAACTGAACGCCTGTTCACTCGAGTGTCTCGAAATGGGAAATGTCGCAGTTGCCGAAATTCGGTCGGGAGGACACTATTTTTATAATGTGTTAGTGTAATATACCTATATAGATAAACCTAATCGGTTTTAACAAGGCTTTGTGCCTTAAGACTGCTCCATTGTATGGCTAAACTATATATTATTATGACTAATTGGTAGCTGGCTCATCTTGGATCTTCAGTAGACTCGATCAACCTTTTGCAGTTTGTGATGAAGCCCCTGGTTCTACGGCTCTAAGGTCTTCACCTCAAATATAATCCCAAAAAGGAATATCTGTCGGGATCCTTGTACCCAGTAATCGCGTTTTGATATAATTTTTGACTATTTTAAACTACTTTCTACAAAGTTTTCTATCACGAGTAGGTATATCTATCCATCCATCCATCAGCCTTGTATGTATCCACTGCTGGACATAGGCGTTTTCGAAACACCAAACACGGTTCTCCGCCTTCCTCATCCACCGGCTTCCCGCCACCTTCTTTAGGTCATCGGACCAGCGAGCTGGAGGTCGGTTTATATACAACTTCGAAAATTATTATATTAGTAACTATTTTGTACTACTGGCGTGAGATCTTCGTCAAGCGCCATCAACAAAAAAGAGAAGCAAAAATTTTCTATAGCTCTAGTAGATAAGCAATTACTGTCAATTTGTTTGTATACCAAACAATCGGAGACTAAGCGGAGTCCAGGAAGTGTGATAAGAAAAAACTTCACAATCATAAGCAAACAATAGACGTGGGTTGTTAGAAAACTTAATTTTACACCCGAATCAAAAACTCAACCCGTATTGTGTTGTGTGGTGTTAACCAATTTTTCTTTTGTTAAAACCCCGCCCACGCTTATTATCGGATACCTTCGTGGCATATCATTTTTTATCAAAACAATAACGTTTTTGTGGAAGCGCGCGGGTCACACGCAACTATAAGTGAATTTGTCAAAAGCCTAACAATCGAATCTAAAGATAATTTACGTCTAGTTATTAATAAGAAAATAGATACGTTGCTCTCCTAGTAAAGGTTTATTAGGTTTTAATGCGGTGTGGTCTGGCTTCAATATCGATTCTATCGAGGCTACATACTTTGCTATAAATTAAAATTATTATATGGATTATACTTCGTCGCTTCATTCTTCAGATATAATCATAGACAACGTAGTTTCCTTTACTTAATAGCAACCGATCGCACAGACTTCAGAGGAGTTATAAAAAAGAACCCCCACTACCCGCCTCTGTGTCGCACGACAGAGGAGCGGTTCGTTCGTCATTCCTTTTTCGTGCGTAGCAACGATCTCACGTTCCTACTTTCTACACATTTATAGATTAAAGATAATTTTCTCTTTAAATACTTACAAATTTAATAATATTTAAAAAAAAAAAAAAGTGCTTTTTGCAGGTGACTCTTTAATCTTTCATTTTCAGCAATTTATTTCAGCACCACGTGTTTGAGTAATCATTATTTCATGCAGTGTTTATATTTTACACTAAAGGTTTTCCTGGCGGTTGTCCGAGGGTCAACACGAAGGAGAATAAACCTTTCAGCATGACGCGCCTAATAAATTATACTTTCATGCAGTGTTTGTTTACACTAAAGGTTTTCCTGGCGGTTGTCCGAGGGTCAACACGAAGGAGAATAAACCTTTCAGCATGACGCGCCTAATCAAGCATACTTTCATGCACAGTTTGTTTACACTAAAGGTTTTCCTGGCGGTTGTCCGAGGGTCAACACGAAGGAGAATAAACCTTTCAGCATGATGCGCCTAATCAAGCATACTTTCATGCACAGTTTGTTTACACTAAAGGTTTTCCTGGCGGTTGTCCGAGGGTCAACACGAAGGAGAATAAACCTTTCAGCATGACGCGCCTAATCAAGCATACTTTCATGCACAGTTTGTTTACACTAAAGGTTTTCCTGGCGGTTGTCCGAGGGTCAACACGAAGGAGAATAAACCTTTCAGCATGACGCGCCTAATCAAGCATACTTTCATGCAGTGTTTGTTTACACTAAAGGTTTTCCTGGCGGTTGTCCAAGGGTCAACACGAAGGAGAATAAACCTTCCAGCATGATGCGCTTAATCAATTATTGTTGCCGGAGAGTCAACATGAAGGAGAATAAACTTTTTAGCATGGCGCGCCTAATCAATTATATTTTCATACAGTGTTTATTTACACTAAAGTTTTTTCCTGGAGGTTGCCCGAGAGTCACTGCGATAGAGAATAAACCATTCAGTACGACGCGCCTGAGGAATTGTGGTACAATACTATTACTATGTAAAATGTATGATTTCCTAAAGAGGGTACTTAAAATAAAAGTTAGTATTGACTCATCTATACGCGCTCATTACCTACAGGAATTATACTTTCATGCAATGTTAAATTGCACTAAAGGATTTCTGGGAGGTTACCCGAGAGGTAACACGAAAGAATATAAACGTTTTTCAGCATGGAACGCACTTAAGAAATTACTCGTCCATGTAGTGTTTGATTGCACTAAAGATCTTTCCGGCGGGTTTCCTAAAAGGTAACACGAAGGTTAAGCGTTTCAGCATGATTCACTTGAGTAAAATAGGTACTTAGACGAAGAAGTGCTAAGGTACGACAATGGTACACTGCGAGGTCACCCGCGAAGTAGCACGACGGAAATCAAACCTTTCAGCTAGACGCGCCTGGCGATGGCATCTGCTCAATTAGCAGTCCGGCGATGAAGAATTATTTGTCCACCAAATCAAGATAGCTGGCATTTAGCAAGCTGTTCACCGTTCTCTGAACAAGGGGGAAGGCGTTGAGGGTCAAAGTGGACCAACGATCGGATACGTCGCCAAGGCCCAGCTTAGTAAGCCTAACACAAATTGATTTCGACCAATACTTGAGAAGTAACCGGGACTCAGGTAAATACTATGTACTTACCATAAAGAAGGTTACCTTCTACTTTATTTATCCTCTGCTGTAAATTATTAACAATCTTCAGTATTTACTGGATCAAAGATTGTATGGATACTTACTTAATTCGAAATCAAAGCTAAAGCTTTAAAAGATCTTTCGTACCTAGGTGTTACCGCTAGTTATATCAAAATAGTGGACATGATTTATTCAATCACAAGTACCTATCATGTAATATAATATATTATATTATAAGTGTTTGCATCGCCTACCCTTTTTGCTTTGTCTTCATAGTTCATACACTATCACCGATAAGGCCAAGAAACCTTATACTAATGAGGTTCTGTTTTCAAGAATAAATCTATTAGCATGGGGGCACAATAAAAGTGTTTATTATTTACGGTGACAGATAAACAGAATACTTAGAAATATGTATGTATTTAATTTCTTTTAGCAAGTAAATGCAATTATTAATCTAATACCGTTACCACAAAGCCTTATTTTAAAATGTAAACCTATGGAACAGATTCCACGATATAATCTCTGGAGTACCGTCTTATAAAAAAGGTATGTCTAATCGACTATAAAGAAGACTAGTAAAATTCTATACCAGTGTTTTTACTTTCAATGAAACACTTGTGGTGGTTCTAGTCATTTCTGCAAACGTTACTTACATATCTGCCCGGATATAACATGAAAAGATCTAGCATTTCAGATTTTTATTTTTGAGACTGCAATATAGTAATATTGAAGCACTATTACCTACTTGGTAAAAAATATACATATAATATATATATATATATATATATATATACAGCGTAACACCGCTTCTTAAGTTTTCAGCTTTTACAGATTTCAGCGCCTTTCAGTCTATAGTGACTGCACTATATAGGTACCTAAAAGAAACATAAATGTTTCATTCAGTGTATGCAGACTCAAGATCTGGGGTTCAAAATGTTCAGAATATGTAATTGTTTGCAAGGCCTCTCGGTATCAAACTTACATACACCTGCGGAGTGGTAACGAAAGTTCAGAGAATTCTGAGGTAATAAATATCTTAATTTTTTTTTAGCAGCTACTTCAGCAATAAATCAATTTGTTTGCAAATACTGTACATACAGATACGTCAAATTTGAAATAAAATACCTGCTAGTATCCTACCCTCAGCGTGGCAGGGGTATGCAAAGAACATTTACGAAGGAAATGTGTGGTAAGATTGCAAAAATTACCCACAAGTTTTATGTTTTGTCCCTAACAACGTAGGTACTCTCGAGTTTTACAACTTAATAGTGCCCGGGAAGCATATATCATACACCCGCTGACGTGTAATACGGTTGATTATGCTTAAAACAGTTCGAAAAACCAAAAACTAACAAAGAACCTTCTGCTTTTTGGAAGTTGGTTTTTAAATAAAGAGAATCTAACGGCGAGTATTTTGATGACCGGATGTAGATTATAATATAACATAAAGTAATAGTGTAAAATCTCCATCGTAATTATTGTTTTCTTCTTTAAAGATATTTCGTGGGCATTTGTTTCTGCAAACACAGTAAAACGCGCAGGTTGTCTTACCCGAAACGGGAATCCAAGCAGGGTGCCAAGGGTCACTGGTAGCGATCTCGTATAGAGATTAGTGCTTCCTTGTCCACTATGTTTCTGTTTTTCTAAGTATTTTATAAGTTTTTGGTACAAAATAAAATAAAAAGAATTTTAAGTTTAAGATCCATTCATATAATTATATTCATTATCCACATATTAGAACCAATCTTCGAAAAACCGTTATAAAACTTTCGTTATAATAATACGTACGATGTAGGCATCGTAATCACTCGTGGCAAACCTGGTAGGTAGTACAATTTACTCGCGTAAACAATAATATGCTCCCGCAACACTTGCCTAGAACAAAAATAAAAATTCTTGTTTAGTAGATTCAGACCCTGAATGAGAGTAACCAATTAAGACATTAATGAAAAACAAAAATCGGCATGGAGCAGCGGCCGCAAATGTAACATTTGGATCACGCTTACCTCACATAGATCAGCCGTGTCATAAAATATCAGGGAATTAATGCATCCATTCAAAAAGTATTATGAATTGAATAGCTTATAATGTTGTTTTTTAAAAAAAAAAAAAATTTTTTTCACAAACATTCTACATTCAATGACCTGCACAGCTAGGTTATCCATCGTTGAAAAGTATAGAAAGACTCCTTTAATAACTTACTTCAAAGCACCTAACGTCAGTGGGGCTAAAAAGTTCAAACCAATTGATTAACCCTTCAAAGTTGATATTAGTAGTTTGTCACAATATCGACCGAATATTCATTCTTCACCTATAATTTAGGGCTAAATTTTACGCGGATAGGAATTTATTAAATTCCATAACCTTAATGACGATATAATTGTTCGACAAAAAACTTAAAACGGTATTTTAATATAAACTTTTACTTAAACATATAGCTAAAGCAATACCCGAAATACCTTCACAACAGGATCAGAATATACCTGTTCTTTTCCCGCCGCACTTCCAAAAAACAAAATATGTCTTCTTCTGCTACTGGGCAGGATTTCGCACTTAAGCGTCCCATTGGACGTCTGTTGGGCTAATTGTGCAAATAAAATAAAGTATTGTCCCTGCTAATTTACTTTGTAGTAGATTATAAATCTTTCAGTATTGACATCAATAACTAGTTCCATTCGCTTGCATCGAAACTATAATACGTTTATGCTTGTTACTAGCAACTAAAGCAAAAAAGCGCAAGATTGTATTATTGGTAAATTGAAAGTTATTTAAATTGAAACTTAAGTACAATAAATACTTAAGATAAATTTTAAAGTCATATTAAATGTACGTAGATAAACATCTCGGGAAATCGGTACATGATTCCAACCTTAAACATAAACTGTTTAAAACATTACAGCTCAAATAAGAGATAAGAAGAATAAATAAAATTATTGATAACAATAATTAGTATCTATTCAGCGTAGATATAGTTCTTGCAAAAATATATACCTATCTCTTAACATCTACGTTGTCTATGATTATATCTGAAGAATGAAGCGACGAAGTATAATTAATGATTAAACGAACTTACCTGTAAGTGAAGTTCTATCATAATTATATGAGTCGCTTCATTCGAAGATATAATATTAAGCTCCCAACCCACCCATCCCGAAACATATTTTCGCAAGAGCTTTAAGTATAAGTATATCTCTAAACTAAATGACGAACGAACCGCTCCTCTGTCGTGCGACACAGAGGCGGGTAGTGGGGGTTCTTTTTTACAACTCCTCTGAAGTCTGTGCGATCGGTTGCTATTAAGTAAAGGAAACTACGTTGTCTATGATTATATCTTCGAATGAAGCGACTCATATAATTATGATAGAACTTCACTTACAGGTAAGTTCGTTTAATCATTAATTATAAAATGATCTATATAATATTTCGACTCTATGGCTCAGCGTAGCCAGTAGGTACAGAAGGTAAGTAATTCCTGCGTAAGCAAAATATCCCTGCCGGTTAAGTATGACAGTAATCCAATTGAGTACCAACCTTCATAAAACATACAAGCCTTGAGCCTTGACAAATTAAAAAGTTTTGGTTCTACTGTTGTAGATTTTGTCAAACTATTTGATTTGTTGTAAAAAGACAATAGAAAACTATCTATTAATAGAAAACAACTCTTTATGGTGAAAAAAATGAAGCCCATGCAATATAAACAACACTAAATAAGAGTTATCCATATTCTGCGACAGTAAAAAAAATAATGTCCTGTTATCCACCCACATTGGTTATAAATTAATAGAACCCTTATGATTGTGATGTATAATATAATAATGCTTGATTGGTTTCGTGTGAGGTATTTTTTGTATGTTTTAGGGAATCTCCGATGGCATCTAGCCCCGCTAATTCTGTCCCTGCGGGCAATGATTTATGACAAGCAAGGGGTAAATAGAGACACTGTCAATCGAAGATGACATATTATACAACATTTTTGATGCAATGTTAGAGATCTTCTTAATTGATAAACTATTCATAAAAAGGGTTTGATTGCGATATAATTCCCAAAAATTATTCCCAGTTATAATTAATCGAGCTGCATTGATTCAGTTTGCAAATTATAAAAAAGAGCAAGGACCTATAAAAGTAATATTTAGCTGTACAAATATCAAGCCTAGCTAGATAAATAAGAAATCTTAATAATTTTTTTTATTTAGTTTTTATTATACTAGAAGATGGTCGCAACTTCGTCCACGTTTTTTTCAAAAACCCCTTGGAACTCTTTGCTTTTCCGGAATAAATGTAGTCTATGTCCTTCCTCGGGATCAACCTTTTGCCAAATTTCAACTAAATTGGTTGAAGACAGATCGATAGATACACTTTCGCATTAAACTATATACATATATAATGCATAGTTTTTATTGTTGCATGCCTATAATGCTAAGCCGAAACATTGTTTGCGTTATTCTGTCTTCCATCTTTTGTAAAAACATGTTCCTTGCAGATTAATGAATCTATCTATCTAAAGTTTTAAACTATTAAATATGGTACTCTGGATTTGCTACGTTGCATGCATAAGACAAACTAGACCTGCCGGCTTAAGGACTCTCTGATCAATAAAGGAGCTTAAATTAAAAAAAGCTTCAAAGGAACTTTTCCCAGTTCATTCGCACCTAATCGGTCTTCATGGAGCTGGCCAGTCGATAACTAAAGCTTAAGGAAATTAATAATATTATTTTCTAAGGATGTTGTGTCTTGTTAGCATAAAATCGATTAAGCGCCATCGCAAATTAAAATAAGAATCGTTACGTTAAGACCGAGACATGTCAAACAGTATGAAATAAGTGAACGAGTTATTTAAAACCTTTAAGTCTTAAACCCACTTTATATTGGAACGAGACACTAATCTGTTCAGTACGGTCAAGTAAAATTCTCATATTGCATGTGGGTTTTTATAGGTTGAGAGACGACAATAATAAACCTGGTATATGGATTTCTAAATTAAAATGACATCATTATAGGTAGGTATATTTATTATCAAAATACATACATCTGGGTTTTCACCATCAACATTAGTATAATAATAATAGCTGTTCTACGAAGCATTTATGCAGGGTTTCCGCTATTAATTTTGTTCAGATAATATTATAATAATGCAGTAAGGGATGGATACTTACTTTATGAAGATCCAGAATGACTGATCAATCAATTAAAATTTTATAGGTTGATAAAAGGTAGGGCAGGAAAGCTCTTTTACAAATCACTCTTCTATAAATTTAACGCGATCGAAGCAGGGGCAAGTTCGCTACTTTAATTATAAACGAGGCAAAAAAAATATTTTTTTTTTGCCCGAGACCTACAGGCCTATAATTTATCGTGTACGCATAATATTAACAAGTATCCAACTGTACCTATACCTGTTGCTTATCTTGTCTAATATTTTATTACGAGTTAAGTAAGTAGGTAGGTAAGTATATTAAATAACAAGTTCGTTGACAAATTAAAATTATATTCGAAGAGTCTTGAAAGGTCGTTGCGGATGTAAATCAATTAACTGTCATTGCGTGAAGTAAAATGCCTCTTTTCGTCTACCATTTTTAATTTCATCGATAGTTATTTAAATCAACAATTCAATACAAATTCTATGCCTATATGCCTATATGTGTGCAGGTACATATTTATAAAGTGTCTCTAGTCTAGTTGAAGGCTTCTGCTGCAGCTACTTAGCACACACAAAGAGGTGACACCAACCGATCAAAAATTACTGATGGTAAATCACGCATAGAAACCGATAAATCCAATTGGTCTAACTGCCATACTCCTTTCAAGCTTACCCACTTAAGTATCATTACTTATTTACCACAACCGCAACCGTGTATCTTTTGCATCAATCATTGATACATCGCAATCACCTCCGATTGGCTGAATTTATGGTATTCTTGCTGCGTCAATGGATTTTGTCCAATAGTGGAAGAGTGTTAACCAATCAGAGGTGATTGCGATGTATCAATGATTGATGCAAAAGATACGCGGTCGCCCTGCAGGTCGCATTCAAGGGTTGACGGATCATAAAATATACCTAAATTGAAAAATCTTTACTCTCGAAAAGTCTCCCTATATCTCTAGCCTTCAACGAGTAGATACAGAGCGCAAAGCTGTGGAATCCGGTTACTATCACATGCATCTCAAGGTATCTCTGTTCATCTTAGGTGGAAAACTATTCAAATGTATGCGCTACTGTTCCTCACTCAACAGTTTGCGGAGGTCAGATGCGGGCAGAATATATCAATATATTATGTCAAACATATTAATCGATATCTTTATTAAAAACTAGTTGGTGCCCGCGACTTCGTCCACGTGGATTTAGATTAAGAAAACTCAGCGGATTCTTTATATTTCGACGAACTCCCTGGCGCAGTGATGAGCGCTGTGGTCTTATAAGTTAAAGGTCCCGGATTCGATCCCCGGCAGGGTCAATTCGTGAATTTATAATCTCTGAATTTTCACTGGTCTGGCCTGGTGGGAGGCTTCGGTCGTGGCTAGTTACCATCCTAACGCTAAGCGATTTAGCGTTCCGGTACAATGCCGGTTCAATATAACTGCCATACCCCCAACAGGTCTTACCATCAGGTGAGATTGCAGTCTAGGGCTAACTTGTAGTAGCGTAAAAAAAATATAGGAACCGATATCATTCTCCAGATCCTCATATTCATGCTTAAATTCTCGTCGATTCGTTGCTCCGTTGTGGCATGATTGGAGAATAAACAAACTAAAAACAAAATTAATGTATAGCACACTAGCTGATGCCCGTGACTTCGTTTTGATTCCCGCGGGAACTAAAGTAGCATATGTCACTTTTCAGGTCCTCAACTATACCCATGCCAAAAACCACATCGATTCGTTGCTCCGTTGCGGCGTGATTCAAGGACAAGCCAACAAACCAATAAACCAACAAACCAACAAACCAACAAACAAACACACTTTCGCATTTATAATATTAGTATGAAATATGGGTGTTACCTTTTTAAGTCTCAGGCAGTTCACTGAACCGGAATTGGCTACCAAAGAGATAGGTTGCAACTTTGAGACTGACAACACTTTTTATCACGTTAAATAAAAGAGTTCCTACGGCTTTAAAAACCTAAATCCGCGGCTGTTGTCGCGGGCATGAGCTCATATTTCTTTATTTATAATATTTATTTTTATTTTATGCTTGCAAGCTCAAAATAATAAAAATATGTGATCAAACAAATAGATTTGAAAAATTTGAATGGTTGAGACTGCAGTAGAAGTTCTAAAAATATAGACACTTTAGTTTGCCAATGAATAAGAATTATTAATTATCAATTACAATAATAAGCATTACTTTTCTAAGACAAAAAAAATACTAATGAGATTTAAAAATAAATATCGAAACAAAATTCAATAAATAGTTATTTATTCAGTATCCTATTATATATTTACAATATTTCGGTAGGCTCAATTTGCTCTCAAAGCCTCGATTGCTCACTTACGGGTAACAACGAAAACGTAACGTATATAAACGAAACAAATTTCAAACACGCTGCTGAAACCTAAATTGTTTAGTCACTTCTCGGAATGCTTGTGAACTATTTCCATTTACTTAATTCACTAAAACTTAACAACTAAATTAAAGGCACTAATTTTTTTGACTAGATATATCGAGAGTCTTTTCGTCTTCACTATAAAACAGTGTTAATTTGCAGTAACTCGGAGGGATTCGTCCAAACTTGATTTCTGCTCGCGCGTTACCTGTAGACAAAATAAAATTTTATTAGCGTCTTTGTTTTGTTTGCTCGGTACCGGTTCGCAACGATGAATGAATGGGAGAAAGTACGATAAGAATTTTATTATGAAATCTCAATGATGGGAAAAATAAAGCTCTAAAAGAAAATAAAAAATTGTAATGATTAAAGTTACGAAATGCAAAAAAATAAAATAAATGTCTTCTAAATAAAACAAAATAAACAAGTAGAAGAGTAAAATTTTCATAAAAAGTAAAACTTACATTATTGCTATTTCTGCTGCCACCATGAGATGACATCGAGTAGCTCGTCTTCATCCATGGGTCCAAGGGATTGTTGTGTTTGCACTTCGTATCGGTCCACCGCAGAATACGCCGATGACACCCCCGAGGAACATTCCGAAGGAGCAGGTGAATTCGCCTTCTCCGAGCAAGGTGACCCACTTCCATAAAAGAAGCCGTCATCCATATCCGTCACTGTTATTGATTGCGAATTACTGCTTGGTATATTTTCTCTGTTTTCCTGGTCTCGAGTTATACCTAAAGCTGCATCGCTTTCGTCTAATAACTGTTGTAAATACCTAATATACTCGACGACCATTCTTAACGTATCCACTTTGCTGAGCTTCTTTCCAGATCCCCGTCTAGCGCCACCTGATAGAGCGGCTACTACAGAGGCAGGTAGGTGTCGGCGAAGTGCATTGAATCCATCATTAACTTGCTTCACACGATTGCGTTCTCTAGCATTACGCCTCGCGATCGAAGCGGCTTGAGGACCGGTGTAGGGATTAGTCCTGAAATGCACTTTCTTTCTATACTGAAGGCTCGGCGGCGTATCATGTGTAACGTAATTTTTTTCCGGTGCCGGTGCAATCGGTACAATCCTTTTCTCACCCGATGTTTTGGTTACTGTGGCAGAGGGGTAGCCCGACGAGACGACAACATAGTTAGTCTGGCCCTGGACGAGTTGTATTTCTTGTAACATTTTACGTGTTTACGCGAGCGGTCGCGGAAACGAGCACACAAGTAGCGCGCGCGGCGATCGGAAAAGCACTGGCCGGCGCGTTAAGGGAGGCTTCGTGGGAGCTTTCGGTAAGGCGAGCGAGCGGCGGCAACGAAGCTTCACGCACAAGTGAGTCGGCGGCGCACGCGCACGCGTTATATCACCTGCGCCGGCTGCAAAAAAATATAAATTTTAAAATTCTTCTTCCCCTATTATTTTCCATCATCCCTTCCCCTCACTACGTACGGGTCCGTACCTGGCGAGGTGGTTAGGGGAGCGGGCAAGGAGCAGCTAACGCGTGCCTAGTTTTTTCTGATGACCAGTGAATACAGTGTAGTATTACACATAAAAATAATAGGCGATTAGTCACTTGAACTCTATAAAAGATATGTAGTGCAAGTGCTACGTCTTTGTAAATTAATTCTTGCTCAGTTTTTTAATAAAAACCAAAACGACACGACAGTATCACAGAACTTCCAAATTTATTGTATTTTATATAAATCAATCGCTATAAGAATTTTATCCGATGATATCTTAATACATTAAGTATTTCTTATAAAATAATATTATGCAGCGGATAAAAGTCACTTCGCTTTAATCGAAGCTTTATCGTTGTCATTCCTGTTAAAACATTTAGGTCTCTTTAGTATAAAAGGATTATCTGCCGATGCATATTTATATGCCCGCGTGTATTTTTGTACTTGCAGCTATTAGCCTAGCTTAATACCCAGTTGCCACCATTCTTTAGCAGCAAATTGCTAGTGGCCACTATGTTCGGACATACTAAGTGGTCATTGTGCCGACTATAGGCAATGAATTAAAAGTATTTTCACCAACACAAAAAGTTAACATGTATAAATTAGGGTTCCCCTTGCGTTCGAGGCAATATTGGATCGATTTAAAAATGATTCTCGTTATATATTGCATAGGTATATAATTTAAAATATTAATTTCAAAAAAAAAATTGAGTAGGTTTTGGGTTTGGGGTTTTTCAATAAATAGAAACAAATCCTTTACTTAATTAAAGAACTTAAGCAAAACAATGCAACTATTATGTCAATATTAATAATCGTACAAGCAAAAGTGTATCTGTTTGTCTGTTCTCTTCTGTTACCGGAATTTAAAACCCCTAAGTTCCCGCGGAATAAGTCACGGGTATTTAAGGTATTTTGAGTTTTGTTGTAATCTGACTCCTTCGAGCATTTGAAGCTACTAGAAGATTCCTACATACCTACTACCACATGGCGCAAGCTATCGAAATTTGTATAATACACAACGCCTAATTACATATATACATATTTTAGTAAAATGTATATTTTTTGTAATACAGGCGTTGCATACCAACTACGTTTTAACCAAAGTTATTATAGCTTATCTTATGAACTTCTTCGGAAAAAAGTTTATTATGACTTATTGAATGTGTCTTTACATTTTTCACATACTTATTTGGAATTTAAAAAATATCGATTAGCTGAGAACGCTCGGCCCTTGTCGTTCGTCTCTCTCAAATAATTCACATACCGATCGGTTAATTTAAAGTGGGCTATTAATTTATTGGTTTTGAATTCTAATTAATGTAAGGTGATAGCGGATTTTATTGAAAAATTCGAAGCGTTCAAGCGCATTCGTGCGCTGTGTCCGAGCCCGACACCCGTTGGAATCTTTTCTATAAGTGTAAATTGAGGAGCTTTCATTACTAGAGGTCGCGTTCCTTAAAAGGCGCTGTCAGACTTTATGGATGCAGTAGAGAATTAACAAAATCATATTGAAGGTTTTTTATTAGATTTTACGTAATTTTATATTCATTATATTCTTATATTATCGATACAAATCACCAATGGTTCAACCGTAAGCTGTGGGTCATGATTTGGCAGATTAGTAGATAGTCGTGATTTCTGTGTAACTAGTTATTGTGTATGAAATACCTAATTATATACCTAAACTATACCAAAAGACTATACCTAAAGCAGTGGCGTGCAGTTCATGGAGGCATAAAAGCACTGCTTACCCAATTGGAAATACGTCAATATGGCGTCAATGCTTTTTCATCAAAACAGCTAGTAAATAGATATTCCGACTTACTAATGCCTACCCAAGCTCCAAAACCTGTGCATGCCACTGACCTAAAGACTATACGTAAAGTCTAGCTAATGGACCAGATCATTATTTTACTGGACACTAGAAAACATACGCGCCGAATCGAGAACCTCCTCCTTTTTTGGATGTCGGTTAAAAAGCCACTTGCACTGGACAAGCACTAATAAATAGGTATGAAGAAAAAAACCAATACATAGATTACCTTACGAGATATACGAAGCACGAAACATTAATTTTTAAAGATTGGCCATTCTAAAAAGGCACAAAAAGCAAATTTCAGAGTAAGCAATATAGTTAATTTAATCAAAATAACTTTCAAGATAAACGGCAATTAAAGGAATTAAACCAATGATACCTTTTTTTCCTTTCAGATTCGATGGAGGCGGTGGCTTTTGATCGAAATAATAAAAGTGTCAAATAAAACCTAAAATTACTTATACCTACTTATTTATTATCTAATGGATGTTAAAAAGCATTTTGGTACAAACCTCTTTATATAACTTTATTTTGAGGGTTTTTTGAAATTATAAAATTTATTCAGAGGAAAGAAAGTATTGTATGGACAAAGAATTACATATCAAGAATGAGGGATAGCAATCATGACGTTTGCAGCATGAAAATGTTATTGCAAAGGCACACTAAAATTTTAGAGATATTTTGAAGAGTAAAAATTATGTACTTTTTCTATTCGTATTTTAATCTCAATTCCTTTGAGATTAAAATTAGCTGAGGCTAGAACTGCCGTCTTTATGAATCCAAATGATGAGTACAGGAAAGAAAGGGACTCATCGACAGTTAGGATAATTAGAGAACATGGCCAATTAAAGATTTAAGACTTAAATATGTACATAGGAAATGTACCCCTTCCGCCACTTGCGGATTTTTCAATAAGCCGATTTACCGTATTTATTTTCGTGTACCCTTCAAATATAAATAAAAACACAAAGTCTTGATGCACCTAATTGTAATGTGACTGAATGGTTATTAAAAATATAGAATATAATAAAAATGTAGAATACCCATCTCTTTTTAACATAGGTTGGTAAGGTTTTAAGTGCCGTGCAAATCACGTGTGCAATTAATAAAACAGTTGGACGGTTGGCCGCGCAAAGTAGCAGCGATATTTCAATTTTCTGTCTCATAATTTTGTATGCTTTCATTCCTCGAGAGCCGTTGGCGTGTCAATTAACCCTTAACCAACGTGAAGTTGCTTTGCGTCCACTGTTTCGTTCAATCACCTTTTATAAATTCTTCAATAATAATCAGATAAATATTTATTATTTTATCATATATTAAAAATAGAAAAAGATAAATATTTAAGTAGCAAATTGGCACTTATATAATTATGTAAAAGTATTAAGCCTTTTATCTTAGATTTTTTTTTTATAGCGGTCGTTTAGGCACCCATTAAGGCAATTTTAGGGTTAACGTAAAACAATGTCCATGTTCTTGTATATCGTACCCACGTAATTTTGATCGCTACTTGAAAAGTTTACGGTCGTATGCCTACTCGTAAAGTTGATTGTCATTATTCTTGCTCTTAAATGACGATGAGCAAAATAAATTGTTACCGGAATTCCTGAGGTGAATTGTGATGAAAAATCCGAAAAGTTAGAGCTGATAACGAATACCTGGCTAACTGGTTAGCCCAACCTATACTGCTATAGGCCAGATAAATTTGCCTCTTTATATATGTGGACCTTGTCTCGTTTTCTTGTGATGACACAAGACACAAGATATTATTGTATCATATAAAAAATGGTTGTGGACAAGCAGACAAACATTCGCTCCAATATTATTATTATACATAGGTTTATGATATGGTCTATTCTGCGAGCTTTAGAACAAGGTTGGTCTATCCAGATAATCTATCCAGATAAACTTGCAAATTCAAATTTCATCTGAATCACATATTCATGTGTACAAATATAATATGTACAAGAGTTAGTCGGTTAGACTATAAGCCTATACTGCTTTAGACCTAAAATTGTACCGTGTAGGTACAATAGTTTATGGCTATCCTGCCTATAATCAATTATGCAAATTGATGGAGACGTGTTTACATCACTTTGTGTGACATCTAGCAATTATTTTAGCAATTACTCGCTACAAATAAAACAATTACGACTGACAAATTACGGAGATGTAAACGTGGGATTTGGGGGATGTGATGATGGGAAATATGTCATCTGCCGATGTCATGACACGGTTGAGTGGTGTGGGATCTAAAACAAATACGTTTTATCGCTTGATTATTGTTGTTATTGAGTAATTTGGGATGTGAAATGTTATAAATTATAATAAAGCTGGTTTTTTCATTCACATATAAATAAATACATGTAGATTCCCACACACTTAAGATAAAGTAAGGAGACTACCACGGTATTGTCTATATGTCACCCTAAGATTGTAAAAACCGTTAGATTATAATCTAAGATAAAGCCTAAGTGGGCACTACTTGATTATTTATGTCGAAACCTAACCTAACCTACAAGAAAGAGACAAGAAAACGTTAATACAATGAATATTTAAAAAATTGACACTTAAAACATTGAACGGTTCACAATCTTTCGACTGTTTACAATCTATCGAAAAAAAAAGCGTTAGATTACAATCTTACGGTTTTTAAAATCTTACGGTGACAGATATATTTGAAAAATAACTAGTTATATGAGTTACGAGTTAGTTTATTAATTTTAGAATTTTCTTGCGGGAGACTTTTAATTAATGATCGTTTCTGTAAAGTCTCTTCAAAATAATAACATACAGCTGCAATTTTTTCGGAAATTTGCTATTAGGTAAAGGGGGTCGCAGAGGAGCGGATAAGGGGTATGATTGCTTTACTAGATTCACTCACAAACATTAAAAGTTATTTGAATTAAGAAAGATGAATGAAGTATTAAGTTTAATAATATTAAACATTACAGAATATTCCTCTCTTTTCAGACTGGTCGTGGCTACTGGGATGGTACTCCAGACGTCATCGGTCGCCTCAGTTTTGGATTGCATCAACTTCCGCATGATACTCTTCCATTCAATGATTCCACCATTTATGAGGGTTGTTAGTAGCGTAGCAGCACTTCGCCACAGTAATTTGTCTGCTTGCTTTTATGAAATATCTCCTTCGAGAAGGGAACATCCCAATTGATTTCCTTCCAAATGGTTTTGTAGAACCAAAACGTTTAATTCACACGTTTCTTTTAGATGTGGCCAAAGAATTTCAAAAATGTATACACTCTAAAAAATATTCCAAAATTTCGTTTCAAAAATACTTGTCGGCAAGCAAATATTTACAAATATCGCGTGTTCAAGTGTTATTATTTTAACCAGTCCGGTAGCCCATTACGCCGCCGGTTGCGAGTTGCTTTGAGGAATGGTCCCCGCATTAACTACATATTTAAAAATTATGTTACTCTATAAATCATATGCATAAAACGTTGTCGGCATCTTTCACACAATGGGACTACCTGATTCGTATCCAATATCGTTTGATTAACGATTTGTTGAGCGACTCCTATTCATCGCAACGTCAAAGGGTGATATTATTAAGCATTAATAAAAAAACCGGCCAAGTGCGAGTCGGACTCGCGCACCGAGGGTTCCGTACAAACATGTAGTAAGTTTTAAATTATTAAAAACACTTTTATTGTATGGGGACCCCCCTTAATATATATATATTTTTAATTTTTAGTATTTGTTGTTATAGCGGCAACGGAAATACATCATTTGTGAAAATTTCAGCTTTCTAGCTATCACGGTCTATGAGATACAGCCTGGAGACAGACAGACAGACAGACAGACAGACAGACAGCGGAGTCTTAGTAATAGGGTCCCGTTTTTACCCTTTGGGTACGGAACCTTAAAAAGCATATTATACATTTCACCATCGGTTTGGTAACAAAGCCTAGCTTAGTTAAATATTCGGCGAGAAATACAAGCATGAGTTGCGGATTTACAAAACATGATTGATCAAAACGTTTAACCCCTTTTAAAGTATGAACCCTACCTATATCATAGGTAAATATTTATATTAGATATGTTTATGGATATTATAATGATTTTAAAATATTTTTTGGTAATTTTAACAGTTGCAATCCGCGTTGGTGTATTAAATTATTACTTTTTAGAATTTTCTATATTGTCTCCATCATAATTTAGAAATATTTCACGAGTTATGTCACGAATTATTTGATTATTTTTTTACAACACATTTTAAAGACCCGCACAAAGATGGAATGATTGGACTAGAGAGTAAACATTTCAAAATATTGCAGTGAATAAATAAATAAAATATGTTTTCGTGAATTATTTTGACTACATTGAATTGATACCTAGCCGATTTGGTTTGGCGCACGAATGAATCTTTCTCTAAACTTCTGATTCAATAAAAAGGTGTCGGACATTTCTCACGCTCAGCATTCAATATCCAAAATGCAAATTTCTTGTCAGGAACGCTTGTAAAACAACAGAGGCTATCAGCGGATCGCATCGTATCGGCTCGGACGGGGTTCGGACAGTCCGACACAGGCACCCATAGCCCAACGTCTGTGTCGGACATTGTGACGGGAAGTCAGTCCTGAAGACACTTTGACACCGATTCAAAGATACGCTATTGAATCGCTCGTCATGATGCGACACCAGATTTCTGAGACGTAAGTTTTGGGACACAGGTGCTCTAAAGAATATATTTAGAAACATTTTCTTGCGAGTTATTTTTATGATACTGTAATTTTTATGCACCATTCCAGAAAAGATACAGAATCTATACTAATAATAATATGAAAGTGAATCTATCAGTGTGTCTGCTATTTTTATAAAATTTGGTATAGGGATAGCTTGTATCCCAGGGATGGGCATAGCTACCTTATATCCCGAGAAATAAAAGTGTTCATAAGGGAATCTAAATAACTTAAATCCAATCAGGGTATCACCGTCACGGGGCATCATTTAGTAACCAAATATGCCGTGAATATCCATATTTTACACAGTCCATATTATGACGTGCGCAGTCACTTGAAATAGTAGATTATTAACCAAGGGGATAAAGCAGTGTCTTCTGTCGCGGGTGACGATTTAAATCGCGAGCGTAACGAAGGACTCGAGATTTACTCCCGAGCGTAGCGAGGGTGTTAAAAACTTAAATCACGAGCGAAGCGAGGGATTTAAGACGAGTCCTGAGTGTAGCGAGGGATTTAAGTTCACCCAAGACTAAGACAGCTTTATCACCGAGGAAAATACTCTACTTTTCGTACCATTTGCGAAAAAATTAACACAATAATAATATGAGATAAGCATTTATTTAAAATAATGACAATTAAAGTAAAAGTTAACATTCGAAACATTGGTCCAATTATTGAAAGAGATAGTTCATAAGTTTTTAAATAATTTTCCTTGAATTTTGTTGGAAGCAAATCCATACTAATATTATAAATGCGAAAGTGTGTCTGTCTGTCTGTCTGTCTGTCTGCTACGCTTTCACGGCCCAACTACTCAACCGATTTTAATGAAATTTGGTACAGAGATAGGTTACATCCCAGGGAATGACATAGGCTACTTTTTATCCCGGAAAATTTAAGAGTTCCCGCGGGAATCAAAAAAAATAAATCCACGCGGACGTAGTCGCGGGAATCATCTAGTTATTTATAATTGCGGCAGCATTTGCACTGATGGAATCCGACAATTCCCTGTCACTGTCGCTTTGATTTAACATCGTAACGTATTTTTAGAACATTAACTTATTTATAAAAATAAATTAAAATAAACTTAACGTTTATGTATTTGAAGAAAACAAAAACGCGGCAAATTCCTAGACCGTACAATTTTTTTGTCGGAAAAGCAAAGGCATCAAGCTCATACGGCCTCGTCGGTTTTCGTAATTTTATTTAATACCTAATCATAACTGCATAATAAATGCGTATTCCTTTTTCAAAAAGATGTTTAATGCTTTATATACAAACTCAATGATGTAAACACAGAATATGTAGTTCAGTATTTTCGTTAAGTATTCCAAATTTAAATCACATTCTCCCCCTAGAGGATGAATGAAATTCAGTACAATTTTCTTTCCCTGTTTTTAACAGATTAAAAATGACTATTGTTATGTTCGCTTTTTGTGGCATAGAATGTCACTTTTTTGAGCAAGTGGTACGAAAAATATATTTTAGTAATTCTCATACAATTTTCTTCAAACTTGTAAAGTTGAGAAATCCGTAGCAAATTAAACCAACTCTCGATTCGGACTCTATGTTATTAGAAGATCGTTACATCATTTCTACTACTAGCTCTTGATCTTTTTGCTCTTGATAGCTCGACGCGACGACGTTAATAAACAAAATCTCCCAGCACAATGTAACTCATTCCTTTATAAGGCTAACGAAAGTAAAATGTTATTCTAATTAAAGTTATATTCCCTCAGGAGTTAAATTGTTGTTAATAAATAAAGCTAGTTAGAAAATTAGTCGTATTCGCCGACAACCTTGTTTCTTTTACAAGTTTACGACACCTCGTTAGTGGTGATAAGATGGGCCTAAATAGATGATTAGCTTTGTTCTGAATCGTAGAGTCGTTAATTTTTTTACCAATCATTCCATTTAAATGTGCGCTAACAAGGGTGGAGGTTCAATAAACTTAAACTTTTTGGTAACTTATCTGACGTAGTAGTCGTTATAAATACTCGCCTTGCACCCCATATAACAGAACATAAAGTATGGGGTTATGAAAGATGGGTTCAATCCCCGATGTAAAAAATATCTATTATGAAAGTTTTGACTTTTAACTACTGCTCTTTAATATTGAACTTTAAACCAAACCTTTGCAATTTAAAGAAAACCATTATGAGTTCTTCGCTGATATATTGAAGTATGTAACAATACCTATGCATGAAAATTAAGTCGGGAAGATGAAGGTACATCATACCTATCTTAAGAGTTATCAAAATCAAACAGTGATGCTTATCTACGTAGGCTGTTACCAGCCTACGTAGATAAGCAGTGGACACTGACATCGAGGCTAGTCCACAAACTTCAAGTCGCTCAACGCGCTATGGAAAGAGCTATGCTCGGAATTTCTTTGAGGGATAAAATCCGAAACGAAGTAATTCGCCAACGGATCAAAGTAATCGACATAGCTCTTAGGTAAGACTAGCACGTTGAAGTGGCAGTGGGCTGGTCACGTTTGTCGTAGGACCGACGGCCGCTGGAGTCGCAAGGTCCTAGAGTGGAGACCGCGTCTCGGCAAACGGAGTGTGGGGCGCCCCCCGGCAAGGTGGAGCGACGACATCCGGAGAGTGGCTGGCATCAAATGGATGCAAACAGCCAAGGATAGGCAAAGTTGGCGCAATCTTAAAGAGGCCTATGTCCAACAGTGGATGCATTTTGGCTGATGATGATGATGATGATGAATAGAAATAAGTTTAGCTAATTTAGTTTTATTTTAAACATCAGATTAATGAGGTCACGTTGAAATGTATGTCATAATGTTGTATGTATAATGCTTCAAAGATGAGCAATTTAGGAGGGTCAGCGTATTTGAAAATTATATGATGAACTAATTTATGCGTAATTTAGCATAAATTATTTTGGCTTGACTGTAGTCGGTGAAATTGATCGTCACTGAATTAGCAGGTTAAAAAACGGGGTGCATAAATAAAGCGTCGAATGCTGATTGCCAATAAACAAACTCGATATTTTGTGTCATATAATCTTGATATGAAGAAATGAGGTTCGAAGAAAATTCTCGATAAAGCACAACGCACACTAAATTGCTTTAAAAAAATCAAATACTAGCAATGCAAGTAATAGTTTAATCTTTTTTTATCGCATTTTATATATTTTTGTTATATTTTTTCAGCCTCAAGATTTTAAATTTAAAAAAAAATTGACTATAGTCTAATAAAATGCTAAAAGTGCGACACGTGACAGTTTCGCAATTTGTGCATTGCATTGTTTAAGACATAAGACTTATTATATTTACGAATTGGTTTCATAACTCTACGTAGGCGTACGTCATTGGCGAGGCGAAATCAAGAACGGGTAAACGCGACTTTGATATTAATTTTAAAAAGTCACCGGACATAAAGTATGTATTTAAATAATAAATAGCTCAATTTCCGTTTCACTATCATGATCACTAAACCATGAACGTTATCAGGAAAGAGGCACGCGAAGGGCGCGCGACGTCAATCGCCGCAGTTAAAATTAAAGACGTGCTAGTTTTTAACTATACCTTAAGTATGTCAGGCCATTATAGAAAAAAATCGCGATTTTAGTATTCATAATTTTAATAGAAGACGCTTTTATAGCAAATTATTTATTAAAATAAAGAATAGCTCAATTTCCGTTCAGTGTACAATGTACATGATTGATGACAAACCTGAAGGTAATGGGACCTGAACCGATCGTTCCAATACCATTCAGTGTGTACAAGTATTGGTTAAAACAACAAACAGTAGGTACACATGCCTAACTTTGGGCAAACACAACCAACTGTAGACAAACAAAAGAGGCTATACCCAGCCCAAACCAACGCCTAACTAAGAAACTACTGCAGTTAAACAGAGTTAAACTCAGGACGGCTATAGGCATGATAACAGGACACTGTCCACTTAACAAACAACTATATGTTCTAGGTATAACCGACAGCCCTCTGTGCAGAGCCTGCATGGAGAGCGAGGAGACACCAAGACACGTACTACTTGAGTGCAGTGCTGTAACCACTCAACGAGAAGCCTACATTGGCTCCCCAGCAACACTCCCGGAAGTACTGGCCGACCTGGGCGGCCTGCATGGATTCTGGAGTGAGCTCGGCTGGCTGGAGTGATCCAGTGGGGAGTCGCACCAGAGGTCTCACGCACAACGGGCACCTGTGCTTAAGTACGGAAAAGCCCAGAGATAGAAGAAGAAGAATGTACATGATCACTTGACTGTAAACGCTGTCAAAAACGAGTTGTGAGGCGGGCGTGTAACTTTGTTCGCAAACCGCGTCGAATGGATTTTTCGTTTTAAGACATACCTGAGTTACTAAATTATTGAAAGATAATGTAGAAACCATTGGTACCTTATTGAAAGATAACCAATGGTACTTATAAAATTTTTCAAAAGACGCCTGTATAAAATATTCAAAAAATTGGCAGTTATAGTTATAGATTGTTATATTGGGACTGCCGATACAAGTGAAAAAGAATATTTAAAATAATTAAAAAAAAAATTATTACGAATGTTGTATATTTAAGACCTTTTATCTTCGTAACAACGCGGTGTCGGTGCCGCGAATCCATAAGTTTACCCCCTACCAAAAAGTGCTCAACGCGGCTAATGAAGTTTTCACCTCAATAATAAATAGATCAATATCTGCTCAGTGTACATTATCACTAAACCGTAAACGCTCTGTCAAGAACGAGACGCATGGCGGGCGCGCGACGTCGTTCGCAAATCGCGTCAATCTACCTTCTATAGGTACTATATCGAGGTACTATATCGAGGCAATATTGAAAGATAATGTAGAAAACATTTGGTAATAATTTTCCAAAAAACGCCGATATAAAATATGAAAATAATAAATAGATCAATTTCCGTTCAGTGTACATGATCACTAAACCGTAAACGCTGTCAAGAACGAGGCGCGTGGCGGGCGCGCGACGCGTCGTTCGCGCATCGCGTCAGACGGGTTTGCTCGTTTTAAACCATACCTTAATTATGGCGAGGCGTTATCGAGTAAGAATGTGCACACGCGACATTGGTATTAATTTTAATGAAAGAAGTGTGCGCCCGCACCTGCCCGAGTCGTCTGAAAACTACGAGAACCTGTACTTGGGTATTATAAGAGTTTGCGTTTACTTGGTGCAAGGCTTTTAGTGTGTTTACTTAAGATGATTACAATATTATTTTTGCCGTTTTGTTCAAAGTTAAAAATATATGGGTATCTCCACTCCTTACTTTAAGGCAATCTCGCAAAAATAACAAGCAGGTATTGTGACGTAAAGGTAGCCTACTAATTTTAAGCACCTAACTACTGAATAATCTATAGAAGTATTTATCAGGGTTCAGATACACACCGAGGAGTAGGTAATAAAACTAATTCAACCGTGCTTTACTCGAGCGAGTTGTATCGAAAATCCTTTCTCAGTGGGGGTCTAAATTATAGACAGCCATAAGAGAACATAAAAAATAATAATTGTGGTCAAACGCAAGTCTATCTTGTATAACAATGCTCTGAAGTATTTTAACAAAACCATCATTTTATTAAAAACCCCAAATATTTCAATATGACCTTGATTTTAATATTCGTCCAATTTCGTATTTAACACACGCACTTCACGATATATGCTCGTATGAAATTTACGTTTATGGTATCACTAGCTGTTGCCCGCGACTTCGTCCGCGTGGTTTAAGTATTTTTGATTCCCGCGGGATCCCTAATTTTCCTGGATAAAAAGTAGCCTATGTCACTCTCCAGGTCCTCAACTATACCCATGACAAAAATCACGTTGATCCGTTGCGGCGTGATTGAAGGACAAACCAACAAACCAACAAACCAACAAACCATAATCATAGCCTTTATTGCTGAATAAATTTTACAATAATATTTATGTTGTTTTTTATTAACAAAAATTACTACTGAACATCAGGTTGTCCTGCGACATAGGCCTCCTCCAGAGCCTTCCAGATCTTTCTCTCCTGTGTCGTTCGGCGCCATGTAGCACCAGCCACCACTCTTGCTGCGTTTTCTTATAGTTTTTAGGTTTATTCTGTCTTTCTTTTTTATGTTTATCATACTTCTCTCAATACTGTGTTGAAAAGTTTCTAGTTTCTGTGTGTTTGCTTTCGTAAGTGACCAAGTTTGGCAACCATAAGTTATACATGGTATTATGCATGTATCAAATACTTTTTGCTTTGCACTTACTGGAAGTTCCTTACTTTTCATAATTTCCTTTAAATACCAGTATCGTTTCCATGCGTTAATTATTCTTTGGTTAGTCATCTGATTGTGTGGAGAGATAACTTGCCCTAGGTACACATAATCTTCAACATATTCTATTTGTTTTTATTAACTTTTATAGTAATTTGAAAAACCAACAAACCAACAAACAAACAAACAAACACACTTTCCCTAATATTAGTACGATATTATTTTGTAATTATAGCACCTAGTAGAGGCACCTGCGCAGTCAGTGTCGAATGTTTCTGATTCACAGCTGATCGGCATAAATAAACATACGATCAAAACAAAATAATAAGCCAATCATGTCTATTTATTTACTTAAAAAGATAGTTTTATCATGAGTGGGTAATGAGACTGTCTGAAGTAACTATATGCAATTTTAATTGAGGATAAACAGAGTTTACTTGTTTATTATACTTACTAAAATTCTGTTATCTGTGGTGAAAAACCTGACTCTGAATTGGCATATTGTCGCTTCAGGAGCTCCAGGGTTTTTTTATTGACTGGTATGGTACTATTACAATTACAATACAATTCCAATTACAAGTTACAATTTAACCCTTTACTGCGATATCGCCTGGTTGGTAAGTGATGATGATGTAGACGATAATGGACTAACCTGGTAGGAATATAGCTTTTGTATTAAACCCATATCCCTAATCAAGACACCGTAACGGAACGCTAAGTCATTTGGTGACACATTTTTGCCAGTAGGGTGGTAACTACCCGCGTAATTTGGTGGTAATTTTAGGTAACCCTTCAAATCTTTAGACCAGTAACCCTATCACTACGCGAGACAAACGCTAACCTAATCGTTCAAATCTCTATTTATAAAGCCGACAAAGTTGTTTTCTCGATAAAGGCAAAACTTAATTAATATTAGATACATTTTGACAGGGCCAAAGTTACATAAAGGTACATTTGAATGTTTGCGACGAGTTTGATTTAGAGAGGAAGCCGATAGATTAGAAATTTTTAAACTTAAAAGTATCAAATTTATTTGCCTGATTAGGTATGAATTTAATTAATTATTCATAACTAGTTACAAGAAAGAGAGGTTAGATATGAAATATATGAGTTGGTAAGAGAGAAGCGAATTACTGTCGAAGGGCAGGTGTTAGTGTACATCTGCCCTTGCAATAAGCTGTCTATGCCCCCTTCTTGGCGCCCCCTTACCTTGTCTTTAATGTTTTAATCTAACAAAGTAGCTATGATTTTCTAACGAAACGATTAAAAAAAAGTATATTTAAAAAAAAAATTAAGTATAGTTAGAAAACTAAAAATAATTTAAAAATAGAAGAATAATAATATCATTCATGACGTACGAAAAACAATAATATTAATATCTAAAAATTACATACATAATAAAAAAAAACGTTACTAAATAAAAATATTTTTGATTGCTTTGTTTTGTGGAAAATCAGCAACAAACAAATAACTACTGTGTAAAAGTTTGTGGTTTTACACTACTTAAGATTTAAAAAACTACATTCTTACATGACCAGTAATACGTAAGTAAAACTACTAAAATTGCCAGTCCAATGTGGAATTAAAGAAAAGTAAATTTTATCTTTGTCGTGTTAAATTTTCTATGCAAATAAGTAGGTACAATTATTTAGTCGGCGCCCCTTGTAAAACGTTATAAACATTGTAGTACGAAGTATTACCGATTTAATATTATGCTTAAACACAATATGGCTTTAACTAATTCAAATTTTATGGGATTGCATACCAAAATTTGACAGCTGGCAAGTGTAACTGTAAGGTGAGTAAAAAGGCGAATCGTATTAATATAAACCAGTCGTATCGTGTATAATTAATACATAAAAATTACCATTGATATCTGAAAACTGCTGCGATTTATTTAAGACATACATTCATGTACTCACAGGCGCCGTGTACTTAAGGAACGTTTTACAAAATGCGACACGTCTAAACTCAGTCTCATATTTTGTGATACCAATATGAAAAAGTCTCTTCGTTAAGTTAACGCGATTTTGTCGAGTCCTTTGACCTTTTTATAAAAACAAAAGAGCTAGTTGAACAAACATTTTGATTTATCAGAATTTAGAACCGAGTATCGTTTCGTGCTCTCAAAAATGCTTAGCCGCGTCCAGCAGTGGAAGTGTTCATCAAAACTAATAAAAATGTATGTTTTTTATCAGTTTGCCACGCAACTTTGCGACTAAATCAAAACTAAATAAAATGTGTTGTGTTGTCAAAACACACCTTTAATGAATGCGACAGGTTAATTTCAAAAAATAAATTGACGCTCGTCTCCGTCGGCTTTTATGAGATGTGGTGTTTATGTGAGTGGGGTACCTTAATAGAGGCTTAGCATGAGGACACAGCTGCCACTGGGCGGGGAAAAGTGAGTGCGCTCTCTTGAATTTTTAGCACTTATTAAACTTGGATAAGTGCAACTTCTGATACATTTTTATAAATTTTTATTCTGAATTTTAATGATGTCCTGACAAGTAAATTTTTTTTTGTAACTAATTTGACATAATTATTTTCTGAAGTATATCCGTCTGAAATATACCTACATAATATATAATATAGGTTAGCCCGCTACCATCTTCGACTGTATCATCACTTACTACGACGTAAGATTGCAGCCAAGGACTAACTTACAGTGAAAAAATACTACTGTAAATATACTAAATATAGTTCAGCGTAGTCTTTATAGAGGTCTGTCTATATACATACAGGTATCTTAGGTGCTACAGTTAGGATTGGTAGAACCCATGTAAAAAAAACACTTTATTACAAATAAACATTATTCATATTCATAAAACAATTCATATCAGTAAGGTTTATTTTTTCCTCTTATGTGAAAAGCTGCACAAAGAATTCGAGTTCTGAGATCAAAAACTGGAGTGAGTGTCCTGACTCCTGACTCTTCATAATCTTATGAATAAAGCGGCCTGTAACCCTGTGGAGGAAAAATAATAGAATCTGTATTAAACTTGGAAAAAATAATGTGCAGATACTAAAAATTACAATAAACATAAATACTCGTCGTACGACTACATCTGAGTGTTAAAAACCAGTGTACGATTGTCGTAAAACTTAGGACCCGATCCAATCCTGATAAAGCGACAAAAGTTGTAACAAGTGCATATGCCTTTAACAATTTGCTGCTTTTTTCTACTCGCTGGGCATTGTGAACCTTATGTTAATATTTTTAGGGTTACGATTAAACTTCTTCACGTTTTACAATTGCATTAAAGTGGTATGGATTTAAGTAGTGGTTTGATACAGATCAGGAGCTCACGTGGTTAGCGTCAGACATAACTGAACATTGCTAACTACTGCTTGAAATCGTTTTTTTTCTTCTGCTTCTTCTTCATTTTCTTGGTTGTGTTTATGAAATAAAATATTTTTGTTATTTACGTGTAACAAAAAATCATGCCATCTATTCATTCTATGCGTATTGTTTATAAGTTTACATAACATCTTTCGTACATTTAAGTTGAGAATTTAAAAAAAAAACCAATTGAAAAATCATCGTCGCCACCTGGCTGCTTAGTCTTCTTCCAACTCCCGTTTTATTCCAGGTCGTTTCTGCCTCGTACCTACTTGCAAATTATGGAACCAGCTTCCATCTTCTAAGCTCCCTCATGATTACAATATGGGGCACTTCAAAGGGCGGATAAACAAATTTCTCGAAAGCCGGCAATGCACTGGCGGTTCCTCTGTTGCTGTAATTGTTCATGGGAGGTGGTAATCACATAACATCAGGTTTCCTCCCTGCTCGTTTGCTCCCTATATATATATTTTTTTAATATAAATTTCGAATATACCTACTTGTTCGTAAAGTTTTCTTGTATATCATACATATTATACGTGTAGGTATGTGGTTTTTGTGAGAACAATGAATTTTATGTTATTTTGAGCCTCGTTTCCCGGAAAGTTGTTAGTACATGCACGTCTGCAATTATTTTATTATTCCTCGATATGGGAGGTAATGTGTGTGCGACACTTCTCAAGCGACTGCGATGAATGCATGATTTTCATGACGCCTTAGATGCAGCTGACTGACACAAGATTCCGGCACAGAATATATGATAGTACTAATTCCGGGTTCATTTTCTGGTAAATTAACATAATTTTGATAGCTGTTATGCTTTGATTGCCCATACTAATAGAATATGTCTTTGCACACGGTAGCATTTGCACGTAAAATCTCTACTTCTGTACTAATAAATTATAAATGCGAAAGTTTGAATGGATGTTTGTTACTCAATCACGCCAGAACGGTTGAATGGATCTGGATGAACTATAATCTATCTCTTGGCTATTCTAGAGAATCTACAGAGATTCTACACAGAGTATATAGAGTCTAGAATAACATAGGATACTTTTCAACCCGGAAAATTAAATAGTTCCCACGGGAACTAAAATAGCCCAGTCAACGCAGATGAAGTCGCGGGCATCAGCTATAGTTTTGAATATTGCAACAAAGGTTATGATAAGCCATTATGAGTAGGAACGAGTACATAAAGGTCTAGGTATAAAAATCTTTCACACAACTTCAAGACTGCTTATTTTTGAGTTAATTCCGGGAGGGTTTCAGGGCAGTCACATAATATCTGGGAGTGTACGTTCATCGGTTGTGAAGAAAATGATGATGACGCTAAAATTGTATTCAAGCGTTTGGTATAGTCACAGATAAATTTAATATTAGTACCCGGTAAACTAAATCGTTTAATAGAATGCAGCTGCTGACTTCAAGGTTTCCTTTTTGTTTACGTTTTGATTGATTGATACATACTATTATTCGTCGCAGAAACGGTGTGAAGGAGACAAAAATAAAAATAACCAGTGTCGGTTAGTTTCGATGTTTGCATATAAATGGATTTGCGCTAAGTGGATAAGTATAATGTATGGAGCAAGATAGACTTGAGAAACACGCAGAGTATTTCAAGATCTGGATTTTAAAAATAACTATATTATACTCGTACCTTTCGTAAATTACGAGTACCTATCTAATTGGTTTTTCATCATACCTATTCGAAAAACGAATATTGGCTTCAGAGGAAAGCGGGAGCAAAATGTAATGTTTAGGCCCATGGGACTTTTCATTTCTCTGTTCTGATTGGTCCGCGTTCGTGCTTCTGATTGGTGCTTAAACGTATAGATAATGTCCATACATAGTACGTTGATACTCCTAGCTTTTTCTCATACGTAATGATGAAAAATTACAAATTTAAAAAAACCCCCGACTAGAAAAAAACTGATGACCTTCAGACGGATGAACAGATTTTCATGAAACATGGCTAAGAACACTCGGGATAAAATTATTTATGACACAAAAAATACTAAACGAAAATCGGTTCATCCGTTTGGGAGCTACGATACCACAGACAGATACACAGACACACAGATACACAGATACACAGATACACAGATACACAGATACACAGACAGACACGTTAAACTTATAACACCCCTCTCTTTTTGCGTCGGGGGTTAAAAATAGTGTGTGTCACTCGGGGCCAAATTTTTTGTTCTCGGGCGGCGTATATTGAATTCCTCGCTACGCTCAGGATTCTACTTTAGAATCCTTCACTTCGCTCTGAATTCAAAATAGCGCCCTCGGGGAACAAAAAATTTATATATATATATATATAATATATCACAAATACACACAAATAACTATTTTATTACTTCTTGTGACTGTCTCAGCTATAATAATTAATATAGTTTTTCTACACCTTTCCGCAATTTGTTTTTCATGTATTTTTTTAATTTTCAGGATTTTTCCTGTAGTGGAATAAACTCATTTTATTAAAAAATTTAAAAAAAAAACACAAAATGAAACAAACGACATATTATGAAAGTTAAAATTAAACTTAAAACAAAAAAATCAAATTGCGAGTATCTACATTTGCGTTGCCAGTGGTCTGTTTGTAAAGATTTAATCAATACACAGGCATGACCTCCCTTTTTATTATAGTCATAGATCTATAGATACGAAGCAGTAGAGATGTTATGTGGAACATAAAATTAAAGCGCGTCGAGCTGAGCCCATAAGGCACTTGGAGGCGAGGCGATGAGCTTATCTAGATTTGACTTGTAAAATGAAATGGCTCAATCCGGGCTCCGGGCTAATATAAACACTGGGTTATCTCAACAGTAACAACCAATAACCCTCGTACGATTGGAAACTGCAATGATACGAAATATACTACCCGACTTAAAAGAGGAGGGACGGCCGAAGTGGAGATTTTGTTTCATAATTCTGGGTAGGTTTAACGTTGCATTTTTAGGACCTTACCAACTTAATAATTTTAACCATTTGAATTTGATCTAAATTATTTAATTTTTGTGTATGTAGAATTTCTTCACAATCTTATAATATAAAAATAAGTCGGATTTTCCTTCCTGACGCTATAACTCCAGAACGCACGAACCGATTTCCACGGTTTTGCATTCGTTGGAAAGGTCTCGGGCTCCGTGAGGTTTATAGCAAAGAAAATTTCAAGTGCGGGAACGGGAACGGAAAACCGAATTTCACGCGGGCGGAGCCGCGGGCAAAAGCTAGTATTTAAATATAAGTAATATTATTATGAATGTTCTACACATTGATGTAGAATTTGAGTACCTATACAATTTACAAAATAATCCGTTCTAGATGAACTAATCATTTTGTTAATGAATTAATCAGTAGTTCTAGAAAATAAAGGCAAGCGAAAATCTTCTGTAACTGTAATGTCCAGTTTTAAAACTAATTTATAATATATTTTTATTTTTTACAAAATTGTAGTTTCATTCAAAAATAATAAGTCTAAAAGTTAAATGAATCCCAACATACTGCAACTACTAGATATTGCATGATCCGATATACCTAATTCGAATCTCGATGCTCAATGAAATATAAATCAGGGTAGCCTCTATCGATGAAGGCGCTGAGCTTTATGCAACGGATACTGTAATTTGTACAACCAAATAAAAACATTAGCCATTTAGCTGCGTTTACTGCCGAGATCGAGATAAGTGCGCTGCTCGAGAAAGTGTAAATAGAATTAACAATAAATTACTCTAGGAGGCTTCTTTTACACGGGCCACGTTGGCGATATATCAATATACTTAATAGGTGTTTTTCGCTGTTTTATTATAATTTATCTCCTCGTGGGCTTCGTGGTTCGTGGTTCGTGGGCATTTGATTTTAATATAGCAAAAAAAAAGAAAATGAAAAAAGAGTGAACAGAGAAGCACTTATCTTCGAAGAGATCTCTATCAGTAACCCTTACGACAGGATAGTCTTGGGAGCAGTTCTCGGGGTGGGTAAAAATAGTAAGGTACTAGAGAATGCCCACGTGGACTAGGGTTTTTGTTTTCCCGCGGGGACTCTTTTATTTTCCGAAATAAATGTATTCTAGATGTATTAATTCAGGTTAAAAGCTACTAGATGATGTCGGCGACTTCCGCGATCCACGTTGATTTTTTTTTTGTGTTCCTGTAATTTTTTAGGATAAAAACTAGTCTATGTCCCGGGATGTAACCTACATCTGTTCCAAATTTCGTCGAAATCGGTTGAAAACATGGCACGGGAAAGCGTAGCAGACAGACAGAAAGACACACTTTCGCATTTCTAATATTAGTATGGATAGGTATGCATTTCGTGGCTCATGCTAAAGAAGCCTGAAGATATAAAAGATACGAATTACTGTGCAAAAAATTATTCAAATAAAATGTATGCACGCGTTTTGATGTTAACTATATTGATACAGGTTTTAGATGCTCCCCCGTGATAGTATCAAAAATATGTAAATGTTGCAACCGGGAATCTGCGTGGACATTCCTCTGAGACGTTCCCTTATATCGGAATTGAATTATAGAACATTGATTGTAAGTGTTTACGATTACAACGAAGTCTTGCTGGTGGGAATGTCAGTTGTTGACTTCTGTTTATGCAGTGTATTTAAAATGGTCAGAGATTAGAAAGCTTTGCTGAACATCGATATATATGTAGGTACTAGATGGGCCCTTTCATAGAAAAAATTGGGCGTCCGACCTGTGGAACGCGCTCCACACCTGTATAATCCTGTCCTTGTCCCCACAATAGCGCTGTCCCGCTTTTCAGGCTAGATGGCGTTAGTAAAATAGGTCCACATTCTTTGTTTGACAGGGCCCGTCTATGTAAATTGAGTTCGTTGTTGCTGAAGACAAGTAATAATTTAAAGATTGCTAAGTACCTTTTAAACATGGTTTCAAACTCAAATTCAAATGTTTTTATTCAAATAAACTTTTACAATTGCTATTGAATCGTCAAATGAAGACCACTTCCACTAGTTCGAAAACCATTAGCCTGTTGCTCTTTTTAAAAATCTAAAATTACAATAAAAGTTATTGAGAAAACTCCCAAGCATAGCTGGAGCGAGTCAAATCCACGCTCTTTTATCGTTAACATAAGTATAATAATCTAGTATAGCTTATTATATTGTCGCTAGCTATAGGTAAGTTAGCTTATGGTAAACTAGATGAAACCTGCGACTTCGTCCACTCGGATTTAAGGTTTTTAAAAATACTGTGGCAATTCTTACATGCTCCGGAATAAAAAGTAGTGGAATGTGAGAGCCTATCTATGTGTAATTAATAGACAGACAGGCAAGCTCATAGATATACCTTTATAATATAAATTTTGAAAATTTGTGCTAATTTTTAGGGCAGATTAAATCTAGTTGCATTATATTGTAAATGTGTTATTATTATTATACTAGCTGATTCCGCGACTTCGTCCGCGTGGAATAAATTCCCACCGGAACTCCTCAATTTTCCGGGATAAAAAGTAGCCTCTAGTAAATGTCCCTCTCCAGGTTCTCAACTATACCCATGCAAAAAATCACGTCGATCCGTTGCTCCGTTGCAGCGTGATTGAAGGACAAACCAACAAACCAATAAATCAACAAATAAACACACTTTCGCATTTATAATAATATTAGTATGACTCGTTTAATATGTTAGAATACTATTCCAGTGTGATTGTGACGGAGAGTAATCCAGGATTGTATGCCCATTTCTTGCTGCATTTTGTTTTAACTCGGAAACCACTACAATTCCAATTGCTTTAGAGTATATTATTATAGCAAATCATGTGTAGATTTTACGTTTACTACACGTTGCAAGTGACTTGGTCCGCATGGATGTAATATGTTCAAACATCCCGTGACATGTCTTTGAGTTTTCTAGATAAAAAAATAGCATATTTTGTCTATCCCCGGGATTTATACTAAATTTTGTCAAAACCTATTGGACAGACGTACCATGAAAAGGTAACTGACAGATAGACCGACACATTTTGCTATTTTTTATATGATGTGGGTAGATAATTAAGTATCTAATGCAATACACCGCAAAACAATACAGCGGCCCCGCAGGCTTCCAAATGATAACTATAAAACAAACGTGTGTAGTCGTATTGAAATGCGAATTTTGATATCTCAATCTGCAGGGTCAGAGACGCCGCGGTCACGACACCCTTCGGTGGTCACGAGCGTGTCGGAGAGCTTGTTAATTATTATCAAGAGAACAAATTATACGCGCTAAGAGGATGCACATTTCTACAGTATAAGTAGCTATAGGTAGGTATTAAAACCAATCTATAGGTGAGCCTCGGTCGTAAGCAGCAGGGATGTTATGTAGCTCCGTAACCGTTGCCGAAACTATCGGATATCCTGAAACGATAGAATCATAGGTGCGGAGTGCATGAGATAGGTACGTTATGATAGTTTTTCGCGCGGTCGAGCCGCGCACTACCAAATGATAATAATCTAGAAATAAAGTCATATCAATACATATTTGTATTTTCTCTTTACAATTCCTTAAAAATTTAATATCTATTACTGAAACTATCCAAAACTAAAGGAAAATCATACTAATATTATAAATGCGAAAGTGTGTTTGTTTGTTGGTTTTTTGGTTTGTCCTTCAATCACGCTGCAACGGAGCAATGGTTCGACGTGGCATGGGTACAGTTGAGGACCTGGAGAGTGACATAGGCTACTTTTTATCCCGGAAAATTAAGGAGTTCCCGTGGGAATCAAAAAAACATATGCCACGCGGACGAATTCGCGGGCATCAGCTAGTCTGCAATAATTTCATATCCAAAACCGTATATCTGAAATTGGTATAATATTATTCATAATATCCGTATCCACATCCAGATTCATATCCATGACATCCCTGGCAGGCAGTTAGTTGTTAGAATATAATATTGTGTTCACAGAATCCATACTTTATTTCTTCATGCTTAAAATAATTAATTATTATTAATTTTCTTCATGCTGTTTTGTTGTGTTTGTGTGCATAGTACTAAAGTATTAAGTACTGAAGTTTAAACGGACGCATACGGAACTACAAAAGGGAACTGGACTTAAATTCAAATAGCTATAAAAACCCTAATTTTATTGCCGTCTAGAATCGTAAATCCAATATCATTCTAAACGCTGGCACCCTAAAACGTTGTAAATAGTCAACTTTTTATATAGGAGTAGGTACGACAACAGGGTAATAAATTTGCTTTTTCCCTTTGAATTTTATCTACATCAATTACGGTAATGTTCTTCGAATTACCGCACGTTATCAAACAAATATTAAGCTATAAAAATAATCAAATAAATTTAAATTCTAAGTAGGTTGACCAGAACAGCGATAATTCTTAAAACTTATCACATTCCAATAGCATAAAGATATAATATTTATTAGTAGTTCTGTGTTGAGAGTTCCGTAGAAAAGTGAACTTTTATAGTTTCGTTAAGTCGATCTCCTATATTCTCCTCTATTCATTTTAAAAATAAACTAAAAGAGCTTTTGTATCAATTAGTCGAAAAACCAAATTATGGAAATATGTTGCCGCTACACAGAGATATATTATTATTAGAAAAAAAAAAACAAATATTCAAAGGTACTGAACATGAAAACGAGAGTCGAAATAATATTCTTGCCAGCTTCAATTTTTTCTTTATAAATCTAATCATTATAAGAATAGTTGATTTTTCCAAAAAGCTATTTACATGGCTGTATACTAATTAATAAGTAGGTTTAGAGTGGAGATCGGACTATGAATACAGAAATTCACATGGTGCATGAGTACAATTTAAATACTGTGGTTAAAGGTTCCGACCCGCCAAAATTAAATACTAAAAACATTTGCTTAAGGGTCAGTCGGATGCAATAAATTCTTTAGCGTAAGTGATATGTGAGTAATTTTATTAGCCTTTAGATATAAAAGGTTTATATTATCTCTAATTAATTTACTTTTGAGTTTTTAACAGATTATTATTATATGTTTTAAGTTGCTCGATGCTGGAATATATTCCCGTGTTATAAGATATGATTTAATTAAAGGCAAAATATAACGACTAACGAGTTTTTCGCCTGTGATTCCTGTACGCTCATTTCATTGTTGATTTGGATGTTACACCAAACTGTGACACGATTGTGTAAAAATATCGTAATCACTTAAGAGCTTAAATAAAACGTGTGGTTACGTTTTAAGCTAATTCTTAGATGTTTTTCGATATGCAAACATTTATTCTATGAAATACGGAATTAGCCGTTCAACAAACATAATTGATAAAATGATTTTCATACACAATCACACTATTGATATCGTATCAGCCGTTCTCACTTTTTTTGACCTTAAAAGAGTAATTTTTTTTAATTGCCATTTCCGGGAACTGAACCTGAGACTTATAAGGTCATCAACAATTACTGGCGCTCAACACTGCGCCAGTATAATTCCCGAGTAAGATAGCCGACGCGACGGTCGTCTTGATTTAACAACAATTTCTAAAGAAGCACGTCCATGTCAACTTCGTGCGGCGCCAGGGGAGGTTTGATTCCCAAAAAAGGGGATATAAAACAATTCATTGTAATATTAAAAGTTAATGAGTGTGTAATTTTGTTAGACGCGGAGGGTGGCTTGCGGCGGTCATCCCTTATGGTTCCTTACCTGGAAGGGATATTATGAAATCATTAAGCGAGTATTAATGTAGTTTGATCACACTGATTCGACCAGATTCATTTGTCATTAGATGTTGCACGATTTTTTAGTCATTAAATTACCTGTATTCAATTAGACGATGCCCCCGACTAAGATTTAGGTTTTTGTAAAATCTCGTGGGAACCCTAGGTAATGTGCTTCCCTGAGATGCAAACTTCTCTCTACCAAATTTTGTGACAATCGATCGAACAGATAGGCTGTGACCATGTAGCAGACATACACTTTTGCATTCTTAATATTAGTAAGTACGGATACCTACTACACAAAAGTTATTAAATTAAATATTATGTTTACTTGATTACCCATAAGTTATAAGTAGATTCATGTTCGTTGACAGCTGTCATTACAACGAACTGTTAAAGCTCCCGTAAATAAATAAATATTAATCAAATAAATAAATTCCTATTTCTTTGGATTAAGTACTTTGAAAAAGGTGTATGACAAACTTAATTCTTTTATCAAATATATACAGGGGCGGTTTGATACTTCCTGCTAATTTTATTCACAAAATACTACTTCAGTAACATAAAGAAGCTGGTAGGGAACTTGGCAGGTACGAAAGTCACGAGAAGTATGTATCTATGTGGTACCACATAGATTTGACTGTTTTGGCGGATAATAGTGAATTAAGCTTCTTGTTCCTTGATTATCATTACTTCCGCAAAGTTACGCTTGCTTCTATCCAATAATTATGTAAAGTGAGTTGTTGTATAGTTTGTTGTATAGGTAAGAAGCATCCAAAATTCGTGCAATTCTAAATCTCAGACAAAAATATATTAGTAATGCTTCAATCGGAGATTCCCAGGTTTTCACCCCATTTTAATATTTTTTAAACGTTTTGTTATTAAAGTGTGAGGGTGTGATTCATCATTACTCGTGATTCATCGACACCCTTACAGATTGTATTTAGATAAAATGTGTTTTACTTTTACGTCTAGCAACCTGGTAAAAATAGAGCGTAAAATACCTGATGCATTCATAACACTTTTAGGGGTACCTACACTAGCTGTTTAAAAAGAACTAAAGTAGACATTACGGTGAATGTACTACGGAGCCAGTGTCCGGATAGGGCATATTACAAGGAACCAAGCGAAAGAATAGTATAATGAGGTTTTGCGAATTAATTAATCGACTTTACTAGACCTTGCTCTGTACACATTCTTGCTCCGACCGGATGCAAATACAGGATTAAATTGGGTAATAATCTCAACAATGACAAATACAATGTAAATGTTGTTGAGACAATAGTCTCAACAACATTTACATTGTATTTTACAATTTACATTGGTGCTTTTGAATTGCCAAGTGAATCTTCCACCGGTTCCAATTCCAAGTTGTGTTTTAAACTTTCAAGATCTTCATTTTTTAATAATTCCTAATTAAAATGGAAACAGTTCGCCAGAAATCTCGCATTTTAACCTATGAATTCAAATCCAATATGTACATAAATATCTTTTTGAACCGTTACTTTTATGATCACGTGGCATTGGCAGCTCGTCAATCATAATAAAAAATCTGGATGCATAATTATGTTAATCACGCTGCATCGACTGTCATTCTATTATCGTGTAGCCGCAGATAACGATCCAACCATCACTGCGACAAACTGTCTAGTGTCTACTTTGATGCGTGGCGTGATGGCGAAATTGATCGCCCGTGCATTAAATTAAGAACTCTCTCGCTGTAAAACTGTTCTTGGGTATGTTTTATTTGATAGATCGGATGTATTGGAGCGGGAAATTGACATTTGAAGGCTTCAGTAATGTTTTTTACATGAGTATTCGAATGACAGCATGTGTAGCAAGACGGTGATTGTATTACGTCTAGGTTGGAAATACATCAGGCTATGATATCAGAGGCTATAACTTGGCATAGGGAATAGAAATTCAGCAGGGTGTGAAGCGAGGCGAGAATGAGTAGGTGTAGTTCATAGATTTAGGATTGGTCTTCGCAAAACCAATCCTAAATCTATGGTGTAGATGCAGAGAAAGAGAATTGGAAGTGTGTCAAAAACGAGTGTATGAGTTACACAGACTGTGATGAGTTAGCATAATATGTTTGCGCAAAGATACGTAACATTCCACACCAGTCAAAACTTGACACTGACTGTCATAAAATAAAGTGATCGTTGTCTGGCCATGTCTGGCACAGTATTTACAATACAATATAATAAATTAAAAAAGGAAAATAGCATGAGTATTGTTTGTTCATTTTCTATACTGGTAACATTTCAATTTGTTTTTCAATTGCCAAATAATGTTTAACTGAGAAATAACTATGTTAAATTATCATGTTAAATCAATTGACGCTCGAAAAATGCGCATTTTGCGCTGGAAACATCAAAATGTTAGAATGATTTTTATGATGTGTATAAATAAAAATTAAATTAAAATGTTTCCAGCAGCGAAGAAATCAAAAAGCTGTAATTTTTAATGAGATTATATCAAAGAACGATATCATAAGTATGTATATACAATATTATTAAAATATCGCGTGTACTTGAACAAATATGGACAAGGAAGTGGTAGTGGTGAATTCTAATAGTTGCAAGGGTGACCAACAATGGGCCGCATTGAAGACAGTTCATTGACAACTGTCGCGTGCCGTCCGCCCACGCAACTCAGATAACAAGTTGAATACATCTGCCTGTTTGATATAAGTAGCAAGTATGATCGAATATTTCAGATAACATCACCGCATAAATTGTATCTAACACCGAATATTATGTCACATCGTTCCAGACATCCAGCCAATGAATAGGGTTGCCGATTTTTGGAACGAAGTTCCTTATCGCGCGTTACGAAAGGGGGCTAGATGGAAAAAGATAAGACCAAAAGTTGTAACGACACTTTAAGACCAAAAGTTGTAACGACCAAAAGTTGTGCTATAGTTGTAAGCCGTGCGGCGTGCGCGTGTTTCTTCGAACATCGCGCGTGAACTTCGTTCCATCAGGTGTCCCTTGACACCTCTCAAGTTTTTTATTATACTGATTTGTATATTTGCAGTTTATTTATTATTCTGTTTTGTTAACTTGCAGTAGAATATAAAAAGAAATAAAATAGGGACCCACGTTTAGAATGGCTCTTTTAATGCAGACCTGTGATCAGCAGAAGAACCAAAGTAATCAACACAAGTTATCAAAGAGTCGCAAAGATAGTTCGAAGAATCTGACGTTGGGTTCTTAATTACCTAAATGGCGATCACGCACCGGAAAGCGCAGTGCTACGAGACGGTCTACTAGAAAGATGGATGATCTCAAGTGAGTTGCAGGGAGCCACTAAACGACACAATTCATTCTCTGGGGCTTACTTTAGTAGGTACCTTCGCAAAGTACCTACTTATTGATATATATACAAAACGACACACACAAAGTTACAATTTTAAAAGTTAAATTAATTTTCATTCCGAAATAGTAATGGAAGTTGTGATTGCATAATGAATAATTATCTACAGGTATTTATCTCTGTATAACATCTGGTAACAATCTTATAATTGTGTTATCTCTTATCTCTACCAAAACATACTTAATCAAATATGTAGCTTGTAGGATTTGTTAGTTAAATCGAGATAAAACAAGTTAAAAATACACGGCAAATAAAGCTGGAAACATGTGAATAAACAAATGATTACCTTGTCAAAAAATTCATGTGTGAAGACATTTACCTTTATTAAAAAACTGAATACTACTTAATTTAATAAAAAAAAAAATCTTTCATTAAATTTAAGCTATTAACACAGAGAGTATCCATGAATACTGACAACCCTGATATAGCTATCTGTTGGATTAAGGTTTAGTACCGACAAGGTACCGATCTATTAAGCGTATGAATAAATACGAAATGTGACGTGAATATGTAACACGACTCGTGCTGGAGAATTCCTTCTATCGTGTGGTATCTTAATGGTCCTACAATATTGTTGACAGTTTAATGATAGTCCGAGAGATCACAATAATATCTCTTAGCATTGTAACTGAGGCTCAGCGTATTGTTTAGGCAAACCAGTGTGTGATAGCTTATATTGGTATGGGATGGGTTAGATCTACTCTGGTGTCTCTGGTCTGAAAGTGACAGCGATCGCGGCACTTTCAGGCAAGCTACTGAACATTCGCAGCGTATTGGAAGGGAAATTATGAAAACTGTACATTTGCCATCTCAGATCAATATCAGATAAGATTGCATTATATCTTTTTCTGTCTACGGATTGCATTAACATATCTACAACATATAAATACTACAAATCAGCTGTTTATAATGCAGTAACTAGGGGCAAGTGGGATTTCTGAAAATTCTTCCTTAGTTGGTATCTTCGATAAAGAGAAAACTTTGTATCTCGGGGAATACCTACCTGCCTACTTTTTATCCCCGAAAATTAAAAATCTTAATCCACACGGACGAAGTCGCGGGCATCATCTAGTTAAAAATAAAGAAAACTTTGATGTATCTTCGTTGTTGGTCCTACCTTCATCACATAGTTGTATAAACAAACAGTTTTTTATCCCAAACTCAAAGGGTTCCGGTGTCATTACAAGTCATCTCGAACCACTTACTAGAAGGATTTCAATTTACTTTATTATCTATTTATTTATGCGTGATTTCCAAATGATGACTGATGACTGGTGTGGAACGAACAAAGAAGGAAAGGAGAAAAATATGCTATAAATAATTATTATTATCAGCTAATTTTAACAAAATAATTACCAATTTAATATTATTTTTTTAACTTTTTGATAAAATAGGTTCGACGTTCAAAGTCTGTTCAGACAACACTATATGTTGGCTGAACGAGTAGCTACCAAATAATTTATTGAAATAATCGAAATAAATTGGATTGCTTTTGCTTTTTCTAAACAGATAATAATAGTACAATTTATAGAACAAAAGTAGAAGTTTCAGTTTTAGTAGACTCCACAATATTTTTCTGTTTCCCTGTTCCAAGTGTAACAAATAGCCTGGCTAGTGGTCCCCATGATTAGAAGTATTATGTTTATGGCCTCGAATTGCTCCAACATTAAGTGGACTTAATAGGAGACGTTTAACTTAATTCTAGTTTCCACAAAACGTTTGACGGTTGTTATAATATTATGGTGTCTCGTGTAAGAACTGGTGAAAAAACATGGTGATGGAGATGTTGTCCTTTCCAGAGATGTTTTTTTCTGGAAAATAATTCTTGATAGCACACTTTTTGGGAAATAAATATTATGTAGGCGGTCCTTCGTATTATTCAATAAGCCAAAGTTCTATAATTAATTGCATAAGGCACAAATTAAATAATAAGTATAATACTTGCCTGAGGTGCCGAAATGGCGGCCCGCACTAGACAGAGCAGTGTTAGCAGTCCTCCAGTGTTAGCAGGTAGACGGACAGCATCAAGCAAGGCGCAAGATTGCAGATGGTGGAAGTTCCTATAAGAGACATTTGTCCAGCCGTGGACGTTTATCGGTTGACGATGACGAGGACAACTATGAGTACTATCAAATAACCTAAATATACGTAGATTATTCTCTCCTACTCCTATTACCTACTTTCTTCTTAGTACAGTTATAATAGATATTACAATGCCTTAACTTAGACCCATTTAAAGAGATCATGCGTGGTTGTAACCACGTCAATGATCCATCGGTGTTTCTGTAAAGGACCATCACATCGACATAACATTTTATTACGCTCGAAAGTGAAGTTTTTATTCGGACTACAAAATTATGGAGTGTGTTATTGAATCTAAGTTGGCAAAAAAGTGCTCCAAAACAAACAAAACATAATTAATAGCCTTCGTATTTTCATATTCCTTCTAAATTAATTTTGGGCGTGATTAACTCACTTGAGGCGTTTTCTCTGTTCATCAATCAAAATGTGGTCGTGAAGAGTGGAAGCGCCATTTACTTCCTACCACCTTTCTCCTTTCAGCTTACAACCTTGGCAACTTGTTGGAATGAGAGGTGAAATGGTATGTTGATTAGGCAGTACTTCAGGGTTCACACGGAGGCCTCGGGTGCTTCACCCGACCATCTTCAGAAGCGGCAATCAATTTTATATACAAACGGCGGTTATTAATTGATTTTTTCTCTCTAATGACCAAAAATAACATCTGCCATATCAACAGAGACGGTCGTTAGCAGACGTGCCAAAATATTGTTTTTAGGGGTGTAACTTTTTGGTGTCGAGAAATTGTATGGTGCACGTGCCATATCATAACACCTTGAATTAAAGAAGCCACATGGTTTTGCCTGTACATTATATTTTTTGTAGTCCAACATTATATTTCATTTGCAAAGTAAGTGAAAAAAAGTAATTGTAATGGTAATAAACTGTAAGATAGCACTTTAAAACTAGTACAATTAATACCTGTTAATTATTACCTGTTAATTTGTTACCTGTTATTAATAGCTAGTTAAGTATAAGTAACTTATGTTAAGACTATTTAGAACAATAAGCTGTGGTTTTCCATCCATTTTAATATTATAAATGCGAAAGTGTGTCTGTCTATCTGTCTGACTGTCTGCTACGCTTTCACGGTCCATCTGTTCAACTGATTTTGATTTATTTGGTATAGAGGAAGTGTACATCTCTGGGAAGGGAAGTGGGAAGGACAGCCTAGGTCCTGCGGGAATCAAAAAAACCTTAATCCACGCGAACGAAGTCGCGAGCATCATCTAGTAATAAATCCGTACTTCCATACTAATATTATAAATGCGAAAGTGTGCCTGTCTGTCTGTCTGTCTGTCTGCTACGCTTTCACGGCTCATCCGTTCAACCGATTTTGATGAAATTTGGTACAGGGGTAGGTTGTACCCCGGGGAAGGACATAGGCTACATTTTATCCCGGAAAATTAAAGAGTTCCCGCGGGAATCAAAAAATCTTAATCCACGCGGACGAAGTCGCGGGAATCATCTAGTAAATAATAAAAAAAATCAATTTGATGATTGGCGGAATTTGTGAAATTCGTGCTGCGACAGTGAATATTTACCTATGGCGAAAGAGAGTTTATTAATCAGGGGTGATTGCAATCATTACTTTGCAGAAATTATTTTATAGTAGTGTCTCACGAAAAATATAACTTTTTATAGGATCGACTTTCTAACAAGAATCTTAAAAGGCTGCAAATAGGCCGTATCAGCCTCCGATTAATAAACTTCATACTTTTTATTTACGTAGTTATTTTCTAGTTAGTCACTATAAAATATGTTGTATAAATTGCAGGTGAAGAAGGTCTTGCGTCTGATCACGCTTCGATAAAACTTTATTTATACTGTCGATACAATAAATTTTAAAATGACAAGCATTTGAATTTGCATTACTAGATAAGACTCGCTGGGCAACCCAGTGGGACGTTGCCCTTATTTTTGTTGGACCTCTATAAATTGTATCCGTTACATTTGGACTCCCCGGGACTCTATTTATTTATGAGGCGAGAACTAACCGCCCTATATAATGAATATACACTGCAGGTAGTTAATCCAAAATTAGATTAGTTACAGTAATATAAAATTCAAAGTAAAGTATAGGGTGTGCTACGAGTATTAGAGCACGACTTGACCTTGACTGACTTCTTTATATTATGTACTAGCGACCCGCCCCGGCTTCGCATGGGTGCAATGCTGATACTAAATATACTACAGAATGTGTTTAGACTAGATGTGTTTCACAGCTTTTTTGTCATTAGACAATACAAACATGTTTTCTGTAGAGGTTAAAAATGGTTATTATGGGTTATCCCTAAGAGATAGACGTATACATTTTTGTAGACCTTTTTAAGGTGTACAATACTGTAGTACATTATTTTGATCTATCTCGTAGGGTTCAGCCAGCGTTTGCAATGTAAGCGCAAAAAATGTGTTTATTTACGACGTCACATTAGAAACATCTAAAATTATCAGTGTTTTTCTACTATATTATGCACGTATTACACATATAAACCTTTCTCTTGAATCACTCTATTAGAAAAAACTGCATCAAAATCCGTTGCGTAGTTTTAAAGATCTAAGTATACATAGGTACAGACAGCGGCAAGCGACTTTGTTTTATACTATGTAGTGATTAGAGTACTATAAAAGAAATATACTTAATACTATATTATCAACATTAAACCTACTTCTCTATAGAGGCCTACATTTTTCTATTCGGTTTAAACGTATCTACAATGAACCATATTTCAAAAATATGAAATGAGATTTATCAATGCTTTCCATGCAAAAAACGCAGGCGGCAGGAGGCAATAATATCGATGTTATTCAGTTCCATAACGAAAGCGATTGGAAAGATTAATAGATGAATTTTGTAGATAGTCAAATATTTGTCATGTTTATTTTGGATTATAAATTCTGTATTGTTTTCCAAATTTTATTGATTCCGGTCCATCATCATGTCTGCAACTGAGCTAAACAAAGCTGATAAGCAAATGCTTCTGAACGTTAGACTCTTCATACAAGTATTAGGGGGTGTGTACACTGACACGGATTCGAACTTGAAAGACATCCTTATAGTAATAATATTGCATGCAAAAAATATGTGATAAAATTAGTTTGTTATTTTAGTCTACAAATGATCAATACATTTAATCTAAAATTCTTAGCACTTATCATAGTCTATCTCACTTTATAGTAGAAAGTAGAATAATATACATAATTGGTATTGAAAATTTCGTTACTTACAGTGAATACAGTAGATCGAGATGAAATAAAAATGTCCTTTGACAACCTTGATACTATCTTAAAAGATGCATCAGCGATTCTAAAGTAGTTTACCATAAAAGAGAGAAAATATTTTAAAAGGTTAAATTTCAAAATATTTTTTTCCTGTACATTGAAATAATGGATAATTCAGGAAAAATAAATCGTACCATAACAAAGTGCGATTACAATATTTAAGAAATTTGTTGTATAACAATGTGTACTTAGCCTTTTTCGGCTCCGTCAGCCATCTTACATTTCCTTAAATCAAACCGAGAGGCTCGGAGAGGATCCCGTTTTGCATCCGTTCGTACATCAAGATTGCTATCAAAGATAGATTTACAAGAACTGTCTTCGACTCCCTTTCGAATTAATGCCATCGAATTATTAGTTTATTTCAATTGTTTCATGCTGTAGTTTCATGGCCTATTTGGGCGACTAGCGTGACAATGATGATAGGCATGTTAGCATTGTTTAAAATATTTAAAACATAATTGATAAAGGTGATGATAATGCAATATTTATTAAGTGTCTGGGATGATCAGAGTGAAGTGTGATGATGAGGTAAATTATTGGATGTGTAAAATGACAATAGGGAAATATAATTCATCATAATTTGGCGTGTGCCAAACCTTGTGTTGATAGTTTGACAGTGAAACCGAAGAAATAAGTACCTATTTCGATAACTATTTGGTATGCACAAACAAACAATGAAATTAGTGTGGCAGCATAGTGAAAAAAAAACCACAAATAGAAGCAATATTTTATACAACGCACTATCAATAAAAAGGCTAATGTAATTTAAACATAACAAACCGATTCCAATAGAAAGCAGGGCGGCGTCAAAGGGCTAAACAAATAACACATTGGATAGAATTAATGTGAGTAAAGTGTGTTTAATCTCTTCGCTGTCCACACCTATGGGTGGGCTATCTCCCGCTAAGATTTGGATCAAAAACTGAAGCTAGTTTTATATTATGACAGTAATAATTTCAGTAGACGTGTGCTTGATTAAAATAATGTCTGATGGTAAGCGTGATAATAAGTTTAAGTTTAAGCAAGGTTTCAGTAGGAATAGGCTTGTCTAGAAGATATAGTAATAAGCGGATTTCCAATTCTGTGAGAATATGCAAATTTATATTTTTAGGACACAGGATAAATTGTAAACGTAATTTTTTTTCTGTGTAACATAATGCAATATCGTCTTTAACAATAGTAAGTTGACCAGTAAAATAATGACTAAAATACAGCATTGAAAATGTAAATTTTTTGCAACATGAAACATCGGAAAGACTTTTGACGCTGTGGTGCAAAAGTTTATTAAATATCACCACTGACTTGTATGTAGATTTCTTGTGACAAGAGAGGTGTCAATATGTTCAGCTTGGAAAACTATGCCACTGTTACGTTTACCTTTGCCAAAAAGATTTAAATGTTTTAAATTGATTTTTTATAGTCCAACGAGTAGATTAGCATTTACATTTATTAACTCCAAAAAATTTTATCATGCTAACGTGATTTGACGAAACTGTCCCAAAAACTATTTACGTAATTTTTTAACAACATAGCATAATGCAGATGACATAGTCCCTACAACTTGAGCCTCGAATATTATGCTTAATTTTTCAACAATACCCCAATACTTGACATTATAAGAGGTGTCTTTATGCATATCAGTATTCCATATTAGATACGGTTTAAATCCTTTCGTTTTCGCAATAACAAAGCCGTTTCCGGGTTGCGAATACGAGTACATCTCACTCGGTACAGGAAGTGAAGACGCTTCATTAGTCCTATATAATACTTTAAGAGCGTATATAAAATCCTTTGCAGTGCCGACAATAACTCTTTCAATTGTACTTTCTACTTTTAAGACATGGGAACAGATCTAAATGATGATGTATTAACTTGTCTAATTTTAAATGATTGTGATTTCAATAGAACTCTTTGCTGGTTCAGTCAGCATGATCAAATAAAATCGGTTATTTCCAGGGGTTACTGATATGCTTTATCTAAGTTCTACCATTGGTAAATACAACAAGTACTTTTAATATAATTGTATAGTAATCTATTATCATGAGTTGTCATTAGTAGGTTTATCTTTATCTTGACAATGCCTACCGTGAAAACTCTTTGATTTTGCCAAGTAAAATGTCTGTCTGTACAAGCTATATCTGTAACAAATTTCATCAAAGTCAGTTCCAGGCTGTGAAAAAGTTACAGACACACTTTTATGATATAATTTTGGATGAAATCAATGAATGAAACATTTCGCCACTCATAAATTTCTATGTAAAAATGCCGCGAGTAAGAAATCAGATTCAAAATACAACTTAATCTCATCTGATGCACCTAAAATAACGTACCTACTCCCAGGACATTTCAATCGACGCCTGCCGTCATCAATTAAAACGCGGAGGCAACATCGTTCGTCTAGTTCTGTCCCATACTTTTTGTTCGCTGACTAAATTATGTCTTTATCGTGACGGTGTTGTGTTATCGCCGACCACCATCTCGAGTGATCGAGTCCCGTCTCAGTAATTTGTACCTGCCTTTATTTCCAATACATGTTTTAAGGACACGTTAATATTTACAACGGAGTTGCGAGCTAAGCGAACTCCGGTTTTAGGATGCGCATGCGGTTATAATGTGGCGACTGGCGAGCGCTCAAGTCTTGTATCTGTTTTAGCGGTTTAACTTTTTTTTTATTATTATTTTTCAATATTTCAATATTATGAAATACCGTTTGCCACGTATTATAATAGGGATGTACACGATGGTAAAAGAAAAATAAAGGTTGTTGATAGAAAAAATACTTAACCTCTTTATATATTAACCTACTATTATATAGACTGATAGATTTAGTGAATATAATAGGTTACTATGAATAAGAGTTTAGAATACTAAAAAAGCTTCCAATTTGCAACAAAATGTTAGGTACAGTTCGCGCGCGAGTTGAATGCAGAGTAAATGTATGTGTCACCATACATTATTCTGCGTTCAACTCGCGCGCTAACTATTCTTTAGTGTCTATCAGTGGGTCCCTATATTACATCCCAAGTCCCAAGTAGCATCAATATCACATGTTATATTTCGGTATAGTATCATATTTTTTATACAATTGTATTGTCTGTGTATAAAATTTCAATAACCTCGCCAATGTTGGTCAAACAGCTATCAGGTTACAGGCGCCAGTGGGCAAACTGCAATATTTGTTTAGGCTTTTGTGGTTTGACCATTATTTTTAATATTTCACGCTGCTGTGACCGCGTTTGCTTTCATTTAAACATGTTACTGCTTTCAGATTTTTTATGTTTCAACAAAAAGAGGATGCTTTTGTGCGAGTTTTATAAATTACCTAGCTTATGAGTATACACACCTTCGCTATGCATTTGCATATCGAAATGCGTCGGTGTATTATCAGCGTTACGCTACCATATAAAACATAATATGTATTATTTTTTAGTGCACAGAGGGCCAGTTTATAACAGGCGGTAAAAGTTACGTTACGGTTGCCTTTAAATTTTGACCATTAAAAAAGCAAAATGGGTTGCACACGTCATCACGATCTGCCTCCAAAGGCAGATCGTGATGACAAATTCAAGTTATGGTCCAAACCAAAACTTGAATTTATTTATTACGTTTGATGCGTTTTAAGTTTTTTCGATTCCCGCGGGAACTCCTTAATTTTCCGGAAAAAAAGTAGCCCATGGCACGCTCCAGGTCCTCAACTATATACATGCCAAAAATTCCGTCGATCCGTTACTCGTTGCGGTGTGATTGAAGGACAGTCCAACAAACAAACACACTTTCGCATTTATAATATTAAGTAAGTATGACACTTTTAAACTTAATCATAGAATGAATACTGGCTTGTAAAACCCATTTGGTTGTTAATGTTCATTTAGTTTAAAATTTTAACGGTAACCTTTACTACCTAAAATACCACTGGATCCAGCACCAGGCAAGGATATTATGGAATAGACCTGTAGGTGCTAAGAACCTTCTTCACCTCAGAAACAAACAACATATCTATCTACTATTTATCACGACAATTAGCAAAATTTAACAAAAGTGATGATTCGCACACGTGTCGAGGGTAATTGAGAAGGGTTTTTAGAGGGTGTTAAGTTACCTGAATTGACCGTGAAGTGGAGTGCCCTTATGAATTGCACTGGCATGCACTCGAACCCTTTATGTCATCGTATTGTGCAACGGATATGTCATCTGCCGGCCCTTTGAATTCGCCGACGAATCGATATCTGTCAATTCATTGAAATCTAAATGAACGATGCAGGCGTAGTGTCAATTTTGTGCAGAGATATTGAAAAAAAGAAACGAATATATTTCTTCTGGTGCAGTGTTCGTCTCGCAAACCCAATGCAATTCGGCGGCATAAAATTCGATTTTCAAGGATCTAGCACCGATGTTTGACACCTTCTTCTATGTATGTGATGATTACAGATAAGTCTTTCTCACTTTATTGTAGTAATAATATTACAAATATTGCAAATTCAATCCATAAAAACCATTGCGATCAAGCGTCATGGGAATATTATGATAATGAGAACATTATGATATGTGTTATAGCCACAGTTTCGGTAGGATGAAAGATAATTATTTTTAAAATAATTAATTCAATCCGTATGTTAAGGCATTCTGAAATAAATCACTATTTAGGTGGTACTAGCTGATGCACGCGACTTTTTCCGCGTGGATTGAGATTTTTCGGTTCGCGGGAACTTTTTAATTTTCCGGGATAAAACGTAACCTGTGTGTTATTCCAGAATATATAATCTATCTCTGTGCCAAATTTAATCAAGATCTGTTGAGCCTTTCTGGCGTGATTGAGTAACAAACATCCACTCATCCAACCAAACTTTCGCATTTATAATACTAATATTATAAATGCGAAAGTTTGGTTGGATGAGTATAGAATAGATGAAAATAATTATTTTCATATTTTAATGTAAAATTCCCTGAGAAAGTATAAAGGAAGCTATTTACAACTTACTGTTAGCAATTAGATTTATCTGCAAGCGATGTTACTAGTAAATGTAATATTTTAATTTATCCAAAGCTAATTATCATAATGAGATTATTTTAAGTTCTATATTAATTATGCATTCAGTGAACGAGTCCTGAAACTGCTCAATATAACTTAGTAAAACGTTAATCGTATTGCACTTAAAATAAACCAAATGTAAAAACAAACAAAGTTATTATAACCGCAAGATATTTTTATCACTAAAAGCCTCCGCAATTATCACTGTGTTTTTAATAAAAATGAATGAAATCTTAATCGATTGTATTAACCATAAAGTACCTATGTAAAAGTCAAATGATACGACTAAAATTCTTTGAGTCGCTTATACTTTGGCATAGCTTTGGAATGAAACCAGAAGTTTATTGGTTTTATATGGTAATTCGCGTGCAGCAGAACATGAGAAAATAAAAGATTAGTAATATCAAACGATAAAAGGCTCTCTCGACACTGAGACGGTACAGATTCCTAAAATTTCTTATGCTGTGGCAATACGGAAGAGGACTCTGTTCGTGCAACTTTTGACTTCAATAAAACTTAAAACGTAACTGAACTAGTTACTGTTTAGTTTGCATTTATTACTAGTAAAAATGCCATGAAACTCTTCAGAATGCCATTGGGTGGAGACATGTTTTAATGGTAACATAAAGAATATTAACGGACACATATTAATTACTTCATTATTAATTAAACGAGGGTCGACTACCGCTCACGGTATGCTTGGTGACTTAACCAATAATTAGAATCATCATGTGATGATTCTAATAGTCGGCAATGTGGTCCAACCCGAAACCTTCTTGATATTCTGGTTTAAGATGTCTTAAACCAGAATATCAAGAAGGTTTCGGGTTGGACCACATTGCCGACTATTAAAATCATTTGGCGCATGCCGCTATAGAAAGTTGGTATCACCTTGCTATCTATTGAAATCATAACAATTCACAAAAACCCTTTCGCTACATCTGCGTTACGAATCATACATCGTCCACGTAAGGACGGCACCGTCTAGCGCATCTTTTCTATTAAATATAGAACAAGGTGTAAACTTTCATATTGAACTACCTATATGTTTGCGATCCCAAGGAACGTGCCAATGTAATCCACCTGGAATCATTATTGTAGAACTGTATTCTGCACCCTCACATTTGGAAGGTTAAAATCTAGAGACTACCATCACCTTGCAACGTCACAATTGTTTGTAAAGGAGATTATATTACATTATCTTTATAAAAGTGCACCATAATTAAGCGCCCACATCCAAAAGGCACTCTACAATATCTGCAGAGCAAAAAACACGATCGATCAGCAGATGCGTACGCACTGCAAACAGTCCTAAATTTCATATTTAAAAGTAATTCAATAACATAATGTCGATCAGTGAGCAAAATGTATTGCTTCCTTCCACCTTGAAGCAGTCCGTGATCCTTACAGCCTTCGGAAGCGAGGTGATACAGTTATGTCAAAAAACTGTAACACTGATTCTTTGTTTGTTATAACGGAACGGTGCATTACGGCACCCTAATATTAGATGTACAAAAACTGTACCGTTTTATAAGGATTTAAAGAAGAGCGTAAAAAAACGTGTAAGGTGTTCGTACAGTTTCTTGCGACCCGTTATATCAATAGAGATTAGAGGCACGCGTTTGGTACGGTACGCTACGGGCGTATTGTCGGCCAAGGCTTTGATGTGGCTGGAAAAGACAGCAATTTGGACAATGGCTTAAAATCTATGAACTCAAATCAGGTGAAAATCCACAGAACAGTATGGCATTTGTGGTCAGCTCTTTAACGCTATCTTTCGTACTCAAACTTTTGAGTTTATAAATAACTAGATGATTCCCGCGACTTCGTCCGCGTGGACCAAGTTTTTTCGATTCCCGCGGGAACTCTTGAATTTTCCGGGATAAAAAGTAACCTATGTCCTTCCCCGGGATATAACCTATCCCTGTACCAAATTTCATCAAAATCGGTTGAACAGATGGGCCGTGAAAGCGTAGCAGACAGACAGACAGACAGACACACTTTCGCATTTATAATATTAGTATGGATTATAATAGACATTTACAGGACAAGGTATATTATTTTGGCTACAATAAGACGATCTGCTAAAATATCTTGTGCTGGTTATTCTTATATTTATAAGAACGTAATTAGTAAGATTCAGCATAAAAAAAGATTTCGAACAAAACGAAAGCTTCTATATTGCTTCCCCAATTGCTTTTATTTTAATTACGTTTTAGACTCTACTAAAGAAGACACCAATTAAAGTTGTACGATTAATGCAACGGCTATGTTACTTAACATGGGGCTGATAAACCTTCGTTAAATGAATGTCGAAGATAATCTCGACACTTCTACAAAAATCCCATACACTCTTGAGAAACTTTTATAAACATAAACATTGAAAAGGCGATGTAATGAAGAGTAACATCAATACTTTAGATATAGACACTATAAAATATAATCTAAGTCACAATTTATTGCCTTTAAAATGTAGAGCATAAACGAGAAGAATGAATTACTTGGAAACTGGCTTATCACATTAGTAGTTCCAGTGCCGATCGTTCATATAATTAATTTTGATAGCTATGACGCCTTTCTTTAGATACAGAAGTCGATGCTTTTAGCTACTATCTTCATAGTTTAATTTACTCTCAACTTTAGAGCTTATACATACACGGCGTTGCAGTCGAGTATTTTGTAAATTGGTGGTGTTTTCTTTACAAATAACATTTTTTTTATAAAAATTAATAAAAAAATTAAGACGAAAGTTTCTTGTGAATCTATCTGGAGAAAATCATGTACGAGTAATATTTAAGGAATGACTGTATATGCATGAGAAAAGGGTGCGATATTATCCCCTCCCTTGTGAACAGACCTTAATAATAATTTTACTAGATTTTAAGCGGTGTATACCAATAGAAAACCAATATGGAAAATGTGTGTTAATGACGATCATTAATAATTGCCCTGTATTGTACGGTAGAAATGAATACGGTTTTATTATTATTGACTAGCTGATGCCCGCGACTTCCTTCGCGTGGTTTAAGTTTTTTTTATTCCCGCGGGAACTCCCTAATTTTCCGGGATAAAAAGAAGCCTATGTCCTCATCTATACCCATGCCAAAAATCACGTCGATCCGTTGCTCCCTTGCGGCGTGATTTAAGGACAAACCAACAAACCAACAAACAAACACACTTTCGCATTTATAATATTAGTATAATGTTAGCGTTTTATCGTTTTGTGTGAACTAAGCCTTAGACACGATGAAAAATTAATCGAATTTACTTTTCCACTCTATGATTGTGACATTTCTTTTATTTATTCAACCAATATCTAAGTTACAGTGACCAGATACAATTTACGGTTGGGAATTTTTGTGTAAATTGTTGACTTGTTTGTAGTTTTACCATACTTTTACCTATTCTGTGGTTTTACATCATCACTCAGATCACGAACTTCTGGACAAGTAGGTACAACAAAGGTATAGTAGAGAAATACGAGACTAGTAAATAGCAAGCCCACTCGTAAATTTTTCGTTTTGAATGACTACAGTTTTTACGATTATTTTTTTATATTTTTGTAATTTTCTACTAGCTGATGCCTTAACTAAGCAAGTCCTTAATTTTCCGGGATAAATAGTAGTCCCTCTCCAGGTTCTCAACTAAACCCATGCCAAAAATCACGTCGATCCGTTGCTGCGTTGCGGCGTGATTGAAGGACAAACCAACAAACAAATTTATAATATTAATGTATGATGAATGAATGAAGTATTATGCTTCATATTTCTCATATTATTGGTTTAAAATTTATGCTATCCTCATATCTCCTACCACTTTATTAAAGTATCTGTGATGTTTCAGATAGATTTGTCTTTTTTCACACCGATAAGGATCGCGGTCAAATCAAGCAACCTTATACCTACCCAATTTGGACGTCCAAATTGGTTGAAATCGGAAAAAAACGCGGAATTGGTCCGTTAAATTTCACACAAAAATCACACAAATCACGGTGTTTGTGGTTCCCATTCTCGTCTAAGTAACAGCAAATATTTTATCAGGTATATCTTAAAAGCTAAATTAATTAGTTAAGTTATTCACTATGGAAATACTCTAAATTTCACCATTTCAGTGTTACCAATTTGTAACAAAAAATGGTAGGCACTTACAAGGTTTTACTTTTCTACGTGAGCAAACCGCTGGAAAGATACTCTAACAAGTAACAATTGAGTTATGGCAAAGAAAACAAACAAAAACAGGATTTCGGCGTAATCTTCCATTCTTCTCGGCTTAAAATCGCCGAAAATGTTTCATGCGTTCCATATTTGTTTAAAATCAGTAGGGTGTTCAATAGACGCGTCGATAAAATACTTGAAAACTTCCGGACGAATGCTTTGTGCGTAATTGGTGTGCCATTTATTTCCTTCCCCGGATTCTAGGATTATTGTGTGAATTTCTAAAGTTGGATACTTTACGAGCTACATTGTGTATTAAAATATAAATCTTCGTTTTGGCACGAGCGTTATCGAATAAAACGAGGGCGTGATTGTGTTGAATTTGGTCTAGGAAGTTGCATTATAGTATGTCGCCGATTCTTTCCGCAATAAGACGGTATAGAAACCTTTGCCAAATTAAGATTTATGGGTGTTTTAAAGTGGTGTAATATCCGGCCACGTTATATAATAGGTACGTACTTGTAACAAAAACTAGATAAAGGCTATATTTAATTTTTGACACATAAATTTAACCTGAAGAAGTCAGGACTATAATAGTACATTATGGTACAAGTGTGTAATGTTGGTGATTACCGCTGAGGCGCCATTGAGACCCGAGCCGTTAGGTGAAGGTCTTAAGATAGCCGAGGACGGTAATCATCAATACACACGTGTATCATACGACGTTTTTCAACACACTTGTGAAGAAAATAATACTAAAAAATAATTTTATTTTGTAGGTAAAATAAAATAAAAACTCTTTAAATAACTCACTTGTGAATAATAATAAAACTAAAATAGTAGTTTGTGATATAAGAGCGGTAAATAGGTTTTTACATACGAGTTGGCTCATGTCAGCCCGATGACGCCAGTCGAGGGCTGACCATCGTCACGAGTTTGTAAAAACCTTAACGCCCGTGAATCACACGATATTTTTCAATACATTTGTGAGAAAACTTGAAAATAAAATTCGAGTAGGTAGGTACAAGGTACTCACTAGAAGATGGTTTCTCATGCCCTAATAGCGCGATTTTTTCTCACATCTAAAATACCTAATTTTTGATTTAATTTTATCATTCCACATCACTTAAACCACATAAATTATTTAATAATTTATAAGAAATACTCAATGACTCTTTTAAAAATAGCGCGCACAGATTAAAGATTTAGTATAGACTACGGCGCGTTGTTGTAATTGCGTTTTTTTAAAATTAGATTCATGGCTCTAGGTTCTGGTTCTCAACTCCCATCTTGGACTATTCAGCCTTTACTTTTATGATTTATAAAACTTAAAACAATTTTAATTAATTATATTAAATGTTTTTTATTTTATTTTATGAATTAATTTCCTCAATTCACATCTAAATTTCATTATTTTTTTAGGTTTTCTACTATACAAAGTCAATATCATTATGAACCTTCTTGCAAGAAAACTTTTTATTTAGAACTAACGTGGAACAAAAATTAAAAAAAAACTGCAAATTTACTGCACGAGGGCGGTAAATATTCACTGCACGAGGGCAGTAAATTTAACTTACAAACCCTGTTTACTGCCTCTGTAAGTGCATTTTTCGAGCAAGTGTATTGAAAAATAAGTTTATTTAGTAGATAAAATAAAAAAAACTCTATAAGTCACAGTTTGATTATTATAGGTGTCATTATGTGCCTAATTGCGGTGAAATTAGTGCCACTTTATGAGCAAGTGTGTTGAAATAATTATTATAAAATGAATCAATTTATGACCTAACTGACTTTTTAATACATTTTTTACTTTGTCGGATATCGTTAGCAAATTTGGTTGCCATGCGTGATATCGATCTTTTGTTGTAAACAGTTTTGCACAATAGGCGTATAATAACACCTTTCTGTGGCCAAAAAACTAAAGAATTGATTTCACACCCGTTTATTTTTATTGCAAAAAAAACATAGTAGAGGTCGATTACATTTTACAAAAGTTCTCTTCGTTTCCTTCGACAACTTGATTTTATATTGTAAGACTAGACTCGATAAGTCCTGAGTGTGCTATGTTGGTTCAAAAAATTTGATATAAATAAATATTTAAGTTAATTTGAAACTCTACCATCATAAACTTTATGCCCATTGAAATTGTTGGTTTTCCATTTAATTATTTCCTCCTCAATCCTTTTTTTTTCATAATAATGGTTTATACAATCCTGCGGTTAGACGGAAAGGCTTAAAATTGGTAATCCGTCTGCTTAGCTCCAATCCTTTCTATAATTTGGAATTGGTAAACTAATAACGGTTGTAAAAATTCCTAAAGGGGATCGATGAAAAAATATCTCACAAAAACCAACCGTGGTCTATTGACCGTGACGCAACAATTGTTTAGCAGTTTGCCGATAGTGCCCTAAGTCCACCTTGTTGACTTCGACGCTCAAGAAAATTAAACATGCGAAAAAAATCTAAGGTCCTTAAGAAGATTGAACGAAGAGCTATTGTGAATATTGTGTAATGTAGCGAGACCACGCCGTACACCGCACCCCAAAAGTTTGGTCGACGCTCTATCATGTTTATATTTATTATCTAAACTACCCGATACTCGTGACTTCGTTCTTGAATTAATTGACTGTAGTCACGAGAGCCTTATTACAAAGTGTTTATACAAATATACATTTTTATTTACCTACTTGTAAAATGATTGATTTGGTTTTATATGTTTTACATCTAAATATATCTTTTAAGAAAACCATAATGAATAAGTAGATTGTTGATATTGCAACATCGAATATTTTACCTATAGCTCACAAAAAGTTCCACAATATTGGAAAAAAAGCTGATGCCCGCGACTTCGTCCGCGTGTATTAAGTTTTTTTATTCCCGCGGGAACTCCTTTATTTTCCGGAATAAAAAGTAGCCTATGCTACTCTCCAATACCCATGCCAAAAATCACGTCGATTCGTTGCTTCATTGCGGCGTGATTGAAGGACAAACCAACAAACAAAAACACTTTCGCATTTATAATATTTGTATGATGTTTCCATCTCATGGACAGATATATCATATTTTTAATGCAGTTAATATTGGGTTTACTTTTACATCTGCAAGAGATCGCAAGCTGTGTCGTCCCCTGTACAAAGTTGCAGGTAGAACCCTTTTTGCACAATTCACGGTAACTATAACAACAAGAGTATGTAGCTATTCAGTTGTTGTCGCCACACTTGTCTTGCCGACGGACAAACATGTCCAATTTCACGATCGGTTTGCTGTTGAAAACATGCAATTAATTTTGTCCCCCCACAATATCGGCAGATGAAATATTGTGCTTGGTACAAAAGGGTGGGTAAAACGGCGTAAAATAGCCGATTTAGCGACAGAAGCCTGATCTCAATGTGGCTTTTACATGGTTTATCAAGGTCCACGCAAATTAAGGATAAAGGAAATCTTTTGTATTACAAAAATGCCTTGTAATATATTTTATGGGTACGTACCACTGGAATTCATTGAATATTCTCTGGGCTGGGTTGAAAGGAGGCTTCGGCCGTGCCTAGTTATTAGCCTGGCGGCAAAGACGTACAGCCAAGCGATTTAGCGTTCCGGTACGATGCCGGGTAAAAATCGATAAGAGGTATGTAGAAATCGATTAAGGGTAGGTTAGCCCGCTACCATCTTTGTCAGCATCATCACTTACCATCAGGTGAGATCGCATTCAAGTGCTTACTTGTAAAAAAAAAACTGTGCTAGATCAGGGGTATGGGCTTAATGTAAATGCCAGACCCCTATCAGATCGTTACAATCTTAGTCTGCATTCATCACTCCAGGTGAGATAGCTAGATTACCTACAAACTGTGAGGATTTTTTTAATGATTGTTCCTTTAATACGCATATTCCTTATTTTAACTTTGGAGGTTCACTTATTACAGCTCGTACTCCAACTTGAATTCACGTTTTGTTGTAATATTTAGACCACCATGGTAATATATCGATGCTTTAGACATCAATGATACTAATACAGTTCGATTGTCCAAAATCGAATGCCTCAATGCTTTGAAAAGAGCGCGACGAATCGAATCACAATGATTGTAAACGACTCTATTAATAATAGAGATAACTGGTCCTCTAAATACCTATTAATCAGACCATCTCACTAACGAAAATATAACAATACAAATTTTACCATAATGTATCTATCAAAAAGAATGTAGTTTAAATCGTTTATTTATAACTGAGTACACTTTAAGATAGTGATGTATCTCGTCACAATAACTCACAATCACAAGTAACAATTATAGTCTGACTAGCTGATGCCCGAGACTTCGTCCGCGTGGTTTAAGTTTTTTGTTATTCCCGCGGCAACTCCTGAATTTTCCGGGATAAAAAGTAGCCTATGTCACTCTCCAGGTCCTCAACTATACCCATGCCAAAAATCACGTCAATCCGTTGCTCCGTTGCGGCGTGATTGAAGGACAAACCAACAAACCAACAAACAAAGTGACTTTCGCATTTATAATATTAGTATGATTCATTAAACTATAACTATCATGTAGAGTCCTTGTAAATAAGTGTAAATTCGTATAGGGGATATAATTATAAGGGACTTCAGAAAATCAGAGCAAATAAGATAACATTGCTACAAGTAACTATATCTAAATTCGAAGGAGGTAATAGTTAGAGATATATTTTACAAGAGGCATTGTTCCTTAAATAATTTTAATTCACAAGTAACAATAATTATAGTCTTGATCATTAAACTATACCTACAGAGTCATGCAGAGTCCTTGTAAACAAGTGTATATTCTTAGGGGATATAATTAATTATATGGGACTTTAGCAAATCAGATAACATTACTACAAGAAACTGTATATATGAATTCGAAGGAGGCATTGATTAGAGATATATTTTACAAGGAGGCATTGATCCTTTAATAATTTTCACACGATCGATCGAGGTTTTGTTTCCGATCGTCCAATTTCGTAATATCGGTTGCGGCTACAAATCATTACAAAAAAATTGAGTTTGAAATTTTTCGGAATGGACAAAAAGGCGGCTTGCTTTAGTTAGGGAGGCGTCGTGGACACCGCTTCTGGAAATTACGGGCAATTTTGACACCTAAGAAGTGCTAAGTTCAGTCTTTCACCCTGTAATTTTGACGACGTGTGCTGACGATACCGCAGTTTGTGTATTCTATTCTACATTGTACGTGCCCGTCGGACACTGCACCCTGATCATAACTCTCATGTTTTATAATAGTTGCCATGCTTTTCTGCGCAGTCATTGGATTTTAATGAGGTAATGTTATCGTAGATTCCATGGATCACGATTGTTATTTTTCTAATAAAAGGATACTTTTTGATATAATTTTTGAAACCATTATAATATTATTATATTATTTTATGGTTAAAGAAATTGTTCAGAGTTTGGTCTTAGTTTACAATAATTCAATGATAATAAAATGTAATTAGTTTTACATTGGAAGTTGGAGACTTGCCCTTAATAGTTTGGAATCGAACCTGGGACGATTTGCATAGAAGGCAAGATTTTAGCAAAAAAGTTATGTTTAATATAAATCTGAATCACAGAAGTATCAAGAACGACTTTAAAGAAATTGCGATTTTTAACTTACCCGGAAGCAATAGATTGAGGTTAACCATTTTTTATTTCGCTCAAATTTTCCGTTAGCTTCGATATAATGGTTTAAGCTGTTGGAAGCTTATTTTTTATTAATAAAAAAAAGCGGTGGCAAATATGAAAAATTGCTGATTGCTCGGGAGCTATTACTGCACCATGTAATTTAGAGGTAAACCTATGATTAAAGAAACACTGCCTACCTGTTAAATTAAATTAGGCTTTTTAAGGGTGGCGCTCACATTCCGATATTCTCAGGCTTGAATTAAAACAAAAAAAATGAAATAACGAACACAAAAAAAGAATAATTTACTAACTCGTCGCTATTAAAGCCACACGTGTTAATGGTTTTTGTGATTGCTTCTTTTTCTTTGCACTAAGAGATTTATTGAAATAAGTAGATATATTTCAAGTGGGTGTGTTACACGTTACACCCTCGGTGATTGCATCGAGCACTGAGATCCGTTATAAATTAATATTCGCATTATAATTATTGCTTAATTTTTTTACTTGACTATTTTTTCGAGACTACTTGATATTTTTTTCACACATACATTTATTTTAATTACAAATATATAGTGGAATATTTTAAAGTATCTTTTAATTTAACCGTATAAATAGCTAGGGACTAAAATCTTCTCTTTTTCTTTCAAATTGGTCAATTCATGTTTACATTAAAAGTTATTAAAATTTACAGTTAGTAGATACACACTAAATAATTTAAGGATAAAGATTAAGATTAAATTTAATAAAATGATCATTCGTTGCTACAAAACGAAAATTTTAAGACTGCTTGCGATTAATAGCTTATCGTTTTCATTTGCAATTTTTCTTTCTACATGGTCTACCAATAAATTTAATCTCAATTTTTGACAACGTGTAATAATATATGTAGAGTGCAGAGCTGTAAACATGGTACGTTGAGCGAAGTGGACCGACGTAATCTCGCAAATATTTATCGTGTGTCAATGAAATATGCCAAAAGCGAACGCTTATTAAGGTTTTTATAAATGCGAATATGCTGTAGGCTTTATGTATGCTCCAAGTCTCAAGAATTAGCGTTTTATTTAAAAAAATGACAGATGCGCTCGATAGTAAAAAGGATAAAAAAAGTTGAACAAATATTTTAATCTAGAATGGATTAAACTATCTGAGGAATTAAGATGCTATAATCATTATACAGATTCGTGTTTAAATTACTAAAACAATGAGGCCAATCATACTAATATTATAAATGCGAAAGTCAGTTTGTTTGTTGGTTTGTTGGTTTGTCCTTCAATCACGCCGCAACGGGGCAACGGATCGACGTTATTTTTGGCATGGGTATAGTTGAGGACCTGGAAAGTGACATAGGCTACTTTTTATCCCGGAAAATTAAGGAGTTCCCATGGGAATCAAAAAAACTTAAACCACGCGGACGAAGACGCGGTCATCAACACAATAAAGAACTGTTAAAACCTACAATTTAATATCCTTTAGATTTTTTTAAGAGCTTAACTATAACTATACATAACTATGCTTAACTATGCTGATAACGCGTATCTCTCATATTATGGACCATTCGTAGGTCTTGTTAGCAAGGAGTTACAACTTATTGTTCCAAACAATGGTAGGAGGAGCATGCTCGTGGCAACAATGCCCGATGATCTGAGATACTTTTCAGGCCTATTCCACGTTTTATCTTTGCCGAAATGTTACAGCGAGATATACTTTACCCAAGGGAATTTACTGTTGAAAATTAGGTCACGAAAAAAATATTCTAACATTTTACGATTTTTCTCGTCTCAAGCGATACTTCAACGGTAGGGCAAGTAAGTCTTTTGCGAGGTTACGTGAGAGGAAAAAGAGTCAGCCTGAGGTAAAACTATAATTATTTCCTGGTACTAGGTACAATTACCACACTATTCAAATGTTTTTAGTCAAATACATTTTTACTAGTGCTTTTGATTCGTCTAGTGAATCTACCGCTAATACTTGAAATGTATGAAGGCTTTCACATGGCAGAATAGTTTTTTTTTTTAAATCCACTACAAGCTAGCCTTTGACTGCGATCTCACCTGATGGTAAGTGATGATGCAGTCTAAGATAGTAGCGGGCTAACCGGTTAGGGGCATGGCAGATCACGATATAGGAGCCGCGCTGATGCAGTCGACCGCCGTTTCTGTCGTATTCTGTGTTGGAATATACGCGTAATCATTGACCTAGAATATGCATTTTCTTGTGTTCATTATAACGTCTTGTCATGCCGCTGTCGTCATGCTGCATAGAGGTGCATGCGCAGCCCATTAAAATAATGTTCAACTGATACATCGAACGTAGAAATCTGGACTAATGCATCTCGAAATAGTAACAATTATTTAAAGGGAATCGCAATAAATAATGGACCTACTTAAATGCATCACGCAGATCTGCCTCCCACACTTGGGTAACCGATACGGGAACATGTGATTACTTTATCGATGCGCATGATCAGCATCTGGTCAGTATTCGGAATCACGCAAGCAGATCTTTGCATCTTGCCGCGACATCTATCGCCTCGCTATAAAATACCTAGTGGGCTGGTTATTGTATTTTATTTACAAACTTGTTGCTGTTTGCATACATTTACGTCCAACACACGAATCGCGGAAACATTGTACAAGAAGAAAAAGAAGTCCACTTACATTATTATTCGAGGACACAACTTAATTCCAGTAATTAACTTTGCAGTATCAAGTAATTAAGACTGAAAATAATTAAGATACTGATTGGGCCAGTCGTCCATGAATGCATAGGTATTTGAGCATACTTTTTATGCCTGAAAATAAATAAACGATTCCCCGAAATTTTCATAAAATAAATTCACGCGAAAAAAGGCGCAGGCATCATTAAGTATAACTATTAAACTTATTTAATGGCATTCCAAACCAGTGGTAGATTCACTCGACGATTCAAAAGTACTTTTCAAAGTCTACTAGAATAAAAAAAGATTTGAGTTTGAGTTTACCTTTACCCATAATTTACCTTACCTTTATATTCATTTTCTAATGTAACCGTTAACTGTACCAATACATTAACATCGTCCATCCATATAAAAGCTACCTAACAAGACAATTACACGAATCGATCACTATCGTATTTAAGCATTTTCCTCTTCGGTGAATAAGGCATTCGAATCAAGTAGCGTCTAAATTACAAAGAAAAACAATTTCAAAGTGCCGGCGTAGATCTAACATTGGATTACCGTAGAAGGCAGACGGGTTGAGAAGTCGGCCCATCATACTCTCTAGCCATTCGTTTAAATGGTCATAATTGGTCCAAGAGGCCCTTAAAACCGCACTTGATCATTAGAACACTGCTTTTAACTATTTCAATCGTGACTTGCTCAACGCAATCAAATATTGATGGTGATATTTTGGTATTCGTTTTTCGTATAATGAACTTTGTTGAATGGTTAAAGTTCGGGAGCGAGTGAGATTCGATATTGTACTCGTATGTTCAGATGTGCGTGACTATATAATATAGCTGACATGTTTAATACAAAAGTGTAGTAAGTCAGAACAGTGTTTTTATTAATAAACCGCAAAACTCAAACTCAAAGTATATTTATTCAAAATAGGTACCTACAAAGTACTCCTTCTGAACGTCACGACTCACGTATACAAATTATAATACGTGATAATTAACTACGGTACCTTAAAACTAAAGCTACGAGAGTTTCAAACGCGCCCTGGTCTGAGAAGAGCCCACAACAAACTCAGCCAGGTAAACTCAACTCTCAAACCCCAATTCGCTAATGAGTAAAATTTATTATATGTGAAATTATAATTAAATTTCTTGTAAATAAATAGCTAAGACGCAAGAACAGTCTGGTTTTCGGTAGTCTCCTTCCAACCATAAAAGATACAAAAAGTTCTTACAGTAGCACTCTATCTCTAGTAACATGAAGATTCAATTCAGATAGTACGCACTTGTCAAGTTTAGATAAAAGGTTTCCCTCTTTGAAAGTTGTGCGTGACTGAATATTTAATTCAACTGCACGTATTTTACGAAAGACGAGTAAGGTGAAAATTTACATTTTGACTAGATTTAGACGAGATTAAATTTAAGTAGGTAATTAGTTATTGATGTACCACGATATCAAAAAATAAGAACCGTGCTCTCATGACATGTGCCAAAAGTTATAATAATATAATGGTGGTGATAATCTGAAAAATAATAAAATATGCTTCTGTGTAGCGATAACGGGTTTCTGTACAGCTCTTACAAATAACATCTTTTTAAAATGGCTGTACAGACGGACAGAAGGACTGGACAATTTAAAAGGTCCCTTGTTAAAATATGGAACCCTAAAAAGGAGTGATGATTTTAAGTTGTGTCGATTTTGCAAAGTAGGTGTAGACGGTGCGAAATTAAATAATTTCAGAGTTTATACTTCAAGATGTTCGAGTACTCGCGGTGACAGAGGCGATGGAGTGATAAAGATGTTTATTGATGATCTTCGGCAACAGTAATTGCCAGCGGCGGCGCTTGTGTTACGACGCAGTCAACTCGAGCGCGAATGACAAAGATCCAAGTCTCGATATGTGTATCGGTCGGTCAGCTTTGATCTCCTTCACTGACGAGCGACCAATCAAAATATTGGACGACATGGATTTTTATTATGTACGCAACATTTATTATTAAAAAATATCTATAACCACACTGTAACAACATCATACAGTTTCGTTTACACAAAAATATCCGTGAGAGTTCATCCGTGGGTGCATTTAAATCGAGACTGAAGCAGCACTATCTTTCTTCTTTATATGATTAGCTTTTATATTATTCTATTATTTTATGTTTATTATTGTATATAATGTATAATATACCTACTGTTATGTATGTATATTAGTACTTTATTTTGTATATACGTTTAAAATTGTGTATTTCCTGTATATATTATATGTACGAATAAGTATATTTTTATTATATTTTTCATAAGTCTTAATAAAAAGTTTAGTTTATAAGTACCTACTCAGCTTTACCTATTTTTCACCATTCTCACATTCTAGGGCTGCTGGAAGAAATCTCTTCAGGAGATAAGTTGTCCTTGTCCATGTGCTTTAAATTTGTATGTTTAGTTTTTTACTTTGGTACTAAATATATAAATAAATAAAGAAGAACTAGCCACGGACTGAGGCAACGTAGCAGCTCAAGTGAATCGCTGCCTCAAACTGAGGCACTCTGAACCACGAGGCAAATCATTTTGGCAAATCATGTTTGACGCTCCACAAAAGCCACTGTAGGAATATTTTTACAAATATGCAGTTTTTTTAAACAGTCCTCATCCAGATTTAATTAATGGTCTACGAACTACGAAGGTCTACGAAAATGAGACTCGTGCCTTTCATACGTGTAAAAATAATTAAGAGACTTTCAATTTTGTTTTTTACCACGTCCTTCATATTACAATGTTTATTGTTCATTCGCATTTGTTAATACAGGTTTAACAGGTAGTTCATTAACCTACAGTTATGACGTTTATACGAAACATTTCAAGAAGTTAAATTAAAACAACCATGTAAAAGAAATAACTAGTTTATTAATGCTTAAAACCGTCAGCACGTTTCCAATACTTGATGTATTGGAATACATTAATGCTGTTTTGCAATATATGGCAGGGAATTCGGTGGCTGCTCTAGGATTTTAACGAAAAAACTTTGCCAATACCGAAAAAGGCTCGGCAGAAGCACGTCCGCGCTATAAACTCGGAGAATTAATCTTGGCATTTTATCCAAGGCCGTCGCGTTTCATACCTCTGAAAAAAGGACACGATACAGATACTTAATGAAGTAGGTTTCTGCAGAAGTCATAAATTAAAAGAATAAATATGTTGACGGGGCGCCTTACTGGTCGTAGTAATTAACATGGCGTACGGCGGCGCGGGCGCAGCACGAGTCGCGCGCGAGCGCTTGACAGGTCACTCACATTCCTCACTGGGCACGCGGCCTTCGCGAAGGACGGTCGTCCCATGAGTTGCACTTTATAATATCCTATTTCCATAATTAAAACGTTAACTTGACTCGATCAATGCTTTTTTAACTCTTTTTCGATGGGAGACGGAGTCGCCGCCGTTTTAATCTGTATCAAATAATACACTTTCGATACTATCGGCGGCAAGTTTCTTTATTTATGGTATGCAATAATCAATAATAGTCGACAAAAGATTTATTATTTTAAGTTTTTAATAAAGCACAGATGCAACGTAATAGCGCTGTGTTAATAAAAAAAGTAGCTTAAAAAGGCTGATAATCTTTTCAGGCTGTCAATGCAAACTAGCTATAGACAATTAAGAAGTGGTCATAATTATTGACTTTTAGCAGGTGCGAGTTCCATAGTGGGCTGTAATTGTTGCGATACCTAGTTTGTGTTTTACCCGGGTATTAAAACTAAAGAAAAACGTCGCCTTGTTATATGGGCATAATGATAGAATACGCTCATAAAAGAATAAAAATTCAACAAGACATACATATGAAAATATTTACACGTATATGCCAGTCAAGCTATCGTCAGATTATGCTGTTTAAGTCATCTTTTAATTGCATTTAATAGAATATAAATGAGTATAAACGTTTTTCTAGATGTAGGTATTGATTTGATCTTTTTTATATTTTTGTACTCACATTTAAACTTGCGCGAGTATATTGTCACAATGTGTCTCTAGGCCTCGCGAGATAATAAATCTAATTAGTTAATTGCTGTCATAATCGTCTAAGCTTATAGATGGTATTCATTTGTTTAGGGTTAGTCGCTGTCGCAACTTCTAAATCATGTCCTAAACATCAAAGCATTCTGCCTTTAAAACGTCAAAACACTCGAATTATCCATTGATGTAGAGTTTTTGTTCACAATAATTATATAGTTCTTGTCACAGATCGAATCAAATGAGGAACACGGATAGTCAAACTGAGAGCTAACGAAATACGATCACGTATATAATGGTTTCAAGAGTAATTAAAATAAACCGGTATAGACAAAGTAAATGGAATAGGCGCTTTTCATTATGTGCCTTGTGCTTAAATGTAGTTATAGATTTTACTAACATTATAAGCTCCTCTAATGCAGCAATATTTTATAACGAGACCGTTTTTATGATTTGCATAAAAATGGTACATCGGCTAATACATATCTAAGCGTCACCTGCAGGCTTGTTTTGCATATGGCCGACCACACTGACCACTAATGCCTTTTTCAAATTGTTATGATCTATCATAGACAGCATTGGGAAGATATGGAAATGGACTCGTTTGAATAAAGACTTTCTAGTTGCACAACAATGAAAGCACTCTCACTAATCTAAACTAGATCTAAAAAATTACTAAGAGCTTAAGCTAAATATTAACGAAGTATGTACATAATTTTTAAATTCCTATTTACTTAAATCATATTTGAACCCATTCAAAGCATGTTCATAAGTTAATTTACTAAGGACCCTAATAAGTAGTAAGTGTTCTGAACTAGTGAAGTTCATTTCAATTAAATAATAAATTTAAAATACCGATTTAAGTGATTTCAGTTTACAATGATAATATTTGATTATAATTAGATGAGATTAATTTATTATTTATAGACTCCCTCACCGAGCTCGTTGAAGTCTTTTGGTAGAAAATACTAGATAGATTGCAAAAACGGTAAGAGCGGAAAGGCTGAGTGGTGCACTACGGACAAAAATAAATATCTAGCGGGCAAAAAGTCTGTGTTTTTCATTTTTACATGGATTGCGCACATTACTGCGACAGGACAAAACCTTCACTTTCGCGCAGACGTTTCATCTCGTCCGGTCCGTCAAAAAGTAAAAGTACTGTACATCTCCATCACATTCCCTATGCGCAAAGGTCTAGATACCTACTAATAACCAGCCTCTACTTTTTATAGCTTGACGAGAATACGGGCAACAGGTTTGTAGGTGAGGCTAGTAAGTAGCGTGCAGAATCCTAATGCATGCAGGTAGCAATCTGCATGAGCCCGCATTTTTCTGCTTGTTTGAATCGCATCTGCTTGATGTTCATGTTACTATGATTAGGATAATATACTTGTAACTATACTCTTGACTGTCTCGTTGGTCTAGTGGTTATCATGTTCGACTCCTGACGAGGTCCCGGGTTGGAGTCCCGGGTCGGGCCATAATTAAGTGTTGCGTTTTTCTGATTAGAAATTCTCAGTACAAGTCCGGAGTTAGGAAGTTGGCGGTGTTTCACCCCCGTGCCTCGGAAAGCACGTTAAGCCGTCACTTACATCATCACTAACATGATAATAGTCGTTAAAGCCCGCCAACCCGCATTGGAGCAGAGTGGAGGCCTGTGCCCAGAAGTGGGACGTTAATGGGCTGTAGTGGTGGTGGTGGTGGTTGATACTCTTAGACCGAGATATTTTACGGCGTTTAATTGCCTTTGATGAAGAAATGGTTATTTTTCGTACAGAGAATCAGCTTGCTTGTTCAGTATAAAAATGTAGCCCATGTTCTAGTCTTAGCACCATTCCGACGGGTATTAGGCACTTATAGAAGTTTTAATGTAACATTTAAATAACCTGTAGATAAAAGAAGGATACCTACTATACATAAAAAAATTACTTGTAAAATGCACTGAATTACTCGTATGGTGGTGGGAAAATAACTTCAATCGGTCAAGTCATTCAGGAGTTTCAACATCACCTAATAATGAATAATCAGTATAAACTAAATGATTCCCGTGACTTTGTCCGCGTGGATTAAAATTTTTGATTCCCGCGGGAACTCTTTAATTTTCCGGGATTAGTAGCCTAAGTCCTTTCCTGGGATACAATCTATCCCTGTACCAAATTTCATCAAAATCGGTTGAACACATGGGCCGTCAAAGCGTGGCAAATGACAGACAATCAGACACACTTTCGCATCTATAATATTAGTATGGATATGTATAAAGAAAGATTTGTTAAAAGCATACATTATTTATTGTGTGTAAAGTTGTTTTCATTTTGTTTATATCTATCGTTCGTGATTAAAATAAAAACATAAACCTTTAATCAGACATTAATAGGCTATTAGTTTACATAATAGATAGAAATTACAACTGGTTCCGGAAGATATAGCTATAGCTAATAGGTTTGACACGTCGCCACCTTTGCTAAGTAGGTTTATGACAAAGAATTTATTGATTTTCTTTCTTATCTTTCGAACGTCCGATTTAAAACATAGATCTATTTTATTGAAGTGTCCCACGTAATTGTTAATTATTGGTAAAGTAACAGATCCGTTTTCTTGGTTAACTTTGATTTATTTTACAGATTGAATTTGAAACTAAATTGTTTAATTTACAATAATCTATATATATAAAAATGAATGTTGCTAAGCGCAAAACTCGAGAACGGTTTGACCAATTCGGCTATTTTTTTTTCGTATGTTCCTTGACTTCCACGGAATGTTTTTATATAATATTACTAGCGGTCCGTCCCGGCTACTGTAACCAACCTGACGGGGTCCCTAAGCATCTACACCTCTCTCTACTTATAATATTCAATATTTCTTTAAAATGGCACGTGATACATCTAGCAGTAAGACCCTCACAACATTGCTGTGTCCATAATAAACCAAGGTCTTTTAGAGTTTCGGAAGCCTCGAATTCAATCACCCAAACGACTAAGTTATATACAGATTTTAGATGTAATTCAGTTAACTTAAAACAGGCATTAAGTAACGTGATCGCGAAGAGATAAATCTCTTCGGGATATTTACGAACTAACCCAAGTGGTAGCACCTTCCTTTTATAACCTTTTATAAAGAAAAGGAAGATGCTTTGTATGGCATCATTTATATTTCTAAAAAATAAATGATGGGTGGCGGGGAGGAGCCAGCCAGCCATCATTTATTCTGGCTGGTTATTATCATCAACAGCCCCCGTTGACTTTTGGTATTCTTAGAGATGTATTAGTCCATGTATTAATGTGCCTCTTTAACCACTTGGTCATCAATCGCGAAGGCCAGCGCAACGTATGTACGAGCATACTTTAGAGTGGTGCGTTCCACTTATGTCAGCGTATAGCTGGATAATTGCATTTTTAGAGTGGTGCACTCCCACATATACCTGTAATAGGTTTCAAGGATACACCGGACGCACTGCAGGGTCGTTCGTCGCAACGTAACAGAGCCACAGGCGTGATGCACCCTTCAGTAATAGTATGTTATATCAAATACAGCGCGGAACCACCATGGGTGATAGGATGTCGTTTGTGCGTAACATGGTTTTTAGCCAATGCGCCGCAGCATAGGTCGTGAAGCTATGCTTTTACAAGTAACATGGGTTGTGAATCCATGAAACTGAAGTGTCGAGGCTGAACAAGCGTAGTGCAAAACGTAGTAAGATATCAGGCGCAACGTACGCATAACCCAACCTTCGGCAATAAGAAACAGCGTCCTTCCAACCATGGTAAGTTATCGTTCGAGTATTGCGAACGACGTACGTAATTTAGATAAGTAGATCGCAAGGTAAAGTCAGACGTTTTGTGGAACGTAGAAGTATACTCGAACTGCACTGCGCTCAGAAAGCAAGCTCTCTGATTCAACAACAAACCAATCCCATCTGAACGTCCAACTAGGTAGACATCCAGACAGAACCAGCCGTGCTGAGGCATCGCTGAAGCGAGACACCGTACGCCCCACAGGCCTGACCCGACCTGCGATAATAATTGGTTTAGTAATATACGTGTAAATATGTTGTAGTTATGATATGTATATAAATCCACCAGAGGCAGATAAGATTTCGTCGGATGCTCTCAAGCTAGGTCCGCTAAGGGTCCTCACATTAGACAGCATCCAACAACACAGTGCGTTCAAACGATCTATTGCAAATATACCTGCTCAATATATTAATTTTATGTATCGCCCCACACGCACACACAACAAGATGTTGACAGCGATAGCGAACGCTCGATCCCTACACCACCGCCATACCCACCCTTGGCGAGTGGTCGTAACGACGGGAAACTTCTCCGTAAGCTTGTAGTACCGTTAGCTTGTAGTCGCTGTTCGCAGTCTGTCTACAGCACTTAGATTTTAAAAATTTAAATAAATACAAATGAATCCCTATTTTCCTTGGTCACGGCATCACGCGTGAACGGCTGGACCAATTTCGCTAATTTTTTTTTTGTTGTATAGGTGAGGACCTGGAGAGTGACATAGGCTACTTTTTATCCCGGAAAATTAAGGAATTCCCGCGGGAATAACACTTAAACAAAAAACTTAAACCATGCGAACGAAGTCGCGGGCATCAGCTAGTGTTAAAAAAAATGTTGGTAAGTTATCTTGTATTTATTGTTTGTTTTGACAAATATGACATAAAAGTGTCTTGACAAATATGACATAAAAGACAGTCTGAAATAATAGACGAATAGAGGTCGTAAAAAGTTAAATTAGGGGAATTTTTCCGACTTAATTCACATTATTGCAATTTTCGAAGGGATTTCTAATTTATTTTAAAATAAAATGTAGCCATGTAGTGTGTAAATGTTACTCGCTGATGAAGTAGCTTTTTTTTTTTTTTTTTAACCAATACAAGTTAGCCCTTGACTGCGATCTTACCTGATGGTAAGTGAAGATGCAGTCTAAGATGGTAGCGGGCTAAGCTGTTAGGGGCATGGCAGTTATATTATACCCATACCCCTAACAGGTACTATAGGTGAAAGAATTTTTAAAATCGGTTAAGTTGTTTTTTAGTTTATCCATTACAAACAAACAAACAAACAAATTTTTCTTCTTTATAGTACTTACCTATTAGTTTAGAAAAACAAAAAAAAAACAAAAAAAAAAAATTGGTACAGAGATAGTTTACATGCCAGGGAATGACATAGGCTACTTTTTATCCCGGAAAATTGAAGAGTTCCCACGTGAATTAAAAAACCTCAATTCACGCGAACGAAATCGCGGGCATCAGCTAGTTTATAATAATAATAATAAAACCGTTAGCCTATTTAAGTCAATTATTGTGTAAAACTGTAAAATCAAGAATCTACCACTGGTTCAGAAAATGTGAGTTTATTGAGTACAGCCACCTTAGGAACTTGAACCCACATCTCTAGCCCCATCAACTAGAAATATTTCACAAACTATGTTACGGATGATGTTTAATTGGTTTGAATGTAAAATTTAGCCTGTAGCTACTCAGCGTGAGAATACAGCTAACTGGGCTTTTGGTTTTATAGCATCAGATGATCCAGTAAAGTAAAATACAGGGTTGGCCTCATAGACCATCCTTTTCACAATTTTCTAGAGTAGGGTTAAGTCAGCTTCAAAGTTTGTGTACAGCCAAAATATCACTTTTTAATGAAGTTCCAAATTTTGCCTTCATAGTAAAATTAGAACTGCTCAAAAGGCAATTAATTAATTATTCATCTTGAATTCATTACTATATCTCGCTCAAAAACCATGTTATGTTTTTGTTTATCATGCTTATCATCATCTCGGATATCATATTATTATTTTTAAACCATAAGTTTGATAAGAACACAGCTGTGCTATGTCGCGCGCCGGTTCATTGGTTGGTCGATTATCTGGCGCATTTGCATAGCCTGCATGCCAAATAAAACACTTCGATCATAGTAAAGTATGCATGACTAATTGGCCCCTCTTACAGTTTTGTCTTGACTTTTAAACAAGTCTCTTCTTCTCAATGTTTAATTTATTTGTTATTTAGTTGTTAATTTAGATTTGTTAATTTAGTTGCTTTTGTTTATTATTCATGTTTTTTTTGTGACGTAACTTACGCTATAGTTGTTAAGTTTTAGTATTTAATCATTAGTATCCAAATAATACGCATGCCATGTCCACATCGAGAAGACACAATTATAAATACCTCAGTGAATTTTGTTTAAGGTTGATTTTGTAATTGCTGTCGGTTTTGTGGATTAATAAAAAAAAAAGTCTGCGGCTATCATAAAATTATATTTGATTCAATTATTATTAGCAGCAGCTCAAGCGCAATCAGTGCGACAAATTTTCTCGCGGCTTTTGCAACGATTTTTCGATGAAGAGCCTATAAGAAAGCCACGAGAAAATTGTTGATTGTTCTTGGGCTTCTGCATACATTGTAAAATAAATACCTACATAACAGGTCCACAGAAAAGATGACTAGTTACAGCTTTGATAATAATATATAGTTTTTCTAAATACGCTTGAATTTCGAACGTTGTCTCTGGTCTGGTCTGGTGGAAGGCTTCGGCTTCGGCTAAGGAGTCAGTAAGTGATTGCATTTTGTTTTAGCTTTGATAATATTTTGATGATGGATTTATTAAAGTTTTTATTGAAATAAATTTACATTTTTGTTAACTCACGGATGCTACTAAAGTGCTTCTATTTAGAGAAGCAAAAAGACCGCGGTTTATTACTAAAAAAACTATAAAGAAATATGACGTCTTTTATTCTCACAAAATTAAGTTAGCCCACATAAAGGAGTTTGTTTAAAACATTAGGTGTTTTAAGATGTTATCTGGGGTGTTTGGTGTCAAAATTCTCGCATCATGCTGAACGCATTTATGGAAGGCGATATTGATCTAACCGCTTTGTTCGGCAATCACTTCGTAAACAAGAATAGCGGGAGCCCATATAAATCATTTTTTAAAGAAAAAAAACCATTCTTCATAGCATTGGGTGGCGGCCGGCGGGACTGATTCGGGAACATCCTGGAATAAAAAGCATGTATCATACTAATATTATAAATGCGAAGGTGTATTTGTTTGTTGGTTTATTGGTTTGTTGGTTTCTTGGTTTGTCCATCAATCACGCCGCCGCAACGGAGCAACGGATTGACGTGACTTTTGGCATGGGTATAGTTGACGACCTGGAGAGTGACATAGGCTACTTTTTATCCCGGAAAATTAAGGAGTTTCCGCGGGAATAACAAAAAACTTAAACCACGCGAACGAAGTCGCGGGCATCAGCTAGTTACAAATAAATACTAGATGACACGAGCGGATTCGTCCGCGTGGGTTTAGTGTTGTTTTTAAAATCATATGGGTACTCTTTAATTTTCAGACTCAGTTTTAGTTCTATGAAATATTAATATGTATACATATTTAAATGCAAAAAATCTAGTTAACCCGTTTCTTTGTTGCGGCGTGATTGAAGAATAAAACAACAATATACACATTTTTGCATTACTAATACATACGTGTTTGTTAGGAAGAAAAGATAATTGAAATTATTGTGGTGATGAAAAAAAATTCTGCCGCTTTGTACTCAATGTTGTCACTAAAAATCATCAAATAAATATTATAAACTAGATGATTCCCGCGACTTCGTCCGCGTGGTTAGGATTTTTTGATTCCCGCGGGAACTCTATAATTTTCCGGGATAAAAAGTAGCCTATGTCCTTCCCCGGGATACAACCTACCCCTGTACAAAATTACATCAAAATCGGTTGAACGGATGACCCGTGTAAGCGTAGCAGACAGACAGACAGACATTATAATATTATAAAATTATATATATTATATTATAATATTATATTATATATTATAATATTATAGTATGGATGCGAAAGTTTGGATGGATGGATGGATGGATGTATGGATATATGGATGGATGTTTTTTACTCAATCACGCGCAAACGGCTGAACGGATCTGGATGAAACATGGCACAGAGATAGATTATAGTCTGGAATAACACATAGGCTACTTTTTTGTCCCGGAAAACTAAGTAGTTCCCGCGGGAACCAAAAAACCTCAATCCACGCGGACGTAGTCGCGGGCATCAGCTAGTTTTCTATAAATAGTACAGCATGACATACTAGGTAAAAAAAGTTTAAGTAGATGACGTATTTGAAAAATGAGATTTATCTTTCAACTAGCGAAATCTATAGAAAATACAAGCTTCTTGTCATATTATCTGCCTATCTCATGTAACTTAGAAACTGGATGTTTTATACAACGGATAATACCATTATGTACTAATACAAGTTTAGTCTTCTACATCGTACTCGTGGAATGAAGTTTTTCCTAAAAAAAACGTGGGAACTCTTTGATTTTTCAGGCTAGTCGATCCGTTTATACTTTGTGGCGTGATTGAAGTAGGATTTTTTCCGATTACTTTTTTAAAGGAAAAAGGTACATTTTAGGCTATCTCTTGTACACTCTATCATGAATAGAGGAATATACATAGATTGTGTTAAAAATATAATAATTTAAAACAGTAAAGTAAATAACGAGAAATAAATAAAACATGTATTTCAAGTTTTCGATACGTTTCCAAAATGGCAACCTTCAGCCATAGAGAAGGAAGTGTAGGCGCGAAATGTATTAAATGTCATTTATGACAGTCACTGTCAAAATACCGTGTTTTCTTTTCATTCCGAGCAGCTTTTCCGCGGTTGGCCGCAACCACAGAGCACATTATAATATATGCTGGTAGTGATCTCGTGAATGCTACCTCTTGTGTTTCTTGTGGATTTTCTGGCGATGTGGCGTTCTTACTGGACTTTGTATCTATTATTACTTACTAACTTACTGCTAACATAATAACTGATTACAGCAATAAATAAATACGATAATACCTATTACCTCTGCATACCGATCAATGACATCTAACTTAACACAAAACGTCAAAAAATATGAATCCCCCATTTGTTACCCACTCATGTCTAGTGATCCTCATGAAAGATTAAATAATTTTGCCTCTGAAATTACGACGAATTCGTAGATTTGACGAATAAAAACTCGTCTAGTATTTTATTTTCCTTAATTTCTCTACTTGTACAAGTCTAGGCCTACGCCCCATACAAATCTGTACCTTCTCCTTTAACATGATACCAAAATATAATCAACTCATATAAATATTTAAGTCGATTTTCTAGGGTAGAATCGAACTACTCATTTACAAAGTTGATAATAACTGCTTTTATCTAGGAAAACACGTGACACTAATTGGATCTACGTATTAAGTGTTACTTTTGTTTACAATTATTTGCGTGTCTAGTAATTATTGTCATGTCGCTCATCTCTCGCCTACCTTATGATTTAAGTTGCATTTATTTCTGTTAAAAACTAGTTTAAATAAACGTAATAAACGAAACCACCTCCTTTACTGTGTTACGTTTAAAACTAATATTAAAGATGTCAGTCATCGTCATCTTTAAAATTAGCAGTTATCTACCTAATAATTGTCGTTTTCGTATTTGTCAGTAACAAATATATTATGTAGTATATTTTTAAATATATGTAATTTTCTTATAAATTAATTGTTCATTTTAGCGAATTTAAATTAATTTTTTAAATGAATTTACATTCAAGTTGCATAAATAGATGAAATTAACATTAATAACCTACACAAATCATAATAAATCTGTTTCTTTATATTTTATGGAAGCGTGTATATTATTAATAGTGTTAAAATGATGTCGTGACAAATTTTTATATTATGGTTCCCAACAGGTAGAGAATTTATTCTAAACGTTAAAATGGGTAGACAATTCGTGAGAGCATAGAATATTATGATAGCTGCAACAACTTAGCAACGATGCCCTGTTTATTAGCCCTGGCGCATTGGTGAGCGTGGTGGTCAATAGATCATAGACAAGGGCTAACTTCAACCTAGAAGAATAAAATAAAAGATACAACGCCTCACGATAATTACTAAGTCTTGAGCTCTTTAGGTATAAGATAAAAAGTATTGAACACAAAAAAAATATGCTTCCAAATTGTTTCACTTGACGACCTCCGCGGCGCAGTGTTAAGCGCTTTTGTCTTAACGTGCGGAGGTCACGGATTCGATCCCCAGCAGGGTCAATTTGTGAATTCATAATTTCTGAATTTTCCCTGGTCTGGCCTGGTGGGAGGCTTCGGCCTTGGCTAGTTACCACCCTACCGGAAAAAGACGTGCCGCCAAGCGATTTAGCGTGCCGGTACGATGCCGTGTAGAAACCGAATAGGGGTATGGGTTTAATATAACTGCCATACCCCTAACAGGTTAGCCCGCTACCATCTTGGACTGCATCATCACTTACCATCAGGTGAGATCGCAGTCAAAGGCTTGTAGTGGTTAAAAACACTTAATAAATAAATAAATTGAATACGCAAAGCTGATTGCAAAATTTTAAACTAGTCGGAGAGGCACCCAAAGAAGAATGGTATAAAAACCAAGCACGCCTTACTTGGTCTTCGTCATAATCGGTTTATTTTAAAGGAAGTTTAAAAAATCTTTAATACTTTTCAATATTCCAAAATGAACTTTCAGCCCGAGGCTTCCGTGTGAATTAGGGGGAATAAAACTATATTTGTCTCTGGGGTTTAAAACATTTGTTTTGTATCTCTTTTGCACATTACATTCCGAAAGAGATAGAATTTATATTATTATATTTTACGAAGGCCCTTGATTGATGGATAGCAATACAGCCCCGAGTAAGAATGTGGTTGGTATACTAAATTGATTTTCATTGTAATCGGAGTCTATTTATCATTAGAAATGGTTTCTCATGCTATAGCTACGAGTAAAATGTTGTTATTCAACAATATTATTACGAAGGGACGATCTATACTATATTTTTAGTTTCAGTAGGTACTCCAATTCGTACCGGATTCTTGCCGGCTCTTCTCAGTAGAATTAGCTTGCCGAACCGGTGGTAGAGTTTTGAGTCCTTATAAATTGCATAGTTGTTATGGGTATGGGTTTAATATAACTGCCATACTCCTAACAGGTTAGCCCGCTACTATCTTAGACTGCATCGTCAGTCGTCACTTACCATCAAGTGAGATCGCAATCAAAGGCTAACTTGTAGTGGAATAAAAAAAAGGCTCTTGAAGTACAAAATATTTTCTTTTGTCCTTAGTATAAATCTGGCAGTGTATACCCGTCAGCGGATACAGGTGTATTTCGAAAACAATCAAGGCTCTCCCCTTGGACTAAGCAAAATCTTTGCACACTGTCCAAATGTCCATTTATGTAAATCGTGAAACTTTCTTTACATTTAACCAATTGCTTTAATATGATTCCCGAGAGCGAATACTTATCAACTGTTGATTTACAGATTTACAATTTACAGCATAAAAATTAAAAATCTTCTACGTTTGTTCCACTTTCGATAACAAGCCATCCTTACATTATAAAAGTGTGTCTGTCGGTCTGCTACGCTTTCACGGCCCAACCACTAAACCGATTTCAATATATTTGGTGCAGTGATAGTTTACATCCTGGGGAAAGACATAGGCTACTTTTTATACCGGACTGCCTCGTTGGTCTAGTGGTTAGCATGTTCGACTGCGGCCGACGAGGTCCCGGGTTCGATTCCCAGGTCGGGTCATAGCAAGTATTGGGTTTTTCTGACAAGAAATTCTCAGTACTAGCCCGGAGTAAGGAAGTTGGCGGTGTTTCACCCCCGTGCCTCGGAGAGTACGTAAAGCCGTCGGTCCTGCGCCTGATCTCTCTCCGGTCGTGTCGGATTTTCCGTCCCATCGGGCTATGAGAGTAAAGGAACAGAGAGTGCACCTGTGTATGCGCACACTCTTGTGCACTATAATATCTCCCGCGCAGATGGCTAATCTCTCTGGCGATAGGCCGCCGTGGCCGAAATTCGGTCGGGAGGACATTATTATTATACCGGAAAATTAAAGATTTCCCGCGGGAATTAAAAAACACCAATCCACACGGACGAAGTCGCGGGCATCATATAGTAAGTTTATAAATTTTTTATTAAAAAAAACCATTGATAGAAAAAGTAGCTTTGATTTGTAAAATGACTGAATTTTCAACCACAAAATAAATTTAGATAAGTCGAAGTACAGCAAGACAGACAGATAGACTTTCAGATAATAACTGTAAGTTACTGTTTCAGTTTCAGAAAAAAATATCTAATACCATACCTAACAAAGTTTGGTTCTTGAGGGTTTATAATCATCGCTTAAAGCAGTATCCAGACTTATATTATAACTGCGAAAGTGTTTCTGTCTGTCTGTCCATCTGTCTGTCTGCTACGCTTTCACGGCCCATCTGTTTAACCGATTTGGATGAAATTTGGTAACTTTTTATCCCAAAATTAAGTAGTTCCCGCGGGATTCGAAAAATCTTAACCAACGCAGACGAAGTCGCGGGCATCATCTAGTTATTTATAATTGTTGAAGCACTTCTTTCAGAAATATATCCTTATTTTATGGACGTCAAGGTACGCCATATAAATTTGATTTGAATATTAAGCATCCATTAAACTATCAAACTGAATGTTAGGTTGTTATGAAGACTTGCTATAAAATAATATCTGAGTTTGTGATTTCCCTAAAAATATAAAGTTTATATAAGGTATACTTACTGGTGCTAAGATTCACATACGTTGTTTTCTTCTCGGGATGCCATTTAAACTCTCTCGAGTCGTATGTCTAGTTTTTAAGGGGACGAATACAGAAACCTATCAGAACCACTGAATAGTTATCAGAACCGACTCAATACATTTTCTTTTGGACAATCATACTTCATACACTATAAATGCAAAAGTGTGTTTGTTTGTTGATATAAAGTTGGGTTGCTATAACGGTGAAGGAAAATATCGTCAGGAAGTCTGCCTAGAGTTCTTGCTAATAATGTTCTAAAAGGTGTGTGAAGTGTGCCTATCCATATTTGACCAGCGTGATGGACTAGGGCCAAATTCTTCTCATGCTGACATGACACTCGTTCTCAGCAATGGGCTGATTTAATTTACTATAGGTAAAAAACCACCAAATAAAAATCGCGGCTTCTCTTGGTATTATTTACAGAGAACATAGGTTCTACATACGTTTGTTTAATTGCAAGTTCGCATTTTTTTTCTGATACAATAATTGTTATAGCGATCTGCATTAATTTATTATTCCGTGGTGTGGTCCAAACACTGCCGGACGCAGGTGTGCTGAACGCGGATGTTACACCCTCCGTCTTATTTCCAAAACGTCAAAGAAATCTTACTGTTAACGAAAATTCGGCTTGTATACGAAAATTTAATTAACTGACCTCTTTATAGCGGCAGGTGATTGTACCTATTGAAGTTTTATGACATTGTCGTAACTTATTACAAAAGCATTATTAATATTTTCTGCTCTTGTTGAGCTATTTTTTATTATTTTATTTAGCTACCATCTTACTCTGCTGAAATATCTTATCACAGGTTATTAGGTAATAGTGGGCCCGGCAGACTTTGTCCTGCCCTGAACCTCGAACCCGATTGCAGCGCCCCCTATCGGGTCCAATTGCGTATATAAACCATCCCAGGGTCCAAACAATCACAACAAAAAAAGAATTAGCGAAATTGGTCCAGCCATTCACGCGTGATGCCGTGACCACGGGAAATAGGGATTCATTTTAATATAATGCCTGCAAGTTCTGTAAATATTGATTTAGAATTCTTCTAACTCGAGTAGATACCCCAAGATTTTTCTATTCTATTCAATAACTCACTTCCTTTCTTCCTTCCTGTAATACTCCCGTTAAAAGTTAACCTGGATTCAATTAAAGAAATGGGTTGAAGTACCTAGCTTGTGCGTGTGCGTCCGACCTGGTGAGTGACATAGGCTACTTTTTATCCCGGAAAATTAAGGAGGAACGTCAATGAGATGTCAATGGAATAAATTTTGCTCGCTTCAAAATTTTTATTTATAAATATTGGGCTTGGTTTTTTGGATTATTATTGGCATCAAATTGGCGCTTATTCGCGAAATACCCCGTGGTATTATTTTCACTGTTTCTCGATATGCGATATTAACAGTCGTTTTTGTTTCAGAGCGAGGCGTTGCCACGCGGTGTCGCGGTTTCCAGGGGCCTCAGCGGGCAGTGGCCTGCTCTGCAGGCCTTCTGGTTGCCGTTGCCGGGGCTTCGCGCGCTTATAGACGCTATTGTGTAGTGTTTTAGTTTTTTCTTTATTTTGTTGTGTTGTGATTTGTGAAGTATGATCCCTAGTGCTTCTCAAGTTGAGTACATAGAATGCCCACACTGTAGCGATGGCAGGCTGTTTAAAGGTCGTAAAGGCCTTAACATACATATCGCACGATGTCACGGACCACCAGCAAGCTCTTTAACTTGCCCAAATTTCATGTGCGATCAAACGCAAACAGGAAGTCAAAACCAGGTACCCTTCGAAATTTTATTATCAAAGTATAGTCAAAATATTCCTTTAATAAAACGCATTCCGCGAGGGGCGAGAATATCATTGGCTAGATCCTTATCACATACAATCCAAAATGTTTTATCAAATTCACTTTTGGCTTGGCAAAATCTTTTTTTGTTTTCATATAAACATTTTTCAGTAGATAAATCAGAAAGCGGGTCGCTATGTTCAAAATTAAAAAAAAATTGTTCGGTTGATCGCGTTTTCCAAATTCCTGACTGCTCATTTCGAACACAAAATTATAATTTGAAAAAAATTGTGGAAAACAAGGTTATGGATGGGGATCTTAAAAACGCAGCCCGCATTTTGTTTTCTAATGATACGCTGGCTCCATTTAACGATGAAACGCTAGAAGCCTTACGTGACAAGCATCCTTTACCAAATCCCGACTCTTTGCTTCCAGACCCACCTTCAAACGTTTCATTTTTACAGATAAAGGATGAAGAAACTTACGCTGCGATAATGTCATTCTCCAGTGGCTCTGCTGGTGGCATGGACGGCATAACACCACAACATCTAAAAGATCTTGTGGGAGTTACTGCTGGGGACGCCGGCAGGGCGCTTTTGAGTGACGTTACCAGACTTTGTAATTTTATGTTATCTGGCGAGGTAAATTCATCCTTTCTGCCATTCCTTTACGGTGCGAGGCTCTGTGCTTTTAATAAAAAGGACGGTGGGATCCGGCCCATCGCTGTTGGCTGCACTTTTCGCCGATTGGCATCAAAATTAGCGTGTAGACACATAGTTTCGACCCTAAAGGATAAATTCCAACCTATTCAAGTTGGATTTGGCAGTAAAGGTGGTTGTGAGGCAGCAGTGCATTCGGCTCGTACTTTCTTAGCGAATGGCGAGGTTGAGGTACTGCTGAAAGTAGACGTAAAGAATGCTTTTAATTCATTGGACAGGGCAACTCTGCTGAACGAAGTTTCAACACAGCTTCCCGAAATTTACCCGTATGTTTGGCAATGTTACAGCTCTGCTTCCAAATTATTTTTTGGAGATGGCGATATTAAGTCCTCTGTAGGTGTTCAGCAAGGGGATCCCTTAGGTCCAGCCCTGTTCAGCTTAGGGATCCACAACCATATCTCAAATTTAACATCTAAATTTAACATATGGTATCTTGACGATGGAACCATTGGAGGCAACGTGGATGACGTTCTAAAAGATCTTAACAATGTTAAGCAACAATTTGGAAAAATTGGCTTAGAACTAAATTTTTCCAAATGTGAACTGTTCTTCACAGGAAAACTATCGCAAGATAGAATATTATCGGCCTCTGAATTATTTAACGAAATTGCCCCTAATATTAAGATTCTCGATAAACATTCACTTTGTCTTCTTGGTGCTCCTCTTTTTAACGAAGCCATACAACCAATCTTGGACAAAAAAGTCAGAACATTTTCGGCACATTCTGACAAATTGGGCGCTCTAAATTCTCACATAGCATTTTCGATCCTAAAATATTGCCTTTTTGTACCTAAATTAATTTATATTCTCCGTGCGAGCCCAATTTGGAAATTTCCTGGACTACTTGATATCATGGATGCCACCTTAAGAGATACGCTAGAAAAAATTCTAAATTTATCTTTTGATGATCAGTCCTGGAATCAAGCTACTTTACCGGTCAAGTATGGTGGCATCGGCGTGAGAAAAATTTCCAGTGTTGCTCTTCCGGCTTTTCTGTCCTCTGTGCATAGTATAAAAGAGCTTAGTTCTCAGATTCTTAATTCTAATCCAGTTTCATTGATCTATGCCACAGAGGCCCTAGAGAGTTGGAAGGTCAGGTGTCCCAATGACGACATCCCGAAGGAATGTTTCACACAAAAACTTTGGGATGTGCCGTTGGTTCGGCTGACACATACAAATTTGGTTCAAAATCTTACAAGTGAAAGAGATCGAGCAAGGCTTCTAGCCTTATCTGAAAAAGAATCCGGGTATTGGCTTCATGCCTTGCCATCGACAAATCTCGGCACTCTTTTAGATAATGAAAGTTTTCGTGTGGCTCTAGGTCTCAGATTGGGAGCACCCCTGTGCTACGAGCACAGATGTCCGTGTGGAAAAGAGGTTGATAAATTTGGAATTCACGGACTCTCTTGCCAAAGGAGCGCCGGTAGGCTTTTTCGGCATGGCTCTCTCAATGATACGATCAAAAGGGCTCTTGCCACCATAGATATTCCTGCGCTCATTGAGCCGGCAGGGATAAGTCGGGATGATGGCAAGAGACCTGATGGATTGACGCTGGTTCCCTGGGAACGGGGACGGGCGCTAATGTGGGACGCAACATGCGTAGACACATTGGCCCCGTGTCACATCAGGGAGACAGCATCAAGGCCGGGAGCCGCAGCAGAAAAGGCTGAATCCGGCAAGCGGCGGAAGTATGCCTCTCTCATAGAGAGTTACATATTTGTTCCGTTTGCCGTGGAGACCCTGGGGCCATGGAGTCTTAGTGCCAAAAACTTTTTACGAGATATTTCACCGCGGTTAATTGCCTCATCTGGTGACAGAAGGGCTGGCTCATTTTTTGCGCAAAGGATCAGCCTGGCTATCCAGCGCGGAAATGCAGCCAGCATTCTTGCCACCATTCCACGCGGGCATGATTTATATAGTAATTAGGTTAGGCTAGCTAGCATTAAGTTCTATTGTATTATTTTCAATTAAAAAAAAAAGAGAATAATAAAACTAAAAAAAAAATTTAAAAAAAAAAAAAAAAAAAAAAAAAAAAAAAAAAAAAAAAAAAAAAGGAGTTCCCAAGGGAATTTAAAGAAACTTAAACCACCTAACCAAAAAAAAAAAAAATCACGCGGACGAAGTCACGGGCATCAGCTAGTAATTCATAAATGCGAAATTGTGTCCGTCCGTCTGTCTGCTACGATTTCACGGCTACCAATGTTCAACCGATTTTGACGAAATTTGGCACAGAGATAGGTTTTATTCCGGGTAAGGACATAGACTACTTTTTATCCCGGAAATCAAAGAGTTCAGGATGAAGTCGTGGGCATAATCTAGTTATTTTATAATTAAACGGATTTTTCTGGTATTTACTATAAGTGTGTCTAATAACACGACAAAAACAAAATGTCAAAACTCTGTAAGTACTTACCACATACCTGAAAGTCTTAGAGAAGATATTTCATATTATGAGCCAGATAAATTCAATTTGAATATAAACGTCGACGCATTCTCAAAACACCGACCGGCTGGTTAAATTATTGAATACAAATTCCATACATTGCAGTTAAACAGAGGTGCGGTAACGACGTGAGCAGGCGGCTTATTGGTGCACTCAAAAACCGACATCAATTAAAGAGAGATGAACGTAAGTAAGGAGGTTGCCAGTTCTATGCTATTTCTCGGATAGTTCCTGAATTATTATAGGTATAGTTTTTATATGCAGGTTAACTATATTAAAATACTAGATGATTCCCGCGACTTCGTCCGCGTGGATTAGGATTTTTTGATTTTCCGGGATAAAAGGGAGCAGATGTCCTTCCCAACTTTTACCCAACCAAATTTTATCAAAATCAGTTTAACAGGTGAGACGTGAAAGCGTAGCATACAGACAGACACACTTTCGCATTTATAATATTAGTATGGATCATCTAGTTTATAATATTAGTATGGATTTGTCTTCCCTTAACGGACTGAGGCTTAACTCCCGTTTGAATTTTGAAATATCACCAGCCTTATTCTTTGTCCACATAATCAAGGAAATCTCTGGGCAAAATTTCAGCTTTCTAGGTCCAATGATTTAGACTGGGCATCGATGATTCAGTTGAGTGCAGCGTTAGCATCGAGTGCAGCATCAGTGATTGAATTAGTCAGGACTTTTTATAGTATATATTAAGATAGACAGTATTGATGGCACACGGCATTGATAGCAGTAACGTCCTTTAGGTGCTTAGACCAAGCACAGCTATGGCATGCCATTCTTTGCTAAATCAGGAATATCCACAGACAACAAATGTTGAAAAGTCAGATAAAGATTTTTGTCATAGGTAACTGTAAAGAAATGTGACATTATCGTCATGAAATTTTTAATAAATATATCAATAATATTCTTTTTGACTCCACGGCCGAGATTAATAACCTATGACCCTATCGGTGTGTCTTGAAAGCCTGGTGATTATGGCTACTATACTCTTACTTACCAAGTAAGCCTGCGAACGTATGGTGAGTCCATCCCAGATCAGAAGCGGCGCTTTGATGGTGTCGGTGTTCGCGGGAACACCTCCCGTTCATACCAGCAAACCCGTAGTTATTCAGCAACAACACAGACTAAAGGAAATTTACTCAAACCAGAGTGTATAAAAATGAAACCTTTCTGATGAAGCCGATTAACCTACATGCACCTACGTCTTTTATTTTGGTTGATAGATGCGAAATCTCTTTATGATATCTTTAGGAAAGAGAACGGATTATGTTAGATTTCTATCCACTTAAATCCCCTTCGTCCATATTCGACGGCTCCGGGAACTCTTACGAACGTAGGCCGGGCAACCTATACCTTCGCGATGCAACGCCTACGAGTAAATATATATATATAGCTACACATACACTAACTGCTACAAAGAATAGAGAAGAATACAAAATTACTGGAGTCTTAAGTCTAAAGAAGAGGTAAGCTATAATAGATTAGAGACGTGAACAAGAAGGTATCGTAGCTTAAAAATTTGTGCCAGTGTAGTTTGGGAAAAGCAGATATTGCTTATTTAAATGGTCTCAGAATTTGAAATCGCCGATTTCCCGACTAACCCGACCACTGGTAGACTTTAGGATAATGAGACAACTAGTATGAGCACAGACTTAAGATAGATAAGATTTGAATGATTTTGCTATAAGAATAGCAAAATCAGACCGTCATATTTTTCTTGGAAATCCCTATTACAATACGAGAGCTCAACCTGCCTTTTCCATTAGTCAGTGAACTTCGCCCGATCCATGACAAATGTTGACTTTTATACCAGAATCGCAAATGTAACTTTCGCATTATATTCGATCATTCAGACAGGAGATGCAGTAATTCAATCCGTGGTAATGAGTTAAAGGAATGTGATTTGCGAGCTATATACGAGTATGGTACGGGTTTTACATTGTGTTGTTCCCTTGTATGGAAATATCTATTAATGTTATGCTATAACATTTCTGTACTTATGGAAAAAATCTTCCTAAAATTGCCCTAAAAGGTAAAACTATAGTGTCAAATAGCTGATGCCCGCGACTACGTCCGCGTGGATTTAGGTTTTTTGGTTCCCGCGGGAACTCCTTAATTTTCCGGGATAAAAAGTAGCCTATGTGCTATTCCATACTATAATCTATCTCTGTGCCAAATTTCAGCCAGATCCGTTCAGTCGTTGGCGCGTGATTGAGTAACAAACATCCATACATCCATCCAAACTTTCGCATTTATAATATTAGTAAGGTATTCCGAGACGGTCACAGTCCACGATGGATGAAAAAGTTTTTCTAATAATATCAGGTAGGTTGATAACCGAAAATACATTTCGTTTTCGTGATGTGTATTGCGTGAGCCGGTATCGGCAATAATTTTTAGATAAAGAGTAGGATACGAAGCGGTTGTTATTTTTAATTACCTCTTTTATTCATCGACGGCGTAACGAAGTCGGAAGAATTTTATATCGCTCATAAGAAAACTTAATGCTTAATTCAATTCGATTTTCAGAGCGCTTAATTGTCCGATCTGATGAGATCCGAGATTGGAGTAGACCAAAGTGATATTTTAGCTTAATTATAGCTGTCTTTTAACCAGGTATGTATGAAGATACTGGTATTAATGCTGTGTAACGGACGGCGCTGGCGGTAAATTGTCTGAGATTAAACACTCTGTGTCGGTGTTATTAAGTTATTAAATGACTTCGCAAATTATCTGCTTATATCTGCCGCACATGATTTAATGTATTAAGTATCGAAGTCACTCAATATTAGTCAGTTGTAAGTAGCTAACTGCAATTTATTAATCAAAGTAAGCATTTGCATGTCTATTGACTAGTTCCTTAGCTCAGATATAAGAATCTTTAGATTTTATGTTTCAATTAGCATAAAAGTCTCTCTTGTGGGTACAGGTAGAGTACGTTATATTTTAGTACAAGGGCGTAAGCACAATACGTATATTAAACCCATTTTCAGCTAATAGAGTAACGCTATTATACTAGATCAGATGAAATAAATTAATCTTAGTCGTAATAATGTTGGGAGTGTTCAATAAGCTATTAGCGTAGAAAAAAAAGGTAACTAACCTTAATGTCAATACTTGAAAGTTTCGTCTGCTTTAAAAAGAAATAAAAGTCAGACAACAATAATGCTCAATTACTTCTAACTCGTAGTTAGCTTTCAAGTCTATGTATTGAATTAACTTAATTAAAACTTAACGTTATGCTCGTGTATGAATCACACTGTTTATTACAGGGTTCACAGAGTGCATTTCTAACTGTGGATTCCAAGACATTCAACGTTCATTCCGGTTCATTTCAAGTACGCCATGATTTCTATTATCGCAAGTTTTGTTATTGGCAGATACCTAATATTGTGTGACTATTTCTTACTATTCGGTGTTTCCAGCAATGTTATTATTATCACTTGCTTTAATGGTAAACATCGTGAGGAAGCCTGCATGGGAGTTATCTATTATGTTTTCAAGGGTGAGAAAGTCCTCCAATCTGCACTTGATTAGCGTGGTGGACTATGACCTTATTGCTATCGGCTTGGCAAAACTGTATTTTAACTAACACTTAAACAGAATTAAACAAAAGTAATAGCGATCGTTGCTGCCATACCGAGCTTCGGCCACTGGCCTTAGATAAAACACCTTTAAATTATTTACAAGAAATAAAATATACAACAATGTTTCAAAGTATTTTATAAAAAAAGGCCAATGAAACTTGCAATCCAATTAACCAAATTAGTTTTCGATGTCAAGATACGCGCCTTGTTTAAAGTTAAATTTGGACATTTTGAAAGAGCCTAAACGTTTGAGCAATAATATATTTACGTACAAACAGATCCACATACATCGGCCTAGTTATTCTGATAAAGATCTGATTAACATCTACTTATCTCAAAAGTAAAATCTGTATCGATAAAACCAACCGGAAATCTGAATGCCCGAACGAAAAGTTATTTCTCAACCACGGAATCCAACTTGACCGGTTTAATTTTCATAACACCAAATGCATTTGCAGGTGTCAAAATTAGTCAAAATATCACCGCGGTTAACTAAGCTTCTCTTTGTGTTGGGCAATTATTAATTTCGTATGCTTCGAATCCAATATCGCGACTTAAATGTGATTTGTGATGCTTGTTGGAGTGATGATGTTGTTAGCAACGTCGGTTTTTATTTCATGTTTGATTTGAAGGGGCTCCTTTGAGACGAAAGAAATGCGCTTTCTTTTAATGATGACTGATATCTAGATATATCTTTGGTAACAAATACATATGTCTGAACCAGGACTGCTTATAACTTGAAAAAGTTAGAACATGTCTTATTTTTTTAGGAGGTGGTCGAATATTACTAATGCCGAATGGATCAAAAACGGAAAATAATTACAACTGGAATAGTTATAATATACCTACTATTCTATCTTTGAGATTTTATGGATATCGACTAGCTTCCTTTCGTTTATTTAAGTTTTAAGGCTTCAAATATAGTATTGGTATTTCAGTGTGCAGTACGCAGGTATGATATATAAGATAAATCGAGTTGAGTTTCTTTAATCATGTCGTAATAACTAATAAGAATTTTTCCTATTCGCCGTCAAAACTTCCGTTTTCTTATATTTCTGTTTGACGGTTCGTAAGAGAAAATCCTTTCGCAATGGCTCACTGTCCGATGGTAGTGATAATTGTTTATTGATTACGTCCGTTTATATTAACCAACTACCCTGTCGCTTCGGTGTGTACGCGCGATGGAGCAGGACACGGTGATTTCGCGAGATACGATACGCCATCGCGATGTCTTATAGTGTTGGACGATCCATTACCCATCGTGGGAACTTGCGAGCGTGTAAAAATAATTGAACGTTCCGAGCATTTTAACGAAAGAAATTATAATATTGAATTTTATAATAAATAGTGGTTAATTCAGTGGTCATTCCTGCCACGTATCACACGTACCTGCAAATTATGGAATCAGCTTCCATCTTTTGTGTTCCCTCATGATTATAATATGGGGCTCTTCAAAGGGTGGATAAACCAATTCCTCAAAAGTCGGCATGCATCGGCGGTTTCTCTGGAGCTGCAAATGTTCATGGGCGGCAGTATAATCACCTTAACATAACTGCTAGAAAAAAGATAACCTACGAAAGTTTCCAGAGATTAGTGTTATGTTGTTATAGCCCATAGATTCTTACTATGGACTATAAAATATTTAAACTGATTTCAGCATTATCTACCGCTAATTAATAAAAACAAAATCTACACCTAAATAGGCATGATGACAGTAACCAAGAATCAATGAAATGAAATAGGATTCATGGATTATAATGAACGTATTTATTTTCCAATTTCGAGTGAGATTGCTATTTATATTGATAAAATAAAACTATAAAATACAGCAATCCGCCATATTGCATAAAACACAAAGAAGCGAATGACGTCACAATTGTTTGTTTTCGAGCTTTGAAAATCACACTACTGCACACTGCACAGAGTACATTGGTAAAAACAATAGTGACTTCACAACGACGCCATGACACCGCCGAACGTTTTGGTCTGAATTTTAAAATTTAAATTTCAAATGCTAATTTTATCTACCAAACTTTATTTTTCTACTGAAATAAGATATTTTTTCGAAATAGTACATACTTCCGAACATAATCTGACCATTTTTCAAAATCAGTCATCATGCCTATTCTGCTTTTACTTTTTCGATCTTATTCCATCATAATGTTATTTAATTATTTAAAACTATTTATCATTGATTTATATTATATTAACATTAAAATTTATGCCACCCATTTCAATAATAGTCGTCATTTAAATGACACTGATTCTATCTATCATCATCTGCGTCACTCAACATCTCACTAAAGACGGAGTGCTGACATACCATCGATATTATTTGACGAATTGCCTCTTCCCAAATTATGTTAACATTACAATGTTATCACATGACACGCTGACAAATTGTTTGAATTTTATTGAGATTCGTTTAATATCATTCAGATTATTATGTATCTTTTCATCATAGGTATTCAAAATTAGGGTGCTTTTTTAGGACCAAGCAATCTCTTCTTTTTTGTCTGCATCACATGGATGAAATGGCGACAGGTCTCGGGTGTAATATGCGACCTACGAATGCCCCTTAAACTAAAAGGGAAAATCTATAAGACAGTCTTTAGACCTGTCGCATTGTATGGTTCAGAATGTTGGGCGGTGAAAAGGACGGATGAAAGAAAAGTACATGCGACCGAAATCCGAATGTTGAGATGGATGTGTGGTGTGACTAGAATGGATAAGATTAGAAATGAATATACATATAAGGGGAAGTTTGAAAGTAGCGCCAGTGATAGAAAAGATGAGGGTAACAGGCTAGCATGGTATGGGCATGTAATGCGGAGAGAAGAAAGGCATATTACGAGAAGAATGATAGATATGCATGTAGAAGGAAAAAAGAGTAGAGGGAGACCAATGAAAGGATGGATGAATTGTGTGAAAGAGGGTATGCGTATAAAAGGGGTGAATGATAGGTTGACGGATAACAGAGGTGAGTGGAAGAAGAAAACATGTTGTGCCGATCCCACGTAGCGTGGGACAAGGGCAGGAGGAAGGAGAAAGAAGATCTCATTCTTCTGGTTGCAATATTTCATTTTTATGACAAGTTTAATATCCAGGAAATAAGTGTAAATAAAGCAAAAAAATGAAAAAGTGTTAAACAAATAGATACAAATAAAACAAGAAACATTTTGCACTGTCGCGCATAAAAAATGTAGAATCAACCGCTTAATTTTTTCATACCTTTAACTGAGCTCGCTTATTTATCATCAGTATGATCGTAAACTAAAACTGGTTCATTAATGTTCATAACTTTAAATTTATCCATCTTTGCATACGCGCTGACATAAAAACAAAATACGCGCTTAAAATAATATTCAGGAGATCGATAAATGTAATGAGTTTAATTGAAAATAATGGGTTTTAATTATTTATGTTCATTAATTTAAGTGGTTCAATAATTTAGATCTTTAACAGTTGAATTGAAATAGAACTGAGATGAAAGGAACCAAAATATGACTACTATCAAATAAGTAGATACTGGTATATTTTTGGCAATGTAATAAAACTTATAATATACTATCTTTTTGGTCTGGCGTCTCTCGAATGGCTTTTCAAATCTTTTCTTAGTGGATGGCAATGTAAATAATATTTGTGTACCTACAGAGAATGCAAAGAAAACCTGAAGTTTCTAAGTTTCCAGCGTTTTGTAAGTAATGTGTTGCATAAAAATGTCCCTTACTTAATTTCTCCTCTCTAAATTAAAATATTATTAGATTGATTAATGTTTCAGACTTAATAATTATTTTCTAGTCCGACAAATTAAATGCAGTTTCTTTCCAACTTGTTGAATTGACACAAAATTATATTAAATTCTATCTACAAATGGAATTAATCGTTCAATCGCATAGAAAATTATCCTTATTGAAAACTTTAGTGAACGTTTCTTAATTGTATTTATTATTTGATGTATTATGGATGTATGAGCACTCCTAATGAAAGAAGCGCTTTAAAGCTTCTGTTCTCTAAAGTTTATGGGACTCACAAGTGCAACAATAAAACAATTTATTTTATCTTGATTGGCCCTTTAGCCGTCACGGACATTGTTTTGAACGCTGTACTTTGTATGTCGGCTTGTCGAACATGATTCAGAGCAATTGATGTAAAAACTTTTTTGACTCGATTACACCGCAATTTAATCGACTTGTAAAAGGTTCTATAAATATTAAGTGTTCTTTATAGTCCTTTGAAAGTATACAGTCCTTCGCGAAAGTCGTATCGCTGATTACAAGAGGCCATCGCTTATTAGTGTCATAACAGTAGCAGCTCCTCCATACGAAAGATAGGTACAATGGTCATTAACTTATCAATTACTTATATTATCAAGAGAATACATTTCATTAGTCTATATCCAAATAACTTTAAATTTGACGAATGAATTATTTATATCTTGTTAATGAAAGTTATACATACAATATACATAGATGTCGAGGCAATTAAGCAATGTACCATCCAATGATTTTCGTTCCCACAATATTGCGTGTAAACATGTTAAATTGTATTTACTCACGCAGTTTTATAAGAAAACGGCGTTGAATAAATACCGATTAATATATGTTAACAACCCACGCTATGGTTAAGATTTTTAATCCAGAGTTAGCGGGAGGTCGGTGCCCACCCAGAGGTGTGGACATCTCTAACGAAATCGAATTAGAACAAAACCAACATTAATATACAACTAAAACTTAACTTCCAGCGCATCTTCCAAAAGAATAAGAATCAAATTTGAATGAAACCGATGAAGAAGGAAGCAGAGTAATATTATAACACAATCAAATGAGAGGGTTCATAAAGAACAAGCGTGTTGAAATACATGTGCATATATTTTACATTAGTTTGATACATGCGGTAAGAGAGCATTTTAATTTTGATTGCGTAGTAAAGGTTTAACCATACTAACCTCTTACTTTACCTGGTTTTACATTGGTATTCGAAGAAGTCAGAAAGGGACCTCTTTAAATTGAGCATGTTATATAATAATATGCTCAAATTTTCCTGATAATACAATTAACGACGATTACTCAAAATACATTAATACCTTTTTAGGGGTATTCATATTTTCAAAAACTTAAATATCCCATTAAACATTTGAAATAAATGTACAAAATAACGTACTTGTGTCATGGGCAGGTTCATGGATCTATTTATACACTGAACACCTTTAAGTTTTTCTAGGTCTCCCACAAGTCTTCCCGTCGCGCCTAATCTTGACAGAATAGCCTTGTTAAAGGGAGGTCTGTCCTCGACCCGAGAACAAATTGCCAGCTAACAAGAATAAAATTCCCCGCAGAAACTTCTGCTGCCTTTTACAAAGATAGTGACAAGGAATTTATTAGAATTATTATACCGCTCCAGCATCATAGTAAGTTTAACATGATAATATTATTAATAGGAATATCTTTTACTTATGCGATTTGACGATGCGGTGGGAAGCCGAGTTCTATAAAAATTTCAAGCAAATATTTATTTTGCGTTGCGATTCCAGACGACCTTTTGAATTTTAAATGTAGATTTCCGATATACAAATGAAGTTTGACGCCTCGACACTATACAAATCAGTGTCACCGATGGTTGTTACAGTCCTCCACGCCTAGATCTACAGGAATTGTTAGTGCAACGCGACTGCCTGATATTTGCATGTGCTCGTTAACGCTGTACTAGTTGACGGACATGCGTCTGTCTTTGGTGATTGTCCTTTGGGACATCGGCGGGACATTTGACGTGAGTACTTACTTATACCAAAACATTGTTACCGCGCCAATGTTGCTGTTAGCGTTATAAGGGATAATTGCTAGCTTACGAGATTTCTGGCACCTAGAGAGACATCATTCTACTAAACGAGGAATTTCTCCTAGTAGCAACTCGCACAGGGTGAAATATTTTATTCTCTTTGTAGGTCTTATATTAAGGTTTCTTTTTGAAGATCTCGGGTAAGTATACTTACTTTGCTTTACCTACTTACGTAAGACTTACTTGTAATAAAAGTTTAATATAATACTGCTATCAATAATATCAGTAGTTCTTATTTAAATGTTGCTAAAGTGAAAATTCCTTTTAATTTAACTTTATTTCTACAAACTAATTACAAGTTCAAGAAGCTATTTTGATCATAAAACTTAACGTAATGTAAATCAATCAAATGCAGAAGCGGAATGTTTAGCAGTAAAATTTAATTTAATTGCTGTAAGTCGATTAAATCCATCGATCTTGGGGCGTATCGAATGCAATTCGAATTCGTTCGGGCAGTTCTCAAGTTCGGCTTGTTAATCGAGCAATCACAGATCTGATTGAATGCCATTCATACCTTGTTAACTATGCTTGGCTCGTGCGTGAGGATAATCATCTCGAAATACGGAAATAAGTTAAAAGTAATGGTTAGCACCCTGTGCACACACAAGGTGCTAAAATTTACTTTAGACTTATTAGTGTACTTCGTCTTTTTTGACGAACACAATCATTGAACTACATATATTATTATTGAATTCCATCAGATTTAGATTTAGATTTATTCAGATAAAGATCACAAGTACAGAAGTGATTACAACAGTAAGTGGAACAGTGATTTCCGCACTAGGATTCCCTGTATCGCGGAAATCACTTCCTTCCGTAGGTAACATAAATATAAAAATAGTTTAGAATAAATTTAAAAAAATAAATATGCAACTTATACCTACATTAGTTGTGTGAGAGAGTGTGTGTGTGTGTGTGTGTGTGTGTGTGTTTGTGTGTGTGTGTGTGTATGTATTCAAATCTAAAAAATTAAAGGACATTTTACAATAGGTTTTCTATAGCAAACTTCCCGCTTATTTCGTATCGTTTTTTCAAACAGGAGAACTTTTCCTACCAATTATCAACCAAATCAGAAATCTGCGAAATTCCTACCAAAATCGGGTAAGAAAAAGAGAAAATGACTTTCAGTGTACAGATAATAATTTAAGTGGCTAAGCCTCTGTTGTTAATGGTGTATGCATTAAGTATTTCACAACTTTAGGATTTCAGGAAAGTAGTAAAAAAAAGAATCAATTACACCAGTTAAGTACCTAGTGCCGACGCAGGGTTAATGTAACATTTTATGAGCCAATTTAATCGGCACAGCTTTAAAGGCCGGCTTGGACGAATTGCGATCCGGTGCTTTAAATGAAATTAGGATAAGATTATCCTTATCTGTTCCACTGCTCTGTTTAAAGCTAGGCTCTTACAAGCTTTTACCTTTGCCTGACAAAGTAGCTATTTAACGAGCGATAAACCAATTAGAGTTCAGAACATTTTTATATTATCTCACCGTCATTCTGTCGACAAAACTACCACATTAATGGAACAATTTTTAGGAATATTTGAAAACGTGACGGATTTCTTATTGGAAAAGAGAAAAAAACAAAATTGTTATTAATTACCCGGTCCGTAAACGATTAAAAATAATTTCGGATTCTTCATAGGCGAAGATTAATAGGAAATATTTTGAGCGACTGATCTCAAAGTTCTTCGCTGCCCATCGAACGCCCACATAGAGCTTCCCTAACGAAATTACACACTCATTAGTTCTACGGAATGTTTGTTTTATTTTTTATCAAAGATGGCGCCGGCGCTCCTAAAACTAACAGAATTAGTCACAGTCATAATATCACCGGGGGTTTATTAGGGCACCGGACGAACGGATATCGAAAAGTCATTTTATTAACCACCTTTAATAAAACAGGGGTTTAATTAATTCGATGCGACTCGCCGAGCGTGAGGTGTGATTTAGTTTACTATAAAATACACTGATTTCAGCTACAGCCATCATGTGCTTGATTCTCTGGTATAGAAACTACCAATTTTGATGCAAACTTGATTCTAATAATATAATACTACAGCCAAAGATTAATATTATATAAAGAAGTAACTATAAATGGGAAACCAAGAAACGTTGAATACGGAGTTGATGCAACTAATCTAAGCTGTATGAAAGGACAAAGCTTTATTTATCTTTATTTATTTTTATTAAAAATCTTTCTAAGTAACAGTTGTATCCTGCGACTGATTAGCATTAAGATTCAGCGTAAGACGTACAACTTTCGTTTAATTGGGCATCAGTAGCAAAGGATTCCTCGATGGTGACACGATGAATCCGAATCGAAAGTAATTAAACAGTGATAGAGATTCGACACCTGACTCAAGATTTTCGTCTTCGTTTTGCGACAGATGAATAAGTAGGGGTCGCAATTTTAGTGCGTTAATGGGCGGGACAATAATGATCTCGTAGCCGACGGAGATTTTATCATTTCTATGTGCTGATAACTGTTTGATTGCCGGCAGCTTCAAAGGCAAATTGCGGACAGGGACTTCGATAGTGCTATACGGTGGTCCGGTAAAATGTGCCTGATACATACTGCACGACAGCAAAATAAAAGATCGGTAATTACCTCTTATCTTCACAGATACAATAACACGGGTATTTTGTATATGAGATACATTAAGCTGAATGCGGTAACATAGGTACGTGTTAATTAATGCGGGGTTGGTTCCAGACCGAAGTGATTTTAAATTGTTACCGCCTCCTCGTCCTTCTGAATGTCAATAGGTGATTATTTTGTTTGGCGGAATTTTTGGTCTTCTTACTGCAGCAATGGATTTTGAAAGAGTGCTAAGAGGGTTATTTCGATTGTTATAATGTAGCAATCATTTAACAGGTAATAAAGAGTGTTAGGTGTCTCAGATGTATCTTTAGATCATAATTTTAGGTTAGTCATCTATTTGACTGTATTAGCTTATCAATCTACTATTCTTAGTATTTTTGATACACGTAGACCTTGAAAATGTGTCAAGTAGTTACGAGTAATAGGTTAAGTTTAATTTTGTAAAATCACCGTCTAACATTACGATGATTTACTACCGGTAGTGCAAGTGTGAGAAGGGTTGGAAAGGTGACAAAACGCACAAGCGGATATGGGAAGTGGACACAATATTTTATTCCCTGTCAATGTGCCGTAATCACTGTAAACCGTATCTTGCGTGGGAATGTGTCACAAAAGGGACAAATGTTTACCCTTTGAACTATAATTAGGGGTATGTATGACGCGCCAAATATACGCATGATTATTTGTAGGTAATTTCAACCTTACTAGTATGGAATGGTTATCAAAGAACTTCACGCAGGTTTTTTTTTGCAAAGTCGATGCATATATATTTTTTATATACCCACATAAAGTACAATGGCAATGTTTGATTAATTCTTTGCCAAAATTATTAACTTGCGAGCATAGTATCTGGGTCAGCTTTTGAAATAAAATATTCATAACTAGAGATTTTAATTTGAGTTAAAACGGTATTACATTTAGCTAGATTCATTATCAGTTAATTAAAAAAAATATATTCATAAGAGTTTTCTTAACACGTGTTCAACACACATTCAAATAATTTCAACATTTAAATAAGTTCAACACACATTTAAAAATTTTTCTTTGCAGGAAAGAGAACTAAACGCTTCTGTTAATCATCTCATAAGCAATAATAAACATCTAAGCGGTTCGCCCAAAAATCTGTTACGCAAGGTGTCATAAACTAAAACGTTTTTAGTCATATATTACAAATTGCGCCTTTAATTTTTGAGTCAATCGCCGCGTAATTGCTTACAACTAATTCTTTTTAAAGGCCATTAGCAATAAATACGTAAAGGCAATTTAGATAACCCATACTATATCACGGTATTAAAAGTTAAAGGGTTATAGAGAAGTAACCGGTGTCTATGATATTTAACTAGTTGAGGTTTGATTTTGTGGTTATAATAAATGAAATAAGTGCCTCCCACTTACACGATTATGTAAGTGGGAAAGTGACAGATGGTAAGCAATCTTACTAATATTATAAATGCGAAAGTTTGGATGGATGTATGGATGTATGGATGTTACAATCACGCCCCAACGGCTGAACGGATCTGTCTGAAATTTGGCACAGACATAGATTATGGTCTGGAATAGCACATAGGCTACTTTCTATCCCGGAAAATTAAAGAGTTCCCGCGGGAACCAAATAACCTCAAACCACGCAGACGAAGTCGCGGGCATTCGCTAGTAAAAACTAATTATCAAAGCTATTTGCGCAGTCATAGTGTTACTAAAGTAGGGAGGCGTGTCAACTTGGTTGCAAGTGATTTCAACACCTGTGTTTACCTTAATAGTACCATTCTGAAATAAATTGTGTATAATATCATTTGTTTATATATGAATGAAAAATATTTAAGGCATAATATTATCCGGCAGATAAATTACGGTCGACTATGAGGATATTTACAGTTCCAAGAAAAACAATTAAAGAGTACACGTCATTATTTTATATTAGTTTCAATATTTTAGCATAAAATAAAATACTCCACAGTAAAATTGTAAATTTGAAAACGAACCTTATCACAAATAAGACCTTACTTCTGCTGTAAACTCTAATGTTTTTGAATGTAAATAGAGGTTTTAAACATGTTATTTTATACCAGTATACAACTTCATAATGGATGTCACGGTATTTTAATCGACCGGGAACTATACATATCCGTTGCTGAACTTTCGGTCATTTGTAGTGGGTAGGGTCAAACAGCAGGCCAATTTAGACTTAATGACTGTCATGTTTGTAAAACGTGTGAATATTTATGTGATTTTAATGTAGATAAAAATAATGTCGATACCATTATTAACATTTAATTTTCTCACACATTTAGAGTTTCAGAGGTTTTAAGTTACATAAAACCGCCCTGACGACCTGGTGTTTGGCGACCTCCCTGATGCAGTGTTGAGCGCTGTTGCCTTAACGTGCGGAGGTCCCGGGTTCGATCCCGGCAGGGTCAATTTGGTAATTTATAATTTCTGAATTTTCTCTGGTCTGGCCTGGTGGGAGGCTTCAGCCGTGGCTAGTTACCACCCTACCGGCAAAGACATGCCACCAAGTGAAGCGTTCAGGTACGATGCCGTGTAGAAACCGAATAGGGGTATGGGTTTGATATAACTGCCATGCCCATAACAGGTTAGCCCGCTACCATCTAAGACTGCATCGTCACTTACCATCAGGTGAGATTGCAGTCAAGGGTTAACTTGTAGTGTATAAAAAAAAACTGTAGTAAGTAGTTAATGAAATGAAATGATTTATTTATTTCACGCAGGACACCACTGATGGCAGGTGCCACTTATGATAGTCGACAAGACTACCACCATTACTATTCACTATTTTTTCATTTTATAAATTCTTGTGGAGGCGTGCCTCATATTCCTTATATGTAACTATACAGCTCGCTCTTCGTAGCAGCCGTGAGAATCCTCGGGAAATTTTCTAGGACTTGATTTTCCAGGATTAAATCATACATTCTCCAGGTTTCCAAACATGCAAAAAATCATGTTGCACTATTGCGGCGCGATTGAAGGAAAACCCATCGAACAAACGGTCTTATGCTTTTGTAATACTCAGTACTGAGCACTAGCAATACTACCCGAGGAACAAAATCTACTATAGTTTTTTTTCTAGTACATTAATTTAGCCCTTGATTACGATTCCACCTGAATACGTAGTACGTAAGTGATAATGCAGTCTAATATTGTAGCTGGCAATGGCTAACCTGGTAAGGGTATATGACAGTTATATTCAAAAGGAGTTGTGAAAGTTTATTTGAATAAAAAACATTTCAATTTGAATTTATTATAGCCAAACCCTTAATATAATAATAAAACCCTTAAACCGACGACATTAAGAGGGTGGCGGGAAGTGGCTGGATGAGGAAGGCTGAGGACCGGGTGTGGTGGCGTTCTTTGGGAAAGGCCTATGTTCAGCAGTGGACGTCCGCAGGCTGAGATGATGATGATGATGAAACCCTTAATCAACAATGACAAGAATTAATCCTACAAAATAATTATGAGGTCTAGGTTAGAGCACGCTTACCTAGAAGATGCTTACTTACACTTGCCTTGAGGGTACTTCAGTTTCACTTTAACTAGGTAAGTACAATTACAAATTGACGAAAGCATTAAATATTGGCTTTTGAATTGCGCCAAGCGACCACAATTCGTTCTAATTAGTTGGCAAGAGTTAATTAATACGATTTGGCATCAGTTGCGCCGTCTGTCGTCAACTTAAGCGGCCCTGATAAATTTCAATCCTTTTAATGAACCTTTTTAGGGATTTATAATCTAAGAAGTTTCATTCACATAATGTAGGCATAAAAAAAGTAATTTTCAGATCAGAAAGACCCCGCCCTATCAGAAATAGTTCAGCTGTTCTGAGTTCTGCGTTGCGCTTTCCTTGTAACGTTTGTTACTTTATTAGTGCCGCGCAGACTGCAGGTAGTCAGGTTCTAAAGTTGCAAACGTTTTAAAGAACGCGGAACTCAGAACATAGCTCAGAACGGCTGAACTATATATTTTTGTTTGCGCGGGCTCTAAGGTCAAATCTCAAACGATCATTTCTCTTTTCCGTCATAAAACGAATATAAAAAATTCCTAATGCTACGATCTAAATTATGAAATGTTACGGGTACGATCATAAGTTTGAACCTAAAACTAGGGTTTTAGGTTTATCACATCGACTGCTGTCACTGCAATCTTGTCTATGGAAACAAGAGGACTAGTTTTAGCGTGGTGGCTTTGGCGGCATCGCTCTTCTAGGAAAACGAATCTCCACCAATGTCACAGCCATTTTTGAGGTATTAGTCGAATGACGATTATACGGTTTTAGATGTAGGCTTCCTCAAGATGTAGGGTCTTTAAAACATTACAAAGATATATGATTATTTTTAAACGCCATGTCTATATCCTGCAGCTAATCAACTACTCGTATTTTAGATAAAATAATTTCATTCGGTAGTCGGAACAAGAAGCTTAAATAATCCGCCAAAGCAGACAATCTATGTGGTATAACGTGTAGCTTGTGATTTTACCAACCAATAAGCCAGCAATTTGGCAAATTTTGTGTGGAATAGCTTCTTGTTCCTTGATTTTCATGGTCCAAAGTAACGCCTGATTCCATCCAATATTTATTAGGTAGAACAAAAGCATTCACAATTGGATTGTCAACTGAGTTAAGCGAGTATAATTCGTTCTAATTAGTGGTAAGAGGTCCCAATTAAAGCGATTTGGCCAGTTACACTAACTGGCCAAGTATACCAAAAAAAGGTTTAAAAATTATATCATATATCATACATAATAATATCATATATCATATATAATATATAACATAATATATAAAAATAATAATATATAAGGTCAATATAAGATCAGGATATATAAATGTAAAAATATGATAGAATTCCATCAATAATATTATTATCTATGGTATAGAATTATAGATTATACTCGTAGGTTTGTAATAGCTATGTATCTGTAACATGTCCTTTGCAGGCCATTGGAAAATATCCTATTCATAAACACGCAATTTTTTTTTTAGGGTTCCGTACCCAAAGGGTAAAAACGGGACCCTATTACTAAGACTCCGCTGTCTGTCTGTCTGTCTGTCTGTCTGTCTGTCTGTCTCCAGGCTGTATCTCATAGACCGTGATAGCTAGAAAGCTGAAATTTTCACAAATGATGTATTTCCGTTGCCGCTATAACAACAAATACTAAAAATTAAAAAAATATATATATTAAGGGGGGTCCCCATACAATAAACGTGTTTTTTTCGTATTTTTTTAATAATTTAAAACTTACTACATGTTTGTACGGAACCCTCGGTGCGCGAGCCCGACTCGCACTTGGCCGGTTTTCCTAATAAGGTACATTCATTTCTCCCCTCCAGTGTCTGCCCTCCCTACATCATAGTATACCTTCATTATTATTTAGTATTATGAAATGGATAAGTACCCATGTAGGTATCTAAAAATAGACAAAGTTGTCTGTTTATATGTCATTCAAATAATCCATCAATATTTTTTTATAAAGTGCATCATTACACGTCAAAACTAACTAAGCTTTCCTTTGGATTAGATAATTTTTCCTACTTGAAAATGTCTCTCAAGTATCTGCCATAAAATATATAGTATACACATTTTGATAACATCTAAATTCACTGTTAGAAAATGTATAAAAGCTCTAAAATTCACATGAAACGAAATTCTGAATTTTTGCATCTTATGAGAATTGTGAAGATTATTATTTTTAATTCTGAGAGATAGTTATTATCTTGGTAGGTACTAGTGCATTCAAATTTGAATGGCACCTCTGGGCATTTTATTTTATTTTATTGATGGATGGATTAATAGTGAATTTGTTTGTCGCTACGACGCAATATCTAGATTCTAGGTAATCATATGTACCTATATTAATAGCCCTATCGTTATCGATACAGATTGTTGTAGACGAATGCGTTCTATTTATAAAGATTCGCCTGTTCTATGATTTCCATATTGGTAGTTCGAACACATTGTTCTAAACGTATTGCAGCGATCAGTCGTCGGGATACAATAATAACACTAATGATACCTTTAGGGAAAAGGTGTTAAAACGTTTATTGAAATACGTCAAAATTGAATTAATAGCTTTTTAACAAGCCGACGACGGCTCGGTTAAGGTTTTTTTTTTCAAATAATTTTAAATTGAACGGTTTTAAATTATATCCATTTTAAAAATTGCTTTATAGTGTGGGAGGGTAAAGTATGGCTAAATCACCAATCAAAACTATATTATTTTGACCTGGCTAATTACTAACCAATAATAACAAGCAACATAATTTTGTCATCACGACTGAAGCATGGATTTGTTATTATTATGATAACACTGATTGTAATAGGCATTAAATACGTAATCTCTAAGAAAAATTTTGATATCAAACTTGAATGGATCTGAGTCTACGAAATCATTAAGACACAGAGCATATTAATTACTGATAACTCGTATATTAATTACTGATAAATAGCTATAGTAGGTACAAAAGGATAAAGTAATCTAGGAGCCCAATGTATGTCAACACTTTGATCAATGATTGGACCTTAGGGCGCAAACACGAAACTAGCCACGGCGAGGCGACGGCGGCAGCGGGGCGACGGCGACGGAATCAAATGTATGACTTTGTGAGAACCCACGATGTAGCTTCAATTTAAAATGAGTTTACAGGTAAAGTCAAATAGTACCACGTAATACATAATAGTACCACTGGATGACTCGTATCACGTACATTTCTACATCGAAAGCCGCATGCTGCGATAGGTAATCTTTAGTATATTTTATTAATCAATAAAATGCATTCATATATGAAAAGTTTTTTCTCATCGCATCGCGTATCACAGAATAGGCATGATGACAGTAACCAAGAATCAATGAAAATATGAATTTATTTAATGAAATAGGATTCATGGATTATAAAAAACGTATTTATTTTTCTATTTCGAGTGAGATTGCTATTTATTTTAATAAAATATAACTATAAAATACAGCAATCCGCCATATTGGATAAAACACCAAGAAGCGAATGACGTCACAATTGTTTGTTTTCGAGCTTTGACAATCACACTATTGTTTACTGCACACTGCACAGAGCACAGTGGAAAAAACAATAGTGACGTCACAAACGACGCCATGACACCGCAGAACGTTTTGGCGTGAATTTTAAAATTTAAATTTCAAATGCCAATTTTATCTACTAAACCTTATTTTTCTGCTGAAATAAGATATTTTTTCGAAATAGTAGATACTTCTGAACATAAACAGACCATTCTTCAAAATCAGTCATCATGCCTATTAATGATATTAACTTTAAAGTGTTAATATCTTGATCACGGTGACTGGAAAGTGCCGTTTCATTTTGATTATACATATATCGACAGACCGACAGTGAGATTCACTAAGTAAGGGTAACGATCGAAGTGCCAGTATTTAAATGCATTTAATTTACGTTTCCTGTAATTGCTATAAAATTCAGTGTCCAGCAGGAACCGTTGGTCACCGCCTTAAGAGGTTTTGAACCTACGTCGTTAATTTCAGGGAACGGACATACGGATAATTTTCAGGGTTGCCACTCGAGATTAAGTAAACTAGAAATCATATTCCAAAAAAAGAATATACTAGGTTTACAATCACGCTGGAAATTTAAAAGTTACTAAGATAAATCTAGGAAAGCTTTTGTCGTTTTAAATCCAATCCAAAACGAGCAATTTTTTTGGAAAAAAGGATGATCTTTTTTCATCTAACAAGGAATACAGGCTATCTGGACAGGTGACAGCCCTAATTGTGACTCCGTCGATTTATTATTAAAATCAGGCTGTCGCGCGCGCTTCCTGCTCCCAAATTGCTTATAAAATTGGCGACCGCTCGTGCCGTTGTTGATACGAAAAAAAGACACGACTTTATTTTTCAATTATGATCCAAGATTGTTGTAGAGCAATTTATCTTGCATGCCGATACACAATCTCTGAAGGATCTGCGCGATACAAGGTAACGGTAAAAAATTGCCAGCAATTCTTTATCAATAAATAATTAGCGTTTATTAAAGAATCATCGGCGTATCAGTGAGACTATTAACACCTGAAGCTTTTGGATATAGCTTAAGCACTTATCTTGATATCTTCCAGGCAAGCGCGCTCCAACCTAACATTGTTTTCATTGGCTTAGTATTACACATTAGCTCTATGCAACAGCCTTCCATGACTACGCCTGAAACTAAATCGCCTTGTCTTTTCTTGTCGACTTTTCGTAGCAGTAGGACAGCTGTTCTCAAACGATCGGTCTCAGAAATCAAGAAATGTTACTTACATGTAGCATGTGCCATACCACCACTACAGCCCATTTACGTCCCACTGCTGGGCACAGGCCTCCACTCTCATAGGAGGAGGGAATTAGAGCATAGACCCGCCACGCTGGTCCAATGCGGGTTGGCGGGCTTTAACGACTATTATCATGCTAGTGATAGTGATAATAAGTGATGCTAGTGGTAATAACCCGGACCGACGGCTTAACGTGCTCTCCGGGTCCAGGGGGTGAAATACCGCCAACTTCCTAACTTCAGACTAGAACTGAGAATTTCTAGTCAGAGAACCCCGCAATACTTAATTATTGCCCGACATAAGACTCGAACCCGGGACCTCGTCAGCCGCAGTCGAGAATGCCAACCACTAAACCAACGAGGCAGTGTAACATGTAAAATGAGTATAAATCGCCACTAGATTTTAATTAGAGATGTTATTGGATTGTAATCAGAACATAAACCGGAAAAACATTCCATCCCATACTCCGCATTCAAAGAATACATTGATTTGAATTTCGGAATGTAGCCCTTTTTATTTTATTAATTACCTACTAGAAATTATGCAGAAAAGTTCCGGCGACCGCAGCCGACCGGTTGATTAGTTGCGTATGCGGCACGTGTTACATATGCATATCCAATAAGTTAATCGTTGGGCTCAAATTTTGTCATTAGAAATCTGTGACAAGTTTGGCAAGAATGTTTCGGACTGAAGGCTTTGGGGACGCACGTGCGGTCAGTGCGTATGCGCAGATGTATCGCGACACCTGCCTTGACGCCGGCCCTTCCTTTTCACACCTATCGAAAACTATATACCTATCCCTTTCCTTTAATAAGCACTTTTAATTCCAACAAAGTATACGTAAGCGCGGTACCCAGATCAGCGCCACCGCATTTTACTTTATGTGACCTGTTTTTTAATGATATGGTCTAAAATAGTTCTTAACACTCATTAGTATTCCAGGCGCGAGCGTTTCAACCCTGCAGTCTATGGCCATGTTTAAAATGCAGCCACCAGCATGTTTGGGAACATGTTCTAGACCATACCTTTATTTGGTCTTCCATTATTTGTCCGATCATCATTAAGCGGCAATTTAAAACTGTCAGTGGCTGGTTTGTACTCAATATCGTTCTCATTATCGGAGAACGAGATAATACAACCAATAAAACAATGCAACTGAAGATTTGTTCCAGTAAAGCAAGATAATTATTGTATTTCGATACGTTAACCAATTTGTTATGTACTCATACAATACAATGTCATACCTAGAAATGAGACAGATACGAAATCAATATGCCCAGTTAGAAGGAAAAAAATTCGCCAATTCGACTAAATTTTCCATGAAAATCTGCTTACAATAATAATTTGTACAATTAGCCCTTGACTGCGATCACACCTGATGGTAAGTGATGATGAGTCTAAGTCATAAACTAATTAAACACAGTTAGACTACAGTTGAATTAAATAATTATTATGGATAGTTCCTACAAGAATAATTGTCGAAACAGTTCTTGTTTCGAATTGATGCCACAATAAACAACATTTAGTGATGTCAATACCCAGCATCTTTCAGCATGTTTAATTTTATTATTTCAATAACAACTATCGCAACTATACCGCGACTTCGTCCGCATGGATTGAGGTTCTTAGATTCCCGCGGGAACTCTTTAATTTTCCGGGATAAAAAGTAGTCTTTGTGTTATTCCAGACTTTAATCTATGTCTGTGCCAAATTTTATCAAGATCCGCTCAGCCGTTCTGGCGTGATTGAGTAACAAACATCCATTCATCTATACATACATCCATCCAAACTTTCGCATTTATAATACTAGTATAGATAATTGTATTTAAGGGCCCAGAATATATTGATTAAACAGGTAAACCAATGAAAATAACGGTTCGTTACAAAATTAGCCACACTCGCGGGAATGGGTTGGCAACAAAGATTCCTGCGTATGTGATTAGAAGTTGATTAATGACATTGGTATGACAAAAGCCCAGCATGATATTACCTCTTGCTGAGTAAATTAGACTCGTGGGTCTACGGAAGCCATTCGTAACTACAATTACTCGCATATTTTGTATCTAATATGTTATTAAAACTCCCAATTCGTAGTCAAAGTTTGCTGTATCTAATGAACGGTTGATAATAATATCTTATTTGTGTATTGCTCCAATTTGATAATTGCACTTTTGATTGAGACATTAGCCACAGCATTAGGCTGCCTTTCCACCAGAAATTTGCTACTTTACTAAGCTACGGGTGTGTGTAAAACCCACCAAAAGAAGCACTTGATCTAACATCTAGCGAGCTAAGCTATCAAAATCAAATGCTTCTATTGGGGGGTTTGACACTCATACATAGCTTAGCAACGTAGCACATCTCAGGTGGAAACGTACCTTTAGCCATACGTTATTTAGGTAAGTAGGTACCATTGAGAAATGACTGGCCCTCTGATATAAGTTTAAACTGTGATGTAGTTCTACCTAAATTATAGCCAATTAGAAAAAGTTATTTAGACCAAAAAGCAAAAATATAAAAATCGAGGATTTTATAAAAGATTTTGGGTGCATCAAATATATCTCTAGAAACGGCTAATTAAATTTTTTGATACTAATTCAGGCTGAAATATCAACTTATAGCGCAAACTTATTGATCTAGAGATTTGGAATTAAGCAAGTATGTAGATACATAGGTTCTTCATAACACCTTAAGTACGGATTTTGAGAAAATCCTACTGGATAGTAACAAAACTTAAATCTACGCTGAAGAAGTCTCGGGTTCAAATCAGTTTTTATCAATAAAATGAAGTTCGTAACTGACGTTACCTAAGTAACTAGGTAAGATTGCCTAGTAGAAATCGCTAACTAAGTGATAAGGTCACAGATTATATTCTCTTCTATCTGTAGACTGTATCGAACGAATTTATCACTTATTCGACTTCTAGTAAATAGTAAGTAGTACCTATGAGTTACACTAACTCTCAAAAGTGAAATTCAATTTGAATATTTTCTCGCAGGTAAAATACTCATCATAATTTACAACGAAACTAACCACCTAACTAGTTTATCATACAAAAAGCGATAATATTAAAAATATGCAATTAAATTAATAACATTGCGTAGGTGTACGGGGTCCCATTACAACTTTCATTATTACTAAGTTACAAATGAATATAAATGTCACCCAGAATCAAGAGGTTTACTGCATCTTCAAGACCGTTTTAATTTAAAATCGTAAAAATGTTACGATTATTGCCCATACATTGTCCTAGTGTAAGAGACGGTGACCAATAAACTTGAATATCAATGATGTATAAAAATACAGGTAGAAATATATTTATTTTATTCCACTACAACTTAGCACTTGATTGCAATCACACCCTGGCAAGCGGGGTAACCTGTTAGGGGTATGGTACTTAGTTAGTAAATGTGACATAAATCTATATACATAAAAGCGAAACTTTCACTCACTCACTCACTGACTGACTGACTAATCACGATATCTCAGGAACTATAAAGTATGCACACTTTAAATTTGAAAGATTGATTTCTTCTATAATTTAGACATCAGCTAAGAAACGGTTTTGAGAAAATTCACCACTAAGGTGGTGAAATGGGGGTTGGAAGTTTCTATGAAAGTCCTATTTTTTTGAAATTAGAGACATGAAAATTGGCTTTTAAGTTAATAGTTATAAAAATAATAAAAACCTGAACAAGCAGTTTTACGAAAATCCATCCCAAAAGAGGTGAAATGGGGGTTAGAAATTTGTATGAAAGTCTTTGTAATTAGAGACATTAAAATTTGGATTTAGGTTATAAACACCTGCATAGGCTTTATAAAGCCTCTGTAGATAGGCTTTTTGCAGCGGGAAAATTTCATAATCTCATACAAAATCAGAAATTGTACGCGGACGAAGTCGCGACCTATAGTAGATACTATAATGTAACAATTGGTTGAATTAACAGCTACCTCTTTATTCAGTTAATTTATGATAGCGAGCTTTTTGATTATTTTGGAGATTGAATTTAGTGCCGGGTTCCGAGACTATAGAAGTCATTGATTACCTGCAAGACCACCGAGAGAGGGTCACAGTGAAATTCGCTGAGACGTTACAATTTAATTAAGAGCTCTCTACTAATTAATGCTTCCTTCACCACTCTGTAGTCTGTACACTTGACGTGCGATTGAGCATCGCTTGTTTTTATTTAGGCGACAAACCTATCAAAAACATGCATTTCAAAATGTTTAACAAAGCGTCTTTTGTATAAAAAGTGGTTTGAGTGATAAAATTATTATCTCACATAAAAAGTTGTTAAAAATTTCAATCTTACGACATGCTTTTACTGAGCGCTTTAGGCCAAATGTTTAATAGGTATTCACGTTTTCTACCGGTACTAAAATCTAAAGGTATATAATATAACTTTATCAGTAGCTGTTTGACTGTGAGAAAGAAACTATTAAACTGGTTCGGTAACTTATCGCTTCAAGCAGTTATTCAAATTCATTATCACAATAAAACTGTTCCCAAGCACTCATCCGGAGTACAGAATAAATGATCAAAATTTTATCAAAAAACGATCTCCGGAGCCACCGGGTAAGTGATGTCTTAATAATGACATAAGGTTAAAATATCACGAGATGCATCTCGACTTACATTGAACCCGGCCGACGACAAAGGCAGACTGCCCCAAGTATTTTGTCACTGTTTGATCCAATCGTTCGGTAGGCAAGAAATATCTATAAAAACGTACACTGACATCCGAAAAGGGTTGAAACAAATTTTTATTAAAGGCATGCGATTATCTGGGCCCGATAAAAAATCTAATAAGGCCTGCGAACGTATTCGTTAATTCCACCTTCAAATACCACCAGTAATATTGATGTACAATGTCACGAAAGGATCTTTATTTAAATAAATAATGTCCATTATTAAATCTAAGTCACTACCAATCTAAGTCAATATAGAACCGAAAAAGAAGAAGCAAGAATGATAGAACCGAATTAAACACACACACAGTTCATAGAAACGTGTAATTTAACAGATTTCAAAAATGAGACATCAAACCAATTGTTTGAAAGGTTTTTATGAATCAATCATGTTGTTACTTTTAATTGAGCGAGTGATATTAAAACATCTGCTTCTTGTAGAAGGGTAAGGTGAAATTAAAAAGTTTAACGAACAATGAAATGGTAGAGTTTATTCAAACACTAAAATATAACTTGATCTGAAATTAAGAAATTACGAAGAATGTGACCAATTAAATGAGTCACATAAAGTTCTTGTTTTAAACATCTTTATTACGTTTTGAATTTATTATAATATCCGTTGTCAGATCTTGCCATTCATTTTTCAAAAGAAACTGCTACTTTTTTAAATTTCAAATTATATAAACTTGCATTTCTGGCATCATATCCTTCTGATATTTTACATCTCGCCACCCAACGTGCAAAAGCGTTGAATGAAATATCAATTAAAGGAGTTTTCGGAGTGAAAAAAACTACGTTCATTTCTCAATTTACTAAGTGAATTCATTCGAGCATTGCCGCATGTCATTTACTGTTTTTGCATTAAGTCTGTTTGGGCGGTAGGGTAATAAGGAAAGCAACAAGTTTATTGCAACGTACTCGTAGCTTCCTTAAGATTCATGTTTGGTAGATATGCCATAAAATTTCGTTCAGAGGTAGGATAGAAACACGTTAGAGTTAATGTCTTCTTCCTTCTTCATTACAAGTCCTTAATCCATTTTCGGACATGGCCTCCCTATGTGCTCGTCACATTTTCCGAGATGGTCGTTTCACTACGTTTTGTTTTCCGGTATGTGGTCTCCATTCCAGTACCAAACGTACCTTTCAAAAGAAAGTGAAATATATCGCCAATCGCCAATTCAAATTGCTTACTATAGTGTAAATGTGAATTTTAAGGCTTTACAGATGATATGTCCACTAGATAGATATGTCTATTTGGAAGGGTTAATCTTGAAAAATTCAAAATGGATTTCATCCTCACCGGTATAGTATCTTAGACTATTTACCGGTGAACATGTTAGAAGTCTATGCTAATTCGTCTCTCAGAGAAGTTTCTTATAAGCTCTCATAAGGGCTCATGCAAAGCTAAGGCGTGTCATGTTTTCAGGTAAAGGTCAGTTTGTAGAGTCTTCGCCTTAAAAGTGTGAAGTGTAAATTTTTTTGGTATCGCGACATTGTCGTTCCGACTGTAAACAACGGGCAATAACACGTATATTTTGTACATTGATTTATTGTTTCAAGTTTCAAAAATTTTGTTTTTTGTCTCGCGCCACACACAGCCTTTGTTGAAGCTTGACTTATTATGCGCAGGTAATACCTGTTTCATAAAATTAACATGTGCCTATGGAAAGTTATTTTATGCAGTACTCCAATATACTTGTCTGAGTATTCACATCTGACCTCGCCTACAAAAAACTTTGATCAATATCCAGAATAATGAATTGTTCTAGAATTTGGTGGAAGTTTTCCTGTTTTTTTAGATACAGTCGTGCTTGTTATTCAGTGAAGCCATAACCATGATGTAACAAAGTGAAAATAATTTGGGTAACGTATATTAATACAGGCCTCCGCCCACGTAGGTCCTTTGTAGGTCCGATAATCGGGCCTTTCATTTTCCACCGGCAATCAATTTGTTTTTTGTAGGATGTATGCTGAAATAGTTATTTGTGATAAATGGGGCCAAAGAAAATTTTTGTTCCCCGAGGGCGCTTTTTAGGGTTCCGTAGCCAAATTTGGCAAAAACGGAACCCTTATAGATTCGTCATGTCTGTCTGTCTGTCTGTCTGTCTGTCTGTCCGTCCGTATGTCACAGCCACTTTTTTCCGAAACTATAAGAGCTATACTGTTGAAACTTGGTAAGTAGATGTATTCTGTAAACCGCATTAAGATTTTCTTACAAAAATAGAAAAAAAACAATAAATTTTGGGGGTTCCCCATACTTAGAACTGAAACTCAAAAATTTTTTTATTCATCTAACCCATAGGTGTTAGATGAATACACCTAACACCTATGGTAATAGACCTATCTATGGATAGGTCTTCAAAAATGATATTGAGGTTTGTAATATCATTTTTTTCTAAACTGAATAGTTTGCGCGAGAGACACTTCCAAAGTGGTAAAATGTGTGTGTGTCCCCCCCCCCCCCCCCGTAACTTCTAAAATAAGAGAATGATAAAACTAAAAAAAATATATGTTGTACATTACCATTACCACACTGAAATTAAAAAAAATTGGAAATTATTTTTGTTCTTATTTAAAAAGGGGGGAAAATCTGAGGGTTGAAATTTAAAAGTGAGATAACTGTACTGTGTGGGGTATCATATGAAAGGGTTTACTTTGTACATTCTAAAACAGCTTTTTAATTATTTTTAGTTATGATAGTTTTTGATTTATCGGGGAAAATGTCTAAAAAAATACCGTTCCCCCCCCCTTATCTCCGGAGTTTACCAATGACAAATTTGAAATAATTATGGTCATTAGGAATTTACGTATATTTTACAGGAAAACTATAGCCAATGCTCTAACTAGCATAGTTTTTTTGATATTAATAATACACCTCTACAAACAAAGTTAGTCTTGCGGTTCATTAACAAAGGTAATTATTTATTAATAATGGTACGGAACCCTTCGTGCGCGAGTCCGACTCGCACTTGCCCGGTTTTTTTTTTAATACGTCATAAATCGTAAACCGCAATTTACCTTTCATTCAATCAACTCAAATATTTAAAAAAAACATTTAATTTAAAACTTACTACAGGTTTGTACGGAACCCTCAGTGCGCGAGTCCGACTCGCACTTGGCCGGTTTTTTGAATTCAGAGCGAAGTGAAGGATTCTATAGTAGAATCCCGAGCGTAGCGAAGGATTCTAAAGTAGAATCCTGAGCGTAGCGAGGAATTCATAATACGCCGCCCGAGAACAAAAAATTTGGCCCCGAGTGACACACACTATTTTTCATCATTACGTAAGAGAAAAAGCTAGGAGTATCAACCTACCTAGTATATGCATCAAAGCAACCTACTATGTATGGACATTACCTATACGTTTAAGCACCAATCGGTGCGCTGCCTGGCGGTGGGCGGCCGCTTCCTCGAGATCGGCAAGCTGGACCTGTCCAACAACACCGCGCTCGGCATGAGCGTGTTCCTCAAGAACACCACGTTCCACGGCATCCTGCTGGACGAGCTGTTCGGCGCGGCGGGCGAGGGCGACGACAAGGCGGCCGCTGCCCGCCACCGTGTTCGGCGAGCGCGAGCTGGAGCCCGCCTTCCGCTACATGGCAGCCGGCAAGCACATCGGCAAGGTGCTACTGCGCGTGCACGAACGCGGACCAATCAGAACAGAGAAATGAAAAGTCCCATGGGCCTAAAAATTACATTTTGCTCCCGCTATCCTCTGAAGCCAATATTCGTTTTTCGAATAGGTATGATGAAAAATATTACTCAGATAATGTATATATTATATATAAATAAAAATGCTAAGCGCAAAACTCGAGAACGGATCGAACAATTCGGCTATTAAAGCTACGATACCGATATTTTATAAAAGAAATATTTCGTTAAAGATACATTCATTTAAAATATTTTTGTAGGTTTACACAAATTTCAATACAGTCAAGAAAATAATCTACAGGTATAATAGAGGTGGGAAATGGAAATTAACGGTGGATGGACACTAAAGGCATGAAAATATTTCTCGGACTGAATCACAATGTCAACCGAATTTCGACCTATCTTCACAGAGATTAGCCGGATTCTGCGCGATAGGTATATATTATAGTCCACAAGTATGAGCACATTTTATGGCCAGCCCGAATCAAAACCATGGACCTCTTTATATCTCGAACATGCTTTCCTCCAGAGTCTAACTCTAGAACAATGAGGCAGTTACAGTCTGAATTAGTATTGAAATATTTTTTTCAATACAGATGTCAAACATGGCGCACTTTCAGAGGCTGTAGTTATGATTCGAAAATTGAATCTTTCGCATAGGCATCTTACTTTTACACGGTCGTGACTTACTTTTACAAGCTCGACACTTACTTTTGCAGTTTAGTTTTAAATTTTCCAAGTCAATTAAAAAAGTTTAGTAGCAAGGAGTTTTCATACATAGAATATAATCGGATAGGCTTTTTACGAGGAAAAATGAATGAATCCGTACGTTTTAGCATTGAATTTCCAAAATTCTTTTAAATGTTTGTTGATTATATTTAATTACCAGTTTTAATTTAATTATTTTCAACATTTGACAAAAATCGAATAGGCTGTATGCGCGTAGGTACGAACCCGTAGCCTAGTTTCGTTGAAAAAAAAAAATATGTCCAGGTGTAAATACGTGCCCTTTACTGAATTTTTTTATTTTTTATGTGATAAATTGATTATATTTTTGTTAATATGAGTTCTAGTACTAATGATGAAATGGAATTAACTCCACCAGATATTTTATCTGAGGCGAAAACTGCGCAAGATGGAATTTTGCCCCCAAAATCTCGAGAAAGATATATGACGGCTTACAATAATTTTATTTCATGGAGAAAACATAAAAAAACTAAGTCATTCTCAGAAAATGTTTTGTTAGCTTATTTTCATGAATTGAGTGGAAAATATACCATCTACATTGTGGTCAAGTTATTCCATGTTAAAAACTACTCTCAAAACACATACTGACATAGATCTCCAAAGTTACCTAAAATTATCAACTTTCATGAAACGGCAGTCACAGCAACTAAAATTCAGTGAAGCTACATGCTTCGAGAAAAATACCACTGAAAAAACTACTGAGTCTATATGATTTGAGCGATCTTCAACCCGTGTACAGCAGCAAATTTCACTGAATTTTAGTAATTGCTCAAGCTTTACTCTCAATTTTCAGAATTAATTACTATGTACGTATGTATGTTTAAATAAACTTGTAATTCTTTGATTTGTTTATTACTATTTCCCACAACTGTATTGAAAAACGTCGTGTGATACACGGGTGTGAAGGTTATTGCAAACTCGTGACATTAAAAACCCTCACCTTCGGCTCGGGCTTATTAATGACAGCTCGTTTGCAATAACCTACTTTCCACCCTTGTATCACAATATACTATAGTAACTCTTGATTGTACAGCTCCTTACGTCATATTTCCTTGTTACTGTACTTGACTTGATCTTTTACACTTTTTACTATTGAAATAATTTTAGGGCTTGATTGCAGATTGATTGTTTCGCTATTCAAATTAGAATCCATATAAGACTTATTATAAAAATTGGAATTAAACCTGTTAAAAATTTTTACTTACAATATTTTATAATGTTATGGTTACTGTTTCGATTAATAAAATATAATTCTTTATTGACAGAAAAAGTACAATTATTTACCAATTTTACACAATGGGTCCATCTAATCTGACTAATTATTAATAAATCTATCAAATAATAAATAAAATACAAACAATGTGGGATTAATGTAAAATGAGAAGGGTATATTATTATGACGGAGCTTTTGTTTAATATATCACCTTTTTTACGTTGAGTTTATTTAATTGAGACTCTTCATCGGGCGCCTGTCTAATTGGCACCTTATTTAAATTCCCTCTGGTCATTTTGGTAGTGATTCCAGTACTTACTTGTTTTGAATATTAAGGCGAATTATCTACTTTTAATCTTTGAAGAGAGCATTAGGTAAGAAGGTTTCTTGCTATTTTTTATTAATATGAAGGGCATTCCGAAGCTTTATAGTATCTTCACTTGACGATAAAACACTTTGAAGTTTATTTGAAAATATTATGATAATACGCGGTAAAAATATTGCCTAAACATTTTCTGTGGTGATATTAAAACTTTACATTATAAGATACTGTAAACTAAACACAGCTTTCGAACATTTCATTGTAGCAAATTGCAGAACCGTTTAAATTTTTTTGAACAACTCTAACACCAATGTTTAAATATTGTAATTCGCCTTAAGCTCTTCTTAATTATGACTGGAATTTTTATACTCGGATAATGGTTAGCGTCTTTGCTAAGCGGACCGGCGATTTTATTTCCACTTTATAGCAGTAGTATTAAACGTCTCGGCTTCTCTTATGCAAGAAAGAGAGGAGACCCGTAATCTTGTTTAAGTGCATCTTACTTGTACCGAGAGGAATAAAACCTTAAGTGTTATGTGGTAAAAATGATATTTTTATACAGTAATTCCGCGGAATAACTTTATTAAAGTCGCGCCGGTGATATTATAGAGTTTTGTACAAATGGCATGCGAATCGTTAGCAGTAAACTTTTTTTAGGTAAGTACTTAACTTAACTACTATTTTTTCTCTCTAGCTTATTTATGTATATTTAATAGGTATGAGCATATCTAAAAGATTACATAAATACTTTTATTATACCCCTAAGGCTTTGCACTTAAATTCACCACGTATAATAAAAATTAATATCGAATTAGAAAAAAATGGCTATACAGAAAAATAATAAGTAGTAATAATATACAGAAAAATAGTATGTGTTAGGTGGGCATTCAAAATGTAGATTTTAAAAGAATTTTCAGATTTTTTTCTGAGTAGGTAGGTAGATATTGGGGCTGATTCTGTATAACACAATCTCTAAACTAAACTAAAATGGCAGCTTTAAATCTAGTTCTGTTTCCTTAGGAAGTATTATGAAAGGGTTAGCAATATTTGTAATGCTCTAATTTTAGATTAGTTTAGAGATTGTGCAATACAGAATCAGCCCCAGTGAGGCCAATTCTGTTAAACACAATATCTAAGTCTTAACTAAACTAAAATGAATGCTCTAAATCTAGTGCTGCCCCTTTCCACAGGGATTCTTATGAAAGAGATAACAATATAAATAGAGCAGTCTATTCTGTGATCTAAGTTTAGAGATGGTGTTAACATCGTACAGTTAACCGAGTTGGCCTCAATGTCTTTTAAGAAGTTTTATTGTGTAAACTTTATAGATAATCGGTATTAATTGCAAACATTGAAATAGAATGAGACACTAAAATTCTACATCAATGATTACAAATTATCAAGTTTTCAGCTGTTCTAGACACTCAGAGCAGCTTGCAGAAGGAAATTTAAACTTATTTAGTAAAACTTTGTAATACTGTCACTTTTTGGCAAAAACTTATTATTGCAGATGCCAGAAAATGAGAGTATTGAAAATTTTTAATCGATTTAAGAGTCCTTCATCAAGTGGGCCTTAAACTACTTTTTAAATTAGTTAACTTAGAACTTTATATCAGCATAATTATTATATGGTGTCGTATGTTAATATCTATTATTTCACTCCTACACGGAAAAAAATGGGGTCTGGCAAAGTTTTCATTCAAGAATAAAATTATTCTCAAGTATATTGTTTAGTCTCAAGCATATTTTTACTCAAGGTAACAATAATATCTTGAATAAATTAAAATGGAATTCTTCTAGGTATATAATATTATTCTTCATTTATTTATTTACATCAAGAATATTTTTTTGGATCAAGACGATATTTACTCTTGACTGTAGAAAACATTTGCATTTTGAAACAAGTAATTAAGAATTTTTACTCTGAATATAAAACAATTTAGCTTAAGAAGCTCAGAGATTAGGGCCAAGAATAAAAAGAAATTATTGGTTTAAGAAAATGTGTAAATTCGTTCAACAATAATATTATTGTGACAAAAGTTTTATACTTTTGATTCAAAATACGTAAAATACTCATTTTAAATAAAGTCTACTATTTAAAAACAAGAAAATTATTGTTTCATTAATGCTCTCAGAGATACTTCAATTTCTTAACCTAAGAATATGGATTTAAATATCAGCCAAGAACATAGATTTTATGTAAAGAAATTTTTTTTTTCATTGAAGATTGATTGATTTTACAGTAAAAATCTGTCTATATTGATTTGAATACTTACTGTTCTTCAATTACGAATTATAACTGTCTGCCATTGAGATCTCTTTTTCTTGGCAAGACAAATTCAACAGCTTTGCTGTGAGTGCAATGGCTCTTAACTGAAGAATATCGTTTTTAAAATTGATGAAGAACCAACATTTTAAGTCAAGAAAATATCTTCTTCGGTGAATATGGTTATCTTTTACAATCAATTATATGTCTGTGTTAACTGGAATACTTCAATATTCTTTCGTGAAGAATTACCTAAAGTTCTTTATCTAAGAATAACTTATTTATGACTGTACAAAAAATACTTTTTTGCTTACAAGTCCAGACAAGAATGATAAAAAATTGCATTAAGAATTTATGTATACATACTTCAACAATAATATTGTTTAGACAAGAGTTTCTTTACTTTTGATTCAAAATACGTTAAAGAAATATTTTAAGAATCTATTATTTAATAACAAGAATATAAATTTTTTATAGCTCTCAAATGACAACTAAATTGTCTCTTCACCTAAGAATACGGATTCAAACATCAGCTAAGAATAAACATTTTAGGTAAAAAAATATTTACTTCATTGAAGATTGATTTCTTTGACAATTAAAAATTGGTCTCTATTGATTTGAATTCTTACTGTTCTTCAATTAAGAATTATAACTGTCTGCCATTGCGACCTCTTTTTCTTGGTTAGACAAATTCAACAGCTTTGCTGTGAGTACAATGGCTCTTAACTGAAGAATATCGTTTATATAATTGATGAAGAACCAACATTTTAAGTCAAGAAAATATCTTCTTCGGTGAATATGGTTATCTGTTATGTAATTGATAACAATTATCAATTATATGTCTGTGTTAACTGAAATATTTCATTATTCTTTCATAAAGAATTACCTACAGTTCTTTATCTAAGAATAACTTATTTATTGACTGTACAAAAAATACTTTTTTGCTTACAAGTCCAGACAAACAAAAATGATAAAAAATTGCATTAAAAAACTCATGTACCTATATTTTACGGGTAATACTAGAAGATGTAGTAAACCTAGGTTTACACGGGTTTACTTAGTATTACACAAACGTTTTGGGTAAAGTTCGAATAATAAGTAAAATAAATTTTAATTCGGAATTTACCCATACTCCTAGGTCTACCTAACTCTGGCTGGATAATGTTAGGCGAGCGAAGCGAGCTCGGAACTGGGGCACTCCGACTCGGATAGTGTAGGTGTACGGTTATTTCCTTTTTATACCACCCATAAATAAGACCGTCGACCGGACCTTGGAGGGGGTGAGAGGAGAGGGTGAAGTCTAAGGAGTTTTCCTAGTTTTAACCTACAAAAAAAAACTTCATTGAAGATTAATTTCTTTGACAATTAAAAATTGATCTCTATTGATTTGAATACTTCTACCACTAAAGCCCACTATCATCCCACTGCTCAGGCACTGGCCTCCACTCTCATAGTAGAGAGGGAATTAGAGCTTAGACCCACCACGCTGCTCCAATGCGGGTTGGCGGGCTTTAACGACTATTATCATGTAAGTGATAATAACCGGGACCGACGGCTTAACGTGCTCTCCGAGGCACGGGGGTGAAACCGCCAACTTCCTAACTCCGGGCTAGTATGTACCTACTGTGAATTTCTAGTCCGAAAAACCCAACACTTATTGTGGCCCGACCCGAGACTCGAACCGGTACCTCTTCAGCCGCAGTCAAAGACCACACAACCAAACTACTCGGTGGCCGCAGTCAAACATTGAGTCAAGTCAAAAGTTGAGACCTCTTTTTCTTGGTTAGACAAATTCAACAGATTTGCTTTGATAAGCAAACCGTGAAACCGGGCCAGAATAAGTTGAGGTTTCTTGGTTTTGAATGGAAATCAAGAAAAATATATTTAAGAACAACAGTTTTGAATGTAAACAATAATTTTCTTGTATGAAAACTAAGTACCTATGATACAAACATAGGATACAAATAAGCGTTTTAAACCAAATTCACGTTTCTTGGTTGTAGCTTTGAAATCTTGAAAAAATATTTAAGAAAAGATTTCTTGAGTCTAAAACAATAATATTCTTGAATTCAAACTATGATTCAAATATGTGTTTTGAACCAAATTCACGTTTCTTGGAATTAGTATGCAAAACAAACTACCTATAGGCTATAGGTTAAACTTGTGTTCGGTGTTGCAAATGCAGTATTTCTCCCAAGGTATAGGGAAAATAATTGAACATTCCTCCCTTCACTTCGTTGGGCTATAACCGTGTGAAGTCAGGTTTGCAGCTAGTAGTGATTATATTATAAAATACATATATACCACACATGGGAGGCCCTATGTATCACATAATCGGTATATTATCACTAAGTAGCTATTCTGTTCGTTTTACATATTTGTTGTGAGTAAGTCCTAATAATTAATATTGACAAAATAAAAATTAAATAAGGATAGTTCGGAAGAAGAGTTATTAGATTTTACGCCGCCAGAATTAAAGGAAGTAGCAAAAAAAAATTTCTTCAAACCTATTTACCACTTAAATCAAGAGATAAATATAAAAAATTGTTTTATTGTTTCAAACCTTGTAACAAAACCTCGATCCACGCGTACGAAGTCGCGGGCATCAGCTAGTAATATTATAAATGCAAAAGTTTGGATGGATGGATGTTTGTTACTCAATCACGCCCGAACGGCTGAACGGATCTCAATAAAATTTGGCACAGAGATAAATTATAGTCTGGAATAACACATAGGCTACTTTTTATCCGGAAAATTAAGGAGTTCCCGCGAAAACAAAAAAAACCCTCAATTTATGCGGACGTAGCCGCGGGCATCAGCTAGTAATATTATAAATGCGAAAGTTTGAATGGATGTATGTATGGATGGATGGATGTGTATGGATGTTTGTTACTCAATCACGCCCCAACAGGTGAACGGATCTTGCTGAAATTTGACACAGAGATAGATTATAGTCTGGAATAGCACATAGGCTACTTTTTATCCCGGTAAATTAAAGTGTTCCCGCGGGAACCAAAAAACCTCAAACCACGTAGACGAAGTCGCGCGCATTCGCTAGTGTCCTATTATGTATGCATAATGATATGTATGCATGATGATTATTAATAATAATTAATTTCGTAAGTAGTAAGTCAATGTCAGGAAAAATAGTGGAGACGTAAAAGATTCGGCCTTATTTTTGGTAATTAACATTTCGTAGCAGGCAACACCCTTTTTGTCTTGGATGTGCCGGCGCAGTATACGGCATCCGCATTACGTCTTCTCATTCTGCAAGTGTTAGGTCGTGGTGATTCTTTTGCGTTGTTGTTAGATTGTGTTGTGTTGTGTGTGTTATAACTTATAAGGTAAGTGTTTAATTGGAATATAGATAATAAGTTATTGTATTTTAAAGATGTACTGACACACGATGAATGACATGGCGGCTAGGCGCCATGTTGTGAGCAAAAATACCTGCCTATTCGGTTCGATTATGGTTTCACTTGTGAAATGATAGGCTGGTAGTAGCTGCTTTTTACGTCCAGGATCTAGGCAGACCCGGCCGGTAGATGTAGGTATCTATCTAGCTGGTGAAAATACCACCAGCCGCCTGACCGTCAAGTTTGTGAAGTTCATCGAGCTCAGGCAACTTCTGATTCCAATCAATCAGCTTCAAATCTTTGCGGCAAGGCGGCAAGCTGGTCAGAATCAGAGGTGTCTAAGCTCGGTGAACTTCACCAAACTTGGCGGTCAGGCGGCTGGTGGTATTTCCACCAGCTAGATACCTACATCTAACGGTCGGGTCTGTCTAGATTCTGGACGTAAAAAGCAGCTTCGTACTTCGCTGGACTGCCTTTAACGTTATGTTTCTGGGTGATGGAAATATATGTACGTAATCACTACCTACCTTAATGAGCTAGAGGTTCTTGTTACTGTAATATAGGTACCTACCTTATCTACAATGCTAAACCTGCTGAATGCTTATTCTTCCCGGCTGTTATTACATAGTTACCTACTAGATATTCACTAATTTATGTTCTGTCTATTTGCAGATTTAAATCAAAACCTGTATCAGCACCTATCCTACCTACTATCTATCTATAATAATAATGGAGTTGCTTCTTAGGGAATGGAATATCCCACAGGATATAATCACAAATTTTAACGGTAGGTGAATATTTAGATTAACATTTTGTCTGGAAAAGGCCATCAAATGAGTACTCTACTGTACTACTTACCTAATAATATTACTATTACAAAAAAAAATGTGCAAAGTTGTAAATAATAGCATAGTGTCATAAACACAATTTTAGTGTGTTAATGAACTATAAGCTGATTAACAGTCGGTACCTTTTCGGAGATAAGTGGGAACAAACATATTCTTCAAATCCCAAGCTTTCTCATCTACTATATAAAAATAAGTCGGGTTTTCCTTCCTGACGCTATAACTCCAGAACGCACGAACCGATTTCCACGGTTTTGCATTCGTTGGAAAGGTCTCGGGCTCCGTGAGGTTTATAGCAAAGAAAATTCAGGAAAAAATTCAACAGAAAAGCGGGAAAGTCTTTTTAGCGGGAAAGCCATCTGGTGGCGAAACGGAGTTCGCCGGGTTTGCTAGTTTATAATATTAAGTAGTAAACACGCGTGCTTTGGTAGGTATGTTTATCAATTTTGCAATTTTTATATGTTTGCTATTGTTTTCAGAATCCTGGAGATATTATACAAAAGAAAATTGATGAAGTAAAAGTAAAGGCTCTACGCAGCAAGTAGTTTTCAAATTTCCTTACACGTTTATGCTATAGCACAACACCGAATATAATTCATAAAATAGTTATAAATCAGTATGTTGATTTGAGAAGTTAATTCATTATTAATGATTAGTAACAATACAAACGGTGCTTATAATGATGGTATAGGTAATAATAACCTGCGCCAATAAAGGAATGAATTAAGTTTCGTTTCTTTATTGGGGCAGGTTATAATAAAGTAAAACTCACATAAGAGTGAGCTATGTTTATTGGCGTTCATAATATAATTATAATTAATACCATTGATGACCTTCTCGTTTGCACATTTTGAAAGATATAAAATCACTTTATGTGAAGTTTAAGTTAAGAATGTTCATGATAAAGCGATATTATAAAGATATTAAGTATTGTATTTAAGATGATAATTATTGAATTACTAGGTATTACTGGGTATAAAAATCTGATGGTATAGGTCCAATTAAGAAAAATCTTAAATGGCGGCGCTAATCTATACTTCTCACGAGTGAAGCTAGGCAGCTAATGTAAGCAATAGTTTGCGATGCCCCCTTATGTAATATCACAGTAATAACATTATTAGGTAATATTATTAATACCTAGAATATATTTAAATAAAATGATCAATACTGTTGTTTCAGGAAGTTTATTTTTTAATAAATGATTTCATAGAATTGAATCTATTGTATTATTTTATCTATTATTAATTTGATTACTTACTTATTTACCTACCTCTATTTTCAGGCATGAAATGGCACGCGGAGATCAGATTGAAAGATGTGACGGTGTATCAGGCTCGAAATTCTTTAAGTGAGTTTTAGTGCTTTTTTTTGTTCATTTCATGTTTCAAATGGTACTCAATAATCATGGTATTTTAGTGAAGCCGTTTCAGTTCTATGTACAGCGGATTTAAGAGCTTTGTTATATACGGAGTTAAGATTGTCTTATTTGAATTACAATAGTCTTGGTTCAATGGATAAGATGCTTTTCAGTAAATATTTTTCAGTTCATCGTTCGATTTATTCAAGCTAAAGTTTAGTCAGAATCTGACTGACTAAACTTCAGCTTGAATAAATCGAACGATGAACTAAAAAATATTTACTGAAACGAATATTAACCATTGAACCAAGACTATTGTAATTCTTCAAATAAGACAGTCTGACCTTCGTATGAAACATGCCATGATTTTAATCAAGAACTGAATATTCTTACAATAAAATACTTTTATTATTGAGGCAAGAGATTTCTGATCTCCGTATGAAACATGCAATGAATTAGATCAAGAACTAAAACTTCTTTACTGAAGTACAGGGTTTCTAGATCAATAATAATGACATTATACGTTGGAAACAATCTGATCTTCGTATGAAACATGACATGCATCGAACCAAGAACGATTTCTTGCAGTGAAATACACTATTATTGAGCTAAGAGATTTCTGATCTCCGAATGAAACATGCAATGGATTAGATCAAAAACTAAAACCTCTTCAGTTAAGTACCTGCACGTTCTTAAATCAACAAAATTAACATTATTGGTTGGAGAAAATCTGATCTCCGTATCAATTGCTTATTGTTTTTGAATTAAGAACTGGGCTTCTTCACTGAAATACGCATAAATATTGAACTAAGAACGTTGATATTATTCTTTCTAGACAATGCAACTCTCCGTTTAAATTAGATAATATTATTAAACTAAGAAATAAAACTTCTTCACTAAAAACGCATGATTATTGAACTAAGAACATTGAGACTATCTTTTTAAAACAACGTGATCTCCAAAGAATAACTTATAGTTATTGAACTAGTAGCTAAAACTTCTTCACTCAAGAGCATCAACTAGTAACTAAGATTGTTGGTATTCTTCACTATAGATAAATTGTTCTCAGTGTGAAAATAGAATTAATTGATGCAAGAGTTAAAGCTGCTTCACTGAAATATGCTGTAGCACACAGATAAATAAATAACATTCTTCTTACAAGTCATTTATTTTTCATACTGAGAATTTATTTTCTTGTAAGAAAACTCCGGGATCCGTTTTACAAAGTGTTCAACTGAGAAAAGCACTATTTTCAAATATATTGTTTAATCACAAGTATGTAAATTCTAGAAAGAAGACACATATCTTAACTTAACTATTTATTTACTAGCATTGAAAATAATTGTGTTTTGATACAACCATTTATTGTTTTCCCCATATATGAATCACGGAAATTCTTGACCAATAGAATTATTCTTGATCAGAAACAATGACATTTCTTGTCCAATAAATATATTCTTGATAATAGATATTACTCTTCATACTCGAAGGAGTAATCGGAGTAATCAAGCGTAAATTCGAAGAGTACATTCTTGATTTAAGACATAATTGTCTTAAATTTGAGAGTTTAAGATTCTAGACTTAAAAAATAATAATTACTTATGCAAAGAAAACGTTGCTTTCTCATTGCAAGAATAGATATTGCCTTGGTTAGTGAATATATATACTTGGAAGAAAAATGAATAACAAGACAAATATTTACTAATTTTAAGAATATAATGTTTTCCCCATATATGAATCACGCAATGTCTTGACCAAGTGAAATATTCTTAGTTTAAAACAATTTTTTTTTTCCGTGTATAATCTTCTATATATATGGTAATTTACTAATTTACCAATTTCAATAATTCTTTTTTTGTAATATAGGTAAGCACCTGGAGAGTGACATAGGCATACTTTTTATCCCGGAAAATTAAGGAGTTTCTCCGTGAATAACAAAAAACTTAAACCACGCAGACGATATCGCGGGCATCAGCTAGTTTTATATAATATGCAGCTTTATCGATATCACAAGTCTACCAGCCATCTACTTCCCGCTGGTCCGATGTCATGTGGGGGATACCCAAGGAGCGGTAAATCGATTTCTATCCCCATCTACCGGATAATGATTGAAATAGACGTGTTATTTATGCATCGTCTATAGCGCCCCATGGCGTCATCATGTTAATAACTCGGAATTTCATCAATAACTCATTATCATCATACTGGTGTAGTTTTTGTTTATGATTATTGAATGTAGTGGCGTGGTAGAAAAATTATTGTATGGAATAATCGATTAATATAGTATTTATAATAAGATGTATGTATGTGTTATGCCTTCTCTGGTGGTGTCGGAATAGTGCACACATCTACACCAAGGCAGTACACCCGGTTTTGGGTTTTTCAGAATAGGTTCAGCTAGATTGTACTGTAATAACATACATAGTCATGTTGTTTGAACAAAAAATATATGTATTACACTACAGTATGGGTGCTCAGTTGACTATTATAAATTTCAATACTTAAAACATTTTTGAGCCAACGACCTTAGATGCTTTTTGTAGAAAAATCTCAAAGTAAAACACAACATACTGTATCTTCCATTTCAACTTCACGACCAACCTAAAATAGAATTTTAATAGGACCTTTTTTATCGGCAAAAATTGGTAGGCTTATAAAACTATCTCAAGGTTGAGCTTTATATCTATCTAATAAAGTTCAAAGGAATGTTTGTGAAGACTATAATCATGACTAATTTTTATGGCTAATAGAAAAGTAGGCTCATAAAAACGGCCCAATTCCTAGAACTGTATACCTCTTCAACAATTTCGTCTTAGATCAGGAAAATATTCGACGTTTTGCCGCAGACTTCCGTTTACACATTCATACATACTAATGATCCACGTACGATTCGATTTGAGCTTTTTAATTAGTCGAGATGTCTCAATCAACAGCCTAAAGACAATAACCGACGGTACCCATGTGAACTCAAGATTAGGGATCTATTTTATTTATTTATAGCCCCGTAAACCTTAGATTGCTAATTAGTTTTATGGACATTTTTATTCTAGGGACGGAACACTTTCAACTTTGAATAGAGATGATCACTGACTACATAAACTTTTTTAAATCACTATCGTAGTTTATTAAAATTTATGTTTAATTTCTTTGGGGTTTTGTTTCTCGTTTTGGTATCCAAGAATTTTCTAATCCATATCCTCCATACTAATATTATAAATGCGAAAGTGTGTCTGTCTGTCTGTCCGTCTGTCTGTCTGTCTGTCTGTCTGCTACGCTTTCACGGCCCAACTACTCAACCGATTTTGATGAAATTTGGTACAGAGATAGGGTACATCTCGGGGAAGGACATAGGCTACATTTTATCCCGGAAAATTGAAGAGTTCCCGCGGGAATCAAAAAAATGTATCTGTTCAACCGATTTTGATGAAATTTGGTACAGGGAGAGGTTGTACTCCGGGGAAGGACATAGGTTGCTTTTTATCCCGGAAAATTGAAGAGTTCCCGCGGGAATAAAAAAAACAATCCACGCGGACGAAGTCGCGGGCATCATCTAGTATTTTATATATTTTATATAATCACTATCGTAGTTTATTAAAATTTATGTTTAATTTCTTTGGGGTTTTATTTCTCGTTTTGGTATCCAAGAATTTTCTAATATTTTATATTATACAAGTAGGTATCCGTCGTGAAAAAATTGTCGTCTTAGTTGGAATACCAGAACCAAACATAGATAATAGTATTTCAAGACGCGAACATGATAGGAATCAAGCGATGAAAATCATTACAGGAATCTTTCCCGATTGTCCAAACCCTTACATGACCGTAAGATTGGGAACATACAACCCGCATAAAAACCGACCGCTAAAAGTTTGCTTTGAAAAACAAGAAACTGTGAAATATCTACTTAGGAATAAAAACAAAGACAACAGTAACAATATCCGTATTTATCCTGACCAAACTCCATATCAACAACAACACATTAAACGCCTGACGTCAAGAGTACAGAAAGGAGAAACTGATCTTATTATAAAATACATCAAGGGTATCCCGAAAATTATTAAATCCAATTCAAAAGTTATTAACAGTCAGCAAGGTAACTAGAATACGAGAATATGTATTTACTTAATAACACTGGTTAATTAAAATATACTTTATGTAACAATCAACAGAAAAGGAATCAGGCTAAAACTGTTATATTATAAACTGAAAATAATTTGATAAACAAATAAATAAATAAACTAAAATTAAAATGCTAAGCAAAAAAATAAAAACCTAAGTGTTAGTATACCTACTCATAAGTTAAAAGCTAATGTGACCTCTTCACTACAAAACTAGTTTTGTTAATTATTGTTATCATACTTATTTTAAAAGTACCCTCAGATTACCTATGTTTTAATTTTGTCAGTTCGCCTTTACATACTTTATTAATTAATTGTGACACAAACTCATAAAATGTTATAACATGTATTTACAAATTATGTATTTACAAAAACTATGTATTTTCTCATTGTAAGTGAACTGTTTGTGTTCTTTATGAGAAATAAATGTCTCTAAACCGAATATTTTAGAATTTTAGTTATTTATGTATTATTAGTAGGTATGTAATGTTTATTGTAATATATCGTTTGATCATATTATTGCACTATCCCGCTCCTTTTTATAGGTTGGGTTGACTGGAGGAGATCACTTTTAGTGATAAGACCGCCCTTGCGCACTTTGTTTTCTGTACTTTTTAACTGTTTGCTTTAGGTATATCTTTATGTTTTGTGTAGCAATAAAAACCTTATGTACCTATCTAAGATGTTAGGCTCTATTCACATCGGCGCAAAGTCACACCACAGCGATACGTCTCCTATTGAATGTAATAAAGTAAAATCTTCTACCACGTCATGTGTGAAGCGAAATACTTAGAGATAAAGTTTAATTTACTTTGTAATGCCTATTTCAGAGTAGCGTAGAATCAGAAGCTTTGCTTTGACGAGCTAAGACTGCCACAATGTGTTTCGAGCCTTAAAATATAAAACATTTAAAATGTATGCGAGTAAGACACAACAAAATAACTTATCCATCCTTATCAGTCCATTCACTCCACGTCCACCTCCTCCTCCACAGTCCACTTTAATAATACCAAATGTTTATTGATCAATTTTGTTGGTTGATTGCTGTAATTAAACTAGGTACGTGTAAAATGTATATCTAATTATCTAATTGTCACTACGGATAAGTTTGTGACAAAAATATACACGTACATCATACATTGGTTTGTAGCATTGTACAGAATATCTACTAATAAAATCATGCGGTTCCGTATATTTCTTATTTTTATAAGTGACTATTGTATAATTTTATTAAGGATGGTTTATTTATTTATTGCTTACTGATTATTTAATTACTTCACTGGTTAATCAACATAATAGTACATACCTACCTAAGCCAAAATAGGATTACATTTGCAAAACAGTGTTATCATGTCAATTAAGTGGTAGGTACGTCTACAAATTAGGTACTCTATTCGTTATTCAACTAAAATATAAATTAAATCTAAATTAAAATCTAAATTATAAACTTAAAACTAAACATTAAAAATAATATCATCTATCCCGCTGCAATGTTTATTTATGTAATGTAAATTTTAATTTCGTTAAGTTGCAGGTCAAGTACTACCAGAGATTAACAAAAAGTCGCTCTACACAAGATTAAGGACATAGTTTAAGGATATTTTGTGGAAAAAAGGTGAGCTAATTAACTGCCAATAACTATAGTAATCTGGATAAACTCAAAGTCATAGGAAAGGTGGAGGGCAAGAGACCACGCGGCCGATTATCTAGCCGCTGGTCTGACCAGGTCAAGACGCTCACGGGCCTCCCGTTTATACATACTGCCCCCGTTTACGAAAAGCCGAGGACAGGACGGAGTGGAGTGTCGAGAAGTGTCACGAGGTCACTCAAATGCAGACACGATCTTCAGTAATGAAGAAAGCGACCGAGAAGAAGAACTATAGATAGGACACATAATACAGGATGACGGATTTGACAATTAACAAACTCTAGATGAACCTCATATTTTTTACATATTTTCTGCCGGAAATTTTCCCTTCTACTATATACATAGATTCGATTATATTTTGGTTCAATGACTGAAGCGGTAAAGAATACTTACGTCAATATGCTAAAAAGTTTTTTAAAAGTAATTTATTTTTATATTTTAGACAATAGAACCCTAATAACGAATACGATCACAAAATTTTATCATGCGATCATTATACTTACCTTTTTTTGGAATCTATTACAAAACAAAACACGTCCAAAACCAAATCACGGAAGGATCACGGGGAACAATAAAAATCTGGCGCCAACTTGTCAGAGATTATCACACGTTTCTGTAATGACGGTGAAATTAGTACTACGTGACGATTCAATGAGATTTTTTGTACAAAAGTAAAAGTTCCGACCACTATTCCATAGTGACGCGTATTCGGAAGCCAAGAAACGTACGTGACTTGAATGTTAGTGATTGTGATTGAAATGCCACATCCAGTAGAAAGCTCCGTCGTCTTATGAATGGGAGAACCCGGGTTGAATGGCCAAATTGGGAATTTATAATTTACTAGATAATTTCCGCGACTTCGCCCGCGTGGACCAAGTTTTTTCGATTCTCGCAGGAACTCTTGAATTTTCCGGGATAAAAAGTAGCCTATGTCCTCCCCCGGGATACAACCTATCCCTGTACCAAATTTCATCAAAATCGGTTGAACAGATGGGCCGTGAAAGCGTAGGCTACAGACAGACAGACAGACACACTTTCGCATTTATAATATTATATATAGTATGGATTAATTGTCTTTGGTCTGGTCTGGTGGAAGGCTTCGGCCGAGGCTAGTTACCTCCCAAATGGCAAGACGTACCGCCAAGCTATTCATGTGCCATGTAGAAACAAATTGGGCTTAATACCACTGCCATACAAGGCTGTGTTCGGTCCAATGGTGCCATTCCACCATCTCAGGATCCCCGAAGTTTATCTACTGCACACACAGAAGCTAAATAATTATTAGTTTCAATATAATATCATTTAATTTGAGCGGTATATAGTAAAATACAATTAATAAATAAAAAGCTAAATTCTTAAATAACAGCAATTAAAGTTTCAATTTATAAATAATATATTTTTCACACCACTCGCTCAACAACGCCTACATGGCCTGTTATCTAAGGTTAAAGTAAGACATTAAATCCCTAGGGTTATAATGTTGTACTGAAATCCATTATTCCCTAGGGTTATAATGTGATTTGAATTTAGAATCATCGCGCATCTGAAGCAAGATCTGAAGGAAATTCTATTCATTCCAAAGAGGTTTTATTCATAATTCTTATTGCTATATCCATAAAGTCTAATTTCGGTAAACAGAATGTGTTCTCAGCAGGCGCGGCCAACTCGATTTTCGAAAACCGAAGCCGTGGCCCACTAGATTTGCACTGACGACATTTTTGTTTGTCGAATCGAGTAGGCCACGCCAGCTGAAAGAAGTGGTTGTATCGCGAGGTGTGAAAAGTAGAGTATTCACCGTAGGGGTAATGCTGTATTAATCTTGGGCGCCCCTAATTCCCGCGCTACTCTCAGGATTCTAGATGCAACACCCTCGCTACGCTCGGGAGCTACTCTAAAATCCCTCGTTCTGCTTGGGATTTATCCCGGCGCCCGTGACATAATACATCGCATTACCCCCGTGGTGAATAATCTATTTATTATTGGATAGAAGCAGGCGTTACTTTGCGGACGTCCATAACAATGAAAAAAACTAGAAGTTTAATTCGCTATACTCCGCCACAGAAGGCAAATCTATGTGGTACAGTGACCCGTAATCGGAGCATCTTCAGGAAATGATGCCTTTACAATGCACGATTGTAAAGTTCAAGTACATTCGTCTACAAGTACTGCAATCATAATATATAAGCAATACTGTAGTCTATTTTAGATTATAGCTAAACTACTTAAAGCTAAGATGTTTCCAAATGCGCCCTGGTCAGAAAAGAAGCCCACAAAAAACTCAGCTGGGTTAATCTTACAGCCGAAGCAATAGACTCTTGTTTCAAAGATAAAGCAAGAAATATAAGGTGAGAATGAATTAATGACTAATGAGACGAGAGCCTCAGCATCCTCGCAACTATGTATTTATACGAGGCACGCGGGGTGCAGTGTTACATAGTGCGTATCGTGTTGCAAATTTAGTACGCTAATTTTAATTTAATAGGTGTATTTAATCTTGACTTGAGAGATAGCTCAAAATTACACTCTTTTGTGGAGGCGAAAATACTTTTATTCGTCATATTCCTGCGTTAAGACAAGAAAATCTGTCTTGTTTTAACACTATAAAATATAATGATAGAATAGGTATGTTTCATTTCTGTTGCAAAGCAATTATTTACTCTCGCAAAATAAAACTTTGATATGAAATCCAAAATGAATTAGTCGACTTTATGACTAAACTATTACATTTTATTTAATAATGTGAATAATTAAAATTCCTAGAATCATTCGTTCAATATATTAATTTTTAATTATAAGGTAGCTTACATTCTGATTAAATAAACAGATTGCATTTGTATATCTACATTTATTTTCATTTTCATCATGCCCTTCCTAAAAATAGGTATCGACCTAGGGTTAGGGTTTTTAATTGTCGCTTTTAATAAGAAAACTTAATTTTTCATAAATAAAATACCAGTTGTTTGAAGTTTGGTTTTAGTCAGTGATTTGATTCCAATAAGAATATTCGAACGATCAGCTAAACGAGCCACCTGTTCAGGCTACATAAATCTTATAAGGAAAACTGTACAGTAGCATACACTACGCACGCGTAGCACTAACAACTCTTGGTCTTGCAAATATCTATGCCTAACTAGAGCCTCTCGCCGTGATTGGAGGAGCGAAGGCAAGGCAAAGTGAATGTCCGCCAATCGCAGAGTATGGCGTAACAATAGGTTGGCCTACGCTTGTAGCAAAATCGCTATCCGATACGGTAGTGCTTAGAATATACTCACTTACCGGTGTACTTGTATTTAGTAGGTAGGTACATAAGAGATTACTTTACAGCGCTTTTGATGAACAGACAAAGGTTTCTTCAAATAATCAAATAAATATTATAAATGCGAAAGTTTGGATGAATGGATGTATGGATGGATGTGTGGATGGATGTATGGATGGATGATTGTTACTCAATCACGCCCCAACGGCTGATTGGATCTGGATGAAATTTAGCACAGAGAAAGATTATAGTCTGGAATAGCACATAGGCTACTTTTTACTCCGGAAAATGAAAGAGTTCCCGCGGGAACCAAAAAAACCTCAATCCACGCGTACGAAGTCGCGGGCATCAGCTAGTTTTAGTAGGTACTAATACTTTTAAGTATGATACTTCGTATGCCGGTTCAACATATCGACTTGAATACGTGATTTTCGCAAAGCATCTTATAAGAGTAATTTTTCGTGCAATTCTCTTCTGCGATTGCAATGCTAGTAAAGATAAGTCTTTAATAAAAATATTTCCTGAATATAGAATAGTAGAATATAAGTTACACTTCTACTACAAGTTCAAGTAAGTTGACGTGAATCAGCTGCGTGATTTGATGACTCAATAAGCTACTGGCCTATAGATATGTATTTTTGAGATTTAGTCGACCCGCAAATTCGAACTGCATCTGTATGATACACCATAAAATATGATCTTGTTCTACAAAGATAGAGAGGCCTGAACACAAATGGGAAATTAATGTGAAATTATTGCAAGTTTCTATGACGAAACTTAATTAATAGACTAAAGCAGAAATAAACTACACTATCAATACGACAAATATGCAAATATACATATGTTTGACATCACATTTTCAAACTCCACGTAAGCAGATGTTCAGCTATCAAGCGATTATCATATTAATTATTTTGTTATACAAAACGTTAAATGAAAATAATATCGTTTCATAATCGAGATGATTAGGAAAATTTGTTGAAACTAAATAGTGAAAACGTTTTATTTATAACGTTATTATGATCGGCTACTGCTTTGAAATTACCCGTTGACACTACAAACTGGTCCATCATAGAAAGTGCGTAATCTATGCACCTGCTCAATAAAAACAACAGACTACCTTATTACAGCTAATAAGATTCCAATAAATTAGGGATTATTTCATTAAGCCACAAATTTAATAAATCCAGTTTAGGCGTTGCTTAATCAAAAGGCTTGGCCCCGAAATAATTCGAACCAATTGAACAATTGGATTGTAAAAAATATATTATGAAAAGAATAATTTGTATTTTTTGCCCGTTTCCATATTTTAAACAATTATAGACCGCTTAAGTGATTCTGTTCAAACAAGAATTTATAGGTAGTTAAATTCATTGAGCACATTGGAACACAGCGTTCATAAAGAGGATGAGATAAATTAAATGTTTTAAAACTGATTTAAAGGGTTACAACATATAAATACAGGTCAAGTACGTGTCGGAGTTCCTCGCATTGAGGAAGCCTTATTTTGCCTTTTTATGTCTCACTAGCTGATGCTCGCGACTTCGTACGCGTGGATCGAGGTTTTGAGGATCCCGCGGGAACTCCTGAATTTTCTGGGATAAAAAGTAGCCAGTAGGCCAAATTTCAGCCAGATCCGTTCAGCCGTTGGGGCGTGATTGAGTAACAAACATCCATCCATACATCCATCCATCCATACATCCATCCATCCAAACTTTCGCATTTATAATATTTATATTATTTGATTTGATTCTGCATAGCGAGCGTAATCAGTCACTTTATCTCTCTCGCGGCTATTCGATGAGAAATCCGTGAGAAAGTTTTGTCGCATTGATTGTGCTTGGGCTGCTGGATTAGCAATTAAACGAAAACCACGACAAAGACGTGAAGGCAGCAGTTGAAAATTATACATTAAATTTAGTTTTAATTAATTATTAATAGCTATCAGGATTGCCTGTTACTTTGTTCGCGTGAATCTAGGTCTTCAAATTGTCCGAAATAAATAAAAAAATACAACGAAGCCTCAATCATTTATAGCATGGTTTTCTGCTTGTCTGTGTAAAATACCAAAATTGGTTTCATCGTCTCTGAATAATTTTTGCCCGATTAAAAAACAAAGAGAGAATCAAACCTAATAAAATTGAAAGTTTTGTTTTTAATATGTTTGGATAATTTAATATTTCGTTCGTAAATAGGTACCTACGGTTATATTTCGTTTATTTGTGGACTAAACATCGACAAAGACATTATTCTCTGCAGTCTACAACTCTACCACCATCTCTGCATAGCGCAATTTTATTACGATATAAAAAAATAAAAACGCAAAAACGTTGTTCGCCGTGGAACGTCAGTGAGGTACAGTTGAAGAAAAATTCATTTAGATGATGAGAAGCCAATTAAATTATCATAATATACCAAAAACAAGAATGGGTATTTCCAAGATTACATCAGAAACCTATGCTTCCACACCCACTGAAATTTTAATTGCCAATTAACTTATTTTAATTAGTTATTTGTCCATTTAATGTATCAGTATAGATTTCTGATAATTTATAGTATCTTTGCCAAACTTACTAAATTTAATTAAAAAATTCGGCATCACTATGACAGTGATATGAAAATCTCTGGATGATGGATTATTTTATGCTACGATTTGTAAGACGAACGACTATAATTTTATTACTGTCAATACAATTGTGTCCGGAAATGGATGGAACGTTATATTCAGCAAGTTTAAGCATAAATATTGTAGTTTTATCCATTGCCATATTAGAGTTCTTGTAATCATGTCCCATGTGTGCCAAATCAAACAGCCCTAAAGTTGTTTTTCTGTTTTGAAACGTCGCGTGCTATTATACTCTATTACATGACGTGTGCCCTCAATTTAAATAAACTTGTAGAATAAGATCCCATTATACCTACACATTTATTACATGTAACCATTTATCAATATTAACCAACAATCAAGGTAAGAAGCGACCGCTTATAGTTCATTTGACATGAATTGCTAAACGCTGGGCTTGCATTGCTCGAGGCATATTGGACTCGACTGTACATAAACGCGTATGTCGCGTGGTTATCCACTATTACGGCTGTCCCATTTCAAAACCTAGTAAGGACTTAAAACTAAATTTTACAGGAGAGCGCATAAACGTAAATAAGACCAGCCTTTAAAAAGTATTTATGTAAAATAAAATAAATGCGATTGGTTGTTTAAAATACTAAATAATGAACGAATAGCACTACACATATTAAAATTTAAGTGTGTATTACATTTTTTATACCCCTTACTAACTTTGATAATTGATACGCGATGGTGAGGTTCATGTAGTTGATGAGTTTCATAACATAGTAAGAGCACTTGCTAGGTTTTGATAAGGTTTATAAAATATTTAGTTAATTTATCTCATTGATTACATTCTAGTAACTATATAAATATGTACTTATGTAAATTAAAAAATATTTCATTGAATAGAAAAGTTTATTAAAAAAGTTATTTAGTAGATAGAAGAGCTATTCAGCTGCTGCAGACCAAATCCATCATTTACCAAATCGAGTCATTGACGGGTAAATTCATCTTAAATTATACCAAAATGTATTTCTTGATTCAGGCATCAAACATACCAATTTATTAATAATTTCTTCTTTTTATTTTTGTTTAATGCCCCTTGGAATGAGAATACTTTTTAACCGACTTCCAAAAAAGGAGGAGATTCTCAATTCGGCGCGTATGTTTTTTTTTTTTTTAGTGTATGTTACCGCATATCTCCGTGGTTTCTAAACCGATTTGAATTTTTTTTTTCAGTGGTTAGAGGAAGCTCTCGAGGTGGTCCCATAAAAAATTCTGACTCCAAATCCTCAACCCTGACAATAAAACGTTAAAAATAAAAATTCTTTCTAAAAAACCCACTGTAAAGTACATAATTTAATATAAAAAATTCTTTTTAAACAACCGACTTCAAACTCCCGCGCCAAATTGTTGATATTTTAAAAACTGCTCGACCGATTTCGTAAAAATTTATATGGGACCACATGGGACCTTTCAAATAAATCATCATCATAAAGAATCATCCAAATCGGTCCACCCAGTCAAAAGTTCTGAGGTAACAAACATAAAAAAAAAAAAAATACAGTCGAATTGAGAACCTCCTCCTTTTTTGGAAGTCGGTTGAAAATAATTTTTATTTCTTCCCACTATGTTGAAGTCGGGCGAGTCTGATGCGTAAACTTTGCTTATCCTTGTTATACCCGCCCAACTTCAACATAGTGGGTAGAAATAAAAATTATTTTGTACTTTACAGTGGCGTTGGAAGTCGGTTTTTTAGAAAGAATTTTTATTTAGGATGGACAGTGCAATCAAATTTTTTCATTAAAAGGTCCAATTCCTGGAGGGGCTCATCAAATCTGAAAAATAAAGTTTCAAGTTAAGTCCTACAAAGTAAAACAAGTCTGACTTAAAATTATTGTATTTACATAAATAAGTTATAAGTAAAACCTTGTCAGGGGACACATGTAGCTAAATCGGTAGACTTCTTTTCAATAATTGGAGCAAATGAAAATGATGAAAAAGTCACCAAACGACTCATGAAAAACGCATCTTTAATATCAGGCATCTCTGGTATAATAATCTTTTTCTGCAAATCCATTGATACATATTTAACTCTGTTTGAGTTTTTGCATTTTCCATCCAATCTGTATTTTTGTAAAGCCAACTCAGATTTGAACTTATGATTTTCATACTTATTTCGTTCTTATTTCTTCAGGCATCGAGTTAGCATCTCCGTACTTCTTCAGATCTTCTTCATACATCGAGTATTCTACACACCTATCGCCTTTCGGCATGTGAAATGATATTTTTAGTTCTTTTATTTTTTGCCTAAGTATATATAATTCGATACCACACTTAAAAATACGATTTTTTTGCTTAAAATCTTTGTACATTGGCTGTACTTCCTCCGTGTTCAACCATTTCAAAAACCTCGTAAGGCGCATCGACCATATGAAAACCTAGTATATCTCTGAAACTTACTAGGTTTTGAAATGGTTAAAGTGACTTACTAGGTTTTTAAGTGGTTCAACGCAGTGAATAATGGCACTTACTAGGTATCGATGCTTAAATATATCTGATAATTTTTGAGCTTTCACTTCTGATGTTTTTATATTGGGTAGGGACTTACTAGGTTAGCAGATTTTCGCAATAAGTCTCTTTTTGTAATAAATGTCCCTTACTAGGTTTTGAAATGGGACAGCCGATTAACCATGTCCCGTCTCGCTACTACTAGGAGATGTGCAATAAATTATACGAATTATATGTTAAGGTGCGTACGTGCCCCTGTGATATATTGTGGTATGGCTACAGCGCAGCGCCCCGGTGTCAGCAAACACAAAATTATACACTCGCCTCCGATATTTGCGCCCAACAACGCTAATGCCCGTATACATGTGCGTTGCCTTTTTTATTTTTTATTGTTATTCGGTAAATGATAGCCTTCTAGATGACTAGAGAAATTATTGCTGCAACTGAGTATAACTGAGAGAGCGCAGCGCAGCGTTTGTTTCGATGACAATCGGTATCTGTCTGTGTCTGCTGTCCCCGCTTTGTCATTTTGTATCTTGTAACTTATTTTAAGTAATATCTTATGGTTGTCAGCAAATCACGTATTCTAATCGACGGAAAGAATAGGATTTTAAAGAAAGTAAAACTGGCATATTCTTTTACGCGTTCTATTTTATCCATAGATTAAAATTACATTAAAATTACATATTACATTTAAAATTGTGTTAATAAATGGCGCCAAGCACCAAATTTGAAATTAATTCAGCTTACTCGTTTGTACTGTTATAAATTGAGTTTGACGCCCTCCCTGATGCAGTGGTGAACGCTTTGGTCTTATAGGTGGAAGTTCCGGGGTTTAATTCGAGTTTTGATTTTAAAATCCGAACAAATTTATCTATACAAAGTATTTAAAAAATGCTATAACAATTTAAAAAAGTACTAGGTTCTGAAAACTACAACATGCAATTAAAAGTAATATCATTCTGGAGTGTCCGTGTAAAATATTATTGGAGATTAAACGAACTTACCTGAAGTGAAGTTCTATCCTAATTATACGAGTTGCTTCGCCCGCTACCATCTTAGATTGCATCATCACGTACTATCAGGTGAGATCGCAGTCAAGGGCTAACTTTTAGTGGATAAAAAAAAAAAAAAAAAAAAACCCGTAACCATATAAAATAAGGGAACACAATTACACATACACAAACTATGACATTAATTTTATTAACTAAGAACAGCCTGTAGATCAATTCTTGACGATCGGAAGCCGAGCATCGCCGGCCTCCGCGCACTATGTTTTATTTAAAATACCCTCTTGTTTGAATTTTAGTTAGCTGCTAGTTAAATAATTGATCTTGTCTTGTTTATGTTTTATATAATTTGCTAAGTATATAAGTGTGCCAAGTATTAATTTATTGTATGTTGCTTTTTAGTTATTTATTATTAGTTGTATAGTTAGTAGAATTTAATTTTTATTATATCCGCATAATATATTATGTAAGAGGAATGTGCAGCACCCAGACAAGTCGTCGAGGCTTAAGAGTGTTAAGAACCTAAGCAAATGTAATAAATGATTGTCAATAAATAATAAATAAAAAAAAAGAGATTAGGTATACATTGTAGTAATACGTCTAGGTATCGCCTTTCTACCACTTACTTGAAAGCAGAGAAACTGCAGGTTTTTATTTTTTAAATTGTAGGTTGGCACGCCGGCCTACCCGCTCTGGGCGCCTGTAGTGTCACTCATTTAGTTGAAAGTCTGCCTGGAACTTTAATATTTCACTTAGCAGGGGATTTAAGGGCTGGGAGGGAACTAATCTCTTCGGACGAAGCAACTCGTATAATTAGGATAGAACTTCACTTCAGGTAAGTTCGTTTAATCTCCAATTATACTTCCTTGCTTCGTCCTTTGAGATTAGGTATACATTGTAGATTTTGAAAGAAAGTGAAATATTAAAACACTCTTAGTTTGATCATAATATTGCAGTTATCTAAGAAAAAGAAATAACTAAAGAGACATTATGATTTATACATGATATAACGGTTACTTCACCCGTATTTAAATAAATTAGGTTTTTGTTATTATATAAATTAATATAAGTAATACCAAATTTGTAACACTTTTACATTTTAATCCGCTTCAGTGTTAAGGATAGATAGAGCAAACTGATTAGATTGATCACACTAAATATCTCTACGGTAAAATCTGGCAAACACCATAGAGTTGCCGTTCCACCCAACCGTAGGTATTTCGTATTTTATCTAGATACTAGTACCCTTTCTGTAAGCTGCAGAGGTCGCTGCATGCCTAATAGAATGAGCGGAAAATATAGAGGTGTCAACTCCACTAATTGATAGTGTGTCCTTTATCCACCGACTGATAGTATTCGTAAATACTGATTTATATAGCCTCTTAAAACTGATGATTAAGGCATTTTCATTATTTCTTAGAGACTTCGTCCTATCCACTACTACTACTACTACTACTACTACTACTACTACTACTACTACGTTCGCTACTAGCGTTTTTGCAGGACAGATTTCCGGCCGGTCTTTATAAAACAGGATACTTATGCAAGGGGGAGCTGAACCTGGGCGTGATGTTTTTAATAAATCATGTATCTATATAATTATCGGCTCATTAGTAAAATATATATTTTCTAAATGAATTTTTGCAATAGTCTCCCTTGCAGTCACCAGGATGAGTTAAGTGACGATCTTTTTAGTCGAATCTTTTAAATTCAAATTGTTATTGGGATACCAATTTGACAAAACTATGGATGGATCCCATGTTACATTATATTTTGGGGCTGGAGGACGAAGTCTGTCGAAACCCTTGAAAAGCCTAGTAACGCGGTCATCAGACCCTACTCTCGATCCTATAGGATCAATGACAGAGCGGAGCGATGACTGTTTAATGATCTATATTGTAAGCCGGACTGGAACAATTCAGTTAGAAAATAAATTACCATAGGGGTTGACACTTCATTTTTTTTTTACAAAATCTAGCCAAGCGCTTTGTTGCGACATCATACTATTTCATTGAATTTGATAGGGAAGCTATCATAATATCTAAAGATAACGGTGGTACGCCCCTCATGAGTAATGCCGTCCTGATAACTTCCCCGCAATCAACGTGAGCTGGGGGTGGCATTTGGAAACAGCCATGGAACAGTAATAATACACACAACACAATTCACAACAGGGAAGGCTTTGAAATAGTGGAAACCAGGGTTGCGTGGGCCAAAGCGGAACCAAGACTGTACCCTCAGCTTGATCTGTTATAATTTTTCTTAAAACTTTCAATATAACAGCAAAGGGCAAAGGGCGGAAAAGCGTAGAAAGATAAACCTTTCCCATCTAGTGTGAACGAACATAAATGCTCCGGGATCTCTAGTCCATGCGACATATTTCTTACATTTATAATTTATTCTGGAGGCAAAAAAAAATAAAGGTCAACGTGTGCTTGTCCTGAGGCTTGTACCATCATCATCATCATCATCATCACCTCAGCCTATTAACGTCCCACTGCTGGGCACAGGCCTCCACTCTCATAGGAGAGCGGGAATGAAGCTTGTACAATCTTATTAAAATCACTAACTTTAGATCCCATTTGGTATCTGGATGGGATATTTGCGACTCTGCATCTGCTATTTCGTTATCCTCAGAGCTTATATATAAAGCAAATAAAAATATCTCGCGAGATTCAAACCACTGCCTCAGAGATCTTGTTATTTCAGTAAGGTGTGGAAATCTGGTTCATATACGATTGATATACGAAATAGCGGTTGTGTTGCCGATGTCCCTAAAAAAAAATCTGTAATTTTTTAAATTTCTTGGCGAATGTTGAAGGCCTAAGAATGCAGCTAGAAGTTCTAGGTAGTTAATATGATTGACAGGTTCTGAACTACTCCACTGACCATTGGTGGTCCCCTCACCGTATACCGCCCCCCACCCTTTTTTACTGGCATCAGAAAAAAATTCTAGACAGTAGTTATCTTGTCTAATGGGGTTGACTGTCACTTCAATAGATTTTAATCACCATGTAAAATCAACCTGCAAAGACTGAGGTAGCGACATGTAGCTATCATGGTTATTTGCATTACACAAAGCAAGATCAGATAAATTTACATCTTTCCATATGTTTGGTATGTAACATCCAACCATACTGAAACGCGGGACAAGCCGACGTGAGGAGTCCTACCAAACGTGCAAAATGTCTGATTTTCCAACGATTTGAATGTAACGAATGTATCTCTTGTTTTATTAATTGTCGTTTATGTGAAACAAACGTGAATTTTTTTCGTATCTATTAGGAAACCGAGGTATTTGCAAACGGTATTCGGGGTTAAACAGCTCTTTTTTGCGTTGATGATAAATCCTAAGGACTCTAAGATACTTTTAGTATGTAAAATATTTTAGAAATTATGCATATACTCGTAATTGAATAACATGGTGATCGGCGAGGCACTAAAACGCGAATGAGTGACACTACAGGCGCCCAGAGCGGGTAGGCCGGCGTGCCAACCTACAATTTAAAAAATAAAAACCTGCAGTTTCTCTGCTTTCAAGTAAGTGGTAGAAAGGCGATACCTAGACGTATTACTACAATGTATACCTAATCTCAAAGGACGAAGCAAGGAAGTATAATGTATCAAATATTCAGCCACAGATTTTATAAAAGTAAAGCCTAAATATTGATATAATTATGAGTACCTACATTAACTTAATGATTGGTTCCGGGCATACTGTTAAGTCTTTAAATTTGATGACCATTTTAAACAAAATCATACTTTACGCAAGCTGTGACGAATGCAGAAGCGTAACCGACACGGCCATTAAAGATATCAATAAATTCAGGGAATGACAACGTAATTACATCGAGCGCACACTGAAAATGCCCGTATAATAAAGGAGCTCTGGCAGCCGTGGCCGGTTACCTCCTTCCATTAAGCAAAGGCTTTGTAATCCAATTAAATTCTGTCAAATTCCGAAAAAAAATTGACAATTAAATTATATATTGTCTACGGAACATCAATGCTGGCAGTGGAAGCCTATTATGTGGATTATGTAAATAACTGAGCACAATTATCAATATTTATTATACTTTGAAATATTAGTTTGAGACAAAAATATATTCAAGCGTAGATCTTACGGCCAGAACCTTTGAGATCTGAATCGAGGTCAAAACTAAACAAACAAAGGCATTTAATGTTTCTATCTAACGTTTTGGTGTTTATCACAATGAATAACAGACATTTAAATCCTCAATACATTAATTCTGGTACGTCATGTCTTCATACGTACTAATTCATTTCTTAAGTTATATTTGGCAGGAGATTTATGACCATGATTAATGAGAAGTTTAAAAGTGCCTACTGAATATTTTGCTCATAATGCAAGCATAAAAGATTAGGCTTGACCAATCAGGAGTGCCATATTCTACTAATTGGTCGTTAGCTACTGCACGTTATGGTATTAAACTTTATCGCCTTATGTGTTGAAGAAAGTTTCATGATTGATTTCAACAACTTTACGAATATGGCCGATCGGATCGCGTTTATGGGCCATGTCGGATCGAAGATGCGGTTCATTATATGAACTTAATACATTGTAAGAAATATTGTGCATACCTACCGAATAAACACACAAAAGTAGGTAACTATATTTTCTTCAAAATTCCAAAATCCGTGTGTTGTATTTTTTTACTACTTATTCAGTACGGATCCGAACCGAACTGGAAATAAATTACAGACGGAAATAGTACCTATTATAGATTCAAAAATATTAGAAATAATCTTTACACAAATCGGGGTGTAGATTAAAAGGTTTATTTCACACCCTGATTCAAAACCACGCGTCCAAAATCTCGTAAAATATCTAGTATGAAAAAAAAGCTCGAAAAAATTACTAGCACAAAATCATGATACATGTAAGTTATAATTTAATTTAAATTAAACAATACTACGATAAACGATATAACATTTTATGGAAATCAAAATGGTAGTTGCGCTCCACCTACAAAATTCACGCAGAACTATTTATGGGGTTGGAACAGGTAGCAGGGTGTAAGTGTAGCGATTTTGGTTAAATTATATTAAGGGTTGAATACAGATGGCGACAGTGTTTCTGTTTAAGGGATGAAATGGTGTTTTGAAAAATTATTATAGTATTAGTTTAGTTTAAGTATTTACTTTAAATTAAGGTATTTTGATTTTACCTTGATTTACAGTAAATACTTAAACTAAACTAATATTAACTATAATAATTTTTCAAAACACCATTTCATCCCTTAAATATCTGGTAATTAAAGGACTTATTTCCAAGGGAATCGGTTAAACACATTATTCCCCAATTGATTGAATAAGTAGGTATAGAAACTGGAAAATTTTCATGTAAAACAGAATTTACCGGAACTCCTTCGGTTCGGGTTCAGTTCAGTCTGTGAAAGTTTACTACTGATATTTGAGGTTAATGATTAGAAGGCCTGATTTTATTTTTTAAATGCTGCCCAGCCAAGTAACCTTCTATGAGCTTCCTTATCGAAATTGTTTCGATACAGTTGTAAGGGGCGGGATTGTATTTTAATTGGTTACTCTACAAAGCGGCACTTTATAGAGTACCTATATGTTGGTAGGTACCTACAAAACGGGAGTTGTATGAATAAAACATGTGCGTGACGTCATGGATGACGTATCTGATCCGCATGGTGTCATATTGCGCACACGCTACGCACCTGTGCTTTACGACCTGAGATTTTTTGTAAATATTTATTAAAAGAAAAACTGCAAACTTAAATATTTCAAACAATGAGGAAGAAGCTGTAAAATAATCTTTCAGTAAGTTCCTCAACTTGATGATTATGATTATGGTTATGATTATAATAATATGATTAATTTTTCATGGTGATAATAATAATATGGCGTATTTTTCCAGAATTTTCCTACAAAAAATCATTCATTCACTTCTTGAGTTTATTATTACTGCAACGGAACGGAAGGATACGTTAAAAAGACATATTATACGAGTATTATATATCAAATTAATAATAATCCATACTAATATTACGAGTATGAATGCGAAAGTGTGTCTGTCTGTCTGTCTGCTAAGCTTTCACGGCCCATCTCCTCGACTGATTTTGATGAAATTTTATACAGGTGTAGGTTGTATCACGGGGTAGGCCATAGGCTAGGTACTTTTTATGCCGAAAAATTACAAAGTTCCCACGTGAATCAAAAAAAATTATCCACGCGGACGAAGTCGCGGGCATCATCTGGTACATTATATGTTTTGGAACAATGTGGGAATAGATATACAGACATACGTACAAATACACAAACAAAGACTTTTCAACCGATAAAACTAAAAATAGAGATCATTATTAGTAAGCGACGTCACGGATGACGTAACGCGCCGCGTACGGTGTCGCACTGCGCACACGCTACCCACCTGTCGTCTATAACCTGACACTTGACAGTATTTATACACAGCTGCCTATGCGCTTATTCGCCTATAACTTGTGTCCTACTGGAAAGATTTGATACGCTTTATTCTTGTGTAAGAATATTTATAATTGTGGCACTGACTCTCAGTTTCTTGCACGCTTTTCACGATTATTACCTATACCAGTGATGGTTGATACTTGATCATTGCGAATTTGATTTGTGAATCTGTAATTGAAACAGTAAATTCTTACTAAACTAATTGCTAGTATCATGACCCCTTATTGCACCGCGAATCAGACTGAAAAAATTCAGAACTTGTATCAGGAAACAACCGGTCAACCTCCTTTGTGTTTTCTCCAGCCAACCTGTCATCGGCGAAGTAAATTGTGCCATGTTGGTACAAAAGGAAGAAGAAGAAGTCTAATTAAAGTAATTAAATTTGACGTTTTTTTTATTGTTTCAGATATGAGTTAGCCCTTGATTACGATTCAGCGATGGAAGTGAGAGAGAGGGTAATATAAATGAGAGATACGAGTACTTAATGATGGTAACGGGCTCACTAGGTAAGAGTATGGGAGGTATATAAAATGTATACCCATTACCAGGTTTCTAAACAATATCGTACCTCTTTATCACTTAGCGGATCGTCTTGGCCGGTTAGGTACCTACTACCCACGGCCGAAGCCCTCCATCATACTTACGAAGAATTCTTGCGTTTACAATTAGTGAAAAGAGACGTGAGAGACTTGTTTCATTATTTTGCTGCAAGAAAACTAGGACGTTTTTCCTCCTCGATCAAATGAGTTGATATTGAAAAAGCTGTAATTTTTTGTAATATCCATACTTCCATGCTAATATTATAAATGCGAAAGTGTGTCTGCATATCTGTCTATCTGTCTGTCGGTCTGTCTGTCTGCTACGCGTTCACGATCCATCTGTTCAACCGATTTTGATGAAATTTGGTACAGGAATAGGTTGTATCCCGGGAAAGGACGTACCTAGGCTACTTTTTCTCCCGGAAAATTCAAGAGTTCCCGCGGGAATCAAAAAACCTTAATCCACGCGGACGAAGTCACGGGCATCATCTAGTTTTTAATAATGGAGCTTTGAGAAACTAACCGTTAACTAATCAAAGGTATCTAACATTGATGTATAATTTTGGTACCTTTGTATCTAAGCTTAGACTAGGAATTCAACACAAAAGAATGAGATAAAAATCAATTAACATTCCTTTGCAGAGTCACTGAATAACTTACAGCCGAAGCTTAAGTAAAAGTGATGTCTAAGTTAGGCTTTGATATTCCAAGTTCCCACACGCACCTGTCTATAGTACGCAGGCGCGTAGGCGCACCGCTCCCATTAACATCTTTGACGGGAAAGGATAATTTAAGCTTAGAATAGCACGATAATAATGGAGCAGATTACAAAATCCATCAGACATGTTGCCCTATTAACCACATAGTAGGTACAAGAAAAACTGGAACAAGTAAAAGACAATTAACTTTATGTAAAGATTAAACTAGCTTTTGCATGCTACTTCGCGAGTATTAAGGCTCTGCCATGGATGGGGTAAAATCGTTGTTAAAAAGGGGGGGGGGGGGGGTTCTAAGGCAGTTTATCTATTTTAATCAGTGGCGTAAGTATGATTGAGAAAAATATTGATTATGATGTTATGAAGAACTTTAAAAGCAACCGTTGTATATAGTACTAGCGGTCCGTCCCGGCTTCGCACGGGTAGCACTTGATCAAAATAGTCCATATTCAATGGTCAGTCGGCACTGAGACGAACAACTCCACCATACGTTCTCAAATTTTGTTCAGCAAACCACTGTGAACGCTTGGCACTTGAGTCTCCAATACGACGTATTTTCGCTGCGATCGCCTGGGAACAATGTTTAGAACTAACAACTAAGTTGAGACCTTGATCTTTGAGGCTTTTCGCAGTCTGTCTACAGCAGTTAGATATTAAAATGTTTAAAAAAATATTGGTAAGTTTTCTTGTATTTATTGTTTGTCTTGACAAATTTGAAATAAAAATGTCTTGACAAATATGACATAAAAGACAGTCTGAAGTAATAGACTTATAGAGGTTTAACGTAAAAAGTTAAATTAGGTGAATTTTTCCGACTTAATTCACATTATTGTAATTTTCGAAGGGATCTCTAATTTATTTTAAAATAAAATGTAGCCTATGTTACTCGCTGATAAAGTAGCTTTCTATAGGTGAAAGAATTTTCAAAATCGGTTGAGTAGTTTTTGAGTTTATCCATTACAAATAAACAAACAAACAAACACACACACAAACAAATTTTTCCTCTTTATAATATTAGTTTAGAAGTTTAGACAACACACATTACGTCAGTTATGCCCAAAATATAATATCTAATAACGAACTATGTACAGGATAATATTACTAACAGGTCCTAGGTACATGAGATTATAATTTTCTGCAATAAACAGCTTTAGTTAAAGTAAGCTCAACATTATCAGGATCAGAATATCGCCCGTGACATCTTATACAGCGTCTATTTTGCCTAACAACCTCTTGGAACGAATCTCGTCCGCCGAACAAGGTAATGGTCAGGGTAATTATGAGCAACAACCACTAACAATAGCTGGCCGAGCTTATTCTACCTATAGATATAATTAAATGTACAATGAAAATTTATTTCTGTACATTGAATTAATAAGGCTCAAGTATTTTTTTATGAGCATCTTAATCGAGAAACTTTGAAAATCATTGTTGGAAAACGAATAGTTTTCTAATTTGAAAATTAAAGTGTTTGAAATAAAATTCAGCTTGGCTGAGTAATTAATTATTCTTTTTTATGCATGCCTCTACTAAATTTATAAGATCGTAGAGTAGACTACGGACTATGATAGTGTAAGGTGTAAAACTACGACTCGAAAGGCATCGCGGGCAAATCTAGTGGCATAATAAGTGCCGGTGTATTTTGATCAACGGGCAACGTGCAGCAAGTAGCCGAAGCGGGGGGAGCGTAGACCCGTGCGTGCGCGCGCGCCGGGCACGCGCCCCACCGCGCCGCGCGCCGCCGCGCTACTTAGAGTCGGGGGTGCGCGCCACCTCCGCCAATCCACCGGCAACCTCCGCGGCACGCACACGCGCGCTCCACTTGACCTACTATCGATACACTCGCGATGCCCATGGCGGCGATTCACGCATATCAAAACCTTGGCGTTAACCAAAAGCTCACGCAACTACAGTCTCCCGCGCCGAGACGACTGGCGCCTGCTCCCGTTGACAATACGCGGTGCAAAAAGAAGACGTATCTCCACCAGCCATACCCTACCCAACCTGCATCTGTGGCTCGAAGAAATGCAAGGGAAAGAAATCGAGTGAAACAAGTTAATAATGGATTTGCAGCGCTCCGTCAGCATATTCCGTCAGCTGTTTCGGCTGCTTTGGCAGGTGGCAGAGGGTCTTCCAGAAAATTGAGCAAAGTGGATACTCTAAGGCTAGCTGTTGAGTACATCAAGAGCTTAAAACGATTGTTGGAAGAGAGTGAAGAGGGGTGTTCAGATGGGCAGCTGAACCTGGGTTTAAATAGCAGCTGTGGGCCTCAGACGCCTCCTTCATCCGAAGAATCCCACTCTCCTGCACCTTCACTCATATCGGAAGGTTCAGCGGGACCTACTTGTCATGATGCCTACGATTCCTACGATCCGATGAGCCCAGAAGATGAAGAGCTGCTTGATGTTATCTCCTGGTGGCAGCAACAATGATTTAAGGTTAGTTACATGTTAGGTATCTTTTGTTTTCACAATTAACTTTTCTTTGTTTTAATAATGGAAAATGTGCTGTTGCTTAAAATATATTGAGGACTTCGATGGAACGTAGCTATAAAAGTTATTCGTGAACTTGGCTTACTTAATGTGGCAATGATAAGATACAAGGTTACAAGAAAAATTGATAAGATAGGTTAAAATGAAATCTTGTGAATAGGTCCTTAAGTGTGTTGATTTATGCGCCGGAGCTTTGATAGTTCGAAATTCTTATCACTTTGTTTACATTTTCGTCGCGACTTTATTGACTTAATAGTTAGGAGAATTTTTTGTCGTCTAGATGATGATAAATTTTAGCTTTTAATTATTTTCGGCGTCCTTGTTAGTATAAAAAAGCTCAGGTAAATATCAAAAATGCTAAGCTTTTTGTCCTATTCGTTAGTCACGGTTAGGTACCTACCGGGTCAGGTCTACGCTTTTATGTTGCACAATTTCAAAAGAGATTTAGGACCCTCTGCCTTACGAGCCAAAAGGTAAACACATACACTATTATAGCTACGCATTGAACCGTCGTCGGGTAGACTTTATCTATTCATTGTTAAATAACGTTGGCACAAAAGATTGTCTTTGACAATAGCGAATCTTAAAATATGTCGTTTCATAAAAACTTTATAGGATAGGTAAATTTTTTTGCGTGGTGTTTCACTATCCAACATTTAAGACAGGTTTTTAATAAGTAGGTGCATTTGAACCCGCATCTTAGCTTCTTATTTCGCTAGCCAAGCAACAATTACTTCTAACAATCTTGTGGTTCGTCCCGCATGTAGTGAGAAAATTGCACATAAAAAGTGGCGTATTCTAATAACAACAGGTCCTTGGAGATCGCTCTGATTGTTGCAAGTGGAAACAGGTTTAGCATCACTGCTGACTTATGTTTGTTTATCTCAAATCAATACGTCGCATCCGGTCAATGAGAGCTGTCGACACATATTTTTCACCATATGGTCAATCTTTAGAGATCGTCTTAAATTCGGTAGCGCCATTGAAAAACCTGAAATTAAAACTCGCAAAAAATGAGTAGCCCACTTCGCCGCCCATTAATTTATTGTACCGGAAGACGAAATCTCGAGAGGAAATAGAAGGGCGCTGAGGGAGGCACACGTGTTACAATATTTGCTAAGCGCTAAGCAAACATCTGGTGATACCAGTTGGGTTTCATGGGAATGATATCTCGAATCGACAAGCCGGTTGTATAGTGATAAATAAGTTTATAAGTAATTCAAAATAAATGTAGGTACCTATAAGTAATCTTGTTTCCTTTCTTCCAGGTATCGTGATTTACGGTGATCAAAGTGCGGCCATTGAGCGGCTTGTTGATTGTGAAAAAAAGAAGTATTCGCATCAAGAAGGACTCGATCGTTGGAGCGCAAGGGACTCTGAGAGAACCTCTAATTAAGCGCAATCAGTATATTCCTAATGAGAGGGGATAATGGTGGACCATAACGACCCCATCGATGCATTCCACCGAGCGACTGAGCAACCGAACACTGCTTACATTTCATACATGGATGAAATAGCAGTACCAAGACTGAAACGATTAATGTTCCATTTAAGCATTTAGCTATATCGTAGAAGACTTGAAACACGCTGTGCCTTTATGTAGCCTTATCTTAGCTTCCAATAAGATTTAGTTTTATAGTTAAGTTTTAATAGTCTATCTAGTCATTATGTTTAAAAATAGTCTATTATTGTACAGATTTTATCGAGAAGAAAGCTAAGATTAGGATGATTTCGAATGACTTTATTGGGTGTAAAGATTGGCGTTTATATTTGGAGACAAAGACTTAATGTAAATAGATAAGTTTTAGTACCCTAAGACAGGATTCCTAATAATAATTTAAGATTTTAAAAAGATGATGTTTGTTAGTAAATACTACAAACGTAATCCTGAACAAGCAACCGGGATGGTTGTCCTTGTAAATAAATACAAAATATTTTTATAAACTTACTTGTTTCCTTTTTTTCACCTGCATTTTAGAAGACAATAGATAGTTTCAGATTTTGAAATTTGAACATTACGGGCACAGCCGTAACCGGTAACTGCCAGCTATTGAAACCAATGACCAATGTAACATCGAAACCGAACTTGGAATATTGGTTACAGGTGAAAGCGAAAAGCCCTTAAAAATGCACGATAATACTAATAGTCAGCTTATTTCGCTGTAACCTGCTAGACAATATACATAATGATTTTTCGTTCAGATTCTCCAAATAACTCTAGTATTGGTTCTAGTAGATAATAGTGAAAAAATAGTTTGTTGCAATTATGCTAAAGAAAATAAAATCTAACAACTTGCAAAATACTATGATGAAACATGAATAAATAAGACGTCCACCCCTACAGTCCTTTAACGCCCCACTGCTGGGCACATGCCTCCGCTCTCATAGGAGAGAGGGAATTAGAGTTTAGACCCACCGGCCACCACGCTGCTCCAATACGGGTTGGCGGGCCTTAACGACTATTATCATGTTAGTGATAATAACCGGGACCGACGGCTTAACGTGCTCTCCGAGGCACGGGGGTGAAACACCGCCAACTTCCTAACTTCGGGCTAGTAATGAGAATTTCTAGTAAAAACCCAACACTTATTATGGTCCGACCCGGGACTCGAACCAAAGACCTCGTAGGCCGCAGTCGAACATGCTAACCACTAGACCAACGAGGCAGTTAAATAAGATGTAGCTGTACAAAATTATCATTTTAGTGTACGTGCAGTACATACCATGCCGTATTTTACAGGCTGATGCCTGCTAGGCTGTCGACTTTGAAAAATATTGGAGAAGTGGCTGGATGAGAAAAGAGGACAGTAATGTTTAACCAAGAAAAATGTATTTTACAATTTTCGGAAAATCTTCCCCCTATATTCGAATCCATACTTAATATTATAAATGCGAAAGTGTCTGTCTGTCTATCTGTCTGTCTGCTACCCTTTCACGGCTCATCCGTTCAACCGATTTTTATGAAATTTGGTACAGGGGTAGGTTGTATCCCGGGGAAGGACATAGGCTAAATACTATGGCACTATAAGAATCTTTGAAATAAGTTTAGGTTTATTTTCTCTCTAGAAGATATTTAAAAAAGGCAAACTTGCTGAAGCCTAGATATTATGAGTTTAAATTTAGAAATCAAACTTATGTGTAAATTCATTTTGCTACAATCTAAATTTTTTTGATCGAATGAGTTTTGATTGGTATTTGGTATCGTGTATTTTGACTAAAAGCGGAAGACTGTTTACCAATCAGAGTTGATTGCGATCGTTACACTATCAGTAGCAATCATTCTAATAAAGTTTTTCTTTCACCTTTAGAAAGCTACATTATCAGCGAGTAACATGGCTATTCTATATTTTATTTTGAAAAAATTTGAAATCCTTACGAAAATTGCAATAATATCAACGAAGTCGGAAAAAGTCGTCTCTTCTGAGAGCTTAGGAGCCGTGCGCTGACTAAATAGGTAAAGTTACACAAAAACAATGTGGCAGGTGTGGTGGGGACGGGGACGGACGTACTTGTAATATTAAAATGTTAAACCTGCCAACTGCCCACTGCCCACTGGCTACATTGGGTATAGACTATTAGAATTATTAGTGCTACCCGTGCGAAACCGGGGCGGTTCGCTAGTAATTTATAACATTTAAACATCACTACCGCTGAAAGGGGCCGCCAAACAGAACATCTATTTAGAGGCCCTCATCGTTTTAGAACTGGTGCCAAGCGTACCTAGAGCTAGTTTTTTCATCTGCATACCAGCTCTTAGAAATAAAAACACATTACAATACTGTTATGAGGCTTATAAATCCTTTCTCCGAATATTTTTTGATTAAACCGCGCGTTAAGTTAACACGCCCTAAATTTTTTCAATATGCTTTAGCTCGTAAAATGCCCTGAGCGTTTCTGTTTATAAAATAATAATTGGCATAATATTATAAGTAGCCAATCGTCATAGGCCCAAGGCATTCGGCTTAATTTCCGGTTGGAATTTCTAGGCCCTATATTATAAACATCCAATCAATCATAATTATGATTCAATATCAAAATAAAATCGCACTTGCTATAATTATGTCTCTAGAAATCCGTAAACAAAATTTATAGGTATAAGATTACTCTTTAATTTTATTGATCATCGCGGCAAAAATATTAAGTCTCAACCAGTCCTGAATGAAATATTTTATGATTGTCGGAACACGCAAATAGGTGTATACTGTAGCAATGTAACTTATGCTACCTCTTTTTATATTCGTTACCATCAAGACGACTGTTTCGCGATTTCATTTTTGAAATATTTGATCCAATAATTTATTTGAATGATACAGAATCGTTGATACATAGATAATGTTGACTGAATAAAAATTTCAATTAAAAACGATGTAGGTACTTAGATTTTGTACAAAAGACGTTAGGTTATGACCTGCCATAATTTACTGACGCAAATCACGATGTAGGTATGCAAGATTTGTAAGAAAATGCGTTCTAGTGAGTAAAATATAAAACTTTTTTATTCAAGGAGACTTTAACAAGTAATAGTCGAGTCGAGTAATTTGAATAGTCGAGTGAATCTACCTCTGTATTATCGACCGAGCGAAGCGAAGGTCTCTGAGTCTACTTGAGTGAATTTGCACTTGTCCGTCCGTCCGTCCATCCGTCCTTCCGTCCGTCTGTCAGAGCCCTATAACTTCTGAATGACTGAACGTAATTACTTCAAATTTAAATATTATATACATAAACCGATGGCCTCCAGCCGAATATGGCTTAAAAAGTTATAAAAATCTTTATTTCAGGGGGGCTCTCATAGAGGCGAATGCGAAGTAAATTATTTTTTAAAGCGGTACATAGGGTTGCGGTATATCATTTTTAAGATAATTAGAAATAGATTACGAAAATATATATTTTTTAATTTTTGCCCTAAAATTGACGAAATGGGGGGCTCTCAAAGTGGAGATTTTCTATCGTCCAAAGTTGACCTCAGAACTCACAATTTTCTGAAAGACTAAGACTGAAACTAGAACAATTATTTGAATTATATCCTGTACTTGAACAACAAATACTAAAATTAGATAAATATTATAAGGAAACGAAATTATTTATTTTTTAATGCGGCTTATTATTTTTAACAGAACCTCACAATGATGTCAATAGATGGCGCTAATGTTAAGAGATAAATATTATATGGAAACGAAATTATTTAATTTTTAATGGGCTTCAGCATTCAGTCAGTTTAACAGAACTTCACAATGATGTCAATAGCTCTGTAAAAGTTTATTCGTTTTATGCATACCGCGAGGTCTCAGTTCGGGGCGAACCACTATAGTATATTTTAGAAATAACTTTTGTCACCAACAAGAAAAACATCACTGTATCTATTCATGAAAAAGGGCAGTGCTTTCAACTATCAGGTATATATGATGTAGAAAGACAAAAACCAATCATGCGACTTGTAAAGCAATTTTCCTATCAATTTGTGAAAGTCTAAATCTACAGTCGGATTCCCATATCTTCAATAAAAACCATAAGTTTTACGATCTTCCTATAGCGAAGTGAAGAGAGCTGTGTTTTTCTAAGAGGTACCAGGTTCGATCCCCGAACAATTTCTCAATTATCTCTGGTTTTGTCTGGTGGGAGGCTGTGGCCGTGGCTCCAAATGATTTAGCGTTCTGGTACGAGCCGTGTAGAAACCGATAATGTGTTTGACATATTATCATAATACCATTGAAATAGATTAGGTAGGTACTAAAATTCTACATCAATGCATAATACCATAATACCTACTACTACTACGCTACCATAATATTATGAGACCCCAACATCACTTACCATTCAGTTGAGACTGCAGTCAAGGGTTAAGTTGTAGCAAAAACATTAAGTTTTCACTCATTCAACGTGTATGAGGCAAGTGGCCACCTGAAAGATTTGCAGTCCCACTCTATAAATACAAACATGTTCAGTTGCTAAATTAAAATAACAAAAGGTGCCGTACCTACACGTGCCTCAGCTCATATTACATTTCGCAAAGGAGAAATATGTAATAACACACGCGAAACACCCAAATAGGGGTCCTAAAGACCCCGAATGTAGCATTTAATTTGAAAAAGACAATGCGGTTGCAACGCGATCACGTCGTTGCCCGCCCAGCGAATTCAAATTGCAATAGTAATTTTTGGATAATGGAAGGGAAGCTCGCGCCATTATGGGTGGATATTTCCGTCGGCATTAATTGTTTGAACTTGTTGCTCTTTACGAAACGGGACAGACTAGATGCGACGGAAACGTGCACACCTGTAGACATTCGCGTAGTTTCGTTCGTTTTGATCATACGTCGCCTCATTAATCTATCTGCGTCTATAGGTACGTATGCTGAAATTTATCAGCAGTTCTGTGAGTTTGTACACCATGCTGCGTTTCATTGAAGCCATATTTTTAAGACCGTCTGCTTATCGAATTCTTTTTCGAACATGCAAAACTAGTACTATTTTCGAAATAACGAATTCTATTTCTTTCTTCTTCTGTTTCTGAAAAAAAATCTCAGTTATTAATGGGCTGGATTATTTTCTTTTTTTAATATAAGGAAGCCTTAACTGCTAATTACCTAACAACCACTATTAGGTTATAATTATGAAAGTTTTCCTTAAACGATATAATTTTGGATAGTCCGAGGAGCTTTAAGGCTGTTGTATGCGTAATTTAATTATGTGTTCGACTGCGGCCGACGAGGTCCCGGGTTCGATTCCCGGGTCGGGCCATAGCAAGTATTGGGTTTTTCTGACAAGAAATTCTCAGTACTTGCCCGGAGTAAGAAAGTTGGCGGTGTTTCACCCCCGTGCCTCGGAGAGCACGTAAAGCCGTCGGTCCTGCGCCTGATCTCTCTCCGGTCGTGTCGGATTTTCCGTCCCATCGGGCTATGAGAGTAAAGGAACAGAGAGTGCACCTGTGTACGCACACACACTTGTGCACTATAATATCTAACGCGCAGATGGCTAATCTCTCCGGAGATAGGCCGCCGTGGCCGAAATTCGGTCGGGAGGACATTTATACTTATTATGCGTAATTTTACTATGGCGATAAATTTGGTTTAAGTATACAAATTAATTTTTAGCAATGCGAACAAAGTCACAGAAGTCAGCTAGTTCTCTTCACATAGTTCCCTTTATTGTTACGCGCTGCTCAAACTTGCATCCGTTTGCAACGAATCAGCTTTTTATGTTGTTCATCTTGAATAACTGGTCGATTAATAGGAACAATTGGCAGGAGGTGATTATTTGACGTGAAGGACAGGATTCTTGTAATTTTAATTATACATGACCTTCTATAACCAATATGAGTCAACCCGCCTTAAGCTCCTATGCGCGCTTTTTACATAAAAAGAAGTCTGCTCAAAGAAGGTTTTTCGATAGTAGCTACCAAGTACATACCAACCACGGTTTTTCACCTTCCTTATCTAACAGCCCATTACTAGATATCTTGAGATCATTAGTGCCAGTTGCTGTAAATCATCTACGTATAATATTTTTTACTAGCTGATGCCCGCGTGATTGAGTAACAAATATCCATACATCCATCCATCCATCCATCAATACATTCATACATCCAAACTATTTGTTTACATTCTTGCATTTATAATATTACTAGCTGATAAGTAAATAAGTAATTAGTATAAGTAAGATGTAGGTCCACTGTCAGGCAAATAATGTGTTGCCATGGCGCAATACATAGAACAGTAGGTATATTATACCTAACAGCACACCAATAATTCAAAACGCTAACAATGATTTGTTATTTTCTTATACATAAATTTGATTTGATCTCTTGATCAGTTACCCTAGCGGAATCGGTAGTTGAAGTAAGGCCTTGTTTTAAAGAATGACGGCATCGATCTACGTGCATAACTTAATCACCCTACTAGGTAGATACTTAAATATCTTGTTTCTATTGTAAGTTTGAATAAGATACGTGTTGAAAGTGATGTCGTTTGTGACGTTAAGACGCGACAGTATGAATTATTTATTGTATTTATTATATTTATTTAACCATAATAATATTTAATGAAAAATATTAACTCAACAAACATCAAGTATGAATGAGTATTGCAACTAGGTATGTGACAAAAAACGCTACAAAATGTACGTTGAGAATTCTCATTTAGGTTTTTAGTAGAATTCCGAATTAATTATTGATTTATTAAATAAAAGTAAATAATGGAATCCATTGTTAAAAATAATAACACGAACACAATCAATTACCTATAATATACCTACTCTTAAATTGATTTAGCAATTTTAGAAACTTTCTACTCATATTATAAATGCGAAAGTTTGGATGGATGGATGGATATTTGTTACTTAATCACGCCAGATCGGCCGAAAGGATTTGGATGTTTGGCACAGAGATAGATTATTAGATTTTTATTTAAGCCCTCATTACCAAAAAATATTTCACAGTTAGGTATTTGTCAACCAGTCAAATCTTTAGCATGAGATGATGTTACTTGCTTGTGACGTTATCAAAATTCGACTAACTTCGACTTTTACTTTAATCCATAGTCTCTAAAGCTTATCAAATATAAGGGGATATAATACAAGGGACACGTGTATATTATAAACACCTTTTCGAAGATAGTAACTGAAAATTTATTTCTTTTTTACATAGCCAACATCCGATTTTACATAAAAGCGCGCGTCATGTAAGCGCAGTAAGCTTCAAAGTGACCGAACTCGATTCGCCCGTGTTGGGGCACTCGAGCGCGCTCGGCACCACTCGTGCGTTGACGGCACGCGACGGACGTACGGCCGCCAGCGTGCCAGCTGCCCCGAGTGCCCGCGCCGCTTGCGCAGAACCGATTGCTTTTCGAGAGCAAAAAATGCATATTAATTAACTTTGGTCCGTGCTTTTGGTTTACGTAAAATGTAAATTACGAGAATTAGATTAGAAGATTCGATTTCGGCTGCGGGTTAGAGGCTCGAGAGTTAGACTTTGAGGGTTTTTGTGGTATTTGAACTTTTGGTGAAGCTCGAGTTGCGTTTTATTTTAGTGTTCCGGACCATTCAATATTTTTTTTTACAAAATAACACATGATATAATAATAACGATTACGTCGCCTCGCTCTAGTTGCAGATTCGTAAAATTTGGCCTACATTATAAAGGGGAAAAAATAAGAACTTTCTTGCTACTAGGTAGGTATGGTATTTTTAGATGGGTACCTTTGACTGCACGAGCACGAAAGTAAACAGCAGAAATCACCTACAAGAATCAAAAACAAAAGATTTTCGATTTTTGAAACACTAAACCAATTTTGCCCGTGTAAGTGCGTCCTTGAGTTGGTGCGCATTGCCGCCAATGGGCGTGTGACCCAGTTCCATGCACATGCACTCTGCTATTTTTGAATATCGAACAAGTTCAAGTGCCACCGTAAATACGGTGGAAGGGAATAAGCTTCTTGATTTCTTTTTATTGTACCAGAAAACAATACGGACATGAAATTTTGTAGGTTATTATTCTGGGTTAATACTCCTACAACCCGAACCATCCATGTTCCATTCGGGTGTAATTTCTGAAAATCCAGTAAAAGAGCATTAACTAGGTACATGAAAACGTTCATATTATGTCAGTCAGTCAGTTTATCTTTTTATACCTATATTGGTATCTACATAAGGCCTCGCAGCGCAGATACCTAAAATGACAGCTGAAGGAATGTTTAAAAAAACTGAAGTGCCAAGCAATTTATATAGCAGAATCAAGATATCTTAGCAACTTGGACTAAATATGGCCGGAATGAACAATGTTAGCAAAAACTAGGCTTAAAATAGTCTTGATACTTTCAATGACAGTTTTTATACCAGCCTACTTTTATAGATGCTCAATGCTTACCGACAAACGTTTATCGTAACTACACTTCTGACTTCATACACGTTGTCCCATTTATCGTCTGTTCAATTAATCAGAGGCCGCTGCATCATAAATTGTCAGATTGTAATAAACTTCATTAATGGCTCTTAATGAATTGGGGATTGGTAACAGGTAGCGGTTTTTTTCAAATGCTTCGAATAGCTTAGCCTAAATTCTTACATATTCCGAAACAATTATGTCACTCAAAACCCCACTATCAAATTCGTCCCTTCAGATGGGATCCTAAAATATTTATTTTAATTACTGACTTCCAAATATTTGTCATGCCGGCCCTAACGGTCTCACCTTTTTAGTAGGATACTAGACCGCATGATGCCCGCGACTTCGTCTGCGTGTTTTAAGTTTTTTGATTCCCGTGGGAACTCCCTATTTTCCGGGATAAAAAATAAGTAGCCTATGTCACTCTTCAGGTCCTCAACTATACCCATGCCAAAAATCACGTCGATCCGTTGCTCCGTTGCGGCGTAATTGAAGGACAAACCAACAAACAAACACACTTTCGCATTTATAATATTAGTATAATGATTTACTTAAAAACTGCGCTTAAAATTACGTTTCATCGTAACAAGTACTGTGGGAAATCGGTCCATTGATATTTTTTAACCCTTCCGTCGTAGATAGTGAATACAGAAACCGTAGAGAATCATAAAATAAAATAAATGTAACAAAAATGAATTGGGTTTCACAGAGGTTTTAGAATTTATTAATTTAAATACGTACTGATATTATTTAAATTAGTACATCATTAATGTTTTCCTTTCTTACCGTCCTTCAACTTTTTTGGCAGCGTATCATAAGCGTTTACTTATTCAAATAATTTAGAACCAGAAGAAATGTAAACTTGTATCAAATAAGGAGTAAAGTATATGAAGATACTCTACAGTTTTCTGTTATAAAATTTATCGGCTCCACTCAAAGCCACGCTATTCAAATAATTAGGCTCAATTCCGCAACAAGCGAATTAAACTACATAAAAATCGTTCGGTCCACCCACAAAAACATGTTCAATCGTGATATATTACACAAGTAATCCAACAACATTTATAAAACATATAAAACCTTATCGAATTGCAAAAGTAATGGTCGACGATTATTGAAAAATATTTCGGAATAATAATATAATCATTTGCTTCCTGAGATTGTTTTGGCCATATTTGGGATAAGGGATTGCTACTGTGTAGTGATATAAGCGCGAACAGATTTTGATCAGAAATTCAGATGTTCTTTAAAGGAAAAGGTTCATTTTGGGCCTACTCTTGTACACTCTACCATGAAAAGAGCAAAATACATAGATTATATTAAAAATAAAATAATTTAGAACAGTAATGTAAATAACGAGCAAAAAAATAAAAATGTATTTCAAGTTATCGATACGTTTCTTCAGCCATAGAGAAGGCGCGAAATGTATCAAATGTCATTTCTGACAGTCACCGTCAAAATAAAGTGTTTTTCTTTTCTTTTGAATACGTCAAAAATTATGAATCCGCCATTGTTACCCACTCATGTTTAGTGTTCCATAACTTGGAAAGATTAAATAATTTTACCACTGAAATTACGACGAATTCGTAGTTTTTACCAATAAAAACTGGTCTAGTATTTTTTTTTTCCTTCATTTCTCTGCTTGTACAAGACCTGGCCTATGCCCCATACAAATCTAAACCGTCTCCTTTTGAACAAAAACGATCGGTAGGAGTACCTACGAGAAAACAATTGCTGAATATACATGACACTTGAGAACATACGCGTCAAAATGAGTGACGGCCGGTTTTTGAAGCCAGCATAATTCAGGCAGCGAATCTTTTGATGACAACTCGAAAATAATAGTGGCCAGTGTATTCCTATTCAATTACAATGATTTTTTCAGTGTCAATACGATTTATTACATCAACATACATTTACATCAACATTTTTTTTTTCAATCCATACTTAAGATTAAAATGCGAAAGTGTGTCTGTCTGTCCGTCTGTCTGCTACGCTTTCACGGTCCATCCGTTCAACCGGTTTTGATGAAATTTGGCACAGATATAGGTTGTATCCCGGGGAAGGACATAGGCTTTCTATTCCGGAAAATTGGAGAGTTCCCGTAGGAATCCAAAAAACTTATCCACGCGGACGAAGTCGCGGGCATCATCTGGCATCTAGTAAGAATTAAATACAAAATAAAGGACATTGACCAAATTCGCCTAAGAATCAACATACGTTTGAAATATACAGTAATTCTTAGCTTATTTTATAACCTTTATTCCAAATATTAGAATTCAACGGACACTTCAAATTAATTAAAAGTAAATAAAAAGGTATTCAATTGATTACTATACGTTTCCGTCTCTCTATTATTAACCACAGATCAATAACTTACAGGTTAAAATAATATCCAATACAACCGCTTGAGCGCTAGATCCGAATCGTAAGAAACAAGATAAAAGCAGCTTAAAGTGCTAAGTGCGCTAGTATTCTGAATCTCGCAACGCCATCTATTGAAAGTACAATAATTTAATATTTCTAACGCCATCTGTGAAGTTATCGATGAACTATGACGATACCTGCATCCTTATTAATAACGCCATCTGTAATGTTTTTGACGGACTACTGCGAATCTTGTCTTATCTACATACTGTTTACAGCTGTATTACAATTGGTTAAAGATGACATTTATTTGATCAAGCAGATTGATTGCAAAAGCTGAAATATCCTCAAAATTGAAAATATTTTTGGTAATAAGTAATTTCTTAGCAAGTGTCCGTTGTTTTAATCTGCTCTCAAGCATAAAAAGGTATTAATTTGAACCCAGTAATCAATGTTTTATGACGGTTGGTTCTTAGGCGAACTTTGTATGGGGACGGAACAATGTCCTTTCTGGTAAATGTTTATTGTATCAGTTGGGTCAAAAAGAAAGTTGGACTCTAAATATTTTCCATTCGAACTCCAAAATCAACAATGGATTCGTCGCTTAGCCAATTCTAAATCTAATTAGTTGTATCTATCCCGTTAAATACCTAATTAAGGAATCGAGTGGAATACCGAAGACACCAATTACCAATATCAGTTTAAAAGAGTGTGAACAAAAACGATATTGTTTGTATTGGCAGAGCCTGAAACGACGCCACGGCATTTCCGTTTTCAATACAGATTTTGCGCCATTCATTCAACTTAATTTTTGTAATTTTTGCTATTAAGTATCAAAACCAATTCACAATTGATATATTTTATTTAAGTTAACAGGTACTTCTACAATATGAAGTTCTTTTATTGTTGGTGATAGTTAAAAATAATAAAAAAAGCTCTTGTGGGCTCTTCTCAGACCAGATCGCGTTTGGAACCCTCGTAGCTTTAGTTTAAAGATACCGTAGTTAATTATCACCATCACGGCTTACACTTTGTAAACGTGACGTTCAGAAAGCGTACTTTGTAGATATCTATTTTGAATAAATATACTTTGAGTTTGAGTTTGTTATAAGAAGGTATGCCGTTACAAGATTAGAAACAAATATATGAAAGTATAGCTAAATAAAACTGTAATGCTGAAGTGCATTAACCTCACCAGGTGGTGATGACAGTAAATATTGGACTTATCTATAAACGGAAGAAATTACATGCCATCGGTGATAGTAATAACGAATCCCCTATGGAACTGACCTCACATAATACCGCTCTAGATTATACTGCATTGATATCAATGACTTAATTCTGTCATTCAATATTATGAATTGTAACGCCTGTCCAAATGATTGACAACATAATTTACATCTTACTACACTCAATTATTTAATTATAAAGTGATGTTGGTAAATTCTTTAATCCATTGTGGTGTTAGGAATTATATTCTTACATATAAAGGCAGCCCGCAGTGCTTGTCTAAAAGCGAAAATCCCAAAAAATACTGGAATGTCTTTTATGAAGTAGTTTCCAGCGTGAGAAGTTAAAGTTAGTCTTTAAGTTGTCAAAAAATACCACACCGATAACCTTTCAAAAGTTTAGAAAAACTTTTCTTCTGTATGTCCTTTTCTTGGTACTTACTCTAAGGCCGTGCCATTACCAACCTCAACATTATAATTTTGGTAAAGACCTAAGAACTTTATTTCTGATAAAATCCTAACCTTTTTAATCTATTCTCCCGCATAAGCGATACAGTTTAGTCTCAATTCTCAAGTCACTCAACGATTCGTTCTAATGAAGTTGGCTCAAAAAACAGTCGCTGCCGGTGGTCCATGTCACCGGCGGCCATTATACAGGCTATATGCATGTGAATTACTTCCACGGTAATTGACAGTAGCTATTGAATTTTATATTATGTCGATGACCAAAGATCAAAGGTTAATTTATTGGTCAACAGATTGTAGGGCCACACATGGGTTTGGGAAAAAAACGCGGGAACTAATTTGTCTTGCTGATACAATAACGTAATTTTAACTAAATAAGGATATTACAGTATAAAGTATCAATTTTTACAGCAAATTCTAGGTGCTTGGTAGTAGACCGAATCTCTTTTCATAAAAATAAAAAAATAAAAATTTCTGCGATCTTACCGAATCGATTTTTAAATTAGCTTCGAGTAAAAGATTACCCACCAGTTTCGTATTTTTGTAGCCACAAAAATCTTTTTGACTGTAGGTACTCGTGACTCTGAGTATCGCGTCATACACGCTTCTGAATAATAACCGACGATTAAACATCATTAGCAACACTGAACATCGGTTCCGCTTAATTTGTAACACGGTACTTATTTAGTGTACAAACCAAAATTTGCTAAATGCACACCGTTCTAAAGGCATGAACACAATATTATATCTAAATATACTTTTGATATAAAAGAAAAAATTCTGTTTAAAAATCTATTTAAAATAATCAGTAGGAAAGGACTCATAAAAAAAAAGTATGTAGAATTATCATTTAAAATAAAAGTATCAAGTGGTATGCAGTGGTGGTGGTGGTATAAGTGGTCACTCGTCATGCCTCCTTAATTATGTGACGAAAGAAATAAAATTATTTATTTTTATTGTTGATTTAGTTCGTCAAAATTGTTAGGGTTTTTAATCAAGATTTTTTAAATAAAGAGAAATATTGCTGTAGAACCTACATTAAATATTTAGAATAAGAAAATTAAAAAATACTTTCTATCGTAGTACGTAGGAATATTTTGATGTATAGTAATATTAATGTATGTAATTAAATTGATGATCTTCATAGAAGCTTTCCAATCATTCAAATTTATATATTTTCTACTTGTACAATGTCCCAGTTATTATTAGTGAGGGCACAGCTTAGTAGCCTTGCAATATTTAATGAGATATTAGACGATAACGCGTTATAGGTACTCATTATGTGTAAGCCTGGCTTTCGATGAAATGATCGATTACGGAGCGAAATCAAGATGCAAGGCTATCGAAACAGGAAGTCTTTTCCTTTAAACATGCAATTTTACAAAACATCCAAGTGCATTGAGCTTTTAAGTAGCAATCTGACTCCTGAGCTTAGTGCACATGCAATCTAATGTTTATTTTTATAAATATTGTAGAAAAAGTTTACAAAAAACTTTTAATTCAGTAGAATTCTTCTATTCAATATTTCAGATTGTAATAGCACAGGAAAAGTTTGAACATTACTATAACGTATGATATTTGTCAAGCGCAAGCCTACCAATATTATATCATGCAATAACAAAGAACCTGCTTTCTGAGCCTGGGAGGATCACAAAATGATACACGCACTTTTTATTTATGCTTCTAAATTAGGAATATGGTACGAACACAGACTGGTGAGTCTTGAAGTTTGAAAAAATAAGTTTGCCAACTTCAACAAACGCAATGTGTAAGTACTTACTAAAAAAAACAATTTGTTGAGTTATTACTTGAGAACTCGACTCGATTTCCGGTGATACCAACAACGGGAAAAAAATATTCTCACATTAATACATGTAGTAGATTATATCGTAATTCAGAGACTAACTACATAAAATCAAGGCTAATTTGTCATCAACTAATGAGTCTATAAATCGTTGTTCTAAATACCAAATCATTTTTTCAAAGTAAACCTGTAAAAAAAATTTCTAGAGCAATTTGTTGGGTGCCTTTAAAAACCGGCCAAGTGCGAGTCGGACTCGCGCACCGAGGGTTCCGTACTCAAGAAGTAGGTATAATTACCTTTGTTAATGAACCGCAAAACTAACTTTGTTTGTAGAGGTTTACTGTTAATATCAAAAAATTACGTTTTGTTGTATGGGAGCCCCCCTTTAATATTTACTTTATTGATATTTAATTATTTACTTTGAAAGGTAATATACAAGTTAATATTCTGTGAAAATGTGAACCGTCTACCTGTTACCGTTTTTAATATTGAGCAAAAAAATACGAAAAAAACACGTTTATTGTATGGGGACCCCCCTTAATAATATATATTTTTTTTTAATTTTTAGTATTTGTTGTTATACTTAGCGGCAACGGAAATACATCATTTGTGAAAATTTCAGCTTTCTAGCTATCACGGTCTATGAGATACAGCCTGGAGACAGACAGACAGACGGACAGACAGACAGACAGACAGACAGACAGACAGACAGACAGCGGAGTCTTAGTAATAGGGTCCCGTTTTTACCCTTTGGGTACGGAACCCTAAAAAGGTAGTGCCCCTGTTGCTCGCTTTACTTATTATACTTTATAAATGGCTGTGAACTTTAATTTATAACGAGGTTATGCAAAGTATAAATTCATACTCGTAGCAAAAGCGTTACATAGCAACGCATACGTTCATCAGCTAACTTACTAATTAATATCATGGTATATGTTGCCTGTTTAATATAATAAAAATATGTAGCCTATGTTCATGCTCAGATTGTGGAATTGATAGTGGAAAAATATCTTTAAAAATTATACTAGTATTGCTTGTCTCGTGAAGGGCTTACTTAAATTAAGGGCACAGGGGGAGTCGGAACGTTTTTGAAATATGAAAGATTATACCTATTATGACGTATACCACTATACATACGTCACGTTGCTCACTGTATATGACTATTTATTAAACTGTGGCATAAAACTGCTTAATAGTGGACAGGATTTACTAATTTGAGCCTTTAGTTTACGGTATACATTTTTTTTTTTCTTTTAACAAAGATAAAAAAATCAAAGTTCTTACAAACCTTTGCCGGCGTTGGATTCTTGTTTCATAATAAAAGGAACTGCACTAAAAGATAGTTAAAAGCATTTTGGATTTCAGATCCTCGTATATGTTTGATTGAATCACTAAATTCTGCTTATGTGATCTGTGCTTAAAAATAGATCGACATTTTCTACCTCTCTTATTCTTACAGGCATTATTTTTATTAATTAAACGCGTTTTTGATTGCGTATTAAAACATAGCAAATGATGCTACATCTACCTATCTAGTATCTACTTGCTATAATATTTAATAGATTACTTATTATTGGTTTTTCCAACCGCAAAAATCATTTCCTAGCTCCATAATAACAAAAAACGGTTCATTTTGTGTCAGTGACATTCAAAATTATCCATTTCTAAGTAACAGGTCATCGTCTTGAGATGTAATTCAAACCGCATCGATCTCCTCGACAATTTTCTGTCTCATTGCCCACATTGGGGTAAAGCACGAGTCATAGTTACTGAACTGTAAAGTATCTTGAGGTTACACAATGAGGAGTTTCTTCTAGCATGCTTGCAAATAAATAGCTTGCACTAACATAAATAAAATAAATATATTTTATTTCGACCACCAATGTATCATAATATTATTACGATTAGATGTGAGCCTATTGTGAGATGATAAAATATAGTATTGATTATAAGATTTATCTACTCCAGCATCGAAAAGTTCCAATTTCGAATTTGACAACTATATCGAATTGAACCCTCTTTCGTGTTTGCTTCTCATAACGATACAGTTCGTTGTATGGGAGCTGTATCGTTATGAGTCGTAGCTGTATCGATATGGTTATCTTCATAAATAGGATACCTATAGCTTAGCGGCTCTGGGTTCTGGCACTTTTGGTTTTTATTAATTTATAAAGTAAAAAATTATAAAGACGTCCTTGTCGTAGATAAAATCTTGTATGCAACTGTACGTAATTAGTCATTTTAATTCTCGTACTATCCTATTTTGATACTCGGCAAGCCTCGTATCAAAAAACAGCACTCGAATTAAAATGACCCTCATTACGATACAGTTGCTTAAATAGCTATTTTTTTATTGAAAGCGAATACAAAATGTAATTAAAAGAGAGTACGAATCTGCAGGTGTAATAAAGCGAATAACCGCGTAGTTCCGGTGTAGATTTGCCTGCCAATGTACTTCGATTGCTATACACTCAGAAGTCAGTAGCAAGTTTATGGGATTCAAACACGCAACCAATGAAACAGTAGTGCTACAACTGACACACTGAAATTAATTCCAAATTGTTTAAAATTCATTAAAAGTAATTTTAGAATCTCATAACTCGTGCTCGAAACGAAATACGGCTCGTTTTATATGTCAGTGTTATTCGAGCTCGAAAAATTATGTGCGCAATCCTCAGCTAAGGCATTCTGTATGCGACTAGTTTATGGAATCGAGGGGATAGAAATGAGTTTTTGATTTGTTATTAGTTTGGTATGAAAGTTGTTGGTAGTGTTGTTTTTTGAAGTTAATACACGAATGACTATTGACTTATTCTGCTGTCCCGATTGTTTTCGTCCAATACAATAAAGTGATTCTTACAAAAACATGATCAGTGCAACAAAATTTAGTCAATTTTATTCATTTTTAAGGAGAACTCACGATTGACTATGCCGAAATCGGCGTCACAAAAAAATATTAAATTGTTCTTAAGACAATCTGTTTCCTTGTTAGTATCTCTTAAGGTTTCAGGTTTCCCTATACCGCCTCAGTTAAAAAAAATACACTGTATACCTATAATTAAATAAACTTACAGCCGTTTGTACGAATAAAAAAGAGTTGACACATTTTAATTAATCTTCAAACTCTTGATATTACCGGAAAAAAATACCTAGTTTAATAATTGGTTACTTGAAGTTTTAATGAAAAATTCGATAAAGCGGGTGCAACTTACTTACTTTAATTTACCAAAAGGAAAATGAGATTTAAGATAGGTCCGACATCTTAATTACTGGATGAGGCGTATTCTATGATAATGGTTATAATTATTGTCGTTATGGTAACTGTGAGGAGGGAGGTAAACCATAGAGAATCAAGTTCGGATGAGAGCAATCAGATTCAGTAGCTAATGGGTAGTCGCATGACGAATTAGTTATTAGACAATCAGATACCACGATGGACAATTCGGAACCAATCGAGTAAGTAAGGAAATGGCTTTGTCCATGAATCGTGAGGTAGAGCTTTTAAAACTTTTATTGGTTTTCTTAAGTTCGACGGTGCTTGTGATTCCATTTAGACAGGAAGTAGTTTAGAAAATATGGCCAGTCGGAAATTAAACTAGATGGAGGAGAGAAACCTTTTCTCCTTATATCCTTAGTAGGTACATAAACGATACATAATTAATACTCCAAATAATTATAAACTAAAGATCTGTTTTACGTTTTTATATAACTACCTACAGAAAAATTATTAATTCGAATGAGATCCTTCTTCACACCTTTTAAGTAGCTATAAACCGTTAGTTTCCTCATATTTTTAAGTCACTATTCTTTCCTACAATAATTTTGTAATTATATTTATCTCTTCAGAAACCATATTATTAAAATAAAATATCATACTTAATATTCAAATTCGATATGATTCTATTCAAAATAAGTCATAAGAAGTTGGGAACTTTCTGGTGGTCCACACTGGCCATGATCGGTGTAACGACGGTGACGAATTAGCCTACTACCGCCCACCGCCATTAATTTAATGGTATTATTAGGGTTCTGTAGTGAAATGCCTAAATCAAAACCAAAATTATTCATCTCCATCTTTACCATGTAAAAAAATACATCAATAAATAATTGGTAAAAGGTTACTGCATGAAAATGAACTGTTTACTTGAAATTTCCATGCGTTACGTCCTATACTTACTTGCATGCCTAAACTATACTAATCTAAACTTTTAATAACAATAGAACGATGTACCTATAATCTAGATGATGAATAATAATTATTACTACTTTTAAAATATATTTTTTAAAGTAAAGGAGCTACGGAACTCTTAATTTTCCTGGCTTCCACTTCACAATTTTTTAATAAATATAAAATTACGAAAATCTGAATTAAAATACACCTATTAACAGACGTTACAACCTTTGCTATGACGTTAATTTCACGAAGTGTCTCTAATAGCAAGATTAATCGATTATAGAACGTATCATATGATTTAAGGGCCCATTACGGAACCTTCAGGAAAATTTATCGGTGTTTTGTAATTACTTAATATCAAAGCGCACTTGTCAATCTCGGTCAGAATGATGTTATCAATATCGATGATGAAGAGAAATCGATTTTAACACCTTTTCCGTATTTAAATTAAGCTTAAAACTTGTAGGTACTTACACCTTTATGTATGCGTGCGTTGGATAAACGCACTTTAGCTGTCCGCGTTCCAAAAGATAGTATATTTTATTAGTGGTTGAGCGAAAGTCCAATAAAAATAGGCTTAGGTATTAAAAAAAATGTCCTGAACCAATCCAAAACTGGATTACTTAGTACTTAGTAGGTGTCAATAAACTCAACACTTAAACCAGCAAAGGTTTACTTAATGAAATTTTAATGCAGTCCAACTAATATAGCGCGATTAAAACAAAGTAACCGCAACCGCCGAGGCTCTTCATATCGTACAAAGAACGATGTAAGTTTTAATTATGCCATTATTTTTAATTTACTCCTCGACTACGGACAATTTCTCATAAAGAGCCTCAAGAACTCGGATGGTAGCGGTCACGCATACTCACGATTAATTCAAGCCAATCAGGAGCTGATTACACGCATTACGTGTGTACAATGTTATGGTTGCGTTTTCAAACGACTTTATTGAAAGTGCATAAGGTCTTATTTACTTTATTTCACTGCTATCCCACGGTCATCGCACGAGTTGATAGCAGATATCATGCAATGTCACTGTTCTAGTGCACCTAACGATGTAAATACTGTCCCGCGGCAATCGCTTAGGGTTGTCTTATAAATCTATCTTTGAGATCGCGTACAGACTGTAGCAATCAAGTGTTGTTTTTATATATATATTTGAAATACTTATTAGGTCAAGCGTTATTCTGAGTTTAAGAACTATTCCAAACTTGAAGTTTTTACGGAAAATAATAATCCTGTGTAGAAATAATGTAGGTCTGTAGGTATAGTATTGACAGTTTACAGCAATATGTTAATGTCAAAATATAATAACATATATCGAGATAACTATACTTTTTGACGACACCGTTGCTGCATAAGCTTGTTGATCTAGGATTACTGCAGACTAAAGTAATTTTTTTTTTCTTTAAAAAATTTTTACCTACTACTTTACTTATACTTTAATACTAAGGTAATCATATGTAATCTCTACTTATCCCAGTTATTTTACCAAGATAACAAAATATATCCACGTTGCAAAGAAAATTATGTATGAATATCAAATTCAATTAAAACTAATAGTTTCTTGAACTAGACTGGCGAGATTTGATCGCATTTAAATTTTTCCGAGTATCGTCCACCTGTCCGCCCGTTATAAGAAGAAACCGTTAAAATTGACAACCGATTGGAGTTACCTGTTAAAATTTACTCAACCGATGCCATCAAAATTTGTAAGTTAACGAATTTCGTATTTACAATCAGAAAATCTACCGGCACAGTGTTCCAATAAATAATAATAATAAAATAAGCGCGCTCCACCTTAGGCTGCATCACCACTTGCAAGCAAGTCTGATTGCAGCCAAGCGCTAACCTATATATTTAAAAAAAAAAAAAAAAACCATTTTTCGGATCGCTTTAGTTTAAATTCTTTTAATATGACCGCAAATGCGAGGTAGCAAAATACTGATTTACTTCCGTAATTTTAACTCATCATAATTATATAGGTGGCAATGTCATTTCGTTTTTTATAACGTTAAGGGACATAAAATTATTAGAAAAGATTACTTCGGATCACGAATTTGATTCATAGTTTGGACCCATGGGGATAATTGAGCCATCGCAAAATGTAACGATGCTAATTCAATGACTGCTATGGAATAACGAAAGAAAAGACCTCCCGGGCTTTGCGATCAGTTTATGGAGTAATTTGTCACTTTTATATCAACCCTTATTACGGAATTTTTGGAAAAATAAGATGTCACCTTGTGTGGCAACGACCTCCTGCCATCACACCTTCCTGTACCACGCAGAGCGCCGGACATACGTTTTGACGCCATTAGAGATATGAAGAAGATAAGAATAATCAGAACTTGACCACAACAAAAACCTCACGTGTCATTTAAGGCTTTCACTGACTTGCAATTTTAAACTTTATTGCTGCGGAATATGATATCTAGAAAAACAACAACATTAAAACAACTACTTGTAACAAAAGCTATTTATCTTTCCAACCCAAACAATCTTTTGTACTATCTGATCTATTTACTTTTGCAATTTTTTGTCCCGCATTGTTTTTGCGTTTGACTTTTTGCTTTGAAAGTGGAAAGACGTGCAAATAAATTCGGCAGAAAAGGGGCTAGGGGCTTGCAACTGTTATCATTCTTGGCTCACGAGGGAGATTAGAGGTGTTAAATTGATTCCATAATTTTGACGTTAATCTTAATGACACAACGTGATAGGCATCTCAAGTTTCTCACATTCCCATGAGATTAATTAACAAGGACATAAACTACGTTATTGTTAGCCAATATTGACCACCATAATAAGTCGCTAATATGATTTTTTGTCCAATTAGGTATAGACTAGATACCTAACTATACCTATATCTCTTTCATTTCAATATAGGCATTATAGACATCTATATATATTAAATTCAAAGTCCTGACTGACTGACTTATAAATCAACGCACAGCCGAAACCGCTAGGGTTAGAGACTTGAAATTTTGACAGTAGCTTCCTTTTGTGACGTAGGCGCTCACTAAGGAAGGATTTTACAAAATTCCACCCCTATAAGGGTCCGTCAATGAAAGTCCGTCATTTCTTAAGTTAAGTATATCCATGAAACTTGGTATGTGAGCTATTGGTAAAAACTAAAGAAATACGTGTTTCACAGTATTTGAAAATTCTACCTCCGAAGGGGTGAAATAGGGGATGAAAGTTTATATGAAAGTCCTTCATTTCTCAAGATATTTCTCAAGTTGTATCAACGAAACTTAGTATTTTGGCTTTAGTTAATAAATAAAGAATTACGTGTGGCACAGTTTTTCAGGATTCCACCCCCAAAGGGGTAAAATACGGGTTGAAAGTTTGTATGAAAGACCTTCATTTCTATAGCCATGAAACTTAGCATTTGGGCTTTCAATTCAATATGCAGAAATACGTGTTTTACCATTTTTGAAAATTTGACCCCCAAAGGGGTGTAGGTAATAGGGGATGAATGTCCTTCATTTATTAAGATATTTTTCAAGTTATAACAACGAATTGTTATTTTGGCTTTCGGTTTAATATAAAGAAGTACGAGTGTACCTAACAGTTTTTCAAAATTCTACCCCCAAACGGGTAAAATAGGGGTTGTAAAAGGCCGGCGTTTTTCAAGTTAAAGCCATGAAACTTGATATTTGGGCTACCGGTTTAAATTATGAAATACATAATTCACAGTGTTTATATATTCTATCCCAAAGGACGTTAAATAGTCCTTCAATCACGCCGCAACAGAGCAACGGATCGACGTGTTTTTTTTTCATGGGTTCTTTTTATCCCGGAAAATTAAGAAATGCCTAAGGGAATTAAAAAACTTATGCCACGCGAACGAAGTCGCAGGCGTCCGCTAGTTTAGACATATAGACAATATAAACATTGAATTTTAATTAATATTAGAATTGCGATTGTTCGATAAAGTTGTATGGTGGGTAGGGAAGTACTAAAGCTCTGAAAAATTCTCCTTGATGGTCTTAAATCTTCTATTAAAAAAGCAAATGACGATTGGCCATACTAACAGCTTTATTTTACTTTCCACCGGCTTTATCTAAACGTAGACCTCATCATTGCTTTGCACTGGGCATTGATTGTCGTCAAGCGCAAGCCTATCACGCAATAAAAAAAAAAAAAGTTAAAACAGATATTTTTTCCGAACACGACATTAATTCACGAAAACTAACTAAAACGAAAAAAACTCCAAACATGTTTATAATTTGTGATTTTATTATCTAATTCACACTCGCAAAAGTCGCGTTTCGATTTCACTAGGCACATTTCCTTCCCTTTCGATTTCAATCGCGATAATAATTCCGATATCATTAACGAAATCGAAACCTACGATGCGTTATGTGACTGAATGTCCTGTTCACAATGGAGGCTCACAAAGGCGTCCAGACCGCGATATAAAAGCGTTCCCAATAAAAAGTAAAATCTGAGTAAAGGAAGTGCATGGCGGGCGGAAATGCAAACTCGCATTGTGCCAACTTGCACGTGTACCGGAACGTTTTGTGCACGTTTCGCCCCTGCAATCATGAACCTAAAAAGGTACTATGAAAGCCTAAATAAATTGTTCCGATTTTCAGACTTCACTGAGCTTCCGAAAACCTTAAGTACCTACGCGGCAGATGTATGAAACACTTTAAGGACGATAGCCTCAAGTACATGCTAATTGTTGTTTCGTTTACCTTATAACTCATTTATTTATTTTCTTTGTTAAAGTTACTCATTATACTCGTAAGTTACAACTCTGAATCTCCTCGGTTTGGTTCACTAGGATTAATTTTCTGAAATAACTTTATGGGGTTTATATAGTTAAAACTTTCGTACCCAAGTTCAAGCTTCTAGACAGATCTTTAAGAAAAATTACGGTACGGAGAGTCTACAAAATATAGAGTTTTTGAATGCGTGCAAATTATTTAAAGTTGACCGGTCCGGTCGGTGATAAAAGAAAATCCCCACAAAGCCTTCTCGAAGAATAGATAACCTACCCACAAGACGATATATCATGTGCATCTTCTATTAAATTTTTTCTACGTACCTACCTACGCCAAAATGTATGAAACGGACTTTTTGCGTATTGAGCGTCAATAAATGAAATAAAATACGGAATTCCGACAAAAAATCTGTCGGTCGCTCAGCGGGCCATGTTTGTGGCTTTTGTCGTGCCCACAACTCGACAAAGGGCAAATAAGAGAACAGTGCCCGTACTTTACGGAAAAAATATCATCTAAATACTCTCCTATTGAAGTTTAAAAGCCGTAGAGAAACGCGCTTTGTTCAGCACGATGCGGTGGCGATATTAGATTCGCATTTTATTCGAATAAATCCAGAATTTGTAACAGACAGCAGACATAAAATTCATCAAACATTTACAGGAGTTCAGGGAAGTGTAGATTCGATAAAAGTATGAATTTATAATTTTTCATGGATTATCATCATATCATTGTAAGGGACCTCTCAAAAACAAAGCACCGATTAATACCCCCTTAATAATTTTATACACTAATTCATACCCACAGGAGTAATTTGCTACAACTCGAAAGGCCTTGAACCTTTAATTAATCCCAGGGCCCAATCGCTATCGCTGCGATTTTGGTGATTGGTTTTGGTGCTTACACCAAAATACAATAACGATCACTGTCCACGCGCCGCGACTCGTACCAGACCAGACTGCCCTGTGAATCTCAAAACGATTGTATTTATAGGAATTACACCCGTACCAATCTAATGAAACGTCATGAAACAAGTCAAATAGACCACTATCGAAATAATAAACCTTACATCATACTAATATTATATTTGCTACAGTGTGTTTGTTTGTTGGTTTATTGGTTTGCCCTTCAATCATGCTGCAACAGAGCAACGGATCGACGTGAATTTTTGCATGGGTGTAGTTGAAGACCTGGAGAGTGACATAGGCTTCTTTTTATTCTGGAAAATTAAGGAGTTCCAGTGGAAATTAAAAAACTTATTCCACGCGGACCTAGTCGCGGGCATCAGCTAGTCATTCTATGAAAAAAAATGGCTGTATTCCTTATACTGCACCAAGTACTGCACAAACATGCATCGTAGAAAAAAATAGGCAACGGGAAGCATTTGAACGCAGGCTAATGTAAACAACATACCTACTTGTACCTACTTCAGTAGGAAACCGTCGTTCGTTACAAGGACTTGTTTACATTGCGGCGACGGTATTAATTTTTTTTTGGTAATTTTTTCGCATAAGGCCCCGTGGGCAATGTAATTCGACCTGATCGTATCAGGACACTTTTTGTCCTTGTGGTCAAAGGCAGCTGGCCAAGGTTTGGCCTATAAAGCGAAATATTTACACGGATTAACAGTGCCACTGACCGACATTTTGTTTTATTTATGAGCCTATTTTATACGTTGGTTGAAAATTTTCCTTGCTAAATTAAGATGTCCCTCGCATATCCACAATTAAAAGTGTACTCTTATGTGGTTTTTAAATCGAATTTTTGAAGTGTCTATCTATCTGTTTTTCTGCTGCAAATTGCAATTTCGCGACTCAATAAGCACTCCTTTCACCGGAAAATCAAGCAGTCTCTATGGATTTAAAAAAATCTAAATCCACACAGTCTTGGGTAACATCTAGTAAATATAAATAATATAACCGTAACTATACGTTATAAATTCGCAGCGCCAAAAAAGTGTACGCTATAATTTATCGTTTCAGAAAAATGTGCTAACCGTTTAAGTTTAAAAGTTCTGACATAAATAATAGCTTTATGAATAAAATCTTAATCAGCGGTCAGGCACAAAGAAGAAAAACAAATACACCGATTAAACAAACAGGTAAGAAAAAGAGGCGTTTTGATTAATTTTAGGGGCGAGCCTTTCGTTTTGAAGTCGTGAAATCGATTTGAGGTTGCACATCGTCAAAATTGACGCAAAATTTTATATCAGTAAAGCAACCATGTTTTCTTCTGTTGGATGGACAAGGTATATATGTATATCTTAAAAAACTATCGTTAAGGTAAAAAATATCGCTAAAAAATTTGGTTGACAAGATGATGCCCGTGACTTCGAAAAGCCTTTGCCCCCAAGTCATCAGTTATCGCTTATACCACAGGTTACCCAAGAAAAAAATACGTAGACACGTCGCTCTGTTACGGCGTTATTAAAGTATAATCCAATAAAGAAACACACTTGCATTTATCATATTATTTGTATGAATATAGTTGAATGCCTTCTCCATCAAAAAGTCCTTTTAAATAAGAATTTGTTAAACCTTTGAAACTCTACCTTATTTCTTGTAGTCGGTACACGATTCTGATACAAGTTTTTACATTAGTGTACCTACCATTATTTTTGAACTCTTGTGTTTATTGAAGTACTAACAAAATGTAAAAACTCATACACCTACTGAAAAAATACAAGCGTTCATATTTTAAGATATATCTAAAAAGGGGCAACCAAAGAATTTACTATATTATACTTATGACCTCTATTATGCAATAATCCATACTAATATTATTATAAATGCGAAAGTGTGTCTGTCTGTCTGTCCGTCTGTCTATCTGTCTGTCTGTCTGTCTGTCTGTCTGCTACGCTTTCACGGCCCAACTACTCAACCGATTTAGATGAAATTTGGCAGAGCGATAGGTTACAACCCGGGGAAGGATATAGGCTACTCTCTATCCCGGAACATTGAAGAGTTCCCGCGGAAATCAAAAAACATCAATCCACGCGGACAAAGTCGCGGGCATCATCTAGTATGATAATATTTTACCATAGAATATTTTATTTTGCCCTAATAAAGGTTGATACTTCAAACACTCAAAATTCTTTACATCAAGTGTTATCTAGCTGTTATACTTCTCTTCTTTGGTGGGGTACTGTAACTGTCAAACAAAATACTTGGCCTGACCAAAATTAGTAGGTAGATAATTTAACTGTATTATCTCATACGACTTACGAGTATAACCATTACGACATGGCCACCCTAAAATTCATTTAACCGTCTCGGAATAGCGTTATTAATATTTATGGCAACGTTAAACGTATTTTTTTTCCTATTTGTTTAACAGTCTGGGGTACAGGTGCTTTTGAACCGCCGCTCTTAGCAAAACTATCCTGAGCTTTCATATTGGTTTTCGTAGCCATACTGCGAAAAATTATGTCAATTTTAGTACCATGAAGTGATATAACTAAAATATCTCATCAAATGTGTGTGGGCAAACAATAAGGTTTTTTAAATGGCACGATTGTTTAATTTTTAATTTATATTTAAATATTTATTAGGTTTTATACGAGACAGTTCAAAAAGTAATATTGATGCCGATGCTTTGTTAGAAGTGCGATCAAAACTGTCATCGACTTTAAAAAGCAACTTATTTATGTAAGGTTAAAGAGCAACAGTGATGGTGGCAAATATTTATTTTAATAAATTATGACAACAAATTTTCTTAATCTAAAATGTAAATAATCCTATCGGGGTATACTTATTTCAGATAAAAATCTATTAATATTTTTACAAGCATTTTCAATAAATAATCTCCAATAGGCTTAAATATTGAATCTTTTGACATCATTATATTGAAAATTTAATAGTTATCAATCACGAGTAGTCAATGTAATATCTATTATTTTTTATTTATGGTGTGTTGACGCGACCTTCGAGCTCCCTTCATTTTACCATATCAATAAGATTATTGGGACTAAGTACGAAGGTTATTTATACTTAAATTCAGAGATTTAAAGGAAAAAATAGATAGACAATAAGATGGTTTTAATCAACCTTCATAACGATAAAACAAGGCTACCTAAACCACACTTGAAGAATCAACAGGTGAGTAACTTCTGTTCCTGCCTAAAAATAGGTTGTCGTATTTTATTATTATAAGTACCTACAGTAAGCTGTTGAGTTTATATTATTTGCAGATGTGATTATCTCTTTAAATTATGGCTTATCCAAAGTTGGTAATATCTTACTTTAAACTACGTAAGGGCACCTAATTGAGCTCACTGCTATAACCAGATAGTTAATGCAATAACATTTTATAGTCGTACAAATTAGGGATACAAAAATAAATAGAGCGAAAATTCCAAAAGCTTTACGATTGTGCAGAGAACTTCTATTATTATCCGATGTAAAATATATAATTATGCATTGTTTTCGCCTAATAAAAATTCCTTAAGGGGCCCTGCACCATCTGGCTATTTTGATTGTCTTTTTGCAAATTTACAGGGCTTCATAGGCCGACAATCACGGCAACGTAATATACCTACCTCAATTTTATTAATGGCTTATTTTATTGCTTTGGCCTCGTTATTTTTATTTTTTATTGCTATCCAACCGATTAAGGGTACTAGCCTATGATACTACCATACTCCTTTCATGTTCGAATACTGCTGTTTTCAACAGAGCGATCACAAAACAAGGTTATAGCACAACGGTTAGCCTTCAGCCTTTTGACAACCTTCGTGGCGCAGAGTTGAGCGCTGTTGCCTTAACGTACCGGCAAAGACGTACCGCCAAGCGATTTAGCATTCCGGTACGATGTCGTGTAGAAACCGAATAGGGGTATGGGTTTAATATAACTGCCATGCCTCTAAAAAGTTAGCTCGCTACCATTTTAGACTGCATCATCACTTACCATCAGGTGAGATCGCAGTCAAGGGCTAACTTGTAGTGGATAAAAAACCCTGTAAAATCATACTCATACTAATATTATAAATGCGAAAGTCACTTTGTTTGTTGGTTTGTTGGTTTGTCCTTCAATCACGCCGCAACGGAGCAACGGATTGACGTGATTTTTGGCATGGGTATAGTTGAGGACCTGGAGAGTGACATAGGCTACTTTTTATCCCGGAAAATTAAGAAGTTCCCGCGGGAATACCAAAAAACTTAAACCACGCGGACGAAGTCGCGGGCATCAGCTAGTAGCAATATAAATTGTGGCATGTGAGTGTAAATAATGTAATGGTAGCAGAGGTATATTCTACCAAAAAAAAAATAATTAAAAAATTGACTAAAACCGCGCTGATAAAAACTAAAAGGAGCTTAAAATGACGTGTTCGTGTAACGGGTTCGTTCCCAGTTGGAGATTTCATTTTGTGATAATCGAAGGAGGCGAGAACTGCAAACCAGGCGGCTAATAACGCGGGCTACTTAATTGGAATCTCATCATTGATTTGTTAATAGTCTCGTTAATTTTTATTCAAACTATAAGCAATCACTTATCACTATGCAGGATCACAGGCAGTATAAAACAGAGCACTTATTGACCGCATTGCTGGATGGAATAACCATTTGAATATTTATTTCCAGACTGCGATAAGAAAGAATTTTTATATTACACACATCGACGCCTGTCCGAATGAAAATATAATTATCGAGCCACTATCTCAATAAAAAGTAAGAACACAGTCGAATTAATGTTAAGTGTCCAAAATTTCAAACCAGAAAATACGATGCAATAATTTATACGTAGGAACGTTTAAACGTTAATTAAGACGTTTGTGTATCCGGAGAGATGTTGCCCGATGATCTGAAATATATGACCTCTCAGCCACTAACACAAAACTGCCGGACTTATGGTTGCCCGTCCAATTTATTTTGTTGGAAACCCAACGGAATAACGATAAAAAACTAAACTAAACTGTAGCGGGGTTCTGCCTGTAAGTACGTAATTGTAGGCACGAGGAATTCATTGACACTTTGAGAACATAATGTCACATATCAGGACTAGAGTTGATCGCAGTTTAAATAAGTATTAATATAGGTCAAAGTACGGGAAGGTGCAGTATAATTTTATAAGTACTACAATAATTAAAATATGTGTTGTGTGGAATCATTAGGTAAAGCTAACCACATTTTTTTTTTCAAGTACACGTTAGCCCTTGACTGTGATCTCACCTGACTGTAAGTGATGATGCAGTCTAAGAAGGTAGCATGCTGACTTGTTAGGGGTACGTCTTTGCTGGTAGGGTGGTAACTAGCCAGGGCCGAAGCCTCTTACCAGAAGACCCGAGCACTCACCACTGCGCCAGGGAGGTCGTCGATATTATTTTAATTTTATAACCTGTTAAAAAGTTATATTTTTAAGTAAGTAGTATCTAGTAGTAGTTTTTAAGTAAAATATCATTATACAGGGTGTCCCTGGATAATGTGCAACCCCGAAAGGGGGTGAAACTAGACCATAAATTATCGACAAAAAAAATAGAAAAAAATATGAAAAAATATTTTAATTTTTATTAGCGAATTTAAGATTATTATTTCTCTTATTAAGGGGCATAATTCTGAGAAATTTAGAGATCATTGAAAAAGCAGTCATAAAAAATGGATGTCTTTTCACAAATGCCACTTTTTTGCGAGTTAATTGTTATTGAATCATTACCGTCAAGTATGTGACATATTTTTTTTTTGTATTTCAATGCAATCAACCCATTAATTTTACAGAAATCGTTGTTTTTTTACATGTAGTCTACAGAAATAAAAATCTTAATTCGCTAATAAAAATTAAAAAAAAATTTTTATAAATTTTTTTCTATTTTTTTTGTCGATTATTTATGGTCTAGTTTCACCCCCTTTTGGGGTTGCAATTTATCCAAGGACACCCTGTATTTATGGACCCTTTTTCCTTAGTCAGAGTCGTGGGCAATCGCTATATTATGTTAATAAGGCGAAGTGAAATGCTTGGAACCAGAATGCTCGTCGGGGTATCAATCGGATTTACATTTCTATTGTTAATGAATCTCATCGGACATTAATGGGGTGTAAAGGAATTAATTCGTGAGATCTTATATTTGATAACAGAGATATTATCAGTGAAACTGGACCATGCTCCTTAGGACGACGAACACTTATGACATTAATGAGTGACTTCCCATTTTGTTTGAAAAAGCCTTTTTTAATTATTTTGACCGCTGCACCTCTTGGTATATTTAAACGGTACATACAAATAATCCGTACATCGTCCTTATGAATATTATACTTCAAATATAAGATTGCAAAGCGAATAAAAAAAATTGGCGAAACCCCAATAAATATTTCTTTTTCTGATATCGACGTAGCCGTGGTAAACTGTGAGAGTGAAATAAATCAGCAGCAATAACATAACCTGGTTTTATTTTGAATTTTGACATTCTTTAAAAAAGTCGCGAGGAATTTAGTTTGCTAACTAGATGAATAAAGTCGAAAGCGATCTAAATTGTACCCATAATTGCGCTACTAAAACCTGTGAAAGCCATAAATCTGGCGGCAGCTATGATAGAAAAATCAATCGTAGGTAATAATGCGCCCTGATCATCGCTAACAAGCAGCACGTGATCATTAGGGCAATCACACACAAAGGCAAGAAGCAGTGGCCCAAAATATCATCGGAGAGATCAATATGGTTATCTCGGCCTAATGGACCAACGATGACTTTCTATAAATTAATAACAACAAGCCGGATTGCCTCCATGATTGGGCCGTATTAATGAGGAAACAACTTCATCTTCGAAGCCAACAAATGCATACGAGGCATTATTAAGCTTGTGTTATTGTTTTTTACCAATCATCTTTCAACTTCTGGGCCTAGCATTACGATTAAAAGCTCTCCGTTATGATGTGGCACACAAAAACTTTGATAGATTATGAGATAAAATATTCTAATTCGAATTTCAAGCCGGCACACTGCTACTCCTAGCTTCCATAATACTTTTCTAAGCGCAAAAGAGTGTCTGTCTGTCCCTAACTTTTTACAGCCCATCCGTGTAACTGATTTCAACAAAATTGGCAAAGAACAAAGTCTACTTTGTATCCCGGCAAATCAAAGATTTCCAGGGATTTTCAAAAACCTAATCCACGTAGGCAATCCAGTGTTGTGACTTGTATCACGTTTTCTTGAAAAACAATAAGTTGTTATACTTGATAGTTAAAATATTACGAGCAAGGAAAGCTTAGTGCTCATCGTCGGGAATCTTTGTAAAACCCCCACAAATATTTTACAACTTGACCAATTTTACGGTTGTTAAGGCCGTGTTACTTCCTTTGGCCACAAATTAGGATCTAACAATCGGAATGGCACCGGAAAGAATTTGTTATGCGACATAAAGCATGTAGCGCAATTTTATCCTGCTACGCATTTTAGTTACTTATTTTTACCTGATTTTATTCATTACATTTATCATACTGTGATCCAACAATTATATAAATAATTTGTAACGTTTGTTAGTTTCTATATTATTTTTGTATGGTTAACATTATGCTATTTTAAATGCCAGAGAAGTTGAAGATCTATTGTTAGAGTTACGCAACTAATGACTTAAAAATTCAGTAACCCCGTCGTTAAGAAAAAATATTGTAAGAGATCTTATTAAAAGTAGCCGAAACTCATTGATTAAAAGTCAGCTGGCGTCAAGTGTCCACTATTTCACAGAGCCTTTGAATAAAGGTCTTTAAAAGGCTTGTGCCTGGGCACGTGGTTACTGGTTACTTGCCAAATTCACACATCTGGTAGCCATTGTAATGTTTATTTATAATGTCCTAACACAAAGGGAGACACACTTCAAGTGCAAATTGTTATCTAGTGAAGTGCCCCGGACAATGGTTCACGCCTCAAAATTTCTGTGTAATTCTTCCTTTTATCTTTTCTTTTATTGTGGCGCAAAGTTGACCATTTATTTCGTATTATTGTATCATTATGAAAGCTAGAGGCGTTACGTTTGTTTGATGTCCTCCATGCTATAAATTTAAAAACAATTTTTGTCAATGGAATGTAAATTTTAAATCAAACAGAGAAGTCTTATTTTGCCTCAAGTGCATCTTAAAAATTAATCTATCAATGAAAATGTTTTCTCACTTGTCAAGAAAACCTGGTAATAGTATATTGTGATACAAGGGTGGAAAGTAGGTTATTGCAAACGAGCTGTCATTAATAAGCCCGAGCCGAAGGTGAGGGTTGTTAATGTCACGAGTTTGCAATAACCTTCACACCCGTGTATCACACGACGTTTTTCAATACAGTTGTGGGAAATAGTACAAAAATATAATCAATTTATCACTTAAAAAATAAAAAATTTCAGCAAATGGAGCGTATTTACACCTGGACATATTTTTTTTTTCAACGGAACAAGACTACGGGTTCGTACCTACGCGTATACAGCCTATTCGATTTTTGTCAAATGTTGAAAATAATTAAATTAAAACTGGTAATTAAATAATATAATCAACAACCATTTAAAAGAATTTTGGAAATTCAATGCTAAAACGTACGGATTCATTCATTTTTCCTCGTAAAAAGCCTATCCGATTATATTCTATGTATGAAAACTCCTTGCTAATAAACTTTTTTAATTGACTTGGAAAATTTAAAACTAAACTGCAAAAGTAAGTGTCGAGCTTGTAAAAGTAAGTCACGACCGTGTAAAAGTAAGATGCCTATGCGAAAGATTCAATTTTCGAATCATAACTACAGCCTCTGAAAGGGCGCCATGTTTGACAACTGTATTGAAAAGTATATTACATAATTACAATTTTAGATAGTTAGGTATATTCCAAAAGTTTTATCATTGGGGATAAGGCGAATATATACTACAGACATTTTTTTATCTAGCGGCAAAAGTCTCATCGCACTTTTGTATGGAGCTGCACTACACACTAGTCAAGCGGATGTGAAGTTAAACCACCTCCAGTCCAATCCGTAGTTTTTTCACCATAAATCATGAGTTAGTACTTATGACTACCATGAAGTTTTGAATCTACTAGTCCTAGGAAATAATATTATACCATTGCTTATCTAAACAAAGTTTATCGAAGAAAATTCTAGCTGTTAATTAGTGATGTTGATATTCAACAAACTGATTGATTAATTTGTATATTTTGCTTACTTCCATAGTATTATGTCTTACGGAATCTTACTATGGGGTAAAGCGGCAGACATTCAAAAAATTTTTGTATTACAAAAAAGGGCAATACGTGCAATTTATAATTTAAAACCGCGCGAATCCCTTAGAGAGAAATTTAAGGAAATAGGTATTCTCACAGTAGCCTCGCAATATATTTACAGTAATTTAATCTTCATAAAACAGAACATTCATAATTACAAAAAAATATGCGATCTGCATGATAGGCAAACTAGAGGCCGCAATAAGCTCGTAACTCCTTCGCTCCGCCTCAAGAAAGTCCGAAGGTCGTTCGTGGGAATGAGCATTCTATTTTATAACAAAATTTCACAACCCATCTTAAACTTGCCTTTACACGAGTTTAAGAAATCTATTAAAAGCTTCTGAAAAAAGCTTATTATACCGTTGAACATTACATAAACGACAAAAGAGCGTGGACTTGACTCGCTCCAGCAATGCTAAGGACAGCGGTTACATATATGTATACATTAATAAAATTGCAAATAATTCTTTTTCAAAAGAGCAACCGCCGAGTTTCCTGCTGGTTCTTCTCGGTAGGAATGGCATTCCGAACCAGTGGTAGATTCACTTAACGATTCCAAAGCACTTGTAAAAGTTTATTTGAATAAAAAGCATTTTGATTTGATTTGATTTGATTTGATTTTATTATTCTAACCGATTCGACAAAGCCTACAAGCAAAGCAATTGAAGCTTTCAGTCCTATTATTAGCCCTTATAAAATATTTTACCCTAATTTATGATCATGACGTATCTAACTACCTACATGTTACAATTGGGTATTGACAACTAAGTCAAATCAGTAACTTTTTTAAAGGTCAATAAGCACGCTAAGGAAGTATTTAAAAAAAATACTAACAACATCTTCAGGTTAGTTTCTGTATGTAATACTGAACAATTTTTGTTCTACAAACTTATTATAAAAAAATAATTCAATAAATTCACCAAAAAAAATTAAACGAGAGAATTTGCCCTTTACAGGTTATCAGTAATTTTAAAACCCTGTATTTCAATATATAATTTTTTAAATTCATATCATTAAACATCACTATTAGGTAGTAACACGTTTCCTTTACTACCCGAGCTCATGTAAATATAAGTCGATTAAATATTTACCGAGCGTGGGCGTAAGTATCGATCTAGCGCAATCAATATCGGCTAAGCACCTTCTCCACCACAGTAGAGTGCTTATATTTCGATTTGATGACAAATCGTACAATTTACAACCAGCAACATGATTATCAAAATATTATCCATTCAATCATTCAATAATAATATCGACTTGTGTGGCATTTGTGTAACAGCTCTAAGCTTAAGCTTCTTTGAAATTTAGTAGGTTCATCAAAAGTAAAAATGTTTTTTTAAATATTTTATTACTTGTTAAATATAAAATGTTCCTTTTATATTTATATATAAAAGGAATCAAAGAAAATGCTGATTGGTAAGACGTACCTACCTAGTTAAAATTCCTTCTGTTAATGGAGAAGTTTCATGATGTTGTGAATATCATATTTAACACAACGGAAGTAAAATATAGATTAAAACTAATAAATCACTTTTTTTTTTAAATCCATCAATAAATAACTGAGAAATGATGATTTAAAAAATTTATTAATTAAAAAAATTTATTAATTAATTTACACCGATTGCTGTATCTTACTCGAGAGAGAAGTTTTTTCAGTGAATTTTAATACCTAGCCGAGATTTAATAGTTCAAAATTATCTTCATACGCAAATTAAGTGTTTTTAATTCAATTAAGTCACGTTAAAGTCCATTTATTTCTTTTGTTCGGCTTTATAAAGTCGATTGATAGAGGATTATGACGTCACGTCTCCCGTCTTGCGAGCGCAACTTTAAAGTTCCATAACTTTTTCATTTGTTGAGATATTTTAATGATTCTTTCATATTTTTGTTTTATTTTGTCTTAATTTTCATAATAAATTTAAAAAAAAAAATGGTAAACTTCTCGGTTGCAATTATTAGCTAAATTTAGTCGCCTAGTGTAAAAAATTTAAAAGCCTGAAATTCTCTTTCTCACAATATAAACATACAACCCTTATGCAATGAGTAAATATTTATCATTCCAAAATTGAAAATGTCACTAACGCTAGCAAATACGATCAAAAGCAAATAACATCATTGTCTGAATAGCCTTAACAATGTATCTAAAAGAAACAAAATTACAATGCCCATGTCCCATAAATGTACCTACATGTAAAGAATCTTCCCGCCGCCGCGCCGCCGGCTCAAGTAGAATGAGATAATATCTTGCACAATGTTTACGTACTCCAAAACCAACGAACCCCTAATTTCTTAAGAATCCAAGCAATACTAAAATTGAGTCTGGTTTTTACATTTACAAAATACTGTTGTTTATTAAACAAAATAGGTTCCTTCTACCACAAAAGGTGCGGTGCAATTATTACATAAGAATTCCTGACTTGTCCCAGGCTTAAATCTGTTTAAATAGCTTTTTTGAAAACAATACAATAGAACTTAAAGCTAGATAGTCCTACCTAATTAATCCTGCCCGCTTGGTATGGTGGCAAGAATAATGGCTGCATTTCCGCGCTGGACAGCCAGGCGTCAGCCTTCAAAGCGTCAGGCGTCAAAGGGTCACCTTTGCGCAAATATTTTTTAAAAGAACAACAAGTATCCAAGGAATTGAATTAATAACTAGGTATAGTTATTTTTATAATTTTTTGAATAATTGTGCCTCATTTTTAAATGATTCCGCAAAAATTACTATGCTAAATTGTTTATTATAATTTATAATCTACGGTTGAAGCAACATGTTATCAATATTCATCATATTAAAATTAACGTTGATGGTATATTATGTCCCTTAATAATAGTCTATTATTACACGTTTGGCTTTGCATTTAACCACTCGGTAGGTCCTGTGAGAGTCACATGAATTCGCAGGGCATAATGACTTATAGGACGTTAATGGAATAAGAAAGTCAAGCAGGAGTCAGTACCTAGACGGAATTAATCTCAATTTGTAAGACGCGTCTTGTCACGGTGTTTGTATAATGAAATGGGCCAAGTCTGTATCATTCATTAGAGTCGGACACTTCTATACATTTAATTGTTTGAACTTTTCCGTTTAAAGCTTGAACAAACACAACGCGTGGCCACAGAAATGTTCGATGACAATGTTTTCGTTAGAGTACAAACAACACAGTGCCTGCGAACAGTCTCACCTTTCTTGTAGTGTGAAAGCACTAAGTAGGGTGCGCTTTAGATTCGTGTTGCTGCTATCGCATATTTGTGTAAATTCGGGTCTATAACCCTACAAGACTTGTGCTGCAAGATGCAAACTGTCATCAACGTAGCATAACCTCACCCTGCACTAATGAACGATTAATAACTAAAACTGCAAAAACCTTACGAAGACGTTCACGCTGCCAAGCGAACATAAAAATATTATTATGACCCGCGCTGCTGGCTATACCGCTCACGGCTAAGTAGGTACTTATGACGTGCATTACGCAGTTCCTTGCATAAAACCCACAAGCATAATCAATCCAACTTTTTCGACAAAGCGTTGTAATAACGTTACCCAGTGCAAAACATAGAGCCACACTTGTCACACTGATGTGCTTTAACAGCCGTGGTGTTGCTACCGTCACGCGTCGTATCTGTTTCTTGCTTTAATTGTTTGAACTTGCCCGGCCTCCGTTTAAGATCGTCTCGGCTAATCAAGGCTCGGTTAACAACATCCGCTCTACAAGTGGCCGGCCGATGACTCGAACTTGGTGATGCAATTGTCTTCTAAAACTATTGCGGAGAATTGCGATATCAATTGATACAACTTCCGATTGAGTGTCAAGGCTAGTGTTGATGTCAATATGTTTGAACTATTTGATAGACTCGCTAATGTATCATCAACTCATCAGCTATTCTCATATTATTACAACTAGGACAGTTTACATTCTCATGCATTCTATTTCTATTGAGGTTAGGAGGTTACAACTAAACGAGTTGCAACTCCCTTTTTTAACGAAGACTACTCTGGTGATCTTATTTGTGGAAGATTGTGGATTCGATTACTGACAGGGTTTTATTGAAGACTCTAGTGAAGCGGCGAAACCGTACCACAATTATAAAGCTTTCCGGTGCGATACTGCACAGAATCTAGAAACCGATTAGGGATATTATTTTAATAAAAGTGACATAAGTGATTCTAACTATGTTAGTCTGCGTTCTCATTTACCTCCAGTTTAAGGAATATCCAAATGCTAACGTCTCACATTCTCAACCAATAGCTGTTCCACAACTGAGCGTGGGCCTCAGAAATACTCAGAATGAATAGGGTTTCGGCCATAGTCCACACTGCTTGATAAAATAAAAAAACTGATAGAAGTAGAACTTTAAGTCGCTATAATCCGCAACTGACTACAGTAAATAAATCATTGTGGTACAATATGTATCTTGCCATATTCACCACACCACACAAATCTTCCAAATTATTCTCAACGTATACGTTTCATTCTGAGACCGGAGCATCTTCAGGAGATGTTGACTCGACAATGCTGGATTGTAAAGTCAAACAACTTTACAATCGAGCATTGTCGATTTCATCATCCAAATGAGACCTCAGAAAGTGTTCGTGTCTTGTAATGAACATTCACACCATACAGCAAGTATAGTGTTGTAACAAGTTTAATTTTAAACGTATTAAAATAACAATAATAATTGATAGAATGTGTCATTCTTATCTGATCTCTTTAACTATTCCACTGTTCTGTTAGGCTTAAAATTAAAATATTCAAGGCCCTATTTTGTCTGTGGTTGTAGACTCTAGACTGGCAACACTAGTCTAGGATAATTCACGGTGTAGGATGGCGGCGCGGTATCTTAGTCGGTATTTGTGTGAATAAAAACATAATTACATATATGGATAACCAGTGATTCCTTCTAATACTTCACTAGTTCGGGGCTACGTGCTTCAATCTATCTAATCCAAAATATGTACTGTTATCTACTAATCTTTTACTGTGCGGTTTTTCCACACTCCAGTGTCGTCAACTTGTAGAGCTTTTGGCTAAAGTCAGTAGGCGTAATTTGGTTTTGTATTGTAACTGTGTTAAAGCTAATTATGTTTTTATTAAATGCCAATTCACGTCACAATATATCAGCTTATACCAGCTAAACTCTTCGTAGAAATTTAAAGCTCACTTGTCAAATCGTCTTCTCGAATAAGTCGGTTTAAGTCCTATGAAATATCGATATCGTTAAAATAATCCCCCGCTCTACCGCATACAGGTCCGGCGGGTCGCCGAATCAATTAAACCGGGGGCCATTACAATTCATTCAGGATTATTGTTATTCGGAGATGCGCCGCCGCTGCTGACATAGCGATACACGCGACGAGTCGTTCTCTTTGACGTTTTCCCAATTTTTTTTTGCTACTTTTATGTCAATGACCCTGCCGCATCCAGTTGGATATTTCAATAGCCCTTCGGTGAGTATAACGCGCGGCAGTATTCATCAATGGATGTTTCTTATGCAAAACATAGCGTTGCGCTGGGAAATTTCAGAGCGTATATAAGTATCCATATTATGTTTCTAATCAAACTAATATTATAAATGCGAGAGTGTGTTTGTTTGTTAGTTTGCCCTTCAATCACGCCGCAACAGAGCAACGGATCGACGGTTTTTTTGCATGGATATAGTTGAGGACCTGGAGAGTGACATAGGCTTTACTATCCCGGAAAATTCTGCAGTTCCCATGGCAATTAAAAAACTTACCTACTCCATGCGGACGTAGTCGCGGGCATCAGCTAGTAGGCCTATAATTATTTTAATAACTTACATTCAATACTTTTTGCATAGAAATGCTTTAAGAGTACCTCTTAATAAATAAAGCCAAGGTGAGAAGCAAATTATTGTACCTAGACATAGTTAACTTTTTACTCAAAAGTCGCAGGAAACGCCAACTGGGTTGTGGATTGTAAAACTGTATCCTTGAACTGGTAAGCTCTCATGATATTTCCGCCAATTACTGTAACAGTAAATCGTTAATTTAAAGTTTTGTTTACAAAAGACGAAAACATTTTTCCATTCAGGAATAAATCGTTGATTATTAGTTGGGAAAATAGAAATGATGTAGTGCAGAGACACGCTATCAATCTTAGTAAATGTTCTTAGTGTTGTGTTTCATACTTTTAATTGAATCACGGCTACAGCACTTTGAAATATAAGTTTTTTTTTTTTAATCCACTACAAGTTAGCCCTTGACTGCGATCTCACCCGATGGTAAGTGATGATGCAGTCTAAGATGGTAGCGGGCTAACATGTTAGGGGCATGGCAGTTATATTACACCCATACCCCTATTCGGTTTCTACACAGCATCGTACCGGAACACTAGATCGCTTGGCGGCACGTCTTTACCGGTAGGGTGGTAAGTAGCCACGGCCGAAGCCTCCCACCAGGCCAGACCAGGGAAAATACAGAAATTATAAATTCCCAAATTGACCCTGCCGGGGATCGAACCCGGGACCTCCGCACATTAAGACAACAGCGCTACACACTGCGCCACGGAGGTCGTCAAAAAAATCAGATATATATGTATGTACACAATATAAAGTTATTGATCTATTCTGCATCTCGATATCATAAATTTTAGCTTGATATTACAATCCATAATGGGATGGAGCGTCCCTTAGTTAGTATTGAATTTAAAGCCGTTTCTAGTTATGCAGACACCTTTTTAAGAGGCTTTTTCAAATGCGCTAACCAGTTTTATGATGTGGTATGCTAGGGGTGAAATCTTGAAATAAAACAACAGAATATAAATAAAGTTTTTATTGTGTGCTCTTTTTATTGCAGAATTTATTTTAAACTGGTACTTTCCAAGAGTTTCGGAATGTGTGCGATGTCGTTAGCGATTCTTTGGGCCATTTATTAGGTGTGTACTATGTACGCGTTTTACAATAAAACAGCTTTTACTTTATGTTTAAACTTACTTATTGCTTGGTGTTTATGAGTATTATTTAGGTAGGTAGGTAGGTAAAAAGTTGGAGTTAAAATATACGAATACACAATATTTTTCAGTTGTTTTCTGTATTTATTTTTAGCGAGGTGTAAGAGACAGAACGAGCTTTTTATTTTATTAGCTTTCTCACCATACATAAAAAAATATTAAAATAACATGTCATTCGGCTGTTTCGGTCAGCATTTTATTGCATTTCTCATATTCTGAATGACTCTTAAAGTGTATATCAATTCTATTGATTATAAAACAATAAATAATCATTAAGTACGTTTCGCCGAAAGCTTAATAACAGGAATTAGTTCGCAATATTGCTGACCTATTTATTACTTCTATCTTAGCTTTATATCTCGATGCATTAACTGTTTTTTAGCCGTCGTAAAAGACACCGTCTCCTTATAAAATTACCTGCTTTTGTAACATTTTCTTTAAAGAAACAACATCGAAGTTTTGTTAAGAGACAGTTACAATTTTGGCCGTTATAATTGTATAGAATTGCTTTGTATAGCTCGAACATTAAAAAGAACAAGACATGACATGGAGTCGCATTCTTATAATGCACTTAAGTTTCACTTTTCGTTTCGTTTTTCTTAAAGATTAATTAGCTTGACTTTTATATTATAAAAAGTTCAGTACGCAGGACAAACTTACCATCACTAATAAGCAGATTTCTATCAAATAATAAATATTATAAATGCGAAAGTTTGGATGGATGTCTGGATGGATGTATGGATGTATGGATGTTTGTTACTCAATCACGCCCCAACGACTGAACGGATCTGGCTGAAATTTGGCATAGGGATAGATTATAGTCTGGAATAGCACATAGGCTACTTTTTTCCCGGAAGATTAAATAGTTCCCGCGGGAACCAAAAAACCTCAAATGGATGTTTGTTACTCAATCACGCCAGAACGGCTGAACGGATCTGGATGATATTTGGCACAGAGATAGATTTTAGTCTGGAATAGCACATAGACTACTTTTTATCCCGGAAAATTGAAGATTTCCCGCGGGAATCAAACAAATGTATCTGTTCAACTGATTTTGATAAAATTTGGTACAGGGATAGGTTGTATCCCGGGGAAGGACGAAGGCTACTTTTTATCCCGGAAAATTAAGGAGTTCCCGCGGGAACCAAAAAACCTCAAACCACGCGGACGAAGTCGTGGGCATTCGCTAGTTTATTCATAATTCTAATACCCCTCTTCAAAATTAAGAATGTTCAAATAGCCAGAATAATGAATTAGTATTACAGTCCATCCTCTAGCTTTGTTTAGTTGAAAACTAAAAATAAATCGATACATAACTTGGGTTCGTCAACTTGTAATAGACATTTTATTTAAGAATACAATGTACCATTTGCTTTTATAACTTCTAATGAAATAAAATTTACCTATTGCTAAACTTATCCGATTAATATCTCGTTTTATCATATTTGAAACCCACGTAGTTGATGAAGTACATAATATGTATTAACCATAATATGATTGGGATGATTTTAATTTTGTTGATTGAGCTGAAAATACTACGAGAAAAAAAACCGGCCAAGTGCGAGTCGGACTCGCGCACCGAGGGTTCTGTACAAACCTGTAGTAAGTTTTAAATTATTAAAAATATTTTTATTTTAAATATTTGAGTTGATTGAATGAAAGGTAAATTGCGGTTTACGATTTATGACGTATTAAAAAAAAACTACTAACTAGATCTCGTTCAAACCAATTTTCGGTGGAAGTTTGCATGGTAATGTACATCATATATTTTTTTTAGTTTTATCATTCTCTTATTTTAGAAGTTACAGGGGGGGGGGGGGGGGGGGGGACCACACATTTTACCACTTTGGAAGTGTATCTCGCGCAAACTATTCAGTTTAGAAAAAAATGATATTACAAACCTCAATATCATTTTTAAAGACCTATCTATAGATGGGATCCCCACACGTATGGGTTAGATGAAAAAAAAATTTTTGAGTTTCAGTTCTAAGTATGGGGAACCCCCTAAATTTATTGTTTTTTTTCTATTTTTGTAAGAAAATCTTAATGCGGTTCACAGAATACATCTACTTACCAAGTTTCAACAGTATAGTTCTTATAGTTTCGGAAAAAAGTGGCTGTGACATACGGACGGACAGACAGACAGACAGACATGACGAATCTATAAGGGTTCCGTTTTTGCCAAATTGGGCTATGGAACCCTAAAAAGGGTCGATAAATAGTTTAGCTATTCAAGATAAATAGTTTGGCTTTATTACTTGCTAAGATCTGGGTGTACCTTGTATCAATAAAATATTTAACATAAAAATGGATAAACAATCATGTCACAAGTATAAATTACAAATTTAAAAAAACCCCCGACTAGAAAAAGCTAATGACCTTCAGACGGATGAACAGATTTTCATGAAACATGGCTAAGAACACTCGGAATAAAATTATCTATGACACAAAAAATACTAAACGAAAATCGGTTCATCCGTTTGGGAGCTACGATACCACAGACAGATACACAGATACACAGACAGACACGTTAAACTTATAACAACCCTCTCTTTTTGCGTCGGGGGTTAAAAATGCAACTCAATAGATTCCTTTGTCATTTGAGCGTAGGTACCTGACACGAAGACGCACGAAACGCTGAGAAAATCTTCGGGAACGTAATCTATAATCCATCGGCAACACGTGCACAGCTATTATTGATTTTGCCGTTTTTTCTACAAAATTGCATGCCTGTCCCGTCTTGACATTGAAAAAATATCTACTGGGATGAGTGTGAATGGGCCTTATTATAAGCTTGCGCAATGACATTTCAGTTTTTTTTGGCTGGAATATTTTTGTAGTCGCGTGACATTGGAACTTGTATTCATGCCGGGTGCTTTTTGAACCAAATTTTTCGAAAATCTTCGACAGAATCGTGAGAAATAAGTATGAAGCCCGTATCGATTTCTCATAGCTATGGTACAGTCAATTAAACATTATCCTGATGTAATAATATCCCTAATGAAATGCTTCATCGGCTAAGTACTGCAGTTTTGCCAGTTGTCTTTTTCAGCCGCAGCAGGACCAGAACCTTCCCTATGATGTCAAAAGTAAGAGAGTCGTCTTCACCGGGTTTATCGAATAAATTAGCATTGGTGCGGTATCCTCTACTCATGATATGACCCACCTGATACTGCTGAGTCTGACGTTACTCACATTTCTAGAACCAAAAATATGCCACTTGCTAATTTTGCGCCTCTTGGGCTTTGAGTACGATATTTTTTTTCATTAAATCTGCTTACTATGATTTTTTAATACTAGACGACGCCCGCGATTTTGTCTGCGTGGATTAAGATTTATTGATTCCAACGGAAACTCTTTCATTTTTCGGGATAAAAAGTAGCCTATGTCCCTCCCAAATTTCATCAAAATCGGTTGAACAGACGGGCCGTGAAAGCGTAGCAGATAGACGGACAGCCAGACAGACAGACCAACAGACAGACAGACCGACGGACAGACAGACAGACAGTTTCGCATTTATTCAAAATTCAAAATTCAAATGATTTTTATTCAAATAAACTTTTACAAGTACTTTTGAATCTGAAATGAAAATTTATAATATTAATATAGATATTGGATTAAGATGAAGCTATCTGTGCGCAGGAGATACCTGCAGATATATTTTTAATAATTTAGAGGTAGGTAACCATAAGGTGTGGGTGGTGTCCCTCGAAGACAGATAATACGAATGAATGTGACATCTACCATATTTCAAGAATAATAACATGTTCATCGTAAATCACGTGATGATAATTTTATGTTTTTCTCCTCATTTATCCGTATGCGATATGACTATGATAACAAACTTGTCTTACCAAGCTTCACAGTCCTTAATAAATTGTAATTCCAACCGTTTTGATTGATGTTATTAGTTATTTCATTGTAAATATGTTATGCAAGCAAAAAAGTTCTATTTCGAATTATATTATCTTAAAAATTTAATTTATTTTCCAAATAGTCTTTATAGTTTCTGTCAATGATGCTCTCTGTCTTTCTGTCTGTCTGCTACGCTTTCACGGCCCATATTTTCAACCGATTTTGATGAAATTTATTATAGGGATAGGTAGCACACCGCGGGCATAAAAAAATGATATCCACGCGGCAGTATTTTGTTTTCACCCCTAATAATTATTATTTTCAGTCGTAAAAACTGCATTGCGTGCTTGCTTCCTACAAGCCGCCGGCAAAAGCATAAAAATCTAAAAACGCAAAAATTCTAATAAAGAATTAGTAAAGTAACGCCTACATTAATGGATTTCTATTTAATTAGGTCAAAAATCAACATTACATGGGCTGTTTGGTATCTCAATAAAGAATCGGTAGCCATTTGAAAAAGTTAAAATCAAACAACATTGTTTGGACGGATGTTAATAAAGGCCTGACTTTCGACCCCACGACAAGGCATCAGGAAAAAGAGTTTAAAGTTACATGCTGGAATGAACCCTTTCCTAAGAAAACAAACATTGGGACCCCAAATAGTTACGTTTCACTTTCGTTTTATCGTTGTTATGTGAAAGTTACTAATAGGTATGAGGCTTTAAGATTTAACTGAACAAAACTCTTGGTCGCAATGAAGAAAACATTATTGAGTATGACGTAATTCCATTCCATTGCCAATTCAAACCATGGCAAAATAAAATTTAAAGATATTGTTTATTTGATTACTTTGGACCTTCCTTGGACGCTTGGATGCGTTAATTGACATACTTGGTAACGTAAAAGTAAAACTATTGTAGTCTTCAAATATCCGCAGCTAAACTTTTTTTAATAACATAAACAGGCTGTATTTCTTGATTCTTGATAAAACATTAAAGTTAACACCTTAAAAAAGATTATAGAATAAACGTATGCAAAAAGCCCATCAATAAAATAGCTACTTGTTTGAAGTCGATAATTTTTTGTATACAGGGGACCTAGTGTGAGATTTTCTAATTATTCGAGCGAATAGCTAACTAAGATTTAAATGGAATTGTCAAGCGCTTGATGATAGACGACGCCTTGCTTGTTCAATTCCATACAGATCGTAGTAGACTTTTGAATTCGAATAGGTCAAATATCTCCCACTATGCCGGTATGCCCGCTTTTTAATAAAAAGTTAGCCATCAAAACAACCCCATCCGACACCACCTACAGGACACAAGTAGATAAGATTAGCCGATGGACCTCATAGATACAAGATACATCATCATCATCATCACTACAGCCTAAATACAAGATACAGTTGACACTTATTAATATTTACAGCCGGACCTGGCCTCGGTGGGACGTGTCAAAATATTTACTAGATAAAATGAATTTGTTAGGCGTGTGAAATGAAAAATTGCCGTGAGATTTTTCAATCATACACTTGCTTATTGCGGTTAATTGGATAGGCATACAAATTGATACAAAGATGAAACGATTTTTTCTTTCGTGACAAGTTAGTAGTCAACAGTGCAGTCTAAAATGGACCTGAAAGGAATACGGTCGTTTTATTAAACCCTACACGTGTAGCCCTAAAACTCTATGCAGTGTTTACTTGGTGTCGTACTGGAACGCTAAATCATTTTTGTACCTAAAAGTACACAACCAAGGCAGCTAAAACAAACGGAAAATAGTCAATTTAGTATGATTAGTATTGATAATTAAAATGTATGAGCCATTTTTGGTAATTCAAGTTGGGTTTGAAGTTTCTCTACTACTCACTTTCTTTTCATTTTCTCATGGAATTTACTCTGTGGATTTTTAAAGGACATAACAATGTACCTGTTTTTTAATATTTTAATAGTAGGCTATCAATAGTTTTTTATTGAAGTACAAGTCGCGCATTTTTGGAATTATCTGAGATCAGATGGGCTCAAAACTTTAACTGATTTTCTGACTTACCGACTACCTTATTATACATGTCATCGGTGGACGTCAGTTTTTCCTCATTATTGCCTATAAATAAATATTATAATTAATGTGGGTATAAAAATATGATTCCCAAGCATATTCGACGGTAATACATCCAAGGCATCGCCTACAAGATTGATGGCATAATAAAATAAAGTTTTTATTAAGGTCTATTATTACTTCATAATCTAAAATTTGAAATTTTATCTTTGGAAAGGTTGTATTATAGATAAACTATCTATGGCTACACGATGACGCTGATTAGGCGGTTGACTTTTAACTTGCTCAGACACGGGATTTGTATTTATTTAATAAAGATAGATATCGTTATAAAACAGTTTTCCAAAGATAAGATTAGAAACGAACGCTAGACCCAATTATCTTAATTATTATTGGATGTTTTATAAATAAGATATAAAGCAACCGACGATCAATCAGCTTTAAATGAAAAGATTATAGAAACGGTATAAACTTCGACCAATGGTTGTATTCTCTGAGGCTATAAACAAAGCACCATTACCATTACATCCCAATAACGTCCCACAGCTGGGCATAGGCCTCCACTCTCATAGGAGATAGGGAATTAGAGCTTAGACCCACCATGCTGCTCCAATGCGGGTTGGCGGTCTTTAACGACTATTATCATGTTAGTGATAATAACCGGGACCGATGGCTTAACGTGCACTCCGAGGCACGAGGCCACCACCAACTTCCTAACTCCGGGCTAGTACTGGGAATTTTTAGTCAGAAAAACCCAACACTTAACTATGGCCCGACCCGGAACTCGAACCCGGGACCTCGTCGGTCACAGTCGAACGTGTTAACCACTAGACCAAAAGCCAATAAGTTAATTTTTTTTCATTTTTGACAGCTTTGCGTTTGGCTACCACAGAGCCATAAGCAAAATCTGTTGAGAGTTCGTGAACTGCTTAATTTAAATCTTCGATAAGGTTTGATTAATGCATTAACTTGAAAGGATATTTTTCTCTTCTCTTCAACTCACATTATGAACAAAGCCATAACATATGCTTTTAGGTTAAGAATTGTCTAAAAATTTTCTTAACTCTATTAGGTTCTACATCTCTTCTTGAGACTTTATATGAAATTTGTCAATTTCAAACTTCGTTAAAGGAGTAAATAAAACAATAACTTTACCATAAGATCACGGTAGTGACTAGTCAAGCGAATAACCTGTTATAGATAAAAAAATAATCAATCGACAATTATCTCAATTCATATAAGGCGAAATGGTAGCGTGACGAGCATTCATGAATTCAATTAAAGATTTTAAAAAGTAGTTTTCATTCATCAGCCACGAACGATTGAAGCTCATTCAGAAAACCGCTCTTCATTGCGATAAAACCTGTAGAATCTTAACTATTACTGAACCTACGGTACGCCAGTTTTCCACGGATCAAGATTTTTATGGAACCTGTAGACAGCATCCGCCTCTCGCGATAAATGCTCAGTAGTCTCCGAGCTCACGATTTTTAGACGATTAACACCAAAAATCCAAAAGTTATGATTATATCCTTAATGTCATGTCTTTCATGTTATGTCCTTCCGTTTAATTGTTTGAGTCTTTGTTTAGATAACCCTATTCTCGTACTACTTAAATCTAAATGACCATAACTAGCCAACTTTTAAATCACAGCACAGTCAAAATATTTCATTACGAAGTTCATGTCTTTTATTCGTCAAAGTATTTTTTACCTCAAACAGAGTATGTTTTTGAAAAGTCGTCTTAATCCTCGTGGACTCTTACAGTATAACATGAATGGGGTAGTGCGTGAGAGCATTATCTGATTGTTCCAACGGTACGTCCGATAGGTGTCTTACTAGTTTTTACCGACATTAATCGTGTATGCCACAAGCTAACCTGTATGTGATTTTATGATGTAATATTGAATAACAATGCTGACGTAGATAGGGTTGATGATTTGAAATTATTGTCCTTTCAGAAAATACTCAAGATTTTTTTCGATAAAGTAATTTTTCGCATCACTAAACGATCTCATGTTTTAAGTAACGAGAAACTTACATACGTTCCTTATAATGCCTCTATGTTTATGATTCGTGTCTTATCACTATCAGTCAGGCTTCGTCATTGGTTAAGTTAGACATGAGCCAATTTCAAAAGCTCTTTTCCAATACAGATCCAAAAGAATTTTGTAATCAAAACTTCTTTCATCTTCTTAATATCTTTATTCATCCCAATATTATAAATAGTAAAATGTCTGTCTGTCACGTGTTTTATGCCATAACCGCGCTAAATCAATTTTGAAGAAATTTAGCACCGAGATAGCCTACATAATATTATTGTGTATATTATGAGGTTATTTTTACCCTAGCACTTAAAAAAGTGCAGTGGAATTTCCCGCAACTTAAAAGGACGCAGACGCAGTCGTGGGTATCAGCTAGTTAAAAATATATCAGAAAGCTCTATGACATTCTTAGCACTATTAATGAAAGCATATCATACCGCAATGTCGTTCAGAGCTTTCCCGATGGCGAAGTCTTGGAGTGAGCGGGTTTTTTTTATCAAGGAATTTGTTCCTGGTCTACGGGTGAAGGAACGCCGCAACGCTATACGTTGCGATGATGTAACTTCAGACTCATGGTGTGTTTTACAACTGCAGCGCGAAAATACTTTACTTGCAGTATCTAGATCTCTTTAATAAAGGGAATGGTTAACTGGCATTTAACTAGTCTTACTATTAGAAATCATGGGCTTTCGATAGAATAGACTGTTAATGTATCCACTCCTAGCAAAAGCTTGAAATTAATTTGTCAATAAAAATAAGCTCAATTAGAAAAGATATGCTTTAGAATACTGTACAACAATGTATTATTAACTTAAGGCATGGTAAACTATTAATTTACGTAAAAAGTCTCTCGATTGGCAAAGTATCGTTCAAAATTGAAGTCATAATTACCTACATTCCGGAGACCCAAAATCCAACCTTACCATTGGTGGAAGAATTACAAATGCATTTTCACAAGGGTGGCAAGGCAACTGTTCAGTGACTTTTACGGCTGCATGTTGAGTTGATCTGCTGCACCAAAGGTGAAAACAGACTACGGACAAAAACAATTGTCAGTCTGGCATAAATTTTGCAAGCGCACTTTTAATTATGGAGCTGCACAGATTATCCATAAAGAGCGAAACATGTTTCCTGCTGACCCATTTTATCCTGTCCGTAGCGCGTTTTCACCCTTACGTTTTTCATAATGCCATCATAAAAATGTAAACGATCTAAAATATTACGCTCATAAAGCGTAAAGACCATTCGTATGACATACGTACTTTTGATAAGAACCGGTGTCAGTGAATGAAAATGCACATGTCCGTTTCAGCCATGAAAAAATCCATTGTATATAAGCTTTAACGGTTGTTGATCTTTAATATTGATCACCGAAATTCCTGTTATTAATTTATCTGTGAGTATGTAGGTGCATAAATGTTTATTGGGCGGTTGGTTTCTGAGGAACAACGGTGACAAATTATTTATTTTAGTGCGTTATTGTTCTTGAAAAACAAGGCAGCTTGACGTTGTGGTCATTACTAAAATGTTACATGAAACGGACCTATTTTTTTGAGTATGCCACCCAAACTTTAAGTTTTTGTTCGTAAAGTTTCGATAAAATAAATTTCGATTTCTTGCTGTCATTATGTTTTACAAAGAGAAAGCTAAGAATATTATGGAATGAGGTTTTCTTTTAAATCGTCACATACGTAACATTGTCAGTTGTATGTTCCGAAAAATAGTGCAATTCTTAAATTAATTATTCAATTCAAGAAAATTCTATGTAAATGATTCATAAAAATTCTAATGAGGACTTTATTGGAACCTTAAATTCCTGAAATCCCTTGCTATCAAGAGCTAACTTGCAGTGGTAAAATGTAATCGTTACCCATGCAAGTAACTATTATTTCATTTGTGTTACTATGCTATGCGAGTAATCCATATTACACACTCTTTGCATGTCCCGGGCCCATAGATCCCTTGGCTATATATGCGTTCACTTTCTGCTTTTACTTTCGAAGCTTCCAAAAGGTTTCACATAATGCATATAGATGGGATCACTAACGCTAAATTTAACGTCAATGGATACAGACGTCGGCGACTTTGCCCGCTCGGACTTGTGACTTCGAGGAACCGATACCCCATTGTTATGCCTGTTACAGAGTGTACAGTTACACATCTTTTACACTTCTTCATGGCACGTTACTAATGTTCCCTTTGTGCAACACCTTTTTCGGATCTCGAGTGCCTATTCACTCTTTCTGAATATGATGAGATGATTTTATTAGTAGAAACAAAACTGTTGCATATGAGATTTTTTTAGACATCCACCCATCCATCCATCCATACGTTCGCAGTTATATAATAACTAGATGATGCCCGTGACTCCATAATAAATAGGGATAAAGAGTAGCCTATTTTCTTCCCCAGGATCTAAACTACCTCTTAACAAAATTTCATTAAAATCGGTTGAACAGATGGGCCGTGATAGCGTAGCAGACACACTTTCGCATTTATAATATTAGTATGGATATAAGTATAAATATGTATAGATAGGGTTATAGATATCTAGCCATTTTGTAAGGTAACTGATTTAGATCGATGTCTTACGCTAAACAATAAATAGATCGATAGCAATATTTACGAAGTCTACGGTGAATGGGACCACCATGTTGAAAATAAGATGTCATCGGCAGGCAAATTGGACCCGATCAAACGGAATGAAAGCTCGTGAAGTCAATAGATTCGAATGTTTCTGCGCTCAACTCAGAATAAATAATGCCAAATGCACCATCGTATTTCAATATTGCGAATAAGTCTACAGATTAATATCTGTATACACACATACACACACACACACACACACATATACATACATACATATATACATACATACATACATACACACATACACACATACACACACGCATACATACATACATACATACATACATACATACATACATACATACATACACACATACACACACATATACACATACACACATATACACATACACACACATATATACACATATACAGCGTGTTCAAAAATATGCAGTGTATTTTTTTGAGGTTTGAATAACTATATGACTTTAATGAAAAGCGTCTAAGGTCTTAAAGAATATAAAGATAAGTGCTTTGTGAAGTTAAGAGTAACAGTGATATTCTATTCAGCCTCCTCTTTCTTCCTACTGGGCAGGTTTCCGCACAACAGACCTCCAACTGGGGGTTTAAATGGCAGAGTCTTAGGTGCGTTTCCCAGGCACCTCTAACTTATCCGGGATATGTGCGTTTTAAGCAATTGGGTATGTTACAACCAGTCAAATCAGCAACTTTTTTTCAAACGTCAAAACGCGTGCTTAATATCGGATTTTGTATGAAATATTGAACAATGACGTCATCAAAATTCGATGCACTTCGATAGTTTAAAATAGTTATTCAACATAAAAATAACAGGGGACGTGGATATTACGGTTTTTAAGAAATCTTCTATGCAATAATCACTAATAAATATTTTATTTGAATAGTTGTCAAATACCCAATTAATTAACACCTGCCTTAACGGCGAGGGAAAATATTGTGAGGATAACAACATGCTTGAAAGTTCTTCTCAAAGGTTTGTGAAGTCTGCAATTGACAAGAGTAGCTAAACCCTACTAATTCTGAGAGGAGACTCTTGCTCAGTATTGGGCCAGGGCGATGAGTTGAAATGATGATGACTTTAAGAAATGAACAAGAAGGGAAACATAATTATTTTGTTCTTAATGGGACTCGTAAAGCTTTGGATATCACAATTAAATCAGTACCATATATTTAGTATTAATCAGGTGGAGTAATTAATTTTTCTTTAACGACATCCACAAATCCATAAAGCATCTCCGAAATACAGATTAATCGTTCCCACGGAACGACGCATTAACATTCATGTTACAACATATTTAAGAAGCTATTAATACTACCAACTTAAAAAAATTAAAAAGCTGTTAATATTAAGAGGCAATTCATGAATTTCTGTTATTTTCTTGAACCAACTAATTCAATTGATGCGCAAATTAGATTCCTACGAGACTGGACGTCTTTAATTGATATAGGTATACCTTTTTTATCGAATGTCAGTTATAATGTCACTATAGAACATGTCTATATCCAGTTAAGGACTCATCTTGTTCTACAAGCACTTAAACTGTCTTTACATTACGAAACGAACGCATCTTTAGTGCATGTCTAGTTATAAATGCAACATATCAATGCCAAACTGTCTGAACCTTCAATCGCTAAGCTAAGGCCACCCGATACATAAGCCAAGCCAAGCTTTACCCGGTGGTCCAATCTTCAAGATGATTAAATTAGGATCCGACCAGATATAACATGCAAAATGATATACAATGAACCGAATCCGATTTCGCATAATGAAGCAATCAAATAGTATCCATTGTTGATCGGGATATACCCGCATCGAATCGAACGTAAACTTCTACGTTTAATACCAAACGTTGCAGCGTTGGACAATAGAGCGCAATTCTCCTGCACTAAAAAAAGCGAACTGTAAGGTTTAAGTCCACAACAGAAGCTGAATTGGTGCTTTGCATACTGCAATCCCGGGGTACTTACTGCACAAAAACTTGTTGCATTTTAAAATCCTTTTCGAAAGCAAACATTTGACGTTTCAAGGGAAATTGAGCGGAAGACTTTTTGCAGGATTAATTCGAATGAATGTCGAAATAGCGTAGACTTATACGTTGACTGACACCGCCGTTGAAAGTAACATGCCACCAAAGTTTTAACTCCTGTAGAATAACGTAGCGAGTAATGGTGAAGCCCTCATATAACATGAAGATCCTAAATTTATTAAATAGCCATGTTATTAAAGAAAACCTATACTTTGCTATGTAGACGGATTTATTAATTAGTAGATAATTCCCGCGACTTCATCCGCGTCGACCGAGTTTTTTCGATTCCTCCATATTCCGAACTCCATAATTTTCCGGGATAAAAAGTAACCTGTGTCCTTCCCCGGGATGTATACTATTTTTGTACCAAATTTCATCAAAATCGGTTGAATAGGTGGGCAGTGAAAGCGTACCAGACAAACAGACACACTTTCGCATTTATAATATTAAGTATGGATTTAATACCATGCAGGAGCAGCCCAGTTGGATAGTATGAAAGCAATAGATACAAAATAGGTCCATCGCCGGTCCAATCCAACACCGTCCAGGGCCGGTGTAAAATAAACTCACCCGTATAATTTTTTTATTATACTCTGTACTAGACAAGAATATCAAATCATTTTTATCGTCCAAGCAGCCTACCCACTGTAATGCTACAAGGAAAGCTCATTTATTTTACGGACCTGCGATAGTCGCTGATATAATTTAGCACAAGATTTATGCAGGCATTCAGTAGCGAGTTTTAACGCTGTAAACAACTGGACTGTATAATATGATTTAAGCTATCATCAATATTGATTTACTTCGATCTCACGGCCGATATATTTTAATATCGCTGTCCTGTAGTGTGTGCATGAATTCCTTTTGCCTCGGGTATTTTCGTCATCGTTTAGATATAAAGCTGTGTTATTAATAACGTTCGGATACTATACTCCATACTTATATTCTCAGACAATTACAATTCTATTTCAATAATATTTCTATTATAGCTGCCTAACATTGAAGAAATAATAAAGAAATAATTATCAAAATGACTATACCTTAATTTTAACCACTGAAGAATATTTGTAGCAGAGTTAGACCATGGAAAATTTTGCAGAAAACTACTGTTATGGAATAGATAAATATTGCATTTAAATGTCTATTGGGAGATTTTTACGAATTCGATCGCTATATTAACTATATTTTCATGTATGGAATTGACAAGCTCTTGATTAATAAATAAATAAATAAACTTTTATTGACCACTTACTTTACAAATTAATTACTTATCGTACCTATGTACCTACTAGTATGCAACAGTGTGGTCAATGGGCCACCTCCTCGGCTTGTGCCACAGCATGAAAGGTAGACATGTACCTACCTGACATACTGCAACGCTGATGACACTTATACTTGATGACAGAAATTTTCAACTAGCTGATGCCCGCGACTTTGTGCGCGTGGATTGAGATTTTTTGGTTCCCGTGAGAACTCTCTGTACCAAATTTCATCCAGATCCATTTAGCGTGATTGAGTAATAAACATATATCCATCCATCCATCCATCCATCCATCCATCCATCCATCCATCCATCCATCCATCCATCCATCTATCCATCTATCCATCCATCCATCCATCCATCCAAACTTAATACAATACTCATACTGAAAATTCCGAAGATGTGGTCACTCGATCATCCGGCCGTCATTTATCGATATTATATTCCGAGACATTGTCAATATGGCGCCTTTGTTCGTACTAAAATTTATAAGTTAGACGTCCATTGTACGAGCGTGAAGGACTACAAAGCGTAGCGTTTTATACTGATCATAACCTGACGCGTGGTCAAAATGTGTCGAAGCGTTAAAGATTTATACCAACGCTTAAGTCAGTGGGTCATATGGTTTTTTTGCATTCCCTTTCATCTTCTTTTAATAAGACGATTTATAAAAGGAAAGAGATATATCCAATGAATGTATGTATGAAGTATCTAACGAGGCGAATAAAACGCTGTATAAAAAGAAATAAGTGTGGGTAAGTATCCAGGTAACATGTGTGTGTGTGAACTTGAATAAAGTACCTAGGTATAAAATGAGACATCGGAATGATCTTAAATCGCTTATTAATGATATAGTGTTAAATACAAGTATGGGTAGGTAAAAATCATTTGCAAGAAGTATAATAGTATTCTGTGGTAAAGCATCTTGATCTAGCTAAATCGTGTGATGCTGGAGTTTATTATACATGAAGAGGACAGATAATTATAGAAGAAACAAAAACACATTTAACTCAAGCTTTGTGGAAGCGGACTTAGGTAAGTATCAATGTTTATACCCTTAGGTACCTTAGGAAATGTTTAGGAATATGTTTAGGAATACCTTTGTTTTACTCTGTTCTTATAAGGCATGACTCTTCATGATTAAATACCTATTTTAATTTTCCCTGCAACAATTTTAGATGCGCATTAATGATCAGCATAGAGAATTGCCGTTGCTTAAGGTAAATTTTTACGACCCACAAAAACTAAATCGATTTTACGCGTCGATTACACTAAGAAACACCGCCCACAGTAACCAAAATGTTCTATTGCGCAATTTGACAAGTAATAAAAGACACTAAGAAATAAAATGTACATTGTGGCTATAGCTACAATGGGTAAAGGAGCCGCGTAGATTTAGTTTGCCGGGCGGACCTTACTGACCCACAAGAGCAAAATTTACAGGACTTCCTCTAAGGAATAAACTCGAATGAACTGGTTTTTTTCGGTGACATAAACAAAATATTGTTTGGCCTGACATAAACCTACATGAGTTTGGGAACATTAATGTATAAGTGTTGATTAAAAACTATATACATACCTACTTACATTAATATACTATACTATACTGATATTATAAATGCGAAAGTTTGGATGGATGTGTGATGTATGGATGTATGGATGTATGGATGGATGTTTGTTACTCTATCACGCTCCAACGGCTGAACGGATCTGGATGAAATTTGGCACAGAGATAGATCAGAGATAGATTATAGTCTGGAATGACAGATAGGCTACTTTTTATCCCGGAAAATTAAAGAGTTCCCGCGGGAACCGAAAACCTCAATCCACGAGGACGAAGTCGCGGGCATTAGCTAGTAATATAAAAAATGCGAAAGTTTGGATGGATGGATGGATGGATGGATGTTTGTTACTCAATTACGCCAGAACGGCTGAACGGATCTGGACGCAGGGACCAAAAACCTCAATCCACACGGACGAAGTCGCGGGCTATCATCAGCTATATTCAGCTGGTCCATAATACAATCCTTAACCCTAGTTGGTATCTATTATGGCATCTTACCTTGACGCAGTTTGCTAGTACGAGTAAGTAAGGTCTTGTTGTTCAAGAGGTTACTACTTAGTACTTACTAAGTTTTACCACGTTTTACTTAGGTTTGGCTGAACCTTCATAATAAAAGCAACTTACCTAATATCCACCTACTAAACCAAAGGAGAAATCAACGTTACAGACTAAACTGCTGAAATTAGAAACTAGAAATTAAATTTGCAGACCACTACAGTAACTAAAAAATATTTTTTAGGAATTTCATCCAATAACCCAACCGGTGCGAGTAACTAAGAACAAAAACTTAGCTGTTATTATAAAAACTACTTGATATTTTTATAAAGTCAAAGCAATGTATAAAATAACGCTTCTAAATTGTGCTTACAAACATGTAAAGCAATAGAATATTGTATACGATTAGATCGATAACAAGACCGCCTTCCTTTGCCCTGTACCTTATTATCTTATATTGTAACGTCCTTACACCCCGATGTTAGTATCGCACCTTGTACTGGGTCAATAAGGAGATAATATACCCCATTATAGCTGGTATGGTCAGTGACTGGCGACTTAAACCGCCCTTAGATCGAGTTACACACAGCCGTTTCCTTTGACTAACATTTTAACTTCACTATATTTTCTGCGCTACGGGCTTCAATCAGCTTCAGTATCGGTCGCCTAATCCATACTTCCACACTAATATTATAAACTAGCTGATGCCCGCGACTTCGTCCGCGTGGTTTAAGTTTCTTGATTCCCGCGGAAACTCCTTAATCCGGGATAAAAAGTAGCCTATATGTCACTCTCCAGGTCTCTAACTATATCCATGCAAAAAATCAGGTCAATCCGTTGCAGCATGATTGAAGGATAAACCAACAAACCAATAAACCAACAAACTAACACACTTTTGCATTTATGTACGCTTTCACGGCCCATCTATTCAACCGATTTTGATGAAATTTGGTATAGTGATAGTTTGTGTCCCGGAAAAAGACAGGCTACCCGGGTATATTTCTATCCCGGAAAATTAAAGAGTTTAAAGAAGAAGAAGAAATTTAGAGAATTAAAAAACCTCAATCCACGCGGACGAAGTCGCGGGCATCATCTAGTATAATATGATATAATCGCTTACAGACAAGTCTAAATTTTAGAAGAGGTAGGCTTAAAACTATCAGAAGTCGCGTTACCTATAGTTTTATCAGAGCTTTAAATAAACTCAAATATCTAATGACAACTACCTACCTGAATTTGAATTAACTTGTGCACAAAAACGAGTTTATTTTTACACCAAAAAATTAATTACTAAATCGTCTTTTACCTATTTAATACTTGCACGGTATTCTATCAGGCATTTGCCCCAGTTCGTCAAACCACAGGTAAGTGTGAAACATTTCTAACATCTGCCTAACCCATGCATGCGTAATCAAAATAAAAATATTATTTTAGTAGATTTATTCGATAGTGTCGGGCAGATGTGTCGGCTCGTTCCACACTCTCTATTTTTGTTGATCCTTCATTGTATTTGGGCAGGGGTCTCAAAGGGTCAATATCATTGCTTCCGTTCAATATTCGAGTTTATTTCTTATTTTGTCTGTAAACATCTTAAGTATCCGCCGTCAATCATAAAGGGGATTTGCATTTGCAGAAATGGACAAAAACTACCCTACCTATCCGGTAGCCCATTTAGAATCCAAAAATCAATTAAACCCCTTTGCATTTCGTTGGAACGCGTACATGCATTTTTGTTTTTATTACATCAACCTTTTAACTATACCAAAATTAATTAGTTCACTAGCTGATGCCAGCGACATCGTCCGCGTGGATTGAGGATTTTTGGTTCCCGCGGGTACTCTTTAATTTTCCGGGATAAAAATTAGCCTATGCGTTATACCAGACTATAATCTATCTGTGTGCCAAATTTCATCCAGATCCGTTCAGCCGTTCTGGCGTGATTGAGTAAAAACATCCATCCACCCATCCATCCATCCATCCATCCATCCATCCATCCATCCATCCATCCATCCATCCATCCATCCATCCAAACTTTCGCATTTATAATATTAGTAGGTATAGATTTTTCCAATTACTTTAAGATGGATGGATGTTTGTTACTCAATCACGCCAGAACGGCTTAACGGATCTGGATGAAATTTGACACACAGACAGATTATAGTCTGGAATAACACATATGCTACTTTTTATCCCGGAAAATAAAAGAGTTCCCGCAGGAACCTAAAAACCTTATATAAAATGCGGACGAAGTCGCGGGCATCAGCTAGTATTATAATATGGCGAACAAGCAAATTGAATTTTCGTATGATGAATTTACTTGCTTTAAGTTAGGAATAGAAACTTAATACAGTACGAAGTATTCATGAACGGACAGTTTATTATGATCCTTATAACGTGTCACACGTAGAGTCATATCCCTGATCGGATTAAAGTTATTCACTGCGAGTTCCACCTCCACTCCACTTGTCTTTTTAATGTGTAAATTAATTTAAATCGACCTTTGAAGCATGAAATTCCCTATCCATTACTCGCGGGACAGCATAATGCATTACAGCGCAATAGAACGCGCTTTAGTGCGAAATCCTTATATTCCCAACATAGTTGGCGTCCTCCATGACTTGTCTCTACGCGGTTTAAAGCAATTACAAGTAAAAATAAAAGATGGCAGCGTCATTAAAGTTTAACTTGGCCCTCTTAAATTTATGGAAGTGGCAAGTATTTAAATTAAATATAGAAAATGCGTTGGGTAGGGTTTTGAGCTTAACTCTTACTATAATGAGGCCCAAATAAAAGGCCTACCCATTCCTTGCTTATTAGATGGTTTAAGTATGACTATAATGCTCTTTTAAGAAAACAATATCCTTGGGATAATATAAAATAGTCAAGAATCTTTACAGCCAAATTCCTATTAAATTAATAAGCAAAGAACTTTTTGTGGCTATTCTGCTTTTATGAGTTTCCATAATAACACAAAAAAGCAATTTGCAGCTCCAATCTCTGCCAGAATATGGCAAAGAAATATTGATTATTGCAGTTTAATTTTTTTCGATCGATCACCTTATCGTAAGTATCGAAACTAATAATCTGAAAGTAAAGACACATATTAGCATCTAAACGGTATTGTACCTCCCGCTCAAAACGCTAAATGATTTTGTACTTGCTGATTGCAGGAGAGTAATCTGCCACGGTTATTTAAAGATATAAAATTACAATTATTAACATTTTAGGATCATCAACTTCCATATAAACGCCAAAATAGGATGTTTCAACTAAATTGGCGTGAAGATGAGAAAATTTTAATCCTCAGACAGATAAGTGCCCTTCAACATGTTAGTGTATATTATATTTTTGCTACAGACCATAAAAATATAGTATCGATCAGATGACGAATTCTTAAAGTAAAACCTTCCATATTCGAGTATACTTGCATAACTTTATACTTTGACGACCTCCCGACGCAGTGTTGATCGCTGTTGCCTTAACGTAGGAGGCCCCGGGTTCGATTCCCGGCGGGGTCCATTTGGTAATTTATAATATCTGAATTTTCTCTGGTCTGGTCTGGTGGGAGACTTCAGCCGTGGCTACTTACCACCCTACCGGCAACGACGTACCGCCAAGCGATTTAGTGTTCCGGTACGATGCCGTATAGAAACCTACTAGGGGTGCTAGGGGTACGGGTTTAATATAACTGCCACATTCTTAAAAGGTTAGCCCGCTACCATCTTAGACTGCATCATCACTTAAAATCAGGCGAGATCGCGGTCAAGAGCTAACTTGTAGTGGAATCAAAAAAAAATCAAAAAAAATAGCTTTATTAAACTTTGCCACGGGTAAATTTTTCATCTTAATGTGCTGTTAATTAAAAGTTATTCGTACGTATTGAAAAATGCAAGCTTATCTTCGGTCTGGGTGTAAAGAACTAATTAATTGATTGGAATAAATGTATTCCTTTGGCTGCTACTAATAGCCTGCGGTGTGAACGTAAGATAATCACTAGTCACTTTTCAGATGTCTCTAAAGTGCGATAAGTCGCGATTTTCTACAAAAGCTACATATTGACTCTGAGAGGGAACGCACGAATTGCTAATTAAGTTTATTCACTGAGTAAGACCATGGAGCAGATCAACCAAAATGAAATAACCTTACCTACACATAAAACGCAAACAAACTGCCCCAGTTTAATATTAATGCAGACGTAATTAGTTTTAGGTAAACATCAATAAACATTTGTACTTTTGAAAATATTATGTGTTGTTTAAAAATATCGTAAGAATTGGCCTATATTCTAACGAATCACACAATTTGAAGACAGAGTTAAAGTAACTCGCTCCAATGTTTCTTGTTTTGTGCATCATCTCTATGGTATTTCACAGTTTCTATTAAACAAAACGATTAAAAATCAAAGTAGGTCCTGAGGATCATTTATATTATGTAGCTAAAGTTTATACAAAAAAATTATAACGATAATTTACTGAATCGTTTATAAAAATAATTACTTAATTGCGTAATCACGAAAAACAAGCCATAACTGCTAATGAGATACTTAACTATATCATAAGTGTTACAGAGTATTCCATCAATTCTTGGCAGGATTTATTCGCTATGCTCAATAATTGCGTAGCATGTAATATTCGCTCGACCATCTCAGCGAGCACATTTTCGGGTTGCCAGTTTCAATCATGTAAGAGGCACCTTAAAAGTAAGTTCCTACTCAATTTCATTGAAGGCACGGATAATGAATGACTCGTCCAGCCTTTTTATAGAGCTCGGCGTATGGAGCTTCATGAATGTTTGAAGGAATACCGAATAAAGAGTCAATTAACGTACCAACCAGCGTGGCGACTGCATAAACTCTGGGCGCGGCGGGTGATTAAAAAATATTACCACTTTAAAGTGTTAAATATCACAAAAGGAGAGTCATATTTTTAATATAATTACGTCAATAATTGGCACGCGAAGAACTCCGGAGGTGGTTCGTCTCATTATTCGTAAATTTTACCACCTACCGCGTGAGATTAATCGCTCAAACTATATCATAAGTTTATAAGCACAAGAACTGCAGCGCAATGTCCAATTACACGGCAAAAATACAAGTATCTATTATTCATTACAGACCCATTGCGTGAAATCCATAGCGTATTCGTGGGAAATATAAAAGCTAAAGAGGTTATTAAATATTGAATTGCTTGTTATAATATGTTCTTAAAATTACGGTGCTGATCTGTAGTCTGACTTGGAGCTTAAACCGTATTATTACATATTCTGCGCGAGATTTACTACGCGAAACGGACAGGATAGGACAACTTTCCGGACTATAGAACCATTAACAACCCGAATTCATATTACTTAGTTCGTGTATGTACTTGCCGGTCTTACATTACGTCGTACTAACACAGAATAGATAATAGTACTAAGTACTACGTAGGTCCTCATTATACTATTTTAGGACGATATCTATGTTACATAACTCTAGTAACGGGCGACGATAAGCTTTTTCACGTTATAAGCCTTATATAAAAATATATATGAAGCATCTTAGGATTCTTAATTTACAAATAAAGTTACTTGTAAATTGTAGAGCGAAGTGCAAAAAAATAAGGAATAAAAAATGTATTCTTATTCCCAGCATATGAATTAAAATAATGTTACAAAGTGTAGGTAGTGCTTTATAAATGATCCCAGAGATAAGGAACCCATCATCGCGGGATAACTTTCAATAGAATATCACCGATGGCCTTAAAGGTGATATACAATGGTGTTGAAATATATGAATTCTATCACAGGATCTGTATAGTTGCAGACTCACTTTCAATATCGGATCCTTAACAAAAGGCGTCTTTGACATCTTAAGATTTATCAGTTGATATAAAAAGTAATACTTAATAGTTGAATTGAGCCCTGCGGTCAAAATATCCAAACATTGGCTAAAGCTTTGGTGGAATTCAAAGCAATCACGACAATGATTCTTATCGAGATTAGATTTATCTTATTCTGATACTCATTTCGGACGAATTGTTTTTTTGCAATTTTGTAAGATAGGTAGGTAGATACATCAAATAAATGATGAACGATTTATTTATTTCACGACAACTTGTACCACATAATATGACACGTCAAGAATCTACCACCGGTTCGGAAAGCTGCATTCTAATAAGAAGAACTGCGAGAAGCTCATCGTTTTTATGTTTTACTAGCTGATGCCCGCGACTTCGTCCGCGTGGAATTAGTTTTTAAATTCCCATGGGAACTTCTCAATGTTCCAGGTTAAAAAGTAGCTAATAAAAATAGGGATAAAATGTCACTCTTCAGGTCCTCAACTATATCCATGCAAAAAATCACGTTGGTCCGTTGCTCCGTTGCAGCGTGATTGAAGGACATACCAACAAACATACACACTTTCGCATTTATAATATTAGTATGATAACAACTTAATTAAAGTTTTACCAAGTCATACCTAAAAATAAACAAAGATTAGATTGGTAGGTTTCGAAAAAGTATATTATTTTAAATTCCTTGTTAGAAAATATCAGGAACCCCAAAACAATGGCTGCTTAGATTTTTATTTTATACCAAAATAACAATAATTAGCTAAGGATTGTATTTTCGATTGTAAAACTTTACTTATTCATACATATACCTATTTTGGCCAGCGTGTGTGAGTACAAAAGTACTTATGTAATTTTATTTTAATCGAAGGGTTGGCATTATTCAAACACGTAGCACGTTTATTTGCATACGATAAGTGTAACGCTTTTACTCTTATTGTCAATGCTTACAGAAAGTAGTGACACTACTGTTTAAATATATTATTTGAGGACATCCACATTCATACTATACTTTTTTTATAATTCTATTACAAGTTAGCCCTTGACCGTGTTCTCATCTTTTTTTTAACCAACTACAAGTAAGCCCTTGACTGCGATCTCACCAGATGGTCAGCGGTGAGCAGTCTAAGATGGTAGCGAGCTAACCTGTTAGGGGTATGGCAGTTATATTAAACCTATACACCTAATCGGTACCTACACGGCATCATACCGGAAAGCTAAATCGATGGACGGCATGTCTTTGCCGGTAGGGTGGTAACTAGCCACGGCCGAAGCCTCCCACCAGGCCAGACCAGAGAAAATTCAGAAATTATAAATTCCCAAATTGACTCTGCTGGGGATCGAACCCGGGACTTCCCACGTTGAGACAACAGCGCTCAACACTGCGCCAGGGACTGTGCCAGGGAGGTCGTCAAGGTCGTCGTCTGGTGGTAAGTGATAATATAGTCTAAGATGACAGTTGCTTTCCTGATAGATAGGGTTATGATAAATATGTATGTTTAAATTAATAAATAATACCTATATGTTTTTGATAAATCCATAACTCTAATCTGTGTTTAACCGAAATTGTAATTACTCGTGCACGTCAAATAGAAATAAAAGAGACGGTTCAGATTTGTATGCCTGGTCTTGTACAAGTAGAGAAATGAAGGAAAATAATATACTAGACCAGGTTTAATTGGTCAAATCTACGAATTCGTCGTAATTTCAGTGGCGAAATTATTTAATCATTCCAAGTTAAGCAACACTAAACATGAGTGTGTAACAATGGCGGATTCATATTTTTTTACGTTTTCAAAAGAAAAACACGATATTTTGACAGCGACTGTCAGAAGTGACATTTGATACATTTCGCACCTACTGCCTTCTCTATGGCTGAAGGTTGCCATCTTGGAAACGTATCGAAAACTTGAAATACATTTTTTTTTTCGTTCTAAATTATTATATTTTTAATACAATCTATGTATTTTCCTCTATTCATGGTGGAGTGTACAAGAGTAGGCCTAGAATGAATCTTTTCCTTTCCAAATTTCGTAGACTAATGGCTGATTCTTGTTGTAAGGCAGATGCTGTGGTAACTAGATCACGAATACGTTTTTTTTAACAAACAAAGCTATTCAGTACAAAGGCCTGATAAATTTTCCAAAGCAAACGCGTCGCAGAATAAATTAAAGCTTGTTTTTGATACACACTATTAAACTAGAAAGGTCATCATTTTTTTTTAAATATTCGTACCTACCCACTTAACCAAAATTTTGGTCACCCACAAAATTATAGCCAGCACAAGTATAGCTATGCATTATGGCCTCAAATTCCCTCAAATAAGGGGTAGGTACAACACACCTGTCCTGCGCCCTCGCGACACGCGACGTGGACGCATGTTGCATAGGACTATCCACCAATATCACTTGACCCATCGACTCTAAACAAATTCTTAAAACTAGTATGTTATTTAGAGTTCACGTTAAATTGCCTCTAATATTAGGGTGCCAATACGTGTTCTCAAATCTCCGAACTTGTATAGTTATGCATTGTAATGGATATGGTAGCTGGTTCTTTATTGTTCTGGCGTGCGCAGGGTGCATTATGATTAGACCTTGTAATTATTATTACTAAACTGGCAGGTCCACGCGTGTAATGTGGTCATATTGTATTATTATTACTAATACTTGTATCGAATTGAAGATAATTGTAGATCCGCGAATAAAATCGTGAACGGAACCACTTCTGTACTCTCACAAAACAGAGACATCTCTATTTCGCGTATACCTATTCTATATTAAATCATGTTTTATAGTAATCCACACTAAACTTTACAATTTTAATACATACATAACATAAAAATTATGTAAAAAAATAAAATTATGTTAAGGTTTTTAACTAGGTACAAGAAAATTTGTATAGATACCTAGTTAAAAACCTTTGGTATAACTTTAGCTTTGACCTTTTTTAAATTATTAAGCACATTAAAATTTACAACATCTGAAAACTAAGAAGTTAGGAACTAAGAATATTTCAGACTTTAAAATTACCTCAAAATAAGCCAATAGGCCGTAAAGCGTAGCAGATAGACAGTCAGGCGGACAAACAGATGGACAGAGACTTTCGCATTTATAACATCATCATCACTACAGCCTATTAACGTCCCACTGCTGGGCACAGGCCTCCACTCTCATAGGAGAGCGGGAATTTATAATACTAGTACTGTTTCAATTAATCTGGACTAGCTGATGCCTGCGACTTCGTCCGCGTGGTAAGATTTTTGTTATTCCTGCGGAAACTCCTTAATTTTCCGGGATTAAAAGTAGTCTATGTCACTCTCCAGGTTCTCAACTATACCCATGCCAAAAATCACGTCAATCTTTGCTCCGTTGCGGCGTGATTGAAGGACACACCAACAAACACACTTTCGCATTTATAATATTAGTATGATAATTAGAGAATTACTTAGCTATTTAGAACCGATGCAGAACCTATCGTCTGAGTAACGGGCCCCTAAAAGTTACATACCATACTTGTTCTGAAGGTCATTATTTTTTGAGAGGGATATTGTCACAGCGATAATAATATCAACCCTCCTTTTTGAAGTCTGTTAAAAATCGCATTGCTTCACACTGTGACACCATAACACCACCACCCTCCTAACCTCAGCAAACGCTGAGGGCCCACCTGTCCCTCACGAGTCACGCCACGCGCCCTTTGCCTCTCTCCTATTTTTATATATATTTCACAATGCTTGCCTAATTGAACCTATTATATTAAGTTAAGCGTCACTATACTACAATAGGGGATATAGGGTTACAACCATTCATAACGTAATCTGCTTAGAATGTAGAATGAATTGTGTAAAATTTATTTGAATAGGTCTCTAATAAGTATTTTTTTTGCAAATTCTAACTGGATTTGGTTATGTGGTATTGGTTGTGTGTTATATCGTCTCTACGATGGGGAGTGCTCTGAGGAGTTATTCAATCTAATACCACCTTCCGTGTCCTCCAGTCGCACCCTACGCCGCGGAAACAAATTTCATCCTCACCACCTGGATGCCTGGTCCTCTTCAACCACCCGTTATTCCAGGTCATTTCTGCCACGTACACGCATATTGTGGAATCAGCTTCCATCTTCTGTGTTCCCTCATGATTATAATATGGGGCTCTTCAAAGGGCGGATAAACAAATATCTCAAAAGCCAGCAACGCATTGGCGGTTCCTCTGGTGCTGCAAATGTTCATGGGTGGCGGTAATCACTTACCATCAGGTGACCCGTCTGCTCGTTTGCTCGCTTTAAAAATTAAAAAAAATAACCAGCCATTCATTTATGTGAAACATCAAGCTTAAATGGCAATTTTTACGTGTTAAGTCAACAGTTAAAAATTGCCTGTGTTAACACTAGCATCTAGCATATTAAAATATATGTATTTAACTATGTGATTGTATTATTATATGCTAGCCCGCGACTTCTTCCGCGTGTTTTAAGTTTCCTTAATTACTGCGGGAAGAACTAAAGTAGCCTTTGTCCTTCCCCGGGACACATCCTAAGTGTGTACCAAACACAACAAATGGGCCCTGAAGGCGTTTTAAACATTGTAACTCACATTCGAATTTATAATAAATAATTAAGTTAGGAAGCTAACATCCTAGCATCCTATTATCCTGGAAAAAAAATGCATCTAATTAGCAAGTTATCTCGTAGAATTTTGGGCACATCATTTCCCTAGTATTTTCTTGCATTGCTTTGTAGAACAAACAATATTTTTAATTATTATGATAATAATATAATCACAATGTGTTTTTTACATTGTTTGATTTGAACCTTTATTAAGCAAAAGTAAGCATTCTAAAACAAATTTTTCTTTGTACATTTTGTGAAAACGAAGGGTCCTTACTCCTCAAGCGGTTTTTGTTTTTTTTGTGCTGCGTGAAAACGAAAACAAGCGAATTTCGCAACAGTAATCCGAAGTGGGTCTGGTACATAATCGCCTTTCTATCCGCTCATTAGCCGAAAGCTGTGACTTACCGACAGCGCAAAAAGCAGTTCATGTATCCGCCCTAGAAATGTCGGAATACCTTCAACCGTCAACGGTACAATGTTAAAGACCCTCTCTTTTGCATGTTATACTGAACTAATTTACGAGCATTTTACAATTTAAACCTTAGAACCTTAACAATGAAAGTCTCATTATAAAACGACGCAATGCGATTATATTATTTATTACAAATTCATTTTATGCTTCTCCTATAAAGCAGCGACCATTCTGTTATTAATTGCACTATTTTTAACAATGAAATTATATGATCACATGAGACAGAAGCATTTGTTCTCCGCAAATGAAATCGTTATTTATTTCGAGGCCATTACGATAAACACATCGCCCCGTATTTATCACCTCGGCATACCAATTTGCCGCGACTTTGTCAAAGTGCAATTACGTGGAGAATAAAGGCAACAAAACGCAGTGATCTATAGTAGTTTAATAAGAAATTGTTAGTTGTAGACCAACTCCAATTATGGTTGCCACTGAATGCAATAAATTCGCAGACTCTATTATTGCCTAGATGGACGGTTCATTGCTAATAAGGACAAAATAACATCACTTTATCGATAATGTTAGAGAATTTTTTATTTAATTAAAATTACCAACGTCAAGTACATTTGCAGCACGTGCACAATCAGTACTTCTCGTTCTTGGAGGTTTTCATTGAGGTTTCATTTTCGTTACAAATACCGCGAGAAAGTCTTTTGTTTAGATTACATGGCGTTATATTCAGTCGTATCGGTGGTATTAGCTACTTCATTATTAGTATACAAAATTGAACGAATAATCCCTTTCTAATTCTCGGTTTTCTCGGGAAAATTTAATTTCCCAATAATATACTTATTAGGTAGGTATAGACTAATTGTCTAGGTCAATTGCAAACAGAACACTTTTGATTTATTTTTGAATTATTAGAGTCGCGGTAGATGATAAAACTTAGAGGATTCAATTGAGGTTGATTTTATTTATTTGCCTTAGCTTGAAATAAGACAGGCCCATCGGCTATTTTGAAAAATAAACTACCGGATTGGAAGTAAGTACAGTCGCTGTGAATAAATATACAAGCATCGTATCCCGGGTCCCGGCAATCAGTGCAAATATATTAACTGTAAAATTGCTCTGCCGCCGCGGGCCGACGACACACGTGGTTGAGCGTCGTGGGTGGAACATACGACTTAGGTACTACTAAACATTGGTATTGAGCATGGGTAGCAAGATGCCAGGTAAAAGGAGCTTTGAGCGACATAGAGAGTGTACTTACTTAAAGCACAGAATAGGTAATAGTTGATCAAATTGCGGGAAGCAAATATTGGCTGACGTACAATTTATTAGCGTAGCAGAACCGTTGCTTCCGGTGTCGCACGGGCTCATACTCATACTCATATTATTACCTTCATGTAGTTTTTATCAATTTACATTACAAAAATTTTGCTGGATATCGGAAATTAGCCATATCTAGAAAATAAATGAAATGAAATTTTTATTTCGACTTGTGCCACTTATGATTAGGTATGTCAGGACTCAGGACCCTACCACCGTCAGCTATAACTATTGTCTATTCTGTCATAATACCTCAAGATAGAAAAGGAAAGGAAAATATGAATATTTTGCAAGCACGAAGTATAAATATATAGGCTTCTAATTCTGACGTGCAATGCAGTTCTTCAAACGATAGCCCGACCATGGGTTCCAATAATTGGTACCTACAGTCTACACAGTACACTTTATGAACGTCAAGTATACAAAATATAAGACGTGATGGTGATAATTAACGACGGCATCTTTAAACTAAAGCTACGAGGTTCAAGTTAAAGTTTCAGAAGCTCGAATCAATGTATAAGTGGCCTAATATTAAATCATTATATCCACGTATAATGTAAAAGATAGCGGAATCATTTTTGATTGCGCCATGTTGCCCTCAAAGCTGCATACATTGCTGCTTATAACATGCATAATAATTATGTTATAAATGATAATTCATTAAGCGACGATTTATATGATCGATACTAATAAATCATCTGCCTTATTCGCCGTGAAATTGTTTAAGATTAATGTAGAGAGGAGCAATGCCCGAAAATGTTCTGAAAATTAACGTTAAACTGTGCTTGACGCGTCTTCATGTTGTTAAGAGATTTGACGACGTTGATATCATTGTCAGTATCGTATAATTCAACTCAAATTTAGATGATTGTGTTAAATTAATTAACGGCGTTGGAATAAAATCTTAAACGCAGAAGAAAATGAAAATCAAACAATAGTAAATTCAATCAAATAAAAATAGTACCCTTTGGTGTATCGGTACACGGATAAAACACTTCAAGCTATTCATCGTTAATTATTGTTGCAAAAAAACCTAACCAGATTTTTAAAATACGCTGCCCTACATTTTTTCTTCTTACCCATTAATTATTGTAATTAAATAAAAGTTAAAATTAAATAAAGTTTAAATAAAAGTTTATTGTTATTCAAATTAAAGCTATGAAATAAATTAAAATCTAAATTAAAACTAAATTAATAATATCACCCAAGCCACTAGAGTGAGGCAATGTGCCCAGAACGCTGACTGCGTTACCCCGCTGATATAATTTAATAGTCACTAAAGTCATCCTCATCCATCTTGCTCTAATTAGCACTGAAGAGCATCCAATATTATTGATTGTGAAGAAGTCTTTTGCACCCGATCCGCCTACATTTCGCACAAGCGAAATGTATTTATAACGATGCCTGAGCAACACCCACAGAAGTCAACTTTTTCAACCTTTCCCTCATTTCCTACTTAGCTAATAGACGGGTATGATTAATGGCTAGAACATTCTTCGCAAAAATGATACAACTTACACTATAATTATAACGCGATCAATCTTTTTAAAACGATTTAGTTTGTACAGCAAGTAGCAACGGTATAGTAATGCGGAATTAAGTTTCAATAATTCGGGCGGAAATGACAAATAAAACCATTAAAACCAGTTCGATGGGAGATATCGTGTTTCCGCTATCAATCTTGGAGAAAAACAATAAGTTGGCAGGGCAGAGCCTTCCCACGGCCGCCGTCCAATGACGGAGCCCTGCAGTACGCCGTATGTAATAAGTCACGAGTAAGCGTATAAGATACAGCCTTTATTATGATATTACTTTTCAATGTTTTGTGCATGTTGATACGGTGACAGTGTGTCCGACAAGAAAATTATACCCTACATTAATTCATTATAGTAAAAAATATTGTGGACGTAAAACCTACATACTTATGCATTATATGCCATCTGGAGCGGGCATTAAATTTTAATGGTAAAAGCGCTTACCTTGCATTCTTGTACAATTTATACCTTACACTTATACAATATGGTAAAGGATAATTATTAACAGAAAAACTAGTAAAACTACTTGAAAAACTGATTGCATTCCTACTCTGTCCATCGTCCGTTAGCAATTCAATAGATATCTGTAAGCCAAATTTCAAGCAAAAAAAAAAAAACAGTAATATAACTTTTTTTTCAAGATCAGTTTTCATCTAAAAATACAAATCATTAAATTCTAAATTAAACCTAAATTAAAAACTAAATTAAAAACTGAAAACTAAACATTAAAAATATCATCTATCCCGCTGCAATGAGGCAGTGTGCCCAGAACGCTGGCTGCGTTACCCCGCTGAATAGCCAAACTTATATGCTGGCCGAGGTAACTGCCAGCCCTCCGGTCACCTGTGTACTCTGTGAGACGAGAAGATAGATCCTTAAAAAAGGATCTAGCATCTTCGCCCCACGACCCCAGGGTTAGAGTTTCCCTTAGATCAGAGGAAAGATGCAGAAATAAACGCTTTTTACGTCTCGTACATGGACCACGTATACGATTTTTCCACTCAATGTCCTCGCGTTTTATTTTCGTAAAAAGAACTATATGTTCAAAAACTTACTTAGCCTTACATTGCAATAAGTTACATTTAAATTATGTGGCAGAAAACACAAACATCGCGAATACATTCCATATCAAAGCGATTCGTATCAGCAACGTTGATTAAAACATTTTCATAAAATTTTCGTCCCATCGGGCTATGAGAGTAAAGGAACAGAGAGCGCATCTGTGAATGCGCACACACTAGTGCACTATAATATCTCCCGCGCTAATCTCTCTGGAGAAAGGCTGCCGTGGCCGAAATTCGGTCGGGAGTACATTAAGTATATTATATTGTGTGGCTAAACACATGCTTAGTAGGTACAAGGCCGGCGATGAACTTTAAAAATTAAAAATGGTTTTTATTAAAATAAACTTTTACAAGTACTTTTGTATCGTCGAGTGAATCTACCACTAAACGAATAGAAACTGTTCCTTTATATAGATTTTCCCCACGTCACAAATCCATGTTAATGGTATACGGTAAAATTATTAACCGGTATTGATTAAAACGCAATCATATCATTTCATATTCCAGAATTAATCCCCTGAGATATTCATAGTATTCAATGCTAAAGTGCTAGCCAAGTAACATTAATATTGACTGACGAGGCAGCTATATCGCTGAAAAAGAATGATGGCAACATTTATATAACTTTGAGAGAAAATATTGAATGCGACCCACAGCATTCGTGATAAGTGAATCGGCGTACACATAAAAATATTTGAGACATAACTGTCTATTTATGTACATAGCATCGTACACAAAATAGATACCTAAGTGCATTATATACCAAAACCTTCCTAAAAGTACGCAAATTACGATACTGAAAAAATGATTAAAATCAGTCCACTAGTTTCCGAGAAAATCGTTAACAAACAAACATACATACATATACATACATGCATACAGGTCGAATATAGAACATCCTTTTTGAAGTCTGTTAATAAATATTGAGACTACTAATTATAGTTATGATAGAACGTGTGAGTGTCTTAAGAACTATAAATTAAATTTTAATTTTGTAGAAAAAAGGGTACAATTATACCAACTTAACATTCCGAATTTGTTTTAGTTTACACAGAGCTATTTGTTTACAGGCACTATTGAGTCTAAACAAAGTTCAGTTCACCTCAGTCTCAGAGTCTAGCCACAAAAGGTGTATCTTAATAATTATAGGCTTATCATAAGGCAGAAATGCCGTCAGAGGTTTATCGAGCCACGTCGACCTGACGTTATCTTCATTATGACTCTGCACCAAGGGTTTCATTCACGTGTCCATTAATTTTAGAAGGTGCCGTTCGTCAGAAGGCGCAAACTGGCATGAAGACAGTCTTGACTCTTGATAGAATGTCTTGGCTCACACCGATTACATTCTACGTGACAAGCCAAGACAAATAATCTTAATATATATAAATCTCGTGTCACAATGTTTGTCCTCAATGGACTCCTAAACCACTTAACCGATTATAATAAAATTCGCACACCATGTGCAGTTCGATCCAACTTGAGAGATAGGATAGTTTAAATCTTAAAAAAACAACAATTCACGCGGACGAAGTCGCGGGCATCATCTAGTATCTAATAGGTATAATTGGACGTTGGAGGACGTTGGAGGAGGTTGGAGGGACGAGTGGCCTAGCTGTAACAACGCATAACAGTCGATTGCGATTGTTAAGCAACATTGACCCAAGTCGGTAACTGGATGGATGACCGAATTTGGCCTTTTCGTTTCCTCCGTGCCTCGGAGAGCACGTTAGGCCGTCCGCGTCGGTCCTGGTTTATCACTAACATTTGATAATAGTTGTCACATAAACCTTAGAGTTTAATATTTTTAGTCGAGTCGTATGCGGATGGACGTGGGAACCCACCGCCTTATTATCCCAAGAAATCCCCTACTATTATGTGATTAATGGTCACGACCCTCAGTAATGAGGAATACGACGCAAAGAGAGAGATAATTGGACGTATAGTGGAGGTGTGGAGTGTAGTGAAGGATTATGCCACCCATGAACATTTGCAGCAGCAGAAGAACCGCCAATGCTTGCCGGCTTTTGAAAATGTTAATCCACCTTCTGGAAAACACCTTCACTTCAGACACTTTCAGTCATACGTCGGAAGTTAGTCTATTTGAAAGTCGTCGTATGTCTGCACTGCATACAATTTTAATAGCCGCTGATTGCGTTTGTTAAACCAACAATTATCTTTACGATTACAAGTCGCCGAGTTCCTCCTGTAGTGAATCACCTGTAAACGAAGCGATGCCAGAAACTGACAGGGCTCTACGGGGTATGTTGAGATTGCAGATTTACAACTTGTTAGCGCTAATTACTGTTTGCTACGGTTTAAGTTGTTTTAAACCTTTGGCATCTTTCGCCGTAATTGTTCTAGTAGTATTCTAAAGTAGGTTTTATAAAGAAAAATAAAAACACCTTCTTATTTTAAGACAGGCTGGTATTTATACAAGATCATTTAGCAAGGGTGTTCCCTTGATCCTATAGAAAAAATATTTATATCCATGAGAACAGTAGTACTCATCGATGTAATTTTTTTTTCTATAAAACCAAGCCTTTTAATTATGAAAAAAATAAAGTCAACTATTCCACCATACAAAAGTGTGTATTAGGACTCGAGTCTCGACAAAATGTTTATCTCCACCGCCATCACTGTTTTGTTCACCAGAAAATTTACTTTAGGATTTAAACTTGAATTTACTTACCAAAACTTAGTAATGAGTTGAGTCACTGCTTTTTGCACATGAGCTGGTTTACAGTGTGAAAAATCTAATTTATTTTGTATTTGAAAGTAAGAATTTCATGCGTCTCTCGTTGAATAGATAAATAAAACTATTTTGCTTCAATTACAAATTCTCGAGTAAAAAAAAACAAGTAGCGCTTCGTAGCTGTTACCTGCGCCATTATTAATAATTAAAGCGATTATTTTCACCGGACAGTCCGGCAGCACAAAATAATTAATATCGTTAATAGCTGGCTAGAGGCACGCGTATCATATCGTAGGCTCGTGCAATGGACGGACACAGTGGACGTGAAAACACACGTATCAAAAGCTCAGACCTAAACGATCGTCGATCGCAATGATACTTCAATAGAAATTTCGTTACGGTCGACGATCGTTTAGGTAAAAACTAAACGATCGTCGAGGCAAAAGCTAGACGTTTAGTAAATACTGTATGTAAATCCATCACTAAGATAAATACTGTAAGATCACATTCAATACACTAGATACACGATCAGTAAATACCACGGTATTTGGTAAATTGTGTGATCGAGTGTATTTTCGGATGTCTAGCGTATTCTGTACTCAGAATGTGAATTTTCAGTATTTATCTTACTGAACGACCACAGTATTCACTGAACGTCTAGTCTTCACCTTAAAATGCCATATTGGTGCTTAAAAATATAAGGCGTTATATTTAAACCTACAACTATGATCTAACAATGATTGTAAAATGGTTTTAATCGTTCTAACACTCGTACTTCAGTGTTCTTTATTGACCTATCGAGTATTTACTTAACATCAGTGATCCATACTTCCATACTTATTTGCGTGTGTTTGTCTGTCTATCCGTTTATCTGTCTGCCTGCTACGCTTTTACGGCCCATCTGTTCTCTGTTCTGATTTTCACGAAACTTGGTATAGATAGGTTGCATCCCGGGGAAGGACATTAAAAAAAATAATCTAGGAAATTAAAGAGTTTCTGCGGCAATCAGAGCCATACTAATCTAGCGGGCATCAGATATTTTAGTATATTTAGATACTAAATTGCTAAGCTCTGATGAAGGCAGGCTGCTACGTGAAAATAAACCGTATGTCTTTGTCCATAAACTGCGGCGTAGGCGAGAATCGTCAGGTTAGTCTATTATCATCAACCAGTTTGCACTTTGCTGCATAACAAAGTTACTTGCCCGAACCTTGCACTTTGCAAGGACGTTACAACGTATAATAAAATAGCATTTTCTGTATTAATTATTGCCTTTTTTTCCTAGAGCAATCATCAAACAAAATTATTACCTGACTAGATGATGCACGCGACTTCGTCCGCGTGGATTAAGTTTTTTGTAATTCCCCCGGGTACTCCCAAATTTTCCGGTATAAAAAGTAGCCGATGTTCCCCGGGCCGGACCTGCCTCTAAACTAAATTTCATCAAAATCGTTTGAAAAGATGGGCCGTGAAAGGCAGAGAGACTGGCAGACACACTTTCGCATTTATAATATTAGTACGAATTCTAGTGAGCGATAACCCAAACAAGCTACATCTACTGCAGATAATTGAATTTGTTGAACAGCGCAGTAACTTAGTTTTATGAGAAAATCAACTCTTACGACGCTAAAAGACTTGTTAGTATAGAGTTAAAGACTCATTCCCTTTAATCTTTACCAGGATTATTGTCAATAAAGGAGGAACAATTGAAAGAATAATAAGTACCTTAAGCCCTGTGTTATCTTGCCGAAATGTCCAACAATGGGATTTTCAATGTCGAAATTATACGGACAAGTTGGTCTTCATTTAGTTTAAAATGATACTCTTTTTTGAAATGCTTATGAATTAAAAATGTTGAAGAACCTGGGCTCTTACGGAAGCAACGTTTTGCTTAAATAACAATATTCTTGATGCTCAACTTTTTGGTTTTGCTTAATAAGTTAGCAATTACAGCCGATTTTCTCAGCAATGGTAACAGGTGATCTTGAAATCGTAAGTCTATAAAAAGATAATGTGTCCAATTATGTATAACACAATCTCTATACTAAAATACCTCCTAACCTCCTCTCTCTCTACTAGACACCTCTAAACCTAGTTCTGTCGCTTTCTGCAGAGAATATTATGAAAGGGTTAGCAATATTTGCAATGATGTCATTTTAGTTTAGTTAAGAGATTGTGCACTACAGAATCAGCTCCAATGTCGTTTACTTTCTTTGTGGAATACTTATTCCCATGCTACCGTTTTATATCAATCTTTAAATCACAAGACTATAATTCGATTGAGAAAAAACAAACGAAAATCGCCTCTTGCTGCACTTTGATCGAGAGAACATACTCAGCCCACCCTTAATTGCTTGTCAACAAATTCTTGAATGGACTGCTTCTCTGGACACACAAGATTCCATTTTTTATACACCCGTTATACTCGATAAACAAGCCATCACCTATAGAACCTTTTCCAATTAAGTAGGATCAAAAACGGTGAGAGGGTAACCTTTAATTGATTCCATCGAGTGACTTTGCCAGAGTTGTAACATGTTTTCCTTAGTCGCGTGCTATCCCTTAGTACCAATTATATTTTTTAATAAATTCAGCATTTGAGACAGAATTATGTGAGCATCGTTTTAGTGCGTCGACCTCGTATAATTTTTTTTATATTGTTCTTCCGCAATAACGAAGCTTTTGTCTTTCGCTTATAATTATTTCACCGGCTTTTTTATGGCTCTCTTTAATTTCGAGATCTTGGACGCGTGATCCTTAAATTTGGTTCAAAATGAGAGAAATAAGAAAAAGCTTCGGTGCACCAATTGACTTATTTATCACTTTAAGTAACGAATTAATCAGCGTTAAATTGCCTGACAAAATAAAATCGCATCTATAAATATTGGTGATTAAAATACAAATACCTATGCAGATAAGCCGGGATACGAATGCGGTTGCTAGTTCAATTAAAAACCGCAAAGGCAAAGGACACTTGCTTCGCTTATTAAGAAATAAATGAAATACACGCCCTGTTCAAAACAAAAAGAGCAGAACGTAAGAGTATCCATGATTTCCTTGTATAATATTGAATTTCGGTCTTGATTAAAAACGATACCTACCTACTATGAAGTTGTATTATTTTTAGGCACTGTACCTACTCACTATACACAATACAGTGCGTAAAAATAATGACAACTTCATAGTACACACCTACGGCACAGTAGTTTTAATTAATTTATTTATAAGCCTAGTAGCAAGTCTATAGAATGTATGACACTCGTGGTCAAGCGCAAGACAGCTATCAATAAAAACATTTATGAATATAGTTACTACGAAGGTAAAGAAATAGGCGTCATTAGGGTTCCGTACCAAAATGGTAAAATGGAACCCTTATGGTGCGACTTTCTCCGTCTGTCTGTCCGTCTGTCCGTCTGTCCGTCCGTCACACTCGATTATTTCAGTAACTACCGAAGCTATCGACATGAAATTTGGAATAGTTGTGTATATTAGTGGCCCAAAGACACTGGAATTAAAAAAAAATGGAAATTATTTTTGTTCTTATTTAAAAAGGGGGGAAAATCTGAGGGTTGAAATTTAAAAGTGAGATAACTGTACTGTGTGGGGTATCATATGAAAGGGTTTACTTTGTACATTCTAAACCAGATTTTTAATTATTTTTAGTTATGATAGTTTTTGATTTATCGGGGAAAATGTCTAAAAAAATACCGTTCCCCCCCCCCCTTATCTCCGGAGTTTACCAATCGAAAAATTTGAAATAATTATGGTCAATAAGAATTTACGTATACTTTACAGGAAAACTATAGCCAATGCTCTAACTAGCATAGTCTTTTTGATATTAACAATAAACCTCTACAAACAAAGTTAGTCTTGCGGTTCATTAACAAAGGTAATTATTTATTAATAATGGTACGGAACCCTTCGTGCGCGAGTCCGACTCGCACTTGCCCGGTTTACATATTTTTTTTGGTTCCTCGGTAGCAATAATAATGTGAATTGTGAATATTTTTTATCTTGAATTCACTATTTGCACGCAACTTTGTACGTTAATCTAAAACAGGCTTCATAAAATTTTTATTTAAGCTTCTTTTTATTGTTACCTACTAAAATTCGACATCAATGTTAGGTATAATACCTAATATGAAATTGTTTCTCATTAATGCCAATTTACGTATTCTCCATACATTTAAACTATGTATTAAAACCATCCCACGTTAGTCACTATAAGTTCAGGACAAAGCTCTTAATTTTGCCTACTAATCGGTTACAGAGCGAGCGAGGTACCTAGAGATTTATTTATTTTTAATCTTCAGCATTACTATCAGCAAATGCTAGCAAAATGCTTGTGCACTTGCGCCTCGTTTCATTATTGTTTTATTTTCGGGTAAAAGATTGTTATGATAGTGATAAGAAAAAATCGTTCAACAGTTAATTATAAAAGCGTATCATATTATCATAGAAACCAAAATTTATTTTTGCACCCTATTATTTGCGATACCTACTGGTTTTTCATTTTCAATTTTTCATTCCCTGACAACAACGACAACATTGAGACAAGTGACAACTTTATGTAAGTTGTCACAATTCACATTTTTGTATATTTCGATCCCATCATAATTTTTTTTTAAACACAGCGTGGTATTATTGGCATACTTTCACATTCATACACAAAAAATATCGACGCATGAACGATGGATGCAAGTTTGCGGAAGTTCTTCATTTCGTTTCTTTGTCAATGATAGAAGATGTTTTTATGATTTATATAACTGCCTCTTTGATCTAGTGGTTAGCATGTTCGACTGTGGCCGACGAGTTCCCGGGTCGGGCCATAATTAAGTATTGGGGTTTTCTAACTAGATATTCTCAGTACTAGCCTGGAGTTAGAAAGTTGTCGGTGTTTTACCCCCGTGCCGCGTTAAGGCGTCGCTTAACGAGCCTAAACTATGAATTGGCAATTGGCATATTGTCCATTAGAATTTGTATGAATGGTGCAAGTAATACGGTATTCAGATCTTGGCCTATTATACTAGTTCCATTTATCACAAATGTTGACTTGTGCGTTTTTAATGCCCACCTTTCCTTACTATATTGAATATATTGAATGCCAATTTCGATGTCCAAGCTTCTTACATCGATTTAGTTACCTGCAATTCTTTGGTATTTCTAATTTTACGTTACATTTGTTGCGGGCCTCTTAATTAACCAAATCTTTGGTATTTTATTTTGGAGTGTTAAATTGGAAACCAAATTTAACAATCCCCGATCAATCCCTTGGAGCCTTTTACATCACATGATCGCCGTAATTTAAAACTAATTACATTTGTTTTATTTCTTTCACACAAATATACTTTTTTAGCAAATTAGGTACGTTATATTATAATGTGTAATTGTTTCAAGCTTTAAAGCTTGCAGTTTAAAAATTACGCTGAATAATTTACATGTAACATTACGTGACAAAATGTATGGATCGTCGACGTAGTTGATTTGCAATTCGACATATTTATAAGAATGGTCTAGACTCCAGAAATAGTTTACATGTCTAAGTATGGATATACTGTATACAAACTAGTTTTTGACTTCGAATCAGTCGCTCAGCTAATAAAAAATGTTGATAAGAACAAATTCCAATTTCCAACTAGTAGCTCAAACTTCTACTGTTCTATTTTGCCTTAGTTAGCGATGACTATTGAAGAATTTTACGACAGCCTCATATTTATAAAAAACTGTAACTTCTATATACTTTGCTTGAAACTTTTTTTATAGAAGGTTTCATTCGTACCGCCAAGCCACCTAAAATACTACAAGTACAGCTGTACTATTTATTACCTATTCCTGTGCCCATTCTGTGCTACAAGTACGGAATCGATTAGTGGTATAAGTTAAAAGAACTGAACATAATACTACTACTCGCATAACCCTTCAAAATTAGCTCACTGCCATTTTAAACTTCACCATCAATTACCACAAGCTGAGACACTAACTTTTCATAAACTTCCACAAAGGTTCTCCATTTAGCGAAGACGTAAAAATTATTAATATTCGAAGGCCCCTAAATTTTTATCAAACTGCATGAAGGTTCTCCGTACAGCGAAGACGTATTAAGACGATCAGAAATATTATTAATATTCAAAGCTAGGGCGGAATCCATACTATCCATACTAATATTATAAATGCGAAAGTGTGTCTGTCTGTCCGTCTCTCTATCTGTCTGTCTACTACGTTTTCACGACCCATCTGTTCAACCGATTTTGATGAAATTTGGTATGGGGATAGTTTGTATCCCGAGGAAGGACATAAGCTAATTTTTATCCCGGAAAATTAAAGTTCCCGCGGGAACAAAAAATCTTAATTTACGCGGACGAAGTCGCGGGCATCATCTAGTATTTAATAACTAGTTAACCCAGAAGAATAAAGTCACATGCAACAGTGAATAATCTATATAATTCAGACATTTAACGATAATATCAAGTGACCTTCGAAGGCAGTGCAATGCGTCAATAACCGACTGAGCCCAATTAAGTTCGGTAGCGCCTCTGAAAGCGCTGGCTAGTTTTTGCTCACTCCTGCACAGCGCAGCGCCTTAATTGGCGGATACTCATCATTAGGCATCGCAAGTGCAAGGTTAGATCGATTTTTTTTTGTTTTATATAAGCGAATATTTGCTCAATGAAATTAATAAGGCTATAGGCTCCGCTGTGAGTCGAGTCGAATTTTTTCTGGCAGCACAATTAGTTTGGACGTTTTTACTCTGAAGCTTGTAATAACTAAAACAAGCCAGTTTATGATTAAATTCTTCTTGAGTGTGAGTTATACAAATATACAAGTAAATGTACAACAGTCTGAATATGTTACATAATCGTAACTACGAGTAGGCAGCTTAGTTGTAGGTATCATGATTTAGTTTTTGGTAAAGTCATGTAGGTAGACCTTAAAGATACCAATACTTTCCATTGTCGTCGTTGTCTTCTTCTCAGCCGAGAAACTTCTCACTGCTGAACGAAAACCACCTGCATGGATCTCCACAAGACACGATCCACTTCCAGATCATTCGCCATTTAATCAGCTTGACACCCTATCAGCTTACCGGTCGATGTATAGAGATCATTTTTGAGGCACGTTAACAACGAGCAACGAAGTTTGAGTCGCTCTTCTACACAACTTTTTAGGGTTCCGTACCCAAAGGGTAAAAACGGGACCCTATTACTAAGACTCCGCTGTCTGTCTGTCTGTCTGTCTGTCTGTCTGTCTGTCTGTCTGTCTGTCTGTCTGTCTCCAGGCTGTATCTCATAGACCGTGATAGCTAGAAAGCTGAAATTTTCACAAATGATGTATTTCCGTTGCCGCTATAACAACAAATACCTACTAAAAATTAAAAAAATATATTTATTAAGGGGGGTCCCCATACAATAAACGTATTTTTTTGCTCAATATTAAAAACGGTAACAGGTAGACGGTTCAAATTTTCACAGAATATTAACTTGTATATTACCTTTCAAAATAAATAATTAAATATCAATAAAGTAAATATTAAAGGGGGGCTCCCATACAACAAACGTAATTTTTTGATATTAACAGTAAACCTCTACAAACAAAGTTAGTTTTGCGGTTCATTAACAAAGGTAATTATACCTACTTCTTGAGTACGGAACCCTCGGTGCGCGAGTCCGACTCGCACTTGGCCGGTTTTTTTTTTTCTTATGGTCACGTCACAGAATAAATAGGTAATAGTACTGTTGTTGTCGTTCTTGTTGTCTACAAGAAGGCCATTCTTGCGATTTCTAAACGATTTTGAATTTAAAAACACAAAATGTTACATCTGATTCAATCAAATGAAAAATCTCGCAATACAGCTCCTTTTAACAAGTCAACAGTACCTATATGAACACGCCGACCTATATTTTATGCATGTCATCAATTATTTCACTAGCGTTTCGTTTAGCAATAACTTCGGAGCCGTCTGATCGATGTCGAAGCGCAACCAATTACATCCCTTGTCATTGGGAGGTTATTTACAATCGCCCCTGTGTATTTATCACGAGATAAAGCAGAATTATTATGTGCTCGCACATTTGTACACATACAACCATCGGGAGACAGGACTACTTGTTTAAGTACAAAAACGCCCCGTAACATGGTGTTGGGTTAATTTTTAGGTCGTAATCTAAGAGCTGATTAAGGGTAAATATCCTCCTAAACATATTTTAGCCACGTTGGAAAGTCTGTTCCTAGATCAGCTAATAGTCAGTCGGCTGATATTATAGCTGGTGTTCTAGCGCGCATGTCTAGGAGCAGCAACATGCCCACTCTCTATTACCTTACTCTGACAGTCTGATGGGACGGCATCCCACAGGATCGGTTGGCCGAACAGGCTGTAAGGCACATCAACTTCACGACTCCAGGCTATAACTAAGAATTTCTTGCCGGAAAAACCATGAGACATCAAAGGCTACCACCACAGTCGAAAGTGGAGGCAGTATTTGCTAATAAAGAAAAGTCGGTGTTTATACGAACAGACTTTCATAGTATATTGTATATTGAGCTTTCCCTAAATAATATTTTACTATAATTAACTCAATCGTTTCGGTCACGAAATCCAAATGTAACAACATAATAATAATAAATCCACCAAAAATGTTATCCCTCTCTGGGCCTATCTTACACAGCCCCTCCTATCGTCAAATAAGTGGACAAGTAAACGAGAAATGTTCAGATATACGACTTTGCCGTTTAGGTACCTACTTAATTAATATCTTTTCATCGCCATAACCGTAAAGGTTGCACCGCGAGCGGTCTAAATATAAATATGGTGACACAAAAACACTCGATCGTCTCCTTTAGGGCATATAGAGACAAATATTTCACTATGGCTATTAAAACAGTTTATTTCTAGCTAAAATCGGATGTAATTGTACCTATGAATAATTTATTGAAAAAGCTAATTTGAAATTCAAATTAATTGTTCATTTGTACCTCCGTAACTACTGGCGTAAAACTGCTTGGCACATTGTAGATCAAGGGATTCAAAAAGGACCGCTACCAGCAAGCAAGAAACAAGGGCTAATGTCCTTACAACCATCAGGTTCAAGTCATTATGTGGGCGGATAATAGGTATATAAAAACTAAACATAGCGATATATCCGAAATAAATTTAGTCGATATATCCGAATTATTTTTATCACTGAAAATAAATATACTTACTTACCTACCTATACCTAGAATAACACATAGCACTAAATTCAAATTCCATTCCAAAAGATTTCCGTTTGGGTAAGTTGATTATGGTCTCAAATTCGTGGGTAGGTAAAATAATTGTCAGTGTAGATAAAGTAAGCTGGAATCGTAAGATTCAATAATATACAAGCATAAACATTAAGTATATAGAAAAGATATGAGGAGTTAAGTAAAAATTTGAGATGATTCATATCAACTTAAACGGATAAAGGCACTAACGATTCAAATAGCTCGTAAAAGCTCATATATTACCACAGAATAGGCAACAGTACGTTGGTATTACCACAGATTAAGTAATAGTACTAAGCACCTATTACATCCAGAGAGGTGGACATCATAACTTTTATTAGCTTTGTTTCACATTAAAGAGTTCTCCGTGTCATGAAATAAAAAGTTTGTTCCCGTCCCCTGACGAAAGAAGAAAACTGATAAAAGTTTTTTGACGTATACATTTTTGCTCAGATGAGCTGTTGTTCAAAATTGTCGATGTGCTATTTCCATAATATTACCAGTTCTATAATTTTTCAATCTGCGTAAAGAACTAAGTACCTATATTATTTTTATCCATAGTTTCATACCGAAGTTAGTGCTATGATATATTCTGTTCAGTAGTAGTTTATTAGTACTGCATCTGACTGCAACACTTAGACAAAAATAGCATCACATCAACCGAAATTACATGTAAATGTATGAATATATTGATGAAGATTGATGAACTTTACAGTAATATTGAATAAATTAAATATATTACGAACAGGTTGACAATAATTGGACTATAAACAGCTACTCGTATCACAGGAGCGTAAAAAATTTAATGCTACTACTTTTTAAAATTCTGAGAAATAACATTTTCTTTTGCAAACTAAATAAAAGTACTTAAATTGGCTGATCTAAGACTGCAGCACTACTCTACGCCATACCTACACGGTCAAATTATTATCCTTGGTGTCAAAATGTACTCTCTTGTTCCTAGTATTACTCTATTCTGTGGTAATACCCAAACTGTGATAGTGTGGTCGAACTATGGCTATAAGGGTGAAAATACACAAGGCCAGGACAAGACAAATCGTCAGCTCGAAACATCCGCGTTGGATGGAAATAACGTTTTGTCCTGTAGCGTTCGTCGGTGCAGCTCCATATAAAAGTACAGAAAGAATGCTTAGAAGTGTCCACACGAAAGTGCGGATATTTCATCCTGTCCTGTCCGCTCCGTTGTGTTTTCACCCTTAAAGCACATGCCAAGTGATTCTTGTCCGATGCAGCAGTCACGTGCCAGATAGACATCTGCGCATTCGTTAATTAAAGGCTGCACAGAACAAGGACGTGACATCGAATACCTGCGCTATAATATAACAAGCATCTCTTCGATGAGATATGTAAATGACCGTGATACGCGTTCCTTACTGATTCAACAGAGGTTATTAGTCTTTTAGTGTAACAAAGAACGAGGTAGTCTTTTTGAATATTGCAGGTTCGAAGCCCAGGCATTCGCTTCTAACTAAATATTTTTTGAAGTTATTTATGCAAAATACATATCCATACTAATATTATAAATGCGAAAGTGTGTATGTCTGTCTGTCCATTTATCTGTCTGCTACGCTTTCACGGCACATCTTTTCAACCGATTTTGATTAAATTTGGTACAGGAATAAACAAAAAAACAAAATTTGTACATCTGTTTGGGTTACACACGTTAAACTTATACTACCCCTTTTTAAACGTCTGGGCCGGAGTTAAAAACAACACATGACTAATTTGTATAACTAATACAAATCACGGTAAGTAACACAATATCATAAACTCTAAATATTTTACTTAAACATTTACAGGAACCGGTTTTTAAAACCTTGTAAGTGAATAAATACTATCAGTTAGTTTCTTTGTCTCAATATCTACTTATAATATTATCTTATCTATGCTATCTTAAACACGCGTGTCTGACGCGCGAACATTATACTGCAATTAGGGATACCACACAAATAAAATGACAGGACAGAAAAGCTACAAATCCTCAAACTTTTATGCAAAACCCTACCAGGCACAAAACATTTGGTCTCCGCGTAGGAAAATTTTCGGTGGAACTGCGCATAGGGAGCGCAAGGGTCTCGGATGCAGACAAATGTCCACAAAGCGCAAACGCGCAGAAGATTTGTCCTATCTAGCACTTTCGTTGGGGTTGTGTAAAAAAAACGAGTAATATGATACTGTATGGAGATACGGTCTATGAAGTGAGGTATATATTAATATTGGAAGTACCATTGAAAAGGGACCCCCTTCCAATATCCCAATGAAAGCGCAATTACAAATCTGGTCTCAAGAAGAGTGCACCTATATTAACACTTTCGCTGCGTTACGGCAAGTATTTTGCCGTATTTGACGGTCAGCCAGTGCGGCAGCTAGTTTTCCTTGTTTTGCGCACGGTGCGGGGGTGATTTATCTATGTTCCCGTACGTGTAGGAAAGAGACAGTGATTTTTTCTATATGGTTGCTTTTAATATAATGATATTGTATACTAATAATGTACGGCAAAATAGTTGCCGTAACGCACAGCAAGGTAATTATTTTTATTCAGTGCGGTACGGCGACTATCTTGCCGTACCCCCCCAACCCCGCGCCTCACTGCATGCGTCCGCGCGGCCTCGCAGTTTGCATTAGTGTTGGCCGTAAGTGCTCGATATTTTTTATGCAAAAAACTACGCGACGAGACTTTCACGTAAAAAACATGATATGAGTAAGGGAATTACCTACTTTTTAAAATTTATTTTATTTCGTTAAAGTTCCTAATATGATCTCATCATAGATTAAAAATAAAAAGTAATTACTAGTGGTTCGCCCCGAACTGAGACCTCGCGGTTTCACAGAGCGCCATATATTGACATCAGTGTGAAGTTCTGTTAAAAATATCATCATCATTAAAAATTAAATAATTTCGTTTCCTTATAATATTTATCTAATTTTAGTATTTGTTGTTCAAGTACAGGATATAATTCAAATAATTGATCAAGTTTCAGGCTTGAGAGTTCTGAGGTCAACTTTGGACGTTAGAAAATCGCTACTTTGAAAGCCTCCCATTTCGTCAATTTTAGGGGAAAAATTCAAAAAAAAATATTTTTGGACTCTATTCTTAATTATCTTTAAAATGATATACTGCAACCCTATGTAACGCTATAAAAAATATTTTACTTCGCATTCGCTTCTATGAGAGCCCCCCTGAAATAAAGATTTTTAAAACTTTTTAAGCCATATTCGGCGGGAGGCCATCGATTTACATATTATATTTAAATTTGAAGTAATTACGTTCAGCAATTCAGAAGTTATAAGGCTCTGACAGACGGACGGACAAGTGCCAATTCACCCAAGTAGACTCAGAGACCTTCGCTTCGCTCGGTCAATAATAATTTGGTACCCTAATATGAATCAAAATTTAAAAAACCTATTTGTATTTATTATTATTTATTTATTAATCAGTGTATTTGTACTAAACTTACATGAGTGACTGCTTTTTATTTTAATTTTTTTTATATTTAAATATATTTTTTTAAATTGGCGATAGGTACTTGTAAGAGTAATTATTATGTTGACTAATTATGAAGAATTATGTTGATTTATACACTTAAATTTGTTGTGTCTTTAATAAAGAATATCTTTAAAATATCGATTGTCATTTCAGAAGTAAACCCATCCCTAGCAATTTTTTAACTTCTATGCTATACGGCATATATATTGCCGTAAATGACTGATTTTGAAAAATCTCTGTATCTTTCGAAATATCATAGAGAACCCGGGGCTACCGCAGCTAGGTATACACGAGGATGTAGCCTATCGATTTGTTCAAAAAACCCATTGATATGGTGAGTTTCCACGTCTCCATGGACTTTGAAAGTCAGGTTCCGGTACGGCAAAATAGAGGTCGTAACGCATATCAGGAAATATAGATACGGGCAGTATTTGTCTCGTACCGCACGAGCCGTAGGTTTAGGATCCAATGCTGCCGCAGCGAATGTGTTAATTATTATTTATCTACTTGGTACGGATAACCTTTTAAAATTGTTATTTGCAACTGAGCATAACTATGCCAACATAATATAATGTATTGGCATGTAACAACTATCAAAAACTAGAATTAACTAAGTCTTATCATACCCTAGGGCCCTAGGGTATTATTTTAAAGCGCGACACAAGCAGCTTGCAAAGTAGGTCCTGGAATTACTTATAATATGGCACTTACTATTAAAGATGGTATGTACCTGAAAGTGGGCCACGCCATCTTCGCACTCTTCCCCAAAATGAGGAGCAGTCCGATGGGATCCTGTATTATTGTCACCGTAGTATTGTAATGGATACCCCCAACCTGTTGTGGTTACATATTAACCGTAGCTCCCAAACTGGTCCCAATATCTCTTATTATGTATCGCCTTTGTGTTAATCACATATTCTCTGAGTATGGAGCTACCGGTCGATCTATTAATAAGTGAAGTCTCGAGGAACGCTTACAGCCTACTATTGTCTAGTGGTTACGGAATTTGTCTCTATAATCGCACTGCCTCGAATGTGCCCGAAGCCTATTATTAGGGTTAATTGGAATTATTATGGTTTTTTCACGGCAGCGAGGACTTATAGCTGCTACTTATATCGAAGTGCATCCAACAGAAGAAGCGAGCTTTTAGAATAATTTATGGTTTGTGAGTGTATTATTTATGTAAATGTTGTATTAAGAATAAGAAACTCTTCCAGTTACTAACCTGTTGAAAAATATTAGTTTAATAATGTTTAATTTATATAAAATTTATGCACTTATGTAACTTATATTTATTTATTTATAATTAGTACAAATTAATTCAAAAAAGCCTAACTAAACTAATTTAAAGAAAATATTGATAACTAGCGACCCGCCCCGGCTTCGCACGGGTGCAATGCTGATACTATCATATATTACAGAATGGCTTTATATAAATAGTTACAACGTTCACAGCTTTTTGTCATTAGACAATGCAAACATGTTTTTTTAGAGGTTAAAAATGGTTATTGTGGGTTATCCCTCAGAGATAGACATATAATATTGGAGACTTTTTTGTAGATCTTTTTAAGATTTACAATACTGTAGTACATTATTTTGATCTATCTCGTAGGATTCAGCCAGCGTTTGCAATGTAAGCGCAAAAAATGTGTTTATTTACGACATCACATTAGAAACCTCTATAATTATCAGTGTTTCTCTAGTAAATTATGCATGTATTATGCATATAAACCTTCCTCTTGAATCACTCTATCTATTTAAAAAAACGCATCAAAATCCGTTGCGTAGTTTTAAAGATCTAAGTGTACATAGGGACAGACAGCGAGAAGCGATTTTGTTTTATATGAAGTGATGCATATTCAACATGTTTGCTAATAGCCTTTAATTAATTGATAAACAACATTATTTATTTTTAATCTGCTCAAGTTCTGATAGGTACCTACGTTATATATTCAACCGGTTTATAACACAGTATATAATAAATTGTAGTTCAGAGAAAGCGTTAAAGATTCTTTCTTTACCTTTTTAACAACAGGCCTTCCTAGTTTTTATAAATACTTCCTGCAGCTATGCCAACACAATATCCTCTTTAGTTACTACTGTAGGTACGATAGGTATTTTAAAAATTCACTTATTGCGCTGTACAATAAGTACTTGGGGTTTTTTATTAATTCAAAAAATGTAACTCTTACTGATAACATAGTTCGATGTATTAGTAAGCGTTAGAGTTCCAACTCCCAAAATGCTAAATGCTCCCAACCGTATCCCGTGAAGATCTATACAGGAGAACTTCGTCCATCAGTGGATGTCTATCAGTTGAGACGACGACGACTCTTAATTTATAACACCATAAATATGGCAGTAAAATGAATAGAAAAATATGAAATGGTTCTCAAGTCATCATAACTAAAAATAAGATAAATATACCTTATGATGATAGCATCAATACTTAATGATAACTGTGGGAATAGGCAAAGTTGTACACTGTAATCATACGATTACTTTATGATTATTGTGTTATGCTTATGACACTTCTTAAATTAACAATATTTGAATTATAAAAACGTAACACCAACTCGCCACAGCTATCGTTTCTCACAGTAAAATATAGTGTACCGACACACTGAACTTAATATACTATTCTATAATTAATGATTAAACGAACTTACCTGTAAGTGAAGTTCTATCATAATTATATGAGTCGATTCATTCGAAGATATAACCATAGACAACGTAGTTTCCTTTACTTATAGCAACCAATCGCACAGACTTCAGAGGAGTTATAAAAAAGAACCCCCACTACCCGCCTCTGTGTCGGACGACAGAGGAGCGGTTTCGATCGTCATTTAGTTTAGAGATATACTTATACTTAAAGCTCTTGCGAAAATATGTTTCGGGATGGGTGGGTTGGGAGCTTAATATTATATCTTCGAATGAATCGACTCATATAATTATGATAGAACTTCACTTACAGGTAAGTTCGTTTAATCATTAATTATACTTCGTCGCTTCATTCTTCAGATATAACCATAGACAACGTAGATGTTAAGAGATAGGTATATATTTTTGCAAGAACTATATCTACGCTGAATAGATACTAATTATTGTTATCAATAATTTTATTTATTCTTCTTATCTCTTATTTGAGCTGTAATGTTTTAAACAGTTTATGTTTAATGTTGGAATCATGTACCGATTTCCCGAGATGTTTATCTACGTACATTTAATATGACTTTAAAATTTCTCTTAAGTATTTATTGTACTTAAGTTTCAATTTAAATAACTTTCAATTTACCAATAATACAATCTTGCGCTTTTTTGCTTTAGTTGCTAGTAACAAGCATAAACGTATTATAGTTTCGATGCAAGCGAATGGAACTAGTTATTGATGTCAATACTGCAAGATTTATAATCTACTACAAAGTAAATTTAATTTATTTTAGCAGGGACAATACTTTATTTTATTTGCACAATTAGCCCAACAGACGTCCAATGGGACGCTTAAGTGCGAAATCCTGCCCAGTAGCAGAAGAAGGCATATTTTGTTTTTTGGAAGTGCGGCGGGAAAAGAACAGGTATATTCTGGTCCTGTTGTGAAGGTATTTCGGGTATTGCTTAGTAAAATTTTATATTAAAATACCGTTTTAAGTTTTTTGTCGAACAATTATATCGTCATTAAGGTTATGGAATTTAATAAATTCCTATCCGCGCAAAAGTTAGCCCTAAATTATAGGTGAAGAATGAATATTCGGTCGATATTGTGACAAACTACTAATATCGACTTTGAAGGGTTAATCAATTGGTTTGAACTTTTTAGCCCCACTGACGTTAGGTGCTTTGAAGTAAGTTATTTAAGGAGTCTTTCTATACTTTCCAACGATGGATAACCTAGCTGTGCAGGTCATTGAATGTAGAATGTTTGTGAAAAATTTTTTTTTTTTTTTTTTTTTTTTTTTTTTTTTTTTTTTTTTTTTTTTTTTTTTTTTTTTTTTTTTTTTTTTTTTTTTTTTTTTAAACATCATTATAAGCTATTCAATTCATAATAATTTTTGAATGGATGCATTAATTCCCTGATATTTTATGACACGGCTGATCTATGTGAGGTAAGCGTGATCCAAATGTTACATTTGCGGCCGCTGCTCCATGCCGATTTTTGTTTTTCATTAATGTCTTAATTGGTTACTCTCATTCAAGGTCTGAATCGATTAAACAAGAATTTTAATTTTGCTCTAGGCAAGTGTTGCTGGAGCATATTATTGTTTACGCGAGTAAATTGTACTACCTACCATGTTTGCCACGAGTGATTACGATGCCTACATCGTACGTATTATTATAACGAAAGTTTTATAACGGTTTTTCGAAGATTGTTTCTAATATGTAGATAATGAATATAATTATATGAATGGATCTTAAACTTAAAATTCTTTTTATTTTATTTTGTACCAAAAACTTATAAAATACTTAGAAAAACAGAAACATAGTGGACAAGGAAGCACTAATCTCTATACGAGATCGCTACCAGTGACCCTTGGCATCCTGCTTGGATTCCCGTTTCGGGTAAGACAACCTGCGCGTTTTACTGTGTTTGCAGAAACAAATGCCCACGAAATATCTTTAAAGAAGAAAACAATAATTACGGTGGAGATTTTACACTATTACTTTATGTTATATTATAATCTACATCCGGTCATCAAAATACTCGCCGTTAGATTCTCTTTATTTAAAAACCAACTTCCAAAAAGCAGAAGGTTCTTTGTTAGCTTTTGGTTTTTCGAACTGTTTTAAGCATAATCAACCGTATTACACGTCAGCGGGTGTATGGTATATGCTTCCCGGGCACTACTAAGTTGTAATACTCGAGAGTACCTACGTTGTTAGGGACAAAACATAAAACTTGTGGGTAATTTTTGCAATCTTACCACACATTTCCTTCGTAAATGTTCTTTGCATACCCCTGCCACGCTGAGGGTAGAATACTAGCAGGTATTTTATTTCAAATTTGACGTATCTGTATGTACAGTATTTGCAAACAAATTGATTTATTGCTGAAGTAGCTGCTAAAAAAAAATTAAGATATTTATTACCTCAGAATTCTCTGAACTTTCGTTACCACTCCGCAGGTGTATGTAAGTTTGATACCGAGAGGCCTTGCAAACAATTACATATTCTGAACATTTTGAACCCCAGATCTTGAGTCTGCATACACTGAATGAAACATTTATGTTTCTTTTAGGTACCTATATAGTGCAGTCACTATAGACTGAAAGGCGCTGAAATCTGTAAAAGCTGAAAACTTAAGAAGCGGTGTTACGCTGTATATATATATATTATATGTATATTTTTTACCAAGTAGGTAATAGTGCTTCAATATTACTATATTGCAGTCTCAAAAATAAAAATCTGAAATGCTAGATCTTTTCATGTTATATCCGGGCAGATATGTAAGTCACGTTTGCAGAAATAACTAGAACCACCACAAATGTTTCATTGAAAGTAAAAACACTGGTATAGAATTTTACTAGTCTTCTTTATAGTCGATTAGACATACCTTTTTTATAAGACGGTACTCCAGAGATTATATCATGGAATCTGTTCCTTAAGTTTACATTTTAAAATAAGGCTTTGTGGTAACGGTATTAGATTAATAATAGCATTTACTTGCTAAAAGAAATTAAATACATACATATTTCTAAGTATTCTGTTTATCTGTCACCGTAAATAATAAACACTTTTATTGTGCCCCCATGCTAATAGATTTATTCTTGAAAACAGAACCTCATTAGTATAAGGTTTCTTGGCCTTATCGGTGATAGTGTATGAACTATGAAGACAAAGCAAAAAAGGTAGGCGATGCAAACACTAATAATATAATATATTATATTACATGATAGGTACTTGTGATTGAATAAATCATGTCCACTATTTTGATATAACTAGCGGTAACACCTAGGTACGAAAGATCTTTTAAAGCTTTAGCTTTGATTTCGAATTAAGTAAGTATCCATACAATCTTTGATCCAGTAAATACTGAAGATTGTTAATAATTTACAGTAGAGGATAAATAAAGTAGAAGGTAACCTTCTTTATGGTAAGTACATAGTATTTACCTGAGTCCCAGTTACTTCTCAAGTATTGGTCGGAATCAATTTGTGTTAGGCTTACTAAGCTGGGCCTTGGCGACGTATCCGATCGTTGGTCTACTTTGACCCTCAACGCCTTCCCCCTTGTTCAGAGAACGGTGAACAGCTTGCTAAATGCCAGCTATCTTGATTTGGTGGACAAATAATTCTTCATCGCCGGACTGCTAATTGAGCAGATGCCATCGCCAGGCGCGTCTAGCTGAAAGGTTTGATTTCCGTCGTGCTACTTCGCGGGTGACCTCGCAGTGTACCATTGTCGTACCTTAGCACTTCTTCGTCTAAGTACCTATTTTACTCAAGTGAATCATGCTGAAACGCTTAACCTTCGTGTTACATTTTAGGAAACCCGCCGGAAAGACCTTTAGTGCAATTAAACACTACATGGACGAGTAATTTCTTAAGTGCGTACCATGCTGAAAAACGTTTATATTCTTTCGTGTTACCTCTCAGGTAACCTCCCAGAAATCCTTTAGTGCAATTTAACATTGCATGAAAGTATAATTCCTGTAGGTAATGAGCGCGTATAGATGATTCAATACTAACTTTTATTTTAAGTACCCTCTTTAGGAAATCATACATTTTACATAGTAATAGTATTGTACCACAATTCCTCAGGCGCGTCGTACTGAATGGTTTATTCTCTATCGCAGTGACTCTCGGGCAACCTCCAGGAAAAAACTTTAGTGTAAATAAACACTGTATGAAAATATAATTGATTAGGCGCGCCATGCTAAAAAGTTTATTCTCCTTCATGTTGACTCTCCGGCAATTATAATTGATTAAGTGCATCATGCTGGAAGGTTTATTCTCCTTCGTGTTGACCCTCGGACAACCGCCAGGAAAACCTTTAGTGTAAACAAACACTGCATGAAAGTAAGGCGCATCATGCTGAAAGGTTTATTCTCCTTCGTGTTGACCCTCGGACAACCGCCAGGAAAACCTTTAGTGTAAACAAACTGTGCATGAAAGTATGCTTGATTAGGCGCGTCATACTGAAAGGTTTATTCTCCTTCGTGTTGACCCTCGGACAACCGCCAGGAAAACCTTTAGTGTAAACAAACTGTGCATGAAAGTATGCTTGATTAGGCGCGTCATGCTGAAAGGTTTATTCTCCTTCGTGTTGACCCTCGGACAACCGCCAGGAAAACCTTTAGTGTAAACAAACTGTGCATGAAAGTATGCTTGATTAGGCGCGTCATGCTGAAAGGTTTATTCTCCTTCGTGTTGACCCTCGGACAACCGCCAGGAAAACCTTTAGTGTAAACAAACACTGCATGAAAGTATAATTTATTAGGCGCGTCATGCTGAAAGGTTTATTCTCCTTCGTGTTGACCCTCGGACAACCGCCAGGAAAACCTTTAGTGTAAAATATAAACACTGCATGAAATAATGATTACTCAAACACGTGGTGCTGAAATAAATTGCTGAAAATGAAAGATTAAAGAGTCACCTGCAAAAAGCACTTTTTTTTTTTTTTTTTAAATATTATTAAATATGTAAGTATTTAAAGAGAAAATTATCTTTAATCTATAAGTGTGTAGAAAGTAGGAACGTGAGATCGTTGCTACGCACGAAAAAGGAATGACGATCGAAACCGCTCCTCTGTCGTCCGACACAGAGGCGGGTAGTGGGGGTTCTTTTTTATAACTCCTCTGAAGTCTGTGCGATTGGTTGCTATAAGTAAAGGAAACTACGTTGTCTATGGTTATATCTGAAGAATGAAGCGACGAAGTATAATACCTAATAGATGCATAACGCTCATGACCCTTTCAATATTCAAATTGTCTGTCCATAATTATAATTTATTAAAATAAACGAGAACTGTCAAACAGTGAAAGAAATAAATAAATTCACTACCCAAACTTGGTCCGCGCTCGGCATAGTACAGTCTGTCTAAAATCAACTTAAATGTACTTGTATTAACTCATTATTTTAAGCAAGTTTGTAAGTTTCCAATTCATTACAAAATTTGCTATACCTACTCAGTTTTAGATCTGCACCAACTTTTTTAGGTCAATAATTTCAGAACAAAACAATTTAATTTAATCCATTGATACAAAACTTTCCCGGTTTGAAAGTATAATAAATAATATTGTAATATTAATCAGATGAAATTGGTCCACTTATACCTACTTAGCCCGAAAATTCATGCGTGCCAGAGCAAAACTAATATGGTGCTATAATAATCATATAATATTATGATAATCGTAATTATGATCAAAGTCGGGGAAAAGTGGCTTGCCACTTGGTCCAAAAGCTGCACCATAAACGTGATACCAACTGTACCTCTCTTCAACCAAGATACAGAGCTGCAGGGGATACAACAGGGTGCTCGCTTTATCGTCTATTAAATCTCACTCGAATACACTCGTTGTCATTAACGCTGTACAAACGTTCGTCTGTTGATAACCGGTTAAAAATTCAGAAGCATTAGATGTTAAAGAGAGTACACAATGGAACTGACTTTAAGTGTAGGTTTAAGTGAATACCGGCCACATTGTCCCCGTGGATTAAGTTTCTTAAAAATATCGTGGAGACTATATTTTCTGAATCTGGGGACTGATATATCTAGATCTGATAAGAATATCTACTTGATTAGAGGACATTATGAAAAACTCTCGGGCGTGCCGGTTTCCTCACGATGTTTTCCTTTGCTGTTTAAAGCATGTGATATTTGCTTTCTTAATTATACCATTACCTATCAACTAGCTGATGCCCGCGACTTCATCCGGTTTAAGTTTTTTTTTATCCGCAGGAACTCCTTAATTTTCCGGGATAAAAGCCTTTGTCACTTTCAGGTCCTCAACTATACTCATACCAAAAATCACGTCGATCCGTTGCTCCGTTGCGGCGTGATTGAAGGATAAAATAACAAACAAATACACATTCGCATTTATAATATTAGTATGATATTTATCCACAATTCCGATGTACAAGTTCCCTTACAACAACTGATACAAACAATCAAACACCTCATTAAACATCCAAATACGTTAAGACGCCCGCGGCGCCGGATCACTGGAATCACCAAAACAAACAGCTCTATTAATTCCCAACCTTTTAACTTGGATACCAAAACATCGGGGGCAATATCAATCATACAACGTCGAATCGATAATCGGTATAGATAATTGTAACGTCTAATGTGATGCATATCGATTCACGCGTAAAAATTACATTTTTTTTTGAAACTTAATGATATTTACGGGTGTAAATCCAACTCCAATAAAAGAAAATATTTTGACATCTGAAATAATATTAGTGGCTATCAGTGTTTATGGTTCATGTTATTTTTGGATATATCACCATCATTGTAAATTCAAATGCTGTCTGTGGAGTGCTAATACCAAAAAGCATTGAACAGATTTTCTACGATTTTATTCTCTTTTGATGTTTTTGTTCATCCTTAGCATTTATATTACATACATATCTTTAAGTATAAGTAATTGTGAGTTCCTCTTTTTAGAAATATACTGATATACTGAGAATTTATGACTTACTAACTAATTAACCCACCTTAGCCTTATTTTGTCAGAGACTTCTACGCTATTAAAGAGAATCGTGCATGTAAAATATCAACTTTTACCTAGACCGACCGGCTATTACGCGTTGTATTGTTTTACTTTTATATAATTTCGTATTATTTTTTAATTATTATTTACGCATAAACAATTAATCACTGATTATTAAAAAACATGCAAATCATACATATCAAGTATATAATTTATGTACTGACTATAAAATAACTTAATATTAAAATTTGTTCTTGCTTTACATCAAAAATATAATTATCATCTATTTATTAAACGTTACATTTCTCTATTAAAACTATTACCATATTATTGACATTTAAGAGAGACACGTGAACTCGCGCATTTAGATATATAAAATGAAGATTAATATTAATTTAGGGATCCTTAGCAGCAAAAAGCATTACGTATATTTTTATAAATATACTTAGTACCTAACTAAAACTAAATAAAAATATCTTTTATTTCAGACGAGTGTCCATATGATTAAGTTGTTAGTGAGTCTCTACTCTCTATCTCTTTGCGTCGTATTCCTCATTACTGAGGGTCGAGACCCCTTTGCATTTATAACGTAATGGTAGGAGTTTTCTTGGGATAATAATTTTGTGTGTCAGGAACAATTAAATAACAAACGTAACAATCAAAAAGTTTCCAATAAAAAAAAAGACGTGTGGCACTCGGAGACTGCCGCGGTAAAGCTATTGCATAGCATTTTTTATCAACTTGCTATGACTACTTGTGTTGTTGACTTCAAGTTGTTGAAAATATAAAGGCGAAATATTTTTAAGAAAAGATGATTTTGGTTGCTATGACTACTTGTGTTGTTGACTTCAAGTTGTTGAAAATATAAAGGCGAAATAATTTTAAAGAATTACAAAAAAAAACCTCAAACAAAGAGGTTTTTTGATTCCCCTTGGACACCCGAACTATTGAAAACATAATTCTGTAAAATTATTTCGCCTTTATATTTTCAACAACTTGAAGTCAACAACACAAGTAGTCATAGCAACCAAAGTGTTAGGTTTTTTTCGTTACGAAATTTCTGGATTCGGTCTCCACGCTCAAGGCCCGCGATAAAAGCTATGCAATAGCTTAAAAATGAAAGTGTACGGAATCCTACTCTATCGTGCCACCAAAGTACTAAAATATAATGTCCCTAGGCTGATTTAAGCAATATGGTAATGTTATCAAGCACGATGTTATAATTCAAACTAACCAATTAGCTACATGCGTGATCGTGCATGGGATAAATATTCATATCTCAAAAAATGAATATTTATCTCTAACGACAATTTCTGCATAAAGCAAAATGTGATAATATATGGATACTGCTAGTTTCCTTTTTACAGCTTACAGTTTACAACCGAATAATACTCAAAGAGCATAATACGCAAACTGTACAAATCAGAAATTACAAATCAGTAGTAAACTACTGACTGGTGTTACAAATCAGAAATTACAAGTCAGTAGTTTACTACTGATTTGTAATTTCTGATTTGTAACACCGTAAAAAATACTACAAAGAAGAAGATAGAAGTACTTAATTGATATTATTAACTCACGACAAGCCCACGCGGCACGCCATAGTAAATAAATTTAACTACGATACCAAACCTTGCAGTCAAGTACAAACCTAGGTATAATAGAGTGTATATAAATTCAAAATAAAGAAGATAGCGTTCTAAAGTTTATTTACGTACTACGCTTGAAAATGTCTTAATAAAATGTCTCAGAGGTAGATATAAAATATAGGAGTCATTAAATCCCTAAAATGTGACCAAGAGATCGCGCCGATATCTCTTTAAAGGCGAAAAATATAGCGAAAGCATTTCAAACCACTAAAGCGGCCGCCATAAAAATCGATGATATTTTATGCTCTTCTTAGCAAAATCCTTCATTGTTAGAAAAGCGGATTCCGTTTCTGTACACAAAATAAGATAAGTTGTAAGACCCGATAAAGGTCCATTAAGATAAAATTTGTGTCGGATAAAGTTATAAGCCTAACAAATTAGTTTCCCAATCTTCCCAACACACGGGACGATATTTCAATTAAAACATGAAGTAATGTGGAAGAAATGTGTTTATCTTACACCAAGGAGATCACTTTTTCAAAATTAACTAGTTTAAATGTAACAATAAAACATTTCAATACAAAAGAAAGGTTGCCGACGAATGATATACGAATCATAAGAGGCCTAAAGGCATCCTCCTTCTTTCGATATCTGTTCCGAACAAATCACTATTTTATCGTTACTCCCATCGGAAAAAATATTGATATCAACATAAAAAAGTGATTCAAAAACAATGGAATGGATGGATTGAAAGGATTCTCGCGTCAGATAACGAGGCGGTTAGAAAAAAGCATGTATTAATAATAGGTCCATAGCGACTCTTACCGAAATGCTGGTCATCACTTCTTCGGTGTCATTACTAACCCTAAAAGTTGGAATGAGACATTATGTTTTACAAAGCAAGCAATATATTATTTTACCTTTAATGGGTTAAGGGTTGACCACGATCTCACTGAATAATCGTTGGTGATGCAGTTGTTGTCTATTGAGTAAATAATTTTTAATACTTAGATAGATTAAAAATGTCGTTATCATAAGTAAATTAAAGTTAATTGTAAATTGGCAGTTACCTCGGCCAACGTTTGGCTATTCAGCGGGGTAACGCAGTCAGCGTTCTGGGCACATTGCCTCATTGCAGCGGGATAGATGATATTTTTAATGTTTAATAATAATTAACCTAAACGAATAAAAAAAAAATTGTAAATAAAGATAACTTATAATTAATTGAACCAATATATACTGACACATACTTAAAACACAATTGCTATATTACAAAAGGAAATAAGAAGGTAAATACAAAAATAAATATACATTACCTATAAAAATATTGGCTAGGGATGTTAATCCTAGTAAAAATACTCACTGTGCTTTTAAACTTTACTACCGCGACACTTTCATAACGTCCCAATAAATATGACTATTACTAGTTACTACGTAGCTATTTATTCTTAACTAGCTGATGCCCGCGACTTCGCCCGCGTGGATTGAGGTTTTTTGGTTCCCGCGGGAACTCTTTAATTTTTCGGGACAAAAAGTAGCCTATATGTGTTATTTCAGACTATAATCTATCTCAGTGCCACATTTCATCCAAATCCGTTCAACCGTTCTGGCGTGATTGAGTAACAAACATCCATACATCCATCCAAACTTTCGCATTTATAATAGACTAGCTGATGCCCGCGACTTCGTACGCGTGGATCGAGGTTTTATGGTTCCTTCGGGAACTTTTTAATTTTCCGAGATTTAAAATAGCCATGTGATATTCCAGACTATAATCTCTTTGCCAAATTTCAGCCAGATCCGTTAAGCTGTTGGGGCCTGATTGAGAAACAAACATCCATACATCCATCCATCCATACATCCACCCATACATCCATCCAAACTTTCGCATTTATAATAATAGTTAGATAAATAATACTTAGTAATAATAAATTATTATTTATTTATATTATAAATATAAAAATATTCATTGGTCATCCAAAATAATTTGCACGACCCTATAAGAAATATTAAAAAAAACCGTACCTATCTAATTTGCACATTAGCGAGATTGTAATAATTATTATGTATCTTATTTGCATAAATAGCTCATAAATTATGTGAAATTGGAAACTATATTAAATTGTTTGCGACCTGCCTCAAGGAAATGCTAATTGCTGAGACACGCGCTGAAGTCATCGATTTGTTAATAATTTGCCACACAGGGGCCGTAGTAATATTATAACTAATTTGGAAATTGGATGATTGGATTAAGACGTCAAAGCGCGCTCTGTAGTTCACGGTCAGCAGAAAAGATCAAATTACAATCAAACACTTGGAATGGATACTGTATCGAAAAAAGGTACACGAAAAAAATATCTACTATCAATATCTATCGTGGAACAAAATCATTTTGCTGTATTTTAAGGACAGAAATAAAGGTTAAGTTACAAAATAGTAATATTTTAACGTTTAAACTAGCGTGAGTGAGTGGGCATTTTGCCGACATAACACGTGAGTTTATCCGGTAGTTATGTATACTTAATATAGTAATAGTAACATGGCATACCTTTTAAAATCATGTTTTGTTCATTTGCTGACCGTAGATTTGTAAATTATCCCCATTCATATTTTTAGTCTTTTTTCGGATACAAATCAGAGCGCGGAAAACAATAAGACGATAATTACCTCAATCAAACAATTCCTATGCAACCAACAACATTAGCTACGCGATTATCCTTAAAATATAGTTCATTAGTACTCATTAGATATTTAAAAATGCGGTATTTTGTCATTTGCTACATCTTCATTATCTTTGAGAAATATGTTTGTATTTTAATTTGAACTTCGAATGCAAAAAAAAATATGATCGACATTATTTTCGTTGTCGTCATGTTATGGGCAAACCAGAGGCTTATCAGAGCTTCCCTTGTTTTGCGGTGGCAATAAATTGTTTAAATATGCCATAATTCTTTGCTCCAAGATGACATTCCGATAAGTGTTTATTAGAACACGGGTGGTAGAAACTTTTGAGGATATCGGAGCAAAACAGGTGAAAAGCAAAAAATATTGTTGCCAAATCTCAAAAAGTGGACCGAAAATCTTCGAGCTCGTTCGTCTTATCGTTGTTTGGTCGGTAAATAATGATCGTTCGTGAGCTTGTTAACAACCTGCTAACATGCTTAAAAGTGTGTTAGAAGTTTACCCGACAAACTAGATTTAAAATATCATCGTATAATGATGGTCTCTATACTAGACTGAAGGCTAGAGCATACTAATAAACTAGATGATGACCGCGATTTCGTCCGCGTGGATTGAGGTGTTTTGGTTCCCGCGGGAACTCTTCAATTTTACGGTATAAAATATAGCCTAGGTTTTATTCCAGACTATTATCTATATCCATGCCAAATTTCATGTCCTAATGTCCTTCCCAGGGATATAACCTACCTCTATACCAAATTTCATCAAAATCTGTTGTAAAGATGGGCAGTTAAAGCGTAGCAGACAGACAGACAAACAGACAGTCACACCTTCACATTTATAATATTAGTATGGAAGTATGGATAATGGCGTCATTCAAGAAATAGCTCGTAGGTAAGAAATAACTTGATTTCTGTACTGAAGCGTTGATTTATGTATGAAACAACAAAAATAATATGAGATTCATGCTTACTTTACAATATAAATTGGTGTTCAACATTAATTGAAAGTCATTTGAAAATTCGCAGAAAGCTTCCTTCCTTTTTTGAGCACACGTATTTTAACATGTACAAGAAGCACATTGCGCTTCATTTCATTCATTGCTTCCAGAGACGATGCATCAAGTTGTAACAAGTACATATTGTATTACATCTTGGACATTTATACCGACGCCCACTCAATATGATGACTGTATTAAAGGGCGCGCAGACAGACATTGTCCATATTTGCATAAAGGATTGGCGGTTGAAAACACGGCGTGTGGCACGCTTCTGTCTATATATATCAATGTTCCCAAATTGAGGTTTCGGAGCACTCGTTAAGGAAATAACTTTAGAGTGCCTTAAAGCTATCGTGTCTTAAAGGGCGTTTTTAGGGTTCCGTACCAAAATGGTAAAATGGAACCCTTATGGTGCGACTCTCTCCGTCTGTCTGTCCGTCTGTCCGTCCGTCACACTCGATTATTTCAGTAACTACCGAAGCTATCGACATGAAATTAGGAATAGTTGTATATATTAGTGGCCCAAAGACACTGAAATTAAAAAAAATTGGAAATTATTTTTGTTCTTATTTAAAAAGGGGGGAAAATCGGAGGGTTGAAATTTAAAAGTGAGATAACTGTACTGTGTGGGGTATCATATGAAAGGGTTTACTTTGTACATTCTAAAACAGATTTTTAATTATTTTTAGTCATGATAGTTTTTGATTTATCGGGGAAAAAGTCTAAAAAAATACCGTTCCCCCCCCTTTTCTCCGGAGTTTACCAATCGAAAAATCTGAAATAATTATGGTCAATAGGAATTTATGTATATTTTACAGGAAAACTATAGCCAATGCTCTAACTAGCATAGTTTTTTTGATATTAACAGTAAACCTCTACAAACAAATTTAGTTTTGCGGTTCATTAACAAAGGTAATTATTACCGTTTTACATGTTTGGTCGTTACAGTTTTTGTCGTGTTACATCTACAGTATTACGAATGAATCTTAAAAGTACCTAGCTATAACTACCTTTTACAATTTTTTTTTTTTTTAATACATCATAAATCGTAAACTGCAATTTACCTTTCATACAATCAACTCAAATATTTAAAATAAAAATATTTTTAATAATTTAAAACTTACTACAGGTTTGTACGGAACCCTCGGTGCGCGAGTCCGACTCGCACTTGGCCGGTTTTTGTAACTGACGACAGCAACTGTATACTAATTCATAACGCAGTAATGTTTACAAGCACATTCATTCTTACGATTTTTAGGGTTCCGTACCCAAAGTAATCGGAGTCTTAGTAATAGGGTTCCGTACAAACGGGACCCTATTACTAAGACTCCGCTGTCTGTCTGTCTGTCTGTCTGTCTTGTCTGTCTGTCTGTCTGTCTGTCTGTCTCCAGGCTGTATCTCATAGACCGTGATAGCTAGAAAGCTGAAATTTTCACAAATGATGTATTTCCGTTGCCGCTATAACAACAAATACTAAAAATTAAAAATAAATATATATTAAGGGGGGTCCCCATACAATAAACGTGTTTTTTTCGTATTTTTTTTCTCAATATTAAAAACGGTAACAGGTAGACGGTTCAAATTTTCACAGAATATTAACTTGTATAATATTACCTTTCAAAATAAATAATTAAATATCAATAAAGTAAATATTAAAGGGGGGCTCCCATACAACAAACGTAATTTTTTGATATTAACAGTAAACCTCTACAAACAAAGTTAGTTTTGCGGTTCATTAACAAAGGTAATTATACCTACTTCTTGAGTACGGAACCCTCGGTGCGCGAGTCCGACTCGCACTTGTTATAATATTCATGTACTTACCTAATATTCATTGAAATTGTAATAAAATTGTAACTAAATTAGGATTTGAAATAATTTGAGTAGAGTAAAACAGATAAATTTCGGTAATGTGTGATAAAAACTGATAATGTATTTGCGGTAAGCTAATGATGAGTATAATAGCGATAATAAATAGTAATAATTATTATTTTAATAGGAATAGCGATCTGATAATTTAGGATCAAAGTAAGTAAGTAATAATAATGTAATGTCCTCCCGATCGAATTTTGGCCACGGCGGCCTATCTCCAGAGAGATTAGCCATCTGCGCGGGAGATATTATAGTGCACAAGTGTGTGCGCATACACAGGTGCACTCTCTGTTCCTTTACTCTCATAGCCCGATGGGACAGAAAATCCGACACGACCGGAGAGAGATCGGGCGCAGGACCGACGGCTTTACGTGCTCTCCGAGGCACGGGGGTGAAACACCGCCAACTTCCTTACTCCGGGCTAGTACTGAGAATTTCTGTTCAGAAAAACCCAATACTTGCTATGGCCCGACCCGGGAATCGAACCCGGGACCTCGTCGGCCGCAGTCAAACATGCTAACCACTAGACCAACGAGGCAGTCAAAGTATTAAAGTATTAGACCTACAACATAGGTACATACTACATTTACACTTCACCATCCTTACAAATATTTTAAGTAAAATAAAAATTCGGGTATAACAAGGATAAGCAAAGTTGACGCATCAGACTCGCCCGACTTCAACATAGTGGGTAGAAACCAAAATTATTTTGTTCTTTACAGTGGCGTTGGAAGTCGGTTTTTGGAAAGAATTTTTATGGGACCACCTTGAGAGCTTCCTCTAACTACTGATAGAAAAACTTTTCAAATCGGTTCAGAAACCACGGAGATATAATAATGATATGCACCGATATACATTAAAAAATAATAAAAAAAATACGCGCCGAATTGATAACCTTCTCCTTTTGTGGAAGTCGGTTAATAACGTATAACTTTTGAATTTTTTTGTTTTTTTCCAGAAAAGTATTGTAAAAATAATATTTCAAGCAAAATATTCGCTCCCACAGCCAAATGTCTCATGTAAAGTATTATTAAAGGTAGGAATGACGGGGACGGGAGTGATGACTTGAATTTATTACTTTAATTCAGATAAAGCAATCACGATATCGCCGCAATCCGCAGTGCAAGCAGTGATTAAGGTCAGTTCGTCATTACGATTATCGGATTTAATGAAATAGACGCTACATTCTTAACTTATGGCGCGTTGTAGTGAGAAATGAGGCGTAATATATCTGATCATTAAACGGGCAGCCGACAAAAAGCAAGATAACTACAAGAGTAGGATTTAAAAATGTACTTGAAAGGAGTATTAATAAAAAGTAAATAAGTACATTTGTACGGTGTAAAAAGAGGCTTAAAATATTCAGAGACGTTTTTTAATGCTAGATAAATTTCGATTTAAAATCTTTATAATGAAGCAGGGATTAAATAAATCCTTGATTTAAAGACGGTATCACGGGACATATTAATATCTTTAACTATAAAATGCAATAGGAAAATACGAAAATACCAAAAATATAAACGTAACTGTATCGTTCTAAAATAATATAAATATAAGCATATTACAGTGAGTAATGACTAAATGAGTGAGACTGAACCAATACGAATAAAAAACTAGTTTTCAAAGGATGCACCACAAATCATAACGCTCATTGCTGTAATACATTTGAATAAATGATATAATAAAGACATGAATGACTTACGGTATCGATACTGAGAATAAATTAAAGACACAGATCGATGTATTGGAGATTATTTACGAGATAAATTTGTCTCCTGCTCACGCGGCGTCTCATTAGCCGCCGACAAAGAGCCGGCACACATTTGTCACTCGGCCAATATCGGCAATAGCGAAAACCTTTTACACTATTTGCCTTCGATTCCATTAGTAATTGGTGTCGCTTTCCAAATCATTATAATAACAGAAATTTTATTTTGCATTTTTTTTAACCTATACAATTTTTATAAGGTTTAACAGGAATTAACTGACTGACTAGCATATCAAAGTAAAACGGAATTTTTGTTGTGGAGTTTACTTCCTTTAGAATCGATATACATATATAAGCCCAGGGCATGAAAATTTATGGGGAAAACTTTCTCCGTTACGCTATTGACTTTAATGTTTCCATGGTAACACTTGTATGTACTTAATGTATTTTGATAAACATAAATTACATAACTAATATGAATAAATGTATCAAGCATGCTTTCAGTAATATAAAAAATGCGTAAATTGACCTTGACCTCATTTATCTATTTTATAACTAGCAAACCCGGCGAACTCCGTTTCGCCACCAGATGGCTTTCCCGCTAAAAAGACTTTCCCGCTTTTCTGTTGAATTTTTTCCTGAATTTTCTTTGCTATAAACCTCACGGAGCCCGAGACCTTTCCAACGAATGCAAAACCGTGGAAATCGGTTCGTGCGTTCTGGAGTTATAGCGTCAGGAAGGAAAACCCGACTTATTTTTATATAGTAGATCATGCGTAAAGAGTAAACTCCAGTCGTGCGTCGGAGCAGACACACACTTTTTTTCAACAACAACAATTTCTGCTCCATCATTGTTTCTAATTTAATATAAAATGTGGTAATATACATATAAATATACTGTGTGGTGTGAGCTGTACAGTTTAATACCCTGCTAGGTTGTATATTACTCGAGTGCACAAGTAATTCTGGCAAAAATTTAAATTTTCCTCAATGTAACGCATGGAATTCGAGTAAGTTGACAATCAACGACCCTTAATTTAGCGAAGAGTGTTTAAAAATCTGTAGGCGGTCGCACCTTGCTTGTAAATACTCACTAATAGTGTTGTACGAAGAAGATTTTCCAATCAAGATATGTAATCATAATATATACATGCCCTGGTTATAATGCCAGGAAAATAAATCTGATAAACTCACGAAGATAATAATACTAATATTATAAATGCGAAAGTGTGTTTGTTTGTTGGTTTGTCCTTCAATCACGCTGCAACAGAGCAACGGATTGACGTGATTTTTTGCATGGGTATAGTTGAGGACCTGGAGAGTGACATAGACATTTTATCCCGGAAAATTGAGGAGTTCCCGTGGGAATTAAAAAACTTCTTCCACGCGGACGAAGTCGCGGGCATCAGCTAGTATCAAGATAAATCGTTTGGCTATTTCGAATAATGAAAACAAGCTCATAAAAATTAATTAACCAGGGCTTGCTAAAGCGAACTTTATAACTCCATCTATGCCTCCTACACACCAACGATATTTAGATCACGAAATAAAAGCAAGAAGTGTTGATACATAAACTCTCGTTTTACTTTACGGAACGAACATATGTAAATGCTACTAAGAGTGTATTGAGACTTCGTAATGTGGATTCCCAAAGGAGACACCAGTAAATAAAGCTGTTTTACGAGCCCTGGAGGCGGTATTCCATTGTGGTAGGCTTCGACAAGCACACTTTATTGGCTAATTTTATTCAATTAAACTGATCCTTTTGCCGACACCTCGGTTCACATTAACGCCTCGAAAAATTATTGCAATAGAAGGACCATACAGTCCATGTTCACCGCGATGTGATTTAAAAGGCCCTGTATGGATAATGTCCGACTAACCGGCGCGCGCAAATTTATACTAACGACCCTTCCCAAGCGATACATGCCCCGTTCCCATTCGTACCATAAAGATAAACTATTATAATTTCATCTTTTACTACCTCGCCCCGACATCCACTTAATGCAAAGAGTTAAAAATGAACGTTATATGTTAATTTAGAGCTACATTTCAAAGCGGGTGGCAGCTCGCAAGCTTCCAAACGGTGAACAGTCCGCGCGGCTCATGCTGTGATCTCACCGAGAACAGTCAACATATCATCACAACGTTGTCTCAGGACAAAACTATTATACCCATTGTTGGATAAAAAGTTTGATTTCAACTCTCGTGTCATGCTGACAACGCGTTTCACAAATCGTTTATAATAGAATTTATTTTAATGCTTCGCGTATGCTCGTCGTCGATAACATCGCGCGGTTATGAATGTTGACATTTGGACAAACGGCCACTTTCAAAGGGTTATTTCTATGAATTACAGCCAATCGATTATCATGATATTACAACTTGTACGGCTCCCAATTTACTAGCTTGTAGATAATTGTTGGATACTCGTAACATCTCTCAAACTATCGGACGAACTAAAATTTATATACAACGGGATTTTGCATTGCAGCCATCGTAATAATACTTGAAGCATAAGTATGCTTCAAGTTTAATAGTAAGATTTAATTTCAAGCTTCGATAGCTAAGTAGCTATCGAAGCTTGAAATTAAATCTTACTATTAAATAATATATCTAAATATAATTAAGGACGATGCATACAGAAACAATGCAATTGCTTTTGTCAGAATTGTTCTGTAACTAATTTGAGCAAAACGAAACATACTGACTTTGTTGTCAAAAAAACAATAGTGGATAACATCTCGAATCAAAGGGAATGTTCAGCATAAAAAAGACTGGTTCCGTATATAGGAAGTAAGGTCGCAAAAAACATTGCGTAGCGCCACCGTACCGAATCGCATGTCATAAAGCACGTCAAAGTGTACCGAAATGTCCACAGCAATAAATCCAAGGACATTTCGCCGCCCACAAAAGGAACAAAAACAAATAAAATTATATTTAATAGGGTCGTGAGAACTGTCGCCCGCCACCCACTGAGGGTAGTTCTTTAAATATTTTAATTGCACCGCTAAATCGTCCCAAAAATTTTATTTCTCGTAAATCAAAGCGATGTCCACGGTAGTGCGGACCCTGTGCATTTTTTTCTTTCAACCATGCCCCAAAGATAGATATCCCTTTTTTATGCCCTATCAAATGATTGTGTAGCAAAAAATAAGACATTATTATTAGAAATTACGAGACTAATTTACTTATTTCATGAAAGTGAATATTGTTCAAAATGGAATTAAAACTAAAAGATGGTTGGCAAAAATTCATCAGCTAATCCGTACTAATATTAAAAGTGCAAAAGTGTGTCTGTCTCTTTGCTACGCTTTAACGGCACATACATATTTTCAACTGATTATGATGAAATTGGGTACGTATACATTGTGAGTAACAAACGGGAAAAGAGGCTCACCTTTGGTATATGAGTTCCCCCGGGAATTAAAAAAAACTTGATTCACGAGGACGAAGTCGCGAGCATCATCTAGTAGAAAATAATTTCTTTACTTTATAATAAAGAAATTTAAACGTATCTGTCAAAAACAACGCACGATTAACATCGCTGCCTACGCTCCGTCAACTCAATGTTTGCTCAAAAATTTCTCAAAACTTGATATATTTCTCGTAAACGATTTTTGATGAACAGATAAACCCACGAAACCCTTCTGAAGTAGTCCAAAATTTGACAACGTAGACCGCCCACCAACAATATCTTAACTTCGCATGATTTAGCATAATCACACTTTTATCATAATAATAGTAGATATACCTCCCATATTTGCTTACTATTTCTAAATTAGATATTTAGAAGTCAGGTATAATTTTGAGCAATCGGAAGCTCCATCCGTCAAAGGCCGAGTCATTCGAAATCCATCATTCATCCACAACAAGACATACTAAAACGAAAATTTCGAAGTCAATAAAATGTCTATGTTTGTTTTTCTAACAGGAAATCTATTTAGTTTTGTAAAAAGTGCAGTAAAAAAGAAAAAAAAAGACCGTGTGGGTGGCTGACGACAGTTTAAGTAGTGTAACTCGATACGCGAGTCCAGTAGTTTGTTTTTATAACACGAACCAAATTGTCGGAAGCACGAGAAAGATGATATTACTATTTAAATTAACATACCTAGGTAAATTATTTAATTGAAAATCTATTTTAACTGTATTAAGTGGTGTGCTTGTATTTGCGGCAAAATATATGGAGAAAAGCTGCCGGTATAGTTATACTAAGTACCTATCATCTTGGCTGCCTTTCCACCAGAGCTACGTTGCTAGCCTATGGGTATGTGTCAAACTCACCAATAGCCAAGAGCGCTTGATTTTCATACCATAGATCGCTAGATGTTAGATCAAGCGCTCCTTGGTGGGTTTGACACACATTCGATATTACAGGAAAGAACGCATCTCCTTAGGCTGCGATTATAGGATACATTAGTACTTTCAAATCAAGATTGAATATGCAAAAAGTCTTTTTGCAGCCAAGCGCTAGTCTATAAAAGAAGACAGTGAACATTACTTATTTGAGATTGTGTTCATATATCATATCTAGCTTGATTTTCAAATTTTAGTTCATTATGAATGATGATACTACCGAAATTCAGAATAAGAATCAAGGCTAATAAGCCTTAATAAAAGTTATAACGTTCATTTTTATATCCTCATTTATACGAAAATAATTGCATTCACAAGCGAAAGCCAACCAGTCGAATAATAGCATCAATCGCATAGATTTTTTTCCGGGATCAATAAAGTAATCGAGGGTTCTCTTTATCTATGTGTGAGTGAGCGCGTTTGTGAAAGGTCACGTGGCAAAACCCTCGGCGCAACCCCTAATAGATGCTCTATCCCTTTCTCGCATGATTTTACTTCCTGTTGTTAAAGAAGGACAAATTATTAACATGTGTGCAAGTAAGATGGCGCGGGCCTTAACATCTGCCAGGCTTGATATTTTTCGTTGATTAACGTAGTATCTAACAACAATAACCCAGATTTATCAGTGATTTGATAAAAAATACTATTTTTAGAGGTTATCAAAATAATTTAGTTTTATTGGAAACTTCACAGAAAGCCTCGTGAATCGAGATTCATAGTTATGAGGTGCTTTACAAAGTCTTACAAAGTCTTTGGTCTTAAATTCACCTTGAAATCCCTGTTGGCTGCATACAGAAATGTAAAGCACTTGCATGTAACGGTTTCGCCATTGAAAAGTACTAAATTGAACGGAACAACCAGACTCGATCTTGTTCTTTCACCAAAGAAAACCAAATTGTTGTGTAACCTACTCATACACCTTTAAATATTGGGACACTATGTTTATATTCGCATAAATCGAGATGTTTTTGAGCGCAAATATAAGTAAATAGGGCGTAAGAAGTTCATTGAAAACGAACTCGGTAAGAAGGTCCTCGAAGAAGGGGGTTAGTTTCTGAACGGAGTTCGTCTGGAGAGAAACAATGAATTTGAAAAGCTTTTTGTGTCTGGACCACAAATTGAAAGAGCATGCGATGCTATTATTGTTATTTTTGCTCCACATATTATTGTGAAAGGGAACGTAATGCCGTCACTATGGGAAGTCGCTTGTTTGGACTTTTTTAGTACTGGAATTGCAGGCTTGTACAAATGTCTTGCTTCTGATTATTTTATAATTTCTACGAGTACTTTATCTTAAATTTTAAATTTATTTTTATTGTTAAAAATCTAGTTGTGACAGTTCATCACTAGGATCAAAATAGGAGGTTAACCAAGGGGCCCTATTACGTAAAAATAATTGCTACAGTATAAAGATCGCAGTAAACTCTGACTGGTTATTTACTATAACTAAAATCCATTGTAACAGCAAGGATATCAAAAATTTGCCAATTTAGCTATAGCATAATAGGCCTTTAGTCATGACACCCGCTTTAAAACAATATTTAATTATTTACTTAGATCATGTTAGCATCACCAAATAACTGGAAACAGCTGGTTATTGAGCCGATTTCCAAAGAGGATATAATATTATGGTTAAAGACACTCATGAAATCTTTGTGTCGGGATAGTAATAACTTCGCTCACAGCATTATAAATAAAACTATAACCACCAGGCACCAATACACACTGCGAAAATCCAATAAATTAGTGACTTGCTAATCAATCATCACGTTAGATATATTATATTACATTAATTCACTTTTTGTTCAAATAGGTACCGACTTATTAATTTAGAAACAGAAGAAAAAATACAACTAAATCAACCACTTTCTATGGTAAGTGGTTAACTTACCATATATAGGTAAATATAGAAATTAAATCAATTTTATTGAAATTGATATTGAGAACATTGTAGTACTGTTTTATTTTTGAAATCGTGCATCGATATTGGAATGCCAAAATAATTTGAATGCTTTTTTTTTAAATAAATAAATACTTTTGAATTAATCATAATCCAAAATTCTACAGCATTGAGCACCGGATATTAAGCCTTTATACTCCCCCTTGCACAGATTACCAATGAGCGCCTATTTAAATCTAGCCCTCTAGATTCAGACCGTGTATACCTGCTTTGTGCTACTGACCTTAGCTTACATAATTCTCAAGTTGAAGGTTCCCTATTGTTTGTGTTCTAATGCTTTTGCTCCACCTTGCTCTTTGGATAATATTAAAATAGCTGTGTAAATCAGTTATAGCATGAAAATGAAGGTTTAGCCAGATTTAAAAAAAATTGCCTCTGCTTAGTGCTTCTGACCGTAGCTTAGATACATAGTGTACTCTCGAGTTTTAAAGTTTCTTTATTATTTGTGTTATTTGTATAGTGTAGTGTACCCTATACTTCACTTGAGACATTCTTATAGTTTTTTTAATTGTTGCATAAAAAACAATGTGACAACAACCGTTTAATGATTTGGTAATTTAAACAAAATTTGACAATTGACTTCGTTTGCAACATAGATTAATTATATATTTACAGGAGCTGAACGACTGGAAATGGTTAACAGTTCATATTGCTTCTATATAAGTACAAGAATTCATGCTGTACCTACTATGTTGAATAAGGTCTAACCTAAAAGAAATTCAAAGAGTTAAGGTATCTTAACACCTTTACACAGCGTTCAGGTAGGTACGCTAGTGACTAATATATTATAATAATTGGCATGATGACAGTAACCCAGAATCAATAAAATTATGAATTTATCTAACGAAATAGGATTCATGGATTATAAAAAACGTATTTATTTTTCTATTTCGAGTGAGATTGCTATTTATTTTGATAAAATAAAACTATAAAAGCCGGCAATCCGCCATATTGGTTATAATAACAAGAAGCGAATGACGTCACAGTTGTTTGTTTTCCAGCTTTGACAATCACACTATTGTTTACTGCACTCTGCACAGAGTATATTGGTAAAAACAATAGTGACGTCACAAACGACGCCATGATATCGGCGAACGTTTTGGCGTGAATTTTAAAGTTTAAATTTCAAATGCCAATTTTATCCACCAAACCTTATTTTTCTGCTGAAATATGATATTTTTTTGGAAAAAGTAGATACTTCCGAACATAATCTGTCCATTTTTCAAAATCAGTCATCATGCCTATTATCGCATAAGTCTCGGTGAAACAGGAGCCTATATAAACGAAATAATACGTCTGGAGTTCTGAATAGTCTAGCTATTTCAAGGCAACCTGTATTGAGATAGGTTATTGCATTAGAAGGTAACTCGGCCGGGAGCTTTACAAAACACAGCTGTTTATTGAATGGGCAGGTTAGAGCTGGTATTTGTTAGTTTTTTTCTGCGCTTTGTATACAATCTTATTCACGATCTTATTTGACTTTAGGTTCTTGTTAGATTTCTGTTACTGAGTGGATTTATTCGAGGCACAGAAAAAGGAATCTGCTTATTACTAAGCTCTGTGATTATGAATTATCAAGTACTAGATGATGCCCGCGACTTCGTCCGCGTGGATTAGATACCAATAAAATTCCAAAATGCTTATCTTTAAGACAGCATTACTGAAATAATGCTCGTTAATATACAGCATTTTTTTTTCAACGGGTACGCTTGTCTGCAATCTGACCTGCTTCCTAGTGATGATGCAGTCTAAGGTGGATCTTACAAGGGATGGATGTGGTGTTTTCACCAGATGACCGATATAGACTGTACATCCAATTGCCAGATTGGACGCTATGTACTTAACCAACGCAATATTATTACACTAGATGATGCCGCGACTTCGTCTGCGCGGATCAAGGTTTTGATTCTCGCGGGAACTCTTTAATTTTCTGGGATAAAAGTAGCCAAGGTCCTTCACCGATATGTTCACGATACCAAATTTAATCCGATTCGGTTGAAAACATAGGCCGTGAAAGCGTAGCAGACAGAAAGACGGACAGACAGACAGACGGACAGACAGAGATACTTTCGCATTTATAATATTAGAATGGATCCACCCTTCTTCTACTCACAACAAAAACTTAAAAGAGTTTAAAAGTGTTTAGACAGTTATTCGTAGTCACATGCAATCCCCCCTTAACGCGGATTTGCTACACCTTCCTCTCTAGACCCATTAACATAATATGGTTAAGCTAAATATAGCCTTAATCCGTGCACCGTGTACGGAACCCACATGTTCGCAAGATGGTGCGACTCACCTTACTGAGCGGATTGGGCGAAAAAATCTACATCTTGAATTACAGGATGCACTTTTGTAGTATTAGAAGGATTCTGCTCTTAAAATAAAACAAAGTTCGTAAACGTATTTTTAATTCGATAGATACATCCACTACAGCCCATTAACGTCCGACTGCTGGCCACATTTCTCCACTCTCAGAGGAGAGAGAGAATTAGAGCTTAGAGCCCACCACGCTGCTCCAATGCGGTTTGGCGGGTTTTAACTGTGCTCTCCGAGGCACGGGGGTGAAACACCGCTAACTTCCTAACTCCGACCTAGTACCTACATATCTACTAAAATTCTACATCAATGACTGAGAATATTTATAGTCAGAAAAACCCAATACTTACTCAATTATGGCCAATAGGTACATATTATCCGACCACCGACTTTCTTGCTGGTTCTTCGCGGTAGAAATACATTCCGAACCAGTGGTAGATTCACCCGACGATTCAAAAGCACTTTTAATAAGTTTATTTGAATAAAAAAATATGAGTTTGAGTTTATTAAAAGTTATGCCACACATTCACATACTCATTATTTAAGTCTCTTCAAAGCTCACAGCCATGTGTATTATGTATTTCTAGGCATACGTGTGTCTAAAATTAATCGCATTAATGAATACGAACAGAAAAATTAAAGAAACTATTAATTTATTACTTTTGCAAGGTACGAGTAAACTCACCATTCTGTTTTAACCACGTAGCTGAAAGTCGTCAATTTTGTCTACTAAAATATGTATCGATGTTCAGCTTTCAGAATTCGATTTTCAGTTTTTGATGATCACTTGATTTTGTGAGGATCTTGTTTGCAACTATATGTGTATTTTAGTATTGCTTTAGTATGGTAACTTAATTATTTTTATTTTAAACATAACACTAGGTACATAATATAAGGTTATTATCACTAACATGATAATAATCGTTAAAGCCCGCCAACCCGCATTGGAGCAGCGTGGTGAGTCTATGCTCTAATTCCCGCTCTCCTATGAGAGTGGAGGCCTGTGCCCAGCAGTGGGACGTTAATAGGCTGTAGTGATGAGTGTGATGACTTAATACATGAATAAATACTTTAAGCACTTAAAAATAAATATTAATAAGACAGAACAGGTAGGTACAAGTTCTGTTCGCCTTGAATGCTTACGAAAGCTTTTGCCCATTCAAGAACATTGCCGTAAGAGAAATTAAGGCGTAACGAATACGACATGTACCTACTTTATTCCCTACGAAGCTCAAAAGGTGAAGCTGCTTATACACTTTAGTAAACTATTTCTTGAAATCTCATCTTAAGACATTGTTAAGCTTTACGTTGTAGTTCTTTCATTAGCTTAAATGCGTCAAAGAATTGGGAAGTATAGTAAAATACAATGATCTTTTGTGGTAAAAGCTATAAGAATAATACTCTCACAATATCTCAACCCCTTATCAATCTAAAAAGAGACTCATGCTTAGTTGTGAGCCGGTAATTTATTGAAATCAAAGAATTGGGACTGGACTGGAATCATTGGGACTTTGGGTGGGAAATGGAAATGGACTGGGTTTCACTTACTACCATGACGTGCCGTCTGCCTTTTAAAGCTATAAGTAAATATCTCCTATCCTTAAAGACACACACAACAAACACACACGTTACTAAACAACTAGATAAGAAATTTTATTTCAATAAATCTTTAAAGACCAGTGAATAAAGTTCAATTTTGATCAATACTCCAAATTAATACCTAGTTTTATAGATAGCGAAGAATACTCATAGAACGGCGCGTGCCATCATACAAAAGCATAAAAGGTTAGCAGCTGGCGTGGGCGAACTCACACATGCACAGACACACATAATAGAGCAAGTGTTGGTAACACAGATAGCTATTAATAAGGACATTCCTTGATTCGCTCAAGTAAACTGTTAACAGGACATTTCCGCTCAAAACAAACATTTGATGTCTTAAAATATTACACTAATTAACTAGGAGCACTTGCAATTAAAGATGCCCTTTAAATAAAAGCTCTCGTTTTAGATCTATTCATGCCATGTATAATATCCCATGCCATGTACGAACACGCATTGTGTATATCCATATTCTTGAGAAGGCTTCTTTTCTTGTACATTCCCTATTCTTGAGAAGGCTTCTTATCTTGTACATTTTTAAACTAAAATGACTAAATCGTTCCAGGAACGTTTCTTTCCGGGCACAAATCTAGTGCCCAATCCGGAAAACTACCTAGCAAAAGCACAGTTATTTTTGCTCCAAATTAGAAAGTTTTAGTAAAAATAGCAATTAAGGGTAAAAAAAGGTAAGTACCTATAATTATTTCCTTATGAAACGTTTTAAAAAACAACCCAGCTTGTTAGCATTTAGCTTTCTAGAGTAAGAAAAATGTTTTAAGTTCAAGTTTGACAATTTCACTACAGGGAATGACACTAATTAGCTACCAATTATTTATTGACTGAAATTCCAAACAATTACTTTATTATTAAATAAAGGATAATATTATGTACCTTCAGCTGTACCATAGGTAAAAAAACAACTCACTAGATTCTTAGTTTTAAATAAAACAGTATAATTCTCCATTAAGTTTACGAGTCCCAAAAGCTTAAAGTTATAATTCACTCCAATTGCACTTAGCATCCCCTGCACATTCGAAAATTCTATTGAAAACGCGAACGGTTTGGAGCCCGTTATTTCACATGTGTATCTATACACATTTCATCTGACACGACTACGTGTGCGGGAGACACACACACGCATGCTTTATATCGTACTTGGGTGCGACACCCCTTGAAATTATTGTCCGTTGTTAGGGATGGTTAAGGTTGGAACAATTCGTAGCATCGATGTCGGTAAAATCATAAAAGTTCGATAGAAACATAATAAAAAAGCTTTCTTATGTAAACAATTTTTGGATGTTCCATACCAAAATAATAATATCATTTTTATAGAAATCGATAAATTTTGTTATTAAATAGTAACAAAAGCCTTTTTTAGTAAATAAGACAATATTAGAACGTCAAATAAAATTTTTCAAAGTTAATTAAATAAAGAACATCTATACTTAATATTATAAAGAGGTAAGTTTGTGAGGTTGTAGGGGGTAATCTCTGGATTTAGTAATTACGCTGGATTAAAAAAATTAGGGAGTTCCCATGGGAATTCAAAAAAACTAGTTTTCAATAAACTAATAACATTAATATTATATTTTTCTTGAAAATCTAATAAAATTTTCTATACTGTAATGTAATTAACGTGCATATGGATTTTGTAGTTAGAACATTTTAATACTATTGTGTTTGACATAAAAAAATATCGATATGTAGAAAGGTTAACATCATTCCAGCCCTATAAAGGGCATGTGTGCAACTAGTAAACGTAAGTACCTACCCCTGTTGATCCCCCCGTGAGCCGCGAGCCACCCCAGGTGCGGACCGTGGCACGCGCCATTCTCGCGAAGGCCGGCGCTCTGACGCCACCTAAGCCTCATTACGTCCTTCTAACAGTTCTTACTAACAAGTTACGTGATCTCATCTCCTGAAAACCGCATCTAATCAAGAACAAACAGTTATAACATGTGAAAACCCAAATCATCGTCAAAATGAGCTCTATAGGCGTCGTTGTATTCCGCAACTCGCCACTCAAAGCGCAGGTGCTCCAAGAATCCGTGAATAATTCCGTGAACATAACCAACAATGACGTGAACAATGTGAGACGTGAAATTATTATAGTGCGGAAAAAACAAAAGGTACAGTCGCCGCCGAGTAGCGTTTCAGTGTCCTCTTTAGTGCGTGTAGTAGATCCTGCGAATTCAAACACGTCATCAAAACGGCCTAAACTCCGAGAAAGTGCTCCAGATGAAGCCACGAGAAGCCCCACACCATTAGCAGTAGCGCGCCGAAATGCGCGGGAAAGGAACAGAGTGCGCCAAGTCAACGACGGGTTTGCCGCTTTACGTCGCCATATACCAGAAGAAGTAGCTGCAGCTTTTGAGAACGCAAACTCCAACAGAGGGCCGAATAAGAAACTCAGTAAAGTGGAAACTCTACGTATGGCTGTAGAATACATTCGCAATCTTGAATGTCTTCTTAATATTGGGCATACCGACAAAGAAAACTTTTCTCGTCCTTCAATGGAATCGTTTCCTTCACCGGCATCATCATCGCCAAGAGAAAATAGTCAAGAACGTAGCTACTATTCACTCAATTCACCTGGTATGGATGACGAGGATATGGATGAAGACGAACTGGATGGAACGTTACACCAACTGCCCGCGCAGCAATACATCGATCTACAAACATCTGATACATTTCAATTAGTTTCTACTCCACACTTATACGAGGAAGACGAAGGTGCTGGACAACCACTGACGCCTGCTTCAGACTTATTAGGGCACGAAGAAGTTAATGCACATATTCTCGATGGCCACTTTCCCTTTCCAAGTTCAGCGGAACAGTTCACAGTAATACCCGAACAAAGCTATTGCAGTGAAACGGATGTGCCCATAAGTGAGGGTGACTTCGAAGTGAAATATGCGGAAACCATACATCAACAGATGCACTCTAACTTTGAAGAAGACTCAGAATTGCCATTAGACGCAATTAACCCTGATCTAATTTTGTCACATAATCAATATAAATTCAAAGAAGGGTCAGATTCTTATCTCGAAAATCAGCAATATAGTGATGTAGAGCTGAAAAAAGAACTTCCAGATATCCAAGTTACTCCTGAAGATCGGGAACAGTTTGAAGAAACATTAAAATGGTGGCAAGAGAAAACTAGGCAAGCTCGCTCACTGTCTAAAAATTGCCATTAATAGTGTTATTAATAGTGTTTAGTTAAATGACTTCTAAATATTTATTGCCATGTTAATATATTGTAATTATTCAAATAAAACATACAGCTGTCGTTGCCAAAGAGTGTACTCGACGCGGGCGCAAGGTGTTCTGTAACGGTCACTCGATATAATTCTATTTTAATATGTAACTGTAGTATAATCATGTAGTATAATATACATGTACTAAAACATCTGAATAATGCATGACACTATGTTCTCTAATAGATTTTTTATATTTTTATTTATCTTAACAACATTCTGTAAACTGCATTTAAATTAAAGATAAATAAAATAGGATAGATAATCGAGAGTAGTTAAATTATTATAATTTATTTAATATTTTCATCGTCACTAACTGTAGTGTTTCTATTAAGAATATTGTACTTAATATTTTTTTAATGTATATAAATACATAATAGGGCACCTTATAGTAATACAAATTATGTTAACTACTTAATAATATTAAACTGTGCCTTCATAAAAATAATGTGATGTTAGATAATAATTCAAGTGTAATAAATTAAATGCTTTTATTGACACCACTAAGTTTTTTATCAAACAGCCTTGAGAAAGCCCCCATGCATTATCTTAAACTAATTTCGTCATTCGATAACCTTAATCACACTGTTAATGACACATCTCGAATACCAACCCCTTGAGACAAACCCCTATGCTAATGCAGTGAAATTGCTCAACATTAAATTACCTACTTTAAAAGCTTTGTGCTTAAAAAGCCGCCAGCCCCGTTCCACCGTTACCTGTTATTTTTAGTTAATCTAAGATTAAGGTTGTATATTCTACATGAATTTATTTTATGACTCAATGAACAGTACAATTTAATTTATAAGAAAATAGAATTTTAATTTATTTTAATTACATATTTTAATTAATTGACAAATAATGTAACTTGGGGATAAAACCATGATTGGGTTTTATGGATGAGGTTTTAACTTGCAAACCTATCAAATCATTAAGAAATCAGCTCTTGATAGCGAATAATTTACAAATAATACGATGATGACTCGAATTATCCGTTTGACAAACAATTACGATTTCCTTACACAATCGGGGGCCAGATTTCATCCCGTAAACGAGAAATGAGAATATGGTGTAACTGGGCTCTCAGATCGGTCCGTTAACGGTAAGGCGGTATCGCTATTATGATTGTAATGCGCCGCCGTTACCCGAAAAAAAATCTCAGGATTCGAGGGAGAGAACAATCGGCCATCTTTGGGATTCCGGATCCAGTAATGGAAATTAAATCTTATGCAAAGAAGTCGATCTTTATGAGTTTTAACTGTTAGACTGGTTATTACCTATTGTTTTGTCCCGCATTTGTTGAAATACGCAAAATATCATCAAAATGTGTTCACCAATCTTGCGCTGAAGATAAAAGTAATAAATAATTTTCTTAGAAAATGAGTTACGTATGTAATTACCGTTACCGTGAGTTACCGTTATATTAAACTTCTAGACAATATTATCTTACTTCTTACTAAATGCGAAAGTTTGTATGGATGTATGGATGTATGGATGTTTGTTACTCAATCACGCCCCAACGGCTGAACGGATCTGGCTGAAATTTGGCACAGAGACAGTCTGGAATAGCACATAGGCTACTTTTTATCCCGGAAAATTAAAGAGTTCCCGCGGGAACCAAAAATCCTCAATCCACGCGGACGAAGTTACGGGCATCAGCTAGTTGGGTATAAATATTCCCCTTTGATGCTTTTAGAACTTAAGTTCTTCGAGTTTACATAGAACCTTCGAGTTTAAATAGAACATTCTTAGAATTCATACGCATACTACATGTTTTTCTAGTTAAAACAGATGCACTCAATAAAACTTACATTATTTTGGGTCGTTCATCGTATGTCAGGACACAATGCATTTAGATGATTATTTTTACTTCATCTATTCCAAATAAACTAAAAAATGCAAGTCGTTGCTAGTATACTATAGCTACAATAATGCCTTTTTGGGCACTTTAAGATGTATTTGTAAATACTTATAAGGTGAGACTTTTTAGTAATAAAAATATACAGGCTACAGGCATAATTTTAGCTATAGAGTATATACTCGTATACCAAACGTAGGTATACCTGTAGAGAAGTTACTCTTCAAATACAAATGATGTTGTTATTTGTTTTGTAGCTGTCAAGTTTGTCTTTTCTCAATCAGCAGATTCGACTCAAAATAATTGTTTTGACTTCAAAAATGGAAATGAAAAATGGAGCAAATTGCTTGCGAATCGAATATTTTCTCGCTCTCCAGACATGATTTAATTATTGTGCCATGAAATCGGTAAGGTAAATAGAAGAGGCATCAAAATTTAGCACACATACTTACTTATTTTGGGAATACTTAATACTAATATTAATAAGTTGTTGTGTAGTTGGAACGTCCTACCCAATGACATTAGGCAATCGAAATCTGTAAATATATTCAAGAATCGTTTAAAGGATTATTATTTATCTAGTACTAATATGCTATAGAATATTTAAGTATGGTGTATGTAGGTTTATAGGTATATATTTATGTTTATATGTATTTATAAAATTATTTATGTATTATTTGTATGTAAAGTTTATGTAGTAAAGTTTATGTAGTATATTGTATAGCTGTCTATATTGTTGCACTATCCCGCTCCTATATTAAAGGTTTCTAATTAATGGGTTGTCTGGAGGAGATCACTTTTAGTGATAAGACCGCCCTTGCGCACTTTGTTTTGTTTTGTTTTCTTTTGTGTATTTTTATGTCTTGTGTAGCAATAAAGAATTCATCTATCTATCTATCTATCTATCTAAGTATTCCCAAAATAAGTATGTTTGCTAAATTTTGATGCTTAAGTTGCTAAAATGTGTTTGTTGTTTGGTTCGTTGGTTAGTCCTTCAATCACGCCACAACAGAGCAACGAATCGACGTAATTTGTTGAGGAACGACGTAAGTTGAGGACACAGAACATGAGAATAGTATTAGACTGGCCATAACGAAAAATTGGATCTGGAGCATTTTATACGTGTGTACAGACAATTTTTACAGCACAACAAGGGACAAGGGAGTTCAAACGGTAAATAAAAAAAACATAACCCACGCGGACGAAGTTGCGGGCATCAGCTAGTTTCTTATATAATAGCAGAAGGTTCAAAAGTTCCAAAAATGCAAGCTATGCCAAAGTTTGTAAATACCCCGCCTTGTTCCAATCGCTCCACATGCGTCCGGTTTCCGGGACGAGCGTTGAGAATTTTAATTCCTTCAGAACTTTTTATTCATCAAATATCATATTTTACGGTGGAGCGTTGTACGGTATTTTGGCTTCCATTTAAATATTTTCCGCCCCATTCGTCAGGCACTGTTCCCTGTGATTAGTGTTTTAGTTACACGTGAGTGAACAATATAGAATCTTTTCCACTAAGTTGTATCATGACTTGAGGTGACGTGACAAAAAATATAATTGACTAGATTTTTCCTATAAAGTCTTTTCACTATCAAATGATTGCTGTACTAGCTGATGCCCGCGACTACGTCCGCGTGGATTGAGTTTCTTTGGTTCCCGCGGGAACTCCTTAGTTTTCCGTGATAAAAAGTAGCCTGTGTGTTATTCCAAACTATAATCTATTTCTGTGTCAAATTTCATCCAGATCCGTTCAGCCGTTCGAGCGTGATTGAGTAACAAACATCCATCGATACATCCATCCATACATCCATCCAGACATCCATCCAAACTTTCGCATTTATAATATTTATTTGATTGATTTGTAACTAAGCATTACCTGTGGCAAACCTAAGGATCTAACTAATAAACCATAAGTAATCACATAAGAAGAGTCGTGTACGGTTAGTAGGTGCCTATTTGGGAAAAAAACGAATCATCCGGTTTTTTTTTCTTATGGGTTTTATTTTTGTGTCCTAAGCCTAAAACCCGTTTACCTGTCCTATTTTTAAATGGTGATACAAGCGTCTCTCTCAAACTCTGCAAACGACTCCTAAGTAAGACCGATTAAGTAAAGTGGTTAAAAACAAGTGCGTTTTAAGATAAGTGAGTAGATACCAGCTAGATGTATAATTATCTCTAATGGTATATTAGGTATATCTTTTGAAACAAAGTTGTAGACTTTTTAGGTACACGCTTTATGAATATTAATAGCTTCTCGTGTGACTTCAATGTTAGACTTATTAGAAAATTGACGAACTCCCTGGCGCAGTATTGAGCGCTGTTGTCATAGACGTGCGGAGGTCCCGGGTTCGACCCCGGCAGGGTTAATTTGGGAATTTATAATTTCTGAATTTTCCCTGGTCTGGCCTGGTGGGAGACTTCGGCCGTGGCTAGTTACCACCCCACCGGCAAAGACGTGCCGCGAAGCGACTTAGCTTTCCAGTACGATGCCGTGTAGAAACCGAATAGGGGTATGGGTTTATTATGGGGTTGGCTGCCATATGGCCCTAACAGGTTAGCCCGCTGCCATTTTAGACTGCATCATCACTTACCATCAGGTGAGATCGCAATCAAGGGCTAACTCGTAGAAGATAAAAAAATCAAACAACTTACTTCACATCCGTCTCTACTTACCATGTACACTATATTTTTTAATTTATCTTTTATTTATTTCTTTCCTCTTATATACCCTACCCTCTTTATAGTGCGGTTTTCAAACAGGCATGTTATTTTTTTTTTAAACTTGTTTATACTTATTTATATTACCTACTTTAGTGGTTACGTTTAGGAATAGTAGGAAATTTTACGTCTATAGATATCAAGATAATGTGTTTTGTAATTTTATATGCGTGAGAAGTAAATCAACATAGCTTGAAAGTCTAAAATCTTTTATGATATACCTACCATTATACCTACCTTTACACAAGGAAGAAATCCTGATCGATGCATCAAAAAGTCCGTTAGGAGCCGCTACGCCTTTTGTTATTTTGGGTGCTGTAGTTAGAATAGACAATCTTGATACTTAGTAAAATATGTAGTAGGTAGGTTGGTATATAATATTATATCCAAAATGAGACCATGGTATTGCACATAGGAATCAAAAATAACTGTATTATTTTTACTAAATAATAGAATATATTATACTTATATTTTCCATCTTTAATAGTACCTACTGACAGCAGCATTGTAAAGTCTCGAAACACCGATCAGGTAAAGACGTAAACTATTTGTTTATTTTATGTCATACAATATGTCCTGTAGGATAAAAGTATCCCATATTGATCGGTTTAAGTGTATTCAATAGTTGATTGCACGCGATGCGTACGCGTATCGTATATTGATGGTGTTAAATATCCGCTGTTGTAGATGTCCTTGACATCCTACGATATCAAAACCATACGGTATTTAATGTCTGGCCTGCCCTAAACTGTTATGTAGCTACTAGCTACAAAATTTGTAACAAGTCTCAAGTATCAAAACTAGTTCAACCGTTAACATACGCAAAGTAAAGTCAAAGAAGCCACCCTATTGTTGTAATATTTATTCTTGCGTGGATCTTCGGTGCTTCTTTCATCGAGGTCGCCTCCATTGTCGCAGGGTTCATGGGAACGGGCAAAAAATGGACTTTGCTTTAGGGAACTAGCAACTTACAACGTACAAAACTGAATAAGCACTTTTTCATGCTGCACTAGGATCCACGTGTTCGAAGATTAGGATGACGTTTATAATCTGAGAATCTTATGCGACCCTTGGATCCTGAGATATGAGTTATTGTGATTATTATATCTGATTTCTATTGCAAGTAGTTATATTATGTATCTAAAGACATGATATTATGTAATACCTATTTTAGGATTGCTAAATTTTCCATACTTCAATTCAATTACATATATAAAAACTTACTGACTCACCATGCTTCGTCGCGCGTCGGTAGATCTAAGTAAGTGAATAATATGCCACTATTCGAGTTTCACGTGACAAGATGACGCTACGGATATTATGTAGTCTACCAATAAAGAATAATCTTATATTACCACTTCAAGTTAAACTTTGACAAAGATAACCAATATTATAAAATACTAGCTGGTGCCCGCACTACGTCCGCGTGCATCAGCTAGTTAAAGTAGCCTATGTTTTATTACAGGCTATAATCTATCTTTGTGCCACACTTCATCTAGATCCGTTCAGCCGTTCAAGCGTGATTGAGTAACCAACATCCATCCATCCATACATCCATCCATCCATCCATCCAAACTTTTGCATTCATAATATTAGTATAGATACGTTGCAAAGTACTTATGCTGTTTATTCTAGGATGGAGCTCCGGTACAACCTCGCATCCATAACGTATAACGCTGGAAGAAACTGGAAGGAATGCTGGAAATCGAATTAAAACTTAAAGGATTATTTTATTTAAAAAAGGGAATGAATGGTTGGTTCTAACGGCTCTGATAATTCTAATTATTTTAAAATGTTTTGTGAGATGGTTATAATGAAAAATTTGTTCGGCTGAGTTTTTTGTGGGCTATCCTCAGATCAGATCCAGAGCGCGTTTTAAACCCGCGGAGAATCAGCCCCCTGATTGTGTAAGGAAATTGTAATCGTAATTGTTTTTCAAACGTATATTCGACCTGTTTATGGAGTTCATAGATGCCTGCACGATAATAGTTATTTGTTATACAAGAGTGAAAAGTTGTTTTTTAACCGCGTGCTCAATTTTGATGACCGAGCAAGCGAAGGATTCTAAAATTGAATCACGAGCACAGCGAGTGAATCAAAAATTAGAATCCTGAGCGTCAGCGAGGGAATCAAAAGAGCAAGAGGTGAAAAATCTTTTCACTCGAGTGCAACACGTAATTTTTCATCCCACCTCAGCGAGGAAATGAAATACTTCTCGCGTGATTGTTGAGGGAGAAAGCTCATTTCCGCATTTTTAACAATTTCAGTCAATTCTGTTGGCGTCAAATTAACTTCTTCGTCACTAGAATCACTCATTTTAGGTTTTACACTTATTTTCAATCTTCTTGTTTTTAATTGAAGGGTTTAATTTTAAACAATATGACGTAAAAGAAAATGGTGCGCACAAAGCAAATTAAAAAAGTACACCAAGAGGTTACGAGTGTGAGGTTTTAACAAATTAAAAACGGTTGTATGGAAATTCGGCACCAGAGAGGTAGAAGTAAATAGGTTTTAATGATGTTTTGAATTCACAAACTTCATAGACGAGTGATATTTACTAACGTGCACACGATGTTCTAAATTCAATTTACTTTATCCTCAAGAGGATAATAACGGCTTTTGCATTCAGATATTGAAGCGTAAAAATACTCTTTCAGAGATGGTGGGATGAAAAATAATGAACTCCTTAAACAGTTCGACGTTTTAAGCTGTTAGATGTCATTTAGAGAAAAAACTATATTTCTGTATAGCTTCAGTTCACGTATACCACGAATGTATACCCATTTCGTATTATAAGGTTTATTTTTATGTACTTAGATACTTAACCGCCTACTTTTTATTGCAACAGACGTACACCAGATTATCTCAGATAGTAGACAGAGAAATTGCCAGAATCCCATGCCTGGTGCCGCCATACGGCATGCGAAGCAGCGCCATCTGGCGATCTCCTCGACATTGGTACAAAAACTTTTACTAAATTAACTACAGAAAACTTTAAAGTCACGGTGGCATATGCGTTTGTTTGACTGCAATTAGTATAATTCGATTCAAATAAGCTCCAGCACCCATGAACGTTATGTTTTCCATCTATAGATAGTAGAAAGCGGAGAGAGCAATCTACTGATTGCTTTTTACTTTTCAGTAACAGTTCGCACCTTCAACTTGGATTATTTTCGATAAACTTATAGCTGCAATCAAGAGCCGGAACGCTCATATAGCTCATACGTGTGATTGCAAGCTAAAACCGTCTATTAACGGTATGTTCAATCACTCAATTCATTCATCATTCAATATTTTTATTTATTTTACTCCACTAGAAGTAAACCCTTGAGTTCTCACTACATGGTAGGTAAAATATGATGCAGTCTAAGATGATAGCGGGCTATCCTAGATGGTTCTACGTGGTTCTACTACATCGTACCGGTACGTCAAAGCACATTGCGGCACGCCTTTGGCAGTAGGGTGGTAACTAGCCACAGAAGCACCACCACCAGAGAAAAGAGAAAAGAGACCAGAGAAAACTGAAATTGACCCTGCTGAATAGTGAACCTGGGACTTTAAATTACCGCCGCCACCGCCTGCTCGTTTGCTCGCTATACCTACATATAAAAAAAAAAGTTTTTGGAAGCATTTATCAAACACTTAAAAAAATCAAATAGGCAATTTTTAAGTCTGTACCTAATTACCTAGCGGCGGATTTTCGAACCTAGCTGAATCCTAACTACGTATGATACAAATAAGCATGATTAACACACACACTCTTTTGAAGTCATTATTAGCGATATTTGATTGTATGTTTGTTTAGGTCTGTGGTTTAGGTACCTCAACTTCATTAATTACTTTATTTACACAGACCATTGAGTGATAAGCTAGATTAATCACACAGACCATACAATAATCATAATCATTCCCTTATGTCCACTAGAATAAATCAGTGCTGTTATTGAGTTTATACACTTACCTAAACGATTTAAATAAAATATTGATCTTTAAAATGCTACGTCAGATGATGACTGTATGTTAAGACTAAAATGAAACATTCATAATTAATTCTGGCAGCTATGATTTATTTAATATTATTTCTTTTACAAGGAATAGGTAAGCTACATTACAATTAAGCTGTTGCAATCAGCTTTATTTTCTCGATTGTTGTTTTAATGGAAGAGAACTTGAAGAGAGATCTTTCGTTATTTTATGACAATCGGTAATAGGCATGATGACAGTAACCAAGAATCAATGAAATTATGAATTTATGTAATGAAATAGGATTCATGGATTATAAAAAACGTATTTATTTTTCTATTTCTAGTGAGATTGCTATTTATTTTGATAAAATAAAACTATAAAATACAGCAATCTGCCGCAATGACGTCACAATTGTTTGTTTTTGAGCTTTGAAAATCACACTATTGCTTACTGCACACTGCACAGAGTACATTGGTAATAACAATTGTGACGTCACAACGACGCCATGACACCGCCGAACGTTTTGGCGTGAATTTTAAAATTTAAATTTCAAATGCTAATTTTATCTACTAAACTTTATTTTTCTGCTGAAATAAGATATTTTTTCGAAATAGTAGATACTTCCGAACATAATCTGACCATTTTTCAAAATCAGTCATCATGCCTATTATTTACATGTTTAGTCACAGTAATAGTTTTTAAAACTAAAGTCAGTCGTCCGAGTTTAATAACTTATTATTAGAGCTTATTTCAAAATGCCTAGCGTATATTATTTTTACTAGATGATGCCCGCGACTTCGTCCGCGTCGATTAAGGTTTATTGATTCCCGCGGAAACTCATAAATTTTCCGGGACAAACAGACAGACACATTTTCGCATTTATTATTTTGGTATGGATTATCAATAGAATTTCTCTCAATTCACCAATGATTTAGCATGCCGGCATACGATGCCGTGTAGAAACCCATGCTGGGTTTAATATAACTGCCCTACTAGGTTAGCCCTCTTCTATCTTAGACTGCATGGATAACAATCAGGCGAGATCGCAGTGAATGGCTGACTTGTAGTACAATAAGAAAGACACCCTTGCATTTTACATACCAGTTAACCAGTATACCCATAAGAAGGTGTTTATCATTTAGTCGTAATAGTAGTCTATTGAGACAGATTCATCATGAAATTCTCAATTCGGAAACCGGCTGTATGCCACTCTCCAGGTCCTCGACTACGCCCATGCTGAAAATCATCTTGATCCGTTGCTCTGTTGCAGCATGATTGAAGAAGAAACAATATTCAAAAACATAAACCAACAAACATACACCCTTTGGCAAAGTATGATTTTTAACCCCCGACGCAAAAAGAGAGGGGTGTTATAAGTTTAACGTGTCTGTCTGTGTATCTGTGTATCTGTGTATCTGTGTATCTGTGTATCTGTGTATCTGTCTGTGGTATCGTAGCTCCCAAACGGATGAACCGATTTTCGTTTAGTATTTTTTGTGTCATAGATAATTTTATCCCGAGTGTTCTTAGCCATGTTTCATGAAAATCTGTTCATCCGTCTGAAGGTCATCAGCTTTTTTCTAGTCGGGGGTTTTTTAAAATTTGTAATTTATACTTGTTTCATGTAGATTGGACATTCGGTAGCTGTAGATTTCAGATTCGGTATCAGATACGCTGAAATAAGATATGCACACTAATCTCCATTCATAATTATCGTCACAGAAAAATGTATATTATGCCACTTCCTGGTTGAATCACACATGAGTCTTTTCTATTTTGGAACCCCATTTATTGTATCTTATGCAATACACGTGTTTAAGCGAAGTGCCTGACTGACACCATAATATGATACAAGTTCTTTTACATAAAGTTAATTATCATGTAAAGTAGAAACATTGTTATTATACTATAAACGATAGTACGAAGAATATTGTATGAGTTTAATTTTTACTTGTACGAAATATTATTGAGCAACTTGTTTTTTAAACTGCTTTGTGCCTACCTCAAGTTTAGAGTAGGTTAAGTACCTAGTAGTAGTAGGCTTTGTATGGACCATCTCGATCCAACCTAGATCTTTTCATCAGACGATTGTCGTCGGATGCAAGTCCAAGTACTATGCTTTAAAAGTAAAAACTAAAAAGCTCCCTATGTAGCGATAAAGCTACATTAAGCGTTAAAGTTTATTCAAATAAAAAACATTTAATTTGGTTTGATTGCAACCACCGCCACCCCTGCAGCCCATTTGTATCTCCGGTTTGAAATCACGGGGCCATATTGCACACACGTAGATGCACAATTCAACCATGATTCCCTTCCACGTGCACATGTCAAGCCTTAATTATTCAAAAACATGTAAATTATTAAAATGTTTTTATGCTTATGTGACGCGCAAACGACTGTTTTTTTTAATATCTATATTGTTTGAATTGAATATCTACCCTAGAACCGACTATCATTATTATACTACATTTTTTGAAATAGTGATTAGAGGCAAAATCCGTAGCTCTATTGTGGTATGATTGAAGGACAAACTAAGAAACAAACACTCTTTCGCATTTATAATATTAGTAGAATGTCTGTTAATGACAAATCTTAATCGCTTACAATCACATAAATCTAGATATGTACGTACTAAATACGTACCTAACTAAATAAAATAGTTGATCGCTTAAAATTCCTTAACGTTCTGTATCTACTTTGTACCTAGAGATCTTACACATGCTAAGATTACAGACCAAACGACCAAGATAAAAACAACGTCTTGATATAGATTAGGTAGTAATTAAAATAAAAAAATCTTTATTTGCAAAATTACAAGGTTCAAATTTATAATTTGGCCTCTAACTCCCAAAAAAGTAAAGACTGTGTTATGGGAGTAGGTATGTTTGTATATACCCTTATTGTCCGTCCCTAGCAGGAACAAGAAATATAGTTCGCGCACGAGTTGAATGCAGAGCTTTAAATGTAGGTGTCACCATACATAAGCTCTACATTCAACTCGCGCGTGAACTAAATATCTTGTATTATCTCTGGTCCATAGGAAGTGACAGATTTGTACTTCAACGTACTAGCATAGAATAGATAATAGTACGTTGGTACTTTTCATGTTATTTATAATGAAAAGCTGCAATAAGGTCTCAAACTGCGTAGATCTGCTTTCGGCAGCATGTAAATAAAGGCTTAGAACTAGTTGTATTGGAATGAAACGGAAAATCTGCGGTCGAAGCAGCTCCCTAAAACATACTTATGTACGCAAATACTATTATCACTCTCATAAGTTAAATAATTTGATAATTTGGCTAAGAGCCAGGTCGAATTATTTTTATCTGAAAGAGCTCCGCCATGATGCCCTGGCTAAGAGATAAATGTTGTCCAAAGCATCATATATGAATATTAATTTATATTTGAAGTAGGTAGGCTTAATAAGGCAGTAAGGTAAGTTAAAAAAAAACAGTAAATCGTGTGATCCGTCAAAGTTACGACTGGTAAGGTCCGTCTGCAGCAACCCTTAGTCGGATCAAATTCCAAATTGCGGAAAACACGCGCTAAATTCCGTTGGAATACAATTGGGTCGTAATGATGATATGATATGTCGCTGTTAAGAGAGCGCCATAATATTATCAGAGTGCAGAAAAAACGCCGAAGTGACTATTCGCGTCTTTTCCACTTGATTGGTCCTTTTACTTTCATGCATACTCACTCTCCTACCTTTCTAGTGCTACATTCAAAGGAGTCAGAATTCATGATATCGCCATCATCATTAGTCCCCCCTTCGGTGCAGACTGCAGAGGGCAGACACTACTCTTTTCCTCTATGATATCGTAATAACTCTTAATAAATAATAACTTAAGCTTGACAGGAGGTCAATCGATGATTGTGAGGGCATTGCGCAACAACAAACATCAAAGAAAAGAAAACTTATATTATGACTTTAATATTTACAATTACAAATATAATTTTATATCCTTAATTAACCTTAATTTTATTTTTCTTTAATAATAATTTAATAATTTTTAATTTACTCGAGTATTACACAATAATTGCTCATGCACAAAAGACGTTATTTACACAAAGATAACTGTTGGACTAAATTTTTATCAATATTAATTTGTATAAACGAGTAATTTTCCTGCAAGTAGGTACCTACTATAAATACAATATCGGTCCTAAATATAAATGAAGTCTTTTATTTTTACTGAGCGGACGCGATTGGCACAGCGATATATTTTCATAAATTGCTAAAACACTCAGGGAACAATATTTTGTAACAACAAATTTAATATTTTGGTCGTTTTTGTTCAAACGGTGACATAATGTATGCTTGTAAAAATAATTTGCTGTTTATGTCAAGACCTTGCAGCTATTGACGCATCTCAAAACACAATTAAAAAAATCTCTGCATTGAAATTTATTTTAAACATACCTCTTAATTTTCCTTTTAAAGCAATTTTTCGCCTTATTAAAACTAATAATTTGCTCTAGAAATATAAGATAAAATTCATATTTCTAAATCAAACACATTGTCGGTTCATTTGTATTGAAAAGTAAATAGTTATTTTTTTACAAATGATTTCTTGCATTTTTTGCGTCATGCACTTGCTCGATTTCACCCCCGCGCGCCCGTGTTTTTCATATCGTGAGCTCACAGCGCCTTAACATAATTTCCTTTATTGATCGTATTCTGGTCATTACAACTAATTATATTAAAGTTAAATTCAACAATTTATAATTATTGAATTGTTATTCCATTTTTATTTACCAACTACAAGAATTATTATCATAAAGTATATCTGCACAATATTATGACACGTTACATTATTTATCACTGTGATTAATACACACAATCGTCTTCACACAATGTAAATGATGAAACATAAAACGCAATTACATTTAATTTATGACCTAATAATAAACCATTACCGATCTATCTATCGAACACAGGAACGCGTGTTTTACATCGCTATAATAGGTCAACGATAAAACCCTGGTTGTTTTGTTAACAATTCCGCCCACTTAAGGGTGAGTTTATGGATTATTCTAGTCATTTTTTATACCATTCCACTCTAATTGATAACACGTGTACAGTTTCCGTTCTGCCACGTGTCTTATTATTAAATTTTCGTTCCGCTCCAAGCGAACCATCGCATAGGCTATGATATGATATGCATTATACACAATGGAATAAACAAATGAAAGCACAGGAACGACTTGACGTGGAAATAAAAGGCAATTTTAACGCGTTCCCTCAACTCCAACCTTTTATAGGTTTTCTTTTCGATTTCGGTACACATTGTTATTAGCCTCGTTCGATTGTGTGCTATCACATACATTAATGATAAAATTGTCATTCATTTCACTGTAAATTACAACTTTTCATTCGGTATTAAAATTAACATCAAATCTTTGTAGTATGTAATAAATGAAAACTTATGACATGTATATAAAAAAGAGATCATCAGGTTCAATATAACTAGACTAAGAGACACAATTATAATAATAAAATCATGCAATGACGCAGACGCATGCAGTGATATGAAATTATTACATAAACGTTATATAAACTTGAGCATTAGGCATGACACATGATTTGCTTTGTTTCTTGATAAACATACTATCAGTTCAGTCGAGTTTTAAAAAAATCTACCCTGCGTACCAACTCATCTTTTTTGTGAACACTTTCTTCCTAAATTGTGGTAATCTAAAAATAGTCATGTTCCATATCCATTCCCCAGATGTTTTCCTGATTTTTTGTTTTTGACAAAAACACGTCGCGTTTCATCCAACGTGGGAATTTCTAGTTTCGGAAAAAGTTCTCCGCAGATGTTAGCGAATCATCGAAAAGTGTACACTTTAAGGGTCACATCCACGTGTCAAAACAGGAAGATGTTTGTAATTTAGCGACGACGCGTGCCACTTGTCCGCCTCTAACGTACTGTGAAATAGACCTCAGGTTTTTATTAGCTAGAGCGCACTGATGCATCACCAACTTTCCTTGTACCTACTCCTTATGCTGCGTTGATGTTGCATAAATGGTGCATTCCGTTATTGTTGCCAGATACTTTAAATTATTGTGCTGTAAACAATAATTTACAATGCACCAATCGTATCCTTGTAACCATCAATAGATAAAATCATTTGACCTACGATAAGTACATAATATTTTGAAAATACCTTGAAAGCATCCTTCTTGTAATCTACCATTATCACAATACTATTTTTCATCATAATATAACTATCGTTCATAATACTCAATAAAACTTAAGGGGTTTAACATTGTCCTCAATACATTTTAAATAATAGATATTATATTATTATCTCACTAGGTTAAGTAGTTAGTTGTGATAGTGATCTGTCAGTTACAATATACCTATATTTGATTGCTATTTATTTATGTTAATTCGATTACACATACAATTAATCAATATGAAAGTGTTTGTAAAATGTAGTCAACATGAACATGTTAAAGCAGTATTTCTAAAATTAGCTACTTAAATTGATAATTTTTTACACTTCTTACGTAATCATTCGTTCATCATAGAATTATTTATTCATGTATTCTGAGATGATTAATTTCGTTATCAAAATTTGACCTACATGGCCTATAATCAGGCGTTTGTTAAATTGGTTAACTCTCTGGGTTTGCCTTTTTCGCCATACCTAAATTCTTCAGCTATTTGCAATAACGTTTTATTTCTAGTTTCAGGAAGATAATAGTATAAAAATATTGTTCCTAGTAAAGTAGATAGGCCATAAAAGAAATAAGTGCCGTGATGGCCCAAACCTTTAAACATAGCTGGAGCAGTTTTGATCGTTCCAAAATAGGCTATTGACGTCATCATGACGCTAATACCAGAACCCAAGCCTTTTGTTTCAGTAGCGAACAATTCGCCTACCATATTCCAAGGTAATAGAGATATTCCTAAGTTAGACACGAATACATAAATTGCCATTAAACTTAAAGATATAATCGGGGATATGTGTCTTATGATACGATATTTAACAAGACATAGATAAAGTGCCAGTATAATAAGAGATAAAGTAGTAAAAACTCCACTAAAGATAGCTAAGGGTCGACGACCTAATTTTCTTAGTAAAATACATGCAGTAACTAACGCAATTATGCGCAAAATATCAGTAGCTAGCATAGCAGCATATGTATTTTTTTTATTACCTAGAAGAACTTCCATAATATCAGTAGTGTACGCACATATGACGTTTATACCAGATAACTGTGTAATTAAAAAGAACACTACCATTATACACAAGGGTTTCCAAAATTCAGGTTTCTTTATATTCTCCGTCAGTGTTTTAATTTTGCTCTTTTGTACTTTCTTCTGTGTCTGGTCTGCTATCATTTTCTCAAGTTCAAGTTTCATAATTGGACTGTTGCCTCGGTACCATTGAAAAGATTGCATGCACCTCTCGATTTCATTTTTCGATGCCAACCAAGCGGGCGATTCCGGTGCAAAATAAAGTATTATGCATCCTAATAAAGGAAATGCTCCGCAAAGAAGGGAAGCATGACTCCAGTGCAAATAAGTTCCAAATAGATGTGACATAAATACACCAGACGCTATACTTAAGGACAAGCCAGCTAAAAACAATCCTCTATACTTTGGTGAACTTATCTCTCCAACAAAAACTGGTCCCAAAGGACCCAGCCATCCTTGGCAGAATCCTGTGAGAAATCTGCCCAGTAATATTAATTCTATGTTTCCAGCAAAACCAATAATTGTCCATCCTCCTATGTAAAACACTGATAGTAGGATTTGAGATGCTCTCCTTCCCAGCTTTTCCATGAGGTATCCAGATATCATATTCCCAAAAAGTAGCGCCAACGATGCCATAGAAGCTAAAAAATATGCATATATTAGAATAAATTTATATTGAAAGATAAGTGTAATAGTAAGAATTTAGTCAATGACTCTGGCACCTAACAAATATAATTTTATGGTTTTCCCTAAGCTTGTTGTATACTGAGTAAGACTTATCGTAACTGTATGAGATTTCCTCAAAATATTAATGAACAACATGCGTAACGAACTTTTATACATCAAAAAACTATATAGGTACATACCCAGCCAAGACTCCATTTCAGTAGATAATTTATTATTGTGCCCTTTTCCGCTTTGCAGCTGTGGTATAAGTATTGCCGAGAACCCCGCCGTCGCACCACCACTAAAGGACAGCATGAAGGTACCCAATGCTATGAAGGCCTGAAAGACGAGAGCACAATATATCCATGAATTTCTTTTTCATGTAATTTTCATATTAATCGAAAACCTAATCGCCTGTTTCACACTGCAGAGCATGAGACTGCCTTATCATAACTTGGTGCTGTAGAACGAGAATATTAGGATACAACCATTTGCCGACGTTTTAAAAAAAGTCATTATACCGTTGTTTTGGCAGAAAACCAGAGTTAGGTTAACTTTGGAGCGTGCTCCATTTAAAAGAAGTTTGAATACTAAGGTACCCAATTAGTTAAGTATATGAAATACTAGATGATTCCCGCGTTTTCGTCCGCGTGGATTGAAGTTTTTTTGGTCCACAGGAACCAAAAAAACTTCAACGAACTCTTTAATTTCCCTAGATGAAAAGTAGCCTATGTGCTATTCCATAATCTGCAGTTCTCGCGTGATTGAGTAACAAACATCCATCCATCCATTCATCCATACATACATCCATCCAAACTTTCGCATTTATACATGAGACATGTCTACGAGTGTAGACATGTTCTTAAAACTAACATCTGTGTCTTGTATAGTTTGTAAACTTATTCAAACGGGGCGCGATCGGATTTTTTTTTTTCGAATATATTCCTCCCCTTTAAAATAGGCTGCATAAACTTTATTATTATTCGTTATATATTTTGTTGACTATGATAGTGATGTGAATTTAAAATACAATTTTTATACGCAATAGTGAAGACTGCAATTACGTTATTACTTTAGAGGTCAACTTGTATTTGCATACCTACTCGTACACCATATGAAAGTTCGTGTAGTTTGATATAGCTAATCTAATTTGGCTATCTGCTCATTCTTTTCTAAGATTCTGAAAAAAATTTAACTTGTATGTTAAACTAGCAGTTGCCCGCGGTTGCCGTTGCAGTTTTTCGCGTGGCATAAGTTTTTAAATTCCCACAGACACTACTTAATTTTCCGGGACAAAAAGTAGCCTTTAAAAAATTTTTTGATTCGTTGCTCTGTTGCGGCGTGATTGAAGGAAATTTCACAAGGACAACATCCATCCATCCATCCATCCATCCATCCATCCATCCATCCATCCATACTTTCGCATTTATAATATTAGTTAGTGGAAGTTGGCGGTGTTTCACCCCCGTGCGGTCCCGGTTATTATCACTAACATGATAGTAATCGTTAAAGCCCGCCAACCCGCATTGGAGCAGCGTGGTGGGTCTAAGCTCTAATTCCCGCTCTCCTATGAGAGTGGAGGCCTGTGCCCAGCAGTGGGACGTTAATAGGCTGTAGTGATGATGATGTGATGAATATTAGTTAGTATAAATTTGTTCTAGCAACCGTCACGCAATTTTTGATTCCCGCGGGAACTTCTTGATTTTTCGATATACCTAATAGGTAAGTAGCATCTAAACTGGATGGATGGATGTATGTTTGTTACTCAATCACGCCAGAACGGCTGAACGGATCTGTATGGTATAAAGTCTGGAATAAAACATAAATTAAAGAGTTCCCGCGGAAACTACAAAACCTTAATCCACGCAGTCGAAGTCGCGGGCATCAGCTGATGTTACATAATATAACATGACGTTTATGTATAAGTACTTAAATATCGAATTTATTCGATTGTTTTATTTTAACTTGCAATTTGATTAATTGTCATTCTCACATTCTCATTATGATAATTCAAATTAAATTCAATATTTATTCAAAAAACTTTTACAAGTACTTTTGAATCGTCAAATGATTCTACCACTACTTCGGAATGCCATTAGTAATTTAAATGTAATCGAAAATGGAAATTGGTATTACCTTCACGTGAGAGGGTAGTCTAGAAATAACTAATCCATATGAAATTATAGATCAAAGAGCAGCGGATGCATGATTCAATCAATGAGTTCCGTTATCGTCCTCGCCACATTTGAAATTAAAAACTCGATCATATTATTATAAAAGTGAATAATTATAATGAGAATATTAGAATTTTATGAACACTATTCAACTGTAAAAAAAATATTCTAAGAATTGTAGCACTGAACATCATACTAATATTATAAACGCGAAAGAGTGATTGTTTGTTGGTTTGTTGGTTTGTTGGTTTGTCCTTCAATCACGCCGCAACGGAGCAACGGATCGACGTGATTTTTGGCATGGGTATAGTTGAGGACCTGGAGAGTGACATAGGCTACTTTTTATCCTGGAAAATTAAGGAGTTCCCGGGGGAATTTAAAATAACTTAAACCACGCGGATGAAGTCGCGGGCATCAGCTAGTAGAATAATAAGTATTCTAAACAAAGGACCGCCCGCGACTTCGTTCAAATTGAAATTTCGAAAAATCTGGCCTTATTTCTTGTCTACATTATAAAAGGAACCTCTAGAGTCTAGATATACAAAATTCTAGCTTTCTTGGTCTAAGCCTAAGGTTTGAGCTGGCTGGTAAGGCTGGAGGTTGATAAGACAGTGTCTTAGTCAGGGGGCATACTACCATATTATTTAATATTAATATTGTTGTCGTTCATGTTTTTGAATTCTAATCCTTACTTTAGGGACGTCAAGGTGCGTGACATAAAACTGTAATTTTGAAATAATACTACTTTAAGCTAAGGTAGTAGACTTTCAAAATAGCCTTTTAAAAAACCCTCCTAGACTTTTTAAATACTGTGTTTTAAGTTACTGTGTGGGTCAATAAAGATTTATTATTTATTTATTTATTTAAATATTAATTTTGATTTAGTCAAGATTTGCAATTTGAAAGACAGCCGCAGTATTTTCATTTTGGAAGTATTTATTTTCTACATGAATACATATTATTCTTAACCTTCATTTATAGTTCCATTAAAAACTTGAATATGATTTGCATTTTAATGTAGGTACGTAATCCGGTCGTTACTTTTAGTTAGGTACACTAGTTTTAAAGTTCAAGACAATTAAAAATACAATATGATATTTCGCAAAACTTAATCAGAAATAATTTAAGATTATATAAATCAAGATTAGTAATTAATAAAATGTCAATAGGCTTATTGGTTTGAAAGCGGGACCTGCATATCGAATTTCGGAAGAATAAAATAATAAAAATATAATATTACTATAATTTATTATTTTTGACTAGCTGTCTACCGACCGGATTCGCACGCGTGGGCTTAGGTACTTTATACTATGTTTAAACACCGAATTGGGCATTTGACAACTAGTCAAATCAGCAACTTTATTTCAATCGTCAAAACTATGCGCCCTTTGGAATTTTGTATGAATTACTGAATTGTGTCGTCATCGTCAAGTTCGGCGCACTTCTTTACTATAATCAATATGTACTTGTTTAAAATGGTTATCTATATATATAAAATTCAAAGTCCTGACTGACTGACTGACTGACTTATATATCAACGCACAGCCTAAACCGCTAGGGACTTGAAATTTTGACAGTAGCTTCCTTTTGTGACGTAGGCGCTCACTAAGGATGGATTTTTCAAAATTCCACCCATAAGGGAGTGAAATAGGGGTTAAAAGTTTGTATGAAATTCCGTCCTTTCTCAAGTTATATCCATGAAACTTGGTATATATGGGCTATCGGTAAAAAATAAAAAAATATGTGTTTCACATTTTTTGAAAATTCTACCCCCGAAGGGGTGACATAGGGGTTGAAAGTTTATATGAAAGTCCTTCATTTCTCAAGATATTTCTCAAGTTATATCAACGAAACTTGGTATTTTGGCATTAGGTAATAAATAAAGAAGTACTTGTGGCACAGTTTTTAAAAATTCTACCCCCAAAGGGGTAAAATAGGAGTTGAAAGTTTGTATGAAAGTCCTTCATTTCTCAAGTTATAGCCATGAAACTTAACATATTTTGGGCTTTCAGTTAGATATGCAGAAGTACGTGTTTCACCATTTTTGACATTTCGATCCCCAAAGGGGTGAAATAAGGGATGAATGTCCTTCATTTATCAAGATATTTTTCAAGTTATAACAAAGAAACTTGGTACTTTGTCTTTCGGTATAATATAAAGAAGTAAGTGTGTAACGGTTTTTCAAAATTCTACCCCCAAACGGGTAAAATAGGGGTTGTAAGTTGGTGTAAAAGGCCGGCGTTTTTCAAGTTATAGCCATGAAACTTGATATTTGGGCTACCGGTTTAAATTATGAAATACATAATTCACAGTTTTTAGAAATTCTTTTCCAAAGGAAGTTAAATAGTCCTTCAATCGCGCCTCAACAGAGCAACGGATCGACGAGTTTCTTTTCATGGGTTCTTTTTATCCTGGAAAATTAAGTAATGCCTATGGGAATTAAAAAACTTATGCCACGCGAACGAAGTCGCGGGCGTCAGCTAGTTCAATATAAAGCTAACAGGGGACGTGGATATTACGACTTTTGGTAGATCCTGTATGTAATAATTTCACTTAAAAATAATTTATTTGAATACAAAATATACCTAATTAGGATTTGGGAATCCGCTCATTCATTTGTACCTACTGTTCTGTGTGTATAATATACCTACTTAGTTACCTAGATCGGTGATAGCGGGCGAAACTGAGTAAGTTCAGCAAATCAATCAAGTATCAATGTAAAAAGTAGATATTTAATAAAATAAATAAGAAAAGGCTACATACAGCCTTTATCACACTAATATTATACAATAATGCGAAAGTGTGTTTGTTTGTTGGTTTGTCCTTCAATCCCGCCGCAACAGAGCAACGGATCGACGTAATTTATGTTTAATGATGAAACTAACTTTACACAACTTTAATTTACATGCATCATCATCATCATCAACCGATAGACGTCCACTGCTGGACATAGGTCTCCTGTATGTCCTATACACTTCTCCCTGAAAATTGTCTGATGTCGTCCGTCCACTGAGTAGGGGGTCCGCCAACGCTGCAATTTCCAGTGCGAGGTCGCCAATCCAGCACTTTGAGACCCCAACGTCTATCGGTTTTTCGTGCCGCCTATTGCCACTTCAGCTTCGCAACACGTCGAGCAATGTCGGTTACTTTACTCCTTTTGCGGATCTCCTCATTTCTAATTTGATCGCGCAAAGAAACCCCCAGCATTGCTTTCTTCATCGCCCGCGAGTGACCCTGAACCTTCTTATGAGGCCCATAGTTAGCGACCAAGTCTCGCATCCGTATGTCATAACTGGCAACACGCACTGTGTTGGCACACGAAGACTTTGGTCTTCAGGCACTGAGGAATCTTGAACGAGAGGACATCTCGAAGCTTCCCGAACGCTGCCCAGCTGAGTTGGATTCGGCAGCTCACCTCTTTCTCGAAATTGGACCTAGCTGGACCATGTATCCCAGGTATACTATGTAATCGTCTTTAATTTCGAGTGCATTACATGCATACAGTACATTAATTATTATTACATTTTTTAAGACTATCTAAAGTATTAAAAACAACATAGGTACCTTACTACCTAGTAAGAATAATTTTAAGTTAAAATTATTTAATTACAAATATATGATAATAATGTAGGTAAACAGGCTACTTAGATTATTATAAATCACCTTTATTTTTGGAAGAAAAAATATGCAAAACACCCATTACCTACATAGGTAATGTAGTGTTATTAAATCAAAAATAAAAAAAAACTAAGCTGGTATATAATAATGTATCCATTTTAAGTGTCCACTAGATAATGCCCGCGGCATTGTCCGTGTGGATTTACGTTAGAAATTAACATGTAACCTTTCTATGTTACTGGGATACAAAGGAGTGTACATGTTCGTTCCACTGAACCGATTTTGAAGAAATTTGGTACAGGGATCTGTACAATCAGCTGTACGATCAGCAGACAGGCAAACAGACAGACACATTTTAGCATTCATACCATTAGTACCACACCTGCCTGAGTCCTAGGGCCATACTGCCAACACGTCATAAAGGGATAATATTGTTTTACTATTGTTGACTTTCGTGTTTTAGAATTATAATCCTTATTAAAGGAACGTCAAACAGTCATTTTGAGTAATATTGCTTATGAATAGGCATGTGACAGTAACCAAGAGTCAATGAAATTATGAATTTATCTAATGAAATAGGATTCATGGATTATAAAAAACGTATTTATATTGCATAAAACACAAAGAAGCGAATGACGTCACAATTGTTTGTTTTCGAGCTTTGAAAATCACACTATTGCTTACTGCACACTGCACAGAGTACATTGGTAAAAACAATAGTGACGTCACAACGACGCCATGACACCGCCGAACGTTATGGCGTGAATTTTAAAATTTAAATTTCAAATGCTAATTTTATCTACCAAACTTTATTTTTCTACTGAAATAAGATATTTTTTCGAAATAGTAGATTCTTCCGAACATAATCTGACCATTTTTCAAAATCAGTCATCATGCCTATTGCTTTAAGCGTTGACAGTATGGCCACAGAATAGGTATGGTATGGTTGACTGCCTCGTTGGTCTACTGGTGAGCATGTTCGACTGCGGCCGACGAGGTCCCGGGTTCGATTCCCGGGACCTCGTCGGCCGCAGTCGGACCGGGCCATAGCAAGTATTGGGTTTTTCTGACAAGAAATTCTCAGTACTAGCCCGGAGTAAGGAAGTTGGCGGTGTTTCACCCCCGTGCCTCGGAGAGCACGTAAAGCCGTCGGTCCTGCGCCTGATCTCTCTCTGGTCGTGTCGGATTTTCCGTCCCATCGGGCTATGAGAGTAAAGGAACAGAGAGTGCACCTGTGTATGCGCACACACTTGTGCACTATAATATCTCCCGCGTAGATGGCTAATCTCTCTGGAGATAGGCCGCCGTGGCCGAATTTCGGTCGGGAGGACATTATGGTATGGCCACAGTATGGCCCCTGAACTTGGATCGTACATATTTGTCAATAATTCACGAGAGTGGGTATTCTTTCCTTTTGGTAGCCATATTCCTTACTCCATACTTAGTATAAATTGGAAATTGAGTGATGATGCAGTCTAAGATGGTAGCGGGTTAACTTTTTGGAGCACAACAGTTACATTAAACCCATACCCCTATCGGTTTCTACACGGCCTAATAGTTATAGGCATCATCTAGTAGGTAATTATTAACATCTTGTTTATTACACATCTGAGCATTCAAGTTCAGCGCGCTTATCTAGTTGCTACATAAATTATTTTATTTAATAAAAAGCTCTGCTTACAAAAAAAAACTTTAAACAGACCCCACAGTTTAAAGCAATTTTTCTCCTTGAAACTAATAATTTGCTCTGAAAATCATACTTATTATTATAAATGCGAAAGGGTGTTTGTTTATTGGTTTGTTGGTTGGTCCTTCAATCACGTCGCAACGGAGCAACGGATCGACGTGATTTTTGTCATGGGTATAGTTGAGGACCTGGAAAGTGACATAGGCAAATTTTTATCCCGAAGAATTAAGGAGTTCCCGCGGGAATCAAAAAACTTAAACCACGCGGACGAAGTCGCGGGCATCAGCTAGTACTACATAAAATGTCAATTTTATAATCAAATCAACTGTCGGATTATTTTTAAATTGTACACCAAGTATTTATTTTTTTACAAAATATTTTTCCTTTTGCGACATGGCGCTTGCTCGATTTCAACCCCATGCGTCTATATTTTGATCTCGTGAGCTGAACTTAGCGCCTTAAGGAACCCCTTGCTATAGAATTTTGTATTGAAATCTATAACTAAGGAGATCCTTACGCATTTTATCAAGCGAGTTTGAGTACAACACTAAGATATTTAATATATTATATTCAATTCAGAAAATCGCAATGTAGATAGAGAAATAAATAATAACTTCTGTCACATATGATTACGAAAACAAACAAAGACCATGAATGTCTCACTATCTTTAAATCAGACAACCTAGACGTGAAGTAATACATACTTTACATAACACACCTGTCTCCAAAATGGTACATGTGTAGTTTGAATATCACTGTAAGCTTTGTGCTTCGGGATTTCCTTCAAGCTTCCATTCTCGTGGTCATTCACGCTTATTTTCTCTAACTCGGGCGCAGTGGCGCGGTCCATCGCGTTTCGAATCTTTGCTGGCACTGTGTCGCCAGTCCGAAACAAGGGCTTTATGATACACCAATCACTATGTTTGATGGCACTGTATCTTATCAGTCACTTGTAAACACACGCATTCCCTCGTTTCTCGTCTTTACTACTCAGCTATCAATGGCAAGTGCAAGGAATACTAAGAACAAAAAAAACATTAGATCTATTAATTAATTAATGAACTTTAGTTTGAATATTGTTTTGAAACCAAGCTTTTGTTTTGTTATGTTTGCTTAAAGTTTAGTGACGACAAGGTAAACAAAGAACACAATCAGCTGACATATTGGCAATATTCACTTAGTGATCCAAAAATGCATGTATTGCTTCACTGATAATACTCGTATGTCAACTGTTTTTTATAACATATTATATTTCACATGGACTAATCTATACTTCATCACCTTATCACTTGTCAGTTATTATGAAAGTTAGATAATTGATTTATCACATTATTGTACACTGATCTCACCACTTTAAGTATCTGTGTGTAGGTACTACTTTTCACATTATTTTTAGTAAGAAAAATAGATTTAAGTCTTGTTTACGTGCACTATGATCAGCTTAATCCGGCTCATTGCTATGCGTTTGAAAACAAAACTTGTTTATATAAATAAACTTTTAAAATGAGGCGCCGAAACTCGCTAATCAAGACTTGTTTTTTTTTTTCGAAACGGTTTTGTTCGGTGTTTGATTCGAAATACTGTGAATGAACTCTGTTTGGCCTCTCCATATATACTTTCACAAGTTGTCTTTATGCCCTTGCCAGATTATCGAATAGGTATCTGCCTTTGTAAGGTTCGCATCGATGTCATAAGACATAAAGGAATTTTGCTTAAATATATAAAAACTTCTTCATGAGCTTAAATATATAAAAGCTTCTTCATGCTAAGGCAACAAAAAACCGTTATTTGATCAAATGAGACTAATTGTAAGAACTATAGCAAGCTGTATGTTAAAGCCTGTATGTATGTGTAATAAGGACGACATCAGCAAAACGAAAAAACAAAATTGGTTACGTATCAACAATGTGAACAATGAGTCTCCTGGCAACCATAAATGAGTAAGGGTGAAAATATTTTTCATTACAAATATAAACTAGTTTGTTTTATTCGTAATACAAAGGCTTACCCGAGTTAAGTCTATCTTCCCGTATCTTTACGATGCTTGGTAGAGTCAGAATAAATATTACAATACTTATTCTGACTCTATCAATATTGATGTAGAATTTTAGTACATACCTATTTCTATTTCGATGTCTATCAAGCAGTAAATCAGTCTAGGGCTGCTGAAAGAAATCTCTTCAAGAGATAAGTTGTTCTTGTACCTACATGTCCTTTAAATTTTTATGTTTTGTTTTTAAGTTTGGTACTAATATATAAATAAACTAGCTGATGCCCGCGACTTCGTACGCGTGGTTTGAAGTTTTTTAGTTCCTGCAGACTATAATCTATCTCTGTGCCAAATTTCATCCAGATCCATCCATACATCCATCCATGCATCCATCCAAACTTACGCATTTATAATATTTATTACATATATTATTATTTGATTTACAATTACCTAGCAAAAGATTAATTGGCAGATCCAAACACAAACGTAATAATTATGAAACGTTCATACCAGGCGTATAAAAGATACCATCTATCGGAATACGAGATCAGTAATGATCCCGAGAGTTCTGTCTCTCCAACATAGCTACCTGATGCCACTGAAAACTGAGTGTGACAGTATCCTTTATCATAGTAAATCTAAGATCTTGGGAGAAGGGAAAAGTGCTATGATGAGGTATAAAATCTTGATGAAGATATAGTTAGAGGTCCCATAGGCAGCATTGACCTGATCACCCAAAACTGACAAAATCTAGTCAAAAACCGGTAAATTCGCCGGCCATAATGCCAGACGTACAAGAGTGTGCGTGTTTAGCGGTGCAATCATATAAGGATTGCCGATCAAATCGTCTAAGTTCGGCTTCAAAGTAAAATAAACCATAACAGCATTGAATTAGAGCTCAATTTCGTGTATCCATTCTTATACGTTTAGGGTATCGTACATATCTAAACATATGAGAATGGATACATGAAATTGAGCTCTAATTAAATGCTTTTATGGTTTATTTTACTTTAAAGCCGAACTTAGACGATTTGATCGAAAATTCTTACATAATTGGGGGCCTGTTCTTCAAAATTATCAATTTTTCAATTGAAGAATTTTATTCTTGCGTGTCGTTGAGCAATGCTTATTATAAATAATTGTTCTCGAGAGGAAATTATAAATCTCACTTACAAGTCGAATTCTGAATGACCCGATACAAGATCCGTACGCTGCTGAAGATACGGAAGACCGAGTAGGACCCAGGCTACGTTGCTTAGCGTTTGTGGACAATATGATTGGAAACTGGAACCTTTTAAAATCGTTGCAGAGTTCCCAACGCAATCCTGTCAGTGCATAATACTGGACCAGACTATGATACCAATCCAATCGCAACGAGAAGGGCTGAAAAATTAACATCAGAAAGACAAAATCATGCCTAATACTCACGTATCAGTCCACCTAGAAATCATTGAGACCCTTTTGTAATATTTTGTATACCTTGGACACGTGGTTCAACTATGTAGGTCAAATTTTGAAAAATAAGTTTCCAGCTGAATCCGACTCGACTGGGACTGGGCAGCGTTCAAAAAGCTTGGAGATGTATTTTTCGACTTCGATAGTTCGAAGAACCAATAAAGGTTGGGGTCCCAAGGTGCTGGACTGCTCCCTCACAACATGGATGGATGACATGTAGCGAGTCGCAGGGATCCGCTAGATTCAGCGCAAGACCAAGGCTCAGAAGTCCTTATAAAAGGGTTATGTGTGGACAGCCAGACCAGCAGTGGACGTCATCAGTTGATGACTAGGATACATATTAAATACTTAATAAGTCCCTGTCTGGTTTTTTCACCATATTATATCTCAAAAGTCAAAACAGATTCATGACATGCACCAAGTGGACTGCTGTTGACGTTCCATTTATTCTATTTACTCTTTTGATGTTTTATCAAAAACTACTGAATGGATTTTGATGCAACTTTTTGCATTCACTAGGTATTACTTCAGAGCAAATTTTAAAATATTTTTAATATTTATAAAATTAAGAATTATATTTTTAATGTATAATTTTCTTATTTGTACTGATGTTTTACTGAATTTATTGTATTTATATAGTTATTTCAGCCTAAATTTTATGTTTTTCAATTATTTTTAGTATAATGTATATTATTTGCCAGTTATTTATAAATACTATGCCCAAAATATTCTTAATTTTATTATAAAATGCTTTTATTTGTGTCTAAATGCCATTTTTATAAACTTTTTAAATTTCATTCATTTTAATTTTTTTAACGTCTAAATATATTGCAAATAATTATTTAAGCTTATAATAATTAAAAGCTTTCCTAAAAATAAAGAAATTTCAGAAATATCTTTGATTTAGTTTTAAAATAATTCAAAATGGTCATGGTAATTGTGGTAATTAGAATCATGGTAATGATAATTTCACCATTTTTAAATTATTTAAAAATTAACAGATTTATTTTAAATTTTGTAGGCTATTTATGTGAATTAAAAACACGTTTTACATCATAAGAAAAAATAACAAGAAAATATAATGTGTATTTTAAAAGTGGTGATTTTTTTATGAATTAGATAGGAAAGTTGACAAAGTGCAGAATAACAACATTATTTCCCAATACCTTCAAAACGCTTAGACATGCGCTTAACCTGTTACAATAAGTTCTTCAAACACAAAAGCCTTACGTATTAATGCTATCATGATGGATGCAGTACATATATTATCATTGTTATCATAGTGTTTGCATCGGGTCACGTAAATTAGGAAAAAGTCGTGGGACAGACTTTAGTATCTCGTAATTTTTTCATTTTTCGTTATTTTGTTACATATTACATTCAATTTTATAGGTTTATTATTCATTAACAATATATATTTTTTTAATTTTTTTTAATCGATAGTTTTTGAGAAAAAAAATAATGTTCCCAACAACTTAGGCAGTGGGACAGTCATGGTAGTGAGAAATTTGAGGTTTAAGATTTTTTTTAAGATGGATCTCACCTCTTTTATCTTCTTTTTCTTGATGGATGATATAGAGGACACTATCTAGTGTCTACAAAAAAAATTACATAAGCCTGAGTTAGTTTTAAGCGTTCTCCAGCTTGGGACACGCTTTTTACAACATTTCGAAGAAGCATCCTGAAAGGGGGTTGGAAGTTTGTATGAAAGCCCTTTGATTTTGAAATTGGAGAGATGAAAAAATTGGCATTTGAGTCATTAGTTTTAAATAATAAAAATGTGTGTGAGCACTTTTACGAAAATCCACCCTAAAGGGGGTGAAATAGGTATTAAAAATGAAGGTTCTAAGTTTTTGAAGTGAGATACTTAAAAATCGGCATTTAAAAATCGGCCAAGTGCGAGTCGGACTCGCGCACCGAGGGTTCCGTACTCAAGAAGTAGGTATAATTACCTTTGTTAATGAACCGCAAAACTAACTTTGTTTGTAGAGGTTTACTGTTAATATCAAAAAATTACGTTTATTGTATGGGAGCCCCCCTTTAATATTTACTTTATTGATATTTAATCATTTATTTTGAAAGGTAATATACAAGTTAATATTCTGTGAAAATTTGAACCGTCTACCTGTTACCGTTTTTAATATTGAGCAAAAAAATACGAAAAAAACACGTTTATTGTATGGGGACCCCCCTTAATATATATATATTTCTTAATTTTTAGTATTTGTTGTTATAGCGGCAACGGAAATACATCATTTGTGAAAATTTCAGCTTTCTAGCTATCACGGTCTATGAGATACAGCCTGGAGACAGACAGACAGACAGACAGACAGACAGACAGACAGACAGACAGCGGAGTCTTAGTAATAGGGTCCCGTTTTTACCCTTTGGGTACGGAACCCTAAAAACCGGCATAAGCTATATAAAGCCTCTATAGATATAGGCTTTTTGCAGCGGGAAATTTTCATAATTAGGAAATCAGAAATTGCATGAGGACGAAGTCGCGGGCGACCTCTAGTCTTACATGATCACAATATATAAATAGCATTTTCTTTAATCATCTTTATTGATAACATTATAAAAACTTAAATAAAAACTTAAAGCCAGCTACCCTTTTTTTTTTAATTTTGGGAAATGCGTTTAGGCATCCCGCCCATGAAAAGGGCGGTTATGTGGGACTCATTGGCTCTTGCCAAAATACCCACTAAAACCCAACGGATCCGGCCGCGCTTAGTAAGGAAGCCACAGGTTCACTCAGTGGCATTTCTACTGTGGCTTTCCAAACGTTTATCCTCCTTTAACCTATCCTTTTATTTACGGCGCGGGGGGGAGCAGGCGCGCATATTGGCGCCTTCGTCGCTCAGCTCGTCTCCTGCGGAGTGGGTGAGCATTTGGGTCTTCCTAACCTAACCTAATTACCCCGGCCAATCATGCCCGGGTGGATTGTTGGCAAGAATTCTGGCTGTATATTCGTGCTGGATAGCCAGCCTGATTCTTTGCGCAAAAATGAGCCAGCCCTTTTTTTTATCCACTACAAGTTAGCCCTTGACTGCGATCTCACCTGATGGTAAGTGACGATGCAGTCCAACATGGTAGCGGGCTAACCTGTTAGTGGCATGGCAGTTATATTAAACCCATTCCCTTATTCGGTTTCTGCACGGCATCGTACCGGAACGCTAAATTGCTTGACGGCACGTCTTTGCCGGTAGCCTCCCACCAGGCCAGACCAGACCAAAATTCAGACATTATAAATTTCCAAACTGACCCTGCCAGGGATCGAACCCGGGACCTTCGCACATTAAGACAACAGCGCTCAACATTGCGCAACAGAGGTCGTCGCCTTCGGTCTACAAGATTGAACTATCTTAAACATAATCATTATTATTTCCGCAGACGCTGCCTTTACACTATGCGTCTGTCTAGTCTTTATTCATACTTATTTATTGTCTTAGATCACGAGACGTAATAAATTTAAATAAGTACCTACCTGCTATTTGTATTTCAGATAAGGTATCATGATTAATTATAATTAAATAGGTATGTAAGTATAAAAGGCAACATGAGTCCGCTAATTTGATGATTTTGAATAAATTTTACCTAATGGCTTTACCCAAAACAAGGAATGTAAAGCGATTTAAGTGAATTAATTGAGCTGTTAGTTAGAATCTTACTTCCTTTTTGCTTAAGGTACCTAGTAGTACCTAGTAGGTACGTACACGGTTACACCTACACCTTACTATATTTTATTGGTACATACACCTACGTCCTACACCTTACTATATTTTATTGGTACGTACACTAATTCCCGCGAATTCGCCCGCGTTGATAAAGTTTATTTAATTCCCACGGGAACTAATTAATTTTCCGGGATAAAATAGTCTATGTCATTCTCCAGGTCCTCAACTATACCTGTGCAAAAAACCTTGTCTATCCGTTACTCTTTTGTGGCGTGATTGAAGAACAAACCAACAAATCAATAAACCACCAAACAAACTTTATAACATTTGTATTTGAAAACTGCATTTCGCTGATTTCGCGTTCCAAAATAATGTTTTTCAGACCAAATAATGCTCGACGGACCAAACCAAAAAACAATTGAAACCATTCATTTAAAACGAAGCTTAACGATATAAATTGTATTAATATAATATCAAGTACTTATCAATTTCTTCTTCGCTGTTCTTACTAGCTTCTTAGTTCTTACTGTTTCTTACTAGCTGATGCCCGCGTGGATTGAGGTTTTTGTTTCCCGCGGGAACTCTTTAATTTTCCGGGATAAAAAGAAGCCTTAGTGTTTTTCTTCTTCTTCTTTGTGTCCTGGGATTATTTTCCGCACTTGAACGTAGGCGTCCGCTGTGCGTGAACGCGCTGGTGCGACTCCCCGCTGAATCACTCCAGCCAGCCGATCTCACTCCAGAATCCGAGCAGGCCACCCAGGTCGGCGAGGACTACCGGTAGTGTTGCTGGGGAGCCAATGTAGGCTTCTCGTTGGGGTGTGTTTTGGTGTCTCGTCGCTCTCCATGCAGGCTCTGTATAGAGGCTGTCGGTTATACCTAGAATGGATAGGTGTTTGTTTAGAGGGCAGTGTCCTGTTATCATACCTACAACTATCCTGAGTTTAAGCATTTGTGTTAGTCAAGACTATAATATATCTCTGTGCCAAATTTCATCCAGATCCCTCCAGCCGTTCGTGCGTGATTGAGTAACAAACATCCACCCAACCATCCATAATATTTATCCATCCAAACTTTCGCATTTATAATCATAGCAACATAAATTATAATGACACGGATCCATTAATGTCTTATATGTGGACAAGATAAAAACACTTTCTCCACAATTTCGCACGAGCATTCATCTTGCAGCATCACTTTCCAAATAATATTATGTAGAGTTTGTTTTAAAATTTAAGGCTCATTATATTTACTTTGTTTAAAGCATTTATAAAGCAATTAACACAAGCGACACAGTACGTCACAAAGCTCTCGCATGTATGCTAGTAGGATATATAAAACTACTTATCTTATCTTACTAATATTATAAATGCGAAAGTTTGGATGGATGTATTGATGTTTGTTACTCAATCACGCCCCAACGGCTGAACGGATCTGGCTGAAATTTGGCACAGAGATAGATCATAGTCTGGAATTTTGTCCCGGAAAATTAAAGAGTTCCCGCGGGAACCAAAAAACCTCAATCCACGCGGACGTAGTCGCGGGCATCAGCTAGTTATTAAATAACACCATGTACATGAACTTTAACGTCTGTTTATATACTAGTATTGCCAGGCCCGTCTTTCCCACTGGGTACTCTGGACAAGTTCCAGGGCCCCGCGATCGATGGGGGCCCCTTAGCTACTGCCAGATCACCAACCGATAAATAACTGATATTCATTAACGATAACTATACACATAAATTACGTTCAAAATATACCTCAAATTATTGTAAGTTTTAATCAGATTTAATTCACATCCTCGGTTAGTTTTAAGTTTGATAACCACTTTAAAATATAGATTAAAGAAAAAAAAGTGTGTTGAAATTTGATGACGTCACTATTACGAATTTCATACAACTTCCATACTAGTAGCGCGTTTTTTTCAGTTTGATAAAGAGTTGCTTGCTGATTTGATTGAGTTGTCATCATCCATATAGTAAACTCATAAGTATAAGTATCCATTTAGTACAGTAGAGTAAAGTACCTTTGAAGGTACTTTACTCTACTGTACATGGTACTTTACTCTACTCTACAGTAGAGTAAATTAGTACAGTAGAGTAGTAGTAGTACAGAAGGTACTTTACTCTACTGTACAGTACTTTACTCTACTCTACACTCTACAGTAGAGTAAAGTACCTTTGAAGGTACTTTACTCTACTGTACTGATTACTTACTGGGTAGTATAGTAGGACAAGTAGGTTAAAAAGTGTTAGGTTTTTCTGACAAGAAATTCTGAGCACTAGCCCGGAGTTAGGAAGTTGGCGGTGCTTCACCCCCGTGCCTCAGAGAGCACGTAAAGCCGTCGGTCCTGCGGCGGATCTTTCTCCGATCGTGTCGGATTTTCCGTCACAGAGGACTTTGAGAGTAAAGGAACGAATAAGGTCGGGACGACCCACTTCTCAACACAAGAGAATGACGGTAATCCGACGCACCAATTACTTACCTAAAAAAGACGAATTAAATTAGAATGACGTCATCATGCAAACTGCCTCGTTGGTCTAGCGGTTAGCATAGTCGACTGCGGATCACGAGGTCCTGGGTTCGATTACCGGTCGGGCATAAAAAGTTAGGTATTGGGTTTTTCATTTAAGAAATTCTCAGTTCCAGCCCGGAGTTGGAAGTTGGTGGTGTGTCACCCCCGTGCCTCGGAGAGCACGTTAAGCCGTCGGTCCCGGTTATTATCACTAACATGATAATAGTCGTTAAAGCCCGCCAACCCGCATTGGAGCAGCGTGGTGGGTCTAAGCTCTAATTCCCTCCCTCCTATGAGAGTGGAGGCCTGTGCCCAGCAGTGGGACGTTAGTAGGCTGTGGTGGTGGTGGTGGTGGTGGACGTCATCATTAGCAACGACCCCAAGAACTAATCTTAAAGTGCATTTAAAAGGTTTGCCTTTGCATCGGTCCCATTCTCCAAGTACTTATATTTGGTGTATTTATTTGAGATTTCTGTAGGTTTTTTTTTAAATAATTCATATTAAAAATTAAATAATTAATCAAATTAAAGCCCGACCGATATTGTGTAACCCGACCGAGTACGTGAAAATTTTGAGAGGGATCACGTTTTAAAATATTACATGCACCTTATCGATTTTGTTGGAGTAAAATGTAAACTATGTCACTAACGAATCGATTGACAACCCTTCATTAAGGTGGTTATTTATTTATAGTTTACAATAATTAACACTATATTTTTATCTATCAAGTGATAAAAAGGTATTTGGCAAAACCTGTAATGGCTAAGCTTCGCTTATAGATAACTAGAGCACGCGACATTATAGTCTGCGCGGATTAAGGATTTTTTTAATTACGTCTAAAACCCATTGAATTCAAGGGAAAATAAAAAAGCAAAGGTACCTTTGCTTTTTTATTTTCTGATACACAACCTCCCTTGCGCTGATACGGTTTTTGAACTGAAAATAAAGATTGATATTGATATTTTGAGATGAAGAAAATCGCCACGCCCATTTCCCACCACTCCCATTTTGTTCCCTCTGCCAGTGTGCGATGCGCCTGTATTAAATAACATCGTAGTACCTACTTACTTACCTTTTATCATGATTAAAGCAGTTATTAAAACCAATATTTGCATATTAAAGTAATTTACTTAATTTTGAAGCAGGTAGGTACTTACTTAAATATTACCATACTTGTACTTGTGTGGCGTTACCTCCTTGCTAGCTAGCAACGCACACAAGCTTCGCGTTCGGAATTCGAACTTGCTTTTGGAACGTTTTTGGATTCGGAACGTCCTGCGCGCGGGAGCTGCGCTGTAACAACAGACGACACACCATTCTATTGCTGGACGTCCAGCGCAACGCTTCCTTTGATATATTAATTCTATTGTACAGTTTTACATAATCTATTGTATCTAATTAATAATACATGTAAACGTGGACCAAGTTTATTATTTCCACATCACATAGGTGGGCATAAGCACCCTATATTGGTGACCCCGACGTGAGAAATACATACGGAAACTATCATCGCTGACGACGAAGTGCATTTCAGCCTACGAGCAAACAAGCAGCCGATATGCAAGTTTTTATTTTTTGCCCGGCTTTTAAAGTTATCTTTCCTGGACGTCGTAATGCAAGGACCCTATGGAGAAGTAATATAAAGGAATGACGCATTACATCCAGTGATATTGTGATATTTCGTCGATCAAGCATTCGAGATATAAAAAAAATATTGCAAAATTATAAACAACAACGTTGTAAATATTGGATAACATGTGACTTTGCAAGAAGTTCGTTCAAAAAAATTGAAAACCTACCCGTGAAAGTTTTTTTTTTATGGACGATAGTTTATTATTTTTATTTTTCAATAGGTTTTGTTTTTCTGTTTTTGAAAATGACTGACAGACAACTCCAACATTGTAAACATTGTAATATTTTCCGTGTATTTTTCTTTTCATTTCAGCTTAATCATTTATTTCAGATTAGCTATGGTGATAAATGTGGTAACGTTTTAGATTTTATATAGCAGTTCGAATAGTGAGTTTCTTAAAGCCAAGTTAGCAAGCGCCACAGCAATTTTCAAAATTTTAGAAAACAAGAAGAAGCAGATTAAGGCTTTGTAAGCTCCTGATGGGTTTATCAGTCGTGCTCTTCTTTGCTCAGGGTATTCTTCGCGTCGGTTCTGCAAAGTGACGGCGCCACATTACTCATTGCGCTGCTTGACGCCCCGTCGGATGCCTTCACGCCCGACGCTGTGTGACTCTTCTGACGTTCTTCCGTGCTCATCGCTGCACGACTCAACCCGACCGACGCGACGCCCCTCGTGCCCAACGCTGCACGAGCTATTGGAAACGGTCGCACCCATACGCTTCGTGATCTGACCGACGCCCCTTCTGCAACTAGCGATATGCTATGCGATTATCGACTGGCGATTTTTCGCGCTCAGCCTTATGCTGCGCTGCTTCTGCACGTCTCGACGCCTTTTCGTGCCCAACGCTGCACGAACTGTCCGACGTGGCTAGCTCGCCTCAGTCGCTTCGTCGTGGTCTTTGTTTCCTTTTTACCCTATTGCCTAATTTTATTTTATTTTTCTCCCCTTGTTTTCTTTTCTCTCCGCAGGGGGTGATGTGGCGTTACCTCCATGCTAGCTAGCAACGCACACAAGCTTCGCGTTCGGAATTCGAACTTGCTTTTGGAACGTTTTTGGATTCGGAACGTCCTGCGCGCGGGAGCTGCGCTGTAACAACAGACGACACACCATTCTATTGCTGGACGTCCAGCGCAACGCTTCCTTTGACATATTATTTCTATTGTACAGTTTTACATAATCTATTGTATCTAATTAATATACATGTAAACGTGGACCAAGTTTATTATTTCCACATCACATAGGACTGGTGGGCATAAGCACCCTATACTTGTACTTGAGGTGGCTCAATATACTTAACTACCTTGTAGGTCGACGACAAACAAAATTGTTTTTTTTTAATTAATTTTTTTTTTTGTCATAAACTGCTTTATTATTTTTCCCTAAGTTCCACCTAGATAAACAAAGAGTTTTAAAACGTTTCGTAAGTGTGTCATCAATTCATCAACGCCAACTTATTTAAAAATCTTTGAAATTTTAAATTAGCAAAACAAAATCGTTAGTTATTAAAATTCTCCATAATACCTATATTGTATAACATAAATCAGCAAAACTTGACCCTGACATTAACAGTCCTATTATCAACTATTACATAGGTACCAGCTCTGTAATCATCAAATGCCATTATAATATTATAATTATATCGGTCTGATGGACTCCAGCGCCCGTATTAATCAACCGATATCAGCTGCTAAGACCAGGTTGTTAAGTATCAGTCTTATTTCTTATAGCGATCTGCGAGGTTTGAGGTTTTTGGTTCCTGCGGGAACTCCTTAATTTTCCGGGATAAAAAGTAGCCTATGTGCTATTCCAGACTATAATCTATCTCTGTGCCAAATTTCAGCCAGATCCGTTCAGCCGTTGGGGCGTGATTGAGTAACAAACATCCATACATCCATCCATACATCCATACATCCATCCAAACTTTCGCATTTATAATATTAGTTTGCTGTTTGACCTATAGGTACTTGAGATCGAGAGTGTCGTATCTAATGTCGAGTTATTAATAAGGGCCTTGGAATTTTAAGGTAAAGGGCACTCTATTAAACTAAACTCATCCTAACATGAGTCTGAGATTTTTATCAAAATATAAGGCTTTCCCACACTACGGCAGCACAGTAGGTCTAGGTACCTACTACATTAACGCATGCCGCAGGACTGCAATATGAGTACAACAAAAGGCAAGGCACAATGATTCTAAAAATTATAAAGACGGCAGATTGTAGGTTTTTTTTTAATCAAGTACAAGTTAGCTCTTGACTGCGATCTTACCTGATGGTAAGTGATAATGCAGTCTAAGATGGTAGCGGGCTAACCAGTTAGGGGTTATGGCAATTCTATTAAACAGATAACTCAATTCGGTTTTTACACGGCATCGTACCGGAACGCTTAATCGCTTGGCGGCACATCTATGCCGGTAGGGTGCTAACTAGCCACGGCCGAAGCCTCCCACCACGCCAAACCAGAGAAAATGCAGAAATAATAAAATCCCAAATTGACTTTGTCGGGGATCGAACCCGGGACCTCAGCGCTCAATGCTGCGCCAGGGAGGTCGTCAAAAAGTAGTAGGTATTCTATCTAGTATCAATATGCCTCAGCAATCTGGTTTATAAGACTGATACATGCATTGCTTGTAAGACCGCAAAATAAATGTTTTTATGTGTGTGAAAAAGTATGTATAAAGCCGGTAAATAAATATTATGCAACAACGGAAATTATTATTTTTAGGATTATACTAACTTTTAAATCTTGTCATTAGGTATACAACAACAAGTCAACAAACTCAAATTAAAAAGGATTTCCACAAAAAAAATATTTCTGGAATTGTTTATCTGTTTTATGAGCTCTGCGTTCTTTGACCTCACGAAAACAAATCTTATATAGGTACCTACAATAAAAGTTCCCAGCGTCAACAAAATACCGATAGGTAGGTACAATTCTTCATACTTAATATTATTATTATTAAGTGTGTTTGTTTGTTGGTTAGTTGGTTTGTCCTTCAATCACGCCGCAACGGAGCAACGTATCGACGTGATTTTTGGTATGGGTATAGCTGAGGACCTGGAGAGTGACATAGGCTACATTTTATCCCGGAAAATTAAGGAGTTCCCGCGGGAACCAAAAACCTCAATCCAGGCGGACGTAGTCGCGGGCATCAGCTAGTAATACAATAAATAAAATAGTGAATGGGTACTTTCCCACCAAAGAGCCAGGAGCACCATATCTGTTAGAATTTGAAGACTAGACTGCGAACTGAATGATATTTTTTTTCCAAAAATTTAATGGAAAATACTGAGTACTTTACATTATGATTCATTATGATAAACAGATAATCAATTTTTTGGCATTGGCGATGGATTAATCTTAAATTGTTTGCCTACGCTTATTTTTATAGCAATTCGCGTACAACTCATTATTGCCATACTCTTTATTTATATTCTAGGGCTAAGCCAGTCCCGGACAGGGGGCATACCGACATCACTAAAAGCTGTAGGTATATGGCTGTATTGCATTAATATTGTTGACGTTCGTGTTTTAGAATATTCTTATTTTTAAACGTGACATACAACTGTCATTTTGTTGAAATAATACCTACTGCTTAGAGAGATGGTAGTAGGTAAACGGTAAACCCCCAGTTCCTGATAAGGAACTTGATTGGACCTGACGGTTTAGCTTGCACGTTTAAAACCGCCATACCTACATTACCTTGCAAATGTGGTCATTTTTAGGGTTCCGTAGCCAAATTTGGCAAAAACGGAACCCTTATAGATTCGTCATGTCTGTCTGTCTGTCTGTCTGTCTGTCTGTCTGTCTGTCCGTCCGTATGTCACAGCCACTTTTTTCCGAAACTATAAGAGCTATACTGTTGAAACTTGGTAAGTAGATGTATTCTGTAAACCGCATTAAGATTTTCTTACAAAAATAGAAAAAAAAAAACAATAAATTTTGGGGTTCCCCATACTTAGAACTGAAACTCAAAAATTTTTTTTTCATCTAACCCATAGGTATGGGGTATCTATGGATAGGTCTTCAAAAATGATATTGAGGTTTGTAATATCATTTTTTTCTAAACTGAATAGTTTGCGCGAGAGACACTTCCAAAGTGGTAAAATGTGTGTCCCCCCCCCCGTAACTTCTAAAATAAGAGAATGATAAAACTAAAAAAAATATATGTTGTACATTACCATGCAAACTACCACCGAAAATTGGTTTGAACGAGATCAAGTAAGTAGTTTTTTTTTTAATACGTCATAAGTCGCAAACCGCAATTTACCTTTCATTCAATCAACTCAAATATTTAAAAAAAACATTTAATTTAAAACTTACTACAGGTTTGTACGGAACCCTCGGTGCGCGAGTCCGACTCGCACTTGGCCGGTTTTTTGTGGACAACTCGAGAGGCCAAAGCTGAAGCTTTGGCTTTGGATCAAGCGCTCTGACCGCTTCTTGATTCCATAAACCAATCACGATGCGCTCGCGATTTGACTTTGGACCTATTCGCCAGGCAGACCATGTAATGGGTTCGCCACGATCATAAGCTATGCAAACAGGTACCTACTTAAGTAGGTACTTACAATGATATCACATGGTAAAGATACTAACAAGGCCATATTACCTATAGTATCTGTCCCGCGTGCGAGAATAGGAATAATGCTGAATTTCACGGCCCACGAGTCCAACATTACTATTTACTACGTACTAAAAAGGCGAGTCTGATGCGTCAACTTTGCTTATCCTTGTTATACCCGCCCGACTTCAACATAGTGGGTAGAAATCAAAATTATATTGTTCTTTACAGTGGCGTTGGATAACGATTTTTTGAAAGAATTTTTGTTTTTAACTTTTTAGTGTCAGGGTGGAGGATTTGGTGTCAGAATTTTTATGGGACCACCTCGAGAGCTTCCTCTAACGACAAAATGAAAAAAAAACATAGAGAAAGAAAATAATAAAGAGAAGAAAAACAGAGGATAGACCTGTGCTTGACGACAATCATGCCTATTACAAAGCAATGATGAGGTCTAGGTTGGAGCGCGCTTGCCTAGAAGATGCCTAGTCTAGTCTCTTCTGCGTTCTAAATACTGTTATATGTATATGTATAATAGTTATAGTTACTAAATACTAAGTGAGTACCTATAGTGTTCTACGTAGTAAGTAAAAAACTTATGCAACATTTTTTAGTCAATAGCGTATAATATTACCGTGCACACACTATTTACGCTGAACACTTAACTCAGACCTCTTGACCGTTGGTTTAAAGGAAAATTAAATTGGACATTGAATTCCCGCACGTCATCATAATATTAGCAACTTATTCGTCACTACTGTCTTCGATTAGCAAACAATGAAAATTAATCAGGTCAAAAGCCAAGGTGTAAAAACAAGTTATAGGTTTTTTGTTAAGGGGCGGTTATGAGAGAAATCAAAATATTTTATTTTTAACCAATTTGTTGTTTCCAATATATTTTCACCGCTAGTCATGGGTAAGTTTTTTTCTACAGAACACGGTCTTGTGCCAATAACCGCTTGTTTTCAGCGACCGTCAGCGCTTGCGGCTTGACTTCATCCATCCATCGATGACCTAATAGGAGTCTCCCTAAGTCTAATTGGAAACTATATGATATAGATGATGCCCACGAACCTGTCCGCGTGGATAAGATTTTGATTACTGTGGGAACTCTTTAATTTTTTACTAATAAGTAGCCTATGTCCTTCCCTGGGATACAATGTACCCCTGTACCAAATTTCATCAAATCGGTTGAACAGATGGGCCGTGATAGCGTAGTAGACGGACAAACTGACACACTTTCACATTAAATATAATATTAGCATGGATTATAAAGGCCAGGCAAGGAGGTTGTAACCCGAAAGTGGGTCATTGTTATAAGCAATTACTACTTAAGTACTAAAGGATTTAACTTTGAATTAGGTAATAAACTTATAAAAGTTTGACAGTTAAAGTTTTTGAGCTAGGTCTTGTAGCGTTTAACGTCACCAAAAGATGATAAAAATAGACAGATAATACAAAGATAGAGAGATAAACTTGTAGGTAGGTATGTCTTGCTCATTAGATACATAATATAAACATACCTACTCATTAAACAATAATAAACAAACTCTTCCGTACGCATATCTTCGCCTTAACAGTCAGTGGTATAATTCATTCTCAATTAAAATGAAGACATTGGTGAAATTATAAAAAACTGTACTTAAACAAAGTGAATGTCATTTTCGAGTAGTTTTATAATTGTTTGTGGAGTAAAGAAGACAGCCCTGAAGGATAATAAAAAATAATTGGGTAAGGCTGAATTTTTCAAACAATAATAATTAACAATAGTATAAAATATTTTCATTTTTATTTCAATTATTTATTTATTATTATTAATCTTATATAAAATTGTCATAAAATTGTATTAGAAACAATACTACAAATTACTCAATTTAATAATATAGAACTGAAATAGTACGTTTATTTTTAAGTATGACTATTACAATACGTTTGCGTCTATGTACCTATATATATGTCGAAACGAGGACCATTTTCGCTACATTTTAGAGATTAATAATCTCTAAAATGAATGTCAGATTATGATTATGCACACGGCGTATTTTATACGCGCAGGCACAGGCGCGTATAAAGTAGTTTTTTAAATGATAACTTAAAAAACTGGGCAATAAGGAACTAAGACGTTCACGGGTTTTTATGCAGGAATTTTCAATGAGTTATAAAAGAAGAAAAAACCGCGGAGTTCTATTAAATTAGAATTTAAATTGAAGATAGGGGCGGAATAGTTGACCAATCATTTCGCAAAAAACAAATACCTAATAAATTTTCATTTCACAAACAACGTTTCCCAAAATTATGAATCATATATTAATCGTTATAAAACTTTTGGTCCTCTATATAATTCACTTAACAAAACAATTAACAGATAAATTATCATTTCATAAAATATAATTTGACAAACAATAAAACGACGTAAAGCATATTTCTTTTTTGATAAAATGAATTGTTTGATAAATACTGTAAAGTCTTCTGGCGTAGTCCGTTTTAAAAAGTTGACATTCTTGGGTCGAAATCTGAGCACTCAGACTCCACGCAGTCTTGTCTGTCCTACCCCTAGAGTGTTTTTGTTAAGCGCGTAGCTAGAAGCTGGCGAAGGAGATCCTGAATGAAGCGAGCCTACGAGGCCGAGTGGAGCGAAGGTGGGAGCTGGCGAGCGAAGCGCGCCGGCGACCTCCGTAGCGAAACGAAAGTCGAGTGGTTTTCCTAGCTTCTCCACTTCCTTTTTAATAACCATTCCCGCTCATGCAAGAGCGAGCGAAGCGAGCTCGGGACTGGGGGGACTCGGGAGTGGTTATTTCCTTTTATACCACCCAGAAATAAGGAGCCCCGCGAAGCGGGGCTCCGTTGACCGGGCCTTGGAGGTGGTGAGAGGGAGAGGGAGAGAACCCATGTCCACATGCCACACACATGTGAACATTATCCAGCCAGAGTTCGGTAGACCTAGGTGAGTATGGGTAAATTCCAAATTAAAATTTATTTTACTTATTATTCGAACTTTACCCAAAACGTTTGGGTAAACCCAAGCTAAACTATGGCTAATGGCATAAGCCATATATGACAGATAAGCTATGGCTTAGTAAACCCGTGTAAACCTAGGTTTACTAGGTACATCTACTAGCATTACCCGTAACATATATATTCATATCATAAAAAATCTCATAAGAAATCAGAGATTGTACGCGGACGAAGTTGCGGGCGACGTATAGTTAGCTTTGTTTAACAAATAACAAATATATTTTAATATTTTGTAAAATTACGAATTTGAAGAATGAATTATTTTATGAAATAATAAATTAGTAAATGACATTTTTACATTCAGCACGTTTGCAAAGTAAAGTATTTGTCAAATGATCTTTTAATAAATTATATGTTTGCGGAATACGACGTTTGTGAAATGATTAGTTTTTGAAACGTTTTTTGTGAAATGGTCATTTGTTAAATGTTTTTTGTGAAACATTAGTGAACCGGCGGAAAAGCACCCCTTTTGGGATTTTCAATATATCTCCTAAACAAAGCAAAATTTCGATATATGTATTGTATGAAAAACTTTTTGTAGAGAATCAAATTTTCCATGGGAATAGCAGAATTCAAATATAAAAAAATAATTAATCCATGCCAAAACAATCGAAAATAACTTGAAAAAAAAGGCAAAATTTCGTTTTTTTTTTGCTTTTGAGTTTGTTTGCTTTTTCGCCTGTCTCTTTTTTTCCGGCAGAGATAAGTATAGGCATTGCTCAAGATTAAAAAGAGTAAATTAAATTTCCTTCAAAATAATGGGCTAAAATATTTTTGAAAAAAAAATTGTTTTACTCAACTATAAAATATTTATATAATTTATAATCAATAGCCTATATATTGCTTTGGCGTAATTGACTCCTAAAGTAAATCTAAATAAGTTTCAATCTCTTTTCAGCAAAATGTCGGTCGTCGAAGACATCCAGCCTCATCATCTGAATGCTACGCGGCTGATCTTCTACCCACTAGTCCTGCTCGCCACTGGCCTGTGGCTATTCTACAGATGGCAGCAACAATCCAAGCTATTTAGATTGGGGAATAAAATTCCTGGACCTCTCGCGCTACCAATTCTTGGCAACGCACTCTTAGTGTGGGGCAAAAGGCCAGATCGTATGTTTGTTTTAGTGATTTTAATGATCACAAAAGTAACTCATAAAAAATATATTATTTTTTTGTGTTACTTTTGTATGGAGTACTCATACTCCTTGTAGTCTTGTTTTTACCTAAATAACATACCTATTATGTAAATATTATGGAATACGTAATATTCCATTGACAAAATGATCCACAAAATACGAAGTTCCAGGTTCGATTCCCGGCTATGTCAATATATTATTTGGGTTAGGAGGTCTGCATCCCTATTCTCTAACTCAGTGGCTATCAAAAGAAAAACCGCCCAAGTGCGAGTCGAACTCGCGCACCGAGGGTTCCGTACAAACTGTGACGTGGTAGGCCGACTACGATGTAGTGGCCGGCCCTTGGAGCTGTGAAAAAAATCAAGCTTTGCCAACGGAATCAAAAGATACAGCCGTTTATGCTGCAAATTTTCGACACTCGCAAGGGAATCAAAGCCTACAGGTTACTTCCCGTAAACTCTGATTCTTGAAATTTGATACGAAGCAACATATTATTATTATTCCTATATTCAGATATAGGAATAATTGCGAAAAGCATAGTTTTTGTTTCATCATATAATACAAATATTTTTATTAATTTTAAACTTGTTTAAAATTATTAAAAATATATTTCGCGTTGTTTCGTACCAAATTTCAAGATTCTGAGTTCACGGGACAGGGTTCAGTACCCTGTAGGTTTTGATTCCCTTGCAAGTGTCGAAAATTTGCAGCATAAACCGCTGTATCTTTTGATTGCGTTGGCTTAGATTAGAAGCTTGATTTTTTCACAGCTCCAAGGGACCGTAGACCTGAGTATTTGATATTAATTTCAGCTTGATACCTTTATGCGTTCCTGAGAAAAAGGGTCTTGACACACAGACGGACGGATAACAAAGTGATCCTATAAGGGTTCCGTTTTTTCCTTTTGAGGAACGGAACCCTAAAAATGAAAGTCACTGACATATTTTTTTTTATCCATTGAAGGTTTGCAATGAAATGTTATTTTTATTTCTTAACAAACCACCTTGGATAAAAAATATAAGGATAAGCATTATACCTCCTACTCATGTGGTCAAAGCGTGACTATATTTCTCGGCTAGTTTTTAACTATCTACCTAAATATTCCAAGTCCAACCAAGATTTAGCATTCCTATACTACATATATGTTGAAATCCATTTCAACTATTACTGTACTGCTATAAATCTTCTAGCAGTCTTTCCGTAGTCGTTCCTATTTAATTTTTATTTTAGAAAGTGGTAAAAATGTTAACATATTATATTTTGTATTCCTATTGGCTTTTCTGGATTTTTGACTGTAAATAAAATTAGGTTTCATCGTTCTTGTCCATCGTGTTATGAAATTGCAGCTAATTTTACTAGAAAAAAATAATTCCTTATTTAAAAGCCTTTATTTTTCTTCTTCAACAGAACTGATTCGGGTCGCCCTGGAATACTCAAACTATTATGGAAATGTGGTCCGAGCGTGGATAGGATCCAAACTGCTCATTTTCTTGACTGACCCCAACGACGTGGAAGTCATTCTTAACAGTCAAGTTCATATCGATAAGGCCACCGAATACAAATTCTTTAAGCCCTGGCTTGGGGAAGGTCTTCTGATTAGTACAGGTAATATTGTAATTTTAAATTTTTTTTTTAAATATTTATTCTCTAAATTATTTATTTTTTGTATTTGTATAATTAAAATTCCGCTTAAATAAAGAAAATTGTATTTTCTAAAATTTCGATACATAATATATAGGTATACCTCTGTCGATAACGTTTGCGATATCTCCTTTTTAGGGTTCCGTAGCCAAATTTGGCAAAAACGGAACCCTTATAGATTCGTCATGTCTGTCTGTCTGTCTGTCCGTCCGTATGTCACAGCCACTTTTTTCCGAAACTATAAGAGCTATACTGTTGAAACTTGGTAAGTAGATGTATTCTGTAAACCGCATTAAGATTTTCTTACAAAAATAGAAAAAAAATAATAAATTTTGGGGGTTCCCCATACTTAGAACTGAAACTCAAAAATTTTTTTTTCATCTAACCCATAGGTGTGGGGTTTCTATGGATAGGTCTTCAAAAATGATATTGAGGTTTGTAAAATCATTTTTTTCTAAACTGAATAGTTTGCGCGAGACACACTTCCAAAGTGGTAAAATGTGTGTCCCCCCCCCCGTAACTTCTAAAATAAGAGAATGATAAAACTAAAAAAAATATATGTTGTACATTACCATGCAAACTTCCACCGAAAATTGGTTTGAACGAGATCTAGTTAGTAGTTTTTTTTAATACGTCATAAATCGTCAACCGCAATTTACCTTTCATTCAATCAACTCAAATATTTAAAAAAAACATTTAAGTAATTTAAAACTTACTACAGGTTTGTACGGAACCCTCGGTGCGCGAGTCCGACTCGCACTTGGCCGGTTTTTATATAATATCAAAAGCAGTGATTCACATTTGTGCTCTGTCTTACACTCAGGCGACATAAAACTATGAACTAACACTGATTTCTGGGATAAATAAAACTATATACAATATAATATTAAATGTCACATATTTCTTAATGTCTATGTAAGCCCAAACATCAATTTTCATGGATGTAACTTTGAAAAATGATGGACTTTATGGAAATTCCATGTAAGGGACAAGCCTTATGGATGGAATTTTTGAAAAATATTTTTAGTGCGTGTATACGTCTTAACAGGAACCTACTGTCAAAATATTTAAGCCTCTAACCCTACATCGGTGTTTTATGCTTTCCGTTGATAGCTCAAGTAGGCAATCAGTCGTTTAGGACCAGTCTTTTTATAGCGTGGTCAGTAAATTTGGCACTCTGTAATCGGCCAATCTCCTTTGTGCCTCTCTCAAGTTACTCGACATTGGCGAAGTGCATTGTGCTGCCTTGGCACTACTGAAAGCCATGAACCAAGAAAAGAAGAAGAAGAATTGGGTATTTGACAAATAGTCAAATCAGCAATTTTTTTCAAACGTCAAAAGTCAAAACGCGTCATATGTATGATATTTATATGAAATTCTGAAATGTGACGTTATTAAAGTTCCACGCATTTTTTTAATTTATTTGAATAGTAGTCAAATACCCAATTGATTAAAAAAATCCTAGTATTTTATTAAAATATATTCACAAAATGCATCTTGTCGTTTTTATCTCCTTTCAAAGCTGCTTTATACAAAAAGAAGAACTTTTAATGCTCTACCTAATAGATACCTACTGACTAGTGTTTGATACTAGGTGAAAAATGGCGTTCCCACCGCAAAATGATTGCTCCAACATTCCACATCAACATCCTCAAGTCATTCGTGAACGTGTTCAACCAGAACAGCAGAAATGTCGTGGAGAAGATGAAGGGAGAAGTCGGCAAAGTGTTCGATGTTCACGACTACATGAGCGGAGTCACCGTTGATATTCTACTTGGTAAAAATATACTTTGTCATTTTTTGATTAATTTTAAGTCCTACGGCTTATTTTATCCCAGATAAGAAAAGCTAAATAGTAGATTATTAACCAAGGGGATAAAGCAGTGTCTTCTGTCGCGGGTGACGATTTAAATCGCGAGCGTAACGAAGGACTCGAGGTTTCCTCCCGAGCGTAGCGAGGGTGTTAAAAACTTAAATCACGAGCGAGGCGAGGTATTTAAGACGAGTCCTGAGTGTAGCGAGGAATTTAAGTGCACCCAAGACTAAGACAGCTTTATCACCGAGGCAAATACTCTACTTTTCGTACCATTTGCGAAAAAATTAACACAATAATAATATGAGATAAGCATTTATTAAAAATAATGACAATTAAAAGTAAAAGTTAACATTCGAAACATTGGTCCAATTATTGATAGTGAGAGTTACATTTTTGTTTGGTACATTTATTGTTGATGAGTTGATTTGAGTATTTCTCTGTTCTTGCGTCTGAGGAACTGTTTGGAACATTAACTTATTTAAAAAAATTAATTAAAATAAACTTAACGTTTATGTATTTGAAGAAAACAAAAACGCGGCAAATTCCTAGACTAATATTTTTTTGTCGGAAAAGCAAAGGCATCAAGCTCATACGGCCTCGTCGGGTTTCGTAATTTTATTTAATAATCATAACTGCATAATAAATGCGTATTCCTTTTTCAAAAAGATGTTTAATGCGTTATATACAAACTCAATGGTGTAAACACAGATGTAGTTCCGTATAAATTTCGGTAAGTATTCCAAATTTAAATCACATTCTCCCCCTAGAGGATAAATGAAATTCAGTACAATTTTCTTTCCCTGTTTATTTATTTATTTATTTAATTCTTTATTGCACACAACTAAATACAAAAGAAACATACATACAGAAAGTACATATTAAAGAAGCTTAATCTAATAGCAGCGTGCAAAGGCGGTCTTATCGCTAAAGCGATCTCTCCCAGACAACCTTTGGTGATAGGAGTTGCGAAATCACGGGTTGTGTGGCAAGCAGTTTAAGTCCTGCAATAATTTATAATAAGATAGACTACATATACACTACATAATAATATTACACATATAGATATCTACCATATAAACAAGTAATAAAATTAAAAATTTTAAAAAACCCACGACTAACTGCAGAGCTCCATTATACCTTTGACCTTTTTAACTTTGAAACAACAATTAGAACGTAGCAAACGTATATATTACATAATATCTAAAACACAAAACTGCATCTTTGACAGCTCAGTAGTTTTTTTGACCAGTGTGGTGGACTGTGGCCAAACCCTTTTCAAATGGACAAATCAAAAGAGTCCAAACGCGACGGGTATACGATGAGAATTTAAGGAGTTCCCATGATCGCCTCCTGACTCCATCATGATACCCTGGGCAGCATCTAGGTACAAGCTAAATATATCTAAAACAAAAAGCCCACATCTAAATCAGCACAGTAGTTTTTGAGAAAAATGGTAACATATTGAAAAAATAAAATCATAGACTACAGCTCAGCTTTGTTGTCTATGGTCCTAAAATATATCTAAGAACCTTCTCACAAGCTATACACATCTAATGAAAAAAACCGCATTTCAATCGGCCCAGTACTTTTTGTAACAAATAGTAACATATCGAAATATTAAAATCATAGAGACAGCTCAGCTTGGTTGTCTATGGTCCTAAAATATATCTAAGAACCTTCTCTCAAGCTATATATATCTAACTAGTATTTCGCCCTGTGCGCGAGCTGCTAAAGCAGCTCACGGGTTGTGGTTAGACTTACAAGTAGTACAGATTTTACTGTACTAAACTGAATTCATTTATTATGGTGATAACAAAATAAATAAAAATGGCGCTGATTTTTTAAAACTTTGGTAACAGTTTCCTGTTTCGTAACCCCAGGGAGTCCTAAATATCGATTTTGAACGAAATTGGTCAATTAACAAAGAATTTCAAAATGGCGCTGATTTTCTAAAATTTTGGTAACAGTTTCCTGTTTTGTGACCCCAGGGAGCCCTAAATATCGATTTTGAACGAAATCGGTCAATTAACACAGAATTTCAAAATGGCGCTGATTTTTTAAATTTTTGGTACCAGTTTCCTGTTTTGTGACCCCAGGGAGCCCTAAATATCGATTTTCAACGAAATCGGTCAATTAACAAAGAATTTCAAAATGGCGCTGATTTTTTTAAAATTTTGGTACCAGTTTTCTGTTTTGTAATCCCACGAAGCCCTAAATATCGATTTTGAACAAAATCCGTTAATTAACAAAGAATTTGAAAATGGCGCTGTTTTTTTAAAGTTTGGTAACAGTTTACTGTTTTGTGACCCCAGGGAGCCCTAAATATAGATTTTGAACGAAATCGGTCAATTAACAAAGAATTTCAAAATGGCGCTGATTTTCTAAAATTTTGGTAACAGTTTCCTGTTTTGTGACCCCAGGGAGCCCTAAATATCGATTTTGAACGAAATCGGTCAATTAACACAGAATTTCAAAATGGCACTGATTTTTTAAAATTTTGGTACCAGTTTCCTGTTTTGTGACCCCAGGGAGCCCTAAATATCGATTTTCAACGAAATCGGTCAATTAACAAAGAATTTCAAAATGGCGCTGATTTTTTTAAAATTTTGGTACCAGTTTTCTGTTTTGTAATCCCACGAAGCCCTAAATATCGATTTTGAACAAAATCCGTTAATTAACAAAGAATTTGAAAATGGCGCTGTTTTTTTAAAGTTTGGTAACAGTTTACTGTTTTGTGACCCCAGGGAGCCCTAAATATAGATTTTGAACGAAATCGGTCAATTAACAAAGAATTTCAAAATGGCGCTGATTTTCTAAAATTTTGGTAACAGTTTCCTGTTTTGTGACCCCAGGGAGCCCTAAATATCGATTTTGAACGAAATCGGTCAATTAACACAGAATTTCAAAATGGCACTGATTTTTTAAAATTTTGGTACCAGTTTCCTGTTTTGTGACCCCAGGGAGCCCTAAATATCGATTTTGAACGAAATCGGTCAATTAACAAAGAATTTCAAAATGGCGCTGATTTTTTTAAAATTTTGGTACCAGTTTCCTGTTTTGTAATCCCACGAAGCCCTAAATATCGATTTTGAAAAAAATCGGTTAATTAACAAAGAATTTCAAAATGGCGCTGTTTTTTTAAAGTTTGGTAACAGTTTCCTGTTTTGTAACCCCAGGGAGTCCTAAATATCGATTTTGAACGAAATCGATCAATTAACAAAGAATTTCAAAATGGCGCTGATTTTTTTAAATTTTGGTACCAGTTTCCTGCTTTGTGACCCCAGGGAGCCCTAAATATAGATTTTGAACGAAATCGGTCAATTAATAAAGAATTTCAAAATGGCGCTGATTTTTAAAAATTTTGGTACCAGTTTCCTGTTTTGTAATCGCACGAAGTCCTAAATGCAATAAACCGCATCTCAATCAGCCCAGTACTTTTTGTGAAAAATGGTAACATATATAAAAAATAAAATCATAGACTGCAGCTCAGCTTTGTTGTCTATGGTCCTAAAATATATCTAAGAACCTTCTCACAAGCTAAACATATCTAATGCAAAAAACCGCATCTCAATCGGCCCAGTACTTTTTGGGAAATTTTTTAACACATAGAAAAATTAAGATCATAGACTACAGCTCAGCGTTGTTGTCTATGGTCCTAAAATATATCTATGAACCTTCTCACAAGCTATACACATCTAATGCAAAAAACCGCATCTCAATCGGCCCAGTAGTTTTTGTGAAAAATGGTAACATGTTGAAATATTAAAATCATAGACTACAGCTCAGCTTGGTTGTCTATGGTCCTAAAATATATCTAAAAACCTTCTCACAAGCTATACGTATAATGCAAAAAACCGCATCTCAATCGGCCCAGTACTTTTTGAGAAAAATGGTGACAAAAAAGTGCACAAACAAACAAACAAACATACAAACAAACAAACAAACAAACACACAACCTCTTAGGGCAAACACATATACCGTCTCCGCTTCGTCGAGGGTAATAACTATTTACAAAATATTAAAATATACTACACTCTACTCCATTACATAGTATCCGGTTTTTAACAGATTAAAAATGACTATTGTTATGTTCGCTTTTTGTGGCATAGAATGTAACTTTTTTGAGCAAGTGGTACGAAAAATAAATAAGTGGTTAATTTTTGTTTATTTATTAATTATTTGATCTGATTTAGCATCCTCGATGTAAGTAGCATCAATTTTGCTTACTTGTTAAGTATATATTATAGTAATTACTAGCTGACGCCCACGACTTCTACCGCGTGGATTAAAGTTTTTTAGTTCCCGCGGGAAATCTTTAATTTTCCGGGATAAATACTGGGGTGTCCCAGAAGTAAAGAGACAAGTCAATGAAAATTTTTTTTAATGAAAAATTGTATGTCAACTGTTATGTGTGTCATTATAAATTATACAAAATAATAATAAAAATACAATCTATATCAAATTTGCTCCTGCGATGCCTTCATAGCCGATTTTTCTCAAATTAATGCTTGCACGTCTCATGACTGCTTTTCCAGAAGTTGTTGCCACCCGTTTGGCCAATCTAGCCCATCTTTGTTTGAAAGATGTCAACGTTTTTGATTTTTCTGAATACTTTTTGTATTCCTTTTTACACAGAGCCCAAAACATTTCGATACCTCGAGCTTGAGGAACATTTGGAGCATTGTTTTGTTTCGATATGAATTCGACGCCCATAGATTGCAAATATTGAGTGACTTCAGACTCGTAATGACACGAAGCCATATCCGGCCAGAATACAACGTCTTCCCTCTGATAATACTTGTCTATAAACGGTATTAATCGCTTCATAATACACTCTCGAAGATAAACTTTTGCGTTCATAGACCGTGTACAGATAAATGGTTCGGAAACATTGCCGTTTTTGTCTATAGCTGGCCAAACCAGATACTTCTTGAAAAATTTAGACTTTGTTTTAACTTTTTCGCTGTAATCCACCTCACCACGACTGGTAGCGTGGAAATATTGCTTCCCAGGAATATCAGAGGGGTCAACCGGTACATAAGTTTCATCATCAATTATGAGAATTTTTTTCATAGTTTTTTGGTAAACTCGACGGCAACCTCGCTTAGCGCGCACTTCTTGGTCTTTCACGTACTTTGGAGCGGACAATTTCACAAAAGCCTTCATGCCCAGATCTTGAACTTTAATTCTGGATATGCTTGACTTAGATATTTTCAATTTGTCCGCCGCAGTCCTCACAGATGTTGAAGGTGCTTCTTTAAAAACCTTTTTTACCTTATCTATGTTTCGATCAGTTGCTATGGTACGTTGCCTTCCCGGAATCTTCTTAAAATCAGTCTCTCCTGAGTCTTCATACCGTTTAATTATCCTGTAGATACTTGTTCTTATAGCCCCTTCTTGAGAAAAATGACGAACTGCCTCGGATTTCCCATTATTCAGATAGTACTGAATTACTCTTTTTGCAAACGATTCTCGTTCGGTTCGCTTCATGTTAGAAAAACATCGACAATATTTGCAAAACCACGCGAATTTGACAGATTTGTTACGGGTGGTTACCATGGCAACAGTTTTTTTTTTTTTGTGAAACCTTTTTCTTGGCCGATATGAACACTCAGTTTTGTCTCTTTACATAAGGGACACCCTTTAGTAGCCTATGTGTTATTAACTTATTGCAGACTACAATCGATCTCTGTGCCAAATTTCATCCAGATACGTTCGACTTCGGCCGTTCTGGCGTGATTGAGTAACAAACATCCATCCATCCATACATCCGTACATCCATCCATTCATCCATCCAAACTTTCGCATTTATAATATTATTAGTAATTAGCATATTAGTATTAGTATAAATTATAATTATTGCAAGTACCTACTATATCGTTTTTGAGGATATGTTAATGTAATAGGTACTTACTTCATGTTATTTTTCTAGAAACTGCAATGGGTATCACAAAGGAAACTCAGGATGAATCAGGATTTGACTACGCTATGGCTGTCATGAAGTAAGTAAAATACTTTGTTGTTATTTGAATTGCTTCCTTCCTCAACTACTTTTTTTTTCTCCCTACGTTATTCCTTATTGTTGAGAGACACCCTTTAGGTAATTACAAAATTTAATTGCATTGGAAGTTTTCTGGGAATAATCCTAGATCCATGCGCAAATGTCTAAGCCCTGTTATTTTTTTCAGGATGTGTGACATTATTCATCAAAGGCATTACAAAATCTGGTTGCGGTTTGACGCAATTTTCAAATTCACTTCCTTTTTTGAAAAGCAAAAGAAACTTTTGAGTACTATTCACGGGCTAACAAACAAGGTGAGATTTTAATTATTCTACTAATAATCTGTATTATGAGCCAATTAATTATTAATTATAATTTATTTCTAAAATTAAATGTTTTTGTAGGTAATTAAAAATAAGAAGGAGAAATACTTTCAAAACAAAGCCAAAGGAATTATTCCACCTACACTTGAAGAGCTGTCGAAGCCTGACTCTGAATCCGTTCTAGCTAATAACGAGAAGACTCTAGCAGACACAGTGTTCAAAGGTTACCGTGATGACTTGGACTTTAACGATGAAAATGATGTTGGTGAGTATTTATAACTAAATGACTTCCAACAATATACAAAGAATATGCTTAATAATTTAATATAAAAAGTTATTTTTAAACAACCGACTTCAAACTCCCGCGCCAACTTTACAACAACAAGCACATGCTATACAAAGTACTTATTTTATTGTTGATATTTTAAAAACCGCTCGACCGATTGCGATAAAATTTATATGGGACCACTTGGGAAGTATGTCCTTTCAAATAAAAAATAATCATCCAAATCGGTCCACCCAGTCAAAAGTTCTGAGGTAACAAACAAAAAAAAATAATACTGTCGAATTGAGAACCTTTTTTTGAAGTCGGTTGAAAACAACAGTTTCGATCCACTTTCCCATTACACTTTCTACCTCATGTATGTATTCAACGTTCTTTTGTTAAATAAGAACTTTTTTGTTTAAAATTTCGGAAAGCTATTTTCCAACTATGAAATAATTAACTATGTGGTATGGATGTTTTATAGTCGAAACCTAAACATGGTCGAAAAAGGTCGAAACCCAAACGTGCATATTATGAAATTAAAATGTAAAATGTATGTAAATGTAAGTAACGGAAATTATGCGAGGAATAATATTATTTATTATATTTTTTTCAAAAGGTTCGAAGAAACGTCTAGCTTTCTTGGATCTCATGTTAGAGTCAGCTCAGAACGGAACAAATCAGATCACTGATCATGAAATCAAAGAGGAAGTTGATACGATAATGTTTGAGGTAAGCCAAAAATATCTAATCTACGAAGTCCTAAACTACGTAAACCTGAAGTTATAAACTGTGCTCAGAGATGAGGCAGAAGTTACTTAAAAAGTACAACAAGTACAGTCCCACAAACTTATCTGACCCGGAGGCAGCGTCGCTAGTATCCATCTTACTAATATTATAAATGCGAAAGTTTGGATGGATGTATGGACTTTTGTTATACAATCACGCACCAACTGTTAAACGGATCTGGCTGAAATTCGGTACAGAGATAGATTATAGTCTGGAATAGCACATAGGCTACTTTTTATCCCGGAAATTAAGGAGTTCCCGCGGGAACCAAAAACCTCAATCCACGCGGACGTAGTCGCGGGCATCAGCTAGTGATAAAAAAAGATTCCGACGAATTGAGAACCTCCTCTTTTTTTGAAATCGGTTAATAAAATAAAAACAAAAACTAAACAGGCATAAATATCCGTTCCAATTTTGGCCACTGGGACAGATAAGTTTGTGGGACTATACATAGTAGTTTAGCCTTGTATGTATATTATAGTATGTCACTTGTTGACTTAATCAAATGGGAACACTGATCTTTATCTTTAAACAGAGGTTGTACTACTTTACAAATAGAGGGGAACTTATTGTGTAACAGCCTTAGATATATTTTCATCCTCGTATATGCTGTGCGGGTCTGCTCCGTTTGGCCCGTGAGGGCCAAGCGGGGGTACGGGCCTCGAAGCTGAGCCTCCTTACCCGGGTGGGGCGTGGGGCAACATTGTACCCCGGTGGATGTCTTGAAGCCGAGTAGAAACCGGCTAGGGCCTGCATTGTAGGCTACTGCCCCTAATTCAATCTATTTATTTATTATTTATTTTAAATCTTTATTGCACACAAAAGAACGGAAATAAAAAAGACATTAAAACTACGAACTAGGACTAAACAGTATGCAAAGGCGGTCTTATCGCCTAAGGCGATCTCTTCTAGACAACCTTTGGAGACAGGAGAAGAGAATACAAACGGGATGGTGCGCAAACTACGAGTATAATATACTCAATCTATGTTACTTATGTTTAACTTCAGGGTCACGACACAACTGCAGCTGGATCCAGCTTTGTCCTTTGCCTGCTTGGCATTCATCAGGAAATCCAGGTTAGATCTTACTACGCTGCATCTTTATTACAAATCCATCACTTTCAAGAATACCTATTTTTTATAATATACTTTTTAATTAATAACTAAATTACTTTTTGAAGTGTAACTTCTTTAGAATCGTTGTGATTTGAAAATTCGATGAAACGGATGTTGTCGCCACGGTACAAGTGGCGCCACCGGACGAACGTGTATACAAAGCGTTCCATTTTTGTAATTTTCTGATTGATTGTTTAAATGTAGCAGTAGAAAGTCTGATTTATTATTTGTTTTTTATGTTTTATTTTAATCCGCCTCTGGTTGATAAAATGAAAATCGAAACGAAAAAGCGACACCAAAAAGAGACAAACATATTCATAATAGGAGTTAGCCTGTGAGAGAATGAGGTAGAATCCAAGTTACATTTATCTCATTATCTCGTAGGTTACTTTTCTGAAGTTTCACTTCTTAAGATTAAAAAAGTATATATACAATGTGTGTATTGTATATATATACTTTTTTAATCTTAATAACCTTAAAAACCCCTTTATCCAGGCCAAAGTTTACGATGAGATCTACTCTATTTTCGGAGACTCGGACCGCCCCGCTACCTTCGAGGATACTCTGCAGATGAAGTATCTCGAGAGAGTCATCTTTGAATCATTGAGGATGTACCCACCAGTGCCTGTGATTGCTAGGAGGTTAAACCACGATGTTAAGATCCGTAAGTACTTTTGATAACGTTTTATCTTATCAGTCTTAAAAAGGATTGCTTACAACTTAAAAGCATTATGTTTTACTCAATTAATATATTATAAGTAGAAGTAAAGCTTTGTTACCTAAAATTAAAAGAACCTACGCTTACCTTCATTTCGAGGATGGCACAAAATGAGGATCGAAGCACACGTGTGCCGAATGAAATTAAATGTATTAAATTAAAGCGCAAAAATTTTGCGCTTAAACTGCCTCGTTGGTCTAGTGGTTACCTAGCATGTTCGACCGCGGCCGACGAGGTCCCGGGTTCGAGTTCCGGGTCGTGCCATAATCAAGTATTGGGTTTTTCTGACTAGAAATTCTCAGTACTTACTAGCCCGCAGTTAGGAAGTTGGTGGGGTTTCACTTCCGTGCCTCGTAGAGCACGTTAGGTCGTCGGTCCCGGTTGTTATCACTATAACATGATGATAGTCGTTAAAGCCCACCAACCCGCATTGGAGCAGCGTGGTGGGTTCAAGCTCTAATTCCCTCTCTCCTATGTGAGTGGAAGCCTGTGCCCAGCTGTGGGTCGTTAATGGGCTCCAGTGAATTTAATTAAACTTGGTCACATGAAATCCTGGTCTCTAATATAAGAAAGCCCGTATACGAGTACAAACGTGGGCCAAACTTAAGTTCTTGAGGAAGCGCAGGTATTTGTTTAGCACGCCCATGCAATAGTAGCGAGCTACTGAAGTTATTTTCATATTGAGCCCCAAAACGATGCTCTGACTTAAGTTGGTGTTCAAAGATAGCCCTTTTAACTGTCATGTACATGTATGATAAACCAAGAAGTCCATTTCAAAATTTAAAAAGTTCCAGATTTCACACAAAAATATTTGGTATAATTCCAAATTGCTCTGATAAAGTTATCAACACACACCTGTGACTTACGAATATGCAGCTTGATAAGATACAGAAGGAATACTCATGCATAAATATTTTTCTTTTTAGCAACCAATGACTACGTGCTTCCAGCAGGTGCGACTGTTGTTATTGGCACCTATAAAATACATAGGAACCCTAAATACTACAAGAATCCTAATGTGTTTGATCCTGATAACTTCCTGCCCGAGAACACTTCAAACAGACATTACTACAGCTATATTCCATTCAGCGCCGGGCCCAGGAGTTGTGTAGGTAAGTAAAAAGAAACTAGGAGAGATAATCGTAAAATAATCGAGAATAAATGTCTGCTGAATTCATTTTGTATTTTTGACATAATTTTACGTGACGAGTGCGTAAATGAGAACTTTAACGCGTAGTACCTACCTACGTTTATAAGCATAGGTATGTTTATAGACCTAAAAAGCTATTAGAAGTAGCAAATAAAAATGTAATTTTGGTATCTTCAAATCCCACACTATAAACAAGCGTATAATGTATTTCATTTTTAATTTAATTCTTAATAACTTAAATATTATAAAACAAATATTTTCTGATATTTCTGGGACACCGATTTTTAGGAGAATGAAGCCTTAGTTATTTAATTTTTAACCCTATTGCTATTTAAAACATATCATCCTCTTTTGATTAAAAATGATTTTGATATCGCTGCATGTTTCTAATCTGCGGTAATTGTTGCAACAATTGCATATTTGTTTAAAAAATGTTAACGTTTCAAATTGAAAAGATAATTAAAATCAATCACTTCGCACGCGAATTCGTGCCGGCCGACAATTGTGACGATAAATCTTATTTCGATTTGAAAGCTAAAAATATTACTTTATCATAGTGACCAATAATTGTATTCATTACCTACGTCGCGTATCTACATTTGATTAAAAAGTGTTTTTTTGCAGGTCGCAAATACGCCATTTTGAAGCTGAAGGTTCTGCTCTCGACAATTTTGCGGAACTACAAAATGGTTTCAAACATTACTGAAGACCAATTCGTCCTCCAAGCAGACATCATTCTGAAGAGAACCGATGGATTTAGAGTACAAATCGAGCCCAGACTGAGAGTCCCTTCCTCGGCCTAAATTACCTTCAATCACAAAACTACCATTTAAACTTACTGTAACGGAAAAGGCTTTGTATTTAATAAGATTCTAGCAAGCCTACTGAGCATTATTATGTTTGGGTTCTTAGATATAACATTATATATTGAATAATTTAGAATACATCTCACTATGTTAATAATTGTATATAATATTGCGTTGTTGTAAGAATGCGTTTAAATGTAGTTTTATATATTTTTATATTTTTTTATATTATAGTTTTATAGTGAAATTGTGAGCATTTCCGTGAAAACTTGGAACTTTTAAAAACAATTTTAAATTATGTTTCTACAGTTTTTACAATTATATAATTTACCATACACTATGAATATTATATGCTCTTTATATATCTTAATACTTTTAAATATAATTTTATATTTCTTAATAGTAATATGCATCTAAGATATTAATTTTAAATATCTAGCGCTTATACAATGGGTAATCGAATATTGTATAATTATAATATTATAATATGGTTTTGTAAGTTGATTTATTATACTTAAGCATGTACACATATTTTAAGTAATCGACGTTTATTACTTATTTATCATGTTTAATTTAAATATTCTTAAAGTAGTTGTATACCTATTTATATTAATTATTCGCCAATTGTTATAATAAAATAATGATAAATAACATTTAAGTCTTTAATTGTACCTTGGCAGTTGAGTTACATATAAACTAATTACTTACTAATTTATGTTGTAAACTATGACAGGACACGACGTATTTTAAATGAATATGCAAACAATTTTGGTAGAAATATGTATACTAGAATAGAAATATTCAAACACAAGCCTAGAACATTTTTTAGATTACTTAAATAACTAGTTCTACATGCTATACACAGCACATTTTAACTTTATTGAATGATAGTAATTAAAAGATATATAATAATTTAGCATACAAAAGTCCTACTAAATAATATTCTAGCAATATTTAAATAATTATATGGGAATTAGGAATCTTAATAGCAAAATATCAAATTAAAAACATGAAATACATTAAAAACGAAACATTAAAAAAATCATCTAATCCGCTGGCTGCGTTAAGTACCCCTCTGAATAGCCAAACTTACATGTTGGCCGAGGTAACTGCCAGTCCTGCGGTCACCTGTGGACTCTGTGAGACGAGAAGATACGACGATACGACGATAGATCCTTAAAAAAGGATCTAGCGTCTTCGCCCTACGACCCCAGGGTTTCAACACCAAAAGGCGCAAAAATTTAATTATTTTCTATAATTAATTTTCATACTTGCGCCGCTTGGCTCTTTTTGCATTAGTGGCCGCCGCGCCGCCCCTGCCGCCACGGAGGTCGCCTGCAAGTGAGACAACAACGCAAGTGTATCCAACACATGTGGTATTCCAAACAAGCGACCTTCCTTGCTTCCACGGTATCTAATTATCATCACAGCGTGCCAAGCCATTTGGTTCCTAAATTACAGGCACTTTAGCGGTGGCAAGAGACCTACGGAATGATTTCGTCCAGGGAAGCATGACGCGAAAAACGAACACTTCGAGCACAAGAAAGCCCGTGGTGGTCATAGGCGTCCACTACCCCACCAACCTATATATTATACTTTTAATGCAACCTTTTGGAAACCTTTTGTTTTTCTTTCCGCCAATAATGAAACTCAGGTCATACTTAGAGTATTATTTTAGAATTGTTAAGAAGTCCATAGAAGAAGAACAAAGCCATAACCGACCAGAGATATGATGATTGCTCTTTGCTCTTACCAGGCGCTTTAGAAATGCATTCTAGTGGGCGACACAAAATGCACAAAACACTGACGATAAACACTACAATAAAAATATGTTAACGTTTAAGTAGGTATGTATTATGCACCTATTCGTATAAAAATAGCGCCTGATAGGAACAAAAGAGACTTCTTAGATAGTTATATTATAAGTACGACCAAAGAATTATTTTTTGCGAAAGAAAGAAATAATTATAATGACGGGTTCATACTCCTACCCCATACATACCCTTTTAGTTAGCCTTTTTATCCGATTTCAGAATAGTTTGAGAATTCTTAATTTTTTTTAATGCGCAGCCTCGCAACTATCTGGCACGCGCGAATCAAATAATTTTTTTAGCCCATTTGCAATTTTAATTAATAAAATAGGAATTCAAAAAAAATATACACGTGCCACACGTTGGAATTGGCATGTGACCATGGATTAATAAACATCTACTCAAATAATATAAAAATTTAAATCGATCAATTCATTTTATTTGTGAATAGGCAGTGTGTAAATAATGTTTTTTTTATACTTTACTTTACTGCGTGATAGGCTTGCGCTTGACGACAATCATGCTTAGAGCAAAGCAATGATGAGGTCTAGGAATGTAATGGGAGTTTTGAAAACTCGGACCTGAGCCTTGTACCTACAAATTATTACTAATATAGGTAATTCAGTGCCAAATATCATTTTTTACCTAGAAAACTGCAATTTGGCGAAGGTTGGTCATCTGGCTGGCATTAACGAGTCAGCCACAGAGCAGTCATGACTCAGGACTTTTCTTTACGCATATTATAACATAAGTAAGCATACCTACCTATCTTATAATATTATGTTTTTAGAACAAAAATTCTTAGATACTCAAAGGAATTAAGTATGATGTATGTGTAACACATAATGTATTTTTTAAGTGTACACAATGGGGCTGATTCTGTCGTGCACAATCTCTTAACTAAACTTAAATGATAGCATTAGAAATATTGCTAACCCTTTCTTATTACCCTGCGGAAAGGGACAGAACTAAATTTAAAGCTGCCATTTTAGTTTAGTTTGGAGATTGTACAACAGAATCAGCCCCAATATCGACTAACAATTAAAATACCTGTACCTATACATAATTGCTATTAATACTAGGCAGTATTCTTCTAAATTGTACTTAACGTCAACAAAAATCTATTTTATTGGCAATAAACAACGACCTCTATGTATTCAAATATATTTCAAACGTAATAAAATTAACGCTAAGTCAAATAATGGAGCATCTCTTAATCACGCTTTACAAACGTAATTTAAAATATTATTAAATAAAATTAATTCTTATTATAATTATTAACTATTTTTCTATCTATAATAAATTTCTGATACAAGTTTTGTCTTATAAATAAATTAATTACTATCAAGCTTATGTACTTGATCACAGTTTTTTTGTATCAAGCAAGAAATTGTAAACGTGGTAAGTAGAACGTAATATAATAGAACGTTACTTACTTATATGATATTCCATGTTTTTCTATGTCCAACAGATAAGAGGATGATAGGTAATAAAATTGAATAATTAATCTTTGATCTCATAATTACAAATTACATTATAATTATAAAACTAAAATTAAATAACAACTTATTGATTAGGTTATTACTATAACTATTAATTCTGTCCCATCAGAATAATTATTATGAGAGTGACGAAGGAGACGAGAGGGTAGAGGTAAAATTTATAAAAAATAAAATAAAAATTTGGCTGAATAAATTTGAACCAAATTTTTATTTTATTTCTATTTTTGTTTCCATGGAATTTTTAGATAAAAAAACTTGTTCAACATTCGATACTAAGACCTTGGTGTCTAAAGAAATACGAATATAAAATTAAAATAACGTTAGTGACCGGCTCCTAGCCGTTGATACTACTTTTTGGTTTTCAATGTCTTTTATGTTATTTTTCATAGCGTATTAAAATTAACAGCTCCTGCCAATCATAGTTAAAATTAAACATTTCTTCATCATATTACCTAAACCTTTTAAAATTGGGACCTACATCGATGCACGGTCAACAGCACAGGTTAACAGTTATTAATATTAATTTATTATTTATACCAATATTAAAGCTTTCAAACTAATAAGTTCAAATACGTTACCAATATTAAAGCTTTCAAAATAGTAATTTCAAATACGTCACTATCTTTATCGACGAGTTTTGGTGGCTGCGAATCCTTGCGGCTTCTGGTAATTACTTTATTGATTAATCAATAGCTTCATTAGTTCAATTGATCTTGGTTTAATCATTTTTACAATGTCAGGCATATATTTCATACTATATGCCAATAAGCTAGGGTCCCAAGGTACTTGAATGACAGCCTCGTACCGGTAAGCGCATTATGGACTAAGTGAGGTGGCCGGATGATCTCAAGCAAGGTGCTGGCAGCAAGCGCCACAAGACCATGTCCTCTGGAGGTCCATGCATGAGAACTTCGTTCAGCACTAGACATAATATATTGGTTGAGTCGACGACGTCGACGATGTGCCCGTACCAGAGGCCCAATTGTCTAAGCAAATCGTAATCAATTGTGAGCTTTAAAAACGTATAACTCGAACTGTTTAAGGAGTTCGTACAAATTTTTTGACGTGCAGACATCTATGAAATCCTCAAACAGGTCAGATTATATGTTTGACATACGATTATGATTTCCTTACACAATTAAACTACTGCAAGTAAACTACGCGCTGGCCACGGACCGGAAAGTTGGCATAAAAAGTAAAGCCTATCAAATTTAATTCACCAATTTTGAAGCATGTTTCCGGCTGATAAAATAGTCCACAGTCCAAATCACAACGCACACTAAGCAGCAACAGCTCATTGCTATAAAACAATTCGCGTAACTGCCAGTCGTTTCGTATATTATACCTGTAAAACAAAAAAACTAATTTTAGAAAGTCTCATTCTTCCTTAATACTTGACGACCTCCGTGGCGCAGTGTTGAGCGCTGTTGTCTTAACGTGCGAAGGTCCCGCGTTCGATACCCCGCAGGGTCGATTTGGGAATTTATAATTTCTGAATTTTTCCTGGTCTAGCCTGGTGGGAGACTTCAGCCACCGGTAGGGTGGCTAGTTACCACCCTACCGGCAAAGACGTGTCTCCATGTACAAACCGTATAGGGGTTTGGGTTTAATATAACTGTCATGCCCCTAACAGGTTAGCCCGCTACCATCTTAGGCTGCATCATCACTTACCATCAGGTGAGATTGCAGTCAAGGGCTAACTTGTAGTGGATTTAAAAAAAATACCTACATATTTTTAAATATTTAAGCTATTTACTACTTCTTGAAAGTCAATTGATAATTCAGCCAATATACGCAATGAAGAGCCTATCTAAAATCAAAGTCCGACTAAATTGACTGCGACAAATCTTATGCCAAACAATTGGAACAATCACGTTCAATTATTGTTAAAGTACATTAAAGAAATAGGCTTACCTATTAACGGATCAGTTATGAGCATTAAAAATCCAGAAAATAATATGTGTAAGGCCAAAGCAGCTGGAAATCTGTCAGGTGCTGCTGTCACTAAAACTAAAGGAAACAGCACTTGTACTGAGCACCTCACCAAACCTGACACTGCTGTTACTGATACAACAAAAATCAGGTTATCTGAACATATCAACGCTGAAAAAGAAAAAGAAGATTTGTTGAACATTTAATATGTGCATTTTAAAACTCTAAGCCTCTTATTTAAAATTTAAATAGAGATTAATAGTATCGATAAATTTAATTGGATTATAAATTGTAAAGTTACCGTAATCTGGTGTACCTATACAAAACAAGGTCTAAAATTAATAAGTAAAGTTGTTGTGTTTTTACAAAAATGTTCACTTGTGGGACTTGGGTCATCTTTTGGGAGTTATTCATTTCCAGCTTCTAAGCCATTAAAATAATAAAATAATAATCCTTTTGGATTTCCTTACTTATTTCTAAGGAACCGTTGTAAGATTATTATGGAAATTAAAACGAGGAACCTACCTATTCGTAAGACCATAGTGATACATGTTCCATAAAAGAAAAGGGTTTTACTATCTACATTGTAAAAGTAAGTAAATATTGCGAGACCAAATCTTGCAAGGAGATCAGCAACGGCGCCTATCATAACGCACGTTGCTACTTGCATCTGAAAAAATAATAGACGAAAAGCTCATAAAGAAGGGGATATTAGATGATAAAAAATTTACTGTATATTTTTATTACATTTAATCATTAACTCACATAATACGAAGGATTTATGCAAATCAAGCAATTTTTTAATATGTTTTTTTTTTCAGAAAATCTACTGGGGTGACATACTCGTAGATGCGATTTTTTGTCTTAGATAATATGTTTACTTTTGAGAAGTTCTAATTATTGTTTAAAAGTTATAGGCCACAAATTTTGTTATTTAAATTTTTTATTTTATTACTAGTTTACCTTACTATATCCATACGAGAACAACAGCATTGGTTCCATTGCTAAATAAGTCACGTCAGATACAAACGCGAATCCAAGTCCAATCAGAGTGCTCACGAAACGAGGATCTTTAAGCAAATCTAGCTCTACATTATCGTATATTACTTTCCTGAAATAAATATAGTTATCAGTTAGATATTATCACTATGTCCTCTATCATAATGGAACTTCATTAAGTTTTGTTTTAATGCAAGGCTAGCGCTTGACGACAAAATAAAGTACATGAAGCGCTCTCGCTTCTCTTGAGTTATACATCTAATCGTATGAGGCATTCCAGACCCAGGCGGTTGGTATCAGAAACTTTGAGCAAAAATTAATCGCATAATATCAAGCTTACGATTAGCAAGGCTCGATGGAGATGCAGTAATAGAAGTGACTGTGAACGTTAGCAGAAGTCAAGACACCACTGATCTATTTCTTCAAACATACACATTCTTCACCCAAATACATTTTAAGTTTTGGGAAATGCGATGTGTTTACTTGCTACCCCCTTTACGTCATTAGCATTACTTCTGTATTTCGCCTCTAACGTGTCGTGCGGATTATTTTATCTATTGCTTAGTGCATTAAAATCATTGACTCACATTATGCTTTTTTGAATAGACTTATGGTGGCCTGCATTAGTCTTTATTTCAATGGCATTCTCATCACCAGGTAACATTTTAATAATGGATTCATCATAGATCTCAGTTTTTAATTTGATTTTTTTGGGACTTTTCGTTTCACAATTCGGTGTTAGCTCTGAAAATTAACATACAGAAGATCATAGGTTGATTATTGAATGTGATGTAAAAAGACTTTGGAAAAACATTTTAACTTGTATAAATTATAAAGCTTCGTAATTTCCGATATTTTTCTTGAAAAACATCGGTATTTTACATTTTAAAACTAAGTTTATTATATGTTCATAGGAAATACTATTCTGTCATTCGGAAAAATCAAATCTGAATTTATTGCACATATTTGGGAAATGATCAAGGCTTCTTTAACATAGGTACCTACTCGAAGACAATACATACACATTTTACGATTAACTTACCAATTTCAGGGCATCCTGGTATTTTTATCATATGCCACTCAACTGGGTGCATGACCAGCATTGCAAACACCAAGTGAAGGTCCAAAGCCATAACTAAAGCGAGGGTCCATCTGAACCCGTACTCAGACAACAGGAAAGTCACCAATAGAGGGAACGTCATTGAAGCCATACTGCTCATAGTTTGGTTGGCACTCATCATGGCTGTGCGTTTTTTTGTAAAGTAACAATTAAAAGCTGTAAAACTTACTGGTATCATTACACCAAAGCCTGCGCCTGGAAACCGGAGGGCAGATCAATTACATAATTACATAATAAAAGATATAAGAGCAATGATTCTAATAATAGATCTAATCTAATGATTCTAAAAATAATAATAATTATGACAGGATTTTTTTAGGAGCACATTAATTCTTTTAGATAATAATTATGATACTAATTAAATTTCGATAAATTGAGAAATACCGAATTTCTTACAGAAATAATATTGAAGTTTCTAAGCATGCAAAAGAAATAAGTACATAAACCAAAGTCGGTAACATATCTCGACGAAAGGAAATTGGAATTTTTAATCAATTGTTTACGCAACGTGACTTCCTTACCTCTTATAACTCCGAATGTGAACACAAGTTGGTACGTTCTCTCTACGAATATAGTCAAAATATCTCCTAATACAAAAAGTCCAGCTCCAACAAAGCCAACTTGTCGAAATGAATACTTCTTAAGGGCAATCCCGCTTAAAAATCCTGAAACATAAGCAATAGATAATTCAAAAATTTAAATTAGGAATAGGAAAGCACCGAGTTCATAACTCAAGCCATTAACGAGTGTGACTTCCAATCGGCTGACACATTATATTTTCTGCTTTTACCTAGATATTATTAATAGAATGAATTCAGCTTATAATATCTATGGCATTCAATATTCGGACATAAATTAGGTATTTTATCACAACATTTCTCTAAAGTCTTATAAAAATTAACGAAATACCTACTGTTTCACTGAATTTATTACAGTAGCAGATTATTTCTTAATGAGATACCTAACTTCCTTCATGATAATATTGGCTAACTCAAATGCGAGAGCCGGTGTATAATTTATTAATTTCTTTCAAGTTTGAATTGATTTATTTCTGCTAAAATCAGGCATAAATCTGCATAACACAACAGTCTAAACTGATACAATTAAATTTTGTGATGTTGTTTTCGGTACGTTTATTCCAGGGTTGACATAAAAAGGACAGGTCTTGTGCAACCTTGTGGGACCTTAATAAGAATTATAATTATTATGTACGTGCTTTGCATGAGCGCTATTTTCCAATCTTCTTTAAATGAGGAATAAATTTAACTAAAATTTATTGACGTATAGAAACTCTCCATCCATCCATCCATCAGCCTGTATGCATCCACTGCTGGACACATAGGCCTTTTCGAGAGAGTGCCACCAAACACGGTCCTCTGCCTTCCTCATCCACCCGCTTCCCGCCACCTTCTTTAGGTCATCGTGCCAGCGAACTGGAGGTCGTCCTAAACTGCGCTTGCCGGTACGCGGTCTCTACTCCAGAACACGTCTGCCCCAACGGCCATCGGTTTTGCGACAGATATGACCCGCCCACTGCCACTTCAGCCTGCTAATCCTCAGAGCTATGTCGGTCACTTTAGTTCTTTTACGAATTTCCTCGTTCCGGATTTTATCCCTGAGAGAAATTCCCAACATAGCCCGCTCCATAGCACGCTGAGCTTCTTTTAATTTGTGGACAAGGCCCACCGTCAGCGTCCACGTTTTCGCCCCATACGTCATTACCGGCAGGACACACTCGTTGAAGACCTAGGTCTTTAGGCTTTGCGGTATCGACGAAACGAAGACTTGACGTAGTTTTGAAAATGCTGCCCAGCCCAACTGAATTCTTCTGTCAGCCTCCTTTTCGAAGTTGTTCCTACCAAGCTGTATAATCTGGCCAAGGTAGTTGTATTCCTGAACAACTTCGATGCTGACATTTCGGACGTTGACACTTGACAGGTCTTGAGATAACGTGTTCGTTAAATATGACTTTTGTTTTGTCTACTCACTTACAGAAAATTAAACATTGACTACCTCAGTATCTCAAGACTTATTAGTTTACTAGCTGATGCCCGCGACTACGTCCGCGTGGATTGCCTTTTTTTTTGGTTCCCGAATCCATCCAAACTTTCGCATTTATAATATTTATTTGATGTAGCTAAATTGCCTATTTTCAACCATCATGGGCTCTTAGTGTACAACCTACATTGGATAACGACCGTTGGTATCGACTATCGAGTGTCATATGTAACCTTATCCCGTACTGGACTTGGCATTGTTGCTATCTAAATATCGGTCAAATTAATAAACGATATAGATGAATGGATCTGCCATTGACAATCATAAATCGGCTTCTTTACTCAATCAGCTTTAGATTACTTTCAGATGAAGGACTGTACAAGATCAATTGTGGTCATAAACGAAATCCTTGAAGTTTGGCCTGATTACGATCCAATTAGTGAACAAACTAATTCTACAGCATTAAATTAATCGAGATATTGTTAACGATGACAGAATTATAATTCAAACAATACATTCAATTGTTCTTTGATTTCATCCGCAAATCGCAGTCGAATTATTGAGCTACTTAAAAATGTTTTGATACGAAATATTTTTATGCTAACTTTGTACCTACGTTTGCATTCAGGTTTTAAAAAGTTATGCAATTCCTTGCCTAGTAGTCTAGGCAATAAAGCTAGTCGACCCCAACAATAATTCCTCAGGCGACGAAACTTTACAGTATGATGAAGTATCATGATTTAAACGTATATTATAAATATCCAATAAAAAATCAGAAAGGTAGTAAAGTTTTTTATGCTATACCTAATTGTTAAAGCAGGAAGGTACATTATCGCGTAAACGCAGTTTAGGTTTCATAATAAAATCGGTTAAATATCGATGTTCTGCATGATTATTTCGTTTGATATTTCGGTTTAGAGTGTAAATATACCACTCATTATTATTTTAAAAAGAAATCGATAAAAAAAATCAGTCATAAATATTAAGTTTGAGGTGTAAATACCTAACTTCCGGATGGATTTTTAAGCTACATATTGCATAGCTTCTATCGCGGGCCTTGAGCGTGGAGACCGAATCCAGAAATTCCGTGACGAAAATAATTTAATATAAAAAATTCTTTTTAAACAACCGACTTCAAACTCCCGCGCCAACTTTACAACAACAAGCACACGCTATACAAAGTACTTATTTTATTGTTGATATTTTAAAAACCGCTCGACCGATTTCGATAAAATTTATATGGGACCACATGGGAAGTATGCCCTTTCAAATAAAAAAAGAATCATCCAAATCAGTCCATCCAGTCAAAAGTTCTGGAGGTAACAAAGATTAAAAAAAAAAAATACAGTCGAATTGAGAACCTCCTCCTTTTTTTGAAGTCGGTTAAAAAACCTAACACTTTGGTTGCTATGACTACTTGTGTTGTTGACTTCAAGTTGTTGAAAATAAAAAGACTATTTTTATGAAAAGATGATTTTGTTTGCTATGACTACTTGTGTTGTTTACTTCAAGTTGTTGAAAATATAAAGGCGAAATAATTTTAAAGGATTATGTTTTCAATAGTCCGGGTGACACATAAAAATATTTCGCCTTTATATTTTCAACAACTTGAAGTCAACAACACAAGTAGTCATAGCAAGTTGATAAAAAATGCTATGCAATAGCTTTACCGCGGCAGTCTCCGAGTGCCACACGTCTTTTTTGTTGGATATTTTTGTATAGGTTATGATTCATACCCATACTACAACCCTGCCAAGTTTCAACGGCTGAGGATTTAATGCGGGGGTCTCCAAACAACAAACCGGTCCATTGCCTAGATTATAGATTGATTTTAGGCTTCTGTGCCAAGCTGTAAGCAACACTTTTGAATACATAATTTCAGCTATAATTTGACTTATCTTACCTACAAAAGAGAAGGTACGGCAGTTTTATGGATTCATACACCTAATTTATTTCAGCATTGGACCGGAATAGACAACAAATAAGTCGCCTGGCAGTGTTACCTACTGAATATAATGTGGTACGGTTTAATACTTAGATGATTTACATTTTCCAAATCGATTTCTAGCTGCGTCAATTTTTGAGTAAGTCTATACAATTTCCAAATTGGATCAGGTCTGATCTACTGTGAATAAAGAATGTGCAGGGCCTTCTTTTTTGGCGAGTTCTAGAAACGGAGTAAGTACCTACTCGTACGCAGTAATCGGTGTTGATAGTTGGCCTAAGGCCTTTGTCGGTACGACGAGTACAGGCTGACAGGTGGATGGACTATCTATTGAGCCTAGGCCTAGGTCTTCAATCTGTATAATATCATCCTACCTACATAGCAGTAACGTTGAACCGTACCTCACTTCACTCGCCATCCTCATTTACCATCAGATAGAAGCAGAAGGCATAGTCGAATCCATACTAATATTATAAGTAAATACGAAAGTGTGTCTGTCTGCTACGCTTTCACGGCCCATCTGGTCAATCAATTTTTATGAATTGGTACTATTGGTAGGGATAAGATAACTATGTCCCGCCAAAGGACATAGAATACTTTTTCCAGGAAAATTAAAGAGTCCCGAGGAAATCAACCTTAATCTACTCGAAAGAAGTCACGGGCCATGTAGTTAAAAATAATGATCTTCTTATTCTATCAGCTTCTTATTCTATACGAAGCACAAGTTCGATCGTGCATGGAGTACTGCAGCCATTTATGGGATGGCTCTGCCAAGTACCAGCTTGATGCATTGGATTCGGTGGATCGTCGCGCCAGGAGACTTATTGGTAACAAAGCGCTGGTCAGTTCAAAGCTGCAAAGCTTAGAACATCGGCGCAAACTTGCCTGTCTGTCGGTATTCTACAGGATATATTTCGGAGAGTGTGCTCAAGAGCTATTCGATCTGGTTCCTCCGTCACCTTTTTACTATCGGACCGCAAGGCATCGACAAGGTCTGCACCCTTACGCAGTCGAAATTCCGCGGGCTCGTACGAAGCGATTTGCTTCCTCGTTTCTAATTCGAACCGCTAGGATATGGAATGCCCTCCCGGCTTCCGTTTTCCCCTCCTCTTTTAATATAGGTACCTTCAAATCAAGAGTGAATATGCATCTTCTAGGCAAGCGCGCTCCACCTTAGGCTGCATCACCACTTGCAAGCAAGTCTGATTGCAGCCAAGCGCTAACCTATATATTTAAAAAAAAAATGATACTCATAGCTAATTCTGCCCATCCACGACCAAAAAACTTATCCAACATTAAAAATACAGAAGATTATTTACCTGACACAGATAAGGCTCCGTTATAGACACCTATAACAAGGGGAAGACCGCTAGCACCATCTTGTTCTATGAAGAAGTTATTGAACAAAATCCCGAATGCGTTAGATGAACCAAATCCTAGCATCTGAAAAGAAACAATAAAGTAACACTTTTAATACAAATTACAATTCACGAAATTGCAGTGAATTCCAACCGTAAGCGTCACGTGAACGCAAAATTTCAGCTCAAACGGTTGGTGATAATAATTGCAACATTTGACCTAAACAAACGCACAAACGTTGCAATTTTAACTTGCAGCGTTAAAATCATTACCTATTATTATTTTTAGAAATGCTTGTAAAAATTTAATGTCATGGATCATTACGGTTCTTTTAATAAAAATCTAGTAAATAAAAGGCCATTAAATGAACAACAAACTACTTTCTTTTCCAAACGGATAATAATTGCAACATTTGACCCAAACAAACCCACAAACGTTGCAATTTTAACTTGCAGCGTTAAAACCATTACCTATTATTATTTTTAGAAAAGCTTGTAAAAATTTAATGTCATGGATCATCACGGTTCTTTTAATAAAAATCTAGTAAATAATTGGCCATTAAATGAACAACAAACTACTTCCTTTTCCAAACTACTAAATATACATAATTCATTTGATTTATAAAACTATTAATATAGTTTTACCTCAATTAGGTAAATTGTTTAAATAAATTATAATTTACAATTCAAGCATTTCTCTTAGAATTGATAATATTTATAATTATCTGATCTAAGACATGCTTTTGTTTAATTGATGTTTATGGACTATTAAAACAATCATTAAGAACACTTGAGAACATTGATGTAAAATTTTAGTACCTTTCAATGCTTTAGAACAAGGATTTTCTAGAAAATATTTAATTGTTACCGTCACGTCGTCATCAGAACAGTTACAACATTAACTTTTTTTTTTTAATTCAGTGATGTTCTGATACATTTTAATAGGAACAGTATAATATGATTGAGAGCATATATTGTTCTTGATGAAAATGATAATTTTCGAGATGAGGAAGATAGTAAGTGCGTTACATCTAAAAGTTGCAAATATTGTGTCAAAACAATCGAGTACACACTAGCACACTTTCGCATTTATAATATTAGGAAGGGTTATATCATTTATTCCCTTTGATTATAGAGGTGGTGACTAATTTTAAACACTCTATGGTACTCGTCTTAATTTATCGATACTTATCTCAAAAATGGAAGATGGGACTGAATGAGGAGGTGAATTTAAAATAATAACTGCCTAATTAGTTTTTATTACAAAAAAATAGGTTAATCCACCCCACAACCGCGAAAGCAGTTCACTAATCCTCTTACACGTAACAGGTCGAGTTCACAAATCCTATTTTAGCTACCAGACGAAAGCAACTATCCGGCGCGATAAAAGATAATAGAATACCTGTAAAATACGTTCATATGCCATATACTCAAGGAACCAATGAAAATAATGAATTTAAACGTTTGAAATATCCAACCGAATAAAGAAAGAGCTACAATTTTTTAGTTAGACTACCAATTTTTTTAACAAAAAACTATGAAAATACATTCTACCCACTTTATCGGGTAGAGCATTTTCTCTGGTTCGTTAACAATCTACCTACTTATTGATTATCATTTACTTACATAAATGGAATACGAAAATATCCAGAATATTTAGATGTTATAATATAGCAGAAGGAAAATCTGGCAAGCAGCATCAAGCCTGCATAGATGTTTCATAACAATTTTTCCACACTTGAATGTTTCTGTTCCTTCACACAAAAAAAGCATATTTTAACTTCTTCCGTGGTGGACCAATCCCTAATATCGTAAAGATGGCCCTTATATCTATATTTATTATTATAAAGAGGTAAAGTTTGTGAGTTTGTGACGGGGGTAATCTCTGAACTGAAACGATTTTAAAGATTCTGGTACCTATAGAAAGCTACATTATTTGTGTGTGGCTATATATTAGTCCGAAAAATTAAGGAGTTCCCGTCGGAATTTAAAAAACTTATTTCACGCGGACGAAGTTGCGGGTATCTGCTAGTTGAAAATAATGCAAAGGTTAGGTAGGTATACGAATCTTTAGGGTTCCGTACACAAAGGGTGCCAGTTGACATTTATTTTATCTGACTTTCACCTTGACTGCGATCTCACCTGCCGGAATGCTGATGGCAGTAGGTTGACTTGTTTGGTGTAGTAATATTAAACCCATATCTATACAGATTAGAGGTACCCTCTAATCTGTATTCTGTTTCTACCTGCATAGTACTGGAATGTTAAAATGATTGGCAGAAAATATAAATTCCCAAATTGGCTGTGCTAGGCATCAAATCTTGACCCTCCAGGCATAATTCCTCCCATATAGCGCTCACTACAGATTTTTCCCCTCAGAGTCCTCTTTAGGAATTCAAAATTCGTGTTGAATCAAGAATTTGATTCATATTTGCATGTACAATATTTCACTTTTTTTAGGTTATGCTGTACTTAAAAAGAATCAGATTTTTTGCATGCGTCGCTTATTAATTTAGATCACACGTTATGAGTCACGTGTTAAAATATTAAAATATACAAGGTTTTAAAAACCTATAAAAGTTTTTTTGTAGGCAAAGTTCCTAATAGTACATCAGCGGTAACATGCGTAGTATGCAAATTATTTTATAACTCTTTAAGTACCTAGTCTGAGTGCCTAGTGGGAGATTTTCTTCCCATTCGATCGCGACGGCGTTAACTACGATTTGTTTGGAATTGTCAAGCGCTTGACAGCTGGCGCTCGATCAATTCCATATAAATCGTAGTTTTAACGTTGTCGCCATCGAACACGTAAAAATACTCCCACTCGACCTAGTGATCATTGGTTGACATACAAAGTACCTACCGTACCTATAGTGTATATGTCACCGTAAAATTGTAAAAACCGTTAGATTATAATCTAACTAGGGAGATTGTAAACTGTCGAAAGATTACAATTTAACGCATTATTAAGCGGTAGATTGTAATCTGTTAGGTATATTAACCTGATAGAACCTCTAAGAAAGAGGCAAGAAAACGTAAATACAATGAATATTTCAAAAATTGACACTTAGAACATTGAACGGTTCACAATCTTTCGACAGTTTACAATCTATCGAGATAATAAGCGTTAGATTGCAATCTAACGGTCTCTCCCCAAAGGTTGTTTGGGAGAGATTGCTTTTGCAATAAGACCGCCTTTGCACCTTTCTGTCTTATCTTTTAACCTTTCTTTTGTTTATTGTTTTTAAGTGTGTGCAATAAAGAATTCATCTATCTATCTATCATCTAACGGTTTTTACAATTTTACGGTGACATATACATATAATATTTTACTCATCCGACTGGTTTTTTTAATTTAAATTTGTTTTGACTAGCGACCGGACGCGACTTCACTCCCGTAGAAGTTTTGTGAAAATTCGGCATAATCCCTTATATACATTAGGTATATATGTATAAAAATTGTTCAGATTATATTCAATTTGTTTATTTATTACAAAGAGATAAATTTATTAAAAAAATCAGTAATAGTGAATAAAGTTATTACTAAGTCCTTATCGCACAAGAAGGCCTTGTTATACACAATGACAAAATGTTCTTTAAATTATAGGTACCGTTATCATCTCTTTTTCTCGTTCTCTTTTTCATTCATTTTTGTGTCATTCAGTGACAGTCAGTGACAGTTCAGTGGCAGTTAACGACTGACACTGGTTAACTGCTTGACGTAAAACGATGAGTTGTCTTGAAGATATTTTTAACCGACTTCCAAAAATGGACGAGGTTCTCAATTTGGCGCGTTTTTTTTTAATGTATGTCGGTGCATATCTCCGTGGTTTCTGAACCGATTTGAATTTTTTATCAATCGTTAGACTAGGAAGCCCTCGAGGTGGTCCCAAAAAAAATTCTGACTCCAAATCCAAATCCTCAACCCTGATACTAAAAAGTTTAAATAAAAACTTCTTTCCAAAAAACCGACTTCCAAAACCAATGTACAGAAAATAGTACATTACTGCAGCGGCCAGCATAACAGGCATTGAAGGACGAACGTGTAAATGTGGGTCGAGGCGAAGCCGAGGCACACATACGTAAGTTCATCAATGCCTAGTTGTGGCCAAGGCTTGTATAGTACTTTTCTCAAATAATGCGCGGAAATTAAAACTAAGTAGTACCTAGACAGAACTTCGATTACGATTTTCTTTCATTCTTCCAAATATTTTTCGATTTTGGCGGTAACAAGTATTCTATTACGGCTCTTGCCGCCTCTTGAATTTCAGGTGGCGTTAAAGTAAGTTCATCACACTCATTGTCTTCACTTGAACTCATTTTATCAAATACATTTCAAAATTAATGACGAACAACGAACAACAATAATTTTTCAAGCGTTCAAGTGTTCATTTTTTTTTTCAATAAACAGCTTTCTATTTGCAAGCCAGTTCGAAATTTAAATAAAACCTTTGATAAGTTACCTCCTTGGTTGCCATGTTTCGGAGTAAAAGATCGTTCCATTTTTAAATTACACGACAGATATGAATTTACTAGGTATGTAATTTATTTGGTCGCTAAAACACGACTGATATGGATTTTCATACAACTGTACCCGGCCGCTGCTCACATGTATTTGGCTAGTACAGCAAGTTCGATTTATCTGGAAGAAGGTTGTCAAAATAATGCTCAAATTTCCAAGCATGTTTGAGAAAAAATATTTTTGATTTTTACACACTAGATAGATATGTTGAAGTTGGGCGGGTATAACAAGGATATGCAAAGTTGACGTATCAGGCTCGCCCGACTTCAGCATAGTGTGCAGAAATCAAATTTATTTTTACTTTACAGTGGCTCTGGAAGTCGGTTTTTGGGAAATATTTTTTATGACTAGCCTACTAGATAGTAGCATACCTATTCTGTGGTAGTAGGCTAGTCAAAATATCTTATCTATAGTATACTATGACTTTAAGAGGCCGACGCCTGCCCCTTCTAATGATGAAATATTTTCTTCCCTGTCATGTTCTCTATTATTTTATTCAACTTATCAAGACGTCACAAGTGGCGCTATGTGCTCATGTCCATCGTGTCTAATGTCTATCTATTAGTTAACGGCCATCACCTTGACAACACATATCCGATTGACAAGGAAAGCCGATATTCTGAAAAAGCTGGTATAATAAAAAAACCTGCTTTGCATTCTATCCATACTAATATTATAAATGCGAAAGTGTGTCTGTCTGTCTGCTACGCTTTCACGGCCCACCTATTAAACCGATTTTGATGAAAGGTAGGTACAGGTAGGTATAGGTTACATCCCGGGGAAGGACAAAGGCTACTTTTTATCCCGGAAAATTAAGGAGTTCCCGCGGGAATCGAAACACTTAGTCCACGCGGACGAAGTCGCGGGAATCATCTAGTATTATAAATACAAAAGTTTTGATGGATGGATGGATGTTTGTTACTCAATCACGCCAGAACGGCTGAACGAATGTGGATGAAATTTCGCACAGAGATAGAATAAAGTATACTTTTTATTCTGGAAAATTATAGAGTTCACGCGGGAACAAAAAATCATAAATCCACGTTGACAAAGTCGCGGGCATCAGCTAGTTCAGAATTTTTCTCATGGATCAATGAAATATATCTACCTATATACTAGATCGTTCAATAAGTCCCGAGATTAACTTGGAAATGGCGTAGGTATACATTAAAAAATCTTTTGATTTTTAAAAAGTACTGGCCAATAAAAGATATGTGTAACATTTTTAAAAATGGAACATTAAAATATTTATTTTGCAGACCTTTAAGTGACGCTACACTTGTAGTTTCGATACAATGCAAAAAAACGAGTTTCGCGTGTTGATCAAACATTGTTTTTTAATGGGAAAAATACCGTTGAAGAACAGCAATGGCTTACAAAATGTTATGCGGGATCAGCTCCCTCTAAAGCACCGAGTGTGCTCTAAAGCAACCATTTGTCGGTGGTATGCCGACTTCAAACGCGGTCGCATGGACACAAATGATGGGGAACGCTCAGGTCGTCCAAATGAAGCAGTGACTCAACAAAATATTAACCAAGTCCTCAAAATCGTAATGGAAGATCGGAAGATAAAAGTGCGCGAGATAGCCGAGATAGTGAAGATTTCAGCTGGTAGTGTTTTCACTATTTTACATAAACATTTGGCCATGAAAAAGCTTTTTTCCAAGTGGGTACCGCGTTTGCTTACAACTGATCAAAAGGAACAACGTATCAATGATTCAGAGCGGTGTTTGGCGCTGATGAATCGTAATAAAAAGGATTTTTTACGTCGGTATGTGACAATGGATGAAACATTGATACACCATTTTACTACGGAATCCAATCGGCAGTCAGCGTAGTGGAGAGCGGCTGGTGAAAGCCGCCCGAAGCGGCCAAAGACTCAGAAATCGGCCGGTAAGGTTATGGCGTCTATATTTTGGGATGCGCGTGGAATACTTTTGAAAAGGGGCAAAATATAAATAGTGACTATTACATGTGCTTATTGGAGCGATTGAAGTACGAAATTGTGGATAAACGGCCTCAAATGAACAAAAAGAAAGTGGTGTTTCACCAGGACAACGCGCCTTGTCACAAGTCTGTGAGAACGATGGCCAAAATTAATGAATTGGGCTTTGAATTGCTTCCTCATCCCCCTTATTCGCCAGACTTGGCCCCCAGCAAGGCTTACTGGCTGTTTGCGCTCGCTCTTGGAGGAGACTACGTTGATGAATAAAAAATAATTTTATAAAAAAAAAAGACGTGTGGCACTCGGAGACTGCCGCGGTAAAGCTATTGCATAGCATTTTTATCAACTTACCTAACACTTTGGTTGCTATGACTACCCGCGTTGCTGACTTCAAATTATTGAAAATAAAAAGACCATTTTTACGAAAAGATGATTTGGAATATAAAGGCGAAATAATTTTAAAGAATTATGTTTTGAAAACATAATTCTTCAATAATTTGAAGTCACAAATAGTCACACAAGTAGTCATAGCAACCAAAGTGTTAGGTTTTTCTGTAACGGAATTTCTGGATTCGGTCTCCACGCTCAAAGCCCGCGATAGAAGCTATGCAATAGCTTAAAAACCTTGTTTTAGTACTTAGTCTCGGGACTTATTGAACCACGTGTTAACTTGTTCTTCTGCGACATCGTCTGCGAGAGTAGACGGAAATAAAATATTTTTTCATCCATCCATAATATTAAAAAACTCCTAAAACAATTCGACCTAGCTTTTTATTAAAGATCAGGGCCATAAAGTTTATATGCAAAAGCAAAATAGTGTAACCTTGTCTAACCTAAAAAACCGGCCAAGTGCGAGTCGAACTCGCGCACCGAGGGTTCCGTACAAACTGTGACGTGGTCGGCCGTCTACGATGTGGTGGCCGGCCCTTGGAGCTGTGAAAAATCAAGCTTCTAAGCCATCGCAACCAAAAGATACATCCGTTTATGCTGCAAATTTTCGACACTCGCAAGGGAATCAAAACCTACAGGGTACTTCCCGTGAACTCAGAATCTTGAAATTTGGTACGAAGCAACGTGAAAGTCAGTAGTTTGTTACAGCTTAAAGGTATTATAGACCTGAGTATTTGATATGAATTTCAATTTAATACCTCTACGCGTTCATGAGGAAAGGGATAGCAAGTTAAAAATTAGTAAAAATATTTTTATTATATGATGTAACTAAAAATTTATGTTTTTCGCAATTCTTCCTATATCTGTGCTATAAGACGTTGCTTCGTACCAAGTTTCAAGATTCTGAGTTCACGGGAAGTACCCTGTAGGTTTTGATTCCCTTGCGAGTGCAAGAAAATTCGAAAATTTGCAGCATAAACGGCTGTATCTTTTGATTGTGTTGGCTTAGAAGTTTGACTTTTTCACAGCTCCAAAGGGACAGTAGACCTGAGTATTTGATATGAATTTCAGCTTGATACCTCCATGCGTTCCTGAGCAAAAGGGTCTTGACACACAGACGGACGGACAACGAAGTGATCCTATAAGGGTTCCGTTTTTTCCTTTTGAGGTACGGAACCCTAAAAATGAGATTAGTACTAAATAATGCCAAAAGTGATTTTTTTACAGTTTACATGACTAAGTCAATGTCATCGAATGACATGAGAAGAGAAGAGAGAACGAGATGAGAGCATACCTACTATTTGTTACCTATTCTGTGATGATAGCGCTAAATCGAAGAAGATAAGATGCTGATACAAAAGCAGAACATTTGTGTACTTTGTCTTTGTATAGGTACTTAGGTAGGTACTTATTAAATTTATTCACTTTTGATGCAATTAATAATTAATTTATCTCGTTGTAATAAATAGATTATAAATATTTATATGCAATAAATTACAGTACGTTATTTACAATAAGTATTTATTGAAAGGGTAAGGTGAAGGATGAGTAAAATAATCACAAAAAGTCTGATAAAATACTGTTACCCGACCGAAGCGTCAAGCGAGGTATCTGCGTCTACTTGAGTGAATTTGAACTTGTTCGTCTGCCCTTCCGTCCGTCTGTCAGAGCCTTATAACTTCTGAATTACTGAACGTAATTACTTCAATTTAAATATAATATTTAAACCGCTGGCTTCCAGCCGAATATGGCTTAAAAAGTTACAAAAATCTTTATTTCAGGGGGGCTCTCATATAAGCGAATGTGAAGTAATAGTTATTTGTTATACAAGAGTGAAAAGTTGTTTTTTAACCGCGTGCTCAATTTTGATGACCGAGCAAGCGAAGGATTCTAAAATTGAATCACGAGCGCAGCGAGTGGTTCAAAAATTAGAATCCTGAGCGTCAGCGAGGGAATCAAAAGAGCACGAGGTGAAAAATCTTTTCACTCGAGTGCAACACGTAATTTTTCATCCCACCTCAGCGAGGAAATGAAATACTTCTCGCGTGATTGTTGAGGGAGAAAGCTCATTTCCGCATTTTTAACAGTTTCAGTCAATTCTGTTGGCGTCAAATTAACTTCTTCGTCACTAGAATCACTCATTTTAGGTTTTTCACTTATTTTCAATCTTCTTGTTTTTAATCGAAGGGTTTAATTTTAAACAATATGACGTAAAAGAAAATGGTGCGCACAAAGCAAATTAAAAAAGTACACCAAGAAGGTTACGAGTGTGAGGTTTTAACAAATTAAAAACGGTTGCATGGAAATTCGGCACCATAGAGGTAGAAGTAAATAGGTTTCAATGATGTTTTGAATTCACAAACTTCATAGACGAGTGATATTTACTAACGTGTACACGATGTTCGAAATTCAATTTACTTTATCCTCAAGAGGATAATAACGGCTTTTGCATTCAGATATTGAAGCGTAAAAATACTCTTTCAGAGATGGTGGGATCAAAAATATTTTTACAGCACATACATTAAGTAGGTACATAGGGTTGCAGTATATCATTTTAAAGATAATTAGGAATAGAGTCCAAAAATATTTATTTTTTAATTTTTCCCCTAAGTGGAGATTTTTAACGTCCAAGGTTGACCTCAGAACTCTCAATTTTCTGAAAGGCTGAGCCTGAAACCTGATTAATTATTTGAATTATATCCTGTACTTGAACAACAAATACTAAAATTTGATAAATATTATAAGGAAACGAAATTATTTAATGTTTAATGAGCTCTAGCTCTAAGCTTTTCAGTAGTTTTATCTATCAAATGTGATTCATGGGTGGTCGATGTAGAAATTGATAAAAATTTTAATCGAACTAAACTTTAATAAAGATAATGTTGATGTTAACCTAGATTTCTTTGATCGTTATTAATCGTACATAGACTCCCGTACGAAAAAATGAACCCTTGGTGCGACTAAACTCGTCCATCGGGCCGTCAGTCTGTCTGTCATAATATATTCATACATGTTTATTTATACCGATTACCAACTATTAAATTTATTATGTAACATTTTTAATAATTAAATGGCAATGAACAAAAGCAAGCCAAAAATAAACCCATAAAACAAGTTCCGATTCTCATTTTTAAGACCCACTTCAATTAAGTTACTTACAAAAAAAACTAGACATGTCTATTAACAAGTATATTATAGAATTATTATGACGTAAAATTGCCTAATATTATGTTTATTGCATTGATTCTCTAATCGATAGATTAAGTATTGAAAGAAAAATTTCATACGTAGGAGTACCTACAGCCAGGCATTTTAATGATGTTAAATTGTCTGCTTTTTAATTCTCTGATTAATTTAATTATTTTTATTTCATTAATTGTAAGTATATTAATAAATGACTATTTTACTACTCGCATGCATTGTATAGGTACCTACTATTTTTAAATAAATTAAAGTAGTAATAAAGTATAGATCAAACATTTTTTTAATAATAATATACCTACTTAAATGCGAAAGTTTGGATGGATGTAGTTGGATGGATGGATGTTTGTTACTCAATCATGCTAGATTGGTTCTGGATGAAATTTGACACAGAGATAGATTATAGTGTGGAATAAGACATAGACTACTTTTTATCCCGGAAAAGTAAAGAGTTCCCACGAGAACCAAAAAACCTCAATCAGTATTTAACAGCACTTTCTTAGTAACATTTAACTTATAAACCAACAGACGAGCATAATCATTTTCGAGTACAGAACACAATTTTTAGGGTTCCGTACCTCAAAAGGAAAAAACGGAACTCTTATAGGATCACTTTGTTTTCCGGCAGTCTATGTGTCAAGACCCTTTTTCTCAGGAACGCATGGAGGTATCAAGCTGAAATTCATATCAAATACTCAGGTCTACTGTCCCTTTGGAGCTGTGAAAAAGTCAAACTTCTAAGCCAACGCATCAAAAGATACAGCCGTTTATGCTGCAAAATTTCGACACTCGCAAGGGAATCAAAACCTACAGGGTACTTCCCGTGAACTCAGAATCTTGAAATTTGGTACGAAGCAACGTCTTATAGCACAAATAAAGGAAAAATTGCGAAAAGCATAATTTTTTTGTTACATCATATAATAAAAATATTTTTAATAATTTTAAACTTACTAATGTTATGGATTTCATTTAGCAATAAAACCACCATAACTTTTACTATTATACCTACAGGTTTGTACGGAACCCTCGGTGCGCGAGTCCGACTCGCACTTGGCCGGTATTTTTATAAATGTGAAAGATCTTACTTCGTGATTTTTAGGAAGCCTGCTAGGTACAATAACATGCAGATTGCACCAGGATATATGCTTAATCTAAACTGCCTCGTTGGTCTAGTGGTTAGCAGGTTCGCCTGCGGCCGACGAGGTCCTGGGTTCGAGTCCTGGGTCGGGCCAAAATTAAGTATTGGGTTTTTCTGACTAGAAATTCTGAGTACTAGCCCGGAGTTAGGAAGTTGGAGGTGCTTCACCCCCGTGCCTCGGAGAGAACGTTAAGCCGTCGGTCCCGGTTAGTATCACTAACATGATAATAGTCGTTAAAGCCCGCCAACCCGCATTGGAGCAGCGTGGTGGGTCTAAGCTCTAAATCCCGCTCTCCTACGAGAGTGGAGGCCTGTGCCCAGCATTGGGACTGGGTGGGCTGTAGTGGTGGTGGTGGATATGCTTAGTCAAAAGATTACGATTATATTATGTTTAAATGAATACATAATACAATAATGATTATCATACTAATATTATAAATGCGAAACTGTGATTGTTTGTCCTTCACGTGATTTTTGTCATGGATATAGTTGAGGACCTGGAGAGTGACCTATGATACTTTTATCCCGGAAAAAGGAGTTCCCGTGTAAATTAAAAAAAAAAAAAGTATTCCAAGCGGATGAAGTCGCGTGCTTATGTTAGTAAATGTTAATTATTGAAATATCAAAATAATTATACTCGCATAATTTTACGTAAGCTTTCGTATATTATTTCGATCTAATTTTGTTAATAGATAGTTGAATTAATAAAATCTATTTTTAATCTTGCTTGAATAAAACTGCTTTACGTTTCTCGCAGAAAGAACAAGAGGCAATCCAGGCGATCACAATATAAGTATTTTATCATCTAAATAATAATAGAATACTATTATTATTTAGCTATTATTATTTAATATCGATAAACTATATATATCCGTTGTAAATTGCATGCTACTTAATCATATTTTTTCAACTACCTTAATTTACATAGACGGGCCCTGTCAAACAAAGAATGTGGGCGTATTTTTAGCAACGCCATCAACGCCATCTAGTCTGAAAAGCGGGAACTTGCTTGCAACATCTTGAATGAAAGCTTGAAAACGTATGACTCGGTCAAAGATAATATAGGCCATAGCCATGGAAGCCGTAAGGCTAGTGAGTAAATAAAAAAAAATCATACAGTTTGCCGCGGAAATGAAATGATTGCGTAATGGATAAAAATATTAATGAAGATTAAATAACGTTTTTTTGAAAATGTATAATTGTGACTTGAAACACTTACCTTATAATAAAAATTGTACAGTGCCAAACTAATAAGACTTTAGATGTTAACATAAGAATAACAAATTATCTACACGACGAGCGACCGTGACAGCGCTACAATGGGGACAAAGACAGGTTAGGAACGCGCTCTCAAAGTCGGTCGCCCGACCTTTTTCTATGAAAGGGCCCATCTAGTACCAACATATATATCGATGTATTTTTTGCATCGTACCTATGAGGAGTCTGAGATCCGCTATAATAATATATAATAGTATAATAGTCTGAGATCCGCTATAATATTAAGTACCTACGTAAATTCCAGTTTAGTAACGACAGATTTCAGTCGCTCAATTAATATATACCTACCTACTAATAAAGGAACTGAAAATAATATTTTACTGTGGCTCAAGCCTAAACTCGCGTAGCCACAATTGCAACATACAGTGAAATATATCAGTACCTACCGAAGTACCAACCTACTGGCGCTTCCGCGATTATTATTATTGACTAGCTGATGCCCGCGACTTCTTCCGCGTGGTTTAAGTTTTTTGTTACTCCCGCGGGAACTTCTTAATTTTCCGGGATAAAAAGTAGCCTATGTCACTCTCCAGGTCCTCACCTATACAACAAAAAAATAATTAGCGAAATTGGTCTAGCCGTTCACGCGTGATGCCGTGACCAAGGGAAATAGGATTCATTTTTATATATATTATTACTAGCTGATGCCCGCGACTTCGTCCGCGTGGTTTAAGTTTTTCTTATTCCCGCGGGAACTCCTTAATTTTCCGGGATAAAAAGTAGCCTATGTCACTCTCCAGGTCCTTCATTCATTTTTATATATTAGATTATTGATAAAATGCACCTACTTATTGGCGGCCCTTACCTCAGTCATATCTACTACCATCACAATCCGCGATATCACGATCCAGACCCCCCTTTTGCTCTTGCGACAATCTTAAAATCCTAGTCAAGATAAAAAATAAGGTGTCGGACACCATCAAATTTGGTATACATTGAAAGGGTATCTAAATAAATAGCTAATTAATTATTCAATAGATCCAGCATTCAACATTTAGAAGTTGGATCTGGAAGTTCAATGACAACGTCTAGATTTGAGTACTCAAAATCGACTGCTCATTTATATTATTTAGTAGATCCCAAATCCTCGCGGTTTTAAGTTAACTGAATATCCCTGAAGCATCATGATTGAGGTGTTGGAATCCAGAATCTACCTATTGAGCTGTCGTAAGAACGTTTTTCATATGCGAAGTACCGTAAGAAACGTTTGACGTTACAGCCGAAATTTAAAAAAAACCGTACATTTTCCTAGACATAAAATTAAGGCTAGAAATGGTGGGCAAAGTAGTTTATTAATCATAATACTCACGAAAGTAAATCCGACGCCAATGCATACCACATAGCCCCAACCCCCATCTGGGGGCTGAAGGGATTTCTTGTGATCCTTCAAATTATTTCCTTCAAGATGCGCGTACGCTTCATCCATTTTAAGCCGAAATTCAAATTCCCAAAAAATAAACACAACACTTAACTGCCCACTTAATAGAATACTTTTTAGAGCAAATATTTATATAAATTAAATAATTTTTTATAAGAAATTCATGTTAGATCGAATATTTTAATTCGATTTTAATTTACTATTATAATTTTACGTGAAAAAGTTTCATATTGATATATTGTTTTCTAGGGGACAACACGCGTCACGCGCCAATAAGAGTCAGCCCGCTTCTGCCTTTACGATATTCGTGAGGCAAAATAGGTAAGGCTGCGAGTCATTGGACTTAAATAAATACGTCATTCAACCCTGATGGCTCTCGGAGTTTATTCCCGACATTATCACTGGCGCTATCACATAATTAGGTATGTCCTTTTTTGACCTCCCTGGGTAGTTGTGAGCGCTGTGGTCTTTTAAATGGAAGGCGTCGAGTTCTATTCCCGACTGGGGAAATTTTGGTAAATAAAAATTCTAAATTCTGAAGTGTCTAGTGACTAGTCTAAAGTCTAGTCTGGTGGACAATATAATATACCTAGTTGATACCTGCGACTTCGTCCGCGTGGAATAAGTTTTTTCGATTCACGCGGAAACTCCTTAATTTTCCGGGATAAAAAGTCTATGCCTATGTCCTTCCCTGGGATACAATCTACCACTGTACCAAATATTATCAAAATCGGTTGAACAGATGGGCCGTGAAAGCGTAGCAGACAGACAGACAGGCAGACAGACAGACACACTTTCGCATTTGTAATATTAGTATGGATATATAATGCTATTTACCACGCTACTAACAGAGCCATGCCGCTAAACGATTTTCTTATTATATAGATATTAATATGCTTCTCACAAGAGACAAGATTAACTATTGTAAATCTCAATAGGCAATAGCTGCTGAGTGCTCATGGCTCAGAGGGTTCACTGAAATCCACATATTCGTAGGTTCACATCCCATCGGTTGGACCAATGACGAACTCTTGCTGCAAGAGTAGGTACACGCTGAGGGAAGGGCTGCGGAATATCACAACAATATCAGGTAATTTCAACACATCTTACGAGTGATTAGGTACTGTATATCCATACTAATATTATAAATGCGAAAGTGTTTCTGTATGTCTGTCCTGTCTGCTACGCTTTCACGGCCCATCTGTTCAACCGATTTGGATGAAATTTGGTAAAGGGATAGGCTGTATCCCGGGGAAAGACATAGACTTTATCCCGGAAAATTAAGGAGTTCAAATATTGGATAGAGGCAGGCGTTACTTTGCGGAAGTCCAATTAAATTAAAAAAGCAAATTAAAGTTCTGGTTCCTTCGTTCCTCCGGGAATCATAAAAAGTTATAATCCACGCGGACGAAGTCCGGGACGGGATAAAAAGCAGCCTATGTGCTAATCCAGACTATAATCTATCTCTGTGCCAAATTTCATGCAGATCCGTTCAGCCGTTCTGGCGTGATTGAGTATCAAACATCCATCCATCCATCCAAACTTACAAACATTTATAATATTAAGTATGGGTAGTATAGATGGTATTCTTGCTGCTACAGTGGATTTTGGCCAGTAGCGGAAGTATTACGAACTAATCAGAGGTGATCAATATTAAATATAATAAGGTCCATGATAAAGGTAAAAAATAGGCAGATGACTTCCAATAAAGGATCATTTATACATACATACATACATACCTAAGTATGTTTTCATTAACAAGAAACCGGTAGTCGCTATAGGTAGATAGTAAATACCTACGTAGTTATTATTATATAAAATATGGTAAGTAAAGGGTTCCTACAAACAGCCGGTTGCATCAGATTGCGTAACAGTCTCGAATATACCTACGTCGATCTACCTAGCGCAGTGGTTAGCGCTGTGGTCTTACAAGTGGGAGGTCCCGGGTTCGCTCCCTAACAGGGTCCATTTGTGAATTTATGATTTCTGAATCATCTCTGTTCAGCCCCCCGATTGTGTAAGGAAATTGTAATCGTAATCCTTTGTCAAACGTATAATTTATGCCTGCACGTCACAATACAGTTCGAGTACTTAATACGTTTCAAGCTGCTGTCAAATTATTACGATTTGCTTAGACAATTGGGCCTCTGATATGGTTGGAGGCCTCAGCCGTGGCTAGTTGCCAGTAGTAAGTAAGATCTTGGTAAGTATCTTGGTAGGTATCTACAATTCATTAGTATCTACTCTCACTAGTCATTTGACGACCTCCGTGGTTCGATCCCCGGCAGGGTCAATTTGGGAATTTATAATTTCTGAATTTTTCCTGGTCTGGCCTGGTGGAAGGCTTCGGCCGTGGCTAGTTACCAGCCTACCGGCAAAAACGTGCCGCCAAGCGATTTAGCGTTCCGGTACGATGCCGTGTAGAAACCGAATAGGGGTATGGGTTTAATATAACTGCCATGCCCCTAACAGGTTAGCCCGCTACCATCTTAGACTGCATATTCACTTACCATCAGGTGAGATCGCAGTCAAGGGTTAACTTGTAGTGGATGAAAAAAAAATACTAAAGAAGATATACTAAATATAGGTAGGTAGGATACCATGCAGCTCTGTGGAATGCTATGATGTTGCATTGTCGTTAATGAAGGCTGATACCTACTTATACTAACCTGTATGCCGTCAATTAAATCCCCAACTCAGAAAGGCCAAAAAGCGATATATTTTTTTGTGTTTTATCAACTACAAGTTAGCCCTTGACTGCGATCTCACCTGATGGCAAGTGATGATGCAGTCTAAGATGGTAGCGGCCTAGCCTGTTAGGGGTATGGTATGGTTTCAAATATCAATAAATATACCAGGAATTCATGATTGGCATACCTACTTATTCTTGAAGCGACAACTAATTTTGGCCATTAGTGAAAGAGTGTTAGCCAATCAGGGGTTAATGATTTCGTTACACTGCGAGTGTATCAATAATTATTATATTTACCATTAATGGGTCTCTGGCGCAGTCGGTGACTTATCGTCATCGATATTATAAGAATTGGTCATTAGGTACCTACTCATTCAAATTCAATTCCACGACCTCACGCTAAGTACTCAAACCTTACTAATACTAGGCTGTCGATAGTCTTCTATTAAGAAATGACTGAGATAAAATGTTAATCCATTTCTAATAGCTATTTATCACGCTATAATTGTAACAATCAATTATTTATGAATAAGAAATTACTTTATAATTTATGTAGCTAATAAATATTACATTAGCTTTTTAAATTAAAGCTATAAAAATCCATACTTACTAATTTGAAACTGTGTCTGTCTGTCTGCGGCCCATCTTTTCCAAGCCAACCGATTTTGTTGAAATTTGGTTCATCCCGGAAACTTCAGAAGCTCCCGCGGGGATTAAAAAAATTTACACGGACGAGGTCGCGGCCATCATCTAATTACTAAGATTTCCAATATTAATTAATTTTAATCAATACAACAACCTACCATTGAAAGGATTTTGCCTTGTTGACACGCCCTGGCATCGCTTGGGTGGAGTTACTTAAAATCGTTTCTACTTTATAGATACCCATTCATCATCATCATTTTTTATCATGAGCATAAGTCTCCTCTCGGAATGCGAAGGGTTTTGGCCACGGACTGTACAGTTTTTTTTTTAATTTGCATATAGGCTAGCGCTTGGCTACACAGACCTGCTTGTGATGCAGCCTAGAAGGCCAATCAACTCTTGATTTGAAGGTAGATACCTACCTATATTAAAAGATGTGGGGAAAACGGAAGCTGGAAGGACATTCCATATTCTAACGGTATGAATTAAAATTTAGGAATTGCTTAAAATGCACTTAACTACCTAACTCCAAAAATTTAAGAGTAGGTAATTGAATCACACAAAGTCTTTTACTTATAATTTAAATCCATAAAGAAAAGGCCTTTTCAAACAATTCCTTAGTTTCTGCTTTCACGAAGTTACTTACGAATTCTGGTGGTCATTCATCCGTAGGTAAATGGCAATGAAACCAATGAAATAAGTTAATCCGCTTAAATACGTTTCTATGTGAAAATGGCCCGTGTCGAGGATAAGGAAATTGTCTATTGACCTTATTTTTACATTTATTTTCGTTTCATGTTACCATATAGCCATTGACGAAGTACTGACTAGTCTTAGGTACCTATTAATTCCCCTTTTCCAACCAACAAGACGTACAAGCTTGAGCTACTTTATGGAAACGTGCGGGATTTGAATCTGCTATTGTAAATTCATAAGACTTGCAGTTATCTACCAGTACGCTTACTCATTGCAAATACGATGCAATGAGTATTAACATTGCAAATACGATGGATCGACGTGAGAGCTCACCACGCCAAGCGTCAAAGTAAAATGGACCCAAAAGCTCTTGTTTTAAAGTCACAAATTCAGCGTTTGGAGCGCTAGCTGTGAATAAATACACGAAATGATGAAATGAGCTCTAAACCAATGTAGTTAAGGTTCATTTTACTTTGGCGTGGTCAGCTCTCAAGTCGATCAATCGTATTTGCAATTTGGTTAAAACTCAGAGTAAGCGTACAGTAGCGTGCACGACATAGAGGTATAGAAGCATTATTACCCTAGTTAAAAAGCTCAATGCTTATTTTGCATCATGCTGTGCCTGAAAATATGTAGGTATTACCTAACCAATGCCTACCCTGGATCAAACACTACACGCCACTATCTACAACCTCGTACACCAACTGAATGCAATACTATAAATTAATCACCGCGCCTGAAGAAATATTGGTGAGAAATCACTATTCACTAACGCAGGCGAATTTTAAATTATACTATCGGATTTTCTTGGAGTCAAGCTAACAGATAGAATAAGAAAGAAATATTTAAGGGACCAGACGAAAGTGATTGACGCTATTAGACAAGCGAGGAAGCTAAAGTGGAAGTGGGCTGGGCACATTATGCGACAGCGAGACAACAGGTGGACGTGGGAAAGCACAGTCTGCAGGTGTCCACGATACATAACGCGTCACCGTGGCCGGCCGCGCACCCGCTGGCGAACTGAACTGGAACAATTTGACGGCCTCGGCGTACTATGGACACGTCTGGCTGCATGTAGAGATCACTGGATGAAGAGGGGGGAGGCCTTTACCCACGTTTGGGATGACCTCTAAAAATGAGAAAAAAAAATTGAAATATGAGAAAAAAAAATTTAAAAAAAATTATAAGCTAATAATAATATAAAAGCTTTAGAGGTAGGCTTTAATAATAATAATAATAATATACCTTAGTCGGATAAAATATATCTCATTTATGTACCAACACTTATTACAAAATATCGCATAGAATCAAGCGATAATCTTCTATTCTATTGGGTACCTACTAACCGAAGCGCGCGACTTTGGATTGAGGATTTTTGGTTCCCCCAGGAACTCTTTTTCCAAAATGGCCAAATTTCATCCAGATCCGTTCAGCCGTTCTGGCATGATTGAGTAACAAACATCCATCCATCCATCCAAAGTTTCGCATTTATATTATTGGTATAGAACTATAAAATAATAATCACATGCAGTCTTCGTTCAGTGTTCTACCACAGTCCACACGACATACCGAACCAATGAGCGTGGCAACCTTGTGAGGTTGTCACCAAATCAACTCATGTTTCTGATACTAACTGCTAGGTATTATCTGTGTGAATCGCGGATAAATAATTAATGAACAACCTGATCACATTTTCACGGAGTTAGCGGAATTATTTCACGGAACTTATCTTATAAATCCACTCACTTAATATTATAAATGCGAAAGTGTGTCTGTCTGTATGTCTGTCCGTCTGTCTGTCTGTCTGTCTGCTACGCTTTCACGGCCCACCTGTTCAACCGATTTTGATGAAATTTGGTACAGGGATAGGTAGTATCCCGGGAAAGGACATAGACCCAGAAAATTAAGCAGTTCCCGCGGGAATCGAAAAAACTTAGTCCACGCGGACGTTAATATTAATTTAACAGCGTTATCTGCACTCCAAATAAAACAAAATATTTTCAAACAATAATAACTTTAATAGATTTTATATCAGTTCATTCCTTTTAAAAAGTCTTGCTTTTTTACAGCTGGTAACTATTATAACAAATTACAGTTATTATTAAAGCAGTCAAAAATACCGAACATTTTCCACGTAAACCAAACTAAGACAGATCTGCAGGTCTAGTGGGAGCATTTTAATTTTTTACGTATTCAATCGCGACACGATTGACGTAGTGAGCATTCGATCGCATTAGCGTCAAAGTCAAATGGACCCAAAAGCTCTTGCTTTAAAAGTCACAAATTCAGCGTTTGGAGCGCTGGCTGTGAATAAATACACGAAATGATGAAATGAGCTCTAAACCAATGCAGTTCATTTTACTTTAACGCTAATGTGATCGAACGCTCACTGCGTCAATCGAATTCGCAATGTAAAAACTCAGAGTAAGCGTACATACAGATATCAAGCGCTTGGCAATTCCACACGAGTATACAAGGTGTAAGGTAAATGGTATAACATACCGGCGGCTACCCATGCAATTTTGACGTTATAAACACTATGGTACAGTTAAAAAGTCAAAATTAATTATCAAAAACTTCCATACAAAATTAATTAGTTAATTATGGAAAATAAATTTTGGCAACCCTGTGGAGTCCTTTGTTCCTTCTACACCTAAAGTCAGAACTATACTACGAGCGATAATATAATCATTATTATCGTATCGTTATGCAATTTGGCAATTCATTACAATTTGCAAATAATTGAAAGAAGAAACTATACAGAATAATTAATTATTAATCAAAACTTAAACGAAGTAAGTCGAGAAATTAATCACAGGGAAAGGCGGCTCATAAAGTAAGGATAAGTGACTGACTTCGACTTACGAAGTCCGATACTAGTCGGGCATTTTTTTACAACAATACGTAAGTTCTAGCCGGGCTTTTGCTATGAGAATTTAATTGCATGCCAAATAATAATTACTTTACTATCGCGACTGGATTTTATCGCAAAGCTCGCGCTGGCAACGAGGCTTAACATACGTCGTATTGTTCGCAGTTCATTGATATTGAATCAGCTGTTTTAAGGGATGCCACCTCGACATTTATGCTAAAATTTTGAAGTCCACATAACTCCCCCAGGATATGAGCTACACGTCTTATGTCATTTTTCCAATATATCTATACACTATCTAACATGGGTAGCCGCGGGTATGTTATACTAATTACCTTACACCTTGTATATCCGACCAGAGGGCACAATTCCGTAGGTAAATACCTACAAATCGTGGTTAACGTTGCCGCTATACGTGACCGACGTCCGACAATAAGTCACGTCGGGTGAATCGATTTTATTGGACAAACAAGTGAATATAATTAAAATTATTAATAAATACGACTGCTCTGCCGTAGCCCGTAACTATCTACTACTTAACGATACCACAGTCATTAATTACCTATGGAATCTTGTTCACATTTTTATTAAATGATATTTTTTTGGGAATCACTGGATATTGAACTTTAGTGTTTTATATTTTTGGAATCTACTCATCATTTTCTAGATGATGATTATATACCTACCTAGATAATCTTATTTTCGAAAAAAATATCAACTTTAGTCTTTAATGCGGGACCATGGTGACCCCATCGATTTTTTTTAAATTTTACTAGCCTATGTCACCCGGAATAAGCTAGCGATTGTAACGATACCTCATTTATCAAAATCGGTTCAGGCGTATAGAAGTTATGGTGGAATATACAAACTCACATACATACATGCACCCTGAAAACAATATACTCCTTTTTTCAGGCAGTCTATAAGTTCTATAAGGCGTTCTATTAAGTTTGCAAAGCCCATAAGATATTATGTCAAAACTACATACAGATGTCTAAAAAAATATTATAAAAGAAATGCCTAAAATATCTTCTCTTCTCTTAAATCTTATATAAAAATATTTATATAAAAAATTGTAGAGATATGATAGTACTTATTAATTCTTGATTCTATCTTGATTTACCAAGGAATCATGTCATGGTCTTTATGTGACTAATTTTGAAGTTTCGTACTTCACAATAAAGTTTAAAACTAGTTAGTATTAAATTCTTCTAAAACATACGAGTAGTCATGGTTGCGCTAAAATTCTACATAATTATTATTTTCCGAATAATAAATAGAAAGCCGCCGTTCAAATATCTCTCTTAAGTTAACTCAAAATAAGTCAAAAAAGCTCCGCTTGAATCAAAATTTGATGTTTTAAATTTACCTAAATAATTTTAAACAATTGTGGCAAGCACTACTTTTGACCTGAAAATTTATCATAGCTCAGACTTTAAGGATGAAATATACTAACGTTTTGTGTTGTATCACGCTTCAAAAGTATTTAGCATGGTTAGAGACACGATATTGGTGTGGTGGTTCTCTTTAACCATAAATGTATGAAACGATGTGCTTCTGAAGTGTCACGACACAACACGACACTCAGTATTTACAACTAACGAGTATTATGTTTAATCGAATTTACCACTATTTTTAGGGTTCCGTACCCAAAGGGTAAAAACGGGACCCTATTACTAAGACTCCGCTGTCTGTCTGTCTGTCTGTCTGTTTGTCTGTCTGTCTGTCTCCAGGCTGTATCTCATAGACCGTGATAGCTAGAAAGCTGAAATTTTCACAAATGATGTATTTCCGTTGCCGCTATAACAACAAATACTAAAAATTAAAAAAATATATATATTAAGGGGGGTCCCCATACAATAAACGTGTTTTTTTCGTATTTTTTTGCTCAATATTAAAAACGGTAACAGGTAGACGGTTCAAATTTTCACAGAATATTAACTTGTATGTTACCTTTCAAAATAAATAATTAAATATTAATAAAGTAAATATTAAAGGGGGGCTCCCATACAACAAACGTAATTTTTTGATATTAACAGTAAACCTAGTAACAAAGTTAGTTTTGCGGTTCATTAACAAAGGTAATTATACCTACTTCTTGAGTACGGAACCCTCGGTGCGCGAGTCCGACTCGCACTTGGCCGGTTTTTTAGAATTTTGAGCATCAACTCTATTAAACTTGAAAGTAGCAAATCAGTAGAATTCGCTGAACAATAATAGCAACACCATTCAACCAACGGTTAACTACAAATAAAATGAAAATAAAATAAATTGTCCAAAATTCATACATGATATTATTATTAAAATATAAATACATAATCAATAAATCATTTGATTTGACTCATGTTGAAATTGTAAAAAAATCTCTATAACTAAACAAAACTAAAAAATCGGCCAAGTGCGAGTCGGACTCGCGCACCGAGGGTTCCGTACTCAAGAAGTAGGTATAATTACCTTTGTTAATGAACCGCAAAACTAACTTTGTTTGTAGAGGTTTACTGTTAATATCAAAAAATTATGTTTGTTGTATGGGAGCCCCCCTTTAATATTTACTTTATTGATATTTAATTATTTATTTTGAAAGGTAATATACAAGTTAATATTCTGTGAAAATTTGAACCGTCTACCTGTTACCGTTTTTAATATTGAGCAAAAAAATACGAAAAAAACACGTTTATTGTATGGGGACCCCCCTTAATATATATATTTTTTTAATTTTTAGTATTTGTTGTTATAGCGGCAACGGAAATACATCATTTGTGAAAATTTCAGCTTTCTAGTTATCACGGTCTATGAGATACAGCCTGGAGGCAGACAGACAGACAGACAGACAGACAGACAGACAGACAGACAGACAGACAGCGGAGTCTTAGTAATAGGGTCCCGTTTTTACCCTTTGGGTACGGAACCCTAAAAACAAGATTTGAGCGTAAGTTTAACTGTAAGTTACGCTTCTTTACTAAAAACCTAAGTAGAAACTCGCTTAAGATAAAAAGAACCTTTAGCAATGATGTAGCCGTACTTAATTTAAGTATTATTAAAAAACTTAAGCTAAAATACTTAAGGTAAAGTATTATTAAAATACTTAAGGTTAAAGAATTTAAATATAAATAAGTAGCGTAAAAATGTACCAAATCCTGATATTAACGAGTCAATAATTGTATAAATGTGCTATTTCTTTTTCGTAATTAAAAATACTTTAGAATTCTTATCAATTAAGAAGAATTTACAGCGACTTGTTCTAAAATAATAGTAAGCGAGAATGAGTAAAGGTCATTGTAAATACATAATATTTAAAAGAAAGAGCATTTTAAAATTCAAGTAGGTAGACTAGCATTGGATATATTCTTAATTATCTCATAGATAAACTAACAATTAGTTATTGTTAGCTAACGTCTAATACAGCTGCAGATACATTACCGTGTTGTGCTTTGTCGCAAATACTTATGAATAACTCAGAGCGGTCAAGTAACCACTATGATTTATGATTTATGTTTAATAAAACGCCACGACAGATCATTGTTCATGTCTTCATATGAATCGCCATCGAATGTATGTATCGCCTCACAATACACCACAACACAGCTATGTTCTTGCGCCTTTATTCGGCTTTCATAATGCGTACTATAACTAAAATATGCCAAATAAAAATAAAATAACAATAAAACAAAGCATTTAAAACATCTTGTGATAACCTGTTTTAAGCTGGTCGCACATTAAGAGCGACCCGCAAGAGTTGTATTTAAAACAAAGCTACATGGCACGACATTTAGGCAAAATGATTTAAAATAATGTATCAATAATCGGCGGACTTAATTTATTAAGTAATTATTAAAAATACAAATCATTAAATTCTAAATTAAACCTAAATTAAAAACTAAAAACTAAACATTAAAAATATCATCTATCCCGCTGCAATGAGGCAGTGTGCCCAGGACGCTGGCTGCGTTACCCCGCTGAATAGCCAAACTTATATGTTGGCCGAGGTAACTGCCAGCCCTCCGGTCACCTGTGGACTCTGTGAGACGAGAAGATAGATCCTTAAAAAAGGATCTAGCATCTTCGCCCCACGACCCCAGGGTTTCAACACCAAAAGGCACAAAAATGAAATTATTTTCAATAATTTCATACTTGCGCCTCTTGGCTCTTTCTGCATTAGTGGCCGCCGCCCCCGCTGTCATGGAGGACGCCTGCAAGTGGGATAACGCTAGCGTATCCACGCATGTGGCATCCCAAACAAGCGACCTTCCTTGCTTCCACGGAACAAGAGTCATCCCGTCAGGTCTCTTACCATCACTGCGCGCCAATAAGATAGCATAGTAGATAGGACTTAATAGCATAATCTTTAGCATGCCGCATTATTAATAATATTAATAAAAATCTTTATTTATTCAAACAGAATGGACAATTTCCTTAAATTACCCTGGACCCCCAAACTAGGCGATGCGACATTGTATGTCGCATCGCCTTAAGAACCACACAAGTTGCACACAATTATTTACCTTTACAGTCCTAATGCTGAAGATACCCGCATTTATTTGCCCAATATGCGACCAAATATAGCTCAGTGATTCGCAATTTCAGAACTGCGAAAAGTCTGTCAGAAGACTTCCTGTCGCAGTCATTCTGCGAACTTTAAAAGAGTCTGCTCCAGCTCCGGAGCACATTTTTTTCTGAAAGACATTGTCTGAAAATAATATGTGGCCAGCCTAACATCCCGCCTCTAGTTTGCGATCAACTGATTGCTAATTAGAGCAATTCTTCAAGTACAACCTCGCACTAAGTACTCGTATGTACAGTGTATTGTACTATATTTGTACCACTTTACGCCGTCTGGTGAACGCCAGAACGTATTCTACTCCCCAAATCACTACGCATGACATGATCATTGCGTTCTGTACGTGGATGCAAATAGCAAAGCTACCTGTGTAGTCTCTAACGTAACCTGAAAACAAAGAATATCCCTGATTACAACAACTGCAATGACGAGCTCATTTCCAAAACGTACTATATATCTGTTTTTTTACATTTCGGTATTCCTTCATGTTGGATTGTGTTATCTACGCAAAAAACGGAACAAAAACAATCTACCTAGGCAGCATGAATAAGTACACACGTAGTGTTTTTCCTTAACTTGAAAGTATGTAAACAAAAATAGCGGATCGTCGGACAAAGGTCGTCGCTTGAACAATTTGTTTACCTTTTCTATGCTCTAAGTAAAACTTGACTTGGGTGTTAAAAAAAAAAAAAAATACGCGCCGAATTGAGAACCTCCTCCTTTTTTGGAAGTCGGTTAATAAGGCGTCCGTAAAATTCTTTCTTGGTGAATGTAGGTACAAAACAAATAGGATATGCCTGCCTCGGTTATATTATCTTCTTAAGCATTTAAAATACGACCCGCGCTCTACTTAATATAAAACCTGCGTACCTACATAATTTCAAGTTTCAAAACTCAACCATTTTCCGATATAGATAGATAATTGTCTAAATATATAAAAGGAATATTGTCTAGTGACTGCCTCGTTGGTCTAGTGGTTGGCATGTTCGAATGCAGCCGACGAGGTCCCGGGTTCGAGTCCCGGGTGGGGCCATAATTGAGTATTGGGTTTTTCTGACTAAAAATTCTCAGTACTAGCCCGGAGTTAGGAAGTTGGCGGTGTTTCACCCCGGTTAAGCCGTCGGTCCCGGTTACTATCCCTAACATGATAATAGCCTTTAAAGCCCGCCAATCCGCATTGGAGCAGCGTGGTGGGTCTAAGCTCTAATTCCCTCTCTCCTAGATGAGAGTGAGGCCTGTGCTCAGCAGTGGGACGTTAATGGGCTGTAGTGGTATAAAAGGAAAAGGTGACCGACTGCCTAACGGATCTATCAACGCACAGCTCAAACCACTGGACGGATGGGGCTGAAATTTGGCATACAGATAGCTCTGATTACGTAAGCTTAAGGTAAGAAAGGATTTTTGAAAATTCAACCTCTAAAGGGGTAAAACATTGGATTAAAGTTTGTACGAAAATCTAACTTTACGTGAGCGAAGCTGCGGGCAAAAACTAGTCATAAATATAAACGAAAAATCTGCTTAAGGTGCACTAGTTAACACTTATCACCTGAAACATGATTAACTTAAATGTTAATTATTTTTTATACAAAAAGAAAAACTTACCAATAAGCGGTCCACTAAGCATAACTAAGACCCCCTTGCTAACCATATGAAGGCCGAAAGCGGCGGGTAGTTTCTCCAAGGGACAGTACTCCGATATGGTGAGGGTTAGGTTACTGAGGCACATGCCTCGGAAGAACCCGCATATTGACAGCCAAATCAAAAGGGAGGTCCATTCCGTCTGCTCAGCTAGAACTGAAATAAAATGAAACTCTTTAATTAACGTTTTTAATTAAAATATTGCTCTAAAATAGCACACTACGCGACGAATAGCTGATAAACATCGATAGAAATTGGTGCCAACCAGGAATGTTATGAATCTCCGTAACCGAAGCTATCGGATATCTGAAATAAAAATATATCCCTAACCGTAACCGAATCCGATTTCGAGGTAGTATTAGGGTTCCGTAGTCAACAAGGAACCTTTATAGTTTCGGCATGTCCGTCCGTCTCAGAGACTATTATACCTAGTACTAGAAAGCTGTAATTTGGCATGGAACATATTTTATTAATCACTTCGAGAAAAAAAAAGTTTTACGCAGAAATTAGTTGGCTGCGGGCTTGATGCTAATGGTATAACGTTATGTGCATAAAAACCAAAACTAAACTAACTTGATCTCGTCACGGCCAAGAAGAAACTTGACACGAAGAATATCATCTTCTTAGTTAATTTTGTTCTATCAAAAATCGGCGGCAACACCAATCGTACACTGATATCAGATATGGCAGTTATAGACAGACAGAATGCCGTGTCATCCATATTATAACCTAAATTACTAATAAAGAATGGCATCAACATCCTAAACTGTTGCTCCCCACTCCAAAACATTGATACGCCAAGTAAAAGATTCAAGAAGGACCAATCTTTCAATAGATCTAAGTCCATAAGTCTAATGAACTTTTTCAAAAAACCTAGCGTCTCTTTCTCTTCCCCTGGCGCCTTCATTTGTATCGCATTGTCTTGAGCTGCCTGGAAAGAAAAACTATATTTTAACTTCCATGAAAAGTATTATCTTCTTCTTATACGAGTATATAAAAATCCATTACTGTTCGTTTGTCTCGCTAAAACTCGAGAACGGCTGGGCCGATTTAGCTGATTTTGGTTTTGAAATGTTTGTCGTAGTCCAGGGAAGGTTTAAACGGTGAGAAAATATGGAAAAATTGCAAGGAAGATAGGGCAGGACAACGTCTGCCGGGCCCGGTGACCAATCATTTGGCAAAAAACAAATAACAAATTTTCATTTCACAAACAACGTTTCCCAAAATTATGAATCATATATTTTAATCGTTATAAAACTTTTGGTCCTATAAATAATTCACCTGACAAAATAATTGACAGATAAATAATCATTTCATAAAATATAATTTGACAAACAATTGATTTATGAATCGTGTTATTTAATAAAACAACTTAAAGCATATTTCTTTTTTGATAAAATGAATTGTTTGATAAATACTGTAAGAGTCTTCTGGCGTAGCCCGTTTTAAAAAGTTGACATTCTTGGGTCGAAATCTGAGCACTCAGACTCCACGCAGTCTTGTCTGTCCTACCCCTAGAGTGTTTTTGTAAAGCGCGTAGCCAGAAGCTGGCGAAGGAGGTCCTGAATGAAGCGAGCCTACGAGGTCGAGTGGTTTTCCTAGCTTCTCCACTTCCTTTTTAAACACCACTCCCGCTCATGCAAGAGCGAGCGAAGCGAGTTTGGGACTGGGGGCACTCCGACTCGGATAGTTTAGATGACGAAGATGGCGGGGTCTTTTAGACCCCGCCATCCTCTTCGTGGTTATTTACTTTTTATACCACCCAGAAATAAGGAGCCTTGGAGTTGGTGAGAGGGAGAGGGAGAGAACCCATATCCTTAACATTATCCAGCCAGAGTTCGGTAGACCTAGGTGAGTATGTGTAAAATCCGAATTAAATTTTATTTTACTTATTATTCGAACTTTACCCAAAACGTTTGGGTAAACCTAAGCTAAACTATGGCTAATGGCAAGATAAGCTATGGCTAAGTAAACCCGTGTAAACCTAGGTTTACTACATCTTCTAGCATTACCCGTAACATACGAGTATATATTCATATCATAAAAAATCTCATAAGAAATCAGAGGTATGCCCGCGAATGGTAAAATAAGCTTCGTATTTTGTGTGAGTGCCATAAATAAGTCAGTACAAACCGTGTACGGGACGGGGACGTGAAGGGTTGACAATTAACACGCTTCACTCGGTTCGCACGCCCTCACAAAAGCTCATCTCACGTCTCACGGACTGTACTTTCTTGCGTGCTAATTTGCGTACATGATGGCGATGCATGATCTAAATAATATATAAAAGAAAACGGTGACTGACTGATTGACTGATCTATCAACGCACAGCTCAAACCACTACACGGATCGGGATGAAATATGGCATACAGATTTGATGACGTAGGCGTCCGCTAAGAAAGGATCTAAAGGCTATAATATAGCTTATGCAGGTTTTTATTATCTAAAACGAATACTTTACCAAAATTTCAAGTCTCTAACTTGTTTCCAACCCCTATTTCACCGCCTTTGGGGTAGATTTTCGTAAAATAGCCTATACAGGTTTCAATTATTTAAAACTAATAACTTAAGCAGATTTTCATGTAAGTACCTATGTAAAGTTTAAAACATAGGATTTTCATACAAACTTTCAACCCCCATTTCAGCCCGTGAAGGGTAAATTTTCTCAAAACCGTTTACTAACTGATGTCTGCGCCATAGAAGGAATGAGACATGGTGATACAGAGTGAGTGAGTGAGTGGTATAAATATATCACCGGTTGTAACTCAAACCGGAATTGTTTTAGTGAGTTACAACCGGTGATATTATATTTTATAGACTATAGTTAAGTATAATGAATTATATCACTCATGATAGTTTAAAAGCTAAAATGAGTGAGTGGTATTTCGCTTTTGTTGATAATAATTTATAAGATCACAGATACTTTTCTCGTCCTAGCCTCCTCGCTCATACTGCTGCTAGAGGTCACCCTCTGCATCGCGGCCACAGACGCGGCAGTTGTCAACCCTATACCCAGTTGGGAGTTCATTTCAAAGTCCTGTAACGGTTTGTCACAGGTCTTTGCTCTTGGAAGACCGACTGTCCTCACGGATGGATGGTTCATGTTGCCATGGGAACGCTGTTTGGTAAGCTTCGGCATGGCTTTGGGATGCGTTACGAGTGGATTTATCACAAACTTGCCATCTGCTTCTTTATCGCTTTTGTGAATGCACTCAATTTCCTGCAAAGAAAGAAATCTAAAATGGTTTGAAGATAATGTACGATTAACAAACAAGACAATGTTAACAGCAAACACGGCATATTATATTTTGCTTGGTACATTAGTAGAAAGTACTCGTAGTTTCATTTTTAATAATGCACACCCAAAGACTCATCAGTTTTGATATAATTATCAGGATATTCCAAATTACTCACTAAGTTTCGAACTTTCTTTCCTATTTAATTAAAATTTCTGAATCTTGATTCTGAATTTCTGCCTGTTTTTTTTGCCGATTTTGCGTTCTGGTACGATGCCGTGTAGAAACAGATTTAGGGGTATGGGTTAATTAGAACTGCCATGCCCCTAAGCCCGCTACCATCTTAGACTGCATCATCACTTACCATCAGGAGAGATCGCAATCAAGGGCTAACTTGTAGCGGATAAAAAAAACACAATGTCTATAGGTAAACTAACCTTTACAAGTTGCATCTCACAATCCACTGGCTCATCTATAAGATGCCGCTTGACTGGCTGCAATAAGCACGATCCCAAAACAGCGTGGAAGGCCATACCTCCCAAGATCACCACAGTCCATCTAGACCCGTATTCTGTGAGCAATATTTTGACCAACTGAGGCATGACCATGAGGCCGAAACCCGTCCCAGCCATGGACAGACCGACAGCCTGGCCACGCTTTTTTGAGAAGTAGTGATTTATTGAAACAAATGACGATGATGACGCGAGGCCCACTCCAAACCCTGGAATAAGTATGGTTTATCTTAAATACCTAAATTTAAATCAATGGAGAAATTTACCATTATTTTTTCTACATTTATTATGAAAATTACGACAAATGAAAAGTTATGGAAGTTTAAATTTGCGCTTGCAAGACGAGAGACGAGACGTCATAGTTCCATATCCCTAACCGACTTTATAAAGCCGCATAAAAGAAATAAATGGACTTAATGTGACTTAATTTAATTAAAAGCACTTAATTTGTGTGTGAAGATAATTTTGGAGTATTCAAACTCGGCTAGGTATTAAAACTCACTCACAAAATATCTCACTCGAGTAAGATACAGCAATCGGTGTACATTAAATAATTGAACATTTAAATCGTCATTTCTCAGTCATTTATTGATGGATTTAACTCATTTAAAAACAAAAGGCACTGATTATGGCACTGAATAATGGTAAGCGCATGACTTGAGGACGGCTGGACCGATTTGGCTTATGTTTTTTAATGTTCGTGATAGTCCGAATAAGGAAAAGAAAAATTGGAAAAGGTAAATTGGAAAATTTGGGAAATACTCAAAGTGTTTCTATAGGTTTTTGCTTGGTTTTTAGGGTTCCGTACCAAAATGGTAAAATGGAAACCTTATGGTGCGACTTTCTCCGTCTGTCTGTCCGTCCGTCACACTCGATTATTTCAGTAACTACCGAAGCTATCGACATGAAATTTGGAATAGTTGTATATATTAGTGGCCCAAAGACACTGGAATTAAAAAAAATTGGAAATTATTTTTGTTATTATTTAAAAAGGGGGGAAAATCGGAGGGTTGAAATTTAAAAGTGAGATAACTGTACTGTGTGGGGTATCATATGAGAGGGTTTACTTTGTACATTCTAAAACAGATTTTTAATTATTTTTAGTCATGATAGTTTTTGATTTATCGGGGAAAAAGTCTAAAAAAATACCGTTCCCCCCCCCTTATCTCCGGAGTTTACCAATCGAAAAATCTGAAATAATTATGGTCAATAGGAATTTATGTATATTTTACAGGAAAACTATAGCCAATGCTCTAACTAGCATAGTTTTTTTTATATTAACAGTAAACCTCTACAAACAAAGTTAGTTTTGCGGTTCATTAACAAAGGTAATTATTACCGTTTTACATCTTTGGTCGTTACAGTTTTAGTCGTGTTACATCTACAGTATTACGAACGAATCTTAAAAGTACCTAGCTAAAACTACCTTTTACAATTTTTTTTTTTTTTTTTTTAATACGTCATAAATCGTAAACTACAATTTACCTTTCATACAATCAACTCAAATATTTAAAATAAAAATATTTTTAATAATTTAAAACTTACTACAGGTTTGTACGGAACCCTCGGTGCGCGAGTCCGACTCGCACTTGGCCGGTTTTTTTGTATGAACTCGGGACAGGACAACGTCTGTCGGGTCAGTTTTTAATTCGAGATAATAATTTGACATTTCAAGTTTTGCATTTGTTTCCATTTCATAAATAGGGTAAAGTCCGGATGCCTCGGTGGCTCGCCTTGCTTTCAAATAATCTATTAACTTCCCAAAATTGCAACAAAAAATTAATAGTAATAGCAATATTCATCACGCTGCGAAGCCTAAAGAGAGGATCACTTCCCCTGGAACGAGCCCATAAATGGGCGTCGCACTTGAGAGGAACAGGCGTGGGTTCTACTTGTAAGTAGTTCCCGGGGCCCCTCATTACGAGCTGAGGACGGTCACCGAGGGGGTTTTAGCGGGTAGAAATCCCACATAACCCGTTAACAAAAAAAAGTAGTATTTTGGAGCTCAGGCACTAGTGCACCACAACATATTTTGTCCCTGCAGGTCGCCGTGCGAAACAGTTAATTCACAGGTGATTACGTTGTTTGACATCTTGCTTGTTATTTACTAAGATAATTTATATACTTAATGTGGTGGAACCCTTTATGCGCGAGTCTGATTCTTTTTTTTTATTATTGTTTTGAGGTTTCATTGTTAAACTTTCTACTTTATAATAGGTATCATTTTTACTGTTGCAAGTTACTTGCACAATCAGATTCTCCTAGCTAGACTAGAAAGTAGGTATATTTTTATCTATACCTACTGGAAACCGGGCTATTTTAAGAATTGATATTTGCGTACGACTGTTTTTATAAAAATATCTTGCATTCCAATTACTGACTAAGCTATACAAAAGATAAACACGGCTGTTGTGTAAACATATACAAGTTTATTAAAATAGCATCATAGCTATAGATACCTACTAAAACATAATATTATATAATATACTAGTGTTTCGCTCTGTGCGCGAGCTGCTAAAGCAGCTCGCGAAACCTATTTCACTATCTTCGGGTAACTGCGACGCGAGAATGATCAGCGCCTTTTTTAATATATTTAAATAGGTAAATACAACGGCAGTAGCTGTGGACACTTCGACATTGATTTGATAGTTGTACTGAGACGTGAGGCGGCTTTGTATGAAACTACCCAACGATCATTGATTTTAATGTTCCTACCTCTATATGTTATTTCAGCTAACTGCCTCAAAAACGGAAAAATCAAAAATTTGAAATCACTACAGCTCGGCCGCCATCTTGTTTTTCCAATTTTTTTATTGATTGTTTACTAATTTCTTCAACAGTTGCGAGTTTTAACGAAATCGGTTGGGAAACAAAAGAGTTGCAAGGATCACGTCGGCCGCCATCTTGTTTTTCCGAAATGTCATAATTTTTCCTTAGGTACTCGAATCCCGCACTCGAACACATCTCTCGTACATCATTGTATTGTTTTCTGTCTCTTTCCGTTTCAAAATCTTGCATAGTTCTACACTTGTAGTCTCTTCAATATTTGCCATATATTTTCTATGAAAAAAAAAAACCGCCATCTTGAATTTTTTTCCTGTTCATCAAGTAGACCTTCAGGTCCTGATCATCTTTTGCCAAGAAACCACACTTCCATCTTTTATACTTTCTGAGATAGACACCAAATAAATTTGTATGGCAGCCATCTTAAATCCGCCATTTTGAATTTTATTTTTGCTCATTGTCTATTGGATGAAGTTTCTAATGACATTTGGTCGAGCACCCCCCACCTATCTTCAATACCTTGGCCGTGCTCTTAACCTGTCTCCGAAATCCTCAATCATCAGGTGTCTCCATATTTTTCTTCAAGTTAAATTTTCTGACTTCTATAAGAAGCCATCAGTGAAAAAAAAATTTTTCATACAAAATTTTACAGGAGGAAGATTTTGGGGAAAATCTCGAAAACTTTCCCAAATGTGGCAACACTGTTTAGATACCTCGATACTGCCGGTCGAGATACACAATCGATCCATACATTTCAACTTTCCCAAATGTTGCCAACTGTCTCAAAATCGTGATCGAAATTTTCAAAAACACAAAAAGAATACAAAATGGCCGCCACCTCGTTTCACATAAACATTTTACTTAGTTTCATAATGTTTCCGTAAACTACAGGATATACCGCTCCTGATGACGTTTCAATTTTTCATCTCGCTCGCACCCAGCCGAAATGATTGCTCCTGAAAAGAGACCATGTCGAAAATCACTTTTTCTTTGATAAATTCCAGTGTTGCCAGACCTCGGCGACGAAAATACCCAAATGTCATTCGTACAAGTGGGACACATGGTTGCTCGTACTCGAACTTTGCAAAAAATACGTATTTCGATTTTTTTATTTTTGGGGTAAATCTTGAAAACTTCCCGAGAAATGGGGTAATTTTTTTCCCCAATCCATACCTCGAGTCAGTACACACAATCGCCCACTAGAAGTCGAAACGATCCGACATTGCCAACTGTGAGAAATTTGAATTTTTAAATTGCGTTTTTTCGTACCTCAAACCGAACGGCAGCCACGACAGCCGCCATCTTGAATTTTTGAAAACTACTCCCATTCTGTCAAAATACAGGATAATTGTAGGCGAAAAAAGGAAAAAATATTATGCTCGACCACGCCGTTTCGGATCTGTGGCGCCGCGGTTCGGGGTCGAAAAATCAAAAATTTCAAAACACTACGGCTCGGCCGCCATCTTGTTTTTCCAACTTTTTCCACTTTTTCTATAGATCGTTTACTAATTTCTTCAATAGTTGCGAGTTTTAACGAAATCGGTTGGAAAACAGAAAAGTTGTGAGAATCACGTCGGCCGCCATCTTGTTTTCCGAAATGTCAATAGTTTTTCCTTTCCCTCATCCCGCACCCGAACACATCTCCCGTACATCATTGTATCGTTTTCTGTCTCTTTCTAGGAGAAACAATTCTGTCAATGAGTGAGTGAGTGAGTGGTAATTGAGCTATAATATATAGTATAATAACTAGTGTTTCGCTCTGTGTGCGAGCTGCTAAAGCAGCTCGCGTAACCTATTTCACTATCTTCGGGTAACTGCGACGCGAGAATGATCAGCGCCTTTTTTAATATATTTAAATAGGTAAATACAACGGCAGTAGCTGTGGACACTTCGACATTAATTAGATAGCTGTTGTACTTAAGGAGTAAGGCGGCTTTGTATGAAACTACCCAACGATCATTGATTTTAATTTTCCTACCTCTATATGTTATTTCAGCTAACTGCCTCAAAAACGGAAAAATTTAAAATTTGAAATCACTACAGCTCGGCCGCCATCTTGTTTTTCCAATTTTTTCCACTTTTTTTATTGATTGTTTACTAATTTCTTCAACAGTTGCGAGTTTTAACGAATCGGTTGGGAAACAAAAGAGTTGCAAGGATCACGTCGGCCGCCATCTTGTTTTTCCGAAATGTCATAATTTTTCCTTACTCGAATCCCGCACTCGAACACATCTCTCGTACATCATTGTATTGTTTTCTGTCTCTTTCCGTTTCAAAATCTTGTGTAGTTCTACACTTGTAGTCTAACTTGTTGTAGTATTTTCTATGAAAAAAAAATCCGAAATCTTGAATTTTTTTCCTATTCATCAAGTAGAAATTCAGGTCCTGATCATCTTTTGCCAAGAAACCACTCATCCATCTTTTATACTTTCTGAGATAGACACCAAATAAATTTGTATGGCAGCCATCTTAAATCCGCCATTTTGAATTTTTTTTTTGCTCATTGTCTATTGGATGAAGTTTCGAATGACATTTGGTCGAGCACCTATCTTCAATACCTTGGCCGTGCTCTTAACCCGTCTCCGAAATCCTCAATCATCAGTTGTCTCCATATTTTTCCTCGAGTTATATTTTCTGACTTCTATACGAAGCCGTTAGTGAAAAAAAATTTCATACAAAATTTTACAGGAGGAAGTTTTTGGGGAAAATCTCGAAAACTACCCCAAATGTGGCAACACTGTTAAGATATCTCGATACTGCCGGACGAGCTACACAATCGATCCATACATTTCAACTTTCCCAAATGTTGCCAACTGTCTCAAAATCGTGATCGAAATTTTCAAAAACACAAAAAGAATACAAAATGGCCGCCACCTCGTTTCGCAGAAACATTTTACTTAGTTTCATAATTTTCCCGTAAACTACAGGATATACCGCTCCTGATGACGTTTCAATTTTTCATCTCGCTCGCATCCAGCCGAAATGATTTCAAAACACTACAGCTCGGCCGCCATCTTGTTTTTCCAACTTTTTCCACTTTTTCTGTAGATGGTTTACTAATTTCTTCAATAGTTGCGAGTTTTAACGAAATCGGTTGGAAAACAGAAGAGTTGCGAGGATCACGGCGGCCGCCATCTTGTTTTCCGAAATGTCAATAGTTTTTCCTTACCCTCATCCAGCACCCGAACACATCTCCCGTACATCATTGTATCGTTTTCTGTCTCTTTCTAGGAGAAACAATTCTGTCAATGAGTGAGTGAGTGAGTGGTAATTGAGCTATATATAGTATAATATAACTAGTGTTTCGCTCTGTGCGCGAGCTGCTAAAGCAGCTCGCGTAACCTATTTCACTATCTTCGGGTAACTGCGACGCGAATTTGATCAGCGCCTTTTGTAATATATTTAAATAGGTAATTTACAATGGCAGTAGCTGTGGACACTTCGACATTAATTTGACAGTTGTACTTAAGGAGTGAGGCGGCTTTGTATGAAACTACCCAACGATCATTGATTTTAATTTTTCTACCTCTATGTGTTATTTCAGCTAACTGCCTCAAAAACGTGAATTAAACTTCCAAAAACAAAAAGAATACAAAATGGCCGCCATCTCGTCTCACAGAAACATTAGGTATACATAGTTTTATAATTTTCCCGTGAACTTTCAATTTTTCACCCAGCCGAAATATGATGCCCCTGAAAAAAGACCATGTTGAAAATCACTTTTAATTTGATAAATTCCAGTGTTGCAAGACCTCGGCGACAAAAATACCTGAGAGAGAGTACCTACGTAGTTGCTTGTACTCGAATTTTGCAAAAGATACGTATTTCGTTTTTTTTATTTTTGGGGTAAATCTTGAAAATTTCCCGAGAAATGGGGTATTTGTTTTCCCAATCCATACCTCGAGTCTGTACCTACACACCATCGCCCCGTAGAAGTCGAAACGCTCTGACGCTGCCAACTGTGAGAAATTTGAAGTTTAAAATTGCGTTTTTTACGCAATACGATACGCCGTACGTTCAATTCTTTCTTTCTTTCTTAAAGAAAAGCCGTACGTTCAAAGGTTCCTGTAAATTTCGGGGTTTAAGTTAATTGGACCTAATACTGAAAGAAAGAAATAAGGAGAGAACCATTGTTGCGACAAATGCTAACGCAAAGCTAATGTCGCTGATTTTTTTAAACTTTGGTATCAGTTACCTGTTTTGTAATCCCAGGGAGCCCTAAATATCGATTTTTAACGAAATCGGTCAATTATCAAAGAATTTCAAAATGTCGCAGATTTTTTAAAACTTTGATATCAGTTTCCAGTTTTGTGATACCAGGGAGCCTTATATATCGATTTTGAACGAAATCGGTCAATCAACAAAGAATTTCAAAATGGCGCCGCTGATTTTTTTAATTTTTGGTATCAGTTTCCTGTTTTGTTTACCCAGGGAGCCCTAAATATCGATTTTGAACGAAATCGGTCAATTAACAAAGAATTTCAAAATGCCGCTGATTTAAATTTTGGTAACAGTTTCCTGTATTGAAATTTGAAATCATAGGGAGCCCTAAATATCGATTTTGAACGAAATCGGTCACTTAACAAAGAATTTCGAAATGGCGCTGATTTTTGAAAACTTTGGTATCAGTTTTCTGTTTTGTAATTCCAGGGAGCCCTAAATATCGATTTTGAACGAAATCGGTCAACTAACAAAGGATTTCAAAATGGCGCTGTTTTTTTTTAAATTTTGGTACCTAACAGTTTCCTGTTTTGTAACCCCAGGGAGTCCTAAATATCAAATTTTAACGAAATCGGTCAATTAACAAAGATTTACAAAATGGCGCTGATTTTTTAAAATTTTGGTAACAGTTTCCTGTTTTGTAATCCTAGGGAGTCCTAAATATCGATTTTGAATGAAATCGGTCAATTAACAAAGATTTACAAAATGGCGCTGATTTTTTAAAATTTTGGTAACAGTTTCATGTTTTGTAATCCCAGGGAGCGCTATAATGATAATAATAATGGAAAATCGACGACAGTACAATTGCAGGATGTGTGCGATTTGGGGTGTACGTACGGGTATGTTGGTAGGCGGGTATGTTGGTAGGCCGGTATGGTGGTATGCGGGTATGTTGGTAGGCGGTTGATAGGTAATTTTATGTTTTTTTATTTTCATGCATTTGGTCCAACACACCCCACCCCATCTTTCTTCCGGCTGTGCTCTTAATCCGTTTCCGAAATCCTTAATCATCAACTCGCTTCACATTTGTGCTCCCAAAGATTTGTTAGAATGAGAGCCCTTTAATTAAAACAAAGTTTGAAAAGGAACCATAAGTACCCAGTCTTATAATTTGGTATGGAAAAAAAAACCGCCATGTTGATTTTTTTCACATTTCGCTAAATAGACCTCCTCGTCTTGATCATCTCTTGCCAAGAAACCACACTTCAATCTCTTATACTCGCCGAGATAGACACTGACGAAATTTGTATGGTGGCCATCTTGAATCCACCATTTTGGAGTTTTTTTTTGAAATTGACCGCCAATTGGGTGAGGTTTCGAGTGACATTTAGTCGAGCACCCCTCACCTATCTTCAATACCTTGGCCGTGCTCTTAACCCGTCTCCGAAATCCTTAATCATCAGGTGTGGAACGGCATCCGCGACAGCCGCCATCTTGAATTTTTAAAAACCACTCCCATTCTGTCAAAATACAGGATAATTGTAGGCGAAAAAAGAAAAAAAATACTATGCTAGACCACGCCGTTTGGGATCTGTGGCGCCGCGGTTCGGGGTCGAAAAATCAAAAATTTTAAAACACTACAGCTCGGCCGCCATCGCGTTTTCCAATTTTTTCCACCTCTTTTATTGATTGTCTACTAATTTCTTCAACAGTTGCGAGTCTTAACAAAATCGGTTGGAAAACAAAAGAGTTTCAAGAATCACGTCGGCCGCCATCTTGTTTTTCCGAAATGTCATAATTTTTCCTTACTCGAATCCCACACTCGAACATATCTCTCGTACATCATTGTATGTTTTCTGTCTCTTTCCGTTTCAAAATCTTGCATAGTTCTACACTTGTATATTTTCTATGAAAAAAAAAAATTCCGCCATCTTGAATTTTTTTCCTGTTCATCAAGTAGACCTTCAGGTCCTGATCATCATTTGCCAAGAAACCACTCTTCCATCTTTTATACTTTCTGAGATAGACACCAAATAAATTTGTATGGCAGCCATCTTAAATCCGCCATTTTGAATTTTTTTTCGCTCATTGTCTATTGGATGAAGTTTCGAATGACATTTGGTCGAGCACCCCCCCCCTATCTTCAATACCTTGGCCGTGCTCTTAACCCGTCTCCGAAATCCTCAATCATCAACTGTCTCCATATTTTTCCTCAAGTTATATTTTCTGACTTCCATACGAAGCCATTGGTGAAAAAAAAATTTTCATACAAAATTTTACAGGAGGAAGTTTTTGGGGAAAATCTCGAAAACTACCCCAAATGTGGCAACACTGTTTAGATATCTCGATACTTCCGGTCGAGCTACACAATCGATCCATACATGTCAACTTTCCAAAATGTTGCCTACTGCCTCAAAATCGTGATCGAAATTTTCAAAAACACAAAAAGAATACAAAATGGCCGCCACCTCGTTTCACAGAAACATTTTACTTAGTTTCATAATTTTTCCTTAAACTACAGGACATATCGCTCCTGACAACCTTTCAATTTTTCATCTCGCTCGCACCCAGCCGATATGATCACCCATGAAAAAAGACCATGTCGAAAATCACTTTTACTTTGATAAATTCCAGTGTTGTTAGACCTCGGCGACGAAAATATCCAAATGTCATTCATACAAGTGAGACACGTGGTTGCTCGTTCTTGAATTTTACAAAAAATGCGTATTTTGATTTTGTTATTTTTGGGGAAAATCTTGAAAATTTTCCGAGAAATGGGGTAATTTTTTTTCCCAATCCATACCTCAAGTCTGTACACACAATCGCCCCGAAGAAGTTGAAACGCTCCGACGTTGACGACTGTGAGAAAATTGAATTTTAAAATTGCGTTTTTGCGCACCTCAAACCGAACGGCAGCCACGACAGCCGCCATCTTAAATTTTTAAAAACCACTCCCATTCTGTCAAAATACAGGATAATTGTAGGCGAAAAAAGAAAAAAATATTATGCTCGACCACGCCGTTTCGGATCTGTGGCGCCGCGGTTCGGGGTCGAAAAATCAAAAATTTCAAAACACTACAGCTCGGCCGCCATCTTGTTGTTCCAATTTTTTCCACTTTTTTTATTGATTGTTTACTAATTTCTTCAACAGTTGCGAGTTTTAACGAAATCGATCGAAAAACATAAGAGTTGCAAGAATCATGTCGGCCGCCATCTTGTTTTTCCGAAATGTCATAATTTTTCCTCATTCGAATCCCGCACTCGAACACATCTCTGGTATATCATTGTTTTGTTTTCTGTCTCTTTCCGTTTCAAAATCTTGTGTAGTTCTACACTTGTAGTCTAACTTGTTGTAGTATTTTCTATGAAAAAAAAATCCGAAATCTTGAATTTTTTTCCTATTCATCAAGTAGAACTTCAGGTCCTGATCATCTTTTGCCAAGAAACCACTCATCCATCTTTTATACTTTCTGAGATAGACACCAAATAAATTTGTATGGCAGCCATCTTAAATCCGCCATTTTGATTTTTTTTTTTTGCTCATTGTCTATTGGATGAAATTTCGAATGACATTTGGTCGAGCACCCCCCACCTATCTTTAATACCTTGGCCGTTCAATCAAAATTTGAAATCACTACAGCTCGGCCGCCATCTTTCTTTTCCAATTTTGTCCACTTTTTTTATTGATTGTTTACTAATTTCTTCAACAGTTGCGAGTTTTAACGAAATCGGTTGGGAAACAAAAGAGTTGCAAGGATCACGTCGGCCGCCATCTTGTTTTTCCGAATTGTCATAATTTTTTCTTACTCGAATCCCGCAGTCGAACACATCTCTCGTACATCATTGTATTGTTTTCTGTCTCTTTCCGTTTCAAAATCTTGCATAGTTCTACACTTGTAGTCTCTTCAATATTCGCCATATTATACATATATTTTCTATGAAAAAAAAAACCGCCATCTTGAATTTTTTTCCTATTCATCAAGTAGAACTTCAGGTCCTGATCATCTTTTGCCAAGAAATCACTCATCCATCTTTTATACTTTCTGAGATAGACACCAAATAAATTTGTATGGCAGCCATCTTAAATCCGCCATTTTGAATTTTTTTTTTGCTCATTGTCTATTGGATGAAGTTTCAAATGACATTTGGTCGAGCACCCCCCACCTATCTTCAATACCTTGGCCGTGCTCTTAACCCGTCTCCGAAATCCTCAATCATCAGTTGTCTCCATATTTTTCCTCAAGTTATATTTTCTGACTTCTATACGAAGCCATTAGTGAAAAAAAAATTTTTCATACAAAATTTTACAGGAGGAAGTTTTTGGGGAAAATCTCGAAAACTACCCCAAATGTGGCAACACTGTTAAGATATCTCGATACTGCCGGACGAGCTACACAATCGATCCATACATTTCAACTTTCCCAAATGTTGCCAACTGTCTCAAAATCGTGATCGAAATTTTCAAAAACACAAAAAGAATACAAAATGGCCGCCACCTCGTTTCGCAGAAACATTTTACTTAGTTTCATAATTTTCCCGTAAACTACAGGATATACCGCTCCTGATGACGTTTCAATTTTTCATCTCGCTCGCACCCAGCCGAAATGATTGCTCCTGAAAAGAGACCATGTCGAAAATCACTTTTTCTTTGATAAATTCCAGTGTTGCCAGACCTCGGCGACGAAAATACCCAAATGTCATTCGTACAAGTGGGACACGTGGTTGCTCGTACTCGAACTTTGCAAAAAATACGTATTTCGATTTTTTTATTTTTGGGGTAAATCTTGAAAACTTCCCGAGAAACGAGGTAATTTTTTTCCCCAATCCATACCTCGAGTCAGTACACACAATCGCCCCCTAGAAGTCGAAACGATCCGACGTTGCCAACTGTGAGAAATTTGAATTTTAAAATTGCGTTTTTTCGTACCTCAAACAGAACGGCAGCCACGACAGCCGCCATCTTGAATTTTTGAAAACCACTCCCATTCTGCCAAAATACAGGATAATTGTAGGCGAAAAAAGAAAAAATTATTATGCTCGACCACGCCGTTTCGGATCTGTGGCGCCGCGGTTCGGGGTCGAAAAATCAAAAATTTCAAAACACTACAGCTCGGCCGCCATCTTGTTTTTCCAACTTTTTCCACTTTTTCTGTAGATCGTTTACTAATTTCTTCAATAGTTGCGAGTTTTAACGAAATCGGTTGAAAAACAGAAGAGTTGCGAGAATCACGGCGGCCGCCATCTTGTTTTCCGAAATGTCAATAGTTTTTCCTTACCCTCATCCAGCACCCGAACACATCTCCCGTACATCATTGTATCGTTTTCTGTCTCTTTCTAGGAGAAACAATTCTGTCAATGAGTGAGTGAGTGAGTGGTAATTGAGCTATATATAGTATAATATAATACCTACAAAAAGATAATTTGAATGCAACCTCAAAGCTATAAGAAGATAAAAAACTTACCTCCTAATATACTGTACGTGGCCAAAATATGGGTTATGCTGTTTGCAGGTGCGGTGAATAGAAGACCAAGAGCACATATCACGGAGCCCACGAAGCAGACCTTCCTATAAGAGAAGGTCTTAATGACGGGGCCCACGATGAAGCCGGAGAAGTTCACCACACAAGCATATGTACTGGTGATGACTGCTGCGCCGGTGGTGTGGACGTTCAGGTCATCTAATAGTTCTTTGAAGAGAAGACCGAAGGAGGGCTCGAGGGAACGTGTTGAGAACTAGAAATAGATGAAACCTAGTTTGAAGATACAGTGCCCCGTTTGCCTGAATTGATCTTTCTATGGAAACTTTTCAATTTGAGTCTTTTTTAATTCTTGTAAAATATCCACTGAATAAAAAAAAACAAATTACGGTGAATCCAAAAACTACGAGTCAAAAATTATGTGATATACTATACTAATTTTACTATAATTATTTTGAACCTCTGGTGATCCGGTGAAAAAAGGCGACCTTCAACATAACTGTTAAATAACATAATAAAAAAATAGACAAGTTTTCCAAACTTATTATAGTTTCAAAAGTCTTCTTATTTGAAAAAATATGAAAAATTATCCCTATTCGGTTTCTACACGGCATCGTACCGGAACGGTTTTTGCCGGTGGGGTGGTAACTAGCCACGGCCGAAGCCTCCCACCAGGCCAAACCAGGGAAATTCAGAAATTAACCCTGCCGGGGATCGACCCCCGGGACCTCCGCACGTTAAGACAACAGCACTTAACACTGCGCCATGGAGGTCGTCGGCATTTGCATTTTATAAAAACAACTTTGCACTTTAGTGGTCCGCGTAGCCAAGCAACATCTTACTAGTTTTTTCTAAAGATAACCCGGTTTACAGTATAGATAGCAAATATACCTATAACTATTAGATATATAGATATATAGAAATTAACTAAATTAAATATACGTATAGATATTGTCAGTTTGTTGTAATTTGCAGACTTCCTAGGTTTAGGTCTTCCTAGGTAAGCAACATATTAGTAATATATTCTACTAATAATAATTAATAGTGTTCCGTCACATGATAATCACTTCCTAGTTCCTATAATCATAGCAAATATTATATTCTGTTTGATTCGAAATGTAGAATCTTGGTGTAGAATGCACGGTTAAAAGTGGAACAAGTTGTAGATAAAATCAAATTCACGACAACTTTTAAATCCCTACAAAGTTTATCCCTCCTCACTCACGGCCTGATGACTCTTAGGGCATTTGGGCCAAGAAAGCTGAAATTTTGTACCTACTGAGGTTTTCTTAAAATGTACACGAATTTTTCTAAATTGTCACGGGTGAAAGGTCGCGAGTGGTCGCCAATTTTTTTGATGGAACATGTTTAAATGTAGTGTAGCACAGCGAAAACCGGATAAATACTTTGCCTACCAAAGTATGTACTTTTCAGTTAGATAGTTATATTATATTCCTAAGTCTTATTTTGTATATTTGGGCATCTACATCCTAATCCACTCATGAAGAGTGGATTAAGATGTAGATGGCGATTTGTACTTGATGATTAATAAGTCACAAAACAAATAAAATGGAAAATTTTGCTACTTATTTACATAAGTATTTATGTTAATTCTTAAAATTATCTAGTTTTGGGTACAAATTCGTATAAGAAAAAAAGTTGGAAAAACCCAGACCACAAAGACTTATCCAACTAAAGTCTACCTTTAGTTATCTTTACAATACGAAATTTCCATATTCTGCAGTTCAAATACACACATTTTCTCACTCTTAGACGCCCTTTGTCGTCTAGTACAGTGTCTTCTCTCTCCATTTTCTTAACTTTACCGTTTGTCGTTTGTCATTTATCACCAACTGATAGGATCAGGGGCAAGTACATTCTTTAATAAACAAGTTGCAATACTCACATTGACTAAGCTCACTCCTAAGCACACCATCCACGCCCAGCCACCATCTGGTGCGACCTTCCGTGTCGCCGGCGGCAGCATCTTCTCTGTCTCTTTACTCTTCTCCGCCGTCATTTTGCTCTTTGTCACCTACTGATCTATAACAAAGAAATATGTGTAATAAGTAAAAGACAGCTATTATCTTGAACAATATAATGAGTATAATAAACCTCTCTACATATTCTCTCTCTACGATTTTGCCAATGACAACCTTTACCACAGCCGTATATGGACTAGCCTAAAAGAGCAAGGAAACAGCAGTACGTATATAAACATTATCAAAAGCATCTACTTGAACAGTAAGGCACGGAAACAATTTGTAGCTTAGTTGGCGATATAACTCCACAACTTCGTCAAATCTGAACTGATTTCAATCGTTTTCGCATTTAATTTTGGTGAAGATCTGATGAATGCCTTCGGAGATGGAGGATGGAACACCTCAATGAATGAGTAACATACATACATAACATAAATAGCACGAGATACGAGATAAGAACGACCTCCACCCATCTGATGACCAGTCCGAAGATGTTTTTATGAATCAGAATAATATATCAAGTAACATGCTTCAAATGGCTACTTGCCTAACGAAATCAGTTCAAGGCTACTTCAATTTAAGTCAGATTAACCGTATATTTATTTATTTCTCCACCCATCTAATAACTAACCAATCAAAATTCGCCATCAGTTTTCAGTCACGTCAGCTAGCTTTGTCGGAGATACAGATCTCTCGGGAACACTACTGATCTCATGTTCCGATGGTGGAATCTTTATTATGGTATGAAAGTTTCATAAGTATTACGTTTGTGCTTGGCTTTGCCTTATTACTCTGTCGGTAAGCAAACGCCCTGCTGTGGACTGCAGTCTCATTTCTTTTCTACCTTCTTTGAGCTTGAAATTATGGTCTAAGAATGTTTTTCCGTTTTTCGTACATATTTTTAAACAACTAGAATCCATCATACAACCACCTGAACACTTTTCACCATTCTACTGATACTGTTTAGATCTTTCATAGATTTGTAATGTGCAGATTTGCAATTGTGAAGGTTTTGTAGTTCAAGTAGAAAGTGTTAGGGGTTTTGTACGAGAAGGTCGAGGAGTAGTCTTTACCAGTCTAGCCCTTTCCTTCTTTTTGTACAGATTTAATGTACCTTCCTCTTACCACACGGTGATTGACCTCCGTATTCACATACCTACTACAGAATTCTTTGCATAATATTTGCCACTTTGTTAACATTGTGAATGAAAATTCTTGGTGAATTCGTCTTATTTGTTGTTGAACCATCGGAATCACCCAGGTAGTTTTTCAGTTCGGCCACTTTTATTTAAGCTTCTTCTTCAAAAAATCCGCTGATTATTATATAATACTTTATTTTTGCACGCCCTGGACCATAAAATATATATTTCTCGTTTATTAAAGGTCCACTAATCTCACTGAGGGTTGCCTATGTTGGAAAGCTGTGGCTATGTTTATTTCTTGTAACCCATTTCCTGTTTTTTTGTGAATAAAGTATCGCGTGCTAGGTACTAAAATAATTCTACATCAATGTTGTGTGCAAATAATTAAATCCTCGATTTCGTTCTATGGATTTCTAGAAATTCTCATCAGCACTTATATAACTACCAGCAGTGATTTACTTAGTACCTACCTAGTAGGTACATCGAGTAATGTAGTTACATCCATATTAACATTATAAATGCGAAAGTGTGTCTGTCTGTCTGCTACGCTTCGATGTCGGTTGAAAATAAGGGCTTATTTTCAACCGACATTGATGAAAATTGGTACAGAGATAGATAGAGAGGTATAGATAGTCCCGGGAAGGACGTAGCCTATTTTTCATCCCGGAAAATTAAGGATGTCCCCCGGGAGTAAAAACCAATTAATCCACGCGGACGAAGTCGCGGGCGTCATCCACTAGCAACTTCTTAATATGTCTACTTCTGTAGATGTTTTAATATTATGTGACTATAATCAAATTAGAAAAACGAGAACTACCTATGTAGGTACCTACTTTACTGTTGATGGCTTGAAACACAAGGGAGCTATATTATAGGTATTACCCTACTCATAATTCAAATTAAAATTAGTTGATACTTAATAACATAGGTACTTATCATACTTACTTAAAGACTAAATAAAAATCCGACGATAAAGCGAGAATTAGCTGGTTAAATATAATTAAAGTTTAACGGCGCAAATTGATAGGTACCTAGGTATAATAGGTATGTTAGATGTCAATTTGCACAGTTCATTTGAAAAAACTATTTTTAGTCTAAGAACTAATAGGATAGGTACCTTAATAAATAACAATAAAGTAAATGTAACTTACGTAAATACTGTAATAGAAGGTGGGTCAGGATGGAACATAAATAATACCTAAGTACCTATTTTGCTTCGAACAATTTGCAACACTTAAAAACTGTGCTCGGGTCGAGTGCTACAAAAGGTCTGGCCTTCTCTCAAAATAAAACATCACCGGCCCCAAGCTACAATAATCATAATCAAGTTAAGTAGGTACCTACTTAAACAAAACTTATCTTACACCACAGAGGTAGTATACCCAACGACTTATTAATATCGTAGAGTATACCTCTATGTCTTACACTTTATCCGAAATATTCACCTACTAAATTAGGTAACTCGAGAAGTTTCATGATGTTGTGAATATCATATTTAACACAACGGAAGTAAAATATTATAGTTTTTTTTTCAAATCCATCAATAAATGACTGAGAAATGACGATTTAAAAGTTTAATTACTTATTTAATGTAGGTACCTACTACCTACACCGATTGCTGTATCTTACTCGAGTGAGAAATTTTGTGAGTTTTAATACCTAGCCGAGATTTAAGTAATACTTCAAAATGATCTTCACACACAAATTAAGTGCTTTTAATTCAATTAAGTCACGTTAAGTCCATTCGGCTTTATAAAGTCGGTTGATAGGGAATTATGACGTCACGTCTCCCCTCTTGCAAGCGCAACTTTAACGTTCCATAACTTTTTCATTTCTTGAGATATTTTAACGATTCTTTCATATTATTGTTTTATTTAGTCTTAATTTTTATAATAAATAAATAAAAAATTGTAAACTTCTCCATTGTCGTAAGAACGTATTATAGATTACTCATAATAACACATTAGCCTGCTCGGCGGCCAAGTGTGAGTTGGACTCGCGCACAGTATATTTCAAGGCTGTGCTACAGTACAGCGTACCTTGAAAGGATTGAAAGGATAAAATGAATAGTGAAGTTGGTGCTACCAATCATACTAATACCTATTATAAATGCGAAAGTCAGTTTGTTTGTTGGTTTGTTATTTTATCCTTCAATCACGCCGCAACGGAGCAACGGATCGACGTGATTTTTGGCATAAGTATAGTTGAGGACCTGAAAGTGACATAGACTACTTTTTATCCCGGAAAATTAAATAGTTCCCGCGGGAATCAAAAAACCTTAAACCACGCGGACGGAGTCGCGGACATCAGCTAGTTTATAATAATTAATGAAATTAAAAATATAGGTACCTTCTTTTAGGTACCTATGTTACCGGTTAAACTTAACGGTGATTTATAAAAAAACTGTCCTAGCTAAAGGCATCCTTTTATTTTACCTGTAGGTAAAGTTTACAAAAATATCTGAAAAAATTCTCTGAATAAGCCATAACACACTCTGTACTCTGAGTTTTTACATTGCAAATTCGATTGACGTAGTGAGCGTTCGATCACATTAGCGTCAAAGTAAAATGGACGAAAAACCTCTTGCTTTAAATTCACTAATTCAGCGGTTGGAGCGCTGGCTGTGAATAAATACACGAAATGATGAAGTGAGCTCTAAACAGCAGATTCAAACGCTCACTAGTCACTACGTCAATAGAAATTGCAATGTAAAAACTCAGAGTAAGCGTACCTGTTCGCAATGGTTATTTTCCGTCTGATTTTTGTCGATAAGTGTGTCATTGCTGGATGTGAATTGTGACCCCAAATACATTTTATTATACCTACGCAATAATTAGATAAAATTTGCGCATTCTTTTTTATCTGAGTCGCCAACTTTAATATGTCTACAAGTTTTGTTTTCCGATTTGGTTGATAGCTTAATGTTAGCGTTTATGAATAACTAGCAGATGCCCGTGACTTCGTCCGCGTGGTTTAAGTTTATTTTCCCCACAGGTACTCCATAATTTTCCGGTATAAAAAGTAGCCTATGTCACGCTCCAGGTCCTCAACTGTATACTCATGCAAAAAAACAAGTAGATCCATTGCTTTGTTGCGGCGTGATTGAAGGACAAACTCTTTATTTACTATCCTTGGGGATAAAATGTTCAAAAACTGAGAGTCACGTATTTCTTCATTTCAAACCGAAACTCCAAATACCAAGTTATAACTTGAAAAATGAGATTTTCATACAAAGTTTCAACCCCTATTTTTAACCGACTTCCAAAAAAGGAGGAGGTTCTCAATTCGGCGCGTATCTTTTTTTTTTATTCTATAATTTTGGAAAACTGTGACGCACGTACTCGTACGTCTTTATTTTTTACTGAAAGCCAAAATACCAAGTTTCGTTGATATACTAACTTGAAAAATATCTTGAGAAATACAGGACTTTCATACAAACTTTCGTCCCTTATTTCACCCCTTTGGGGGTAGAATTTTCAAAAATGGCGCAACACGTACTTCTGCATATTTAACCGAAAGCTCAAAGACCAAATTCCATGGCTTTAACTTGACAAATGAATGACTTTCATACCAACTTACAACCCCTATTTTACCCATTTGGGGGGTAGAATTTTGAAAATCTGTGACACACGTACTTCTTCATTTTTTACTAAAAGCCAAAATACCAAGTTTCGTTGGTATAAATTGAATAATATAAATTGAAGGACTTTCATATAAACTGTCAACCCCTATTTCACCCCTTTATGGGTGGAATTTTGAAAAACTGTGACACATATAAGTACTTCTTTATTTTTTACCTTATGCCAAAATACCAAGTTTCATTGAAATAACTTGAGAAATATCCTGAGAAATGAAGTACTTTCATACAAACTTTCAACCCCTATTTCACCCCCTTAGGGGTGGAATTTTGAAAAATCCTTTCTTAGTGAGCGCCTATGTCACAAAAGGAACCTACTGTCAAAATTTCAAGTTTCTAACTCCAGCGGCTTAGGCTGTGCGTTGATATATAAGTCAGTCAGTCAGTCAGTCAGTCAAACAGTCAGTCAGGACTTTGAATTTTATATATAGTTATGAGCTTATTTGACTATAAATTGGATTAAAGAAATATAATGTCATTACAAAATGGTCATCATACTAAATGTGCCTTCTTTAGATAAGATCGTTTGGCGGTATTTGAGTCATATCTGTTAGTGAAAGTGTAATCAATATTATCACCAGTAATTGAGATTGGTGTTTCGAGTTGAATCGCATTATAAGCATTAAACACATGAAATAACTGAATGTGGAATTATACTATACGAAGCATCATCTGCCTGCCTTCGCTTAAGGGGGCAAGCTTTCAAAAAATATATAGGCTAGGAGATAGCTGCTGATGTGATTTTCATATAATATTGTTATGTTGGTATTGCAGTAAAAATAAATTAGGATTAGATACGTAGGTATTGTTTAAATATAATTACATATCTAAGCCAATTATAAAATTATAATAAATCTAGATGTACTTATAATATACTTTAAAAAATAAAAGGGAAAGATGATGTGAATTTTATATAATATTGTTATATATTTCAGTAATAATAAATGTCAGTTCTCATCAAGTGCTCGTATCATTCACAACAGTAACTATCGTCTGGTGGAATTTGTGATGGTCTGCCTGCAAGCGGCTGGGGACCTGACTACTTATCGCCGCTCAAAGACGAGTTATTGTTACCAGAAATGACCAATAACTAGGAAGGCTTATTCTAGTATAGTATTAAAGTATGCGCTGTACCTAAGTAACCAGTATAAAAATTGACTCTATTCATCGGGGCGTGTACTAGATATTGCCTCTCAAATACATAATACATCGTTAAGTACGTCAAGTAGTACTTACGTCAAGTAATAAAATTTAAATTAAAAAAAAACCCACGATGAACTGCAGCGCTCCATTATAATTTGTGACCTTATAACTTTGTAACAACAATTAGATCTTCGCAGAAGTAGTTTTATGAACACAAAACTGCATCTTTGTCGGTTCAGTAGTTTTTTTGACCAGCGTGTTGGACTATGGCCAAATGGTAATGAGTAGAGGTGTCAAATTGTGTCAAACTTTAATATTCTGATAAATAAATGTTAAAATATATCAGTTCAAAAAATACGTTATAAAATATAATGGATAAAATACTGGAGTTCCTGTGACCACAGCATCTAGGTTAGCGCTTGTCAAGGCAAATCAAAAGAGTCCAAACACGACGGGCTTACGATGAGAAGGAGTTCGACCACCTACCAAATCACGATTGCAGCACAGCTTGGTAGACTATGGCCCTAAAACATATCTAAGAACCTTCTCAGAAGCTAAACATTTTTTTTTTTAAACCGAATCTAAATCAGCAAAGTAGTTTTCCAGAAAAAAGGTAACATAATAAAAAAACACGATAGGAGCGCGCACGATAGCATGATAACTTAAAATATATCTAAATCTAAAGAACTTTTTCACAAGCTATACATATCTAATGCAAAACACCGCATCTCAATGAGCCCAGTACTTTTTCAGAAAAATGGAAACATATTGAAAAATTAAAATCAAAATTGCAGCTCAGCTTAGTGGACTGTGGCCCTAAAACATATTCAAGAACCTTGACAGAAGTTATGCATATCTATTGCAAAAAACTGCATACTAATCGGTCCAGTAGTTTTCCAGGAAAATGGTAACTAAAAAGTACACAAACAAACAAACAATCGCACAACCTCTTAGGGCAAACACATAATAATATATACCGTCCGTTCCGTCATGGGTAAAAAATAGCTCAAGTGTCGCCGCTTTGATGTGATAATGTGTAGTGTTTAAATATCTCCCATTTAAGTTACGAGTATTTTAATTTACGTATATCACCTCTTAGACCACCTGTGATAATACTAACATAAATCTGAAACATGGAAATTAATAGTAAGGAGATATAATTATAGTTACCAAAAGATAGTTACCACAAATACAGTTATCTCTTATGCTATAAGTTTTGACATTTGGGTTGGACGAGCCAGTGTAAATTTGTATGAAAAATTCGTATGAGGGATCTTTGCAACCAGATTGTACAAAAACTTTAAGTTGTATTGAAAATATTATTTAATTAAAGTGTTCCTTGATCTTTAATGATTAATTTGAAGTAACTTTTGTTTATATAAGGTCTCAGATTAAATCACAATAGTCGGAACGCGATAACGCCTTTTTTGAGTTTTCCATGAATTGCTCGATAATTTTCTGCAGTTACTATACGATTTTATGACCACTTTTTTTAATTACGTCATACTTCATTTAACTGAGTAGCAAATGGTATTAATTTAGTAATGAAATTTTCATTTTTCCTATCCTAAAACGTCGGAACAGAAAACAATGTTTCAGTACTTCGACCCTTAACAGCAATATGTATCCCACAATTTCAGCGGCTATTTTTATTCCACGTCGACTGCGGCGATACTAGGTACCTATCGCTGTACCAAATTTCATCAAAATCAGTTGAACAGATTAGCCGTGAAAGCGTAGCAGACAGACGACAGAGAGATACGAATATTACCTATATGGTATGGTACCGCGCGGGATTTGAATCTTCTATTGTAAATTCAAAACTTCATAAGGCTTGTTAGTACTTAGCATGGACTACCTATCTACAGATAACATTTATTATCTTTAAAGTTATCTTCTACCTCGTACACCCAATACAAGTATGTAAATCACTGCGCCTGAAGAAATATTTTGCGGGAAATCACTATTCACTAATGCAGGCGCATTTTCAGACTTCCAAAAAGGTGTTAGTACCAACACTCAGAAAATATCGTATAGATATGTCACCGTAAGATTGCAAAAACCGTTAGATTATAATCCAACTAGCGATATTGAAAACTGTCGACGGATTGTGAACCGTTCAATGTTCCGAGTGTAAATTTTTTAAATATTCATTGTATTTACGTTTTCTTGTCTCTTTCTTGTAGGTTAGGTTAGGGTTCGACATAAATGATCAGGTAGTGCCCGGCCGCAGGCCGGGCACTTAGGTTTTATCGGGTTAATGTACCTAACAGATTACAATCTACCGAAAAATAATGCGTTAAATTGAATCCGTCGACAGTTTACAATATCGGTCTTACGGTGACAGATATAAGCGGTCTCCTATTGGATATACTTGTACCTTCTCTCTAATTTCTATTGTGCTAAGAAAACAAATTACAACCAGACTTCTTCACCGTTCTACCACAGTAGGTACATACAGAACGAATTAGCGTGGCAGCCTTGTGAGATTGACATCAAATCAACTCAACTTTCAGAAGTTCATGCTTTACCTACTTGCCTACTTGGTGCCGATTCACCAACTCCGCGTTACGTTTAAAACCTAGGAATAAAATTTGTGTTTTGACAGATGTTGTCCTAGTAATGCTGTCAAAATTTCAAATTTAATCCCTAAAACGTTATTCGTATTTCGTAGTTGGTGAATCGACACTTATTCCGTCAGACCAGACCCCGCAGGGCGACCGCGTATCTTTATTCTTTTGCATCAATCATTGATATATCGCAATCACCTCTGATTGGTTAACACTCTTCCACTATTGGACGAAATCCATTGACGCAGCAAGAATACCATAAATTCAGCCAATCGGAGGTGATTGCGATGTATCAATGATTGATGCAAAAGATACGCGGTCGCCCTGCTGGTGACAGCGTCGCAGCATTGAAATTAAAATAAAAACAAAAACTTGACAAGTTTAAAAGTTAAAGTTCTTAATTTGCCTCATTTGTCTTGAGTGCTAATGCCTAATACCTATAGTATATAATTATGATGTCCTGTCTTCACACTTTAAAATCGGTGAACCTACTTAATTTGTGTTAAAAATGTCGAAAAGTAGCAGATTCGCACAAACTTTCTGATTTATAATTCCATACATCCTCACAAACTTTCACGTTTATAATATTATTAGTAGGTAAGGATTATAGGTACCAACTTATTCAATAGGTAACTAAATAGTTAGGAAAGTTTACATCTAATCTAATCAGTCCAAATAAAACAAAATATTTTCGGTAGGTTACCAAAAAGAACTTTAATAGATATTCATATAACTTCATTTCTTTTAATAAAAAGTCTTGCTTTTTTACAGGAAGTAAGTAGGTATGACATAATATTACAGCCTTAATACAGTTATTATAAGTCACATATAAATGAGTCACAAATACCGAACATTTTCCACGTAAACTAAACTACATAAATTATTGACAGATCGGCAGGTCTAATGGGAGTAGGCGAGCAATCGCCTATGCAAGTTTGATGATTGATATTGAGGTTAGTTGATAGTTATTAACTTGCGTAGTTAAGTAAACATCAATGCACTTTATTTTAAAACCAGACGTAATTACATAGTGCCACAGTTTATTTTAGATTGCCTTCGATGATACACATTGATATCATGTGAATCTTTGAATTATATTGATAATAAATGAAAAAATACATTATGATTATATCTGAATATGTTAGCTGACATAATTTTTCTAGTGAGTAACTTATAGGCCTATTACACTACACTTGTGCAAGGGACCCTTCCACCTGATTCAGTGTATTGTAATAAGAATTAGGGAGAAAGTGTCCTTAATTTGATCCTTATTGCTGTGTAATAAGCGACGCTCTAACTAGCGGCTACGCCCACCCTTCCACAGGGCTCTTAGAAAAGTGCAGTGTAATAGGCCCTTAAGTCTGAATTCTGTGGTGATTTTTGTTGATGCTGCAGATAATAATGTTCGATTTGCAAGCAAAATACTTTAGTGAAATTGTGTTGACTGGTAACATAGAAGCATAATATGTACAGTTCGCGCGCGAGTTGAATGCAGAGCTAATGTATGGTGATTGGTGACACAACAAAAGCTCTGCATTCAACTCGCGCGCGTAATACTTATAATAATATTATGTTTCTAACATCTGCGCTTAAGAATGTTCAGGTGTTATAACCTGAATTATAATTGCAGCCTCTATGCTCAACAAAAGATTAAGTTTTCATACAATACACCATAGAAATATCAATGCTTTTGTATGGAAAACAAATATGAATATCATACATTTTTTTTGCTTTAAAAGCTCAAGTAACATACCATAGATAACAGTGGCATTTATTATTATTAGTCAACAATGTCAGTTCGTAAATTTTTGCAATTGTTTAATATAAATAAGTACATTTATAAAAACTTGATTGTAAAAGAATACATATAAGTACCTCGCAACTATCACGTACATTTTGTCATTATTTGTCTTTTGGCACTCTTTTTTAACCGACTTCAAAAAAAGAGGAGGTTCTCAATTCGACTGTATGTTTTTTTTATGCATGTAACGCGATCATTCCGCCAATTATGAAACCATTTTGATGATTCTTTTATTGTTTGGTAGATCATACTTCAGAGGTGGTCCCATATAAATTTTATAAAAATTGATTAAGCGCTTTTTGAGAAATCAACAAAAAAAATTATACCCAGATAATGATTTTTACCTTTTAGTTTAAGTTATATTGGTATAGTTTTGAAGTCGGTTTTTGTTTTTTTTAGATGAAAGCGAATAATTATCTCAAACCGAATACGACGGCGGCGCCCTCCCTAGGTTTACAACGTTATATGTAACTATAAATGCATGCAGCACGGATTTGTTTGTTTAGGATGAGATGGCGAACCGCCAGCTTTCGTGTGTTGGCTCCCCTTAGCTCATAGCTGCCCTTTCCACTATAAGTCGGTTAACCTTGGATTGATGAGACCACAGTAAATGAAAATTAAGTACTAACTTAATATTTCTATTAGAATCTTTGAAGTTGGCCGAGAATCATTCGATAATGGATCAATTGTCTAGTTACTACATAACACATAAAGGTAAAACTTCGATACAAGTTTATTTTGGAAATATTTGATTTACACATAATCATACTAATATTATAAATGCGAAAGTGTTTGTTTGTTGGTTTATTGGTTTATTGGTTTGTCCTCCAATCACACCGCAAAGGGGCAACGGATCAACGTGATTTTTGGCATCTATATAGTTGAGGACCTGGAGAGTGACATAGGCTTTTTATCCCGGAAAATTAAGGAGTTCCCGCGGGAATCAAAAAACTTAAACCACGCGGACGAAGTCGCGGGCATCAGCTAGTAATAATATATATACAAAGTGGTTGGCACGTAAGTTTCATTAATTGATTCATAGTTATTAGGATGCATAAAATTAATAGATTACAATATGTTTCTAAAATAGCATTGCATTTTTTAAATTCTAGTACAACAATGTATTTATCAAAAGTTTTTACACTATTGGTCATGTGAATATCTAATAGGCTGTGCCAACGAAAAACAAGTGTTTGGAAGACGAAATTTAAACGTTTAAAAAAAGTCATTTAAATATTCTAAAATATGGATAAAATGTCTACAGTCTACACTTTTTAACACATTGTTATTTTTTATACAACAAGTACATATTATTTTGCAACATTGTTGTAAAACATTATAAATATAACAATGTTGCATAATATATTCTGACTTCTACTGTAGGAAAAATCTTTACTTAGATTTTCACTTTTACAAGACTAATATAATAACTTCGATGTGTAAATCACTATAGTTTTATGCACTCCGCCAGGTGTAAGCTGAATTGCATTTGTGTGAGTGCAATTTAAGTAAATAGTCCCACCAACTTACCTGGCTAGGTGGCCAAAATTGGAACTTATTTTTTAAGCCTGTTTAGTTTTTGTTTTATTTTATTTTTCATATAAACTAGCGACGCTTTCGCCGGGTCAAATAAGTTTGTGGGACTATGCACCTGTTAAAACCGTGCATGGGACACGCACACAAATACAAAACCTAGCTAACACCTTATACAACACTATAGTTTATACTCTATAACATAAGTAACTTGAACTAATCATTGGAAGCTAACTGGAAGAGTTTAACCCATTGACTTATATTTACTTTTAGTTTAATCCATCTATGGTAATCGAATGTGTTTTTGTAATAATTCACTAAAGAAACAATTAGTTAGAGCATTTAAACTTAAAACGTTAAAAAAACTTCATGATAATAAGAATTACGGATACATTTGTCTTTTTAGCCCAATAATGTTGTTAAGATACTTTGCTAACCCGAAATTTTGTACATTTCAAAAAGGAGGTTTCATTATTCGGTAGATATTTTTTATTTTTGCCCACACAAGCTGTTATTTTAAGAGGCGGAAGCTTTAACTATTGAAAAAAAAGGTCGAAAAAAAAACAAATTCAAAATCTTTTACGAAAAATTCAATGAAATAATTCTTCATGTGAATTCATCTGTTAAATATTAAATTTTCGCCTCGCTGAAAATAACACCCTGAGTGAATCGTAAGAGCCTATCAAAATTAGGCCAGTACGATAAAACTCGATATTCATATCAGTCACAAAATATTTCAAATTAAAAATACATTACAATAAAAGGAATGGCTAGAACATAAAAGCCGGATTATTCTGGAAAGTCGCGGAGATTGTGGATTATTGGACACATAAATAACGAGTATACTAAATAGGTCTACCTACATAGAGGATCGATCGAATCTAGATTAAGTATAACAGGAACCACACTTTATGCCAGTCCACCCTACGTCATACGTGTGGTAATTAATGACCGACGTCCGACGATAAGTCACGTCGGTTGATTCGATATGATTGGACAAAATGGGGCAGTGTTAGGTAGTTTGGGCGTTTTACAATTTTGCAAGGCCCATAAATGTCAAAACTACTTGATACAGATATCAAAAAAATATTGTAAAAGGAACGCCTAGAAAAACTTTCATATATATATTTCTATAAAAATTCTAGAGAGAAGATAGTAGATACTTAATAATTCATGATCCTATCGAGATCATGAATTATTAAGTATCTACCAAGGAATCGTTTGTCTTTTTGTGACTATTTTTAAGCTTTATCAGTTCGCAATAAAGTTTAAAACTAGTTAGCATTAAATTCTTCTAAAATACATTCTCAAACATTGTATAGATTCAGTCATGGTTGCGCTAAAATTCTACATACATAATTATTTTTTATCGAATAATAAATTGAAAGACAGAGACGCCTTTACGGTAAATATCTCCCTAAACTAAACTCAATAATAAGTCAAAAAACTCCACTTGAATCAAAATTTGATGTTTTAAATTTTAATAAATTGTGAAAAGCACTGCTTTTGTATGTACCGAAAATGTATCATAGCTTAGACTTTAAGGTGGTAATATACTAACGTGTCGTGTTGTGTCACGCTTGAAAGGCATTTAGAATGGTAGTGTGGCGACTCTCTCTCTAACCATAAATGTATGAAACGATGTGCTTCTGACACGTCACGATACGCGATATATTTTCAACTAAAGAGTTTAACCGAATTTACCACTATTTTTTGAAGATTTTGAACATCAACTCAATAACTTCAAAGTAGCAAATCAGTAGAATTCACTCAACAATAATAACAACACCATTCAACCAACAGCTAACTACATCCAAAATCTAAACAATAAAATGTCAAAAATTCATACATTAAATAGAAATACATAATTAGGTAAGCATTTGATTTGAGTCATGTTAGAGTTGTAATAAAATCTCTACACCTAAATAAAACTAAAAAAAACAAGATTTGACAGTCTATAACTGTAAATGCTTCTTTTGCTAAGTAGAACTTCGCTAAAGATAAAAAGAACCTTTAAAATTATGTAGCCGTAAATTCTACTCACCTTAAGTACGTTACTAAGTAGCGTTCAGCTTTAAGTAGAAAAGCTATAAAAGTTTTCCGATTTAAGCAGAATTTTGATAAATTAGGAAGAATTTACAGCGACTTGTATTAAAATAATAGTAAGCGAGAATGAGTAAATACCATTGTAGGTAAATACACAATATTATGTTAAAAAATACTACTTGAGTTATAATAATTCTAAAACTGTCATTTGGTTTAAAAGAAAGAACATTTTAAATTCGAATACTAAATAAAAACAATTTAGTCAATTAAACTATCACTGGATATAATCTTATAGATAAAACTAACAATACCTAGTGTCTAATAAAGCTGCAGACACATTAGAGTGTTGTGCTGTGTCGCAAATAACGATAACTCAGAGCGGCCGAGTAACCTCAATAAAACGCCATGACAGGTCAGTGTTCATGTCTTCAAAAATTATGAATATGTATCGCCTCACGACACACCACAACACAGCAATGTGCTTGCGCCTTAATTCGGCCGTACCATAACTACAATATACCAAATTAAAGTACAAATAACAATAAAACAAAGCATTTAAAATGTCTTTGTGATAACTTGTCTTAGGCTGTTCGCACGTTAAGAGGCGACTTACAAGAGTTGTAAAGGCCGTTTTATAACAGAGCCACACAGAACAACATTTAGGCACATTTAAAAATATACCTTTCGAAACAGCCATGTCCAGCAGTGGATGCATACAGGCTGATGGATGGATGGATAGAAAAATATACCATGAATCGGCGGACTTAATATTTCCATCTGTGGCATGCCGCCTTGGCGCCTTGAAAACCGCAAAGTTGCACACAATTATATACCTATGCGTCGGTTAAGCAACAGTATTGCTGACGATACCCGCATTTCTGTGGCACGCCCGATGCGACCAAATCTAGCTCAATGATTCGCAATTTCAAAACTGAATATTGCATTATGATTTGCATGTGCAGTTCATGCAGCTCTTAGGCTAGGCGCATATTATCCTAAAAAGTCTGTCAGAAGATTTCCTGTCGCAGTCATTCTGCGAACTTTAAAAACTTGCGTCCGATCCGGCTCCGGATCCGATTTTTTTCTGAAAGACAATATCTGAAAATAATATGTGACCTAACCTAACCAAACGTCTCGCCTCTAGTTAGCGATCAACTGTAGATTGCTCATTAAAGCAATCTTTGGAGTACAACCTCGCACTAAGTACAGTATATTGTACTATATTTGTACCACTTTGCGCCGTCTGCTGAACGTCAGAACGTATTCTATTCCCCAAACCAGTACGCATGACATGATCATTGCGTTTTGTACGTGGATGCAAGTAGCGAAGCTACCTGTGAAGTCTCTAACGTAACCTGAAAATAAAGAATATCCCTGATTACTACGACAACTACAAATCAAGAATTTCCAATACTAAATCAGTTTTTTTTTTAATTTTGGTATTCTTGTTGGATTGTAATCTATGGCAAAAAATGGAAAATCCTACCAAAAAAATCTTTCTAGTCAACTGCTAGTACGTAAATGACAAAGGAGCATGGATTTGACTGGCTCCAGCAATTCTAATAATTAATGAAATTGTAAATCATTTTTTTCAAAAGAGCAACCGCCGAGTTTCTTGCTGGTTTTTATCGGTAGGAATGTCATACCGAACCAGTGGTAGATTCACTCGACGATTCTAAAGTACTTGTAAAAGTCTTTGATCATTTCAATGATCATTTGAATTTTGAATTTCGATTTTTTTTAGAACACTGTGTTTTTCCTTGACTTGAAAGTATTTAAAGCGGATCGCCGTGCAAAGGAAGTCGCTTACGCGTTACGCGAAGTAGATTTGTTTACTATATTCTAAGGAAAACTTGACTATACAATAGGGTGTTATACTAAGTAGTTCGTAAAATCCTTTCTTTGTCGATGAATCAAAGATCAAAAATCTTGTCAGAATCAAAAAGGATACATATCTGCCCTGGATATATTATCTTTGTAACCATTTATAATACGACCCGCCCCGGATTTTCTTGGGTGGAATTTCTCTGTGGGGTCTACTTTATAAAAAACGTGCGTGCAGGTACCTGCGTTACCTGCGTGCTAAGACATTCCGATATAGATCATTGTCATAAATATAAACGAAAAATTGGTTTATGCTGCACTAGTTATAACTTATGACCAGAAATGATTATTTGCTTGAATTATTATTAATTATATACAAAAAAAATGTCTTACCAATAAGCGGTCCTATCAGCACAACTAAGACGCCCTTGCTAACCATATGCAGACCGAAAGCGGCGGGCAGTTTCTCCAAAGGACAATACTCTGATATAGTTAGTGTGAAGTTACTAAGGCACATGCCTCGGAAGAACCCGCATATTGACAGCCAAATCATAAGCGGGATCCATTCCGTCTGCTCAGCTAGAACTGAAATAAATTAGAACCCATATTAACCCATTGTAACTTGTAATTTATACAGTCTATACCTATTTGTGGAATTAAAATTTAAATATTTTAACTGGCTGCTCTAAAATAGCATTACTCTACGCGACGCGCAACCGACAAACATCGACAGAGGTTATCGGCACTATGTGGTGCTTACTAAAAACATAGAACTGAATAGTGTATAGAGTGTACATTAAACAGTTCAAAGTTTGTTAATAATTTGTAATAATTGCTTACTTTCTTTGAATACTTACTATCACTATTATGTCAAGAAGTTACCCTTAAGAGGTAGTATTTTAACCTCTGTATAACATAGAGGTTAAAGTGAACGCAGAACTTAGTTGGCGGTGGGATCGACGACAATGGTATAATGTTTTATAATATGTTAAAATTAAATCACCTGATCTCGTCGCGGCCAAGAAGAAACTTGATATGAAGAATATCATCTTCTTAGTTATATTTGTTCTATCAAAAATCGGCGGCAACACCAATCGTACACCGATATCAGATATGGCAGTTATAGACAGACAGAACGCCGTATCATTCATATTATAACCTAGACTTCTAATAAAGAATGGCGTTAACATCCTAAACTGTAGCTCCCCACTCCAAAACAATGATAGGCCAAGTAAAAGGTTCAAAAAGGACCAATCTTTCAATAGATCTAAGTCCATAAGGCTAATGAACTTTTTGAAGAAGCCTAGCTTCTTTTTCTCTTCCTTTGGCGCAGCTTTTTTGAAAGCCTTCATTTGAATCGCATCGTCTTCAGCTGTCTAGAAAGAAAAAACTATCATTATTTTCCTGTTACTAACAATAATACCAACAGTAAACGCAGAATAAATTGTGACAATAAAACAATAGTTATATAGTAAGTTTTTAAGTATGTCCGCAAATGGTAATATGAATGGTAATAGGATTGATATTCTACAAGTCTACAACTCCATACTATCGGTTCACACTCTCACACAAAATATGTGAAACTCATCTTACACCACACAGACTGTATTAGCTTGCAAATTACAAACTATTTGCGTGCATGTTTACAAGTTTGTATTATTTCAAGCAATTTCATTTGTAAACAAAATCATTACTTACATCAAGATACAGCTGAAAATAACTCCCAGTGAAGTCCATATTAGATATATTCGATATCACAGATACTTTTCTCTTCCTAGCCTCCTCGCTCATACTGCTGCTAGAGGTCACCCTCTGCATCGCGGCCACAGACGCGGCAGTTGTCAACCCTGTACCCAGTTGGGAGTTCATTTCAAAGTCCTGTAACGGTTTGTCACAGGTCTTTGCTCTTGGAAGACCGACCGTCCTCACGGAAGGATGGTTCATGTTGCCATGGGAACGCTGTTTGGTCAACTTCGGCATGGCTTTAGGATGCGTCACGAGTGGATTAATCTCGAACTTGTCATCTGCTTCTTCATCGCTTTCGTGAATGCACTCCATTTCCTGCAAACAAAGAAATCTAAAATCGTTTGATGATAATGTGCGATTAACAAACAAGACAATGTTCAAATCACTTATTTCGCAATGCAAACACAGCATATATTTTGTTTGGCATATTAGTTGTAGGTAGTTTCATTTTAGCAATGAATGCACAATTCCGTTTTGATATAGGGATATTCCAAATTACTCACTAAAAAGTTTTGAGGATATTTTCCCATTTAATTAAAATTTCTGAATCACAACGTCTATAAACTTATAAATAAACTAACCTTTACAAGTTGCATCTCACAATCCACAGGCGCATCTATAAGATGCCGCTTCACTGGCTGCAATAAGCACGATCCCAAAACAGCGTGGAAGGCCATACCTCCCAAGATCACCACAGTCCATCTAAATCCATACTCTCCGAGCAAAATTTTAACCAAATGAGGCATGACCATTAGGCCGAAACCCGTCCCAGCCATGGACAGCCCGACAGCCTGGCCACGCTTTTTTGAGAAGTAGTGATTTAGTGAAACGAATGACGATGATGACGCGAGGCCCACTCCAAACCCTGGAATAGAAAATAGTTTTTTATGGGACTAAAGGGTGTACTTTTTTATTCGGGAGCTTACAACGTGGTTATTGGGTATTAGGATAGCATGTTTTTTTTTTTAATACAGTTTAATTAGACTTGGATAGAATATTACTGACGTAAGTAGAAGAACTTTTGTAGCCTAATATGGTTTTTTATGAGGTGGGAAAATTTTACGATAACCATTACCATCGATGGTGCAATTGACCCTGCAATTGAACCTAAATATTGTAAATTATAGATTCAGTCAGGGTAGGCAAATGTAACTAACTATTTAAGTTTCTCTTTGTTATTTCATACAATTTGTAAATCAATTGAGTAATCACGTATCTTTTTATCTACAAAGGTGTGATATAAAATTATCTAGAACAAAGTAAAAAAACCTCGATATCAAATAGATTGCAATGTTTAAAGATCATCATATAATCTACTACCTTTCAATAGGTTGCATTTAAAATGAGGACAATCATTGTTTCTATGTCAAGACCGCATACCACTCGATGTTATCATATTTTCTTTATTTTAAAACTATCAGAAAGAAATAATATGGTATTATGGTTTCTGTAAATAGAAAGAAGAAATTAGTAATACTTGAGAATCATTTAAGCAAATATAAGCGCGATTTTATGAATCAATCAACAACTAAATTATAGTACAAGTCATATGGATGTCTTTCGCTTTCTGTGAATTACCAAGTCACAACTTAAAAATAACTTATTGTGCTATTGTTTACATCTAAGTTACGATATGTCTTACTAACGTAGGGTTTACAAAAACCTATGCAATAACAATATTGTGGTGCAACTGACCCTTCTGGTTCGATTCGCCTCGGCTTTGCTCGGGTCAACATAGGCACAATAAAAGTAACCTAACCTAAATTTACAAACTGAAGCTTGTACACCTTTCGATTTGAGCTGATATATTTAGGTACTAGGTTTCAGAATTTATCATTCTTCCGATCCGAGCGCAAAAGTCGCGGGTTAAAGTTCTAGCATATTGAGATAAGAATTAAAACACGTTTGTTTGCGGAGCGAACTAAGATAACCTACCGCTTGAAAGGCAATCAGCAATTTTCCTTGAGGCCAAGCTAAGAATACAATAATTCTAGTAAATGCCGTCTATATTTTATAGTAGTTATGGGTACAGATGAGGCATACTTAATTCATAGATTTGAACTATAAATATATTATGTATACCGGTTATAACTCACGTGTTATGTCTGAAAATGCCCGACTAGTTTCGAACCCGTCCGGGGGCCTTATTCATGAGCCTGTTGAACGACTGACCACCACATGACACCTAACAACCTTATAACCGGTAAAGATAAAACTAGCTGATGCCCGCGACTACGTCCGCGTAGATTGAGGTTTTTTGGTTCCCGCGGGAACTCCTTAGTTTTCCGGGATAAAAAGTAGCCTGTGTTATTCCAGACTATAATCTATCTCTGTGCCAAATTTCATCTAGATCCGTTCAGCCGTTCGTGATTGAGTAACATCCATTCATACATCCATCCAAACATTCGCATTTATAATATTTATTATTATTTGATAAAAAAATTAAATCATAGATTTCCGGAGGAGCATAAGGAAAATAGAAGGATACTTTATAGTTTTCATAATGATTTTTATACTGTTGGTTTTAATTCTCCAATGCCAGTAACTGATACTATTTTGCATATTTAAGCTCTAAGAAATAACTGTCTATTGAAAACTGAGGTATTGAAAAAAGTAATTTCCATAATACGAGAACAAATTAATGCTTCAGCAGAGTGTAGAGCAGTGGTTTCAGCTTATACGAGTTATATGGGTTACATGCTAATGCTTTTTCCAATCCTATGCATGATCGATGTATGCATATGTAGTAATGAATCACTATATCAAATTTTTAATGACATATTGCCCCGATATTGTTACGCGGCAGAGATAAGGATGTGGCGGTATTTACTTAATCATCGTCGAATACTTATCGTTTTGAATATTTAATTGAACAAAAAAGTAAACCTATGTTACTACCACCGATAAGCCTCTTTCAACACTACAAAAGAGGTAGGTAGTAAACCGATTTGTTTGAAAGATTTCATATATTTCAGTTTTCGCATCACCGACCACTCCCGATACCTCATCCTCATATACTAGGTACTAAAATTCTACATCAATGTCGTATACTAATACCTACTAGGTAATCTCAAACATACCTACAGACCTACTGACCTAAAATAATGTCTACTGTTTCTAGTTTCTACACATTTATATGCAAAGTAAAGGCCCGGAGCCAAGCTGTCTGCAAATCCTGCGGTTTCTGAGGATAACATAATATGTTGCGGTGATTGCTATTAGCCTATTATAGCAACAAATATGTGAAAATATAAAATAAAATAGTTAAATAATCTCATGGCCGGTTCCAGTAAGCAGAATATTATGGTAAAACCTGTACCTACAATGTTTTTTAGGGTTCCGTACCTCAAAAGGAAAAAACGGAACCCTTATAGGATCACTTCGTTGTCTGTCCGTCTGTGTGTCAAGACCCTTTTTCTCAGGAACGCATGGAGGTATCAAGCTGAAATTCATATCAAATTCTCAAGTCTACTGTCCCTTGGAGCTGTGAAAAAATCAAACTTCAAAGCCAACAACCAAAAGCTACAGCCGTTTATGCTGCAAATTTTCAAATTTTCTTGCACTCGCAAGGGAATCAAAACCTACAGGGTACTTCCTGTAAACTCAGAATCTTGAAACTTGGTACGAAGCAACGTCTTATAGCACAGATATAGGAAGTATTGCGAAAAACATAAATTTTTTGTTACATCTTCTTCTTCTTCCTTCCCTTATCCCACGCTATGTGGGGTCGGCACAACATGTTCCCTTCTTCCACTCACTTCTGTTATCCGTCAACCTATCATTCACCCCTTTTATACGCTTATCCTCTTTCACACAATCCATCCATCTTTCCTTTGGTCTCCCTCTACTCTTTTTTCCTTCCACATGCATATCTATCATTCTTCTCGTAATATGCCTTTCTTACCTCCGCATTACATGCCCATACCATGCTGGCCTATTACTCCTCATCTTTTCTATCACTGGCGCAACTTTCAAACTTACCCTTATATATTCATTCCTAATCTTATCCATTCTAGTCACACCACACATCCATCTTAACATTCGCATTTCGGTCGCATGTACTTTTTTTTCATCCGTCCCTTTCACCGCCTAACATTCTGAACCATACAATGCGACAGGTCTAACGACTGTCTTATAGATTTTCCCTACATAATATAATAAAAATATTTTTAATAATTTTAAACTTACTATCCCTTTCCTCATGAACGCGTAGAGGTATTAAATTGAAATTAAAATAGATAAGTTGAATAAAAATACTATAACTTTTACTTATATACTTACAGGTTTGTACGGAACCCTCGGTGCGCGAGTCCGACTCGCACTTGGCCGGTTTTTTTAATAAGTAAATTCATAGTTTTTATTTGAATTTATATTTGGTTATTTCATCTGCCAATACATAATAATTCAGCCTTGAATTGACAAAACTGGCGGTGAATGTTTTCGTTAATAGACATTGCTTGGTCCATTTTGCTCAATTTTACACATTCGCAAAAGAGGATCCCGCTGCGGTAGGCGGCGGAACCGAATTTGTGGTAAGCAAGGTTGTTCGCATGCACCAACGCACACATTCACGTAGACAAACATGGGGAAATGAGCCAACAACAATGGCTAAATATGCCAACAACAATGGCTATGGCAAAATGGGGGAATGGGAACATACATGGGGAAATGGATCTGCACAGGTATGCTACATTCAATGACAGGTCAATAATGTAGCATCTCGTACAACTTCCATTTTTCCCATCCCTATTCACTCCGTAGTACCTTCAAGGCAAGAGTGAACAGGCATCTTCTAGGCAACCCCGTTCCAACTAGAAGGTCTAGACCTCATCATTGCTTTGCATTAAGCATGATTGTCGTCAAGCCTATCACGCAAAAAAAAAAGAATAAGACAAGTACGCACGTACGCATATAGCGCACACGGAGTTACTCGATGCTAGAATTATGTTAATACTATTACCTACTGGCTCAATATTATCGGGTAAATTAAATTTAACTAGCGAATGCGCGCGACTTCGTCTGCGTGGTTTGAGGTTTTTTGGTTCCCGCGGGAACTCTTTAATTTTCCGGGATAAAAGTAGCCTATGTGCTATTCCAGACTATAATTTAGGTATCTCTGTGCCAAATTTCAGCCAGATCCGTTCAGCCGTTGGGGCGTGATTGAGTAACAAACATCCATACATCCATCCATCCATCCATCCATACATCCATACATCTATCCAAACTTTCGCATTTATAATAATAGTAAGATAGTAAGATAAGATACCCCACACTATTAACCGTGCTCGTATTTAAATCAATAATTTAATTTTAAACCGATTTCTAACTAACAGCTTTATCAATTAGGCTCAAGAACCTTAAAATTGCTAGTTAACAACGATGTCTATGTAGGTACTAGCACGAATATAATTCAATGCTAGTAAGATACTTACGCACAGGCATAATTATACAGTTTGACTATAAAGCGTTCAAGGCACGCGATTTAGGATCACAATCGAGTTAAGAATAGTTCAGAACGTTGTTAAGTCTACTGAGAATATTTTTTAGTTTTTATTACACGTTTGAGGTTTGACTGTAAAACTTTCTACTTCATGCCTCACCTTATGATAATTTTTATCGTTCCATGTTACTTGCACACACATATTATTCTCTTAGACCTAGGTCTACAAATTGCAACAAACTGACAATATCTATACGTATTAGTTAATTTAGATTTACAGAAAGTTGGTATATTTTCTATGTATACTGAAAACCGGGTTATCTATCTGGTTTTTTTATGGGATACCAGATACTTTAAAGGAACTTTAAATAGTGCATTCCAATTACTGAATAAGCCACGTAGATAAGCTATGCAATAGATAAACTCGGTTGTTATGTTCTGTAAACTCATACAAGTTCATCGAAATAGCTACTAAAAGATAATTTCAAATCAAATCAAATCAAATTATTTTTATTCAAATAGACTTTTTACAAGTTCTTATGAATAGTCAAATGAATCTACCACTGGTTCGGAATGCCGTTCCTACCGAGAAGAACCAGCAAGAAACTCGGTGGTTGCTCTTTTGAAAAATAAATAAATAAATAGTATATGGTATGTTTACAATAATCTACATACAACATATACAGATACATAAGTAACCACTGTCCTGAGCATTGCTGGAGCGAGTCAAATCCATGCGCCTTTATCATTAATATAATCTTCGACAGTATAATAAGCTTTTTTTAGGAGCATTTTTTTAATGGTTATCTTAAACTTGTGTAAAGGCAAGTTTATAATAGGTTGAGGAATTTTGTTAAAGAATAGTATGCTCATTCCCACGAACGACCTTCGGACTTTATTGAGGCGGAGCGATGGAGTCACGAGCCTATGACGGTTTCTAGTTGGCCTATCGTGCAGATCGCATATTCTTTTATAATTCTGAATGTGCTGTTTTACGAAGATTAGATTACTGTAAATATACTGTGAGGCTACTGTAAGAATACCTATTTCCTTGAATTTCTCCCTAAGGGATTCACGTGGTTTTAAATTATAAATTGCACGTATTGCCCTTTTTTGTAATACAAATATTTTTTGAATATCTGCCGCTTTACCCCACAGCAAGATTCCGTAAGACATAATACTATGAAAATAAGCAAAATATACAATCTTTGCAGTTTCAACGTCTGTTAACTGCCGAATCTTTCTGACAGCGTAAGCGTAAACGTAATTTGAATGCAAAGCTATAGCTATAGATAGCTATAGATACAAAACTTTAAAACTTACCTCCTAATATACTGTACGTGGCCAAAATATGGGCCATGCTATTCGCAGGTGCGGTGAAAAGAAGACCAAGGGCACATATCACAGAGCCCACGAAGCAGACCTTTCTATACGAGAAGGTCTTTATGACGGGGCCCACGAAGAAGCCGGAGAAGTTCACCACAGAGTCCAATGTACTGGCGATGACTGCTGCGCCCGTGGTGTGTACTCCCAGGTCATCTAATAGATCTTTGAAGAGAAGACCGAAGGAGGGCTCGAGGGAACGTGTTGAGAACTAGAAATAGAAGAAAAGTAGTTTGAAGATATTACACACAACCACCACCACCACCACTACAGCCTATTAGCGTCCCACTGCTGGGCACAGGCCTCCACTCTCATAGGAGAGAGGGAATTAGAGCTTAGACACACCACGCTGCTCCAATGCGGGTTGGCGGGCTTTAACGACTATTATTATGTTAGTGATAATAACCGGGACCGACGGCTTAACGTGCTCTCCGAGGCACGGGGGTGAAACACCGCCAACTTCCAACTCCGGGCTGGCACTGAAAATTTCGTAATTGAAAAACCCAATACCTAACATTTTTTCATGCCCGACCGGGAATCGAACCCAGGACCTCGTGATCCGCAGTCGACTACGCTAACCGCTAGACCAACGAGGCAGTACAAACAACAAAACACCGTTTTCGTTGACAGTATTGGCAGAGTGGTATTAGCTTGCGAAAGGTCTGCGTGGGATGACGCTCTTCCTTACAAAATAAAAAATTCTATCAAATTGAATACTGTTCCATTTAAAATAAGAAGAACCTACTTAGAAATATTGATATGAAATGTAAAAAATTCAATTGTATTTTAGTGTTTAATTTTGTATTATGAACTTTCGGATCCATATTGGGTAGGTTCTCTTGAAAAATGTATTTCATGTAAGTATCCAAAACTGTACTGCCACACCCGCGTACATATTTTGTCAATATCAAACCAAGCTATAGATTACCAATTGAAACAATATTAGATGCGTTACAAGATGGTCTAAATGCAAGTAATTTATTGAAGCGCACACATACTAGTATTACAAATTTGGATCATCATCGATCTCGATAGGCATTCCTTACAAATTATAATCGGAATGTACCTACCTACGTGGAATTTCATTACAGTATCTCTCTCACTCACTTCCAAAGCATTCCTTTTTCAGGAAGCTGTCTCGAATAATTTTTAATACTTACTATAGAAGCAAATAAAACCAAATTTACTGAAGATTCAATTTCTAAAAGTCTGTAATATCTATTTGATACCGAAAAACGTTGCGATCAAAGTATAAAAGTTTCCCGGTTTTCAAACAGTAGGCAACCTCATAGCTGAAACAGAATCCATACTAATATTATAAATAAAATCTTTATTGTTTGTTTAGGTTGATCACAATATATCTGAAGACTAAATTAAAAAAATAAAAACTAACAACAAAACAATTAGAGACAACCTCAGCATTGCCGAGCATTGGCAACAATGCTCAGCGCTAGTTTTCAGTGGTTTCTGCTCCGTTCCAGAAAAAATCTGTATAATATTATAAATGCGAAAGTGTGTCTGTCGGTCTTCTACGCTTCAACGGCCTATCTTTTCAACTGATTTTGATGCAATTTGGTACAGAGGTAGGTTGCACTTGCATCCCCGGGAAGGACATAGGCTTTTTTTATGCCGGAAAATTAAGGAGTTCCAGCGAGAATTGAAAATCCTTAATCCACGCGGATGAGGTCGCGGGCATCATCTGGTAGTTACTATTACTAGTGAAGCCTCAGATTAAGAAAGTTGCTATTTGTGGTGGAAGCAATATAAATGCAATCAAAACATGCCGAAGCCACAGAAGCCAGCAATAATTGTGTCACTCAAGACGAGCATGTGACCGCTAGATAGTCATAGTTCATGATATAAGTAACCGTTCATTATTACTTTGATAGTCAAGGACCATTGAGATAAGTCACAATATCCACGCTCGTAATCTATACAATGTAATATGAAACTGAAAACTAGTCCTACTTGTTTCTAAGAACGAAAAGAAATCGAAAGCACTGAGACGAGCAATTTTAAATTGAAACTTCTTTAGAATCGTTGTGATTTGAAAATTCAACGAAACGAAAAAGTGACACCAAAAAGAGACAAACATATATATAGGATTTAGCCTGCGAGAGAATGAGATAGAATACAAGTTATATTTATCTCATTCTCTCGTAGGCAACTTTTCTGAAGTTTCACTTCTGCCGTATGTGAATTGCACACACATACACTTTTTTTTAAACTACTACATGTTAGCCCTTGACTTCGTTCGAAGATGGTAGAGGGTAAACGGTAGGGGTATATCAGTTGTGTTAAACAGTTTCTACACGTCTTATTGTCGGTACATCTTTAGTAGCCCGTAGCCATGACCGAAGAACAAAACAGACCAGATCAGAAACAGATAAGAAATTGTAATTTCCTAAATTGCTTACCCCTTCCGGGGTTCATTAAGCCAACTGCTATGGTCAAGCGAGTAAAAAATATAATTAAAATTAGTTTTTTTAGTTTTTTGTTTTTAATTTAGTTTTTAATTTAGATTTAATTTAGATTTTAATTTTATCTACTTATAATATTTTCTTTCATCTTTTGAATAAATTTCATTAAAATTTTTAAGTTGAAAAAAAAAAAAAAAAAAAAAAATTAAAATTTATATATTAAAATAAAATAAAACTGCTATGGTCACATAATTTCTCACTGAGAATTAGTTCCGTTTGTTGACCGATCGTAAAATCATAGTACAAAGAAAGTACGACACGTGATTACTCGTAAAACGAGTGGCGCATAAAACTAGGAATTTAAAACTGGCTGGCTCAATTTTGCAGCAACAATGAACATAACCCTTTTTTTTTTTCTTTCTTTAAAACATTCATCGAAGAAGAATTAATATAATGCACAATTAAGCATAACAACACAATTAAAGGAAACAGTTATAAACATATTCTGAGAACTATAACTTCAACGTACAAAATACAGCAACTACTGTAAACCATGGTATTAGCATATAACAATGAGAGGCGAGTCTGCATGAACCATGTCAAAGCGCACTCAAAGTGGAAGTTTCCGAACATTCTTATACAGGAGCTGTAATAATACACGCCATAAATATCTCAGACTAGCCGCAGACATAACTAAATAGTATAATTCATTTGGTAAATGTTTATACATGACGCAAGACGGAATCAACAAAATGAGGACATCAAAACATTGAAATTAAGGATTTCCTTTAGCGGTCCCCAATCGAATACTTATGTACATTTTACCCATTTTTTAGCTAACTAACCTTTGAAGGTATTTAATAATGTACTCGAAATCGATGATCTCTGACAGTGCAGTGGCGAATCTCCTCGCACTTTGCAGATCTCTAAGGATTCTACTTTAGATTAAACCAATAACATAAGCTTTTGTGTCGTCCAAACATTCATTTTAAATCAAGTAAATAGTAACAAAGGAGAAGTCATAATTAATGCTTGCAAAATTTTTGTATCCATAGTCAACAGTCAACACACTGCCATAATTATTATCTTTCACACCAGAAAAGCGATAAAGCCGAAAATGTGATTCTCGATTAATAAGCCTACACATTACATACGTATGAGCAATAATTAATAAGTTATTCAAGTGATACATTATTATATTGTACCTACGAGATATATATACGAGTATGACGCTGATTAAGCATGATGTCTTCTAAGCTCAACAAACTTTTCTATCCAAAGACAAATTATATCTTTTCAAACATTAAAAAAACAGAAATATCTTGAGAACTCCTCCTTCTCACTCACGGACTGACTCATCAACGCGACGCCAAGCCCTTGGGCTAAGAAAGCTGAAATTTTGTACAGAGGTTCCTTTATTTTATTTAGACGGATTTTTTTTAATTCTCACGAGAGCGAAGCCACGGGCGGTCGGAATTTATTTTATATGTAGCACAACGAAATCTGAATAAATCGTGGATTAAAAATATTACAGTACTTTGGCAGGTATGAACTTTTCAGTTAGTTAATAGCTATAGTATACTAGTGCTTGCGTTAGTATAGTCCTACTTGCATTCCTAAGATATGAAGAAAGATTAGTTGAAGTGTCCGATATTCCCAGCAGTCAACAGTCTCAAATCGGTGTCGCGTTGAAACATATAACGACTTTTATAAAGAAAAACAAACAAAACAAACTATTTACATTGTTCTCATTAGAGCATTTTATCATGGATTATTTTTTATGTCTTACTTTTTATATTTTAGCTTTATGAGTGGATTATGATGTAGATCTTGACGATTAAAAAACCATACAATATTTAATATGTACATAGTTATAATATACATAATTGTACATTCATTATTAAAATTGTCTAGTTTTGGGCAAAAATACCGTGTAAATAAAGAAAGATGGTCAAGACCGAGGTGACTTTTTAAAATAGTCTTTCTTCAAAATGAAAACATGAAAAAACTACTTGTATCAGTTTCACCTAAATAAATTAGGTACTTAAACTTTTATTTATCTTCTACATTAATCATATTATGGACTAAGAACACCACGCCAGAACAACTGGTACATGGGGCAGCAGAGCGTTTAGCAGGTGTTTTAAGATTAAAATAAAGTATTAATGCAGCTAACAAGAAGCGTCTAACATCGCCCAGATGGCAATCTGCCCGAAAACAGACAAAGACTTGTCTGAACAAACTCTACGTGCCTTTAGTTATCTTTACAATACGAAATAACCATATTCTGGCAGTACAAATACACATTGTCTCACTCCTAGACACCCTTTGTAGTCTGGTACAGCGTCTTATCTCCCCATTTTCTCTCCTCCACCGTTATATTGTCCTTTGTCACTTACTACTAATAATTAGGATCAGTGGATTTCTTTAATAAACAGGTTGCAATACTCACATTGACTAAGCTCACTCCCAAGCACACCATCCACGCCCAACCACCATCTGGTGCGACCTTCCGCGTCGCCGGCGGCAGCATCTTCTCTGTCCCTTTGCTCTTCTCCACCGTCATTTTGCCCTTTGTCACCTATTGATCTGTAACAAGTAAAGACTTGTATTTAGTAAAAGGCATCATCTTAAGCAATAAAATAGTCTTGTTTATATCTGCTTGAAGGCATCACAGTTTCACGGATTGGTTTATTAGTGTTTATATGCGATCTATGCCGTTAACTTCGATTCCATTCGGGCAGATGTTTTTCCTTATTTAGAATCACAAAAATCTTACTGTTTCACTATTTTAACAAAATGTGTTTGTATAGTACACCATCTGTGAGACTGTTGTATATCACCCAATTTCAAGCAAAAGTCCTTTGTATGATACTTGGATGCGAAATATTTTGTAGAATGATTCATATCGGTGTGTGTAACGTTTAGGAGTGGTTGCATAAACTCAAAAACGGTTGCCCATTTTACGGGTCTTTGTGACAGGCATCACGTATACACAGCTGCTACACACACTCGTAACACAAGGTTACAACTGATCGTTATAATGAGATATTTATAGTACTTCGGTCACTTCAATTAGCATTATTATCAATTTAATGTCGTGTTTGCCTCTGAAATGTTTATCGTTCAGTCCACCATAGCAATATTAAGGTCGGTTGTCGGTACTCACTACTCAATAACTCAGTAAGTATCAAAATATATCACATGTCCATAAGACAGAAAAACATACTTCTGTTTTCATATATTAAGGATTGGTCCTAAATCTATATGTCTGTACTCTTAAAAATAAAAATTTATGAGATTTTTTTGTTTGCAAAGATGTGAACAGAAGCGTGCCGAAATAGAACATAAAACAAAAGAATGTAAGTACAATATTATGGTTGTAGCTTGAAGTTACCTATATTCCCCGTACAATTAAATATTCATTGAATATTTTGTGTTTCAACACACAAATTAGGTACTATGTAGTTTTACGAAAGTTGTGCTGAAAATGTACTGTACAATAATTTGTGTGTACAAGATATACAAGATACAAGGCTCAACATACAACTGAGTACTATTATGTATCCAACTAACCAAAAGGCAAGAGACTAATGAACGTCAGGCTCAGAAGTCAGAACCCATTCCCAAAGTGCTGGAACGAAGACACCACACCACTATTCACAACTAACAATCGCGTCGTTAGATACTGCAAGTGGACAGTGCGAATTGGGATACACGATAGTTATCATACAATGTGGAGCCGTTGCTGCTATCATGAAAAGCACGTGGATTATTAAACCCCTACGGGAGGTCCATCAGATAAAACGACGATGACGAGAGGAAAGAAAGCCTAAAAGATGATAGAGGGACTCTATTTTATTATGAGTGCCCGTAGAGCATCCTGAATTCCTAACACGTTTCTGAAGCAACGTGTTACGATTTACGAGACTACGTTCTCGCGATTCAAGATTCGAGATCGTGTGAAATCAGAATGAGCACTGATATTCCCTTCTTTTATTGAATGCTTTTATTGTGTTTGAATTATCTGCTCATTGAGTAAACTCTCCCGTGTCGGGCCATAATTAAGTGTTGGGTTTTTCTGACTAGAAATTCTCAGTACTAGCCCGGAGTTAGGAAGTTGGCGGTTTTTCACCCCCGTGTCTCGGAGAGCACGTTAAGCCGTCAGTCCCGGTTATTATCACTAACATGATAATAGTCGTCAAAGCCCGCCAACCCGCATTGGAGCAGCGTGGTGAGCTCTAATTCCCTCTCTCCTATGAGAGTGGAGGCCTGTGCCCAGCAGTGGGACGTTAATGGGCTGTAGTGGTGGCAGGCCTGTGTCACTCTTGGTACTTGCGCGACGAAAATACCGACGATCGCGCTCATTCCCGGAATGCTTCCGCAGTCGGGGCTGGCGCGTTTTAAGCGAGCGTCGTGCTAGTGAATTTAACGCTGTTTTCGTAAATAGTTTTTTGAAAATATTTGTTTAATAGTTTAAGTTAAGTGTTTAGCATATTAATTATTTGCTTGCGTGTTTTATCTATTTAATAATCATTATTTAGGCTATTAAAGCTAGCAAGCAAGTCAGCAAGTAGTCAATACAATAATAAGTAGGTAGTCAATAGTACTTCTATCACGGAACAGGTACAATTCATGTCAAACCTAAATGAGCCTCTTTTCAAGTAATTTTTTTGAATCGAGGCACGAGCTGTAGGAAGTACTTGAACGAGTCGTAGGGAATACGCTCGCCCTAGTTAGGCCCTTACTCCCTAATTCTTATTACACCTTGCCGATTTAGAGTAAGGGCACGGAATATATATTTATATATTTCCGTGATCGAAGTGTACCTACCTCTCCGAGCGAAATATTATGTTTCGCCGCACTGCTTCGCCGCGACGAATGACCTTGCAAGTTGCGTGCGTAGTGAAGAACTCACTGTGTAGCGACACACAGTAAACACAGTCGATCATAGTCAGAGTAGGTACCTTACTTACCAATTCGAAAAACCTACTGTATTGTTGTACTGTTTGCTGACAGCCCTAGACAAGCTCGCAATGTCGTCCGTGACGTAGGAAAGGGAAAAGATGCAAAGCAATACGGACACTCGCACGCGGCGATAAAGTTTAATTTAGCTTGCGTGCGTGATTTATCTTTTTAATAATAATTATGTAGGCTATTAAAACGTCGGCAAGTAGTCAACATCAAAGGAGTGAGACTTCTGTACGTCAGTACTATTATATTATTCTGTGGTGGTGGTGGGTGGTGGAGTCAACTCTACTTCACACATCATAAATCCTGACGACCATTCTGATTATCTGATACTGGGCCGGGTTACTAACGCATAAGCACCCAAATGTCTACTTGTTCGGTAACCGTCTCCGATTGTATCTAAAATCTTTAGTATGAGTAAATTTACTGTAAATTAGAACTACTTGGACTTGGAATGAACATGGAAATCGTAGTCAATACATACAATAATCATACATCACGCTGTAGATCACGCTGGAAACACGTGCACGTAAAGTTCCGTGAGCACGTGCGTCTGGCGACGCATCACACTCGAGGTCAATCCACAAAAACTTATCACCGGACGCTACATACACACTACACAAGAGACCACCGCTAACTTGTTTTTGCATATTCCTTTTGAGATCAACGACTCGCAGTCGCTGTAATCATGAGTTATTACTGGCGACAAACAAGATATCGACAATCGACGTCGATCAAGGCACAGAGTACGTACAGAGGGGAAGCTTCATACAAACGGCTCGCGGCGACTTCACCCATACATAGCGCAACGATGTGTGCGTGAGCTCTCACCGACACATTCACCGACACGCTGTCTGGGTACGCGACGCCTCAGTCCGGGTACGAACGTAAGGGCTGACGATCGAGCGTTTAATCTAATTTTGAATTAAAAATAAAACTATAAGATTTATTTATGTAAATAGTGTTGTTTCAACAAAAATGCCGAATATTTGCAGTTTGCTTGAAACTTGAAAGACAATAACGATGTTTCCTATTTTTCATACCCGAGAGATAAAGAGAAATAAATACCTTTCTAACCTTGTGAACGATTTTCTCGGAAACCAATGAACCTATTTTTATGATTTTTCGATTAAAATCGATATTTAGGACTGTCTGGGGTTACAAAACAGGAAACTGGTACCAAAGTTTAAAAAAATCAGCGCCATTTTGAAATTCTTTGTTAATTAACCGATTTCGTTCAAAATCGATATTTAGGACTCCCTGGGGTTACAAAACAGGAAACTGGTACCAAAGTTCCAAAAAATCAGCGCCATTTTGAAATTCTTTGTTAATTGACCGATTTCGGTCAAAATCGATATTTAGGGCTCTCTGGGGTTACAAAACAGGAAACTGGTACCAAAGTTAAAAAAATCAGTGCCATTTTGAAATTCTTTGTTAATTACCGATTTCGTTCAAAATCGATATTTAGGACTCCCTGGGGTTACAAAACAGGAAACTGGTACCAAAGTTTAAAAAAATCAGCGCCATTTTGAAATTCTTTGTTAATTGACCGATTTCGTTCAAAATCGATATCTGAGAATCCCTGGTATTATAAAACAGGAAACTGGTACCAAAGTTTAAAAAATCAGCGCCATTTTGAAATTCTTTGTTAATTAACCGATTTCGTTCAAAATCGATATTTAGGACTCCCTGGGGTTACAAAACAGGAAACTGGTACCAAAGTTTAAAAAAATCAGCGCCATTTTGAAATTCTTTGTTAATTGACCGATTTCGTTCAAAATCGATATCTGAGAATCCCTGGTATTATAAAACGGGAAACTGGTACCAAAGTTTAAAAAAAACAGCTTCATTTTGAAATTCGTTGTTAATTAACCGATTTCGTTCAAAATCATTATTTAGGACTCCCACGGGTTACAAAACAGGAAACTGGTACCAAAGTTTAAAAAATCAGCGCCATTTTGAAATTCTTTGTTAATTAACCGATTTCGTTCAAAATCGATATTTAGGACTCCCTGGGGTTACAAAACAGGAAACTGGTACCAAAGTTTAAAAAAATCAGCGCCATTTTGAAATTCTTTGTTAATTAGCCGATTTCGTTCAAAATCGATATTTAGGACTCCCTGGGGTTACAAAACAGGAAACTGGTACCAAAGTTTAAAAAAATCAGCGCCATTTTGAAATTCTTTGTTAATTGACCGATTTCGTTCAAAATCGATATCTGAGAATCCCTGGTATTATAAAACAGGAAACTGGTACCAAAGTTTAAAAAATCAGCGCCATTTTGAAATTCTTTGTTAATTAACCGATTTCGTTCAAAATCGATATTTAGGACTCCCTGGGGTTACAAAACAGGAAACTGGTACCAAAGTTTAAAAAAATCAGCGCCATTTTGAAATTCTTTGTTAATTGACCGATTTCGTTCAAAATCGATATCTGAGAATCCCTGGTATTATAAAACGGGAAACTGGTACCAAAGTTTAAAAAAAACAGCTTCATTTTGAAATTCGTTGTTAATTAACCGATTTCGTTCAAAATCATTATTTAGGACTCCCACGGGTTACAAAACAGGAAACTGGTACCAAAGTTTAAAAAATCAGCGCCATTTTGAAATTCTTTGTTAATTAACCGATTTCGTTCAAAATCGATATTTAGGACTCCCTGGGGTTACAAAACAGGAAACTGGTACCAAAGTTTAAAAAAATCAGCGCCATTTTGAAATTCTTTGTTAATTAGCCGATTTCGTTCAAAATCGATATTTAGGACTCCCTCCATACATACATACATTTATACATCCATAAATACATTGCAAGTTGAATAAAATGTTGTAATAATAGTCGACGTAAAACTGTTTTTGCGATAGTAAATTACGGTGCCATCTATTAACATTATTGTGAAGTTATGTTAAAAAACTGATGTTCATAAAAAAAGAAATAATTTCGTTTCTTTATAATATTTGTCTAATTTAAGTATTTATTGTTCAATTTCAGGATATAACTGTAATTATACATTATATAACTATTATATAATATTTCCTTAAATTGTCGACATGCATCAGGTGACAACCCTAGCAGAATAGGTATGCATTTTCGACTTTGTTAGGAAGCTTCCCCTCTGGTCGGATATATACTCGTGTGATCAAGGGCTGCTCAGAGCAGCCCTTGATCGTCGATTCTGCTCTAGCAGCCTGCTCTAGCTCTAGCAGCCTGCTAGAGCTAGAGTTGGCTGCTAGAGCAGCCTGCTCTAGTGTCCACTAAACCAAAATCAAATTTACGGATACTATGCAAATGATATAGGTAGGTACATTTATTTATTTTTTCTATGGTAACAGCGATAACAATGAAAACTATTTTTCAATACAGTTGTCAAACATGGCGCACTTTCAGAGGCTGTAGTTATGATTCGAAAATTGAATCTTTCGCATAGGCATCTTACTTTTACACGGTCGTGACTTACTTTTACAAGCTCGACACTTACTTTTGCAGTTTAGTTTTAAATTTTCCAAGTCAATTAAAAAAGTTTAGTAGCAAGGAGTTTTCATACATAGAATATAATCGGATAGGCTTTTTACGAGGAAAAATGAATGAATCCGTACGTTTTAGCATTGAATTTCCAAAATTCTTTTAAATGGTTGTTGATTACATTTAATTACCAGTTTTAATTTAATTATTTTCAACATTTGTCAAAAATCGAATAGGCTGTATACGCGTAGGTACGAACCCGTAGCCTAGTTTCGTTGAAAAAAAAAATATGTCCAGGTGTAAATACGCGCCATTTGCTGAATTTTTTTATTTTTTATGTGATAAATTGATTAAGTATATTTTCAACTGTATTGAAAAATTCTTTTAAATGGTTGTTGATTATATTTAATTATCAGTTTTAATTTAATTATTTTCAACATTTGACAAAAATCGAATAGGCTGTATACGCGTAGGTACGAATACGTAGCCTAGTTTCGTTGAAAAAAAAAAATCAGGTGTAAATACGCGCCATTTGCTGAAATTTTTTATGTGATAAATTGATTATATTTTTGTACTATTTCCCACAACTGTATTGAAAAACGTCGTGTGATATACGGGTGTGAAGGTTATTGCAAACTCGTGACATTAAAAACCCTCACCTTCGGCTCGGGCTTATTAATGACAGCTCGTTTGCAATAACCTACTTTCCACCCTTGTATCACAATATACTATTGTACGCTAGACAGGAACATAATATCTACGTCGTCGTACCTATGCCGCAGCAACGCTATTGCCGTGCAAAATAAAATGTGGAAAACTACGATTGTTAAACACATTCCTACCATTTCCTACGACGTCAACAATAGGTTGACGAATGGCGAATATATTGTTACAGACCTTTTGCTGTAAATTTTGCATAACACAATGGGTATCACTATCATACCTACTCTGTGCGTATTGTCTCTAAATACAAGCACAGAACCTATGTATGTACCTACTCACAAAAATATTTGATATAGCTACGTCTTAGTCATTTATGTAGAATGTGTGTGCCTATTACTTATTAAAATTTTATTATAAACTGTAAAATAACATTATACCTACTTCTTAGAATACAGCCATACACACATTCATTATACGAAGTACGGACATTCTAAATTATCTCCAATTTTAAAATATTATCTCCATTAATATTCTGAATTTTAATAATATTGTTCAATTCTTACACAGTTCGCACATGTGAAATGACCAGCCCTAACAAAACCTCTGATAAGTGAGTATTACTCTTAGTATTACTTATAACAATACACTATCATAAATAAGCGTTAGTTAACAACTTAACACGGAGTAACTTCTTAACCCGGAGTTAAGTTGGTGGTACCTCACCCCCGTGCCTCGGAGAACACGTTAAGCCGTCTTGCGCGTGATCTCTCTCCGGTCGTGTTGGATTTTCCGTCCGATCGGGCTATGAGAGTAAAGAAACAGAGAGTGCGCCTGTGTATGCGTACACACTTGTGCTCTTTAATAATATGTCCCGCGCTGATGGCCAATCACTGGAGATAGGCCGCCACAGCCGAAATTCGGTCGGAAGGACATTATTTATACTTATCACACAATAAAGAAAAAATTCTCCTACGCAAAGCGTCCTTTAGTACTAAAACTTGAGTATAATTATACCTATCAAATTACTCTGTCAAACCAAAGTTGCAATATTTTACGAAACAGAGGCATTCACGTTATAACGGCAATCGTTCGACCGTCCGTTATGTGTTCTCTAAACTCACAGTCTAAACTCTACCGTCTACAGCACTTACCTACCTACTTTACATTCTGAAAAAACTATGAACAACTTAAATAGTTAGCTAACTTGTTAAAACAAAAAGAATTTAGACTTCAATTGAATTAATACAATTTGTTGAATAGTTCACAATCCATAATACGAAGTAGAATATCAATGAATGTAGACCAATGTACTACTATGAACTTGCCAGCTATTTGGTTCACAAGTTACAATTAATAATTAACAATAATAAAATTCAATAAACAAGCTAATAGTTATAATTAAAATACCATGTTTCACTTTGTTCAAATGTTGATATCTAAAAACATTTCAACAAGAAAAGAGCACGATACGACCATAATAGGGTGGGCTACCTTCACCTACATTTTACGAAACAGCAACGATGTACAACAAATACCTACCCACGAGATGATAATGTCAGCTCGAAGTAGCGAACACAATTCGCAACGCAGACACGTACAGTGATAGGTCTATCAAATTTTCACCTCCCCATTTCTCTCCGAAGCATCAATTGTTTTCATACTTTTATAGAGGACTTCCAACTTTTTTGCGCACAGAAACGTAAAGCCAAAGCTCGCAGGAGATCGGTCCTTCGATGGATCATTAGCATTACTGCTTTCTGTGCTCGCACACCATCACTCTGTGCCACTCTGTTTCACAACAGGAACCTTGGGATAAAACTTATTAAGACATGCTGAGAAGGAGTACCTACTTCACATTTTTTCCAAACATCATTTTACTGGACAAGATCGCAATTGAACAAAGATGACAACCACCAGTCCATCAGTTCGAAAGCCAAAGCAGATCAATACGTGCTTAGGTAGCTCTACTTGCATGTACCTATTATCTTTTACTTTCATTGAATTGGTAGGTACTTAAGCTATTCGGTCTGACGCCAATTTTTAACCTAGGAATGTTACTATGCATTCTAAAATTCAGTTGCTACGGACACTTCATCTTACTTAATATTATAAATGCGAAAGTTTGGATGGATGTATGGATGGATGGATGTATGGATGTTTGTTACTCAATCACGCGGCAACGGCTGAACGGATCTGGCTGAAATTTGGCACAGAGATAGATTATAGCCTCGAATAGCACATAGGCTACTTTTTATCCCGGAAAATGAAGGAGTTCCCGCGGGAACCAAAAAACCTCGATCCACGCAGTCGAAGTCGCGGGCAATAGCTAGTTGGATAATAAAAAAACACTAGTGGAATATCACTGGAATCCGAACCGCTTAACAGACATGTAACATGTTAGTTTTTCAATACATAAAATTATTGCAATGGTAAAAAAAAATACGAGGGCAATGACCGAGATGATGTCAGAACTCGGAACAGATGAATGCACAGTGTGTTACATGAAGAATACATTAATCTATTCGAAGTAATAAATATAGCTCGAAGTAAATTTTCATTTCAATTTAATCGGTGGAATTTAAAATCTCTTCACGGAAGTATCGTTCAACCAATGCCAACTGGGCGAGTGTCCTCTTGGGACATCTTATCATTGATCTTGAATGTCATAGCAAACAACAGAACAGATTTTTTGCTATATTTAAGGAATGTTATTATGTTCGGTCGTAAACGGCTAAAAATACGTCTCTTGATATCAAATAGACAAGATCTTCCCCGGCCTTACTCGGGTGTAATTTCTGATAATTAACGATCTAACATTAAAATTGGCTTAAAAAAACTGAACTAAAAGGAAGAATTTACTAAACTCCGCGATTTTAGTTGTCTATTGTAATTTGTCATTTTCCCTTATATCACTGGCATGTGTGATGTGTATATTGTATGGATTACCCGTTCTGCTTTAATTATATTCGTCTTCTGTTTCAATCATTAAAACAGCTATAGGTATTGTTAATACACTTTGTCGGCAGAGGTATTTTTTATGAACTATAATAATATGATGATATAATTTAGTAAAAACAAAAGATAGTTGTCATATCTTCATTATTACTTAACACATATTATTATTTTATTTCATTGTGAGGCTCTATCTCTAATATAATTAGCAATTAAATAGATTTTGGCCGACGATTGTTGTCGAGTATCGATATTTTTTATCAAAATACAACTAGATTACAATTACATTGCAAATACCTATCACGAAGTGTTTGACTCCTATAGATTTGAGGATGAACGTGTGTGATAGATATATTGCACTAATTCATACCGACAACTTTACTTATGTTCACTTACCTGTTAAGTGTTATTGTTTAATACTATGCATATCAAAGGGCTGGTGTATTTTATATTTATACCAGAACTCTTATTAAATTAGTGAAAATCTTATGAAAATCTATAAATGTTATAAACTACATGCAGAAAGTACTTGAATAATTTATTACCTTTTACTTTTCCTTGGTTTGAGAACTTTAAAAGCTTCAAAGACAATTTAGTGACAACGACAACGAACTCTGTGTCTGTGGTAAGTAAAATAGTAGCTTGGTAATCTTTCTTGTCAAGACGTCAATCTATTGTGTATTGATGCGGTTAATAACCCTTATTAGTCAGAGATCCGGATATATACCACGACCTTCACCGATCTGTTTAATAGATGAAACCTATTTATTTTTATTTAAGTAATAATAGATAAATACGCCTAAAATAGGTTGGCTATCGAAAACCGGTCCAGGCTATTTAAAAATTAATTAATTTTAATATAAATTTTTTTGACAAGTTTATTGCAGCCAATGCTATTACCATCGCGTTTGTTATAAAATTACCAGCTATATTTTGAAAATTTATTAATTTATAAATATATATAAATTAATATATTTTAGGCGTATTTATCTATTATTAAATATAAATAAAAAGTAGGTTTCATCTATTAAACAGATCGGTGAAGGTCGTGGTATATCCGGATCTCTGACCATACCGTTATCGTCATTAATGCTGACTCAGCTTATCTACTTGCTGGTATATTATTCTATTAAAAATTATACATATTATGTGTTTAAATTTTTTCCCTACCTATATAAAATTTAATATCATTATATTATTATGTCGGAGCTTATAATCTCTAGCTCTACATACAAATGGATATTGGATATGTTTTACTTTTGGGAGATGGTAGCCATAAATCAGCGCAGAGTCAAACTTGCCGCGTTTCATCATATCCGTTTCCATTTCGATTTTCTTATGTACCCTAGAAACAAATTAGGTAATAGGTATTCATCTAATACTAAAATATTATATTATCCAATGTACCGAATTAACTACGCATCCGAGGGTTATCTAGGACTCCTAGTTTCTAGAAAAACTTTCTCCATTAAAATAACACGTTGCTCGTCACATGGGCCATTAGTCCGTATGGATTTTTTTGCATTTATAACCCACTTGAATTGACATTTACTTACAGTTAGATCTTGTTACCGACTAGTTACCAAGATTTTGTGAATAAGATCGAGAAACAATCGCTAAGTAGATTATATATAATATTGTTTTATAATCTCCTCTCCCCAAAGGTTGTCTGGATTCTATTAGCAATAAGACTGCCTTTGCACCTAGGGTTGCCAATATTTCTTCAGCGAAATATAGTATTTTTCAGACTAAGCTATAAAAAAATATAGTACACTTTAAAAATACTATTTTATGGAAAATGCAAAATGTAGACGAAGATTATTACGAAGTAAACTTATTAATTTTTATAAAAACTATATTTATTTGCACTTCTTGCATTTTTTAACAATTTTTGTCTAAAAATAAAAGTGTGATATTATGCTTTATCACGTTCAATTTTAAATTAATGTAAATCAAAAGCTCGTTTTTTAAAATATAGTATTTTTGCGTACTAGTTATGTGCTTCTTCACCAGTATAGACCCGAAATAAAGTACAATACTATATATTATACTCGGTTGGCAACCCTAGAAGTTCTGTCTTATATTGTAAGCTTTTGTTTATTGTTATTATTTTTATGTGTGTGCAATAAAGAGTTCATCTATCTATTTATCTATCTATATAGACAAATATGTATACGACAATGTAGAAACATACTACAAATAACAACTCAAAGTTGGTAGTAGCAGTAGTAGGTAGGTAGTTTGAAATATTCATATCACGAAGCTTTCAATACTTATTTCTACCATGAACTGGTTTACTTAGTACCTACAAGGTACATCTTATGATATACATCCATACTAGGTAATCTAGGTATATATATAAACTAGTATAGCGCGTGGATGCGCGGCCCGCTGAAGCGGACCGCGTAGTAGACCGCGCGGCCCACTGTCTACTCACTTGCTCTCCTTCTATCCTAGTGTTTACTACCTACGTGTTCTGAAGTAAACAACACACTGCTATGCTAGCGAGCGCAGTGGAAGCGCCAGCGTGCCAAGCGTCCGACAGACGTAAAAAAAATTCTCATAAGAAAACATAAAACAGAGACCCCCCCTAAGAATCTTAAAGGGCCTTTAAATGTAAAAAAAAACTTTCCAGACATGCATACAGATTAATATCAATATCATACCGCTGACGATCGGGTACCTTTGGGTGCCATTGAACTTCGCCATCTTCGCTTTCCGACAATTCTTCCATACAGAACAAATCTTGTAAAAAGAACCATAACAAAGTCATGCATATTTATTTCCTACTTCCACTCTTCCATCTAGTATACTTTCTGAAATAGACACCTATGAAATTTTGGCCGTGCTCCTCAGTCCTCACCCATCTTTCAAACCCTCGATCATTATCGCTCTCCATATATTTTTTTCATCGTAAAATTACGGAGAGTTCTTCTTTAAAACAACCGCACCGCATCAAAGTCTTGCATAGTTCTACACTAAATTGTAGCCTCTTCAATATTCACCATACATTTTCTACGGAAAAATAAATTCCGCCATCTTGAATTTTTTTCCTGTTCGTCAAGTAGACCTTCAAGTCCTGATCATCTTTTGCCAAGAAACCATTCATCCATCTTTTATACTTTCCGAGATAGACACCGGCGAATTTTGTATGGCGGCCATCTTAAATCGGCCATTTTGATTTTTTTTCAGCTTACTGTCAATTGGATGAAGTTTCGAGTGACATTTGGTCGAGCACTCCCCACCTATCTTTAATACCCTGGCTGTGCTCTTCATCCGTCTTCGAAATCCTCAATCATCAGCGCTCTCCGTATTTTTTTCCTCTGAATGAATTCTTGTCTTCTATATGTCACCGTAAGATTGTAAAATCCGTAAGATTGTAATCTAACGCTTTCTTTTCGATAGATTGTAAACAGTCGAAAGATTGTGAACCGTTCAATGTTTTAAGTGTCTATTTTTTAAATATTCAAATTGTATTTACGTTTTCTTGTCTCTTTCTTGTAGGTTGTTTGTATGAAAGACCTTTATTTTTGAAGTTAGAGACATGAAAATTGGCATTTAAGTTATTAGTTTCAAATTAAAAATCTGTATAAGAAGTTTTACGAAAATCTACCACAAAGGGGGTGAAATGGGGGTTGGAAGTTTGTATGAAAGTTCTATGTTTTTGAAGTTAGAGACTTGAAAATCGGGATTAAGGTTATAAGTTTTTAATAATAAACACCTGCATAAGCTATATAAAGCCTCTTTAGATAGACTTTTTGCAGCGGGTAAATTTCATAATCTCATAGGAAATCAGAAATTGTACGCGGACGAAGTCGCGGGCGACCTCTAGTATTTTATAAATGTGAAAGTGTGTCTGTCTGTCTGTCTGCTACGCTTTAACGGCCCATCTTTTTAAAATTGCTACAGAGGTAGGTTATAAGTTATAACTTACATGATACATCCCGGGAAGGACATAGGCTACTTTTTATCCCGGAAAATTGAGGAGTTCGCCTGGGAATTAAAAAACTTAATCAAATAAATACAAATATTAAAATTTAACCGTGCAAATTGATACTAATCAATTTGCATAGTTAAATTAAAAACCTATTTTTTTTAGATAACCTTATTAAATAACAAGAAAGTAAATGTTACAACTTGAGGTTGAATAAACTGTTCAATATTTTTTTTACAAAATGTTACTTACACTACAGTGTGATCAAAGTCCATAGGTACTCGTATTTATTCCTAGCACAATGAGGTTCGCAGAAATACATTCTATTGCAAAAACGATTTGAGTACTCAGTTTATTTCCATTTGTATTGAGTTACTATTCGTGTTAGTCATGGGTCACAATGATTCCGAAAGTCCAATATATTGTATCACTAACCATATTATTATTCCTGCGAAAATGTGATTGTTTATAGGTTTATCTTTCCTACGCAGATACACTACGCCCGGTGCGACGCGTCCGCTGCACCTGCAGGCTGCAGCGGACGCGGAGAGATGAATAGACGGACGATTGTTTGCATTGAGATTAGAGAGTGACATACTTAAAGTAGGTACTTTTTATAGCGGAAAATCAAAGTTTTCAAGGGATTTAAAAAAACTACATCCACGCTGACGCAGTTGCGGGCATCATCATTTATAGAAAAATAATTAATATAATATATACCCATACTGACTTAAATTAACATATTTTGCTCTCACTTGGTATTGAAACAATAAAGTAGACTTTACTCACACTTGGGCGATGAAAATATTACCGCATAGTTACCTAGTACCTACATAGGAGACAAGAGTGTGGTTAATCATTTTCGCACTAGTGCGATAGCAATTATGATAATGGCCAACATACAAAACCACAGCTGTTTCGAAGCCGCCATCTTTAATTAATCATTAGTAGTTACTAATAAAATATTACATAAAACTTTTTTGACATGTCTACAACATCTTTTTTGTTAGAATAGAATTTTATGATTCCTTTTACTGTTTTCAATCACAAATGTATTGCAAAACATTGTTTTGATACACGTGCGCGTTAAAGTTCGCGGCGTTTGCGCCTCAAGTGTAATTTTTATTACCTATGTTGCACTTGTAGCATTAATATAACTATTACATGTCATAAATTTTTAACTTAGATCACTACCTATTGGAATGTATGATACTGGATACTCACAATATATGCTCTGATGAGATTGCAAGTTATCTTATCCGCTTCTTGAGTTTTCAAAAATGGCTGATATTATATATTATATCAATTTGATTGCCACATAGATAAACCTATCTCTAATAATAATACCCGTTATATTGGTCAGTATTTACAACTTTTACACTGTAATTTTGTATTATCAGTGGCGTGCGCAGTATTCGGAGCCAGGGTAGGCATAGATTAGGTAGATACCTACCTATTTTCAGTCAATTATGCAAAATTATCAAAATAGAAACATGATATAGAAACTTTTTACATGAAAGTCTATAAAATATTTGAATCTTTGAAATTGTGGTAAGTAGTAGCACTGAAATCAACATTTTAAATTAGTTTATTGGAACCATGGAATTAATTTAAAGCTAGGTAATGAAAAATTAAAAACCGGTCAAGTGCAAGTCAGACGCGTACAAAGGGTTCCTTAGACCTTACCACCACACAATATAAATTATTTTAGTAAATAACAGGAAAGATGTCATAAGAACACATAATCAGGTGTTTTTTTTTTATCCACTACAAGTTAGCCCTGATGGTAAGTGATGATGCAGTCTAAGATGTAAGCGGGCTAACCTAATAGGGGCATGGCAGATATATTAAACCCATACCCCTATTCGGTTTATACAGGGCATCATACCCGAACGCTAAATCGCTTGGTGGCACGTCTTTGCCGGTAGGGAAATAACTGGCTTACATATGGCGCTAAACAGGTACAATATAAATACAACATAGCCTGACAAACAATTCAATACTCTGAGTTACCCTGATTAATGATTTTCTTTAGAAGCTTGATTTTTTTTTTAGCTTCAAGACCTAAGTATTTGATAATAATTTCAACTTGATCGAATTGAATTTCAACTTTCAACACATTCCCAAGAAAAGGTGGTTGACAACAAAGTAATCGCATAAGGCTCTTGAGGTTCTACGGAACCTTAAAAATGAGAAACCATTAAAAATTACTTGCTAGTAACTGCAGTTGTTTGAATATAAAATAAACAGGCTTTAATTGGCTTAATAAACATTTCCTATTTCGCTAACTAATTTTATTAATGAACATGAATGTTGCAAGTAAATAGAAAAATTAACATACAAACATTTGGAATATTTATTTAAACGTCAACTTACGTAACAGCCTCTGCATCATGCAGGAAACCCTAATATAACCTCTGTCATGAATTGAGACTTAAAATGAAAATTGTCTGTGGTGGATATTTTTACATCTTTCATTTTAGTAGATTCATTCAGATTTCTGACTATGCGGTGACCTGTAAGGTATAATGAATAAGTACACCAGACACTAATTAAATATTAAATCAAGAGTAACTGTTTCACTTATCAATGATCGCTAGGGATATAAAAGTTGAGTTAAAGATATTACATAGATTATTTCAGATAGTCTCAGCTTTATCAAGCAGAGCAGTACCATAGCCTGTCACAATGTGTGACAAATAAAATTAGGATTACTCAATTCAAAACATGTGTTGTAGTTTTCTAATACTTACTTAATTGCAAATAAGTAAGTAAGTACTTTGTCCTTCTTCCTATTTTATTTAAGTGCAGTTTAAGAAAGTAAAATCCAATGATTTTGTGGGCAGGTAATTTTTTTGGGAACAATCCATGGAATACTGAAATGGAACTTACTGGTTCTTTTCCTACAGGTTGGAAACAAAATATTTTATAGTCATCCTATATGTATAATATTATTATACATACTTTGATCTTTGTAGATCAAAGTTACATTAGAACATAATAATGTACCTAAATTAATTATTAATGTAGGTGAATTCTAAATCTTGATTTGATCGTCCAGGCAAAGAAAGAAAGGCATAGAAGATCAACTAAAAGCGACATTGGTGAAGTAAATTGTGCTGTGCTGGCACAAACAAAAGCCACACACAAAAGAACAACAACGACAAGATTGACTAAAACTCCAAATAAAAAATGCACAAGCAATTCAAACACACATCCATCTATTGGTTTACTGTCCTTTTATATTTTATATATTTATAGTTTTTTGATATTTTATTTTATGTATTAGGTCTACTGACAATCACTTACTCTAATACATCAACAAAAAAACTTAAATCTAAGTAAATTGTGCTGTGCTGGCACAAACAAAAGCCACACACAAAAGAACAACAACAACAAGATTGACTAAAACTCCAAATAAAAAATGCACAAGCAATTCAAACACACATCCATACTACTTACTGTCCTTTTATATTTTATATATTTATAGTTTTTTGATATTTTATTTTATGTATTAGGTCTACTGACAATCACTTACTCTAATACATCAACAAAAAAACTTAAATCTAACATATACAAGTTAAATGTTTTTATTTACTTAAGTAAGCTATACCTAAGTGAGTAAATATAAGTGACCACCTGTTGTGCTTGAACTTTGTAAGCAGCTTGGCAAGGGTACTAGGGGTACGTCATAAGCATGACTCTTCTGGGAAGTCTAAAAACTGACTAAGAGCACCCTCATTGACAAATATTTAAAATGAAGAGTGTGTGAAAAAAATTCAATCACTGCTTCTATACTAAGTAATATTATAAATGTGAAAGTTTGGATGTTTGTTACTCAATCATGCCAGTACAGCTGAATAGATTTGGATGAAATTTAGCACAGAGCTAGATAATAGTCTGGAATAACACACAGGCTACTTTTATCCCGGAAAATTAAAAAGTTCCCACGGGAACCAAAAAACCTCAATTCACGCAGACAAAGTTGCGGGCATCTGCTAGTGTTATTACACAACAAAGTGGTTTGCCTGTTTGCACTAACTTTGTTTGATCAGAAACTATTAAATCAATAATTGACATGGCATAAATAAAAAGTCACAGCAATAAATTGGTTTTGGAAGGTTCTACATGTAAATGAATTTACCTACACTAGCGGCACGCTATGATGGCCGGTTTGTCGTTTGTCCGCTCATGAAGTTCCGTATTAATTGATAACGACTAACGACTTTGAAGGAAATAATTGTATTACTTTATTGACGATAGTGATGTGCAGAGATTCATAAATTTTATCGAATGTAGTTTTAGGTTTAGGACTCAAAATTTATTTATTAAACCGGGTGTCAAACCGGCCATCATAGCGTGCCGCTAGTTTAGTAGTAATAAAATAATGTAAGTACTAAGTACTTAGTAGGTACTCAAGTAATTACTAATTAAGTACTGTCAAGCTAATTTATGTGCTTTTTTATTTCTTTTTATATTGTACGGTTGTTATTAAAAACAAAAGATCGTCAAAACTTCATAAAGCAAAACCTGGATGTGTAATATCTTAAGTACTTACTGCATAATATATATGCCAAGGCAAATAAATTTGAGTATCTAGGTGCTTAAGTTTGCTATATTTTTACATTAAATTCATAAATAAAACTTACCAATCGGCGAATGATTCCCATAAAAGCTTCGTCGAACAATAAAATGTTATAATTTCATAGCCTTTATTTGTATGATAATAGGACCCGCAATTCCTATATCAAATATTTAATACTGTTTATTTATAAACTTGTGCATTTGATTCCAATTTTGAAAAGTTTAGTATGTGGCGTACATAAATTAGGACAACGTTCACTCAAACAACAAAAGAAAAGAACACTGAATTTTTTGAAAGTGATGACTTGATGAGCATACTTATTTTTTTCAAATGTTCAGGCAACAGCAGTGACACTTGACAGAATTTTATAACCTCAAAAATCCCTAACACTACCATGGTGGTGTCATACGTTTGGTTGCGCTTAGTATCGATATCGATCAAAATTAAAAGCAATATCAAATTATTACAGCAAAGGCACGGCAGCAATTAATCTGAACTATGCTATCCAAATACGTCGGATAAAGTTGGCTTTAAAATTTGACTGCATGAATTTAGGATTACTGAGGCATTTGAGACCCATTCATACATTTATCCTTATTAAATTTCCTCAACAAGCTTGTAATGGAACAATATTTTAAACTTATATGGTCGTTTTCTTATAATAAAAAACAATGCCTTTTGAAAGCGTTGTTGACAGACACTTTCTTATGTTTTATATATTATTTTATGAGTAAGTAATTAATGAGTTATGTTGCTGACTGCAGTTGCGTGTAAACTACATAAGTTTTATTTGTAATTCCCAAAAGACCATTAGCTTACACAAAGTAAAATATAATATCATCGAATACGCTCTTGTATTCATTAGTGTATCGTCATTCGCAAAGTGGTATCGTGAATGGAAACGCAGCTACAACGAATTCTAAAAGAACGAAAGTTTATTGCTCAGACAAGTACTAGCAATTACCTTTATACTCGCCCGACTTCAACATAGTGTGCAGAAATCAAAATTATTTTTTACTTTACTTTTTTTTGCTTTGGAAGTTGGTTATTGGGAAAGAATTTTTATTTTTAACTTTTTAGTGTCCTCTTAATCCCCACGGCTTAGGAGTGCAAGTACCCTGCAACATCAGAGTTGAGGAGTTGGGACTTGGGTTTGAGTATGAAGTCGTTGCTTGACACCTACAATATGAATTCACCATAAGTAGGTATGTAAAATAATAATAATAATTGAATATAAAATAATGATTGTGTAATGTCCAATTTGATAATGATTATTGACATAATGATATACCTAATGATAATTTGATAATGACATAAAATTGTAATAAATATGGATTATGTTATCTGAAATAAATAAATTGAATTGAATTGAATACTATTATGGTAATAGCCAGTACAAATATTTGAGTTAAATTCATGGAATAATCGTTTTGGAAAATCGAAAATAGACATCACTATTTACCATAAGCTGACAGTGCCAATGATGACAAGTTAAGACAATTGACAACGTCATAATACTTTTAAAAATTCCACGGCTTTGTGATTCCAATATTCTAATACGTATACTATTATGATTACAATAAATATTTTCAATACATTTACTCGAAAAATACTTTTCTTAAATTTTTGTAAACTGCTGTACTTCTAAATAAGATGTTTTGTTGCAAAAAGGTTCTTGGTATTACTTTTATGTGTAGAAAACCTAAAAAATGAAAAAATGATAACATTTAGATGTCGATTGATGAAATTAATTATTTAAATAAAAAATTGAATTTATTTTAAGTAATTAAATACTCGGCGCGGCGAACCTTGATCCCTATGACAGTTCGTGTTAGTGATGGGTCGTGTCTTTGGTCGTGTCGATAATTTTTTTTTTTTTAGACAAAGGCGTGGCTTGCATTCAGCCACGTAAAAAAATTTTATAATTTGCATTTTTAATGTCCATTATGTTGTTGTTGTATTAATTCAAGATTTTTGGCATAGATTAAGTAGGTAAGTAAAACGAAAGTTTCCAACCTTGTTATTTTCTAATAATGTTTAACCCGGTAAATACGTTTTTGCTTTGTATATATTTTATCATGAAAATGAATGTTCCCCATTTATTTATTTTGTCTGAAAAAATTTTGTTACTATAATAATATTATAGGATATTTTTCGATATAGCCACACTATTTGGTCGGTCACTACGACGCGCCGCGCGCGATCGCTCGGCGGCCGGCACCCGGCGCTCGCTTCTTTAGTACGAGTGCTAACCAAAGACTACTGTGTATAAAGGGAGACTACTGTGTATAAAGGGAGGGAGTATATGGTGCTAACGCCTTGTATGCGCCACGTGTTTTTTGTTATCGGAGTGTTACTTGTTATTACTGTTTTCTTGTTATTACTGTTTTTTGTTTTTGTTGCTGTTTTGTTATTGCTGGTATTGAAAAATGCCGAAAAGACTACGAAAAACTGTACTCAACAGTGAAACGCGGGAGTTTGTTGTGCGTTTGCGAGATTACTTTGCTCGTGAACAACAAATTGGCGGCCCTTTGTTGCCACTTCACAACGTACGCGACCGTGTTCATGTTGCTGATGCTCTAGGGATTGGCAAGGCTACCGTTTCCCGAATCACAAATTAAAGTTCGGCGAATCATCGATGGAGGAGAACAAACTCTCAACTCCAAAGAAGAAAAAATGTAATAGGGTACATTCCGTCACCAGTCCAGATGACTTCGACATGGCTGCGATACGTAACCATATTTACGGCTACTACTTCCGAGGTGAACTGCCGACTTGTAAAAAGTTATTGACGTCGCTGAAATCTGCCAGTTTATTTAATGGCAGTATGACTTCGCTCAGAGTAGTCATAAAAAAATGCGGATTTCGGTATGGGAAGTGTGACAAAAGAAAAGTGTTAATGGAGCGTAATGATATAGCATTGATGAGGTGTGATTTTCTACGAAAAATAAAGAAAATAGAGAATTGGGACAATGTGGTCTATCTGGACGAAACGTGGCTTTAACGCCAATCACACAGTCTCCAAAACATGGACAGACGATACAGCGAAATCCTGTATCAAAGCTCCTGAAGGCAAGGGCCAGCGTTTGATTATCTGCCACGCTGGTACAGCCAAAGGTTTTGTGCCTAATTGCTTGTGGGCCTTCAAATCAGTGAAAACTACAGATTATCACGAAGAGATGAATTTTGAAAATTTTAGCAATGGTTCATAAAACTTTTGGATAATCTGCATGAGCCCCACCATATTTTGATGGACAACGCCCCATACCATTCCGTACAAGTAAACAAACCACCCACCAGCAACAGTAATAAAGGTGAAATACTAGAGTGGCTGCAACGCAATGGTGTGGAGGCTGACAGTCAACTGTTAAAAAAAAGAGTTGGTCAGATTATTAAACTTACAAAAACTCCAAACAAAGCGGACATATTTTTTGGATGAAATGGCAAAATCTAAAGTTCACACAGTGATTCGGTTACCGCCATACCACTGCCAATATAATGCCATTGAGATGATATGGGCGCAAATCAAAGGTGGGTAATTTGTATTTATTTTAACTTTTATGTACAAATTACATATTATGTACTTTTACTTTAATCTCACTCTTTTACTTTGCATCATATAATTCAAAATAAATATTGTTTCAGGTTGTGCAGCCAGGCTTAACACCACTCCGCCATTTACAGCCAATAAAATGCTGACATTATTAGAAAAAGCTTGTAGTGAAGTGACTCCGGATAATTGGAGGAAAGTCGTAGAAAAGACCAAAAAACTTTGCTACGATGATTGGGATCGAGATGTGCGATACGACACTGTTGAAGATCAACCATTATTGATAAATGTAGGTGACAGCAGTTGCAGTTCAGATTCCGAGTCTGAGACGCAAACACTCATGTCATTATCAGATTCAGAATAAAATACAGAGTGTAACAAAAGTAAGTGATAATACTTTAGGGTGTGTAGTGTCCCTTATATAGAGTTCACTGGCAAAGTAGCAGCGCTAAAAGCAAAAAAATTTTTTTGTGATTTGCATGGGGAAGCTCATGTGGCGCTTGCCCATACAAATCACAAAAAAAATTTTTCGCTTTCTGCGCTGAGTACTTTCAATGTAAACTATATAAGGAACACATGCAAACCCTAAAGTATTATCACTTACTTTTGTTACACCCTTGACCCTGTGTATGTAAATAAATAATTGTTAAACAGATTTTGTTTCATTTCATTTTGTCCTATAGCTGTTATTTTTTAATTTTCTTGGGTATAATATAATCATGGGTGTATGTATGAATGGTATGATCGTAATGTTCTGTTCCATTCCATAATAACTATATGAACTAAAATGTGAGTATGAAAAAAAATTGTGCACTCGTTTCCATTACCGACATTTTTACTTGCCGCCCTAGTCGATAAACGTCACACGACGTAAGTTTTGCAGGACGTAAACATAAATTCTGATTGAGATAACTTCTTGTAAATGTTAAGAATTGTTAAAAATATCAACGGAATATCATTACTAATGGTATAAAGCTACGTAAAATTTATAAATGGCATTTTTAGACGCCCCCAATATGATCCCAATTTAATGGTGACGCCACTACAATGTTATATGGTAACATTAGCCTTTGATTAGGTAGGTAATATACTTAATCAAAGACATTAGCTGTCAGTGTCATAGGGATCAAGGTTCGCCGCGCCGAGTGTAATCAAAAAAGGATGAACAGTCCAAACTGGGATGGGCTAGAACCCAGAGCCATGAAGCCAATTAAAAAAACGCGCTTAAACGCGCCGAAGAAAAATAAGCGCGCTATTTTCAAGTTTCATTTAATTTTTCTTGATAATAATTATTAATTAATATGAGTAGTTTAAGAGACGTTGTGAGAAAAAAATCGCGCTATTAATAGCCGCTAAAAATCTCGAACGTAGGCTGGGCGTGAGAAACCATGGTACCACTAGGTACCATGGTAGGTAGTGTAGGTACATACTACCTACTAAGGTAGTAGGTACATACTACCTACTCAGGTAGTAGGTACCTACACTACCTAGGTAGTAGTGTACCTACTCGATTTTATTTCATGTTTTCTCACAAATGGGTTGTCCTTTAGTATATTTCCCTTGGTCACGGCATCACGCGTGAACGGCTGGTCCAATATCGCTAAATCTTTTTTTGTTGTGTTTGTTTGGACCCCGGGATGGTTTATATCCACAACTAACTGATGCCCGCGACTTCGTCCGCGTGGTTTAAGTTTTTGTTATTCCCGCGGGAACTCCTTAATTTTCCGGGATAAAACGTAGCCTATGATACTCTCCAGGTCTTCGCCTATGCCCATGTCAAAAATCACTTCAATCCTTTGCTGCGTTGCGGCGTGATTGAAGGACAAACCAACAAACCAATAAACAAACACAATTTCGTATTTATAATATTAAATATAATTGGACCCTGTAGGGGGCGCTGCAATGTATTTCGACGTTCAAGGCAGGACAAAGTCTGCCGGGCCCACTAGTCTAAAATAAATGGCTATACTTATATGTTTCTTGACGAAGTTTCATATTATGATAATAAAGCAATTGGCGATACCCATCTACGTATTTAATACTGGATTATGCGCCATGAGTCGGTATGAATTTATAATATTACTAGATGATTCCCGCGACTTCGTCTGCGTGGATTAAGTTTTTTTGATTCCCGCGGGAACTCTTGAATTTTCTGGGATAAAAAGTAGCCTATGTCCTTCCCCGGAGTATAACCTATCTCTATACCAAATTTCATCAAAATCGGTTGAAGAGATAATTTTTTTGATTCCCGCGGGAACGCTTGAATTTTCCGGGATAAAAAGTAGCCTATGTCCTTCCCCGAGATGTAACCTACCTCTGTACCAAATTTCATCAAAATCGGTTGAGTAGTTGGGCCGTGAAAGCGTAGCAGACAGACAGACAGACAGACAGACACACTTTCGCATTTATAATATTAGTATGGATATGGATATGGATTATTGTATTGTATGTAGCTATATTTTAAAATTATTCATTCCTAGCTGATGCCCGCGACTTCGTCCGTGTTTAAGTTTTTTTTAATTCCCCCGGGAACTCCTTAATTTTCCGGGTTAAAAGTAGACTATGTCACTCTGTCCTCAACTATACCCATGCCAAAAATCATGTTGATCCGTTGCTCCGTTGCGTCGTGATTGAAGGACAAACCAACAAACCAACAAACCATTTATAATTTGTTTATTTGTTAATATTATTACACATTAATATTATTACACATTTATAATATTAAGTATGACTAGCTGATGCCCGCTACTTCGTCCGCGTGGATTGATGTTTTTTGGTTCTTCAATCACGCCGCAGAGTAATGGATCGACCTGATTTTTTGCATGTGTATATCCCTATAGCTGTGGATCTGTAGAATGACATAGGTCTGATATTTAAACGGAAACAATAGGCTACTTTTTATCCCGAAAAATTAAGGAGTTCTCGCGGGAGTTTAAAAAAACTACGCGGAAGTCGCAGCGATCAGCTACTTAGCTGCTAGTGTATTAAAAGATATAACCCCGTAATACTTTGGCTCGTCTTGGCGGAGGCACTCCCGTGCCCCCAGATATGTAAGGAATATAGTTATAATGTGTAGGTATACAATTCGTTTGCGGTTTTTATTAATAGTAAATAATATTATTACTTTTAACTAGTACAATACTTATCATGTCCGCGGCACGTGGCGACATTCTAGTAGGATTTGATTCACAAATTACATAATATAATCATATGACCACAATGGACAGTGGAGAGAGGGTAGGAATCTTACAGCGGGAGCATTCGTACAGTAGTCATATCCTATGGAGTGTAGAAGGAAGGATTAACATATTATCTGTATATAAAAAGTGTCCGACGAATGCATTCAATTGAGAGCGGCACATTAGCATATCAAGGTAAATTTAAAAGGAAGCGCCTAATATTATTAGAGTAGGTTTGAGAAATAAACAAGGAAAGAAAACATTCATCATTATTTTGTACAATGTAAGTTGTTGAAATTTTTTATAATTAACTATTTAAGTCGACGATAATATTAAATTTTTGACCGAGCGAAGCGAAGGTCTCTGAATCTACTTGAGTGAATTTCATAAGAGCGAATGCGAAGTAAAATATTTTTTATAGCTTTACATAGGGTTGCGGTATATCATATTAAAGATAATTAGGAATAGAGTCCAAAAATATATTTTTTAATTTTTCGCCTAAAATTTACGAAATGGCTGGATTTCAAAGTTGAAAGTAGAGATTTTTTAACGTCCAAAGTTGACCTCAGAACTCTCAATTTTCCGAAAGGCTGAGCCTGAAACTTGATCAATTATTTGAATTATATCCTGTACTTGAACAACAAATTCTAAAATTAGATAAATAATATAAGGAAACGAAATTATTTAATTTTTAATGAGGTTCAGTATTTTTAACAGAACTTCACAATGATGTCAATAGATGGCGCTCTGTTATGGCGATACCGCGAGGTCTCAGTTCGGGGCGAACCACTAGTACTATTAAAAGAAAGAAAAAACTACTATTTTGATCTCTATAGACGTATAAATTTCATAAAAATAGTATTTATTATCATCGTGTACGTAGGCTCCCAATATGCTTCCACTCTGTACGAAGCTACCCCGCGTGTGTGCTTTCGGACATTTTCCATTTTTTAGAAAAGCTCGACAATGTTGCTGTATATTAACCATGAACCATACTATTAATTAAGTCAGATATAGGTATTATATAGGTATTGTAGCAGCATTGAAACTGTTTTGAAATAGCTATTAAGTATTAGTTTTAATTTAATGGGACTTGAATTAAAAACTGTACGAATCCTACCTGCTCTCCCCTACTAAGTGATAGCATAATATGTAAGTTGAGACATCGACTGTTTTTAGCCATTCTATGAAGTATCGCAGACGTCCAATAAATAGTCGTTTCGAAGTTTCGAAATCGTCGTACGTCAGCGTCTGCAACCTACAAAGTTAGGCTAGGTAGGTATCATGTAGAGACCGCGCCGGAGTAGAGCTTTTGGCTCCATCGGCTTCCTGCCAACTGGGCTCTGGGATTTGATCACAATTCAATTCAATTCAATTCAATTTATTTAAAACTAGCTGATGCCCGCGACTACGTCCGCGTGGATTTAGGTTTTTTGTTTCCCGCGGGAACTCCTTAATTTTCCGGGATAAAAAGTAGCAGTTTTAATCCAGGTTATAAGCTATCTATTTTCCAAATTTCAGCCAAATCGGTTCAGTAGTTACGGCGTGAAAGCGGAACAAACATACAAACAAACTCACTTTCCCATTTATAATATTATATAATATATATAATATAGTAAGGATAGTAAGGATAAGGATATGTAGGACATACAGGTGTCTCTTATGTTACGTCATGTTTTGACTCTACAACCGGTTCGAAAATTCAGCTGAGAAGAGCCGGCAAGAAACTCAGCAGTTGCCAATTTTTTAAACAAGATATTACAATTCGTAGGTAAGTATACTAATTAAATACACTAGTGTAAGTTAGTATTTAACTGTCCTGTGGGCTGGACCCAAAGTCGGTTGCTTTTCATACAACTTTGTCATTAAGAAATTCGTCAATTGTATAATAGCCCCGACTCAACAAGTGTTCTTTTACGGTTTTTTAGGGTTCCGTACCAAAATGGTAAAATGGAACCCTTATAGTGCGACTTTCTCCGTCTGTCTGTCCGTCTGTCCGTCTGTCCGTCTGTCCGTCTGTCCGTCTGTCCGTCCGTCACACTCGATTATTTCAGTAACTACCGAAGCTATCGACATGAAATTTGGAACAGTTGTGTATATTAGTGGCCCAAAGACACTGGAATTAAAAAAAATTGAAAATTATTTTTGTTCTTATTTAAAAAGGGGGGAAAATCGGAGGGTTGAAATTTAAAAGTGAGATAACTGTACTGTGTGGGGTATCATATGAAAGGGTTTACTTTGTACATTCTAAAACAGATTTTTAATTATTTTTAGTCATGATAGTTTTTGATTTATCGGGGAAAAAGTCTAAAAAAATACCGTTCCCCCCCCCCTTATCTCCGGAGTTTACCAATCGAAAAATCTGAAATAATTATGGTCAATAGGAATTTATGTATATTTTACAGGAAAACTATAGCCAATGCTCTAACTAGCATAGTTTTTTTGATATTAACAGTAAACCTCGTACTCGTCGTCAAATAAACATATTGGTTTTTGCCTGATTGTTTTGCTTCAGTACCTACTTCTGAGTACGGAACCCTCGGTGCGCGAGTCCGACTCGCACTTGGCCGGTTTTTTTATATTTGTGTAGCGGCAAATCCAAAAGTTCTTTTGGAAATATTCGAATTTCTATAGTAAGTCGATTTTGTGTATCCCCTCTTTGTCTATAGAGATGAATATTTTGTTTCACAAACATTATAATATTGTCTGTATATTATCTGTATGTACCTACTGCGATGCAACTGTAAGAATCCCAATTTCTTTAAATTTTTCACGAAGCGACTCGCGTGATTCGAGTTTGTATATTTCAATTTCAATTTCAATTTATTTATTGTGAATACAACAATATGTGCAAATACAATATACTTCTTAAAAACTAGACAAGATTTTTATTATTCTGATACTTGAATGAACAAAGTAGTGCTTAGACACCCGTACTAATATAACTTGTATTACGGGTGTCGTCACCTTCCTCCGAACCTTTTACAATAATATGATTTCATTAATTATTCTAGTTATAAAATAATAAAGATACTGTAAAAAAATATTTTAGCGCAATATTATTTATTTAATATTCTTTAATAATATTCTTTATTTAATTATCATTATTTTTATTTCATTAATTAATATGTATATATATTTAATTAAGTATTAAATAATATTATTAGATTGATTTAATTATTGAATGTTAATATCATTGGAAATTGGATGATTTAATTAGTGTGTGTGCGTTTGTGTGTGTGTGTGTGTGTGTGCGTGTGTGATTGTGTGTGTGAGTATGCATGTCAGTTAATTCGAGTGTGTGCCGTTAATTACGTTTACCATATGTACCTACCATACGAATATTTTATTTTTTAACTTTTAGTAATTTTTCTGTCTCATTATAATTTTAAGAGTTTTCAACCACGAAGTAAGCATGTTTTTACATTTGTTTTGATTAACGAATATTGATCGAATCGCCCTCTTTTGCAAAACAAAAAGTTTGTATATAGGTATCAGCAGCTATGCCCCACAATACGTCGCCGTACGCCGTATGCCGTACGATATAACACTATGAAAATAGGCAAAATAGACAAGCCTAGCCGTCTCAATATCGGTAATTTTCCTGATAGCAAAAGCCGCTGAGATGAGTTTTCCTCACTTTCCTGCTAGTGTCTCTATAATATGAGCGCCTTATAGCTTATTATCAAAGGCCACCCCCAAAAACACTGGAGTGGAGTTCTCCATTTTCAGTTTTTCACCATTCATCACTATTTCCTTATCGATTTTTTCACATTAGGAAGTACAAACTCTAAACATTTAGTTTTTTTTTGCGTTCAAAAGCAAGTTATTGACTGTGAACCAGCTGTATAGCACCGTTCACATCGTCAAAATTATCTTTACATCTATCCACTTTAAAAATTAGCGAAGTTTTATCTGCAAACAGCACAATATTGCAATCTTATTGTTGACATAGTATGGTAAGTCATTAAATTTATATACACCAAAAATAAGAGAGGACCCTGTGGGACACCCATTAAGGTAGACGAACCCTGAGACTACGTTATTTATGCATAATTTTTGAGTTCTGTCGCTTAAGTAAGAGGCAGATGAGATCAAGTCACAGAATAGGTAATAGTACCGGTTTGATAACGCTGCGCTTTCCTGTGCCAGGTTGTCTTTCTAGCAGGACCCCTTTGAGTAATGTACCTACATAATAATTCAATGCAGGACCCCGACGTCTATCGTTCCGCTTAAATTCAGCTAAAATAGAACAAAGGCGTGTATTAAATATTATTTTTGTCTGTGACACCACCCTAATTCCTAAATGGCACACATGACCTACAGATGCACAAAAGGTTCGTTGATACACATTATGCAAGATGGTTTTCCGCGTGTGTTTTTCCGCTCGCTTTAAACTCGGCGGGATAAAAGCAAGCAATATACCTACCTACCCTAGAATCGCTCGTTTGCGGTAAATAAAATACGATAAGCCGATAAGAGTACTCTTACTATGCAAATAACAGTTTAGATCACTCTACGCCCTCTTTCGATAGGTACGTCAGTTTTGATTAAAATTACTCCGACCGATAAATAAGCATTATAAATAGGTGCCTATATATAGGTGCTTATTTAATTTTTTAACCGACTTCTTATCATCATTGATTCATTATTGCCTAAGGACTGGTGCAGCGTGTAGACCAAGCGTTATTTTGTTTGCTAGTTTTAATTTCTGTGACTGCTAAACTAGTTCTGGGAGTCAACTGTCAATTCCATGAAATATTTAAAAAACGTTTCGTAGCTAATTAAATTAATTCATAAGTTACTTAATTTTAAAGTGCAGTGTGGTTAAATCTGTATTTAAGTTCTAAGTACCTTTCGGCGGTAAAACATACTGAGTGACTAGTGAGTGAATATGTTTATTTACTTGGTACGAATCGTTAAACCTTTTGTAACAATAACAGACTTTAACAGTTTTTAAATCGTTTAACGATTTAAAAACTGTTACAGTCCTGTTTACTCAGATACCACGTTTGACTTAATTTTATTTTGGTTAGTTCACTAGTACCTACATATTCAAAATCTATGGGTAGTTAGATAGGTCGGTATAGTTCGCTTAGGTACCTACTTCTTTTTAATTTTCAGTGCTCCTATAAACTGGAAATTTTGATGACTACCTGGATAGGTAAGTACCTAACTTACCTACACAAAATTCGTTTAAAACTTCTGTAGTTTAAAAATAAATTAAGATTTAAAAATATTTTTCTCATTACGCCTAAAGTTTAACTACAGTTAAACTATGATTTATCTATGTAACTCTTATTCTGTGTAAGTAAGTTCTGAGTCATAATAATTCATGATATTAAAGTTATTATAACTCATAGGCATAAATTACATAAATTCCATTAATAACTCTAATCACAAAGAAGAAAGCTTTGAAAGTAGCAATCATTTACAGTTTTCTTCAAGCTTCATGCTAAATTGGCAAATGATTAATTATTATCGGTATAAATAATTGCTATAAGATTACCTCTATGGAACCTACCTACTAGTTTGGGGCTTGATCGCTCCACTATGCGAAAAACTACACGAGTTTTCCAAATAGGTACTTACCAGTTACCACAAAACATATTTTAGTGATTTATTAAACAGCTACGTATCAACTGTTAAATATGAATTCGCTGTTTTTAATCTCTAATTACGTAAATAGGTACCTAAAATACGGTAAACTAGGCAGTTTACAGAGATAAGTGTTATAGAAGACTAGCTAATGCCCGCGACTTCGTCCGCGTGGATCGAAGTTTTTTGGTTCCCGCGGACTTCTTTAATTTTCAGGGATAAAAAGTAGCTTTAACTATATTATTCCAGACCATAATCTATCTCTGTGCCAAATTTCATCCATCTGGATGATCCGTTCAGCCGTTGGGGCGTGATTGAGTAACAAACATCCATACATCCATCCAAACTTTCGCATTTATAATATTAAGTATAGATCCACAAAATATTACATACCTACTTACTCCGAGTTTATTATTTTTATCTAACATAATAATGTCATTTGTTCCATTTAATATTACACCGAAGGTCTACTTATCATTACAAACCGTAACGTATTCGAGACTGTCCACTTAGAGGGGATATATAAAATACTACAGTAACTAGTGATAATTTCAGAGCGATAAATTAATATTTTATTTCAAAGTTTTCCTCGTTCAAAGATTGTCCGTTTGCGACCACTATCTACTGTGAAAGTTCAAAAAGAAAGGAGATACTTTTTCGTATACCTACTCTAGGGTGCGTAGGTAGGTACCAATTTTTTTCCTTCTGCATGTTACCTAGCGTGATCACAGCGATAACAATATAATTAGTATGTCTTGGGTTTTATCGGCTTTAATCATGAAACTTTATGGTGATCCCTGTCTTACTTAGTTTCATATTTACCTTTCTTTTCTCAGAGTTTTTTATGAACTCCGATGTTGTATTGGTCTAGAAGAGCTACAAACCTGGAGACGGTAACGACGTTTTTTTCTTTATTACAAGGTATTTCATTTTCATTTGCAGGCGATGGGGAATTCAAAAGCTATAAAGATGAAGGTGAAGAAAGAAGAAGACTTCATCCCACCAGATGGAGGCTGGGGTTGGATGATAGTCATTGCTGCCGGATTTTCTAACGTAAGTATTTAATTTGTCCATTGGTGTGAAGCATGGTACCTTTTTTTGCAAAGTTGTAAATCATAATTTAAGTAAATTATTGAAAGTATTGAAATTGTACCTACAGTATTGAATAAAATCTTTGCTAAAATTATAACCGATACTAGCTGATGCCCGCGACTTCGTCCGCGTGAATTGAGGTTTTTGGTTTCCGCGGGATCTCTTTCATTTTCCGGAATAAAAAGTAGCCTATGTCATTTAAGTAATATAATAAGTCTATGCCTATGTGTTATTCTCTATCTCTCTATAATCTCTGTGCCAAATTTCATCCAGATCTGTTGTGCCGTTCTGGCGTGAAAGTGTAACAAACGTCCATACATCCATATTCCATACATACAAACTTTCGTGTTTATAATATTATACCTAGTAAGGATTAGGTTGGTACTTGGTACTTGATATCTATCTTCTATCTTCTTCTATCTTCTATCTATATATATAAAAGCGAAATACCACTCACTCACTCACTCACTCACTCACTGACTAATCACGATATCTCAGGAACTATAAAGCGTACATACTTGAAATTTGGAAGGTAGATTCCTTCTATGGTGTAGACGCCAGCTAAGAAAGGGTTTTGAGAAAATTTACCCCTAAGGGGTTAAAATAGGGGTTAGAAGTTTGTATGAAAGTCCTTTGTTTTTGAAGTTAGAGACATGAAAATTGGCAATTAAATTATTAGTTATAAATAATAAAAACTTGTATAAGCAATTTTACGAAAATGTACCCCAATAGGGGTAAAATGGGGGTTGGAAGCTTACATAAGGGTTCCAAGTTTTTGAAGTAAGAGACTTGAAAATCGGGATTTAGGTTATTAGTTTTAAGTTATAATAAACTGTATAAGCAAATTTTAGGAAAATCTACCCCACAGAGGGTGAAATGGGGGTTGTAAGTTTGTATGAAAGTCTTAAGTTTCTGAAGTTAGAGACTTAAAATCGGGATTTAGGTTATTAGCTTTAAATAATAATAACCTGCATAAGCAATTTTACGAAAATCCACCCCAAAAGGGGTGAAATGGGGGTGAAAGGTTACATACAAATTTTATGACTTTGAAGTATAGACATGAAAATTGTACGCGGACGAAGTCGCGGGCGACCTCTAGTTGATAAATAATATTATAATGACGGATGATGACGAATTACAAATGATCCATATGAAAAGATATGGATATCTCATATCCATATATTATGCACAAGATTTTCCTCGGATGATTTTACAGTCAAACCGAAGGAAGATACCTATTTAGGTACGTTAAACCAATTTCATTAATCTTATAAAATTTTAAAATGGGTTTTTAAAAACATACAAACTGTAATCTTAATATATATAAATCTCGTGTCACAATGTTTGTCCTCAATGGACTCCTAAACCACTTAACCGATTATAATAAAATTCGCACACCATGTGCAGTTCGATCCAACTTGAGAGATAGGATAGTTTAAATCTTAAAAAAACATCACTTCACGCGGACGAAGTCGCGGGCATCATCTAGTTGTTAATAAATCTCGTGTCACAATGTTTGTCCTCAATGGACTCCTAAACCACTTAACCGATTATAATAAAATTCGCACACCATGTGCAGTTCGATCCAACTTGAGAGATAGGATAGTTTAAATCTTAAAAAAACATCAATTCACGCGGACGAAGTCGCGGGCATCATCTAGTTGTTAATAAGTATTTTGGTGTCGTTTGATAAAACAACAGGCAACAGAATAATAATAACAATCAGTAATTTTCATAGAAATATTATGTTTTAGTAATAGCTACATTACTTTTCGTAGAAATATTATGCATATAGGTAAATGTAACTATTCCAGACATTGTTTTTGTTATGGCACCTATAATGCTGATAAGCGGTTAGGTACTAGGTATGTAGGTACTTAATAATTATTACAATCAGATATCAAGGCTGTAGTACGAGAGCCGGATGCACCACGACCTTCACCGATCTGTTATCCAAATGAAACATATTATTTTTATAAAGTTTTAAAACTTTTAATAATAGATAAATAATATGCCTAAAATAGCTTGCCTATCAAAATCCTGACCAGGCTTTTTAATTAATTAATTCAAATTAATTAATTAAAAAGACAGGTTTATTGTAGGCAATGCTATAACATCGCGTTTGTTATAAAATTACCTATATTTTGATTTTTGATATAGGTATAACCACAGAATAGGTAAAAGTACAATAACTTAAGCGGTTAACAGATCCGTGAAATTACCTATGGACTATGGTTAATGGTAACTCACCTATTTATACCCGCGTGCCAGTTAATTAGGTCAAGAAATGAGTAGGCAAGGCTACCTCGGCATTATATTCTTTTTATTATTTACTATCGGTTAGAATAAAATTTGGCTGGTAAGCAGAACGGTGAAAAATAAAAATAAAAGAATTAATTTAAAAATAGCCTGATCAGGATTTTGATAGGCAAGCTATTTTAGGCGTATTTATCTATTATTAAGCTTTATAAAAAATATGTTTCATCTGGTTAACAAATCGGTGAAGATCGTGGTGTATCCGGCTCTAAGACCACTAGAAACAGTCTGGACAATCATTGCGTATTAAGTATTCATGATTTTCACTGTTAATATTTTCTACTTTTTGTGTTACTAAGTTTGTTTGTATGTTTTACTCGAATAAGCGGCTATACTTACCAATAAAATAATAGTGTGCTCAATATTTTCTTTATTTCTTGCTATTTTATTAACCATCTCAAACCGTTGCCTTTTCCAGCTATCAATGCTTCCGATGCTACAACAGTTCGGCTTACTGTTTCGGGACAAGTTCACAAGGCTCGGCATCAGCAGCTCGGAGACAACGACCATTATCAACATGCACACCGCTCTGAACTCTTGCGTCGGTGCGTGACGCGCCTCGCATGGTAACTCTTTGCTACCATACCGGCCAATCTGTTTTTTTTCTTTTGTCAATTGGATACTAAATTTACTAGCATCTAATATATAAAGACTACCTCACTGAACGTACCCAGAGAGTCAAAATTGGGCAGTATATAAGCCAAGATCTCGATATCTCTTACGGTGTGCCACAGGGCACTGTCTTAGGACCTACGTAGTTCTTAATCTATATCAATGAACTTTGTAATTTAAAATTAAATAACGCTAAAATCTTTTCATATGCCGATGATACTGCAATAGTATTTACTGATTTTTCATGGAAAAAAGTTAAAACTGTAGCTGAACTGGGACTTGCTAAAGTCGCTAATTGGCTGAAAATAAATTTACTAACTCAACAAGGAAAAATCTAATTATATATGTTTCTCAATCAACAACAGGACTCACCCAAATAGCGATTATAGCATAATATTGCACGCCCCTAATTGTAATATTGATTGTAATATATGTTCCAGCATTAGTAGGGTAAACTCAACTAAGTATTTAGGTATTATAATAGATCTTAGGTTATCTTGGCAGGGCCAAATTGAAGTTATTAGCAGCAGAATAAGAAAGTTAATTTGGATATTTAAGATGCTAAGGCACATTGCCTCTACTAAAGAAAACTTACATTGCTTTGGCTCAGTCAATATTAGGCTACTGCATCCCTGTCTGGGGTGGTGCAGCAAAAACAAGGTTCATTGATATAGAAAGAGCAGAGCGATCTTTGCTAAAGGTTATGTTTTATAAACCTTATAGATTCCCTACTCAAAAGCTGTACTCAACTAGTCAACTTTTAACCGTGAGACAGTTGTATATACTGCAAACGATTCTAAAAGTCCATAAATCGATAAATTTTGAAGCCACCATCTTACGCAGAAGAAGAAAGCTTAATGTCTTAAAGGCATCCGCATCAAAAACCTCATTTTCTCGTAATCAGTACACAAAAAGATCTTAACACCTCAAGATTAACAAATTGCTTAATATCTATCCCACTAAACAGCGTGACATTAAGAAATCTTTGACTGAATGGTTAAAATCTAAAACATATGAAGAAACAGAGGCACTTTTGGAAAATAACATAACAGAGATTTACGTGGTAGTTATAATAATAATCGATCTCAAAAATATTTATTCTTCTTTTTATACTTACCTTCTTTCCTCTGATGCATTTTTAATTAATTTAGGGTTGGCGAATGGACCAGTTTTCAAGACATTCAGCTATCGTCAAGTTTCTCTCACAGGAGCAATTGTAGTATTTATTGCGCTATTATGTACAACATTCTCCAATAACTTTACGACATACCTGATATCTTTCTCAATTTTATACGGTTAGTATGTTTAACATTACAAGCATAGAGGGAGCTTTAATAAACAACTTTTTTTAATAATAATATAATGGAATACTTTTAAACAATTTCAGGTGCTGGTTACGGTATAAGTAGTTCGGCCAATGCTCTAGCACTAAATACTTATTGGAAAAATAGGAGAAGACTGGCAACGGGGTTATCATGGACAACGACAGGTCTGGGTCCAATTATATGGCCGCAAATAATAACTGCACTCTTTGCTGCTTTCGGCGAAACAGGAGCTACTCTCATTATTAGTGGTTTTGCAATACATGCAGTTGCATTCGCTCTTTTGTTACAACCTGTGGAATGGCACTCTAAGTCGAACAAATCAAAACCGCAAGATGAAGAAAAATTGTTAACACCAGATAAAATTGCATCAAACCCATTAAATGATAATAAGAATGAATACAGTGGTTACTTCAGTCAAGTATCGAAATTTAAGAATCTTAGTGTATTTTCAAGCCAATATCTCTATAACGAAGATGATCCCATCACTCCGGGCTACGAAATAACAGACCCAGGAATACCTATGATGGTCAGAGCTAACGATGGTTACTTTAGCCAGTCCAGACAATCCAGGAGTCGGTTATCTTCTAGAGATGGTTCAGCTAAAACATCTCGTCTTAATTCCACAAAGCCTTCGATGTCAAATTTACTAGAAAATCGATCACGAAAATCTTCAACCTTGTACCTTAACGAATCTAAGAAAAATTCCTCTGTTAACTTAGGAGCTCTTGGGCAAGATCGTGATTCAAAACCTACAATTAAACCAAAACGTAAAACATCTGTCACACTCAATACTCAGATTCCCGAATCTGAAATAGAAGATTGTCCAACGCTTAAAGCACCTCAAGATTTAAAAGCCGATGAAAAAGCTGCTGTAGAAACAATTGACCCCCAAAAGGCTAAATATATTGCAGATAGAGCAGAAAAACATTTAGCTGGTACAAAAAGTATAAAATCTTTTAAGATGGATGGACAATATAGTGAAAAGTACAATAAAGATAATCACAGCAATATTTCTTTTAAAGATGATATAGAAGAAAGAAAGTACATGAAAGACAATCATAGTAATCAGTCAAACCGAACAACAAGACAAAGGCGAAAGTCAAATAATTTCAATTATGAGAGCGAAGTCCTTAAACAAGCTTCCTTAAAATTAGAAGAATATTTAAAAGAGAGTGAAAATAAAGCTGACAAATTCAAACTAATAGTAAATAGTCCATTAGATGATAATGTTTTTGAAGATGCTAAGGAAGAAAAATGTGAGGAGGATGAAGAAATAGACAAAGAATTAACTTTCTGTGAAAAAGTTGCATTGTTTTTTGATTTAGATCTTTTAAAAGATTTTACATTTATAAACCTAATGTTGGGTATTACTTTAGCAAATTTTAATGAAATGAATTTTTCAATCTTGACACCTTTTATCCTTGGTGATTATGGATTAACAAAGCCACAAGTAGCATTTTTTATGTCTCTCTTAGCTGGAGTAGATATAAGCGTTAGATTTTGCATACCATTCGTCGCTGGTAAAATTGGTTGGGATAATAATTCCTTCTTTCTATTTGGAGTTTTATCTATGGCTGCAGGAAGAGTTGGTAAATAACATATTTTTTAGCTTCCAAACACTTTAATATCATGATTATTTGTTGTATATGTTTTGACCACAACAAATTCTTTTTCAGTTTTAGCCTATTGCCAGGATTATAGCGTAATTCTCTTGGTAGCAGTAATTATAGGATTCGGAAAAGGTCTACGAACTGTATTCATGGCTCTCGTAATACCCACACACGTGCCTCTACATAAACTACCAGGAGCGTCTGGTATACAGTTATTAACTGCTGGAATTGTTTACATAGTCTTAGGACCTTTAGTAGGTAAGAGATATTCTAATACAATATTATCTGGGTATTATTAGAAACTAACTACTAACTATTACTCTCTTTTATTGCAAAATGATACCATATTAAAAGAAACTGATATATTACGATTTTTTATTGCATTATCAAAGCGATTATACGCTTAACTCCTACAAAGTATATCATTATTTATCAAAGAAATTCTTATATTTCAGGCTGGATCAAAGATAATGCTACGACCGCAGTTACGTTGCACTGCCTTAACATATTCACGTGGCTTACAGCGGTATCGTGGGGTTTAGAGAAATATTTCATCTTAAGAAAACAGAAAGACAATATCGAGAATGACCCAATTAAAGCATGATAGATAAAAAAATTACATACTTAATCACCCTGTCAAGGGGAACAAGGAGAATTAAGTTTGGAAAACTTTGATCAGACGGCTCTTTGATGGATTTTTTAATTGAGTTTTTCGGAACTGACAGAAGAATGAAAAAAAATAGAATTTATTAAAACCAGTGTGAAACGTGTCCGACGTTGATAGGTACTACTTTGACATTAAACCTAACTTTACAGTAGGAATTATTAACAATGGGTTACCTTTTCAAGCTATATTATATTCTCCCTTATATATCAGAGTTAGGGAAACTACGTATCTTAGATGAATGAGTAGGTATGATCAGGAGACATCAAGGAAAAACTCTGTAATATCATTACTGGGCAAGATAGAGCTACAATAAATTACGTTTTTTGACAAGTTATTTATACTTTGAGCTAAATGTATACTACTCGTATATGGTCGTCTAGCCTTTGAAGTTTTCAATATTTTTACTTTTTCATTAGAACCAGATTTTCATTATTCTAAGACGAACTTTGTCGTAGCCACGTGGAAACTATATTTTTTGGGATAAAAAGTAACCTTCCCAGGGATGTAACGTACCACTATACCGAATTTCATCCAAATCAGTTGAACAGATGGGCTGTGAAAGCGTAGGAGACCGACAGACAGACAGACGGTCACACTTTCGCATTTATAATATTAGTAGGAAGTATGCATTAGTATGGATTTAGTCTTATAAATATTCCTAATGGCTAAAAGTTCACTTTCAAAGTTTTAAATGAATAATACCCGAATAAACGGACCCTATTAACCAATTAGGTGCCATCAGAAGTCAACCGAGCTACAGGGGTCAATGGAGTCTGAAGTAGCCATACGTTTGTCGTATCGTGATAACAAAATGTAAATTTTATTGTATTTACTTATCTTTAAGCTTGTAAATAATGTTATTAACTGTTGTAATAAAGTGTTTCAAAAGTGTTGTGATATACGGTTTTATTATAGAAAATCCTTGTGATATCTGAGACGGTAAGACCGAGTTTGATGTGACCGAATTTAAAAAAAAGTGATAAGTACTACTAGATAATATTTTTAATATGAAGGCAATTATAGGCATCATAAAATACTACTCTAATCTAAATAGTAGTGTAATATTAGATAAAACCTAAAGTTTTGTTTTAATTGGCTACTTGACAGCTGTAACTATAAAATATGAAATATGTTAGATTTGGTAGCTTGTAGGTTAACAATAATTATACTTTATGTGTTTTGCATAAATTAATAAATTGTAAGTAAGTAAGTAAATATTTTATTTTTGCAAAACAAATTTGAGATTTTTTATCTGTGGATTACAAGAAGCGAAACGCGGGCGGTCATGATAGAGACCCGTGTGACGTCACATTTCAAAAAAAAACGGCGTTGTGTACTAATGTTTGCGTATTGTTGAGAAAAATAACACCAATATATTTCGATTTGTGATTGTGAGAGGAATGGAATGCTATATAGCTGATAGTGCAAATCTGCCTAAAGTCGATTCATTTATGGTTGCAATTCACGTGTAAACTTTTGCTCTGCCCAGTTACCTAATGTAAAATCTTACATGTAATTGCCGAAATACACAAAGTAATAGTAATTAGGTATTGTGTTTAAGACCTAAGAAAGTGCTGCTGTAAGGTGACAGAAATATAATTTATGTTAATTTTGTCATGTTTTATGAAGAAAATGTTAGGTTAGGTTTATAATTAATTTTTGCTAGATCAGAGTTTTTAGTTGATTTCTTTATAACACTAACATCAAAGTGGTCTTCACAAAGTACCTAATATCGCAGATTTATCCGATTTAAATTCCGGGTCTCGGCAGATTAACGGTACCTAACCACTGCTATCGACGTTAATATTGTATAATAGGAATGTGTTTATACAATTTGACAGGATACGAATTAATTATTGTTTACAGTATTTCTACACACGTCTTGTAAGTTGTAGCTGCAACACACATTTTTGATGCAATTGTGAAAATTACATTTTCACAATGGCATCAAAAAAGCTGTAAACTTTCCGCTCAAAATCACTTATAACTCGGTGCGTCGTAGTTAGCTTTGTTTTATTTTGAGCTATGACGTCACAGCTAGCAAATGTCACGTGACCGGCTGTTTTCGTGCGAATTTAAAATTAATGTATTAAAATGTATTTTTTTCTAATAAATAACGCTTTTTTTGAGAAAAGATAATTGTAAGAGGTATAAAATGAACCCACGTACATCTACTTTTCCGAAAACTGTCAAATAGCCAATTATACTTAGGTACGCCAAAAATTTTTGAAGAGCATGTTGAAGTTAAGGGACATTGGCGTTTCACAATACGTAAGGCGCATGAACTATTTATGTTTTTTTTTTATTTTCGGTTACTCATTAGGACACAATAAGCACTACCAATCATAATAATTTATTTTCATAGAAAAGGGGATTGCGAAATAGGTTTCATTAAAATTATAATTAAATCTTAATATATTGGGACTGATTCTATTGTACACAATCTTTAAACTAAACTAAAGAACAGGATTAACAATATTGCTAACCCTTTCATAATATTCCCTGCGGAAAAGGACTGAACTAGATTTAAAGCTGTCATTTTAGTTTAGTTTAGAGATTGTGCACTACAGAATCAGCTGCATTGTCTGTCTTCAGTGGCGTGCATGGGTTTTGAAGCTAGGGTAGGCATAAGTTAGTCAGAATTTACCTATTTACTGGCTGTTTTAATGAAAAGTGAGCATTGACCTATTTCCATTTGGGTAAGCAGTGCTTTTATGCCTGTATGAACAGCACGCCACTGTCTGTCTTGATGCAGACACCTTATAGGTAGAGTAAAAACAACAAACGTTATATTAATGACAAACAATAAAACTAATTTTGGTATTAAAATGAACCCAATTTCGGCACTCTGCACTAATACTACATTATCGTCCGTGGAATCACCTAAGGTTATTGACTGCCCTAATAAAATGTCAATGTGCGTGGAATCAATAGCCCGACCTGTGACTGAACCTACTGTTGCTACTTACGCTGAAGTTTCTCGGAAGCGGAATGTCCTGCCGAAGTCTACACATTCTGCACCAATTCAGATCTTAGAGGACAAGAAAGGTGACGCTGATGGCTTCACCTTAGTCGAAAAGAAAAGGCGTAGACCGAATAAACGGCTGATTCAACGTTTAAAGACGCGATGCCTAACGTGAAGATTTGCGTCTCGCGCGTGAAGCCCAAAACAACTAAGGGGGACGCCATGCAGTAGATACATCTCGGATACGTACGAAGAACGCTATGGTATATCTGCAGAAGGAAGACCAACTGAAGAAGTGCGGATGGACCTGGAAGAGCTGAGGTCGAGTAGGACGACCTATTTCACGACCTCCTACGTACTGACAAAAATGTGTTCCTCAGTGCGGACTTTTGGCCTGAGGGCATAGTGTACCGTCGCTATAGGGAAGCGAGAGAAAAATCCCTACCGTAGTAGTCTTTTTATATTGTATTTACCTATGTATAGTATTTTAGGGTTGTATTTTATGTATTTTATAATATGGGCCTTGTTGCCTGAAATAAATTAATAATATAATAATAAACATTAGTAATTCAGTTAGCCGTATTCTTGTTATATTTCTGTTCAAATTTAAACAGGTATAATCATCAAGCAAAAACCATCAAATTTCTATAATTTCAATTCATTAGTACAATTTAATTATTCAAATTAAGTATTTCAATTTCTTTGACGATGGAAAAATACGAAGCTATACGAATTTGTTATTCAATTCAAAAAGTGGAAACCAAAATATGCTTTTCAATGGTTATTTGTGTCACTGTTCATTTATCGTTCATTGAAAGCTGTAACCAGTAGCCAACCTACCTAATGAGGAAATGTCACAATTTACAAATCATCTTGAATTGATGAATGAAGGGACCAGCGATCTTTTATATTCTACCTACTTCTCTGTCTGAAAGTCTGATTTTCAAGGAGGAAAGGACATGCAAAAGATAAAAGGTTAGGTTAGGTCAGGTTAGTTTCTAAAGAAGAGAGTTAGTACCAGGAGGCCAAGAATGTAAGAACGGTAAATATAATTAGGTACCTATACTATGTACCTACCCAGGTATGAAAATGAAATTTATTTAGAACATATTAATAATTAGATCGTCTTTGGTCAAATTAAAATACAAAACGTTAATCTAGTTGTTATACTTATTGTACAATAGAAAACTCCCAATTTGTTGTACAAATTCTTAAGTTAAGTTATCGCTAAAGTAGAGTAGGTACGAAAATTGTCTGTCGGTAGATAATTATATGACTAGATAATTGTTGACCTAGTTATATATCTAATATATAAAAATAAGTCGGGTTTTCCTTCCTGACGCTATAACTCCAGAACGCACGAACCGATTTCCACGGTTTTGCATTCGTTGGAAAGGTCTCGGGCTCCGTGAGGTTTATAGCAAAGAAAATTTTGCTATAAACCTCACGGAGCAGAAACGGAGAAAAATTTCAACAGAATAGCGGGAAAATCTGTTTAGCGGGAAAGCCATCTGGTGGCGAAACGGAGTTCGCCGGGTTTGCTAGTTACTTATATATACCTAATAGTTTATTAGAACATTCGATTTATAGTACAAACTCATTTATTTTTAAAAGAAAATTGAAATACCTATGGTTGAAATAGATTATTAGGTAATAAAACTAAGCAATAGTTAGCAAAATATAATTTGACTTATAACTGGTTCTAGATAATGCCCGTGTTAAAAATTCCTAAAGTCGTTAGACAGTGGGTTAAAATATCGATGACTAATATCATCTAATTATGACTAATAAAAGTTATCATCTATCATTTATTTGAAAATGTAGATAGTTGTAAATTTTGTCAGGTTAGATAAAAACATTAAGTAATTGAAATCAAGCAAAGCATCTGCTATATTATTTTGTTATAGTTAGAATCCTAAACATTTAAACTGGCTTCTAAAATAATTATTAGAAGTCAATAATCTAAAGTTTCCTTTTTTTTTCAATAGATAAAATAATTAAATAGCAAGAGAGGGTAGGTAATTAATACAGAAGTAAAACCAACATAGTCGAATAATAATTAATCGTTTATTGAAAGACCTTTAATACTTTGATATTTATAGGCCTATCTGTATTTTGTTATATTTTTCAGCATAGGTCTATTTATATTAAAATGAATCTACCACCCGTTTCACTAACGTGTTTAGTCGCAGAGAAGAAAGGGCAAAGAAACTCTACGACACACATCTTTTAAAAGCATTTCTACATTCCATAAAATAGTACATAATATCTAAAACATATTTGGTACATGGTTATAACAAGTAAGCTCTAAAAGGCAAATGATTACATTACAATATTACAATATGAAATATTAGAATACTTAACTTTAATGACTCGCCGCCCTTTGTTTACTTTGGAGTTAAGAACTTCACTAGTTCACTATTCCAATTATAGGATGAAAACTGACCCCCTTTCGTCGGTGTAGGGTGGTTTTATAACTTCTCCATCGTAAAAACAAATCGGCAAGCCCCTCTCACCTTATATTTTTTTAATAATTATTTTTAGGTTGGCACAATAGTACCAAACTATCAACCTAAAGATTGTTGACAATATTTAATTTACTTAAATAATATTATTAGTTAAACATGTACTGACGGTTCACATATTATTGTTTTACTACATTAATTAATGACATAATATATTGATGGTTTACATATTATTTCACATAATACCTATTGACAACAGTGTTTATTCAACCCAGCAGTTTCATGTCAATCCTAGTATATTGTCAGTATTTACTTTACAATAAATAATTAGTGACATGTATTGATAATTTACATAATATTATTTTTTGTATTTTCACATACCTAGATATTAAATTAAGGAACAATAAAGAATATAAGATACTATTAAATCATAACCTTTCGGGTTGGTAGTACATTGACTTTTTCTAACTATTATAAACGTATTTTCTATTTATGTGATTATCTACAAATATGACTATTTGTAAATAATCACCCAATTTTAATGTTATTTTATAAGTATAAATATAGTAGGCAGAAGTACACAAGTTTAGTATACAAAAATTGTCACAAACCAGTCTACCAAACTTATTTTCGTAACTTCCGTTACCTATTACATCCTTAAATTCTTTTAGCATTTATACACAAAGAATAATTGTATTATAATTATTTATAAATGCTATTTTCGTTTTTAACTATTAAATAACTAATAATAATTGTGTAACCACAACCTTAACTTCCCCTAATATACCTCCAACGAAACATACACAGATCAGCTCTGATTAATCTCCTTATTGAATCTCGATAAGAAGTCACATTTTAACCAATAATATAACACGGCCAGACTGACCTGTACTTCGCTCTCGAAGTACCCACATAGGACCAACTGATCCGTCATGTAAGTCTTACCACCTGCTGCACGTGGTAAGTGCAAGACTACATCGGATCAGTGGTCGACCAGCAGTTTTTTTTTTTTTTTACAAAAGATCTCCGGCCTTGGCATACAAGCACCTATCGCCCGCTGCTGGCGCATTCAGTGAAGTATCAGGGCGGGATCGGCAGCGCTTTTTTTTTTGTTTCTATATATATATATATTTTTTTTGTGGTGTAAGTGACTCCTGATCAAATTTTTCTTTGTATGTTTCCCTGTTCACAAACAGAAATCGTAACAATATTTATCTCAATAATACATTAATCATTGCTATAATCAAACAAAATAATATAACACGGTCGCAAAGAGGAGAAGAAAAGAAAAAAAAAATAATAACGGATAAAATACAACAATAATTACATTGATACCATTGACTACATAATTGTAATTCCATGATTACAAAAAAATTAACTAATCGGCCTTAAATTCATATACTTAGAGTGATTCTTCAAATAATTGATTTTCTTCTATCCATTCACCTGGCCAAACTCGTAATTTTTCCTTAGCCACTATAATGCTTCTAAAATTATTTAGACCTCTCAATTTAAATCTGTCGTTTGCTAATTCTTCGATGATTTCGTAGGGACCTTTAAATTTTGGGGCGAGTTTGTCGTGACGTCTGTGATCTTGGTTAACATATACTGTATCACCAATGGAAAATATTTTATTGTTTCGTCTGGTACTATCGAAACGGTCTTTTACTTTAATGGCGGTTGCTTCTAAACGTTGTCGTGCTAAGTCTCGGTCGGCATTTACATCTATAGTGGGTTGGGTGGATTCGCTAGTCAGATTGTCTAAGTGAGCTTGTACGGATGGTATATTTCCTTCTCTACCTATTAATAGTCGAATCGGTGAGAAACCTGTGGTTTTCTGAATAGTAGTGTTAAGGGTTTGTTGCACGTTCCAAAGAGCGTTCGGCCATTCTGAAGTGTCATTAATTGTTGCAGTTAACATATTTATAACCGTTGCTACGTAACGCTCAACTTGCCCATTGCCACGCGGGGTGCCAGTGGATGTCATGTGGTGTTGAATTTGCATTTCTCCTAATAATGATTGAACCAGATTAGATGAAAAGTTGGTCCCTCTGTCTGTAATAATTAACGAGGGGGTTCCAAATAGTGTAATGGATTCGCGTAGTGCGAATAGCAATTCTTGACCACTCAAACTCCTAAGAGGTTTTAAAATACAAAACTTGGTGAAACCATCAATTACTAATAGTACATATTTGTAACCCTCTTCAGACGGTCGAAAAGGACCTGTGCAGTCGAGATGTAATGTATGGAAAGGAATATCTTTCTGTATGGGGTGAAGCAAGCCTTGTTTGGGTCCGGAATGACCTTTACGCGAAATACAATTTAAACAATGGGAGATGTATTTTTTGGTAAAGGCTGCCATGCCGGGAAACCAAAAATGTTCTTTGATTTTACTAAGTGTTTTATCAAAGCCTACATGGCAGTTATTATCGTGGAATAAACGTAGCAAACTTAGCCTATAACCCCTTGGAACGAACAATTTGGGTAGTGAATCAGAGTTCTCTTTATAATGAAGTAAATTATTAATGATGACATATCGGTTCACATCGATTTCACCGGTTCTAACTTGATGCATTATATTTTGAGACTCATCATCACCCTGTTGGGCAGTTCTCAGCCATGACGGTGGAAGTTCACGCAAGTCGTCAATTATGTTTACCTCCTGTCGCTTCACCGCTACCGGATTGCGACTAAGGTAATCGACATGCCGAATATAAGTTCCCTTTTTGTAGCAAATTTGAAACTGGAAATCTTGCATAAAAGTCCACCACCTGGCTACGCGGGGGGAAAGGTCCTTCTTATTCATTGTGGATTTAATGGAATTACAGTCTGTAACTATAGTAAAATGTATTCCTAACAAATAAACTCTAAAATGTCTTAGAGCATTATAGATCGCCAAAGTTTCTAAATCATATGAACAATATTTGGATTCTGCAGATGTGGTGCGTTTGCTAAAATAAGCGACTACTTTTTTTTGATTATCTACCTTTTGTATTAAAATAGCCCCGTACCCTATAGAACTGGCGTCAGTATGGAGTTCTGTCGGTAAGTTCGGGTCAAATATGGTCAAAAGTGGTTTAGATATTAAATGTTTAATAATGTATTCCCTCGCTTTCTTTTGTTCTGACCCCCATTCCCAATTTTGGTCTTTTTTTGTTAATTTTGTAATACAGGCCGTTCGTGAAGCGAACTCTGGTATGAATTTGCGGAAATAGCTTGCCAGTCCCATGAACTGGCGCACTTCTTTGACAGATGTGGGAGTCGGGGAGTTAATAAGTGCAGCGATTTTAGTTTCACTTGGTCTTATTCCCTCTGCAGATACATTTCGTCCCAAATACTCTATCTCCTTAACAAAAAATTTGCATTTTTGCAGGTTAATGGTAAATCCTGCGGCAGTAAGAGCCTCTAGGGTCTGTTCTAAATATTGCAAACCCTCCGTTTCAGTTTTGAATGGAATCAATAAGTCATCTATGTATACCAATAAAAATTTAAGGTGTTGAACGGCTTTACTAATAGCCTTCTGAAAAACTGATGGTCCATTACAAATACCAAAGGGCATTTTGATAAATTCGTAATGATTATCGGGCGTAATAAATGCGGTGTATTTTATGGATTCTTCGGCCATAGGGATTTGATGGAATCCACTTTTCATATCTATTGAAATGAAGTATTTGGACTTTCCCAGCCTATCAAGTTGGTCTTCAATCAGAGGGAGAGGATATCGATCCCGGTCAATAATTTTATTTAATGCTCTATAATCTACACACATACGATCGGTTCCGTCCTTTTTTTTACTAATAGCACAGGGCTAGCATATGGAGAATCACTTTCTCTAATTATATTTTTTGCAATTAAATCTTTACAAATTTCATTTATCCTCTCCCTTTCAATTGGTGCCAATCGATAGGGGCGGTAATAAATAATTGCATCTTTTCTCAATCGTAAACTCATTTCGCCAGTTTTGACAGTTCCAATATTATTATCAGATGGTAACACTAATGGGTATTTTTCAAATAAAGTTTTGATTTTAGTTCGAAGGTTTGTGTTTAGATGACTTATGGACTCATTCAGCTGATCGAATTGATTGTTAATACAAGGTTCAATTTGGTTTACCTCTTCGACTGTCACAGAGGGTAGATTCCGGATTACCTTACAACCATTGGAATTCATAATAATAGAAATATCGGGGTATTGAGTTACATTACAGCCAATTAAGCAATCATAGCGGAAGTCCGTATGTCGAACAACATTAAAGTCTAATTCGATACAGGTCTTATCAAATTTTACAGGTACAGTGATCTTACCAAGAACTTGCAATTTTCCGTTTCCTATTCCCGATAGTGTTGTAAAATAAGGTTCTATATTACAATTTAGTCGTCTAGCTATGGAGTCTTTGATGATACTACATGTAGCACCAGTGTCAATCAAAGCGTTAATAGTCAGGTCTTGGATGTTTATCTTTGTCAGCTTTAGTCAGTCATTCTTAGAGAGGCAACTAACATCATGGGCGGTGTCTGTTGAATTCTGAGTTTTTGTTATAGTACTGGGACGCCTCTTCAGGAAACAAACATTTTCAGTGTGTCCTAATTTATTACAAAAACTACATTGTATAATTTGTGGTGTAACAGTCGAGAAAGAATTTTTTTGATCGAAATGTGGCTTAGGATTATTAAAGCATTGAAAACGAGTGTGACCAGCTTTATTACAAAGGAAACAGCGTATTTCATATCGTGAACGTTTCTGTGGCATGCTAGGACTAGAACTAGCAGGATTCTTCTTGTCGAATTTGTCAGGTTTATTTTCAGTCTCCAATGGTCGTTTTTTAGAAATTTTAACATAAGTTGTAAACAGTGAAATCAGTTCAGCAGTGGTTTTTACACGACTATTGTGTGCGGCCATTTTTACTGCCACGTCGTGTATACCTCCGCAAATCAGTTCTATTAATTGCTCTTCAGTAAAAGCCACTTTTGTTTGTCTTAATAATCTAAGTTTTTCTCTTGCATATTCGCAATAAGAATCTGCATTTTCGGAGGAATATAAAACTGCCCTTGACAACTTTTCAGATAGGTTACGTTTTTCAGGATACAAAACAGTCAATGTCGACTTAAATTCTTCCCATGTCCTACCCTCCTCCGGGTCCCAGGTTTCATACCATAATAAAGCAGAGCCCTTGAGGGCCTTACCTGCTTTGGCTACAGTTGTAACATCACTCCATCCCATATCCGTTGCCAGGGTGTTGATGTTGCGGCACCAACTATCGGCGCCATTTTCGTTCTTCTCGGGGTCGAACGGCGGCAGCACTACATCATCGCCTCGCCGTCTGTCGGAGAGGGCAGATTGTATGGCCTTGAGTAGGCCTTCTGCCAGTGCTGGATCCATTGGGAATTCACACTCAAAATCTCTGAAAAGAAAAAAAAGTATTAGCAAAATCGGTTCGAATCCCACTTCTGATGTTAAAAATTCCTAAAGTCGTTAGACAGTGGGTTAAAATATCGATGACTAATATCATCTAATTATGACTAATAAAAGTTATCATCTATCATTTATTTGAAAATGTAGATAGTTGTAAATTTTGTCAGGTTAGATCAAAACATTAAGTAATTGAAATCAAGCAAAGCATCTGCTATATTATTTTGTTATAGTTAGAATCCTAAACATTTAAACTGGCTTCTAAAATAATTATTAGAAGTCAATAATCTAAAGTTTCCTTTTTTTTTCAATAGATAAAATAATTAAATAGCAAGAGAGGGTAGGTAATTAATACAGAAGTAAAACCAACATAGTCGAATAATAATTAATCGTTTATTGAAAGACCTTTAATACTTTGATATTTATAGGCCTATCTGTATTTTGTTATATTTTTCAGCATAGGTCTATTTATATTAAAATGAATCTACCACCCGTTTCACTAACGTGTTTAGTCGCAGAGAAGAAAGGGCAAAGAAACTCTACGACACACATCTTTTAAAAGCATTTCTACATTCCATAAAATAGTACATAATATCTAAAACATATTTGGTACATGGTTATAACAAGTAAGCTCTAAAAGGCAAATGATTACATTACAATATTACAATATGAAATATTAGAATACTTAACTTTAATGACTCGCCGCCCTTTGTTTACTTTGGAGTTAAGAACTTCACTAGTTCACTATTCCAATTATAGGATGAAAACTGACCCCCTTTCGTCGGTGTAGGGTGGTTTTATAACTTCTCCATCGTAAAAACAAATCGGCAAGCCCCTCTCACCTTATATTTTTTTAATAATTATTTTTAGGTTGGCACAATAGTACCAAACTACCAACCTAAAGATTGTTGACAATATTTAATTTACTTAAATAATATTATTAGTTAAACATGTACTGACGGTTCACATATTATTGTTTTACTACATTAATTAATGACATAATATATTGATGGTTTACATATTATTTCACATAATACCTATTGACAACAGTGTTTATTCAACCCAGCAGTTTCATGTCAATCCTAGTATATTGTCAGTATTTACTTTACAATAAATAATTAGTGACATGTATTGATAATTTACATAATATTATTTTTTGTATTTTCACATACCTAGATATTAAATTAAGGAACAATAAAGAATATAAGATACTATTAAATCATAACCTTTCGGGTTGGTAGTACATTGACTTTTTCTAACTATTATAAACGTATTTTCTATTTATGTGATTATCTACAAATATGACTATTTGTAAATAATCACCCAATTTTAATGTTATTTTATAAGTATAAATATAGTAGGCAGAAGTACACAAGTTTAGTATACAAAAATTGTCACAAACCAGTCTACCAAACTTATTTTCGTAACTTCCGTTACCTATTACATCCTTAAATTCTTTTAGCATTTATACACAAAGAATAATTGTATTATAATTATTTATAAATGCTATTTTCGTTTTTAACTATTAAATAACTAATAATAATTGTGTAACCACAACCTTAACTTCCCCTAATATACCTCCAACGAAACATACACAGATCAGCTCTGATTAATCTCCTTATTGAATCTCGATAAGAAGTCACATTTTAACCAATAATATAACACCCGCGACTTCGTTCGCGTGGTCTAAGTTTTTTCGATTCCCGCGGGAACTCCTCAATTTTCCGGAATAAAAATAGCCTATGTCCTTCCCCGGGATACAACCTATCCCTGTACCAAATTTCATCAAAATCGTTTGAACAGGTGGGCCGTGAAAACGTAGTAGACAGAGAGACGGACAGACAGACACACTTTTGCATTTTTATAATATTAGTATTGATTTATATACCTACCTAACGCAATTTAGCACTTTGAAATCACTATATTAGAAACATAGGTTTATTTTATACTAGATGATGCCCGCGACTTCGTCCGCGTGGATTAAGCTTTTTTCAATTCCCGCGGTAACTCCTTCATTTTCCGGGATAAAAAGTAGCCTATATCCTTCCCCGGGATACAACCTATCCCTGTACCAAATTTTCTTCAAAATCCAATTTCCATCGCTCGTGAATTTTTGATTGATATTTCGAATTACATGAGGTGATCCATATTATCATTTTTAATGATAAAATGAAACGGATGCGTGACCGATATATCATTGATAGCGTTCTGTCATGAACCTATAAAAAAATATTTTTTATGGGTTCATGCGTTCTGTACTAAACTTTAGCATTAGGTTGGTATCAATTATTATATTAATGTAAATCGTGACGCCTTAATTAACTGATATTATTGTTTAGTATTTTACAGAAAATATATTAAGTATTTTGTTATTTTATGCTTAATTTGTAGAAGTTGTGATTATTACATGGTCATACCTACCATAGATTTAGGATTGGTCTCCGCTCATCTTTTCAACCGATTTTGACGGAGTTTGGTTCAGGCTCAGATATAGGTTGCATGGTTGTCCAGGGGCTTCCCTGCATACACACACAAAATATACACATATGCTTCAAAAAAGCCTTTCTTATACTTATTTTATTTAAAAATGTTGTTAGAAAATTTTAAAATACTTAGGAATAGATCGTTTTAGTAGGTTATTCCTTTAATTTTCGGTAATTACGATAATTATTCATATCCATACCTCTAAACAACACACCTACAACGTGTTATATTTTTATTACCTAACTTAATCTAGATTTTATCTAAAGTTCGAGTTATATTAGCATACTATTACCTATACTGTGGTTATATTCACCTAACCTGATGTCATTGTGCTGCTATTGTGCCCATCGATATATATGTAGGTACTAGATGGGCCCTTTCATAGAAAAAGGTTGGGCGACCGACTATGAGAACGCGTTCCTAACCTGTCTTTGTCCCCATTGTAGCGCTGTCACGGTCGCTCGTCGTGTAGATAAAATTTGTTATTCTTGGGTTAACATCTAAAGTCTTAATAGTTTGGCACTGAACAAAGTGATTCAATTCACAATTATAAATTTCCAAAAAAAACGTTATTTAATATTCCTATTTAATATTTCTATCCATTACGCAATCATTTAATTTCCGCGGCAAACTGTATGATATATTTTTTTTTACTAACTGGCCTTATGGCATCTATAGCCATGACCTATATTATCTATGACCGAGTCATACGTTTTCTATATATGTTGCAAGTAAGTTCCCGCTTTTCAGACTAGATGGCGTTGATGGCGTTGCTAAAAATACGCCCACATTCTTTGTTTGACAGGGCCCGTCTATGTAAATTGAGGTCGTTGATTGTGCCTAATAAACTAATACCTACCCTACATCAGGTAATTTAAATAATGCAAATAGGTTTGCCTAAAATTGCCTTCACCAAACGATTTTGTTACTTCCTAGGCCCATACCTATACAATAAAATTAATCTTACTTTACCCATATTCAATTTGTCATATACTCACTGCAAACAAAAAGTTATATCATTTCTTATTGATAAATCATACGACGAAATAGAGGGATTTTTAAAAATTACGCATACACACACACAAACACAGATACACACACACAGACACACAAACACACACACACACACACACACACACACACACACACACACACACACACACATGCACACACACACACTCAAATTATGCATTGTATAACTAAACCAAAATACTTTGTTGTAAACGAGGGAGAGGGCTAGTTGACCTTAACACAGATCTTAAAAAAACTAGAAAGGACAACTACCATTGATCTCATTACTAATTTTTGTTATTTGCATTTGAACACTGAATTGTGTATTGTAATAGTAATAGATCTAACCATTTGAACAATGTATACATATATGCATGTACTTATGTGAGAAATAAATTTGATTTGATTTGATTTGATAGGTATATCTGTTTTTAACTCTGCGCGTATTTTTTTTTTTATGTATGTCGGTGCATATATCTCCTTGGTTTCTTAATCGATTTGAATTTTTTTTCTATCAGTCGTTAGAGGAAGCTCCCGAGGTGGCTGATTGATGAATTCTGACTCCAAATCCTCAACCCTGATACTAAAAAGTTAAAAATAAAAATTCTTTCCAAAAACCGACTTCCAAAGCCACTGTAGAGTAAAACATAATTTTGATTTCTACACACTATGTTGAAGTCGGGCGAGTTTATCAAAGATAGGCAAAGTTGACGCGTCGCGTCGGTGTTGACGCGTCAGGCTCGCCCGACTTCAACGTACCTAGTGTGTAGAAATCAAAATATTTTTTTACTTTACAGTGGCTTTGGCAGTCGATTTTTTGGAAATAATTTTACCTATTCTGTGGTTATATTCACCTAAAGATGTCATTGTGCTGCTATTGTGCCTCATGAACTAATAATACCTACCCTACATCAGGTAATTTAAATAATGCAAATATGTATATCTGTTTTTATATTTTCGTGTCGTACATAGATAGATACATCTGTAGGTGCATTTCTAATAGGTAATTGGCACACTGCTATGCCTAAATACAAAGATCCAAATTCTAAAATAGCAGAAAATGAGTATAACACATTACATTTGACAAATAATAATATGAGACTTCAGTATCCACATTTGATTTGGGCAATAATCAAAAAATAGTTATTTGTTATACAAGAGTGAAAAGTTGTTTTTTAACCGCGTGCTCAATTTTGATGACCGAGCAAGCGAAGGATTCTAAAATTGAATCACGAGCGCAGCGAGTGGTTAAAAAATTAGAATCCTGAGCGTCAGCGAGGGAATCAAAAGAGCACGAGGTGAAAAATCTTTTCACTCGAGTGCACCACGTAACTTTTCATCCCACCTCAGCGAGGAAATGAAATACTTCTCGCGTGATTGTTGAGGGAGAAAGCTCATTTCCGCATTTTTAACAGTTTCAGTCAATTCCGTTGGCGTCAAATTAACTTCTTCGTCACTAGAATCACTCATTTTAGGTTTTTCACTTATTTTCAATTTTCTTGTTTTTAATCGAAGGTTTTAATTTTAAACAATATGACGTGAAAGAAAATGGTGCGCGCAAAGCAAATTAAAAAAGTACACTAAGAAAGTTACGAGTGTGAGTTTTTAACAAATTAAAAACAGTTGTATGGAAATTCGGCACCATAGAGGTAGAAGTAAATAGGTTTAAATGATGTTTTGAATTCACAAACTTCATAGACGAGTGATATTTAGTAACGTGCACACGATGTTCTAAATTCAATTTACTTTATCCTCAAGAGGATAATAACGGCTTTTGCATTCAGATATCGAAGCGTAAAAATACTCTTTCCGAGATGGTGGGATGAAAAAATTCTTTCCAATAAACCTACTTCCAACGCCACTGTAAAGTACCCACTATGTTGAAGTCGGGCGAGTCTGATGCGTCAACTTTGCTTATCCTTGTTATACCCGCCCAACTTCAACATAGTGGGTAGAAATCAAAATTATTTTGTACTTTACAGTGGCGTTGGAAGTTGGTTTTTTTGGAAGGAATTTTTATTTTTAACTTTTTAGTGTCAGGTTTGAGGATTCAAATCGGTTCAGAAACTACGGAGATATTATGCACCGACATACATTTTTTTAAAAAACGCGCCGAATTGAGAACAACCTCCTTCTTTTTTTGGAAGTTGGTTAATAAATGTCACGGTAATCATAATGAACAAATAAGTACCTAAATGGTAATTGAAGACTACCGTGTTATTAATACAGAGACACTAAGTAAATGTCTTTAGGCCAACTACATATTCTGATAAAACCTACATTTAAGTCATTACGATAAGAAATATCACTGCATGCTTTTGTGCCATTCGTTAGTTAATATTACCACATGCGGGCTGATCGTATGTTGAAGTACCATTATTAAGTGATTAAGCTTTTTATAACGTTAAACCAATAAACGTTTACGCACCTCATGTGCCCGAGCATAGAAATAAGTGAAAGTAAATCAGAAACTTTACACAAGAAGGATGAATTAAGGAGGTTTAATGAGAGGAAGTGATTAATTTTTGGTTATTTAGTGCCTTTCAAGAAATGCGCCAGTTTAACACACGGATAAATTTTCTACGATGTCTGGTGCAATGAATAAAGTGCCCCCTGATGGAGGGTATGGATGGGTCATCACTTTCGCCTACGCTTTGAATAATGTAAGTTGAACAGTTTAACAAAACCAGTGTGTAAGTAATGAACAGTTAAACAAATAACATATTAAACTATCCAACGAAAATTAGAACGCCATGATAAAATTAAGTATAATGATAGCAAACGCACCCGGCACCACGCAATGTTATGAATTAGACTAGCTAATGCCCGCGTGGATTTAGGTTTTTCGGAACTCTTTAATTTTCCGTCCGTATAAAGTAGTCTATGTGTTATTCCAGACTATAATCTATCTCTGTGCCAAATTTCATCCAGATCCGTTCAGCCATTTGGGCATGATTGAGTAACAAACATCCATACATCCATCCATACATCCATCCAAACATTCGCATTTATAATATTAGTATTAGTAGGTATAAAGTAAGATTTGCTCCAAGTACCTACCTACCTGTGTTTTGAAAATTTCGGTTTACATCAAACATCATATTTTACGAAATTCGTTATTTTTTTACCCTTATTATCAATGAATTGATATGCTATTCATCTGTTTTAGGTAGTGGTACTTCCTCTCATTGCTGGCTTCGGATTAGTTTTCCAAGAAGCCTTTGATGAAACTGGTTTAACCGCAACGCAGGGGAGTCTAGTAATTATTTTAAACCATGGGCTCGGTATGCTTCTATCGCTTTTCGGCGGTCCCGTGCTACGTCGATTCAGCTACCGAAAAGTAGCAGTTGTCGGGGCTTTATTAATCACATCTGGCCTCATTTTAACAGCCTTCTCGTCTACTTTCTGGCTTTTTATAATTTCCTACAGTATTATTAATTGTAAGTACTCGAGCTTGTAACTTTACATTTGGATTTTGTTTATTTAACTCTGATATCATAAGCTATTCGATAGCGTGATGAAATTGCTCGATAATTAAGATAAAAAATATTAATTACAATATTTAGGCTTAATTTATAACACGTCTTGTTTACCTGTTTTCACGTGTAAACATATTTTCAAATTATTTTTTCAGCAATGGGAGTAGCAGCAGTAATGGCGGCATTTTCTTTAGCTATAAATTCATTCTTTAGAGAAAAGAGAGGACGAGCGATAGGTATTGGCATGTCACTCACTGGTTTAGGAGCCATTTACATGCCAATATTAATGAGTGTACTTATTTATGCATACGGCTGGAGATACGCCGTCTTAATATTGGCTGGTATCTGCCTACATTCCCTTTTGGCAGCATGTTTACTTAGACCTGCTAAATGGTACTTAAAATATCCAGTAATTTCTGAAGAAGCTGTTCCATTAAGAGAAGCTGGTATTGAACTTGTAAATGGTAGTATTACAACAAAGAACACAGGTAAGAGTCCGCATTTGGGTCCTTTTGTACTTAATCTATTCTATACTTACTAATATTACTAGATGATGCCCGCGACTTCGTCCGCGTGAATTGATGTTTTTTTAAGATTTAAACTATCCTATCTCTCAAGTTGGATCGAACTGGACATGGTGTGCGAAGTTTATTATAATCGGTTAAGTGGTTTAGGAGTCCATTGAGGACAAACATTGTGACACGAGATTTATATATATTAAGATAAATGCGAAAGTTTGGATGGATGGATGGATGTTTGTTACTCAATCACGCCCCAACGGCTGAACGGATCTGGATGAAATTGGGCACAGATATAAATTATAATCTGGAATAACACAATTTTTACCAAAGAAAGGAAAATCAAAGAATTCCCGCGGGAAACGAAAAACGTCAATTCACACGGACGAAGTCGCAGGCATTAGCTAGTTTGCTATAAATCATTAGAAACATGATTTTTCTAATAGTAAAAAATATTTTGTAATTTTAGATATCCAATCGAATCCAAAACTAGAAGAGTCGCTAGAAAATGGAGTGCCAGCACCAAAAAGTGTTTCCATGCGCTCTCTCACAATTGCAAATGGGCTTCAAACCAGAAATGCCATTTCGCACCCTGATATTCGAAAGAACACACCTGATCCTCCTCTGGCTGAATCTAAATATAAGTGGTGGGAATCTCAAGAAATAAATTTGGGTAGTTCCATTAACATATTCAAGGAGAAAGAGTTAATTAATAAAAAAGAGATCGAAGAAGATAAACTTGAATCGGACAGTAAATCGAAAAGTCTATTCGAGAGATTTGTAGATTTTTTCGATCTAACGTTGCTAAGCGACCCTATATTTGTAAATATTTTGTTTGGACTATCGATGGCGTCCTGTGTTGAGACAAACTTCTCTCTTTTGCTGCCATTCATACTGAAGGACATGTTAAAATTCGAGACATCAGATATTGCTAAGATCATGTCTGTCATGGGGTTTTCTGATACTCTTTTCCGATTTGTGTCCCCATTCATTGGAGAGTGGTGTCATAAGCCACCTAGAGTCATGTACCTGGTCAGCCTAATAATAATCATCTTCACCAGAACCAGTAAGTTTATAATATTTACTCGTAACTGTGACTAATTAATTTAACTTTTGAATCTTAAAAATAAAATATGCCTAAATATCAGCCAGGCTGATCCTTTGTGAAATAAATGAGCCAATTAACCACGGTGAAATATCTCGCAAAAAATTGGCACGAATACTCCAAGGTCCCAGCCTCCCAGTCTCCACGGCAAGCGGCACAGATGTTACTCTCGATGAGAGAGGCATACCGGCCTTTTGCCGGTTTCACCCATTTCTGCTGCGGCTCCCGGTCTTGATGTTGTCTCTCTGATATGACACGGGGCCAATGTGTCAACGCATGTTCAGTCCCACATTAGCGCCCGTCTCCATCCCTACCACCAGCGTCAATCCATCAGGTCTCTTGTCATCATCCCGACTAATCTCTGCCGGCTCAACGCAGTCATTGGCTCAAATAAAAGCTCACCCTAAGCACTGAGTTGGTTTCTATTATTACAAGGTACCAGTGTAAGCTTTGACTTTAAGTTAGGAATAGGACTGCTAGTCATAATAGGAATAGTAAAAATTAAAAAAAAAACGAACTTACCAAGTAAAGTTCGATGATAATTATGTGAGCAGCTTCTTTCGACCCGATTACCGTGTGCTAGGCTGATGCCTGGGAACGCAACTGCAACATGTAAACCAAAATCGCAAAGAGAGAAGCTGCGAAATATAATAAAAAAATATGTAATGCAATATGCACATATGTGAGATGCTATTTGAACAACCTATTTACCCTTTTTCAAATACTTTGAGTCTCGTTTGTGACTAATTATTTTAGGATGTGGTAATCTTTATATTTATTCAACTGCTGACCTACTTTACAAACAGCTCTACTTCTCAAACAATTGTGGCGCAAAATATTTGCCTCTAAAACAAAATATTCAATGCAACACTTACCTGAGTAACTTTAATTCGCTTGATTCCCTTATTTCTTCTGTTAATCTGCAATGAGTTTTTATGAGTGAATGTGAAGCTTTAACATCTGTTTATGTTATGTTAATGATTAAGTTTTGTCTTCTACGTTCTAGTCTATAGTTTAGAGGGATCTCCCGGGCAAGGACCTCAAACTGTATTATATTATGGTGTTATATGTTTTGTTTTTGTGAGAAAACCTGCACGTCTAAGAGTTCACCGTAATGTTTACAAAGGTGAATGAAGTATCCCAAACTGCACTTGGCCAGCGTGGTATAGTCTTGCCTTTCTAGTTTTTAAATGAGACCCTTCGGTAATGGCTGGCGATTAGCTGATGATAATAAAAACATTGTCTAAAAAATAATAATGCTTTATGTATAGCACTAGGTAAAATTATCTCAACTCAATCAACTTTTCTACGTCCTTAATCTTTACTTCTTTGGTTTCCAGTTATGCTGTTCACAACATCATTCAGTGGTATGGTGTTTGTGGCACTGGCAATGGGTATTACTAAGGGTGTGAGGACGGTTTACATGAATATCATTATTCCTAGTTACGTGCCCTTAGAACGCTTGCCATTCGCCTCTAGTATCCAGATGTTCTTCAATGGAATCATAATCATCACAATTGGATCTCTTTTAGGTATATAACTAACTTGGAATATTCTTACTCTTAGCTATGTCACCGTAAGATTGCAAAAACCGATAGATTATAATCCAACTAGCGATATTGTAAACTGTCGACGGATTGTGAACCGTTCAATGTTCCGAGTGTCAATTTTTGAAATATCCATTGTGTTTACGTTTTCTTGTCTCTCATTCTTGTAGGTTAGGTTAGGGTTCGACATAAACGAACAGGTAGGGCACTTAGGTTTTATCGGGTTAATATACCTAACAGATTACAATGTACCTAAAAATAATGCGTTAAATTGTAATCTGTCGACAGTTTACAATATCGCTAGTTAGATTACAATCGGCCTTTGCAATCTTACGGTGACAGCTATATTTTCATGTTCACTATAAGTAGGTAAGTAGGTACTTATGTAAATTGATTACTATATAATTTAATATAAAAAATTCTTTTTAAACAACCGACTTCAAACTCCCGCGCCAACTTTACAACAACAAGCAGACGCTATACAAAGTATGTATGTATGTATGTATGTATATACTTTATTGTACACCACGAAAATAAAAAAAAAATCACATGTTACAAACAAGAAAACAACAATAAGTAGGTACAATAAGGCGGTCTTATCGCTAAGCAGCGATCTCTTCCAGACAACCTTAACATCAGGGAGAAAATGAAAAGAAGGATAAAGGGAGGTGGTGCAAAAATAATAATAAACTTAAACGCTAATAGCTAAATAAACTAACCAATACCATATAGTATAACATATTATGATAAACTAATATATACAAAATAATAATAATAGACATACATAAACTAAATAGACATACCAATAAATACATAAATAAATATAAGAAAGGAAACAATAAATATGTCGTTACTATTGATAACAAAGAGATAAGTAATAATTTTTAACGTCAATTTTAAACTTATTAAGGGTTTTAGCACGATGAATATGTGGGGGAAGTTCATTCCATAGACTAGTGGCCCTGAGTGCAAATGAACTTTGGAAATATTTAGTCCGATGCGTAGGCACCTCAAGAATAAGTTTACCGGCCGACTGAAGGACCCTATCAGGTCTGTCATGCCCAAGATATTTAAACTTATCCTTTAAATAACCAGGAGTCATGGGATAGAACAATACACAGTACAGAAGAGAAACAATATGCAGATTCCGGCGAAATCGAATGGGTAACCACTTGAGCTTTGAACGAAATTCGGAGACATGGTCATATTTGCGCAAACCAAATATAAACCTAATAGCTAAATTTTGAATTCGCTCAAGTTTATTTACTTGGTCCTCAGTTAAATCAAGATAGCTTGCGTCCGCATAATCGAGAATGGAGAGCAGTAGAGATTGTGCTAACATAATCTTAGTAGGAATTGGAAGAAAAGAACGCAGACGCCTTAGTGAACCCATGGCTGCAAAAGTTTTCCTACTGACTTCTTTTAAATGATGAGACCAAGATAAAGTAGTATCAAAATGTACACCAAGATTTTTGACGGTAGTACTATAAGGAATAGTAATGCTATTTAATGAAACTGGCGGAAGGTTATCCCAGTCAACTCTGGAAATCATGCCAGAACCACCAATTATAATAGCCTGGGACTTAGAAGGATTTACCTTTAGACCATAGCACTTACTCCATTCATTGATAGCCGCCAGGTCACCATTAATAGTAGAAATGGCGTTAGGCAGATCTTCAAGAGTTGACTGTGAATAAACTTGGAGATCATCTGCATACATGTGATAGAGAGAAGTAATTTTCTGGGAAATTGAATTAATGAAAATAGCAAATAGTAAAGGCGACAACACACCACCTTGAGGTACGCCAGCCAGTGTTTCACACCAAGAAGAAAACTTATCTTCAATGCGAATACGCTGCCGACGACCCCTAAGATAACTCTGAAACCATCCTATCACTGGTGGAGATATGTTAATAGAACGCAACAGACTCAACAAGATGTCAAAATCAACGGAATTGAAGGCATTGCTAAAATCTAACAATACCAACACGGTGAGCTGTTTATTATCCATTCCCCGTCGAATGTCGTCAGTAACTTTAACCAGCGCTGTAGTCGTACTATGACCTGTCCGGAAACCAGACTGAAAGGGATTCAAAAGGCAATTTCTGTTAAGAAAGAGATTTAATTGATGAAAAACAAGCTTTTCTAATACTTTGGACAGAAATGGGAGAATAGAGATAGGGCGAAATTCGGAAAAATGTAAAGCATGAGCCTTTTTTGGGAGAGGAATTATATGAGCATTTTTCCAAGCTTCGGGAAATATAGACGTAGAGATAGATACATTCAGGATATGGGTAAGGATAGGAGTAGCAACTTCAAGGATTGGTAAGATCATATTACGACTTACACTGTCATCACCCACGGCATTAGACGAGACTGATAATATGTTCTTTTTAACATCACATTCAGTGAAAGGAGTGAAATTAAACGGTTGGAAAGCAGGAGTTGGCAAAGAAGAAAGAATATTCAGCGTGCGGTCTTTATCCGAGCTGTCTATTGTACTAGAAGAAGTAAAATGTTGGTTAAGAAGTTCAATATCAATATTCTGATGAGGCGAACGAGGGGATGCTTTGCCAACTCCAAGAGTTTCAAGAAACTTCCAAACTTTGGCTGGGTCGCCGTTTTCGACTGATTTATGAATGTGGCGTCGTTGTGCATCCCTACACGATGTATTGCAGCGATTCCGAGCTTTGTTATACCTCCGCAGATTTCTATCAGAGTATTCAGCCTTAAGCTTGCTTTTGGCGAAGCCTTTCTTCAAGATAAGGCACTTTAGATCGTCAGTCAGCCAGGGCGCAGGTAACTGTTTTATTTTAATTGGCTTAACTGGAGCATGAATATCATATAGTTGTATGAGGAAGGAATTAAACAATTCAACTTTCATGTCGACGGTAGCAGCATTTAAAACAACTGACCAATCCAACTGACGGGCATCTTCCAAAAGAAGTTCTTTGTCCATTCCACTAAAATTACGTTGCAGAAGGATTCTCGATTTTGCTTTAGGAGGACGGACTTTATATGAAAGATATAAGAGATCATGGTGGGAAAAAGCATCAGCCTCGTGCTGACCAAACTTCAGAACAAAATCAGGCGAGGAAACAATAATGAGGTCTAGAAGAGATGGGACACAATCTGGTAAATTATGAGTAGCAGAGAGTGGCAATATATGTAGGTTACACGCATCAGTAACCGACTGAATCTTTTTACACCGATTGTCATTTTTAAGAAGGCATGTGTTAAAATCACCCATAATTATGGTGTGACTATATGACGGGGTTAGTTTTTCTAATAAAAGTTCAAAGGAAGAGAAATAATCTATATTGAGAGAAGGACTGTAACAAACGCCAAGAAGAATTTTAGTATGGGACAGTGAGACTTCAATGAACAAATGCTCAACCGCATTAGAAGGAGGAGGCTGGGTGGACAAACTTACAACAGAGAATGGAATATAAGAGCGGAGGTAAATCGCCACACCTCCACCCACCCTACCAATGCGGTCATTGCGAATGAGATGAAACCCTGGTAATGAGTAAGAAGTAGATGGTAAACATGGTTTTAACCAAGATTCGGAAACAAGAATAGCGTGAATGTTACGTGACTCAAAAGACGCAAGCATATCGGGAAAGTGAGCCGGAATACTTTGTGCATTTAAATGAACTACATTAAAATTTTTCAGAGAATCTGAGAAATATGAATTAAGGGCATCATTTAGCGGAATAGAAGATATTGTACTGTGAAAGCTAACCTCACTAGATGAATCATCAATTGACGGCAAAGAATAAAATTCACCAGTATCATCACTAGCAAGACTAATGTTATCAAACGACATCGTATTAATTTTATAATAATAAATATATATAATAAATAAAAATATTACTTAAAAACTAAATATTAATTAAAATTATTAAAAAAACAAATAAATACAAGGATTCCTAACCCGCCAGTAGTCTGAAAGAGATTAACACAATTATAAAAATATATAACATCAGAGATATCAGAACAACTAACAAAAGGCTTAAAAAACAAAGAACAAAAACAAAAAAAATAAAAAATGAATTAAAATTTAGCTAAGTAACTAAATTGCCAAAATACTAAAAACTTAAAGTAAAAAATAGCGATACAAAAACACAATAGGTATTACTTCACAAAGTACTTATTTTATTGTTGATATTTTAAAAACCGCTTGACCGATTTCAATAAAATGTATATGGGACCACATGGGAAGTATGCCCTTTCAAATAAAAAAAGAATCATCCAAATCGGTCCACCCAGTCAAAAGTTCTGAGGTAACAAACATAAAAAAAAAAAAAAAACAGTCGAATTGAGAACCTCCTACTTTTTTTGAAGTCGGTTGAAAAGCCATCTACACGCAGAATAGTGCCAAAATAGTAGACCACTGATTAACCAGTATTATTTGGATTTTCCGTTAGATAGTGACAGATAGAGACAGATAGAATTTAATTTATTGGGTCGATTGGGCAACTTGAACATAAGGACAATTTTACTATTCACACGTGTTTTTTCTGAGTACCTATACCTATGTGTAAACAGCTACTAAGTAGTTTCTGTTTTGAATATTTTTGATATTTTTACTTTTCTAATGGTCACGTAGTTCATTCTAGTTAATTTTATTCTTTTTTTAGAGAATCATTACCAGGGTCTCGGTCTTTAATCTTTATGACCACAGTTTAACTTCAATATCAATTTTATCTTTATCATTTTTTTGTCACGGCCAAATATTTAATCTTTGTGCAATCATTATAATAATATGTTAAAGTTATCATTTAATACATTTTAGATAGTCTGCATACGATATGTGATTCAGATTACCTAAATGTAGGTGAATAAGTTAAATATACCTACTTAGTTGAAATTTAAAATGTTATACCTATAAATTATCAACATCATATCTATTATTAAATATTTTTATACTAGCTAAGTCCCACTACTTCGTCCGCATGGATTGAAGTTTTTTGGTTTCCGCGGGAACTCTTTAATTTTCCGGGATAAAATATGGGTAGGTAGCCTATGTGTTATTTCAGACTTTAATCTGTCTCTGTGCCAAATTTTATCCAGATCCGTTCAGCCGTTCTGGCGTAATTGAGTAACAAAGATTCATCTATCCGTATAGTATACATCTATCAATCCAAATTTTCCAATTTATAATATTCTAAGTATAGATTTATAATACTGACGCTGCTTATCATTTTAATTTCGATTCCTCATTAGTAACTAATATCGAAACAATTTTCAAAAAACTTGAAGAAAACAATATTATTTTATGTATCTTTTTGTTTAAATAAATAAATAGTTTTCTTCAAGTCAATATGAAGTCACTCAAAACCTAGAAGGTTTTTTATCTTTAAAATCGGAATAAGTAAGGGAATTATAAGATGAACTCGATTGATGGTAATATCGCATAATACAGGACAAGCTAACTAAATATTTCTTCAGACTTCAGAATGCTGAAGGCTTTGCAGAGATGGTTTTTCCAAACTTATTAATCATTGGAAGGAGAATGGTGTATTTGGTACTTAATACAAATAATAAGATATTTTTTTATAATTTTCAGGTCGGATTCGAGAATATTCTGGGTCTTACAGAATTCCTATTATAGTCCTCAACGTTGTCACAATGCTTACTGTTGTTTTCTGGAGTGCGGAGTTCCTGTACTTCAGGATAAAGAACAAAAATAAAGGCCAGATATCTGAATGAATTATTTAATTACTGTTCATAACTCAGTTTCTATTTTTACAGGGTTTTTGGTAAATGACTGCAAACTTGAACTTACTTTCAGAAAGTTAAAATTAATAACTAGGTATATTATGTGTATCTAAAATTGCGTGGTCATTAATACAATACAATACAATACAACTTTATTTGTACCACCACAACAAGTACAGATAACAAAAACAAAAATTGGAAATAAAACAACCAAAAATAATAAAAAATAATTAATAGTTATTTTGTTGCAGTCATGTACCAGCACAAATTAATTATCCATCACAATATTCTATTAAACTTATGTACAAATGTGTTCATACTGTAAATACGTACGTATACAATTCTTATGACCTAATATTAATTATTATTTACAATAGTTTTAAATATTTACATTGTTGTTAATAGTAAGTAAATTATAATAAATGTAAATAACAAGTTTGTTGGTTAATTACATTTTGGATACCAAATGGCAATACTTAACTCTATACCTACAGTTATGCAGAATAAAACACAAATTGTAACTTTGGTTCACGTAATAGTATAGGGGCTCACATTATTATTATTCTACTACTTATTAATGATACGAGAAACATATTAATTATTATAGACAGATTAATAATAAGCAAAATTACAGGATTTGAACCTTCGAGCTTAGGCTGTGGTACTGCTCAAGCAAGCCGCTCAAGGCATTTTTATTCTGCGCCCATTAGCTTACCGATGTGTCCTCAATAGAGTGCACAATAGTACCTACACAATAGTAATCAATACACTCAAATAATAGTTTGATCAAATTAAAAAGAACACATTTTTGTGCTCTTCATAATTTGCTCATGTCTTATAAAATACTTAATTGAACTTATAAGGCTTAGCGCTATTTGGATTCAGTCTGTTTAATGTTTTTGTTTTGTCGACACTAAACTGCACTCACACTTGGCAAATATTGAGAGAACTTTAGTGCTACAACTACTAATTTTACTCGAAATCAATATCCAATCTCTTGAGCACAAATTTCAAAAGAACCTCGATAATAATAAGATATTTGCCACAATAATCTTGCGCTGATATTATACTTAATCTTCAAGAAAAGCTACATACCTATGTATTATACATAGACTGATCATCATCATCAACCGACAGACGTCCACATAGGTCTCTTGCAAGGATTTCCAGACGCCACGATCTTGCGCCGCCTGGATCCAGCGACTCCCTGCCTGCGACTCGTCTGATGTCGTCCGTCCACCGAGTAGGGAGTCTACCAACACTGCGCTTCACAGTGCGAGACTATACACACATGATAAAAAAAGGCTTTCTATCCTATGAAAAAAAAAACTATCAGGCAAAAATAATTGTACTGAGCACATCACTTTCGAAGTTCCAATATCGACTGTCGAACTTTTGCGCAAGGTTCCAAAAATTGCCTAGGACGCAGCAATTTTCCCACTGCAATGTTCTGATATTTTTCTCAGTTATTTGCTTCTTCAGTGTCTTGGGTTTTTGAGTCCTGAAAATAAAATTATCAAAATACTTACTAAATACTGGTTTAGAAAGTCAAGGGTTAACTTTTTTCTATATGTATATTAGTTATTATTATATTATGGTATATTGATTCTTAATATTTTTAATACAACTCAATTTTTAATCCCTTAATATAAAATTAATAAAATAATAATACCTTTACAAAGTCTTCTTCAAAAGATCCTTTTTCAACTGATGTCGGATGCTCTAGATTGTTTACTGAAAATTTAATAAAAGCATTATTTACACCAATTTAATGTAGTAGAAAAAGAGGCATGTATATTTTACTAGCTGATGGCTGCGATCTCGTAGACTGAGGTTTCTTTTTTTTTCCGCGGGAACTGTTTAACTTTCCGGGACAAAAAGTATGTGTTTTTCCAGACTAAAATCTATCTATGTGCCAAATTTCATCCAGACCCATTCAGCCGTTCTGGAGTGATTGAGTAACAAAAATCCATCCAGCAATCCATCCATCCGTCCAAACTTTCACATTTATAATATTATTATTGAAGTATAGATTATGCTTACTTCTGCGGTACCATCCTCTCGAAAAACCATAAGGAGAGTCGAGTTTTATAGAATCTAATGCATCAGCCGTAAAACCATATGAAGGTCTGTTGGTAAATCGTGGTGATTTAAATGGCAAGTTTTCAAATTCTGAGTCATCGCTATCTGAATTAGTATCATTTGACTCAAATTGATTTATTTCATAGTCATATTCTCCACTCGCATTTTTTTCCCGCCATGGTTTTGACGTCACAACATATATTTTTTCATTGGTTAGAGGTGATATCGACGTTTGTATTTTGCCCCAAGGAGCAGGAGTTGTAGTTGTGGTACTTCTAAATGTTGATGCAGCGGTATAAATATGTAATTTTTTAATATCATTTTCTTCGTCATTCTTGCCGCTATTGTAGTTATTTTTTAATCTTTCAATGGTATTATATTCTTTTCGTTTGATGGAATTATAGTTAGTCTTATTGTCAGTCACTATATGATGCATACTGCTAGCTCCTTCATGGTCATATAAATCAAAATTATAATAATTTGTTTCAGTTGGATAATTATTCGTAAATGGACTTATTGTTGTGAAAAACTCATCAGGAATTTGTTTTGCATATTTTCCATTAGACCGAGTTCTCTGTGAGGCACTGTAGTCTTTTGAATACTCTTGTTCTGTCCAGTCATCTATTGTGTGCTGTAGTTTTACTATGTCGAATGGCGGCTCCTTTACATCATAAAGATCTGAAGGTGATTTTTGCCGATCTAAGTCGTAGTTTTCTGTATTCGATGGCAAAGGTTCTTCAGTTGTTGTTTTCAAAGTATAGTATCCTTCCGTTGCAATAGTAACAAAAACATTTTCAGTATTAGATTGAATTTTACGCGCCTGATATTTCTGCTCAGCACTAGAAATTGAATCTTGCTGAAGACCAGCAAAATTGTCTCTGTTGCGATCACTTCTTTGTGCTGTTGTATAAGGAACGATAATTTGAACAATTTTTGGGTGGTTAGTGTCCTTTACTTCTTCAATTTCAGGAGATGAATTTTCTGTAAAATAATTTCTACTCTCATCCCAACCACTTGTTGCTTGGGTGAATTCTGTTGTTGTTGGAATGTCATCATAGATTTCATATTCTTGTTGTTTACCCGGTGTAGTTGCCATGAAAAAGAAATTGTTATAGTTTTTGTGTGGTGCACTTGGCTTTAGGTAAAGAAGAGGTGAATCAATGTGCTGCAAATTGCTTTCGGTGCGATATTTATCAACATCTTCGTCTTTAACACCTCGTAAATCGGCAAAACTAACTTTATGATTATATGGCACATTAGAAGGTTGCTTTAAATCCATTGGGATATTGCTGTCATATAAATCATTTCCAATACTTTCAAAACTTACATCTTGGTTAGATTTAGCTGCTGAAATATGATCTTCCGAAGCTTGAGGCGATATATCCCGAATTTCATCTATCATATAACTATTTTGAATGTTTCTGTAACCCTTTGTATGGTTAACGTGGTTCAACTCGTCTAAGTCAATAACAGGGGACTGAATTATAGTAGTAGGATACTCTACAGAATGTGTATACTCTGCAACAGGAACACTTTTTGCTATGTTGAATTGATTGGGCCCATTGTGTTGTATATTTAATGGTGAGCTATAAAAAGGATATGTAGGTGTTATAACTCGAAAAGGTCGAGCATTAAATATTGGAGGCAGTGGTGATACACTGAGATTAGGTAATGCAACTGGTTGTAATGTATGAATATTCCTACCTCTATTTAAACTAAATGGAGCTGGATTTGCTAACTCTATCGTCATATTAGAACCATGTGGTTTAATACGGTGTTCTGGAAAGGTTTCAGTCTTTATTTTAGACGAAGCTGCACCGGCAGATGTTACAGAAAATGGAATATCTAAAGCATACGTATTCAGAATTGGTTCTCCATAAGAATTTCTAAAACCGGTAGGATGTGTTACTTTTGGCAATTTTAACTCTGAAGATGGCTCTAATTCACTTAAAATTTCAACATCATTTTGAGTAGGTAAATAGTGATTCAATAATTCAGGCTTATAACTTGCAGAAATTGGAGAATTTGTTGTTGACGAAAAATAGTTTTCATATGCTATAGATGGAGTGCCGTAAGAAGATAGCGGTGATTTATATGTTGATTCTGGTACTCTATATTGTGAATTTGGTATTCCATAAGATGAAGAAGGTCCTAAAGATGTGTTAGGTAGATCATAAAAGGAGCTGCTACTTATAGAGTATGGGGAATTTAGAGGTGCTTGATGGGACGTACTTACAATATGTGTGGGACTTGGTGGCCCATAGGTTGAGCTCGGAGGATTAAATGAACTACTACTGATCTGGGAAGCAGGTGGAGGTCCGTAACTAGCATGAGGTGTTCCCGTAGAAAGTTTGATTGGGGGATTGTAATTACTTTGCGATGGGGTAAATGGTTGAGGCAAATTATGAGCGGAGTTCAAATTAGTAGTAGTTGTTGGACTCGGCGGACCATACGTAGGCTGAGTATTGAGACGTGCTTTATTAGGGGCCAAATCATATCGAATCACTGGTATCCATGGTACTAAATTACAAGGATTACAATTTCCCTTTAGCGGTGCTGTATTGTAGTTGTTATTATTTACTTGTGATTGCAGGTCAGACGATGTCTGTTGTGAGGGAAAGAGCCACCCAGAGATTTTCTGGAACATTGACGGCGATGGTGTGGTTGTAAATGGTTGGGGTGGTGGTACGAAATTAAAACTATACTGCCTATAAAACGGAGCTGGGAATTTGAAATCTTTAAGAGGTAGAAATGGAGGGGTCGTAGCAGGCAATGGCGGTGGCGAATGGTATTGATATCCGAAGTCATTCTGATTCTGCAGTTTGCCTGCGCCGCTGTTAAACGGCACAGGCAATATTGGCAGTGGAGGTGGCGGTGGTGGTTTTAATAGCTGTCCAAAGTGGGAAGCATCGTTGCTGTTATAGTTATTATATCCATTTGGCGCTTCGCATCTACATTTCGCAATCACCGCTGTTAGTAGAAGGGGAATTACCTGCAACAAAAAAATACATATTAAAAACATATCTATGAAATAAATAGATTGCTCACGCATCGCTTATCTACTGATAAACATAACTTAAAATTTGTTAAGAGATATTAGAAGATAAAAATACGGTATCTACTAATTGCCTAAAAATTCAATTTGATATTCATAATTCATTATGTATAAAAATTACGAATTCTCCTAATCTTTCCAATAGACTCCGTGCATGTGAAAAGTCTAAAGAGAAAAGTCTAAAGAATACTGACTCGTGAGAAGCAGTTACAATAGAGTGGATGTGCTTTGTTTGTTTCTCTTCATTTTCTAGCTAATTATTAACTCCTAAGCGATATTTAACATTAGGGTGATAATTATTTATTTTCTGAGTTATATCACCAAGTCAAAAGGGTTCGAGGCTGGAGTTCTACCATATCCGCAAATAAATGTAGATATTATAGTTTACTAGCGGACGCTCGCGACTTCGTCCGCGTGGCATAAGTTTTTTAATTCCCACAGGCACTACTTACTTTCAATCTATGTCAATCTCCAGGTACTCAACTATACCGAATACCCATGCAAAAAATCACGCCGATCCGTTGCTCTATTGGGGCGTGATTGAAGGACAAACTCCCTATTTGACTTTCTTGGGGATAGAAATTTCAAAAATTGTGAAATCGTATTTCATCCTCTTCAACCGGAAGCCCAAATACCAAGTTTCATGGCTATAGCTTGAAAAACGGCGGAAATTCATAAAACTTTCAACCCCTATTTAATACCTTTGGGGGTGGAATTTTTAAAAATTGTTACACACGTCCTTCTAATTTTTTTACCGAAAACCAAAATACCAGGTTTCGTAGATGTAACTTGAAAAATAACTTGTAAAATAAAAGCCTTTCATACAAACTTTCATCCCCTATTTCAGCCCTTTGGGGGTAGAATTTTCAAAAATGGCGAAACACGTATTTCTTCATTTTGAACCGGTAGCTCAAATACCAAGTTTCATGGATATAACTTGAAAAATGACGGACTTTCATACAAACTTTCAACCCCTATTTTACTCCTTTGGGGGTGGAATTTCGAAAAATCCTTTCTTAGTGGATACCTACTCTTCACAAAGAATACACCCTCTAAATTTCATCTCTCTAGGATCAGCGGTTTAGGCTGTGCGTTGATATATTATAAGTCAGTCAGTCAGTCAGGACTTTGAATTTTATATATATAGATTAGCGACAGCTTGCGGCATCTATTTCGTGGTAATTTCAAAAAATCTGACTTTATTTCTTGTCTACTATTATAAAGGAACTAAGGTTTTGTGCAAAATTTACAGCTTTTCAGGTCCTATATGATTTGGGCTGGGCGGGCATCGATGAGTCAGTGAATGACTGAGCAGTCAGGATTTTTCATTTTTCTTTAAATATGTGACTATGATGTTCGCGACTCCGTCAGATTAGATTTAGGTTTTTAGAAAATCTCAAGTTCGAAAGTCTAAGTAAGTATAAACCTGTGTGTGTGAGGCTGAGGACTAAGTGACCACAATTTAGGGAGCATATCATTTTAATGAGTTCTTTACAAAGTCCATTACGCGTTTTACAAATGTTTTACGACTTTTCCTAAAGTTTTTAGTCATTAAAACTACAAAAATCTAAGTGGTTTCTCAGTCCTCACACACACATAAAATTCCGCCTTTAGGATGTAACTAGGTATCTACTATCTATGCTCACAAAATTTCACCAAAACTGATCAAGCGATAGGCCGTACAAAAGGCAAAAAGCTAACCTATTATTAGCCTATTTATTTAGCTGTAGGCAGGCATCTTGCATTGTGATTCGTGACAATAAATTAACTGTTATTCTACCAGTGGCTTTATGATAGAACAAGTACTCAAAATGCGAAATAGGTAGCAAAAGCATCAATCTTCTGAACATTGCCCATCAAAAATCACCAATTCATGGCTCGTATTGAGACCAAGTTTCGAAACTTTTACGTACAGGTACCATTTATTTAAGGTATATATTGAAAGAATACGAATACGTGATGGTCCAATAAAACGTTCCTAACTATGCATAGCACGGGTGTGTATCAAAGACTTCTACGTGCTTGCTTTGTGTGACATAACATCTGAATTTAATGCTCATGAAGAAAATGATTCAATGAAGCAAGCGGTATCTACAGAAAGTATGGAATTACATAGAGTAGTGGAGGACTTTATAATATACTAGCTTGATACCCGCGACCTCGTCCGCGTGGATTGAGGTTTTTTTGGTTCCCGCCGGAACTCTTTAATTTTGCGGGATAAAACGTAGCTTTAGTGTTATTCCAAACTATACTAGTGGTTTACCCCGAACTGAGACCTCGCGGTATCGCCATCTATTGACATCATTGTGAAGTTCTGTTAAAAATACTGAAGCTCATTAAAAATGAAATAATTTCGTTTTCTTATAATATTTATCTAATTTTAGTATAAATGTAGTTCAAGTACAGGATACTTATAATTCAAATAATTGATCAAGTTTCTGGCTCAGAATTTCCGAAAATTGAGAGTTCTGAGGTCAACTTTGGACGTTAGAAAATCTCCACTTTGAAAGCCGGGCGGCTTCGTTAATTTTAGGGGAAAAATTAAAATAATAATAATTTTGGACTCTATTCTTAATTATCTTTAAAATGATATACCGCAACCCTATGTAACGCTATAATAAAAGATATTTTACTTCGCATTCGCTTCTATGAGAGCCCCCCTGAAATCAAGATTTTTTATAACTTTTTAAGCCATATTCGACTGGAGGCCATCGGTTTACATATATTAAAATTTGTTGTATTTAAATTGTTGTATTTAAATTTGAAGTAATTACGTTCAGTAATTCAGAAGTTATAAGGCTCTGACAGACGGACGGACGGACGTACGGACGGACAAGTGCAAATTCACTCAAGTAGACTCAGATACCTTCGCTTCGCTCGGTCAATAATCTATCTCCGAGCTAAATTTCCATCCAGATCCGTTTAGGCGTTCTGGCCTAATTGAGTAAAAAACATCCATCCATCCATCAAAACTTTCGCATTCATAATTTACATTTATGGTTTGTATCATTGTCACTATCGAATTCTTCTAATATATTGAGAGGAATTTGGAATAAGCTAGCTTTCATTTAGCTTTTAGATACTATTATTACTAAAATAACATTTACGCTTAAACATTTTTCAATACAATGGTGCGCTTAAACGTTTCCTTTCAAACGCAACTCTTATCCTTAAATCTCAGGCTTTAATGGTGTCATGAACCTTTACATTCTTGGGTGACTGTGCCGTTCCGACATTATTCTACAATTTACAAAATTTAAATAGGTACCCGTATGTATTTTGAAATGCTCTCAAGACTCCTATTTGTGTCGGAGATTTGGAAATATATATTATGAAAAATATTAATTACTATATGATACCCGCGACTCGCGTGGAGAAAGATTCTTTGATTCCCGCGGGAACTCATTAATTTGCCGGGATTAAAAGTAGCAAATGTCCTTTCCCGGGATACAGTCTAGGCCCATACCAAATTTTATAAAAATTGGTTGAACAGATGGGCCGTGAAAGCGTAGCAGACAGACAGACACACTATCGCATTTATAATATTAGTAAGGATTCAGTGAAGCGATACTTGGCCAATGAAAAAAATTACACGGAAAAATAATATTATGAAAAATAATTCAGTGAAGTGATACTTGGCCAGTGGCCGAGTGATCTGAAAAATAAAGTTCCAGCCAGTTCGTAAATTCATCGTCAACAAAAATCATTTAAACGTAGCAGTTTCACCCAAATACGGAAAACACAAATTCTTAGTGTGCAGTAAAAACCAAAATAAAATAACGAGGGTTTTTTAGGCTTATCATGCTTGATCTTGAATTTGTCAATGTAAATTTTATTCCATATATAGATGCGTAAAATCATTAAAATTAGCAAGCGTCTAAACTGAGAGAGAAATTTTTAAATTCAATCATATGCAAAACATCGCTTAATATCCTTGATATTAAGATTTTAAACGATTATAATAATATTTTAAGAGAATTTTTTATTCTAAAAATCTTCTTTATGATATTTTTTTATTTATATATATAAGTTAGGTTCCTTAGTGATTTATTGGGTTTGCTAAGGATGTCTTGTAGATATGATGCATTCCGAATTATTTTGTCTTCGTCCTAGCATGTTTCCGATCTGATGCTGGGTCAGAGTTTTGAAGTCCTTGTTAGATCTCATTAGACCCACTGAGTGAGACAGTAACTCACCAACTGGTACAGTTAACATTACTTAGTAGAAATTAAAATGTCCCGAACCTAAGTAGGTATGCCTGAAAATATCTTGTAGCAACATAAATTGTATTTATGTTTACTTTTTAATGTTTTGTCATGAAGTCTACAAACAAATGGAGTACTTATAAATTATAAAACTTTATGGGAAACAATTTGGAAGCGTGTTTCAATGATTTTGTAGACAATCATCATCATACCCCGGGGTGAAAGGTTCACATTTGTCAGTTTAAATATATCTTTACGGGTTACGTAATGACTAATGAGAAAAAATCGGTCCACGCGTTTAGGCTGTAGCTGTCCTGCAAGGAACAAAAATACATATAAAGACTGATGAACACATAACCCTGTGCGTTCCGCAGTCGGGTAAAAAGAAAGTGAGTAGGTAAAAGATTCCGGGAAACATCGCTGGTTATGTACAGAGACTGACACATTTGACCACCTCCGTGGCGCAATGTTGAGCGCTGTTGTCTTAACGTGCGGAGGTCCCGGGTTCGATTCCCGGCAGGGTCAATTTGGGAATTTATAATTTCTGAATTTTCCCTGGTCTGGCCGTTGCTAGTTACCACCCTACCGGCAAAGACGTGCCGTGCCGGCAGGGTACCAAGCGATTTAGCGTTCCGGTACAATGCCGTGTAGAAACTGAATAAGGGGTATGGGTTTAATTAACTGCCATGCCCCTAACAGGTTAGCCCGCTATAATGTTAGACTGAATCATCACTAACCATCAGGTAAGAACGCAGTCAAGAGCTAACTTGTAGTGGATAAAAAAAAAACACAGATAATCATTTACATTTTTTCATTGCAACAATTTTAGTAAATGATACATCTAAAACAAAATTAAATCTATATTCAGTCTATCTCGTACCTATACACCTACCCTTCGATCAACGGTTACAAAAGTGACTTAAAAAGCTTGTTTTTAAAATAATATATTTTGGCATTAAAAAATATATTCCTTAGGCCTCAGATACACGGACAGCTGTTCCATTCTGACTGCTTCAAGCTGCGGCTGCATAGTGAACCACAGGCTTCTACGTACCTACACACATACCATGGACCGCTCGAGCAGTTGCGGCCATGTTGCGACTGCTTCGGGCGGTTGGCAGCAGGTTGTCGATGGTAACTTCAAGCTGAATTGACTGTGACTGCTTGAGCGGTCCGTGTATGTTGATCACTGGCTATCGGCTCGAGCAGTCCGTGTATGGCCGCACTTACATTGCTTTTCTGATTACAAATAAGAATCAAAATTGATTTTCCACAAGGGCTAATCAAAGGACGGCAGCTGAACAGGATTTTGAACACGTAAGAACATTAAACCGCTCAAATCAAAACGTTGTAATGACAACAAACCTGCTTATTACAAGTGTTATATTATAGAATGCGGCGTAATGTTAATTGGTCACTAATTAGCGATGGATGTATGTACATACATTTGTGCGTGCTGGTTGGTTTTAATTCCGCACATTGTCCGCGGTAACATAAATAAAACTTCACAATATAGAACAATGAAGGAAATCATTTAGTTAAATGAGATGAGTTTCTTTTTAATATGGATATCTAGATAATTTATAATCTACTTGCTGGGTTTTAGTATCATAATACTTACTGTATACAACCAGTAGTATTCATGTGTGAAGTAAATTAGATCTACCTAATATTTAATGGACGCGTTAGACGGCGACCAAGCGGCCTATGGTCAGAGTTTTATAGAGTAAAGAGGAACCACGTCTATAGGAACGAAGTCTCAATACTTGGTAGGTATACAGTATAGACTACTATAAGAATACCACCTTCTTTATCAAACTCTAATGATCCAAAGGTAATAAACCTCTCCAAAATTTTAAAAGTCACTTTTTAATTTATGTTTTTAAGAATATCTTACTAATATTATAAATGCGAAAGTTTGGATGGATATGTGGACTATGGATTTTTGTTACTCAATCACGCCCCAACGGCTGAACGGATCTGGCTGAAATTTGTTGGCCGGCTGGAATAGCACATAGTAGGCTACTTTTTATCCCGGAAAATTAAAGAGTTCCCGCGGGAACCAAAAACCTCAAACCATTCAGACAAAGTTGCAGGCATCCGCTAGTCTGGTCATATCAGAAAGGAATCAGTAGGTAAGGAGACAGGCAGACTATCTATTGTAACACGACATAATTAATCTATGCCACATTATTGTTCTATGTTGTGTTATTGTGTAATCTGTGGTAAGTGTCCTAGTCGGTCACCGCCAATTTTTGAATTTAGATTAGAACGGGGGATACTTGTAAAACGGTGCGTGATAACTATTAATTATTTTTATATTGATATTTATTTGATTTATAGAGATATTATTGTTATGCATGTCTATTAGAAAGATTATAAGAGTGATAGCACATTGTAAATCCATACGAATTTCATAAAGATTGATTATCGAGAGTAATTTGTAATAACCTACCAGCTATTATCAATGTCAGAATAAATGGTTTAATTCTGTAATTGTAACCATGATTTCATTTAATTGACCCTTTTCTGAGATGCCGTATCATCTCAGAAGTGGGATGACTTAACAATTGTAATTTAATTGTTTCGTTACCAACGCCCCGCATATATTATTTGACTTTCGAACATGGTTTTTTTTTGGGAAATGAATCAAAATACGTCCTGAGAATGATTGAACATAAAATGTGTTTTTTTCTTTTGTCGTTATAATTGCTTGTTAGTACATATAACAACACATTGTTGTAAGTTTCAGACACACGAGTGACTGCAACCCAGGGATGAATTGCGACGTTGCTCACACCGGTCCGACAGACAGGGCCAGGGCAGTGAAGTATAAATTTTAATTGCTCCTATTTTTTTATATTTAACGCATAATGTCATAAGTAGTGAAGGAATCTTGAATATATACCTATATATTAGGTAAGACTAATCTACTAAATGTATTGATCATGACCATTTTTGTATGAGATTTGGGCTATTCTTGCGTCACCGAATTAACTGTAAACCATTAGAAATGTGTCCAATCTCCGGATAATAAAAATACTTTAAAAAAAAAAATCTCGATATTTGATGGAGTTTGGAGTAATCTGATTTTTAAGTTAAAGGCACTTTGAAGTTAGGTTTGCATAATAATTATTGTATTCTTAGCCAATGAGCCTGGTCGATGTAGATATTATCATTTAGGTGCAAATTATGACTTAGGTAATATTCAAAAGTATTTACAGTAAGAGAAAAAAAAACTAATTATATCAATTTTAGACTCTACTTCAGAACTATAAATGGGTTCTGATCTTCGGTCATGGCTAGATACAATCCTTCCAGCAAGACAAAGCTGCCAAGTCATTTACCATTCTGTATTTATAGAGAAACCTTTTCGGGTTATAATAATAATACTATTCTTTTATTTGCTTTAAACATGGGCTACAGCACGGATAGTAGGTTGTAATTATTCATAAAGATGCCAACCATGTTTGCCATAATGTAGGCATGCAAATGTTAAGTTATGCTTAGCCATTGGAATACCAGACCATATTACATGTTATTACCCCATTATTCGAGAAATTCTAAAATAATACAATGCTATTGTAAAAAAAAATAAGAACACAAACACAGGTGATTCAGTTTGTTTATTTTCAAACATAATTGCACTTTTGGAACTCGTGTAAAATATTATGTGTGCCTAGGTCAGGTAGGTATCAATAAATGTACTAGTCTTAAACATCCAAAAGTGATGTAGCTACTGCATGTCAATAGACTGCAGAGCAAACCTTTAGTGTAGTAGTAGTGGGTCCGGAGTGTAGAGCAATGAATCAAATTCTTGCGACTCTGGTAGATTTGCATCAAGTTGTTTCTATGACCTCTCTATTCACTGAATGCCAACAGGCAGCACAAACTTTTCCAGCCTTGAAACCTAATAATAGAATGTACAGGATGAATTAGGTAAGTAATATGTTCACACATGTACTAGTTGAATAAACAAAATAATTATAATAATTCTTATAACTTGATGTACTGGGGCAAATCTAAGTATAACATTCTTCCTGGACATTCCCATGACACTATTAGATCAAGCTTTTAATATAGTCATTCCACAAAATATGAAGGTGTGGTGTAATAACTTGCTGATGACCATACTCTGGTGGAGTAAAACCTTGAGCTTGAATTTATATACCTATAGCATGTAACACAAAATGTTGTCATCGGAGATCTGAAACAAAAGATTTTTAATATAAACTAGCTGACACAGCAAACATTGTTTTGCCATACAAAATAAGATGTAAGCTATCCTATATTTCAAGTTGGATCAAACTGCACACGGTGTGCAAATTTAAATTAAAATCAGTTAAGTAGTTTAGGAGTCCATCGCAGACAAACAATGTGACATGTGATTTATATATATTTAAGTAGGTATATACTTAGATTAGCATTCAAGTCTCCAATAGAACATAGGTAAAATAAGGCAAATAAAACAATAACCATGGACAGGTCCACTGATTGTTGAATGTTGACAGTCAGTCACAGTAAATGCTGTCATTGGTAGTGGTATCTACATTCATTCATTGACTATTCCACTTCTAAAGAGTCGATTTGAATAGAAACGCTAAAATTTGAATTGAACTAGTGTTATATTAGACCAGCAATGGCAGGCGAATGCTGGACTGGCAGAATAAAATGTTTACAAGGCACCACAACCATGCTGTTGATATTCACTGAATCAATAAACCCAGCCCTTAGCCTATGCCAACAGGGAGTTGATATCTGACTTATCTTCACTCACAACTTATTTTTTCATTTTGTGAGTGAACTTAGCACTCTGAGTTATAAATAAAATAGTTTGGCATTTGGTAATATCAATGTATCTAGTACTTACTAAGTTTGGCGCGATCTATGAGCTGAAACATTGAGTGTCGAATGTGATAACTCAGCCAATGAATGTATTGTCTTGAAACCACAAAGAAACAGTAGTAGGTAAGCGACGTCATGGTATATCGCCACGGTTAACCGATCTAGTAGATCTAGACGACATTGTAAGAGTCTTTAGAACGTTCAACTAGTTAGTTAGTTAATTATTGAAAGAACACAATTAATTTAATTGTGTTTTATTCAATATTTAATTGAATTAAATATTGAATAAAATAAAATAAACAATTTAATGTAAAGCCACTTGTCTATGAACTCAACCAATGATAATGATTGATAGGAAATAGGGATGTACAAGCGAGTATTCGATACTTTTGTTTCGACATCGAGTACTTTAGAATTGTTCCATTCTCTCGATACTTACTCAGTATCGAATTACATGTAGGTACTGGTTATTCGGTCTAGGGTCGTTATATAATGATAGATATGATTGAAAATTTATTTATTGCTTGTTAATTATAGCTAATTATATAAATGAGTGACACGCGTGATGGTCGCGATGGTATCATGCGCACTGATTGATTGCGAAATGGCATCTATAATGAAAGGTAGGTACTTAATAAGATAATGAAAGGGCACGCACAGCTGAGATAGTGATAGTGAGAAAAGAGCTCTATACTATTTTGTAGAATTCACTAACTTTGAACTTCACTGACTTGTTTTGAACATGTTGAATAGTTGATTTGAAAAATAAAAAAGTCAATAGCCGTAGATTACATTCCTTCCAACTTTTGATAATTTATGCACTTAGCACATTTATGAACTATCAAAGCTGTTGACGATCAACCAAAGACAATACAATACAATACTAAATAGATTCAGATTATTACAATAGTGAAGCGATGCGCCTTTGGGTCCGATATTTTGCGGCTCGTATACTTTTCTCTATTTGCCATTACGAGTTTTCTTCCAAAATGGCCAATGGCCATGAATCTGCAATGTGGGCTCTATCGATTGTCCTGCATCATAAATATTTGGCGATGAATGGTTTCTTTGTTCTGCCTGATTGATGTTACCACGTAATAAATACCTACATTTACTTACTCTTTAAATTAATAGTTTATTTTAATTCATTAAATAGTGTAATTTGAGCGCCTGGTTGTGTCTATAGAATAGTATAAGGTGTTGAAAACAAATTAATGTCAAAGTAATAGATTGATTGAAGTTTCCTCGTAAATAAAGCCCGATCGCTATAAGAAATCGAATCGTTATCGCATCACGATATCAATGCCTATGTGACCATAATAATATTTAAAAAAAAATATAATTAGGAGTACCTAGTTATCGCTATTTATCCTTTTGCCGGTAGATCTGCCGTTTATCGGCTATGACAGTAAATGATTCGCCTGTTTGCCGGTCATGAATTAAATGGCGCAACGCGACGTTCGCATACTTCTCAAACTTTGGTATAACATAAAAGGATAGACAAAGATATACTTAATAAGAATTTTTGAGAGGCCCTACTCAATGACAAATCTATGGGTAGAAGTTTCGTGCGGGCAGGACACGACCTGTAATTTGATATATTTTTTGTTTTGTTTTTTTTATAGCCAAGAGTGATGACCTCTACTTGGATCTATCTGGGGTCACGGGAGTGACCCCGTCAAGACGAGCGCAGCCAAAGACACGGGGCACTACCTACCTTTTCTCGAAGCGTTACGTTAGCTTTGTTTTGAAAGTACTCCTATGTTATGATAACATTACTTTAGATGAAAATAATCCCCAAACGATTTGTGTACTACTCCTTACTCATTTTTGGTAGTAGAGCTACGTAAAGATACCTATTTCAAAGGTATCGGAAGGGTATCGGAACATCCCTGTCCATAGACCTAAATGTTCTTAAGAGGCCGGCGATCGCCGCTCATAAATTCTATTCAACCCGCAATTATGAATTTGCCGATATGTTGCTATCTCTATTTGACTGAACACATATGATCGCGTGCAAGCGCGATAGCAATAGCAATTTGTTATACATTTGGCCTTGTTCCGTAAATACCAAAATTGATGAATGAAATCTTGTTGTGTTTTTAACTTCGTGTTGTTATTCTGTAACATAACAATATAGGCTATGTTCCTGATCAATTAGAAAGTAAGATATTTTTAGTTGAAACAAATAGGGAGAAATAATGTAATTTGTGTCAAAAAAAAAAACATGCAGAATGTAATGCGCTTACGTTTAATATTGGGAAAATATTTTGAAACCGTGATTGTCCAGGGACCTAGATAAATACAAGTTCAACCTTAATAATCGCATGATATGGTGGAATATTCTCGAATTACAAATTGTTTTGGTGTTGCGTCTGTATGGGCAATTCACTCTTCGCTGGTACCTTAATGTGGCACTTCATATATTTTAAACCTATGTTTAAAACCTTATTCGCTTTTGATTTTTAAATGGATTTATGTGAAGTTATAATTCAGGAATGGATTTTTTTTTTTTAAATATGTAAATAACAGTTTTCGATATTCTTATTTTGATTTGAATTGTAATCTGTGATGATTTACTTTTGAACAATGCCTTGTTAAATTAGTGAGATGAAATGATTTAAAACTCGGTAGCTGGGTATAGGGTAATGAAGGTGAATGAAGTACATAACCTGAACTCAGTACGGCTACAGAGTAGGTTGAGGAATGGTGTTCTAAGTCGGGCATGATTGGCGTAATGAACTCGCCGCCCAGGAGTGGCTTAGAGCATCGCAGCCGTCTATGGGGTTCCGGTGAAGGCAGTAACCAGGACTCTGTACGGCTTATAGGTTGAGGGAGGGTGTTCTAGGTCGGGCATGATTGGCGTAATGAACTCGCCGCCCAGGAGTGGCTTAGAGCATCGCAGCCGTCTATGGGGTTCCGGTGAAGGCAGTAACCAGAACTCTGTACGGCTATATTTAGGTTGAGTGAGAATGTTTCGAGTCGGGCATGATTGGCGTAATGAACTCGCCGCCCATGAGTGGCTCTAAACATGCAGCTTTTGATGGTGCCAAAGCGAAGGCAGTATAGTGATATTAGTTCGATCACATGGATTTTAGGGATTTTCATTTCATGTCACTAATCAAGTAACATATACGAATATGTAATACTTATGCGTAATTTAGGTATTATTTTGTTTAATTGATTGTAATACTGAATAAGCTTGATTGATTAGTGAATAGGAACGATGGGACTCGTTCATGGAGGATGGCCGACTGTAACACGACATAATTAATCTATGCCACATTATTGTTCTATGTTGTGTTATTGTGTAATCTGTGGTAAGTGTCCTAGTCGGTCACCGCCAATTTTTGAATTTAGATTAGAACGGGGGATACTTGTAAAACGGTGCGTGATAACTATTAATTATTTTTATATTGATATTTATTTGATTTATAGAGATATTATTGTTATGCATGTCTATTAGAAAGATTATAAGAGTGATAGCACATTGTAAATCCATACGAATTTCATAAAGATTGATTATCGAGAGTAATTTGTAATAACCTACCAGCTATTATCAATGTCAGAATAAATGGTTTAATTCTGTAATTGTAACCATGATTTCATTTAATTGACCCTTTTCTGAGATGCCGTATCACTATCTACCTCTCAGACAAGGTTATTGATCTGAGATCTACCTACATCATAGGTAGTCAGTAATAATCTCAATAAGCGGCGTTTTGTAAAATAAATGGCAGCTTATGTCGCGATCTTCGAAATCTAAAGGTTAAGTGGATGGAGTCATTCAATAGACTTACAATACAATTACACTCGTGGGATCATTCGGTATAAACACCACTATCGCAGTGATAGGTAGGTGAGAAAACACGCTTTCACGGCCTTACAAGCACATCTTCCCAACGTAACAATTGCATGAAATCATTAGTTCAAGAGCACTCACTCAGTGGTATAGCCTAAAGACGGAGTGACGGAATCGTTAACGCAGTCGGATGAAGATTTACAGATTAAAGTCAGTGCTAAGTTTCCTTACTAAGTCACAATTTAATAACCTCGTTTAAAATTAATTATTCATAATGAGACGGAGGGAAATAAATTACAATTTAATTTTAATAATCTGATGATTATATTTTGTAGACTAGAGACTGTTAGGGTATAATGTCGTCATCTTCAAAAAAGCTTGTCACATGGTAATAATGACGAGAGATTGTAAACAGTCGAAAGATTGTGAACCGTTCAATGTTTTAAGTGTCCATTTTTGAAATATTCATTGTATTTAAGTTTTCTTGTCTCTTTCTTGTAGGTTAGGTTAGGGTTCGACATAAATAATCAAGTAGGCCACTTAGGTTCTATCGGGTTAATAAACCTAACAGATTACAATCTACCGAAAAATAATCCGTTATATTGTAATCATTCGACAGTTTGCAATTTCGCGAGTTAGATTATAATATAACGCTTTTATCTTACGGTGACATGTATAAATTCAACAAGCACCTAGTCCGTGAATCAAATATGAGCTTCGATGGATGAGGAGCTAGCGGAAGTAAGAGGCGCCGCGTGATGTTTTGCACTGGGTCAGTCCGGTACTCAAGAAATGGCGTGACATTTAGAAATTATCATCAACGCGCATGCGACAACTCTTACTTTTTACAAATTTAAAATCGTTGCAGGAATTCTTAATTAGTTAAGTATTTAAAATTAGTTAAAACTCTTATTCTGCTTGACTTCTTAGCTCTAACCATCAGACTCTGCTAAAAACAGTTCTTTGTTTTTGAAAGAACTGTATTTAAATTGGTTTAAAAAATCTTTCAATCATCATCTCATTTATAAAATGAAGATCAACAACATTTTTTTGAACAAGAATTTAGTTGTGTTGTTTATTAAACCATTTAACTTGAGAAAGATAATTCAATATAAGTAGTACATAAGAAAGGTAAGTAGTTTTTTGCTCGTATCCATACATCCAAATCACAATCCATGTACTCCATCTATGGAAATCACGCGACCACCTCTGGAGCTATTATTGTGTTTGTCGTGACATACCTAATAGGTATGTCCATGGAATCGTTTGTCATCCCGTTAATGGCAGACCCACGATCCGGAAATAACAACTGCTATCGATTTCTATCTGCTATATTCTTTGCAAAATTAAGAACCTGTGTAGCGTAAAAGGGGGTTTTTAAAAGCAGTGTATCCATCAAACGGTGACATAATGTATGCTTGTAAAAATAATTTGCTGCTTTCAAGACCTTTTAGCAGCCATTGACGCATCTCAAAACACAATTTAAAAAAAATCTCTGCATTGAAATTTATTTTAAACATACCTCTAAAAAATACCTTTTAAAGCAATTTTTCTCCTTATCGAAACCACTAATTAGCTCTAGAAATATAAGATAAAATTCATATTTCTATATCAAACACATTGTCGCATTCATTTGTATTGAAAAGTTAAATTTTTTTTTTACAATTGATTTCATGCATTTTTTGCGACATTTCACCCCCCCGCGCCTGTGTTTTTCATCTCGTGAGCGCCTTAACTAACTGCGCCATTTTTTATTCAGATACAAGTTAGCCCTTGACTGCGATCTCACGCGACGGAAGTGATGATGCAATTAAGATGGAAGCAGACTAGCCTGGGAGGGTAAATGCACAATAAATGACAGTAGGTAATCTAATACCTTAAGCTCATGCGTTTTCTGAAACGTCGTGATCGTGTAAAGATACATTTGACATTTGAAAATTTTGTTTAAAGCATCTAATTAACGCATATTAATTGGGGCATCTTTTTTGTAAATGATTAATGAAAATTAGGGTTTCAAATTTAACACCCTATCTACAAGAAAGAAATGGTGATATTCATTAGATATCAAGTGAGTGTAATCTATTACGGATATTTACTTTGAAAACGAAAGTACGATGCGCGCACGCACGAGCGTTAAGCATTCAAATATAATATAATCGGACATGACGAACTTAACACTATCCATTTCTAATTACGTAGGTAGTTTTTTTATGGATGATAATTTTGCGCTTGACCGCGATCTCATCTAACTGGTGAATGATGATGCACTTTACGATAGACGTACGCTTCCTTTTATACAGGTTGTGGACGATGATTAATAACGCGACAGTAATAATTTAAGAAGATTATTCTTGTTGGTGTAACTTTTTCATACCTATTTGTCTATGTTTCGCTCTTTTTAACCTCCCTAACTTTTTTTGGCTCTTTTTTAGTCCCCAGTTCCTTAAGATCTTTCTTTTTGACCTGTTCCATAAAATAATTTGAAGTTTGTTTTGATTAGGTACTCTTAAACACTAGTCGCCTTGATGCTAATCTTATCGACAGTATAGTTACTGCAACATGCAATTTAGCCAAGCATTTTAGTATCTAATATAGACAGAAAATATACTGACATATACTCAGTTCAAGTTACAAGCTATCTTTAACGAATATAATGGAATGTATCCGCACTGAAACGGCAAACTTTCGGTCCCGTATGGCCTAATGGACTATTTTTCGCCTCCTCCGCCTAAGACAAAACATCTAAAGCTCTAAAATTGGATATATCCTAATACATCCCAAATCATACATAAATCTTACATCACCGTTGTCTGTTGTACAACTTTTTAATGTTTAATTTCACAACTAGACGCAAGTTCTTCATTTAGCTTCGAAAGCAAACAACTTGTCCTCACATTTCTATTCCAAGTGTCAAAATACAATCACGGAACATGACAAGATTTCGTCAAATCATCCACACGACAAAAGACTTTCGTAATACCATAAAATTAAGCGGGAGTCTCTGCACTGCAGCTATACCTAATGGTACCGTACTCGTACATTTTTCTCATAAGAAGTAGTCTTACTTAATTTTATTGTAAGCGCAAGCAGAACATTGTACAAAATAGGTACAAATAGACTGATCCTGCATTCAATTTGAAACTTCTCAATAATAGGTACATTTTCAACAACACAAAATAGTAGGTAAGCTTGTAAAAAGCTCTTAGACCTTGTCCCTTTACTTATATAGGTTTTTTTTTAAATTTCTACGTTGCTTGATTTCCAATCTATTTAGTCTAGAAGCAAAGATAACTATAGAGAAACAAGAGAGTCTTAAAACCTTACGGTAAAATAATCATTATTGTTAATCTACGTTGGATATATTGATTGTTGCTTTGTGAATTCTTTATTCTGATTAAAATTATTAGATACTTTAGGTGTTTCGTTTTTTTGTTAATCTCAGTTTTATGGTTTATACCAATCAGTTAAGGAACCCAAAATATAAGATGATCCATTACTTTTATAAAACGAGGCTTCGTCTGTTTACTTACCGTTGCTTATCGGTTTAAACTCTTTAGAAAAAGCTCTCAGGCGATGTTTTGTAGATTCATCGTTTACTCTCGCTTGGAATAATTTCTCACAATTAAAAGAATAATAAAAGCAATTAAGTAAGTAGTCGTAACTTTCGTCGTAGTTTTGGTAATTTCGTTGATATTACCTACCTATCTAAATATATTTGAAGTACCAATTCTGTTTTTACAATTTTAATTATTGTGTTACATGTATAAAGTGTGCTGGACGAGTAGAAAAGGCAGGGCCAAAATACATGACCAATCTTTCAGTTGGAATGCAAAGGCTACCTGAAGATAGAGTTGGGGAGGAGAGCACGTTTTGAAGTCGTAGACAATTGGGCAGCATTCACAAATGGAGTCGCGCATGCTTGAAGCATTGATGAGAATTTTTCTCTTATCCAAGAAAAAAGGTAATGCCTGATTCAAAAACGGAGGTAAGTGTTACATTTAACGCACTTAACACAACAAACTATTATCGTTAAGATAATGAAAGCACTCTACTGTTCAACAAAAATAAAACAGAAGCTTTTGTCTTAATATCAGTAGGTATATCAGTTAGGGGTGACCACATATTTAGTGTTCAAGCTTTTAAGCTTTTATATAGCCCAATTCAAAAAAATTATGTTTTTTGAACTCAACATACTTACAAATTCCTCAAATTCAAGGTAGAGATCTTATTATTATGGCCCATTAAATCATCGTTATTGTAGTTTTAAGTGATGACGAGCATAGGATTTTATAAATACAAAATTCGTATTGTTATTATTTTAATAGTTTTTAGTACCTACTTAGTTTATTAAAATTAAAGTTTTTTTTAGAAAAACAAACGTATTATGGATCTTTACTCCCATAATATCCAAAGCAATTATTAAAAAGAATAAAGATGCAGCGCTCGCGTTTGAATTTCAGTGGCATAAACAAAAGATAATAAAAAGTTTGAACGACAGGTCAAATACTCTTCAATACGTTTCAAAGACGGTGAGTCTTTTAAAAATGTTAAAGAAATATTTAAAACTAGGGCAAGAGAAATAAAGTTTTCAATTTACTGATAATATCAAAGTGCTAAACGTGTAAGTTTAAAAAGGTAAACAACTATAAGAAAGTATCAAAGATAAGATAAATCAGATCACAAAAACTTTATTATGTAAACACAGACATGAGCTTTTAAGTGAAACATTAAAAATTCCATAACAAAAAAGCTTACCCGCGGGACTGCCATCGCTCCCCTTACGCTTATCTTTAAAAAGATAAAGAACCAAGTCTGTTTGATCGTCACATAACTTCTACACAAATCCAATTTGAATCACACAAGTTTTACATGACTTCATGCTTCCGGTATCACAAAACAAGATAAGCACCAAAACACTCACAGCCAGTAAATTGTTAGAAGTTTCCAACGTGTTATCGTAAGAGATGTACACGGAGGTGTAAGCGGGTAAAGCACGAAGAAGACCAAGTTCCCACGTGAGAGAAATGCTCGTAACAATAAGAGGTTGCGCGCGCGTCGAAAGGTGGGCAAAAAGCGAATGAACGCAGGCACCACGCGCGATGGGGAGGCATTTGTACCTGCTGACCCATTTAGGGTTACACCACTGTGAAATTTAAATTATGAACCCTTATATCTGCCGACTAACACCGGTAAAGCTTCATAACTTGCGAGATTAGAATTCCTGTTGAATGTTTGTTTTTTTATTGGAATCCGTTTGAACATTATGCCGTTTACTATTAATTATTTTTACATATAAGCTCTTACTTAAATCTTTTGAGCTATGAAGCTACATGTTTGTACTTTTTGTTTTTGTATCCTTTTCACATAATAAATTTAACATAATTTTCTCAACTTTCCGATACATTAGGAAATGAGAACAATAATTTACGAAAGCAGACATGTGAAAAAATCGTACTTAGCTTCTTTTAACTCGTTGGTGTTAGGAAAAATACATCTACTACATCTAGGTCCAATCCAAATTTCAGCCAATTCGGTTCATCAAAAAACCAAACATACAAACTTTCACATTTAAAAAAATACTTAAGTAGGTAAGAATTGGGAATGTTGCTCAAATATAATCTTCACCCTACTTAATAAAAGGTTTGAGAACGATAAATATCTAGTATATAAACATATTATGTCACTAAATCATTATCCATCTAAAAAAATTGGGTAAGTAATACAATATCACGAAAAATATTGTGAGAATGTTATGAGCAATGAGCATTCTAATTAAATCGCTTATTAAACCATTAATGATATATGATGACACTTTGTTCCGTAAATGTTCAGGAAAGAAACGGATCATAAACTTGCATGTTATGGTTACGTAAATCTACTAAAGTACCTACACAAATAATATATTAATATACATATAATATTTATTATTATTTACACACAACTACACAAGAAACATAGAAACACATGTACATAAAAAGAAGCTTAATCTAATAGTAGAGCGTGCAAAGGCGGCTCTCCCAGACAACCTTTGGTGATAGGTCATTTGGTAGTTTTACCTGGAAAGTTCTCGGGAGTTTTGAAAATTGGTATATTTTATAAATTTCGACGTGCTCTTTCCGAATTTTCACTTTGCCAACTCGTATCTTTGCCGCTCGAGCCGCCATATTGGAAAAATGGCGCCTAAAAACAGTTTTTTGACAATAACTCCTTTCGGACTAATTTTACGATAAAAAATAGGTAAGTACCTATGTATTAAATTAAACTAGAGAATTTTTTTTACAGTTTATGCGATAACGTTTTTTTCGTAAAATCAATAGTTTCATCGTACAAGAGCCGCAACCCAAAACTTAAATTCACCTTCCACAGTTCAAATAAATGTGTATTGTGGGTGTTCTTTAAACTTAACTAACTATCTAAGATTGTCTTGGCTAAATCTAGTCAAAAACTTAGTTGGCGCGTTTTTGGGTGCCATTTTTAAAATATGGCGGCGCGAGCGGCGGAGAGTCTATAAAATACACCAATTTTTCAAAACTCTCGAGAAACTTTCCAGGAAACCCCCTTTTTGAGCACCAAATTACTGGGTTAAATTGCGAAATCAGGGGTTGTGTGGCAAGCAATTTTCCTAGGTCACGAAATTGATAATAATCTTTGATACATACATATTACATAGCATATCTACTACGAAGAGACAGAAAAACTTTTAATAATAGTTAAATAATTAGACTCATTCTTTTAGTACACAAACAAATATACGCACACAAACACACACACTCACTCACTCAACACACACTCTCACACACACACACACACGCGCGCGCGCGCGCACACACACACACACACACACACACGCACACACAAAACTTAGTATAGTTATGCTTCCGTTTTAGGTTTTAGTTTTATTTTAAAAGATATCTGTACCTATTATTCGGAGGTGGGCGTTGACGGCTGAAACGCAGTTTATACTTTTTTAGCCGTCACCGTTCATAGAAATAAGATCAAATGTTGTAGTTTACAGAAAAAATAAATAAATTTCATTTCAATTTCATTTCAATTTCATTTCATATATACATGGTAGATATCTATATGTGTATTATTACACATACCATACAATAAAAATAAAAATAACTAATAGGTACTTAAATAACTATTTATACATAATTTTAAAATGGAGTCGTGGCCTTAGTAGTGGAATCGTGGCCTTCATAATTTACTGTTAACTAATTCATTCTTACTTAGGTACTTTGAATATATTTGATTTGAAGCAAATTCCATAGAAAGCAATATCTAGAGTAAAATGTAGTTATTTTATGGGAATTACTTATGGCACGATTCATAAAGTATATTTTCTCTCTTATCTCGAAGGATAGGTATACGATTTGAAAGTGCAGCAAACATCGATATATATGTAAGTACTAGATGGGCCCTTTCATAGAAAAATGGCGGGCGACCAACTATGAGAGCGCGCTCCTATAACCTGTCATAAGCCTGTCTTTGTCCCCGTCGTAGCGCGATCACGGTTGCTCATCGTGTAGATAATTTGTTATTAAGTTAACATCTAAAGTCTTATTAGTTTGGCACTGTATTGTTTTTATTTTAAGGTAAGTGTTTCAATTCACAATTATACATTTCCAAGAAAACGTTATTTAATCTTCCTATTTAATATTTTTATCCATTTCGCAATCATTTAATTTCCGCGGCAAACTGTATGATATTTTTTTTTTACTAACTGGCCTTACGGCTTTGGGTTCCAGCCCTAGAATAGTCCAGTCCAGTACGATAACAAAAAAGCAACCAAGATTAGTTAATGCATAGATGGGCAGAACGGACAGTAGGCATTAATACCTTCCGAGACGCAATATTATGCTATTGTAATAATATGATAAAATTAGTTATTGACGTGAGTTTAATGTTTAACCAACTTCAATAAATAAAGGGTTTTTATTTATTAAAGTTGATAATTTTTATTTTGTACTAGCGAATGCCCGCGACTTCGTCTGCGTGGTTTGAGGATTTTTGATTCCCGCGGGAACTCCTTAATTTTCCGGGATAAAAAGTAGCCTATGTGCTATTCCAGACTATAATCTATCTCTGTGCCAAATTTCAGCCCGATTCGTTCAGCCGTTGGGGCGTGATTGAGTAACAAACATCCATACATCCATACATCCATCCATCCAAACTTTCGCATTTATAATATTTATATTATATATTATATATTATTATTTTTGATTTGATTGATTGATATTTGATGAGAAATAAATAGTTAATTCAAAATTCAGAATTTTATTATTTCGTTGAACAAAAGTTGTTCCGTACCTATTATGTACAGCTACCTACTTACAAGTGTTTATTACTTAATCGTATTTTTAAATGCACACTGTGTAAGTGATTGATCTCAAAATAACTTTTAATATTTCTTTTGATGGCTAGCATACTTAGAAATGTATAAAATAAAATAATTTCAAATGAAGTATTTTTCTGTGACTCGATCCATTAGTACTCTTTCACCTCTCCCATTCCAACCCCTTTTTATTATAATAGTACTAATAATTATTTTTGAATTCTTTCATTTGCAATAAGGTTTGGCGAGGATTATTTTAAACTGTTTTAACTGTTATTATTTTAAATTTCAAGTTTTTTGCATTAGTAGTTACCGAATTATGCTAAGTGTGACGGACAGTCATGTCGCACCACAAGGGTTGTTTTCTTATCATTTTGGTACGCAACCCTAAAAATGACTTTATTTCTGTCAATTTTTCGACAAAACTTCAGTATCAACAATTAACAAATAATTAAATTAAAAAAAACCCATGACGAACTGCAGCGCCCCATTGTGGGGACTTTGACCTTTAAATATATCTAAGAACCTTCTCACAAGCTATATATATCTAATGCAAAAAACCGCATAATAATCGGTTCAATGGTTTTCCAGGAAACTGGTAACAAAAAAGTGGTAAAAATAACAACGTCATACTAACATTTATCGTTTACCTCAGAGAGTACACTCATGTAGGTATTATTTTCGACAAGCGCATCTGTACTAATCTATGAATGAGTCATACGTTTTCAAGATGGCGCATATGTTGCAAGCAAGTTCCCGCTTTTCAGACTAGATGGCGTTGTTAAACATAAGTCCACATTCTTTGTTCGACAGGGCCCGTCTATGTAAATTGAGGTCGTTGGCAGCAAAGCAATAAACCTTTTTGTGTAACTTAACTTATCCTACAGGGCAAACATTAAATAATAATAATAAGGACTCTCAAATTATATTTTGGAATATTAAAAGCTCTTAGTTTAAAAAACATCTGCCATCCTTTCGTTCTTCTACAATGACGTCATCATTGTATGAGCATGAATCGATATTTTGTAAAAGTATTTTGTTTTATTTGAGAGTAAATAATCAATTTGTCATCTTTACAAATAACTATCTAGATTCTAGAGGTTTGGTTTAAAAATAAATTTTATTTTTAAACCAAACTAGGCTTAGATATTAGGCTTATATCCTGTCATCTATGGGTGTAGGTCAAGGTGTAGGTGAGTTGAGCACGTAAGTAACTTACATAAATATAATAACTAGCATAATTGCACACGATACGCGACTGTAAGTCTGACTGTTTACAATTCGTAGGTTATAGTTAAGGTACTAGGTACACATTTGGTAGATTCATTTGACTATTCATAAGAACTTGTAAAAAGTCTATTTGAATAATTGAATTTCGATTTTTTTTTTTTTAATTATGAAATGTAAATAAACAAAAAATTAAAGTTTGAACAGGGTCTTACCATCAGTTATTGTCATGTTTTATGGCATTGAGGAATCAGGACCTCTTAAAGGATTGATCAATGCGATGAATATCATATAATTATTATGGACAAGTCATCTATCACTGATAGTCACGATCACGAATTGGTTCATCATACCTCACAATCTACCTCATCAAAAATGTTGACTTTGAACCTTACGTTCTTTTGGTTTATTTTGTTACCTCATAGGAGTGTTTTTTAGTCATGGCATAGCTGAATGAGGTAGGTTACCTACTCACATAAGATTGTTATCTACCAAATCTAATAAACCTAAAGATACCATATCTGCAGATGGGAAATTAGTCTTAGCTCTTAGTCAAGATACTACAGCTGTACGGAAAGTTATGAATATAACAAAAAGCTTTCAAAAGCGGATGTAAATTCATCAGTTACGAGCAGGTATATAGACTCGATTCGATAGAGAAGTTTATATTGGTTTATACGCAAGCATACTTATACTTATCTGATATGTAAAATACGTAATATACGTTAGTATTCACAATGCTGCAGCTGGTCAGTTATTCAGTGAAATTGTTAAATTTCGAAGAGCGGTCGTATTTACTAAACAGACCGCTTTCGCAAACTCTAGCAAATTCCCATCACGTCCCATTAAGAAACTTTTACTTTTGGCTTTATATTTGTTCAAATTAATGCAATCCCTTATTACGAAATGAATACTTTGGTTTTTGGCAAAGAACACCCGAACCTAGATAAACGTAATGCATCAGTGACGACATTGCTTCGTAACACATTATAGATATAAGATTTTAAATTAGCTTTTTTTCACTTGATTATTATTTGCCTGTTAATACGTAACTATAAGAAAATATAAATTACAATAGACTTGTTTATTTAATGCAGGACGTACATGTGCCTCTTGTTTTTTGGCACTACCACCGGTTCGGAATCCAGATAATAATAATAAATCTATTACTATATTATATTTCATTCAGTTAACTAATAGATGTGCGAATGCAGGTGAATTCCTCAACATTAAATGCCATAATGAATACCTACATTTCCACAAATAAAGACCATATTTTTATACAAGATTACACTTGAATGCATTTGAATACGGAGTGGGACATTTAAATTTCTTACAAGTCTTATTTCATCGATTGCAGAACACAGAGATTGCATTATTGCCAAAAAGGGAAAATATAGTTAATTTGGAAACTTGGCACGAGGTGATGTTGTTATTATTCCATTAACATAAACAGTAAGCAACGATGTGCCGTGAATGTGGGACTTCGGTCGAAAGTATAGTGAATATTCGCGAAACTGCAGAATTGCCTCGTCATAGGCCTACCTTAGAGATCTTATTTCTGCATGTAACGCTTGTTACGTAGAAAGTCAATAAAAGCGATTGCCAAAATTAAAAAAACCTTTACCTAACTTAATTATGATTTCGAATAAAGCACGTACAAGTAATGAATTTACACAAATAATATACTTAGTTAACTATGTATGAATTTATCAATTAAAATGAGGTATCAATGTACTAAATTACTTAATTATATTTTACCAAAAATAAAATAGCCGTTACCCAATTATATAGTTTCACCATAATATAAGGCTTTTGTCGTAGCTAAGGTATCATGACAGTAGCTTATCTATATTTCTGCTAATGCTTATTAGGTACTGTCCAAAATCTTTGACCTTAACGTATCGAGTTCCCAATATGAATATTTAAGAGACCTAAATTACGATATTACTGTTCGTAATATTTATAACGACGCATTCGATCGGAATAAAAGTAGTGGGAATCGATCTACAAGGTAGTGACACGCAAGTGAAAGCGTATATCACACGACAGCAAATTAAGCAAATATAGCAAACTATGGAGTAGTATAAAGGATACAAATTAAATAAATCATATCCGGTTTTCTTGAAATGAATTTGGATACATTATTTTCTCTTCTCATAGCAAGAGGAATCAAATATAATATTATAAATGCGAAAGTTTGGATGGATGTCTGGATGGATGTATGGATGTTTGTTACTCAATCACGCCCCAACGTCTGAACGGATCTGGCTGAAATTTGGCATAGGGATAGATTATAGTCTGGAATAGCACATAGGCTACTTTTTATCCCGGAAAATTGAAGAGTTCCCGCGGGAATCAAACAAATGTATCTGTTCAACTGATTTTGATAAAATTTGGTACAGGGATAGGTTGTATCCCGGGGAAGGACGTAGGCTACTTTTTATCCCGGAAAATTAAGGAGTTCCCGCGGGAACCAAAAAACCTCAAACCACGCGGACGAAGTCGCGGGCATTCGCTAGTCAGGATATATTCAGTAGAGCTAAAGACGTTACTCAAATCGATTTCGGAGATTTGCAGAAAATCAGAGACCTATTGAGAATCTTACATTTGATTCTTTAGTTTGATAGACTTGCTACAAATCAGTCACTAGTACTATTTAACCAGTGTTAAATCTACAATGCCAGTGTTAGAGTTAGGTAACTCTAGCACTGGCATTGTAGACTTACTTAGTACTAGCTGATACCCGCGACTTCGTCCGCGTGGATTGAGGAGTTTTAGTTCCCGCGGGAACTCTTTAATTTTCCGGGATAAAAAGTACCCTATTATTTAATCCGGACTTCTAACTTTACGTCTGCAAAATTTCAAAGCAATCGGTTCAGTAGTTACGGCGTGAAAGCGGAACAAACATACAAACAAACTCACTTTCCCATTTATAATATTATAATAATAAAAATATAATATTAGTAAGGATGTTATAGCTATCCAACACTTTTACGATACTTGACAAAACAAATCTGAAATTCATTGAAAAGCAAGATCAATTCATAATATGAACTATCTGTTATAACTGCGTATGCATATAGGTAAACTTGAACTACATAATGTGTAATCACAACACATAAAAATATTCATCGATAAAATCTGTCTTTTATTTTATCGACTCTACAGTTGTTACTGTCCGTTTGAGGAAGTAACGATTAAGAAGCGTGCACTCGGTGGCATTGAAAACAATGGCATTATCGGGAGCATTCCCAGACTCTTCCCCGATCATTTGTATATAATTATAACCTTAATCAACAATACGAGTTCTATTGTTAAAGGCATAATAGCGTTTATTGTGTAAATTTTATTTTCCGTCGGCTTTGCAAGTTGCAAGAAGATTCTATTTGGATGTATTTGCCAGACACATCTGACCTTGATTCTGGGGAAACAATTCTTACTTTATTGTGCAGTTTCATTCACTTTTTACGAGAAAATTACATAGAAATTTGTTGAGAGCGGATTCGTGAGTTTCTAACAATATAGCTAATTGCGTTTTTTTTTGGGTAAGTAAGCTTCAGAAATTACATCATAATATTCATAGATTTAAGATTAGTCTCTCTCCGCTCTACTAAATCTATGATAATATTATGTAACTTTTTATTACTTTTTAGCATTTAAATAAAGTAAATACATTCAATATTCTCATACTTCTTGTACGACTTACTAATTACGATCTTCTTCTATCTAGTGACGCTAAGCATGTAGATATCCATAACATGACTTATTGATTTTTCCCCAATCACTTGTAAAATATAATTGCGAATGTTAGCTTCGCCGTTCGCCTCACGCGTCCGATGTTATAAGATTGATTGACTATAAGTAAGGAAATTAATATTATTTTCCGGTCTGAGATATTTTATTGGTTGCGGTAAATAATATTTTCAATTTGATTAACTAGAAGCAGTAGCACTACCAGCCTATTAAAGATTAGATTAAGATCGACTGCAACTCTACGGCCGGCCATTCCCGGACATCTTTAAGCAGTCAGGATGGACTGCTTTAAGCTGCGACTGCATAGTGAACTACAGTCTTCTACGTACCCACATACATGGAACCGCTCGAGCAGTTGCGACTGCTTCGGGTGGTTGGTAGCAGTTATCAATGTTAGCTTCAAGCTGTTGACTATCGGCCGGTTTCTGAATTGAGAATTTCATGTTGAGTCTGTCTCAAAGACTGCTTAAAAGGACTAATTAAGCAAATTTTTGTTTCAGAATTGATATTGGGCCGGTTTCTGAATTAAGCATTCAAGCATAAACAGCAAGTTCCAACTCTCAAACCTTACACAATATCAATTCAGAAACAAAAAATTGCTTAATTAGTCGTTAAGTAGTCTTTGAGACAGACTCAACATGAAATTCTCAATTCAGAAACCGGCCGTATGACTGCAAGAGCGGATCGTGTATGTTGATCACTGGCTAACTGCTCGAGCAGTCCGTGTATGGCCGACCTACTACACTTTAATGTAAAATTTGAACAGCTGAACAATAACAATATCACGAATATCTTTTGTTTTCATAAAGCTATTACTTTTTCTCGACCTAATAACTTATACATAATTAAAACTTTTTCAAATTATACCTTTATTGGTCAAAGAATAACGTCAAAATGTCAACATTAATATCAGTCATAAAGAGTCATATCTGGTCGTGAGGCGTAAACAGAGGAGGTTTATTATTATTCTATGTCATGAGGTATTATTAACAATCTTCAATCATACCTAATTCAGTTTGACAAAATGGCTCAGAATTGTAAACAACATTTTGAAGACTTTATTTGATGTTTAATGATTGTTCTTAAAACAAAGCATGTTTTATTCATGCAGTGGATATTAACGGGCCTTGTAACATTTTCGTGTTCAGTGAAAACATTTCAAGTAAACAGATTGAACGAGTCCTCGTACATTGTGACCAGCTTACCTGATATGCCTGATACCGATACCAATCTATACAGACCAAACTTAAAAAGGAGTAGAATTGTAACAATTAATAGCGATAACTACTACCCTACAACAAGCTTAGTTACTGTCGGTGAGAAAAAGTATTTGAAACCAAAGATACCCGGATCAATAATAAAACAGGCCCGCGAAAATTATTTCAGCAAATATTATTCAGTGTTGAGCAAATCAACGATTACCTATCCATTATATTCACCAAAATATTCAAACGAGGACTTTTCGTTATTTACAACATCGAAACCCTTGCATTTGCAAGAGAACTTAAAAGTAGCTAGAAAATTAGCATCGCGTTTGATTGTAGAGGTGAAAAACGAAGCTCTAAGAAAACAAACGGAACATCTTCAAATCGTTAGGAGAAAAGTGCGACGTATAATAATAGAACCAAAAAGAAACTTAATGAAAAGAAAATTCTTGAATAATCAAAAAAAGCTAACGCTATAACGATGTGGAAAACAAAAGCAATGTAGGTACTAGGTACCTATTGAATGTTTAATAGTTAAGATATGAAAACACAGAAATTAACCACGCAATAAAATAAAAAATATGATAAATATACAGACAGATATGAGCTTGGTTATTGAAAAACCTACTGCTTACGCAGAAGTTGAATTATTAACAGTGCATAGGTAATTTGTGAATAACAAGGATAATACGGTAGAAGAAATTAAAGCTAAAAATCATTACACATGTTCTTATTTTACTATTCCACAAGGTTTTATTTGTGAGTGATATCATTAAGTACTTAAAGTTACACTCCTGATAAGGCCTATTAGCAACCCTAATAAGTATATTACAGGTAGGTAGGCACGTCATGGTATTATTCCAAATAGATACACTGTTAAAATGTCTTCTCAACTTCCTATTTAGCTTTTGTGATACAACAGTTTAAAAAAATCATAATTTATATCAAATCCAGTACTGGTATTACAGTTATTAATAGAGCAAAGATAAGAGAGAAATTAATATTCTTGCATTTAAAAACCCCAGAGATAACATAGGTACCTACCTACTACATGAACCTATGTGACCGAGCCCGTCTTGACCGAGTTATGTATATTTTATTTGCAAGGTAACATTATTCATTTCAGCTAAATTATGACCAGAAATCCTTGCTTTTATGTAAGGAACTACGCTATATTGAAAACCTACACAAAACTCCTTTTCTATAGAAATTAACAAACCCAAGTGTATAAGGAAAAACAATAAATGATGCAAATATTGACTTAAACTTGTATTCATAAGTTACATAATATAAATTAATTACATAATATTATTACTTATAAAAAAATGTACATACACACACACACATACACTCATAAAATAAAAATATTCACTTTCACTGAGTTGAACTTGGAATTGTTAAAATACGGATCATTAGGTATATATACCTCGTGATGTCACATTTATAGGGCTTATACTGTTTTGCCTGTATCAATAAACTGAGGAAACTAAGGTCACTTAAGCATTTTACTCGTGTAAAGTACTAAGACGTTGGACAAGTATATGAAGTTGTACAAACTTTTGTTGTGGGACTGAATACTGAAGTTGTCGGACATTGATAGGGGTACTGGGAAATTGTCCCATTATTAGCTCTAACACATAAGTAATAAGATTGGCAACTCCTATCCGCTGGGTTTGCGTATCTTCCAGCTGCTGAACAAGTGAACGTACAATTATAATCTGTTTCACATAAAGTGGTGACTGGATTATAAAAGGTATCAGGAGGACAGTTCAAAGTAGTTTGAACAAATGTCCCACTAACGTTCACGCACGATATAAATGTTGAACAAGTTGAGGAACTGGGATCTTCAAAGAAGCCCTCGGTTGTGCATACGGAACTTGTGACGTTACAGACGTAGTTGGTAGCACACTGTGCGATGGCAGGGTTAAATAAGGATGTAGCAGGGCAAACGTAATCGTAGCTTAAGAAACTACCATTGAAGAGGGCAACGCAGAGGGTATAGTTCTTGCAAGTGGTATCTACTGGATCGGGGTAGCGACCGTTTGCTGTACAAGTGACAGCTCCTTTGGCTTGCCACGCGAAGCAAAATATCTGAAAATGTAACACAAAATTGTTAATGAATTTAAAGTTATAGACGCACACAAAATATCCCATATTAATTAACTCAGTAGGTAATTGTGTGTTATGGTGAGAGAAACTTTGAGGAAATACCAACCTATCACGCGAACAAGTTATAAGGAAACATATTATCTCAAAAAACAGAGCAATTTCATCATGGTACATAGGTAATTGAAAAAATTTAAAAGTAAGTATCGGCCATACCCTATGAACTAAATAAAGGACTATTTAAAAATCTAAGGCCATATAAATACACCAAGACCTCAACTTATAAATTACAGAAAAAATCACCTACCAGGAAAACGGCGATACTCCACATTCCCTGCATCTTTGATATCTCAATAAATGGAGGTAATTAAAGCAGTTTTATATCACACTGAAAGGATTAACTCTATGATTACATTATCTCCTAATACTAATCGTGAAGAGGCTCTTCAGGTTTAGTATTATGTAAGCAACTTTATGGTTTTACTAGAATATTCTGTATCCATTGTTTTATTTTAAAGCTTGTTCATAATATCTGTAGTAGGCAGTCAGTTTTAACGTAATACCATTCCCATTACGTGATTGCCATCCCATTCAATTACCATCACAAAAAGTACTTGAAGCAAATTATTTATTCCTAGCTGATATGCCCGCGACTTCATCCGCGTGGATTTGATTTTTATTCCCGCGGGAACTCCTTAATTTTACGGGATAAAAAGTAGCCTATATTGCCCTTCCCCGGGATACAAACTATACCAAGTTTCATACAAAAGTGGGGTAGGTAAATAGGTATCCACATTAATTTTCAACTTCAGAAACCTTCTGAAAAAACGATGATCAAAAGGAATAATTTACCTATGTAACTATGTAGTAAATGGATAGTTAAGCTTTAGTCATTTACATAATAATCTCTTAGGTACTATTTAGTACTTACTAAATAGTACAAACATACATACATTACATTCTACATACTTATGTAGAATGTTTTAATTTTGCCCAGCACAAAAAAAAAATGTTTATTTGGTTTACTAGGTAATATGATTCATAAAATTTTCCACTGATGATTTGTTTCGACTGAGGACATCCTGCTTCTAGATAAAATTTAGCCCATTGTTTCCCATTGGTCAGAATGGTGGTAAGACTAATCTGACCAACGGGAATTTTTGTTTACGTTGGTCAGATTGATTTGACATTTGGTAATTCCGCAGGATTTCATAGCAAAAAGTACCATCACAATAAAAATCCGGCCAAGTGCGAGTCGGACTCGCGCACCGAGGGTTCCGTACAAACTGTGACGTGGTAGACCGTCTACGATGTGGTGGCCGGCCCTGAGCTTGGAGCTCCAAGGGACAGTAGACATGAGTATTTGATATAAATTACAGCTTGATATCTCCATGCGTTCCTGAGAAAAAGCGTCTTGAAACACAGACGGACAGTCAACAAAGTGATCCTATAAGGATTCCGTTTTTCCTTTTGAGGTACGGAACCCTAAAAAATGAGCACACGATGAATTGAAGAGAACTAACTTGGAACACTTGCCTCCTAAATGCAGCGTTTACCCGTGGTCCCGTTTGTTTGACCCATAAATAGGACCACGGGTAAATAAAAAGCTTTAAATGCTAATGCCTCAAAGACCATTGCTGTTTGAAGTTCAAACATGATATGTGCAGTTTTTAATCTACCCGCGCTATGTTATATACCCAAGTAAGAAAATCTTTCAATATAAATCTAAGCTATGCTAACAATTCATCATAATTATGCTCATTATAATCTATTAACAAATACCTATAATATAGTACTGTAAGAGATATTTCTGTACAAACAATAGCGTCTTTTATCAGGTAAAGTCCATAATATTGTAGTGATGTATTCAATTCAACGTCGATCTTAGATTTGATATTTTTTTTATCATTATTTTTCTGTGCTGCTTGCCTACCGTTATCTGTGTATATTGTAAGAAATTACAAATATAACAAAAGTTTGTCAGTAGGTTGTAGGGTAGAGAAGTTGCCCGTAAAAGGATAAAAGTAGGTCAGGTGGGGTAAGTGAAACATACTTTACTGGTTTTTTTACAAAATTAGCTCTAAGTCAGTAAAATAGTTGTCATTTTGAAAAGCAATAAATGCAAAATACTCCTATTTAAATTGGCTTTCTAATAACATTGGTTTCAAGCCTCTCGACATGCGAATTACGACACAATTATTAAACAAAAACAGACTATGGTTTTGTTTCACTTACCCCTGAAATGGGGTAAGTGAAACTTTCGTCAGCATATCTATAATATCAAGTCTATAGAACTATTTCAATACCTAAAATGTCATATGAAATTGCTTCAATCTAATACACGACTAAGTCAGTGGTTATAAGGTGTAATTTCTGAAATACATGGAAAAAACTAAAATCGGGGTAAGTGAAACATAGGTACGGCTGGCAGGGGTAAAAAACCCAAACAAATATCGAATGAGTTTTATTTTATATTTTTAATATTCATTTTTATTAAATTCGTTTTCACACATAAAATGGTTTTAGTTCTATTACAAATTACAATAGAATAAACAACCATTGTTCTACTCAATGAACATTCTAATACATGAAGAAATATTTATATCTTATTTTAAATTATCAAGCCTAAATAAATATTTCAGTCAAACTTACAAGAAAAACTTATTATATCTTTAATAAACCTAAGTTTAGAGAGATCACAAATCACAATTGTTAATACTCGTTTAATGTCTTAGCGACGAGATAGTTGTCATAAAAGTAATTGGTAACAGCACTAAGAACGATATTAAGGCATAACTTACACTAATAATAATATAATCTAGCAAAACTAAGAAAACTATAAAATTTATAAAACAAACAATAATATTGTGTTCTTAAAGAAACAAAAATTATTAGAAAATATTAATTATATCTTTTCACTATCGTGTAAAATAACGCACTCGGTGGGATATTAAAATTAAATAATATAAAATTTATTCGTAATAGGAATAATAAAAAAAACATATTTCAAAAAAAATATTATAAAAAAAATGTTTAAAAATAAATTTTGTCGTCTAGCCAACGAAGCATGTATACTTCAGGTTTATCTGAAACTTGGATTTCTATAATCTTCACGATAGATTCTTCTGGCACAGTATCCCTGTCCTTTTTTTTCGGCATTTTGAATTGTAATTCCCCTTTGTTGCGGATTGTAGTATAAAACGAAATATCATAGCTTCGGTTATCATTGCATGCTGTGACTATGCCTATGTAATATTTCCATGTTTTCTTCAAAAAATAACGGACTAAAACAGTGTCATCTACGAAGTAAATCGAAGTTACCTGTACAGTGTTAGAAAGATGAACATTATTATCTTGCTCAGAGGACAAAATTATATCATTGTCATCGTGATTTTCAAGAACTTTGCCTCTTGAAGTCGGCGGATTAAGGCACAGAATTTCTGGAGAACGAGAAGGAAACGCTACTGAGGTACCTGTTATATTTGGTGTAAAATCTACTAAAGTAGGTAGATTTGAGACTTCGTAAGAGTGCAATAGAGGCGACTCTCTCAAAATAGGAAAACTTTTATAGTTTTGTTCTGATTCAATGTGTTCTTCATTACTCTGACCATCAGACTCCACTTCAAAAATACTTGAATCAGTGTGTTCGCTCATATTATCAGAAATGCTTGTAGTAGAACCATCAGACTCTAGGCTCCAATTTAGCTTTTTAGTTTTCTGTGTACATAGACCCGAGGAACCAGGCTCTGTTCCGATAGAAATCATGAAGTTGGGTGGCACGTTCTCGGGACTGAGAAGAGTGTTTTCTTTATTATAAGTTTTTACGCGTTTTACTACTTGTTTTTTTTTTGAAATCTTCTCTTGTTTTAAAGCATTATCATAGGCAATAACAATCTTTTCTTGGCGGGGTGGTACGTTCTCGTGATTTAAAAGAGTATTTTTTTTATTAGAAATTTTTGTGCGTTTTCCTACTCCTTTTCCTTTTGAAATCTTCCCTTTTTTTAAAGCATTATCATAGGCGGTACTAATATTTTCTGGGATTGTAGAAGACAAGCCTGACGGATCAGTTTTTTTGTTTTGTTTTTCCTTCTTGATACTCATAGCCTCATTTTTATCTTGCTTGGATTTCTTTATCAGTTCCTTCGCTTTGCTTTTTTCTTCCCTTTGTTTTGTTTTTAGTTCCTTCTCCAGTACTTTTTTTTCCTTTTCAGCTTCTAAAACTTTACATCTCTTGTAGACATCGTCATTTGTTATTAATTCGCCACCTGTAGCTACTTTTCTTCTTTTAGCTTGTGTAGAAATTCCACCTTTTACAGATCTAAGAAGAAGTTCTTCAAATGAAACTACGCGGTTTTCGAGAATTTTAACTTTTGAAGTACATGTATCATGATTTGTGAGTAAACTTGACTTTTGTGCAGTGTTGAATTTGTTATTTAATGATATATCATGATACTTAGAAACTGGGACACACTTTTGTTCAGATAACAATGTTTGATGCACGTGGCTAGCCACTGATGATTCAATTTGTGAACTGCTTGCTGATAGTTTATTTTCCAATAAATAGTTTGCTTCGCGCTGAACACTGTAACTATGCTGTAGTGTACCAGTAGGTGAACCAGAAATCACTTTATTGATACTTGCCAATACTATGTTTATCAAAAGTTCTGGCTGGTTATCTTTGAGTGCATAGAGCTCATCCCATTGTTCAAAGAAAAAAATTATTGTATCATCATTACAACATAAATCAGGGCATAGTTCATATGGTGCAGTGTCGGATTGATATTGTTTTCTAGAAAGCGTTGAGTCAACAATTATTACCGGTTTTTCAGAGTCGGTTGTTTGGGATTTCCATTCTTGTAATAGGATCTGATTGAATTTTTTCTCTGGTACTGCATTTTTGTTAAGAGGGTAAATGCCAGCCTTTCTAAATCCTGCCGAACATACAGTGGGTTCAACAGCAGCCCATATTTCACCTATCAACTTAGAAAATTCTTTTTTTGGTAAGATTTTCCCTATATTCCGTCGTTGCCATTTCACCAAGGCAGCATCCCATTTGTCCTTGAAGGATTTATTAACAGACAGATCTAGTGGTTGAAGAACATCACTAGTATGTGGGGCAATCTTAAGAATGGTTATTCCAGCTGCGCGTGCTTTCTCTATTATATTGATACCCACGTGAGAGCTATGTCCGTCATATATTAATAAAATTGGCAGATTTTGTTTGACGATTGGTATGAAAACTTTTTCAAAATAAGTCTCAAATACGGTGGTCTCCATCCAACCGTTTGCAGTTGCCGCATATACTGTCCCCGGGTAACCCTCCTCAGATGTCCACTCATCCCAGACTGACTTCCCTTTGTATATGATGAGGGGGGGCAATTTCTCACCAACTGCGTTGCATCCTAAAAGGACTGTTATGTTGTCTTTCCCAGAAGACGAAATTGTGCGTGTCGAGGTGAAGCCCTTAAGGCCTATTACCTTCGTCTTGCTGGGATCCTTGCTAAAACTGGTTTCATCGATGTTATAAATATGGGAAGGTTTGTCACACAATTTTAATTCATTCATAGTATTCTCCAATAGGTCAAAATATGGATAAATGACATCAGGTCTGCAAGCATTTTTTCGGGCATACTCTACTGGCTGAGGCTTTTTCACTGATAGTGTGTGCCTTTTCTTGAACCTCAAAAACCAATCTTCGCCCGGTACACCATTTTTGAATGGGTTACTAATGCAATTCGCATTGACATATTCCCCAACCATTTGAAGCATTTCCTTCCTTGTTAAGCCGAATCCATACTTTTCCATAATGTGGAGATTGTGAGTCAATGACTCCTCTATTTCGTGCGATAAAATAGTACTCCTACCCAAAGTATTAGATTTAAAACCTCTGCGTTCATAAATGCGGTTTACTATGGTGGTTCTCGGAATATTATAATGCTTAGAAGCAGCATAAGCGGACATGCTTCCATTTTTGACTGCTCGTATTGCATCTTGTAGTACTTCCATAAAATAAGCTGCTTTATTACTTTTCCGGGTGTAATTCCGAGGCATGTTTCACATGACCTGGAAGAAAGACTCTATTAAAACACAAACAAAACAAAATAAATATCCTCTGTGATGAGTTTCAACAAAATCGGTACAGAAGTTTTTCAATAACAATAGTTTTATAATGTCTTAAGTATTAATCAATTGATCGTAAAAACAAGTACGTAAGCTAATACCAAATAGGTAGTCGTTTTCTTTAGATAACATTATTATTCTAAGAATGTTGGTGATCCCTGAGATGGGGGAAGTGGGACATATGTTTCTCTTACCCCGGTCATCACTGTTTCACTTCCCCATCTTGATACTTTTAGAGGCTAGCATCTTTATCACGTCTTAAATCACATTTACTGAACGTTTTAGACAAAAATAACAATTAGAACATTAAGTCTATATGTTATTTAAAGTACTTACCGCATAAAACTTTCAAAAACACTTAAATATTTGTTTAAACTTAACCTAAAGTGCACTAACGTCTTACTCGTGTTTTGTGTTTTGACGAATGTCAAATTTATTTTCTGAATAAAACTTCGTAGAATTATCGCACTGACATCTGTGTTATATTACTGGAACCATTTCGTTAATGCTGTTTTATCGACTTAGCACAAAAACCGATAAATTCCGTAGTTTCGTAGTTATGGCTGGGTGTTTCTCTTCCCCCTTGGGCCCACTTACCCCACCTGACCTTATTTTTAAATTAACCCTGTATATTTTACAAAAAAAAAATACTTACTTATGTAAGTAATTAAAACTTTTCGCTGTAGTACACTCCACAGATGTTTTAGTAGGCACTGAGTTGTAGCTGATCGATAACCGGTCCGCCGACTTTGAAACGCCAACAGAAATTCGAAAACTTTAATCCACGCGAAGTCGTGGGTAAGTAAAATAAAAGAAAAAATTACGTTATTTATTAACGAATTTTTAATTATTTCAAAAGATAGTATAGAATCCATAAATTAATTGTAAGCCTTGTTTTTATTAATTGTATTTTTTATATAAGTAAGTATCGAAATTTTGAACAAGCACGGCTCTAACAATCTTACAGCGCCATGTTCATGATAAAATTTCTCATTCTCAGTTTCCGTTTAAATACCTAGGTCTATCTCGCGAGTGATATGAGAATTTTAAAGTTAAAAAATACATCAAAAAAATAGAAAAAGGATTTCCAAATTTTTAAAGCATACTCGTAATAAGGATTTTAGTACATAAACATGTATAAAAGTTATATTTCTATATTCATCCTTTTTGTTGTAAGTAAAATCTGATACATAGTTATTGATATTTTGTTGTACCGGGACCCAGATTGCTTGGTCCCGGACTGTACGCTTACGGTACGTCATTGCCGGAAGGATGGTAATTGGTACATAACCAGCCACGGCCGAAACCCGCGAAACCTGCCACAAGACCAGACCAGTGACAATTTAGAAATGATATTTTCTTAATGTATTTTCTCAAATTAGCCACTAGCCTACCAGAGGAACCGACCTAGAATAGTCAGTCCGATATTATAGTTTTGAAGGAACATTGCAAATAGAAGCTGGTTCCATAATTTGTATAAGTATACGTAGTAGGTACAACAAACCTGGAATAACGAGATGTTAACCCAGATTAAGGAAAACCAGGCAACTAGGCAAAGAATGAACTTTTGGAGTTTACCTCCTTTAGAATCGATTTGCATATAAAAGCCCGGGGTAGGTAGGTATATGAAAATGGGGAGTAAAATCAAAATATCTCCGTTACGTTATTAACTTTATGTTTCCATGACTATGTAATGTATTTTAATGAATATAAATATAAATAAATGTATCAAACATGCTTTTCAGTAATATAAAAATAACGTTCAGTTACCCTTATTTACTAATCTATATATTTTAAATAATCGTTCGTAAAGAGTAGGTAAACTCCAGTCGTGCGTCGGAGCTAACACACACAATTTTTTTTCTATGACGGGATACGAAGACGGTATGATCAAAGATCAGGGAAGGTATTATTATAGAAATTAGAAATAAACTCAAAGAGAACTGTCGCCGGCGACGCCATATATGTTAGGATGTGGTGACGCTGTCTCTTCGGTGCTCTAGGGACTCTCGGTCTGCTTTTTGGAGTAAACAAGCAGTCATTTTGGGACTGTCCACGAACTGCCCGCTTTTGTGTCCGGTCAAATGCTGGTTGAATGCTTTTTTTACGTGACCGTCCTTGCGCTTTATATGCCTAAGTAATTATAGCAGGAACGTGTGATTGAACGTGAAATAGGTACCTATACCAAATGGCACGGACTAGATATAAGATAATAGTACCTAAGTACCTACTGACGTTTCTATGGCTCCGTTATATTAGTGTTGAGCACCCCAACCCAAGTTCCGCTTTACTTATTTTAAATCGATACTTTTTCTCGTAATTATGTATACCTAAATAATAATTATGTTAATTTATTTTTGAAATATTCTTTACCTTGCAGAGCTTTTATGAAGGAACGAGTTTAGATACAGTGTGTACAACTCGAGGACGTTTCCCAAACAATGCGATTCCAGAATGCCGAGGATATACCATGTGCTTGATGGGAGCAAGCGGCTATGCGAAATTTGACCTTCAGTGCCCTGAAAACTCTACCTACAGTCATATAGACAACCAATGCACTAATATTACAAATTACCAATGCTTACCTGACTACACGTGCACTCAAGAAGGCAATTTTGTCAACCCATCCAGTGAAAACTGCACCTCCTACATAGCTTGTGTGAAAGATTTACGAGATATTACAACAGCAAGACTTATTTCCTGCCAATCCAACGAAGTTTTCAGTCCCACAGAATCTATATGCGTTAATGAAACTTTATTTATGTGTAATTTCAATACTGAATCACCCAAAGTTCTTCAGGTGTCCGGCGATCAGTTCCCTAGCATTTCGAGAAATTTTTCTCTCAACAGTGGCGCTTGCGATAATATGCTGAGTGCAATATTAATCTTCATTGCTGTATTGATAGTTTTGAAATGAAACTTGTTTGATTTTTCGTTGTTTTGTTTTTTGTGCCTTCTGCTTAGTATGTAAAAAATAAAAATACGCCGAGTTAAAAAATTTAATATCATCTATAATTGTCGACTAAAGTAGTTAATTATTGAAAATTTTTATATAACTTACGTCGTACAAAATAATGATAATAATAACTTTCTTTATTATGGCAACAGAGGCCCATGGTTGTTAGTAAAATACAATCTTAAAAAACTATGTTAGTATTTTATTTCTAGGATAATTTTTACTTTAAAAACATAAAAACATAAAAACAAGATTCCATTTAAGTCACCGAACGAGGACTTTAATAAAGTGTTGCAGGATCGGTGACTCTAATTTACCTGCTATCATCATCAGGATACTGTTTGGGCTTGAACGCAGCCTTGCCAGGAGGGATGCAGTCTTTTTTCTGATGATGGCATAGAAATCATCAGTACGTGCCTCTGCAAACATGCCTGATGCTGAGCAAAATCGCGGCAAGCCCAACAGTATCCTGAATCCATTGTTGTACTGGACTCGCAAAGTATCTATAGCCTTTTGAGTGTAATTAGTCCACAGGCCCCCCGTGTAGCAGGTCTGACAATAAGCTTTGAATAGCGTTATTTTCGCTTCCTTACTACAGCGGGCGAACCTGCGGGCCAACATGTTACACCTTACAGCTAAGGCTCTCCGTTCTCGTTCTATGTCTACCTGGTCTTTAAGATCCTCCGTAACATAGTGACCTAGATATTTGTACTGTGTCACTTGCTTGAGTAAAGTCCCATTAAGAGCAATACTAGGTGTGTATTGGACTTGCTTACGGGGGGCCTTAAAAATCAGGTATTCACTTTTGGCAACATTATACACAAGCCCGTGAGTAGCCGCATACTCCTCGCAGGATTTAAGCAACTCCCTGATCGAGCCGGCCGTGGGACCCAACAACACCATGTCGTCAGCATAGCTAAGATTATTTACGCAGACGCCGTCTATCCAGCAACCGACTGGTTTGCTGCTGAGTTCCACGATCAGCTCGTTCACGTACAAGTTAAAGAGCTTCGGCGAGGTCAACCCCCCCTGCCTCACCCCGCACTCCAACCTGTACGGTTCAGAGAGCTCCTTACCCCACCTGACATTATTCAACTGGTTTGCATACCAAAACCGCATAATACTGAGCACCTCCGGCTGTACGCCCGCACGTTCCATCTTTTCCCACAGCACATCATATGACACTAAGTCGAAGGCTTTGGAGAGATCAAGAAAACAGGCATACACCGGCGTTTTCCGGCCAGTATAGTATTGGACAGTCTGTTTCAGGCTTAATATCGCGGTTTCTGTAGAGAGTCCCGGTCGAAACCCAAACTGTGCATCATGAAATTGAAGCGTCTCGCCAAGTTTCCTGTCCAACAGACTATCCAACACTTTTGCAATTATGGTAGCAAGCGAAATAGGCCTATAATCGGACTGGTTGGAAATGTCACCGGTCTTGTTTTTTACAATGGGGACCACTAAAGTCCTCATCATGTCACCAGGGATATACGAGTGACTAACGCAGAGCGAATAAAACATCGACAATACTCTAGGCAGATGAGTGCCCGCGTATTTCAGATGTTCAACGCTGAGGTTGTCATGTCCAGGTGATTTTCCTCTGGTCATTCTATTTATTATTTCAGCAACTTGCTTACCCGAAAAACGTAATAGCTCCCTGTCACGACATACCTCAGCATCGAGCACCCTCCTCGACATCCCTAATGGCGATGAGACCCTAAAGTGATCCCTAAACAAGTTCGCGATATCTTGTTGCGTGGCACAGCCCGAAACGGTCAATGGTAAGCTCGGTCGAACATTCAGTTTATTAGTTGACTTCCAGAACTTAGTAAAATTTTTAGTGGCCCTGAGTGAGGCGATGATGTCCATTTTATAATGATGAATGTATTCTTTCCTTATTTATTTCTCAAACCTACTCTAATAATACTTGGCGCTTCCTTTTAAATTTACCCTGATGCTAATGTGGCGCCCCCAATTTAATGCATTTCGACGGACACTTTTTATACATATACAGGCAGAGATGTTACACCCCTATTACACTGCACTTATTACAGGGCCCTGTGGTAAGGGTGGGCGTGGACGCTAGTTTTGGCGTCGCTATTACACTGCACTGACTATCGGGCCCTAGCTCAGTCTGAACGAGAAAGTCAAGAGAGTTGTACGTGTATCTTTATGTTAATTATCGTTCACTAGGCACCCATGCTATCGAACTGCTCGACCGATTTTCATGGTTTTTGATTTGTTGTATTTGTTTCCGTCCCGAATAGCAGAATAACTATTAAATACATTGGAAAATTGACGAAAAAATAAAATAAAATAAACATTTTCCCTTGATTTTCCCATACAAAATGTTCATGGGTTTCGTAACTGTCAAACATCAGATTATAGTCTGGAATAACACACGTCAATCATTGCGGACGAAGTCGCGGGCATCAGCTAGTATTAAATATACGGCTATATAAAGAGTTCCCGCAGGAACTAAAAACTTCATTCCACGCGCACGAAGTCGCGGGCATCAGCTAGTAAAATATGAAATCCCTATGCTCTTACATCTTTATTCATGTAATCTGTATGTTCTTTTTCCCATAAATGAGGAATGTCTTTGTACATCTCAATCACATTCATCAAAATTTCTTTTTCCTTTGGACACGACATAATATTGTCAAAATGCTCGCGCGAGCCGGAGAAACACAACTACTGAACAGTACGCTGGTCCTGTGACGACTGAGCTCCTTAACCGCCCTGAATGTTATTACATTACCCTGACTGCAGGGCGCAAAGGCATCTAGGCCGATCGGGACCACCTGATCTCCCAAATTAGGGACCTTGTGGTTGTAGTGTAATCACTACACTGATACAATGTAAGGGTCCCTGTGGAAAGTGCGGTGTAATAGGGGTTTTACTCCTCTACCCTCCATAGTCAAGTGTTCACGCAATAACATAATATACCTGTCTTGTTCTAATAACGTAGCTTTTATTATGTAAGAAAAGTCAAAACATAGTTGTACATTTGTTTTAATAACAAAATGCATCGTTTACACTATAATTGAGTAAACTGCAACATATCCTCTTCTATATATAAAATCAAAGTTCTAACCGAACCTCTTTTTTTAAAATTATTCACTGGCTTTACGGCTCTGCGTTCCAGCCCTTCTGAGCCTAACCGAACCTCATACCGACAGAAAACCGGACTGAATATCCATAAGGAACCGGACCATTCGACACAATGACAGTAAATATAGTATCGGTTCGACATTGCAATTCCTTTTATTTGAACGCAACATCTCTGTTTTTGGAACGCAAATAGAATTCAAATGGCATGTTTTGATTTGAGTTGACACTTGACACTTGACTGTGACATTTTGCACTTGCAACAATAGGGTTAAGTTTTAGTTTTAGTTTTTAAACATATTTAATAATCAAAATATATACGCTAATTGTTTATTAAGTACAACTATTATAAAACAGTATTAATAAAGTATACTAAAGTTATTTTAAAATGTATTCCAACATCGTGGTATCGAGGTAAGTTTCTTCTAATAATAAACACTTTAAAAAATTACTTTTTTTATTATTGTTACCTTCTGGTCTTAATCCAACCGTGTTTAATACTAGTCAAGTAGTATGTCGTGTTGCTCAATCGGTTTTGATCTCAATTCCAGCAGTACTAGGCTGTCTAAATGCTTTCGAACGATTAAAAGTTTTGCCGCTATCCACAGATGAACTATTACAATTCTACCTTATTTAGGGAGATAATTAAGCTTTTTGATAACAGACAGTGGTCTCGACTGGCGTGTTTCTGCCGTTATGTGTCTACAATAGAGGCACAGACACTTCCACAGGGTGGGAAGTCAAGTGATGGAATATCGCCACCGCCGCGCATTCCCAGAGGTCCTACTGATATCTTGCAAGCTTTAGCCGCTACCGTTGGCACAGACCCTACTGCAGCACATTACAAGTATATTTCTACCTAAATTTTTCTTTATCTTTATAATTTCCTCAGCTATTCTTGGGTGAAATTACTATAAATGCTTTTTTGTGGTGGTTTACTTTGTAGAAAAAATCTTTATGGAAATTGGTATTGGAACACAAGAAGAAAGTCCTATGTAAATAAATAACCAATAATTCAAATTATAGCCAAAATTCATAGTAAGACTGTCTTAATTTGGACTTATTTTAATGTGCATTAACAATAATAAATATAATCATCTGTATCAATATTCAATATATCACATCTGGCGAATGTGCCTGTTTGCGAAAGAGTGAACAGCCACATTTGCCTCGCGAGCTCCCATGTGTATTACTGTGCAATCTGTTCTGCCATTCCTCCTGCACTGGCCATGATCCACCCTAGAGCTGCCTATGTGCAGTCAAAGAGCAACCTTACAACTGAGGGGCATCAGGGAAGCAATTGGAACTACATTATGCTAGTCTAGAGTGAGAGGCGCACAAACAGTTCTAATACCAGCATGCATGTGGCGCACCCTAATACCTCCTCCTTTATTCTTATCACCATTTCAATGTTTAAAGCGAAAAATATGTTATGATACAACATAGAGAGCGTATGTTTCAGATATCATGATGATCCATATTTAATACCCCAATCCAATTACCGTAAGAGAGCATATGCCCTGTCAGCTGAAGCTGGAAGGAAAGCAGCAGCTTGGATAAGAGATGAGCATGCAGAACTGTTCACTATGAGAGAATGGGACCCTCCTATGAAGATGAAAACACCTTACTTTAATGCGGACCCACAGATTGAGGCATTTGCCCCTAAACCTATTTATAATGATGAAAGTAAGGTATGAGTTCAAATTTTTCTATAGTACATGAATTACCATCCAGTAGTACATAAGTACGAATTTCCTTTTCAAAATAGTCATAAACACAAGTTCTCTTGATTGTCCTTTAAGCACCACACATCTTTGGCGATGGATGGTTTTTATGACCTGCCTGATTCATGTTACATTTACCGTACTGTTTTACATAAATGATTTATTTTAATACATAAATTAGGCATTTAAACACTTAGGTATGTTTATAAAACAATAAAATATGTTGAGCAAAAATAAACATCAATGTGTCAAATCGATTAAAACTTCTTCATAAAGAAAGTTGATTGTTATCAAAAATCAAATCAGTAAAGCATTAGATCATTATTGACTTGAGCTGCCAAAAGTAAAATAATTGATTGAACAGAGAATAGCTCTTTTTAAGTAGGAAATCAGATTATTGCCCATACTGCACAAGATTTTAACGTGAGTTAAGATAAGTCAACACCATCTATCAGCGATGTACATAAGCTTTCTTAACAAATTCTTCCTCACTAATAAGAGAAATTACTGTACAGGTCTCGGCCGTAATAGCAATTCACAGCCTCTTTTACATAAAAAGGCCTTGCCTCATTCTTCTAATACTACTCAGCAGTTAATTGCTTTATTTCCGGCCTGGACAGTAATGTACTATTTAATTTTTGTGGAACCAACTGATTATTATAAGTTGTGGATTTAATTACTTTTAGGTCACAGAAGAAGACCTGAGATACACCATACAAAATGCACTTCTAGAAGATGCTATAAAGGTGTTTGAGCTTCTAGGAGGAGTGGACAATTTGAATGATGAGTTGAAGCTGTCTCTATTGCAATTATTGTGCTTTTATAATGAGAAGGAGCCAGTTTCCATGGAGTGGGTGGAGGAAAGGTGGTTTTCTGCGGCTACAAGAGAAAGACAGGCTGCTACTTGGAGGTACGTTTTGTATCTAACAAAATATATCCACCCACTGAGGTTTTATATAAAAACTGTGGAAACATCTGATAAAAGTTATTTAATTATTGTGAAGTTTTTTGTGCATCTATTCAACAATTCCTTTCTATATGAGATATTAATTAACTTTTATGTTTTAGGCTAGGTGGTCTTGCTGACAAAATCTTCACAGCGATGGAACCCAAAACCTCTGAAGCATACTGTGCTATTATACAAGGGATGGCTAAATATTATCAAGTAAGATACTAAGAATTCAAAATTCAAATGATTTTTATTTAAATAAACTTTTACAAGTACTTTTGAATCGTCGAGTGAATCTAGTTCTGGTTCGGAATGCCATTCCTACCGAGAAGAACCAGCAAGAAACTCACCGATTGCTTTTTAAAAAAAAAAATTACAATTTCATTAATTTGTAGAATACACAATTAACAGCTGTCCTTAGCATTGCTGGAGCGAGTCAAATCAATGCTCCTTTGTCATTTACGTAATCTTCAACAGAGTAATAAGATTTTTCAGGAGCATACTTTTAATGGACTTCTTAAACTTGTGTAGAGGCAAGTTTAAGATAGGTTGTGGACTTTTGTTACAAAATAGAATTCTCATTCCCACGAACGACCTTCGGACATTCTTGAGGCGAAGTGATGGAGTCACGAGCTTATGGCGGCCTCTAGTTTGCCTATCATGCAGTTTTCATTACTTACTATAGTTTCTGTTACAAATCTACACTATATTAATTTTTGTAGTTGGTTATTTTATTGTTTTATTATTTTTACTTTGTTTTTTCTTATTTTATGCAATGCAACAGAAATAAAATACGAAAGAGTAGCTACATTATTTTTATAGTAAAAGAAGATGATGCCCCCGGGATCAAAAGTACAGGATTTTGATGAAATTTGGCACAGGGATAGTTTGTATCCCGGGGAAGGACATCGGCTACTTTTTATCCCTGAAAATCATGGAGTTCCCCCGTGAATAAAAAAAACTTAATCTATCATCTATTTTATAATATTAATATGGATTATAAAGGACAAATTACCGATTCTCTCATAACATTTATTTGCAGGCTGAACGAGCTCACGCCTTAGCACGAGAGGCGAGAGAACAAGGCATACAGCTCTCTACCAGCGTTTATAACTCCTTGTTAGGTTGCGTTGGCTTCTTGAAGGAAGGGGTCACGCTACGTATCGAGGCGCTAAAAGGTTTACTGAGAGAAATGAACGAACAGGTAACTTTCATATTTTTTTTTTCATCCACTACAAGTTATCCCTTGACTGCAATCTCACCTGATAGTAACTGATGATGAATGTGAGAATATCAAATGCATTCTAAATAAATAAATCAAAATCAAATATTTTTTATTCATGTAGACTTTTTACAAGTGAAGAATATTTAAATGAATCTACTACTGGTTGCCGTTGGAATGCTGTTCCATCGAGAAGATCCAGCAAAAAATCAATTGGTCAATTTGGGAATTTATAATTTCTGAATTTTCTCTGGTCTGGCCTGGTGGGAGGTTTCGGCCGTGGCTAGTTACCACCCTACTGGCAAAGACGTGCGCCTAGCGATTAAGCGTTCCGGACTCTGTTACGATGCCGTGTAGAAACCGATTAGGGGTATTGGTTTAATATAACTGCCATACCCCTAACAGTTTAGCCAGCTATCATCTAGACTGCATCATCACTTACCATGAGGTGAGATCGCAGTCAAGGGCTAACTTGTAGTGGATAAAAAAAATATTGGCAGTCATAGGGACTGCCGATAGAAGTGAAAACGAATATATATAAATATAATAAAAATAATTAAAATACTTAAAATATAAAGCTTAAAACTAAGGCATTAAAGTTTAATTACGAATGTACTATATTTATATTTAAGACCTTTTGTCTTCGTAACAACGCGAGGTGTCGGTCACGCGTTTCCATATTTTTACCCCCTACCAAAAAGTGCTCAACACGCCTAAAGAAGTTTTCACGTCAAAAAATTGTGGCTCGTACGGCAGCTTTAGCCGCATTCATCCATTTTGCTTTTCAGGGTCTATCGCCGAATTCCGAGACAGTGAACGCGTGTCTGAGGTCAATATCTTCGTGGGGCGGCGGCAAAGCACTTCAGACCATAGCACTGCAAATAGTAGCCGAGTTCAGACAACTAGGCATCGAACCTACTCTATCCGCGTATTATTACCTGTTGTGCGTGTTTTGTAAGGAACGTAAGTATCCGATAATAATAATTTAATATAAAAAATTCTTTTTAAACAAACGACTTCAAACTTCCGCGCCAACTTTACAACAACAAGCACACGCTATACAGTATTTTTGAAGTCGGTTGAAAACAGTCTAAGGAGATCATCGATATATATGTAGGTACTAGATGGGCCCTATAATAGAAAAAAGTTGGGCGTCCGATTTGTGGTGCATGCCCCTCACCTGTATAAGCCTGTCCTTGTCCCCGCCATAGCGCTGTCCCGCTTTTCAGACTCGATGGCGTTAGTAAAATAGGTCTACAGTCTTAGTTTGACAGGGCCCGTCTATGTAAAGGAGATACGTCTTTTCCTTCCAGTCGTTCGACGTAGACGTCTAGACAGTAACGCTGCAGGGTGACTGGGACGTGACAGAGGAAACTTGCAGAATTTTTGATACAAAATTCTGTCACTCTAATGTCAAATTCACAACTCTCAGTGAGACATTGAGCTGTCTCTCATCCTTCAATATTCTGCGAACATATTATTTGAAGCTCTGCTCAAAATGATAAAATGAAAATGAAATTTATTGGTAAAAATATTCGTCGTTTCACAGTTCTGTCGGGAACCCTAAAGTAAGTTTGAAAAAACGTGCTCCACCCGAGACCTCATCATTGCTTTGTATTAAGCATGATTGTCGTCAAGCCTATCTCGTGATTTGAAAAAAGAATTGGCATTTATAGGGACCGCCGATGCCGACAGAACTTAATAAAAAAATTTATAATAATTAAAATATAAACTTTAAAACTAAGGCATTAAAGTTGAATTACGAATGTAGTATATTTATATTTAGGACCTTTTGTCTTCGTAACAACGTGGTGTCGGTAACGCGAATCCACAAGTTTACCCCCTACCAAAAAGTGCTCAACGCGGCTAAAGAAATTTTCACTTCAAAAATGTGAATTTTTAGGAGGTCCACGTATCGATATCCTCACCGACATTATAGCGGATCTGGAAAAGAGGGAGTCACTAAAAGCCACGCAAGCAACTGACACTAACTTCTTTATCACCGCCATGGGAGTTTGCAGCGATCATTTACAGGTAATTTTGAAAATAATAATTATGGTTCACTTTTCTTAACTGATGAAAAGTTATATAATGAGGCCAATACTGTTGTACACCTTCTCTAAAATAAACTAAAATGACAGCTCTATTGCTATCCCTTTCATAATACTCCCTGCAGAAAGGGGCAGTTAGAGCTGTCATTTTAGTTTTAGTGTAATAAGATTTTTTCATCCCAGAAAATTAAACAATTCCCTAGAGATTTTTAAAACCTAACTCATCATCATCATCTACTTAAATATATAATAATATAATGTCCTCCCGACCGAATTTCGGCCACGGCGGCTTATCTCCAGAGAGATTAGCCATCTGCGCGGGAGATATTATAGAGCACAAGACGTGTGTGTGCATACTCAGGTGCACTCTGTGTTCCTTCACTCTCATAGCCCGATGGGACGAAAATCCGACACGACCGGAGAGAGATCAGGCGCAGGACCGACGGCTTTACGTGCTCTCCGAGGTACGGGGTTGAAACATTGCATTCTTCCTAACTCTGGGCTAGTACTGAGAATTTCTTGTCAGAAAACCCCAATACTTGTTACGGCCCGACCGGGGACTCGAACCCGGGACCTCGCCGCAGTTAATATATACTGCCAAGTTAAAACACATTCTAGCTCAAGATAATCTTATTGTAGGATGTGAACCTAGCAGAGCGAGTCCACGCCCTGCTAATGAAAGATGACAATTATAAACTGGTGGGCGATGCGTACAAAGAGAGCATTTACTACCGGCACCTAGTCACCGTAGCTTGCAAGTAAGTTTTTTTTCTTTTTAATTCACTACAAGTTAGCCCTTGACTGTGATCCCACCTCATGGTAAGTGATGTTGCAATCTAACATGAAAGCGGGCAAACCTATTAGGGATGGAAGTTATATTAAGCCCATATCCCTAAACGGCTTCTATCCGGCATTGTACCGAGACGCTAAATCGCTTGGCTGCACGTCTTTGCCGGTAGGGTGGTAACTAGCCACGGCCGAAGCCTCCCACCAGTTCAGTGTTTGTTAACTGCATAGTTGTGACGTCATCAAATTTCATCGCACTTTTTCTTAAATCAATAGTTTAAAATGATTATCAAACTTAAAACTAACAGAAGATGTGAATTGTAGGTCTTTTGGATGACTCGATTTAATAATCGCCAAGAAATAATTTATTTTCGAAATAGGCATCATCCCCCTATTTAATAATATCTTAAAAGTTTTTTGCATAGAAAATCCTACAGGTAGAGCACCTCTCTTTCGTAGGGAAAAAAGTTTAATTATTTCATTTCTATTTAATTCTTGAAAGTTAGGCTTTGATTCACAAATTATTTTGTGAATATACCACAAATACGTATTATTGTTAAATCTAGAAGTAAACAACGTTGTTATTTGAATTTGTTTAGATACGCCCCATTCGAGAAGACAACAGAGTTATTAGACACATTAGTGCCTAATATTTACGTTCCCGAACCGACTGTAATGGAGGAGGTAAGATCAATAATGTAACTTGCTATATTCGTTTCATATTTTACGTGTTTGATACGTCTATGTTTATAGGTCGAACAAGTTGTTGATAAGATTTAGTTTTTGTAAAGATATTTTATTTTAACGCTATTTTAATGTTAACAGGCGCAGTTTTACAATAAGTACAAAGCACATGTATTTGAATGGGGTACCCACCCCCAGGTACCCATTTACCTACTGTTTTGCTGCATTTTTACAGTCAATATTATTAACTTTATGACAAAGTTATTATAAAGTCATGAATTTCGCCTTTCGGCTTCGCCTTCGCCTGGTGAAATGAGTTCTTACAGCAAGTTAAATAGCCAAGTGGCCACTTTTTTTGATGTTTTTAGTACACAAAAGTAAAACTTGCAGAAGTTGACTTGCTGGTTCTTCTCGGTAGGAATGGCATTCCGAACCAGTGCTAGATTCACTCGAAAATTCAAAGGCACAAGTCTGATTAAATAAAAAAGATTTGAGTTTGAGTTTGCTGCGCGTGTTTACATAGAGCTAAAAGTTGCCTTCTGCAAGAAATTGTCGAAGTTGATGGCCAGTAGACGTTTCGGCCTAAGCTCCGTTAACTTTGTAATATTTTAGAAAATATACAATACGCCACTTTGGCGAATACTTAATACCTACTATAGTCTGTCCGCGTTAAGAAAATAGTGTGTCCTTGTCCCCGCCATAGCGCTGTCCCGCTTTTCAGAATAGATGGCGTTATAATAGGTCCACATTCTTTGTTTGACAGGGCCCGTCTATGTAAATTGAGGTTGTTGCCCCCGACCAATGTTGTCCGACCATAGTGCGATTTATTAATTCGATCATATCAATTTTTAATTCCTCCTAACAGATAATAAGGACATTGGAAGTAGCAGGTGCCGGGGACAGGTTGGCGGAGGCGTGGTCACAACTGGTGGTGTTCGGACACGCTAAGCGGACTAAACTTGTGGAAAAACTGCTGACTGCCTTCTGTAACTGTTACTCATATCAAGGTACCATACATACGCCAAAATAAATCTATACTAATATTATAAATGTGAAAGTGTCTGTCTGTCTGCTACGCTTTCACGGCTCATCCGTTCAACCGGTTTTCAGGAAATTTGGTACAGAGGTGGGAAGGACATAGGCTACTTTTTATTCCGGAAAATTAAAGAGTTCCCGCGGGAATCAAAAAAATCTTAATCCCCGCGGACGAAGTCGCGGGCATCATCTAGTCTTAATATAAAAAAGGAAAAGGTGACTGACTGACAGGACCGAACCACGGGACGGTTAGGACTGGAATTTGGCATACAGATAGCTTTTATGACACAGACATTCGTTAAGAAAAGTTTGAAAATTCAACCCCTATGGGGGTAAAATAGGGGTTTGAAAATTGTATGAAAATACAACTTGACGTTATAGTGTAGCTGCGGGCATTAGCTGGTTCTTAATTTGTAAAGAGAAAACGTCCTGATTCACTGGCTGACTGACTCAACATCGCCCGGCCGAAAACCCTTGAACCATACAAGCAGACTTTTCAGACTCAGATGTTCCTTTTATAATCTAGAAGACAAGAAATAAGGGCGGATTTTTCAAAATTCCCACGGGATCGAAGCCACAGGCGGCCGCTTGGAATAACATAAATCTATCCTGATTTCCAACGTTCCTGATTTACAACAAAGCGAATGATCGAACTGTAAGGAAGCGTCCACTCATAAAGATTGGACCGAATGTTAGCTGTGGGAATTTAAGAAAAACCGGCCTTATATATTAAAGGACCCTCAGTTCACAGCTTTCTAGATCTTAGGGTATGCGCTGAGTGTTCATTAGTCAGCCAATGATCGAGTCAGGACTTTTATTTCCTTTATGGATTGTAGGTTTTCCCATGTCTGTCAGTCACATCAGTGTATGTGGCAAAATTAACTGTCATCAAAACATAAGTGCCTCAAGTGGTATTCTATAAGATATGAATTAAATTGTTCGTAATAATTATTTGTAGAGGACGAAGTAAAAGCAAAGATCCGTAACGCAGCTGCGGACATTTTAAAGTTTGGACAACTTGTGGAAGAACGAGAGGAAAACGAGGATCGCCGCTCACCTACGCCGAAGTATGGAAAAATCAACATATTGTGTTAAGTTATAATTATTATGATATTTATATTATAATATTGTTCGTTTGTTGGTTTATTGGTTTGTTGGTTTGTCCTTCAATCACATCGCAACGGAGCAACGGTTCAACGGGATTTTTGGCATGGATATAGTTGAGGACCTGGAGAGTGAAATAGGCTACCTTTTATCCCGGAAAATTAAGGATTTCCCGCGGGAATCTAAAAAACTTAAACCACGTGGACGAAGTCGCGCGCATCAGCTAGTTTTAGATAAAAAGCTCTTTTTTATTTCTGTTGAATTGTAGTTTTCGATTTCTTTAAATGATCAACACAATTCAAAGTTCATCCCATTCAAGTTATTACTTCTTTTTACTCCATTAAATCTAGCAACACATTTATTTTTTCCAAAAAAGCCTATAATCTGCTCTTGCTAATTATTTTTCGTGCGTAATAATTATCAATGTAGATTTTGTTATATTAATCCATACTAATATTATAAATGCGAAAGTGTGTCTGTCTGTCTGCTACGCTTTCACGGGTCCTCTGTTCAACTGATTTTGATGAAATTTGGTAAGTACCTATAGGGATAGTTGGTATCCCGGGGTAGGACAAAGGCTACTTTTTATCCCGGAAAATTAAAGATTTCCCGCGGGATTCAAAAAACCTTAATCCACGCAGACGAAGTCTCGGGCATCATTTAGTATGTTATATGTTAATTTAAAGTTGAGTATTTTATATTTATGCCCTAATACAAGCGTCGATTTATAGATTATCAGCAACAGCCTTATCAAACATAGCGGAACTATGCTCCGATACCCAAGACAAGCTAGACCCCAACTGGACAACGGTAGAGGACGCGATACAGAAACTTAGAAACGAGCAAGCCACCGGTGTACCCTCAAAACCACAAGTTTTGGCTGACGTCGCACATAAAGCCGCTACTGTTGGAAAACCTGAGTTGGCTGCTGTAAGTTACTTAAAAATAAGGGTGTGTGTGTGCAATTCACACACGGCAGAAGTAAAACTTCAGAAAAGTAGCCTACGAGAGAAGGAGATAAATATAACTTGTATTCTATCTCATTCTCTCGCAGGCTAAATCCTATTATGGTTATATGTGTCTCTTTTTCGTTTCATCGAATTTTCAAATCACAACGATTCTAAAGAAGTTTCACTTCAATAAGATGTAGTAGTGGATATGTGTATGGTTTGCACCTATAATAAGGTGCAAAGCGAGCGCAATGAAACAACCGTCTGCTTTCTTAATTGATTTATTACTGGAAGTGCACCAAGGTATGTTTATACATTACAAGTAGACGATGCCGTTCAAAGAGCAAGGGATATAATAAGAAGCAAATTACCACAAGATCCCGAAACCTTCACAGTTTTAGCTGAAGTTGCACAAAAAGAAAAACCTGGCGATTATTTTAAAAAAAAAAGTTTTTGTGTGAACCTCCGACCAAGGCGCGCATGTAACACTCGTAGCTTTAGCTTTAAGATAAAGTTATCTACTTATACTACTAAACTACTACTTATATTAGAATTCGGGTGATGCCAGCCCTCGCTTCGCTCAGGCACCCTCACCCTCGTCTGAAAAAGTCTTGTTACCCTAGGCACTTAATATACTATTGTCTTTGAGTACGTTGCCTTACAACTTACAAGCATCACATGGGGACATATTATATTGGGCCCCAAAAGTCAGGGCGTTTTGTAAAATATAGTCTGAATTCTGTAAAAAAAAAGCGGGAGGGAGACGGTTGCCATCCTCATGGTCTAAACCTAATACAGCCCTAAAATGCATTGAACTCCCTGAGAATGAGCAAAGTTTTATCTATGTAATACATGTTAGTCAATAAAATCCTTGTAAAAAAACATCTCTTAATTGTAGCGCTAACTAAAAATGAGAAAATCTCGAGTTGAAACAAATTCAGTGATATTATCGATCGAATTCCCGCAATAATCACACGTTTATGGGAATGCCTTTGTTTCCACTTCTATTACCTTACTGATGTAGTACAATCTTTACAGCTAGCCGTTACCTACTTAGCGGAATGTGGTTTCGAAGAGGCGACAGCAGCTAGCATCCAGACTTTAGGCGTAATGCTAAACCGGCCCGATGAAGAAATTGAAACCTTACTCCAAGAACAGAAATCTTCACTATCCACGTCACTGCACCCGTCAGCTTTAGCTGTAGCGCAGGCTTATCATATGTGAGTGTATAAAACTTCAAAGTACCTACATATATTGTGTTCTATCAGTTTTGAGCGTCAATGGCCATACTACCAACGCTTAAAGCAATACTTAAGCAATATTACTCAAAATGACAGTTTGATGTCATGTATAGTACGCGCGCGAGTTGAATGCAGTCGTGGCCTGAGGTGATACATACCTAAGCTCTGCATTCAACTCGCGCGCGAACCTTGACATTCCTAAAATAAGGATTATAATTCTAAAACACGAAAGTCAACAATAAAGAAACAATATGGCTTGGTGCTGGCAGTATAGCCCTGAATTCTATTCTGATATTCCAATTTAAAAAAAAAACTTTAGTCACTGAATCCACAAGCAACACAAAATCATGTTTTGTGGCTTTCCTTACAAGAACCAGAGATAGATTATAGTCTGGAATAGCACATAGGCTACTTATACGTATTTTTGGTTCCCGCGGGAACCAAAAATCCTCAATCCACGCGGACGAAGTCGCGGGCATTAGCTAATAATATAAATGTGAAAGTTTGGATGGATCTATGTTTTTTACTCAATCACGTCAAAACTGCTGAACGTATCTGGATGAAATTTGGCTCTGATATAGATTATAGTTTGGAATAACACATAGGGTACTTTTTATCCCGGAAAGTTAAAGAGTTCCTGCGAGAACCAAAACCTCAATCCACGCAGACGAAGGCGCGGGCTTCAGCTAGTATTTTATGAAATGATAAATTATACGATATGTGCACAACATAATTAACAACATACCTATAAATACTTATTGGCGTAACTCTGTCTGGTTGCAATCGTTTTTCAGCAGCTAGTTTATCATGTAACTTATCAATTATCTTGTCACTATATCCACGAATATTAACAAATAAGTACATGTTGCCCGTCAATATTATCGGATCAGAATTGAGATAAATCATACAGAATTACTGATAATACCTATTAGAATGATACAGAGACCTTGGAGGAAGATCAATACCAATGTCAAGAATCTATACATCGATATCTTGGATGAAATAAACACATTGACATCTAAAGCGGGACTAAGATGAATTTTAAAAATAAACTTAGCTGTATACCAAATTACCAACCGACTATATCGGAAAAAACACTTGTGGTGTCGTACTACAAAAATGTATAATATATTTTTCATCCCACCATCTCGGAAAGAGTATTTTTAATCTTCGATATCTGAATGCAAAAGCCGTTATTATCCTCTTGAGGATAAAGTAAATTGAATTTAGAACATCGTGTGCACGTTAGTAAATATCACTCGTCTATGAAGTTTGTGATTTCAAAACATCATTAAAACCTATTTACTTCTACCTCTATGGTGCCGAATTTCCATACAACCGTTCTTAATTTGTTAAAAACTCACACTCGTAACCTTCTGTTCTTGGTGTACTTTTTTAATTTGCTTTGCGCGCACCATTTTCTTTCACGTCAGAATCCTTCGCTTGCTTGGTCATCAAAATTGAGCACGCGGTTAAAAAACAACTTTTCACTCTTGTATAACTATTATGCATTGCATTGCAATAGTATCTAGGGGTGAAATTTCTGAAAATAGTATAGTAGGAATTACCACTACGATAGTGGTAACTTACTTGCAAAACTCAAGTTTCTACGCCCAGCGGTTTTATCTGAACGTTGATGTGCCAGACCCGTTGTGCTACGTGAGCGATGATTATGAGGATGAGCCAGTTACTCAGTTTCTCGTTATGCCGCGACCAAGCGGGCCTACGTTTCTTATAGATCCCGACTGAATTTTGTCAATATCTTTACTTAGTGGATGACTACTTTACAGACAGCAAGGCAATGCACAATAGGGATGATGACAACTCAATCAAATCAGCAACTCTTTATCAAACTTAAAAACGCACTTTTAGTATGGAAGTTGTATGAAATTCACAGTTGTGACGTCATAAAATTTCGACGCACTTTTCTTCTTTAGTCTATAATATTTTAAAATGGTTATCAACTTAAAACTAACCGAAGATGTGAATTTTAGGTCTTTTGGAAGACCCTCTATTTAATAATCAGTTAGAAATAATATATATTTGATATAGTCTTCATCCCTATTTCCAAGTTTCTAGACCCATGAGTAGTGTAAGCCTATACGATTGTGCCAATCAGTGTCCATCATTTTGTACGTGAAAATCAAGGCGCAGATAGATATAAAGCACTTCTTATTGCACTAGTAGAAATAACGCTTCTATTTTGCAGAGCCAAATCTGGAGCGCAGTTACATGAATCCTCGGAGTCCTCGACGAGTTCCGGGAGCGACAGCGAATCATCGTCCGACGATGAATAGTCATTAAGTTAGTAGTATTAATTATTATTACTTACTATTAATAAATTGCATTTAGATATACATATTTTGCTTTATTATTCTTATCTTAATATAAGTTACAATCATTGCGATTCGCTGAATTTATAGTATTTTTTTTATTGCGATATCAGTTGATGGTAAGTGATGATACAGTCTAAGATGGTAGCGGGCATGGCAGTTATAATTAACCCATACCCCTAATCGGCTTCTACAGGAATCGTACCGGAACGCTAAATCGCTTGGCGGCATGTCTTTGCCGGTAGAGTGGTAACTAATCACGGCCGAAGCCTCCCACCAGTGCCAGAACAGGGAAAATTCAGAAATTATAAATTCCCAAATTGATCCTGCCGGGGATCGAACCCGGGACCTCTACACGTTAAGACAACAGCGCTCAATACTGCGCCAGGGAGGCCATCAAAGTATCCTTAGAAGAGTCTCAGGCATTCGGGTGATTGCAATCGTCACATTAATCAGCAGTCACAATTAGGCGTGTTAACATTATAATAGAACATTTGCTTGCAATTTTATATAACAGTTATTGCCTTGACTGAATGTACAGCTACTATAAATGTAAGTCTTAAACGTTCGAAATCTCGATAAGTACCTACGCACAGTATGCCTTTAATAAACCATTTTGCAATTCTAGAATGGGATAAAAATCTTTAAACTCCTCTTCCAGGTAAATGAATCTTTACGGACTTACAAACAGTTCAAATATTTTATCTAGTTACACTTACGAGTAACATCATACTAATATTATGAATGCGTAAGTGTGTTTATTTGTTGGTTTTTCCGTCAAGCACGCCGCAACGGAGCAACGGATCGATGTGATTTTGGGCGTGGGTGTAGTTGAGGACCTGGAAAGTGACATTGGCTACTTTTTATCCCGGAAAATTAAGGAGTTCCCGCGGGATTATAAAAACTTAAACTACGCGGATGAAGTCGCGGGCATCAACTAATTATTCATAAAGCGAAGTATTCAAAGACAAAGAATTATACCGCAATTACCACGAACAATATGCGTATGTAAATAGTTCGTTCGTTCGAATTGCAAAGGAAACGGTGACATAGTGTGCCAATGACATGGAACCATTTCTCCAAAAGGTGTTAAAAATGTTAATTGGTCGTGACATGCAAAGTTTTCAAGAAAACAAGTGTCTCCGTCAGTTGTCCACAGGTCGTCTCTCAAAAGCCTTGACTTTGATTTTAAACTTAACATGTTTAACTACGGTTTAATTTCCGGAATATTCATTGTAAGTAATCGAACTAGACCTATTCATTTTTTATATCAATTATGAAGTGTTAGGCCTATTGCGCATTACAAGAAAAATTCTTGTGGCTTGTCTAGAAATGATATATTTTGTATGCGTGTGTCTTATAAGACATGATTTCTTGTAATATGTATGGTCTCACAAAACAACCATTGCGACTGATTTTCCTATAAGACATTTCTAGACAAGGCACAAGAAATTTTCTTATAATGTGCAATAGGGCTTAGAATAACTGTCCTAACGGTATTTTTGTATACTTTTCCAGCTGAATACAGTGATTAACAATAACTCAGTGTTGGCAATATTCACCAGTAGAAATGTTGATTGTGGCAGTTACGGTTTTATTTGCGACGGAGCTTCAAGATTGAGGCTATGTGAGGGTGGCAAAATTCTCGGTCCGGCGTTCATTTGCCCAGCCAATACTATCTGCAATGAGGAGTCGGCTGACGTCTGTGAAAACACTATAAACTACATCGATCCTTCGCTCACCAGGGATCTACGTTGCTACCGCAGTGAGAGAATAGCTGACACGAGCGTTCCCAATTGCAAAGGATACATCCTGTGCATTCCTAACAAGAACCGCTTTCAAGGAATCAAGTTCAAGTGCTCTGGAAACACGATTTTCAACGGATACACGCGTACATGTACCGCGCCTGAAAAGTACAAGTGTCCTTTGGGCAATTCAACTAGAACAAAAGTGCAATACTTCGGCCAAGCTAATAGAAGAGCAGATACCGATCGCGGGGAAGTTTCTCATAGTCCTAATTCGAATGGTCAAGGTCTAAGACCCATAGATTGTAAAAGCTACAGATTTACAGTGACACAAGACGACAGCCCTCCTCGGGCGACTTACTTCTGTCCGTCGAGACCCGTTAGAGGAGAGTCCACTGTACGATGCACGGTATTCTCAAACAATTTCTGCATAACTTTGGAAAGAGATGACCACGATCAATTTATCCAAAATTCGGGCGCGGCGTACCGGACACCTCGATAGTTTTTGTTGCAACAATCAATCGATTCTATAGTTATCTGTCCACAAATATTTACAACTAGCTGATGCCCGCGACTTCGTCCGCGTGGAGTAAGTTTTTTAATACCCACGGAACGGAACTCTTTAATCGTCCGGGATAAAAAGCCCATTTCACTCTCCAGGTCCTCAACTATACCCATGCAAAAAATCACGTCGATCAGTTGCTCTGTTGCGGCGTCATTGAAGAACAAACCAACAAACAAACACACTTTCGCATTTATTATATTAGTATGATATTGGATATAATCGGAGCTATCCTTGTAGATTAGTTTATTTAAGTTAGATTTTATTTTATTGTCTAAAGTGTAAATAAGACTGAATTAAAATGGTAACTCAAATTAGTTATTATTATTAATTAGTACTATAATTTAACAACAAATAATTTAACAAATTTTTATTAAAAAGTAGATACATGTAATCAACTTATTTTGTAAGCCTAATAAGAATTATTTAATAAATAACAATTAATAAACAACTACTGCAATAATTTCTAAATTTGTTCTTAACATTCGTAACTTTCTTCGTCAACACATTTACTCATTTCACTGTCAAAAACTTCGTCGGAATCACACTTCTTAATTTTTCGACGAAACTTCGATTCCCCAGTTTTTGTACATTGGTAATATTTTCTGCAATCATCTGGATACAGAAACTTGCCTTCCTTCTTACATTCCAAATCCTTTTTTCGTTTTTTTGAATCCTTCTCTTCTTTAGATCTACTTTCGATGGTGCTTTTCTCTCCAACTGTCTTTGAACTCTCTTCATTAGACACATCGATGTCAAAGGCAGATAGGGATTCATTAAATGTGTCTAAAATGCATTTCAGTTTTGATTTATCTAGGTGATATCCTTTCTGACATTGAAATTTAAATCTTATGTATCCTTTTACTTTCTTAGCACAAATATAATAAAACTTATCTGACAAGATATCGACGAACCTTCCTTCTGATGTACACTGAAATTGATTGTTCCTGATACAATGTGAAAGATTCCTAGTGCACTGTTTCAAAATTTCACTGAAAACTGTATTGTTAGGACATTTTCCAATAATTGGTTCATCTCTTCCTGTGCATATGTAGAAATTTTGACAGTAATTTTTGTCGGAATATTTACCACGTTGGCGACTGTCACAGTTGAATTTAAATTTCGTTCTCTCGATCTCGTAGTCACTAGGTAAATTATTTACTTTAACTGCTGATATTTTATTTATGTTTACTTTTCTCTTATCTTCATTTGCGTGCACAGGATTGGTTAAACTTTGTTTTTTATCAGCGTTTATAACAAAATGTAATTGCATGTCACCTATTCTTGTTTTATTTGGTACATTTTTATAACTACTATTTTGGTCATGTCTTGTTAAATTTTCAACATTAATGCTTAAGTTATTGAAATTTACATCACTTTTATTAACAGGGTCCAAGGTTTGGTTCTGCTTTTTCTCAGTAATTTTTAATTCAATATTTTTTACATTAGCATTATATAAGTTTGCATTGGTATTCACTACTACACTGTTGTTAATTTGTTTTGTAAAATTATATATATTATTGCTTTTGTGATATTGCGGTGATTCATTGGTAATAATGGATGTATTTTGCAAGTGCTTACTCTTTACACTCTTTAATATCTTATCTTGTACATATAATCCGCCGGACATGGCAGAGTCCGTCGTAAATTTTTCTTTGGTCGTATTAATATCTTTAGTAATATTTTTGCTTAAAGTTGGGGTTAAAATGAAGGTATTTTCAGTTGTGAGTGAACCTATATCTAATGTAGTATCGCTTGCAAATATTTTGTTTGTGTCTTTACTAACTAGTTGCTCCAATTCAACTACTTTCGTACCTTTTAATGTGTTTGATTTAGTTGAGGAATTCACATTCTTATAATATGATGTCGCTGTATGGACGGGTTTTTCATTCGTTACAAATATTTGTGAACTATCCTTAGGAACATTAGTTAACGTGAAGACATTTTCTTTTGTGTAATATTTATGCTCGAACTCCATTGATGTGATGTTTGATGGCAAATAGGCATCAGCAAATGAACCGCTACCTGTTACTAGAGTTGATATTACAGTATTCAGATCAAACGAATCGATGACTGAAATTACTGGTGTTGATGAATCAATATGATCGGGTATATTATTTTTGTAGCTATAGTTTTCAGTTACAGTGTTTTTAGCACTGGTGCCGCTGTAAATATCGTCAGATCCACTACTATATCTATCGTTTATTAGAGCACTGGGATTTAGATATGTCCCTAAAGTGTTCATAGATGTATTTTCATTTAGCAGCGTCGTCTTTAGAATGTCTGCTTCAGTTAAATGGCTACTTTCTCCTGTTCCATCTCTTATGTATGAGTGAGTAGTGATTATGTTATCATAGACGTTATTAACAGTACTTGGCCGATTTTGATATTCTGTAGGTGTAATTTCATTACCAACGGTTAAGTTAAAGATTGGTTCTAATGCTGAAAAGTTTAAAACCGTATCATTTATAGTAATCCTTGGTTGTGTCGCTGTTGTTGCTGTAAGATTTCCATTAATTGTAAGATTGATGGTGTGCTCTGTGTTGTGCTCTGCTGTGTATTTAGTATTCGATTTACTCGTAGAAGTAGATAAATTTAATGGATGAGATGAACCATACATCATGTTGCTATCACTGTCATTTTCCTTTAATCTGTTATTAAACTGTTCTGTTGAATTATCATTATGTTTTGAAAAATGTAGAGACACAGAAGAAGATACGCTGTCAAAATTAGTATTTTTTTCATTTTGTTGTATCTCAAAGTTTCGCGTACTTCCATGTTCATCTTCTGTGTCATCAAGTGTTTCGGTTACTATGTTTTGAGAAGTTGAGTTATTCTGTATAGTTTCATCAATTGTAGAAAATATTGGAAGTTGAACTTTTGTCGCGTCAATGTGCGGTTCCGTATTGACTTCATAATATGATTCAGTGATATCTGATAATAAACTTGTCTTAATTATTTCTAAAATGGAAGGACTCCCAGTAGTCACTGGTGGAGATAAATCACTTGTTCCTGTCATTTTAAATTCTTCTACCGTGTCGTTTAAGGAACCGATAAAACTTTCTGCAACATTTTCAGCCTTAGCTGTTGATTTAAATACTGCAATTTGTGGTAAAGATGACGTTATTTCATCGATGATATTTTCGTATGTACCGTTTTCATGCATTAAAAAATCTTCTTTTGTATTATTAGAAATTTTCTTCGCAACATTTAAATGTAATTTGTTATCATTGACTGTAGTTGTTGAAAAATTCACGTCATATGAAATATAGTTAACAGTCAAATCAATAGCTAATGTGGGTTGTAATGTAGTTTCTAGTGGTTCGTTGTTAATTAGATCACTAATTGCATGACTCTCACTTTTCTGTGGAGATATGTCACTTTTTTCCTTTGTTAAAATTGTATCTGCTGTATTCTTTAAAACTATGTTTACAGCTGTCGTATGTAATTCTTTGTCGTATCCAACGGTAGATGGTAAATCGGAAACTGATTTAGTGGATGAATCGTTTTCATAGATTGAGAACTCATCTACCTGAAAATTTTTATTCGTGACAGTTGTATAAGTATCGCTCACGGTTCCCATAGTTGGTGTTCGAGACTTTGTATCTCTCTCTGGCGTATTATTTAGAGCATTTGTTTCAGAAGAATCTGATCTAGTTGTCAAATTAATATCAGTCGATGAGTTTGCAATATTTTCACGCATTAAATTATTTTCATTGATCGTAACGTCTAATTTAGTAGTAGATGTACCATCTGTATCATGGATTATATTTTCGTTAACAATCGGAGCTTTGGTGTACAAGACGTTTGCTTGTGTGTTTGTTTGATCCAAATCAGTTACAGTAGTTAATTTTGTTATATCTGATGATGTCACTTTTTCAGCATTAAGAGAAACTACGCTCCCGACCGGTGAAGATAGGTTATTCTGTTCATTTATCGAAAAGACCTGTAAAGTGTCCCTTAAAACTACATTTTCTGTAGTCGTAGAATTGAATTCCATCTGAATTGGAGAGGAAGTTGAAATTTCATCAATCCTATTTATGTTCATGACATTTTCATTCAAATAATAACTATCTAACCTGCTATCAGAAGTTTTTGTCACATCATATGTATACATTAGGTTTGTGCTTGCTGCAGTTTCTATTGGAAAATTATTATCTCTCACTGTAGAGTACTGTTCAGTACTTGCTGAGTAAGAATCAGATGTAACATTAAAATTAATTTCAATGTTTTGAGTATTTATAAGACTCTCGTTAATCATAGGAGCAGTTAATGTAGTTGTTGTGAAAGATGGATTTACTTCATTATTCGTAATAAATGTCTCATTTTTAGTACCTATACCAGTAACCGTAGCATTTGTATACAGTTCGTTTGTAGTTGTTGCAATTTCTGTTGGAGTATTCGTATCACTCACTGTCGAAAACTGTTCAAAACTTTTTGAATAAGAATCGGAAGTATCACTCAAATAAATTTCAATGTTAGGAGTATTCACAAGACCCTCGGTAATCATGGAAGCAGATAAGGTAGTTATTGTGAAATGTGGATTTACGTTATTATTCGTAATCAATGTCTTATTTTCAGTACCTGCACCATTAACATTAGCATTTGTATACATTTCGTTTATAGTTGTTGCAGTTTCTGTTGGAGAATTCTTATAACTCACTGTCGAATACTGTTCAGTGCTTGTTGAAAAAAAATCGGAAGTATCACTCAAAAAAATTTCAATGTTAGGAGTATTTACAAGACCCTCGGTAATCATGGCAGCAGATAAGGTAGTTGTTGTGAAATGTGGATTTACTATATTATTCGTATTCAATGTCTTATTTTCGGTACCTGTAGCATTAACATCAGAATTTGTATACATTTCGTTTATAGTTGTTGCAGTTTCTGTTGGAGAATTCTTATCACTCACTGTAGAATACTGTTCAGTACTTGTGGAATAAGAATCGGAAGTATCACTCAAATAAATTTCAATGTTAGGAGTATTTACAAGACCCTCGGTAATCATGGGAGCAGATAAGGTAGTTGTTGTGAAATGTGGATTTACTTTATAATTCGTAATCAATGTCTTATTTTCAGTACCTATACCATTAACATTAGCATTTGTATACATTTCTTTTGTAGTTGTTGCAGTTTCTATTGGAGAATTCTTATAACTCACTGTCGAATACTGTTCAGTGCTTGTTGAAAAAGAATCGGAAGTATCACTCAAATAAATTTCAATATTAGGAGTATTTACAAGACCCTCGCTAATCATGGGAGCAGATAAGGTAGTTGTTGTGAAATGTGGATTTACTATATTATTCGTATTCAATGTCTTATTTTCGGTACCTGTAGCATTAACATCAGAATTTGTATACATTTCGTTTATAGTTGTTGCAATTTCTGTTGAAGAATTCTTATCACTCACTGTAGAATACTGTTCAGTACTTGTGGAATAAGAATCAGAAGTAACAGACAAATTAATTTCAATGTTTGGAGTATTTTGAAGACTCTCGGTAACCATGGGAGCAGATGAGGTAGTTGTTGTGAAATGTATATTTACTTTATTATTCGTAATGAAAGTCTCATTTTCAGTACCAGTTTTTTCTTTAGTTTCTGTTGTGAGTGAGCTTTTTAAACCTAAATCATCAGTTTTCAATGGGACCGACGATATAGTTGTGGCAAAATCGTCACTTCCTTCGATATTCTGTGGTGTTGTTGCAACTTGCTCAAGCAAAGAAATTGATGTATCAAAATCAGTAACTTCGTAGTTTTTGGTAGCTTCTTCTGCAATTTTTAACCTGAAATCATTTGACTTAAGTGGAAAAGATAATGTGGTTGATATTTTATCTGCATCAGGAAATGCTGTTCTAAAAGATTTATGATCATTCGAGATCTCACTTTTAGTGCCTGAATAGTTTTCAGTTGTTAATGCTGCTGTTAAATTATATTTTTTTAAACTATCGGTTATCACAGAATTTAACAAATTAGTTGATTTGAAATCTGCGTCGTCTTTCGTATTTGTGGATGTTGTCATAGTGTCGAATGCATCCAACCATATCTTACTTTCAGTAGTTGAGTTATTTCCTATAGTTACTGATGCAAATGAAGTGTTTGCGCTTATATTATGTCCACTTAGATCATTAGTTTCGTCAGTTATTGTCAATGAAGTCATATAACTATTGGGTATTGAATTTGTAGATTTAGAATTATTACTTTCACTTAAATCACTTGCTGTCGTTTTATGTAAAATAAATTCGCTTTCTGTAGTAATTTCGTTTATAACTTCATTCACAACTATATAATCAACTATTTCAACTGTTTCAGTACCTGCTGCTGTCGATACTATTTCAGGTGACGCTATCGTATTGTTTTCCAACCATTCTACACTTTTCTCGTTATTATTTATAGGAGATAATGTAATAACATCAAGAAGTTCCCAAGGAGATGTTACTGTAGTTTCGAAAAGTTCGTTCGTTACATCACTCTGTCTAGCCAATGGGGCCGAAGTGGTCGGTATTTCACATTCATAATAATTACTATCTGTGCATACTGTGCTTGGCGGACAAGGTATAAGGAAGTCATCGACTGTTTTTGAGACCCCTCCAAAATCCACGCATATTTTAAAATGTGTTGAATTAATGCAGTGGAAAGCTTTCCCTTTACAGTCTACGTTCGCTGTCACTATCCCAGGCACCAAGATAAGAGCCGTTGTCTGTAAAAAAATATTCAGTTAATCCGGAGGTTAAACAATAATGTTATAAAATGATATTAATCCTATCCATCAGCCTGTGAACGCATGAAAGCTATAGGCTATTCAGAGATCGTGACACCAAACACTGTCCTCCGCATTCATAATCCACGTAAGTAAGTCCCTTCACCTTCTCGAGATCAGCGGTGTAGCGATATGATCCTGCACTGCGCGTTCGCAGCCGAGTACAGTCTTGGCGAAATTATGGTGAAATATCCAGAACACGTACAATAAATAAATGTATGAACATATTTATTGCACGTATACTCGTATTATGGATATTTATTCAATAAAATGTCGCCCTAACTATTCCTTATGGACTTAAATGTTACGTCAGGAAATAGTTCGACGAATATTAAACGGCCAAGCAATACCTTTTAACCAAGAAGTAGACTTGCTAGGGACAGGGCTTATATATAGAGTTACATGTTATTTAATATTATTAATTTGGTACACAGTAAAGAGCATTTAGAACTATATACTTTGAACTTGAGACAGACTCCGTGGGTTATGATGCGCAGCACAAAGAGGAGCTCAACTTCGGGCTTGGCTCTAATAGAGATCTCATAACTTTTTACAGTGAAAGCATTAAGCACTTGTGAGTCTTGGCAACCAATTACATGAAATGTTTTTGGTGGGATACTCGTATTCTGGATATTTATTCAATTTACGTACCAATAAGGCGTTAATAAAATCACTTTGTTTACTGGATGCCATGATCACATTTCGGTCAAATCGGCATGTGCCGATAGAGTTAGGAACGCAAATATTATGGCATGTGTCGAAACCATGGAGTTAAGAACGTCTTACTGATGGTCGAAACACACTTGTTATTTCACTGATTGTTTTGTGTAGAGTAAAGAGATTCACTTCATCACAGATAATTTGTACAGTCCCTGAAGACATTTGTTAGCACTAAAACAACTCATTATATTTTCTGTCTTAAATGATAAACAATGTTTCCAAACATCCTATTTTTGCAGGACAAAATGTAAAAAATATTTAAGGTGCTTTTTTTTATACACACTGATGGAAATTATATCTGACCAAAATACCTTAATTGATTTTGATATCATTTATAGCTCCACCAACTTAACTGACCCGGTGGCTAAAATTGGAACTAATTTGTATGCCTGGTTAGTTTTTGTTTTTATTTTATTTTTAAAATATACTAGCGACGCTGTCACCGGGTTAGTTAAGTTTGTTGGTCTATAGTTATACATACTTACTCTCTTCTTCGCTTCACTTTATTTTATTTGTCTACAATCATATCCAGATGTTATTAGGATAGTTAAAATCTTTTTCCCTCTTATCGTTACAGTCACTCGAGAGAAAATGATAGAATTCTAACTGTCATCCTATTAATATCATCCTAGATATCCTAGATATTACTGCCCCACGGTTCACATCGGCTGACATCAGCTCACGGATTTATTTAATTTTTTTAATAGATCTTAATATATATAATCTGGATAAGATAGTACCTACTTCCCCACGGTTCACATCAGCTGATATCCTTTGACATCTCACGGTTTTTTTAGGGTTCCGTACCTCAAAAGGAAAAAAACGGAATTCTTATAGGATCACTTTGTTGTCCGTCCGTCTGTCTGTCAAGACCCTTATCAGGAACGCATGGAGGTATCAAGCTGAAATTCATATCATATACTCAGGTATACTGTCCCTTGTGAACCTGTCCTGTGAAAAAATCAAACTTCTAAGCGAAGCAACGTCTTATAGCACAGATAAGTACAGTATACAGTACAGAAAGTATAGTTACATCATGTAATGAAAATATTTTTTATAATTTTAACTTGCTTTTACGGAACCCTCGGTGCGCGAGTCCGACTCGCACTTGGCCGGTTTTTTAATTCTTTAATACTGTAAGTAATACGTTCTAATTACTTATTCCATTTATTAATAGTGGCCACCCTACACCTAGATAACTGATGATGATGACTATTATCAAGATACTATACAAATACCTGTGACACCTTATTTCCTGTCGTGTTGACTGCGTCTTGGTACCTGCCTCCTGCTAACTGTAGTGTCTCATTTATTTGTCTAACTATAAGATAGTGACAGACATAAAACATCGATACGTATTTATTGTTTAATGCAGTAAAATATGTAATTTCCCTATTATATTTAGCAGACATTTGCAGTATTTTCTTTAGAAGTTTTATATTTTCCTAAACTAGAATTTACTAGAATCCGTCCAAGATTTTCGTACTAAGTCCAATTTCGTACTAAGCCTATACCTTTAGGTTTTAGCCTTTGTTAATAATTATTTTTTAGTTGGCACATTTTGGTATCAAACTTATACTTTTATTAATATTTATATACTATATGATGAGTAAACTTAGGTGCAATAAGTGTGTATTTATCATTATAAATATACATAAGTACTTCGAAGTGCTAGTAGATAAGTTAGTTTAAATGAGCGACAGTTTTTATAATAACTATATTGATATTTCTTCTGCAACAATAATTATTAAATCTAGAAAATAGCTCCAAGCACCATACAAATATTGACATCCTACGGTTTTACCCCACTAGCTGGAATTCATCCAGTTAAGTAGGTAAATATTTGAATATGTTGTAATCTGATCAAAACAAGATAGTAGTACTTATGTATGTTGTTATTTTTACACACCCACACTTTATATTGTAAGTACAGTGTTTGTTACTCTTTCACAACAGAACTGCAAACGAATGGTAAAATTAGCAATTAATTTGTTGGAAACAGTATCCGCTTCTACAATAAGCTCCCAGAAGACATGTTGAAGATGTCTCTGAATAAGTTCAAAGTTAATGTAAAACGTAAACTTATTGAAAAATCTTATTACCATGTAAAGGATTACCTAAATGACAAGGAAGCTTGGCTATAATTTGCTCTAATTGCTCTGATAGTTCCTTAATTAAGAGGATTTGTGAGATGGTGATAATAAAAAAAAACCTCGGCTGAGTTTGTTGTGGGCTCTTCTCCGACCAGGGCGCGTTTGGAACCCTATAAGTGAGTAATTTTCGTCAACACCTACGTCGTACCTACAGTGTACCTATATTGAATAAATGATTTGATTGATTGTATGTTAATGAAATTTGGCATAGGGAGCTTTACATCTTACCATCATACGTGATACGATTCGTTTTTCTTTTCTTTTATTACCTACATCTTAAGTATTCTTATCTTAATATCTTTATTGCATCTAGATCATATCAGCTGATCGATGTTCACATGTTCTTATCCAATATCTTTGCATACAATGATTTGTTAATATAATCAAACCAAATGTATTATTTCTAAAAAATATATTTTTGTCATAAATTATTATAGTAAAGTTATACAGACTAAGTAATTAGTACATATTATGATTACAATATTTAAGCATAAAATATAATGTTTCATAATATCACAACCATAATGTCTTCGATTATAAAGAACAGATAAATATTTAAATTATCAAATGTAAAAATAAGTCATAAACAATTTTATACTTCTACCATACCTTTACTACTGTTTTAATCATACTTTTGCGGGTCTAAAGTCAGTCTTCATGCCCTAGGGCCGCAATCTAGTCGATCGATCGCCCAACTAGTTGACCAACCCCATGCTGTAAATATGCACAACAGAGTCTAGGATCCAGACTGGTCGACCAAACGATCGTACCATTTGACATAAAAGTTTTTAAACCAAGGAGTATGTGTACCTGCATAAACACTGGCAGCATGAAAAGCAAAAAGTTTGAATATCAAAGCAGCGGCGCCAAAGCGCGAAATAAAAACAAATGACAAATTATTCCACATCTACAATCTATCTATACACGCCGGCATATTTAGCGGAACATAAAAAAAAGGTTTGATATCAGTATCATATAAGGTTGCTGGCTGGTTTATACGTCATTTAATTTAAAAAGAAATATTTTCAAATTAAGAAAACAACTGAACATCACATTTTATGCAATTGTTTTAATTTTATTCAAATACACCTTATCTGGAGCGAACTTCGAGTATTTCTTCCTTCTGAGTTTGATTTAAAATTTCATTGAAGTACTGTTTTTGGTTAGTTTTTTTTAATCGCGTATCTTTCTGGAGTTGATGACTGAATTATGCCTGACTTAGCCCCAACGGAGATTGCCAGGGCACTCGAAATGCGAAGAAATGGTCAAACCTACAGAGTGATATCCAGAGATCTTCGTCGACCAGTTTCAACGATCCATCGCAGTATCCAACGGTTCAGGGAGACCGGTACTTATGTGAGAAGAGCAGGACATATATCAGAGAATTTTTAGAAGAAAATGTCGCACCGTTTGCCCCATACATCGGTGACGATTTTGTTTTTATGCAGGATAATGCTCGGCCGCATACCGCTCGGGTAACTCAAGCTTATCTTAATGATATGAATATCACTGTTATGGAGTGGCCGGCGAGATCACCGGATATGAACCCAATAGAGCACGTTAGGGACTTGCTGAAAAGAAAAGTTAAGTCCAGAATTCCAGCTCCTGCCAACGTGGGTGAACTGCGAATCGCCGTAGTTGAGGAATGGCGGAGACTATCCCAGGAGACCATCGATAACATCATTCTCAGTATGCCTAGACGGGTAGAAACTTTAATAAGAGCACGTGGAGGAAATACGCGATATTAATCACCATTTTTCTAATTTAATTAATTGTTATTTAAATATTAAATTTCACTTTTCCCGGTTACATGAAAAGTGCAAAAATGTACCATTTTTCACAAATAGCCTTTACTCGCAAAATCTGTTCTTAATGTGATCTCATTTTAAGTAAAACAAATGAAACTTTAAATAACAAAAGAAGTGTAGTAAGTAGATTTTAAAATAAAACCATATTTTTTTAATTATGGACCTTTTTTTTATGTTCCGCTAAATATGCCGGCGAGTTTACGTATTTTGTTACAAATTGTTACAAATTCAATAAAAAGTGGTCCTAAATATTGCAAAATGTCATCATTTAGTGACTCAGACGAAAGCGAATACGAGCAAACAATGAAACTCGACGCGGAAAGAATTGTTGGTGAATTATTGCCGGATAAATCAAAGCAGATTTACTTAAAAACATATGAAAATTTCATACAATGGAGAAATCATAAAGGCGTAAAAAGTATCTCTGAACCAGTGCTCCTCTGTTATTTCGAAGAATTAACAAAAACCAAGAAATCATCCAGCCTGTGGAGCATTTTTTCAATGCTGAAAGCGACCATCGATGTAAAACACAATATTTCTATCAAGAAATACACAACTGACTCTATCGAACGTGAACATTCACTTTTAATTTGTCTTTTCTTTTTATTATTTACTAGACCTATGTATCCTACTTACTATGATTTGCAATAAATATCTAACCGTTACAGTTTGTTTTACTGTTATGGTAGAAGTATAAAGTAGAGTATACACCACCGGGATAAAGCAGTTTTTTTCTTGGGCGCTTGAATCCCTCACTGCACTCAGGACTCAATCTTAATTCCCTCCCTTTGGTCGGGAATTAACTTATAACACCCTCGCTGCGCTCGGGAGTTAAATTTGGAGTCCTTCGTTACGTTCAGGATTCAATGTAGCGCCCGTGACATAAAACAGTGCTTTATCCCCTTGGTGTATAATCTACTATTTAGTCATCGTTCCGAAAAAATAATTCAGTCATAGAGAGAAGTAGAATATCAAGGTTTTTAAAAAAGTATTAAAACGTCCATTTTCGTCTCAAACTTAACGTCCGCACTTTGGTTTTATAAATCGACACACCAGCTATTATAATCCATATAAATGACACCACAGCTGTCAAAAAGCCCAATATGAACATAGTGAACTGAAGTCCATTGTCTTGTTCTACCGCGAACGATACGCCCACAACAAATACGACCAAAAGCGTGGCTGAAAGGGTTTCTAAAGTGCTGTGAAGTTTTGGCCATTTCCGTGCACCGACAAACTCTTGAACTGTAGATTCCCAGCACGAAGTTATCGCCCCGTATCCAAAGCCGGCTATGACGCAGCCGATTGCAAACGAATCATGGTTATTAGCTTCTGCTAACACTGAAAAAATACGTAAAAGTTGATCAAATTCGGAAGTTACATATAAAGATACTAGCTGATGCCCGCGACTACGTCCGCGTGGATTGAGGTCTTTTGGTTCCCGCGGGAACTTCTTAGTTTTCCTGCTGCTGGTTCTTCTCGGTAGGAACGGCATTTCGAACCAGTGGTAGATTCATTTGACTATTCATAAGAACTTGTAAAAAGTCTATTTGAATAAAAATCATTTGAGTTTGAGTTTCCGGGATAAAAAGTAGCCTATGTGTTATTCCAGACTAAAATCTATCTCTGTGCCAGTTTCATCCAGATCCGTTCAGCCGTTCGGGCGTGATTGAGTAACAAACATCCATCCATACATCCATCCATCCAAACTTTCGCATTTATAATACTAGATGATTCCCGCGACTACGTCCGCGTGGATTAAGGTTTTTTGATTCTCGCGGGAACTCCTTATTTTCCGGGATAAAAAGCCTATATCCTTCCCCGGGATATAACCTACCTCTGTACCAAATTTCAGCAAAATCGGTCAAAAAGATGGGCCGTGAAAGCGTAGCAGACAGACAGACAGACACACTTTCGCATTTATAATATTATTAATATGTAATAAGCTATCCTATCTTTCAAGTTGGATCAAACTGCACACGGTGTGCAAATTTAATTTTAAATCGGTTATGTAGTTTCGGAGTCCATTGCGGACAAACAACGTGACACGTGATTTATATATATATTAGATTTATTAGATTAGAAAAATCTAAGCCGGATTATCGATTTATAATCTACTTTTGCAGTCGGGATATTAAACAATTTCAATTGCTTCAATTAAAATACTTTATTTGACCTTCAAAATAACGGTTTGCGTTTCAGTTGAAAATTTAGGTATGTAGGAATTCAGGTCAAGCCTAGTGTCCACATTAGTCACACATTTACAGATAAAAATTGTGTTTTTAGAATTTTATGACTGAGCTAATAGAACCAAGCATTCGCTTAAAAATTATGATTTCTACATTGACCTAATAATACATGTATTATTATGTCAATGGATTTCTATGAATAATCTAAACTAATATTATAAAGAGGAAAGGTTTGTTTGTTTGTTTGTAATGGATAAACTCAAAAACTACTCAACCGATTTTAAAAATTCTCTCACCTATAGAAAGCTACATTATCAGCGAGTAACATAGGCTATATTTAATTTTGAAAAAATTAGAGATCCTTACGAAAATTGCAATAATGTCAACGAAGGCGGAAAAAATCGTCTCTTCTGAGAGCTTACGTGGCGTGCGCTGCCTAAATAGGTAAAATTGCACAAAAACAATGTATGGCGAAATTGTTCCGCTAAAAAGTTATAAAAAAAGTCCACGATAATATATATCTATCCTTTAAGGTTGACTCACAATAACCATTTTTAAGATTTTCAAATTTGGTCTAAAGCTAAACCAATGCTTTACGTGCGAAGGTGTTGTTACCGACACAAATCCTTATCAAAATAAATATATTAGTGATCTCAAGTATTTAATTAAGATAAAAATTGTCCTTTACACCATTTAATTTAGATTCATAAATGAGATATCATAGAAATAATGTAACGTGCAAGGGAAAATGGCGCGACTCCGGCCGGCGCGCTCAGATTAAATAGGTACCTATAATCTAAGGGCTGGCGGCTGTGGCAGGTGTGGTGAGGACGGGGCGTACTCTTACAATGTAATATTAAAGTGCCCACTGCCCACTGGCTACATTGGGTATAGACTATTAGGATTATTAATGCTGCCCGTGCGAAACCGGGGCGGATCGCTAGTATTATAATATAGATATAATAGAGAGTGAAATACTGTATAAAAGATAATGAGTATCGGTACGTACCAAAACAGGCACACGTTGATACAACGAGCCCGAATGTTACCACGTACTTGAAATTTCTCTTTGGCGTTTGTGCCAGCCATGGGGTACATAGCAAGAAACATATCCACGTGAATCCATGCAAAGACATCAAAAAATTTGTCTCGTACATTGCTATTTTCGGCCGAATCTGCAGTCCAATCAATGGCATCAGAACGATTCCCACTGTCATCAAACATAGTTTCGTAAAACTTAATAGTAAGGCTGGATAAAATTTTCCACAAGACAGTGACCTCGTTAATGGTTTGAAAAATGTGTCATTCATATTATACATCAGGTACAACACTCTTCTCCTTATTCTGTAAACTCTGTACGAAGGTATCGACATTTTCCTCTTCATATTTACATAGGCAGCCTGACATCGAAAACTGAATGTGTTCAATAGTTTTTCTGTTTGAATATCTGTTATTGGCGCTATTGTATCATACCTAACTTCCAATTCAGAATATTCCTTATTTTCAACAACATCTCCATTCGATTGAGAATCTCTTCTGACTTGATTTACTATACACTCATCAAAATTATCGCCTATTATACTTAACCTTTTTATAACCAGACTAAAGCGTTTCTTATTTCTATTAATGTTTCTTTCATCGTCACTCTCTTCATCAGTCTCACTCTCTTCGGTCTCTTCAGGAATTTCTGGTAAAATGTCAACCCCGAAAATGTTCCTTCTCTTTTCTTCAGGGCTTGGAGGTGGGGTAATCGTTTCGACTATGTTATCATTATCATAATCCGCATCACCTAATCTATGTAAATTATCATCAGAGGGACTTTTCCAACATTTCTTACTTAAATTGTGCAATTGTAGTTCAGTGCCATAAAGCTGGTCGATTTCATTCTTGTATACCATGAAGGTTTGTGATAACTCTTTGTATCTTGTGAAGAACGCTGATCTTCTAGGATCGTCGACTTTTAGGAGAAGTATGACTGGCAATGTTTGGAGCATGATACCGGCTAATAATATGTAAGAGAAGGTATAGCCGTAATATTCTACGAGGATGAATAAGATATGAGGGAAGAGAGACTGTCCGATTGCTTGCCCCGTGTAGCAGACGCCTCGAACAAGTTCAAGTCTTGTGTCATACGTTTCAAACATAATCGCGTCTACTTGCGCTGATATAAGCGATGATCCCATGCCTGAAAAGATTGCATAATATGAAGTCAATAACAGATGAGAATAGTTATCACTTATCAGGCATCGTACCCGGTCGTTCTAATTTAACAATATTCCAGGGTTATACAGATATCTTGTTTGTCGTCATGAACGATAGGACAATAAAGGCTTGAAGAACGATATGTACCTACATACATAGCCACTAGGTATCAGTAAATAAATATTATTTAACGATGCAAATAGTTTACTTCCAATCCAGAGGGTGGTTGCGCATTAGAATCCTTATCAGCATAGCTTGAATTTTATTGAAGCCCATGATCAATGTGATCCGGTTGTACCTTTAAGGTCTGCATAATAATGCTACTATCTTTTTTTAGCGGGAAAATTGTTGGACAGTATTAGTTTTCACTTGTACAGCTTGTACCAATATCCAACGTACATACCTCCTAAAACACCGTATGCAAGCAGCTGAAAATACAGCGGTACGAACGCGCACACGAAGAGGCCAGTAACTACGGTCAAAAGTCCAAAGGAAGCCATAACTCTGTAACCATTCGAGCCGCCCCATGAGTCCGCCGCTTCTCTGAACCAACATTCTGAAAAACCAGTATAATTGTAAAGTAGGTATTTGAAGTTTGGCACACAATAATGACCTATAGCATTGAATATAGGGGTTTCTTGGCAGGCAGATCATGTTACGCAGTGCGTTTAACAAACTCCAGACAACATTAGGTATAATATTCATGTAATAATTTAATCACCTATTAGTTAAACACAATGATATTTTTTGGTTCTACAAATTGCGTTCATTGCGTTCATATGCGGCATCAAGAGACCCTTTCCTTTAAAGTGCACATTAGGCCGGCCATACACGGACTGCTCGAGCAGTTAGCCAGTGATCAACATACACGGACCGCTCAAGCAGTCATAGTCAACAGCTTGAAGCTACCATTGATAACCGCTGCCAACCGCCCTAAGCAGTCGCAACTGCGCGTGCGGTTCCATGTGTGTGTACGTAGAAGACTGTAGTTCACTATGCAGTCGCAGCTTGAAGCAGTCCAACCTGACTGCTTTAAGCTGTCGGTCTTATACTAAATTAATAGACACACACCATACAATAGATTTTTCCTGAACTAGACTTTGTACGTTCGCGTTGGTTGAAAAGACGACATAAAAGCATATCGATCAAGCTTAGGTGCCCAAATCTCTTTATGATAAAGAAATATCATTGACTGGTGATTGACTGATTTCTATATACTTTTGTTTTTGAGTCTGATTTATACACTCTCCTAATATAAACTTGTCATAAGATTTACTGCAGAGTACAATTATCTTAACTTTTTATATAGGTACTCGATGCACCTATTTAAGAAAATGCACTGTTATCAATATAATATATTTGGTCTAATGATATTATTGATAAGTAAAATACCTACATCTCTATACATCATAGTACCTATGATGTATAGAGATGTAGGTTTTTTTCAGTATAGATTACTGGTTGCACTTGCCCTTCCTTGTCCCAGGAAGCTCTAACTAAGAAATTATTTTCGCAAATATTTTCCCTCCCGAGCGAGACAGAATTATAATATTTTCACACTCTATATTTTCAGAACTACTATATCAAGAGGAATGAGAAATGCTTACGTGTTAAACCGTATGTGAAGACTAATATTGCTGGTGTTGTTAGCCCAAGCCATAGTGGGACGTCATGGTTGGAAAAGTACACCCACAGAACTCCATAAGACAGCACGAGACTTGGCAGGCAGATCTGTAATATGATTTACGAATATTCATGAGGTTACTTTGGTTGTACTCAGTACTTGGACTCAGTAGCGTGCTGGTCATAGAGGCATACAAGCACTGCTTACCCTAGTTGAAATACCTCAATGTGGCATTTCCACTGTGGCCTGAAAGTATAACTTTTCGCTGAATGAGGTTGGGTGTTATATATGTCACCGTAAGATTGTAAAAACCGTTAGATTATAATGCTTATGTAATATTATTTATATAATAGGTATGTGTAAATTATGTATGTACTATTTATTTATGTTTATGTATAATATATATTGTTATCTATATTTACTTATTTTAATTATATGTAATGTTTAAATATATATTGTGTCTAGTATGTTTATATTATTTACTCAACTAATAATAATAACGTGTATTCTATTGTGCCACACTACACATCTCGTTCAATCCTCTCACCAAAGGTTGCCTGGTAGAGATTGCTCAGTAAGCAATAAGGCCGCCTTTGCATACCTAGTTATAGTTAATTTTACTCTGTATTATTTTTCTTTCATGTGTGCAATAAAGTATTTATCTATCTATCTTATCTAACTCACAAAATTGTAAACTGTCGAAAGATTTCTATATAACACATTATTTTTCGGTAGATTGTAATCTGTTAGGTATATTAAACCGATAGAACCTAAGTGCCCGGTACAATGAATATTTCAAAAATTGACACTCAGAACATTGAACGGTTCACAATCTTTCGACCGTTTACAATCTAACGAGATACAAAGCGTTAGATTACAATCTTAGGGTGACATATACATATAGGTAAACTGTCCGCTAGGTGTGATGGACATTTTATATATATTTTTTTTTTATCCACTATAAGTTAGTCCTTGACCACAGTCAAGATCACTATCTCACCTTAATGGTAAGGGAACATGCAGTCTAAGATGGTAGCGGGCTTACCTTTTAGGAATATGAAAATTATATTGAACCCCCCAAACATTTCTTTCGAAAATTAATACTCATGTAGGTATGTAGTTTTATAAGACTTGAAAGTATACGTTTAAATCGCAATTACGTACTTAAGGTTTTGTATCTCCGCAAATCTACGTCGTAAAATCTATTAATTCTTCTTTCTTTCTTCTTTAAATATAAATCATCTCTCGGAAGTCTGTACTACTTGTATGTAATAAGAATAATTGAAAATTTATTACTTACTGTCAATTAACACGTGATTTCAGGCCATAACAAAGAAAGTGAATGAAAAATGAGTTCAAGCTCAAACCAAACCGGTTTCAGCTGCAAACCGGTTTTTAATCAATAGGAAACTTTAAGTTATAACTGTTCAGTAGGTATTTCCAAAATAAAACCGTTTTAAGGCGACTATATTTAGATTAGAGTCATTTGTCACCTATCAGTACTTTATTTGTATGTTGTCTGTCTATCACGATGAAGGTAAAAGTGTCTATAAGTAGGTACTTAACCCTGTAACATCGTGATACCGCGGAGTTGCGCAGAGATAAGATAGGTGACAGACAACCTACTCATAAAATAATTAGTGGTGCATCTAATGATGCTATGAAAATACATAGTAGGTACTTCACATATATGTGAAGTTACTAGTTAGTAGGTACATATATGTAGGTACCTACTAACTAGTAACTATGTAGGCAGTAATTCTATCGTAATAAACTCCACAAGCCCTGAGTAAATTATAGTACCTATTGTAAACATCTATAAATCTATAAACATAATTAATTAATATTAATATTAATCCATACTAATATTATAAATGCGAAAGTGTGTCTGTCTGTCTGGCTTTCACCGCCAAACTGTTCAACCGATTTTGATGAAATTTGGTATAGGGATAGTTTGTATCCCGGGAAATGACATACCACTACAGCCCATTAACATCCCACTGCTGGGCACAGGCCTCCACTCTCATAGGAGAGTGGGAATTAGAGCTTAGACCCACCACGCTGCTCCAATGCGGGTTGGCGGGCTTTAACGACTCATTCATTTGTCATGTTAGTGATAATAACCGGGACCGACGGCTTAACGTGCTCTCCGATGCACGGGAGTGAAACACCGCCAACTTCCTAACTCCGGGCTAGTACTGAGAAAAAACCCAATACTCAATTATGGCCCGACCCGGGACTCGAACCCGGAACCTCGTCGGACTCGAAAATGCCAACCAATAGACCAACGAGGCAGTTCAAAATTCAAAATTCAAAATTCAAATGATTTTTATTCAAATAGACTTTTACAAGTACTTTTGAATCGTCGAGTGAATCTACCACTGGTTCGGAATGCCATTCCTACCGAGAAGAACCAGCAAGAAACTCGGCGGTTGCTCTTTTGAAAAAAATAATATACAATTTCATTAATTTATAGAATACATTAAGTAACAGCTGTCCTTAGCATTGCTGGAGCGAGTCAAATCCATGCTCCTTTGTCATTTACGTAATCTTCAACAGTATAATAAGCTTTTTTCAGGAGCATACTTTTAATGGACTTCTTAAACTTGTGTAAAGGCAAGTTTAAGGTAGGTTGTGGAATTTTGATATAAAATAGAATGCTCATTCCCACGAACGACCTTCGGACCTTTTTGAGGCGGAGCGATGGAGTCACGAGCTTATGGCGGCCTCTAGTTTGCCTATCATGCAGATCGCATATTTTTTTGTATTTTTTTGAGTTGACAGGATTTCTGATTGGCCTGTTCGCACATCTCCGGAGATGTGCGAACAGGCCAATCAGCGCACCGAGGGTTCCGTACAAACCTGTAGTAAGTTTTAAATTAAATGTTTTTTTAAAATATTTGAGTTGATTGAATGAAAGGTAAATTGCGATTTACGATTAATGACGTATTAAAAAAAAACTACTTACTTGATCTCGTTCAAACCAATTTTCGGTGGTAGTTTGCATGGTAATGTACAACATATATTTTTTTTAGTTTTATCATTCTCTTATTTTAGAAGTTACGGGGGGGGGGACACACATTTTACCACTTTGGAAGTGTCTCTCGCGCAAACTATTCAGTTTAGAAAAAAATGATATTACAAACCTCAATATCATTTTTGAAGACCTATCTATAGATACCCCACACCTATGGGTTAGATGAAAAAAAAATTTTTGAGTTTCAGTTCTTAGTATGGGGAACCCCAAAATTTATTGTTTTTTTTTCTATTTTTGTAAGAAAATCTTAATGCGGTTTACAGCATACATCTACTTACCAAGTTTCAACAGTATAGCTCTTATAGTTTCGGAAAAAAGTGGCTGTGACATACGGACGGACAGACAGACAGACAGACAGACATGACGAATCTATAAGGGTTCCGTTTTTGCCAAATTTGGCTACGGAACCCTAACATTTAATTTAAAACTTACTACAGGTTTGTACGGAATCCACTTCAATGGACAGGCACCCTTACCCCTGAGCCGATCTTAGCACAGAGACAGCTTGCATCCAGTAGGGCTAGCATGCGCACTGAACAAGTAAAATTATGTCTACCTGTTATCTCTATTTGTCTACCGAAGCTAACATGTTTACTTGTCTCGTTACGTCAAAAGTAGAGATAAAATTAAATTTCTTATCTGTAGTATTTTTCTCTACGACAGTAGCCGAGTATTTTTTTCTTGTAATATCCTACCGGATTTTGTGCATGTATGTTTGTGGGGTAAACGAGAAATTAGCCCACATCGACAACATCTCTCTCTCTCACTCCATGCCAAATGCCAATGTTGAGGCGGCATTTTGGACCAGCAGTTTGTTAAATAAAAGCCTATAGTAAAACTGGTATCTAATATCTGTTAGAATGCCTATGTATTTAGAATCTAACTCCAATTTAAGAAAGCTACTGCTCAAATATCTTACCATGAATAAATAATAAATAAATGAATAGGTATCTAAACATACCTATCATGCTTACCTACATGTTTTTATGTATTAATAACTAACTATACTTTACAGCAACTACGTATGTACATTGTACATAGATACCTATACCTACATACCTACTCTAGAATATTGCTAAGCATATTACAATGATATACTAGGTACATAGTAGGTACCTACATACTACAAAAAATGATGCGTTACGTGTAAAAATATGGAAAGCACGTTCATCTTACGTGAATCCTTTTATCTCATTCGTCGATGCATGGAGCTTAGAGCTATATTTTTCAGAATTTATAACTCATAACAATACATACGTTTAGAACAACGACCGCGACGAGAACCGGCCATCGCCAAGTCGCGCCTTGCGATCTCTCGTCAACCTCCATTTAGTGGCCTGCCTCCGAGCATTTTTCCAAACATTGTGCAAACATTTTTATACTTCGTAGGTTCTTGGTCACACACTTCACAACAGGCGGATCATTTTCAACACTCCATAACAACTACGGTCGACGAGTCATATCGAAGTAAACGTCTCCGATAGAGCATGACGTCGTATTGACGACTCCATGTATTAGGTACCTATTACATACATCGACAATGTTATCGGAAGACTCGAACTCTTCGCCTTATCTTATCGTGTTATTAATTCGTATTTCGTGGCTATTATAAGTGCCTAGAGCATTCAATAGAAAAACAAGGAAACGAAACAAATGTTACCTATAAATTGCATTATTTAATGCATAAGGACGTGATCCTGTTACTAATTATCTACAATCTTTACGTAATACCTACCAGCTGTACTAACCTATTCTGTTGTAATACCTACCTCATTATGTACCTAAAGGTAGTATTATTTACCTATATAATGAGAGTGTTCGACTGATTAGCCTGATAAGTGATTAGACTTGAAGCATTAAATGCGTCGCTTAAATTCGCTTTAAAAAAATCCGCCAATTGTACGTTTCATATTCCACGGACCACCCTATTTACGAAATCGTGAATGAACAACGGTCCCCCCACGTTGAATGAACAACGGTCTCCCCCTATTTAAAGGTTGAGATTTAAAACAAACCGACCGTTCCCAACTATTTAAATTTAAGCAAGAGGCTCCATGCGTATGAATTATGACCTCAATGAATTTTTAGGCATCGAGAATGGAATGTTCAATCCTTATTTATTAAATTAGGTACCTAAGTAAACCGTAACCGAATATAAAATTACAAAGCCAAAAAATAAATAATCTCGAAAATAACAGCACCCACGGTACATACTGGTAATTATTTTGTTGTATAAAATTGGGTACTCTAAATAATATATTGCTATTTTTCGCCAATGATGTGAGCTATAGTAAAATGTAGGCTCAATAGATCTGGAACCCAGTGGAGTTGTAAAGCCATTTATTTAAAAAAAACTGTCACTGAATTTTTTGCTGTTGTTCTTTGGTGTGTGGCAGAGACAAGTAACATTACCAGGATGGTGTGTGGCGTTTTTTACACGTGACGTTGACAGTTGACACTGACGTATGAAATTGGAAATTGCCAAATGCCAATTGGTAAATGTTGATCAAAGACAAGTTCAGTATAAGTGTTCTGTGGACAAGTTCCAGGGTGTTGATCTTCTCTGCAAGTGCAGATGATTTAATTAAAATTTTGTTTGAAAAGTGCAGATGATTTAATTAAAATTTTGTTTGAATTGTGAATAAACTTTTTAGGGTAATTATTTATATCTTTACATAGAAAAAATATCGACGGTGCATTTTCATTTAATAATCACAAAACTAATGATAGAATAGTAGTACTATTATTTATTAATCAAATAATAGTTTTCGTACTTGGCCCAAGAACCGAAATAATGTCCAACAATCGAGAAATATTAGAAGAATATTCCAAATCTATCAACAAACTAAAAAAAGGAAGCATCGACGCAGGAATAAAGGAAGATGAGTTTGAGGAAATGTATTTTAAAAGCCTAAAAGATTTACAAGACAATGCAAATAATGTTTCAAATAAACACCCAATGTTTTTTAAGAAATTAATACTAGCGCTTTTGTGCCTTACTTTTCTAATATTATTAATTTATAACTTCAAAGCAATATATGGATGTATGGTCTGTAAAATGCAGGATTATATTTACCCTGGTTTGAGGTTGTTGAGGAAATTTACAATTCCATTCATTTCATTATTTCCTGCTTTAACTGGTAAGTACCACTTCATACTATACTATGAATGTCCTTTTCATATCAAATAAGAAGGTATAGATTACATGATGTGAAGTAATTTCATGGGTTGTTGAAACTAATTTATAAAATAATGTATACCTACAATTTTTAAATTAACAAGTCATGTGAACTTACTGCAATCAAATCAAATAAATATTATAAATGCGAAAGTTTGGATGGATGTTTGTTACTCATTCACGCTGCAATGGCTGAACAGATCTGGATGAAATTTGGGACAGAGATAGATTATAGTCTGGAATAGCACATAGGCTAGGAACCAAAAAAACCTCAATTCATGCGGACGTAGTCGCGGGCATCAGCTAGTAAAGATTTAATTAAAAAAAGAGTTGCCTTACTCACCAGTGCATTGTTACTTTTTCTTAATTTCTTTGGGGCTGATTAGATCCTTAGGTCTTCAGGTAGTCCAATCACTACAAATTTTTCCCTTACACTGTATATTGTTATTGCAAGTTTTGGTGTCTTCTTTATGCAGATCTACCGAAATATTTTTCTCTCCGTTAGCACGTCATTTTTGTCTATCATAAGGCATAGACCTACTGAAATATGCTCATAATTTCAGAACTGTACCAAGAAACTTGTTTAATACAAAACCCATACTTCACTGTTGCTGACATGGACTGCTGGCCGTGTAGCACGGTCAACAATGTTGGAGAGGTATTTAATCCACAGCCTGTTCATAAACAACAGAGTGCTCCTTTTATCTACAAGGTATTACCTATCTCTTGCTGTAAAAGTTATGGAAACTTAAAGTAGTTGGCATGTTTTAAATTATTGTGTTATAAGATGTAGAGGGGCCGAAAAAGTAGCAACTTCATACTGCCATTGTTCAATTAAAATAATATGAAGTTAATAATTTGATTTTAACAGCTACAAGTATAAAGTTGTAATAATATAACAGCAACAAGACATGAAAGTTATAATTTTGCTAAATAACTTTTTAAATTATATAAAAACACAAGTGCCTTCATTCATGTGGTTGTTCGTTAATAGTACATTACTGCCTAGATCAACAATAAAGCAATTCACAACTAAGGACTTCTGAAGTGATTTTAAAAGTACAAGACCACGGAATGTTTCCGTGATCTGTGTACAAGACTATAATTTATAATTTAGGTGTAACATGAGTAACTGCAGTCCCTATTTGAACCCCTTTAAAAATAAACTATTAATTTACTGTATATTATAATTATTTTACCAGTAACATTTTTTTTTTCAGACTGAACAGCAGGAAATAAATGTGGATAAATTGAGGGAATTGTATCACAAACACAAGACCTTGTTTGATAAGGAAAGCCATAAAGTCTTAATTAACAACCAATTTTATTGGACACCAAGAGATGTTTTTGATCCTGAAATATTAAAGGAAAATCTTTACTTTTGGTAAGATGCTTTTTATGAGACTTAATAGACACTAATTGATACGAAATAATATTTATGAAAAACTTAAATTATTTGTGGTGGTTTACCCCCTCTTTATCTTACATTTCACACATACTTAAATAAGCATAAATTTTTTTACCAACATACTGTGCAATATAATATATCAGTCATCAAAAGAAAAAAAAAATCATTCAAATTTGTTATTGTGATACAGGGACTGCTGTACTACTATTTTAACCGACTTCCAAAAAAGGAGGAGGTTCTCATTTCGGCCCGTATTTTTAGGGTTCCGTACCAAAATGGTAAAATGGAACCCTTATGGTGCGACTTTCTCCGTCTGTCTGTCCGTCTGTCCGTCCGTCACACTCGATTATTTCAGTAACTACCGAAGCTATCGACATGAAATTTGGAATAGTTGTGTATATTAGTGGCCCAAAGACACTGGAATTAAAAAAAAATGGAAATTATTTTTGTTCTTATTTAAAAAGGGGGGAAAATCTGAGGGTTGAAATTTAAAAGTGAGATAACTGTACTGTGTGGGGTATCATATGAAAGGGTTTACTTTGTACATTCTAAAACAGATTTTTAATTATTTTTAGTTATGATAGTTTTTGATTTATCGGGGAAAATGTCTAAAAAAATACCGTTCCCCCCCCCCCCCCCTTATCTCCGGAGTTTACCAATCGAAAAATTTGAAATAATTATGGTCAATAGGAATTTACGTATATTTTACAGGAAAACTATAGCCAATGCTCTAACTAGCATAGTTTTTTTGATATTAACAATAAACCTCTACAAACAAAGTTAGTCTTGCGGTTCATTAACAAAGGTAATTATTTATTAATAATGGTACGGAACCCTTCGTGCGCGAGTCCGACTCGCACTTGCTCGGTTTTTTTTTTATGTATGTCGGTCCATATCTCCGTGGTTTCTGAACCGACTTCAGTCGTTAGAGGAAGCTCTCGAGGTGGTCCCATAAAAAATTCTGACTCCAAATCCCCAACCCTGACACTAAAAAGTTAAAAATAAAAATTCTTTGCAAAAAACCGACTTCCAACGCCACTGGAAAGTACAAAATAATTTTGATTTCTACCCACTATGTTCAAGTTGGGTGAGTCGGATGCGTCAACTTTGCTTATCCTTGTTTTACCCACCCGACTTCAACATAGTGGGTAGAAATCAAAATTATTTTGTACTTTACAGTGGCGTTTGAAGTCGGTTTTTTGGAAAGAATTTTTATTATAATGTGTTTTTCTCTTTAGGAAGTTCAATGAGTATAATGCAGCAAGAATATTACGGCAAGTTATCCCACGGCCCAAAGTTGTACCCAAATTTGGTCAAAGCACTGAAAGGTTTATCATAATAGACTCAAACCATGATAAAATATTTCATATACCAGATACAGAATGCAACTTCTCTTTTTTGCTCGCACTGAGTGGTTCAAGAATTATTGATTTAAGACCAGCTGAAGAATGCAAACATCAATGTAAAACTTTTAGGATGGAATTAAAACAGTCATATTTATGTAAGTAGGTTTTTATTTTTTTGAAAATGGCTTCCATCATGATTAGTTTGTGATTGTGTGCAAAGATTAAATACCTAAATAAAATTTGCTTAAAAGTGCATAATTTAGTGTAATTATCATGAAAAAAAGGACTGTGGTAGTACTGCTAAATTATTGTAATCCGATAAATTATTTGAAATGGCATCTTTAGGGCAGTATCTCATTAGGACACAGGGGTAGCTCAAGACCATGATGGTGCTACCGGTGGTGAATACTGTGTCTTTTTAATTTCACCAAAGTATAATTCCTTTTAGTATAATTGTAATATTTTAATGGGTAATTTATAATAAATTAATCATTGTAATTTTGCTACAATTTTTTTCCAGTGTGGTATAATTGGTGGTACTGGAGACCCGTGGCCCAACCATCAGGAAATGAAACATTCATAGCACACGTAGGCTCATATTGTTAACATTAACATAATAAAATCTCTTTATATGAAAATACAAATACTTTTATGGAATGTACAAAGCTTTTATTACAAACCGTTATGTACTTTTACTATCACTAATTAATTAATATCCAATTATATTTTATAAAATAAATTAACTAGAAATAAATAAATAAATTCATTCAAACTTTTCTCTTAGCCTCTGCTTAAGTAATACAGGGACTAGTGAGATCAGAGCAAGGAGGGTTAGCACAGTAACTGAGGTCCATGACCAGGCATCGCTGGTTGATGTCAATGTGTGTAGAGTTTGACCAGCCTGAATGGCTACAAATGATGGTGGTGCCACTCCTGAAACCAAGAAAAGATAACATTCTAAATACTACTCAATAATACTTATACTAATACTCACTATTTTAGTGTAGGACATTATAAGAATACAATCACAATCGTAATAGACTGTATAACTACTATAGTTGTAATACTGTTGATAACATCAATAATGCCTTTGTATGGATCTAGATAGTTGATATCCAAGGCTGGCATGATAAAAGTCTTTGCACATGATTCAGGCTCGACACTGACTCCACTCAGACTCAATTCAGAGTAGAGCATGCAAAAGTGAATTTGTGTAGTGTTCCATAGGTAGAATTTTTAGCATTAAATTATTATAAAAAGGCGTGTATGACTCATGGACCTCTTCTTTCCATTAAATATTTAAAAGTTATAAAGCTCACATTTCCATGCTACTTTTTGAGTTGAAGTGAAATTGACATCAAGTCTGTGTAAAGTGCGAAGACCATAATAGCCACCAATAACACAAAATGTTAGTAGTACGTACAGAATCCATTTTTCACTTTCTAAAAGTATAAGGTCATGTTAATAATTTTTCAGTACTTGGGATAACTTGCAGCTCAAAAGTGGTATTCCATAAAAGTTGCCAAGATTCAATGCAACCCAAACTAATATTTTAAAAAATTATAAGCTACTAAATCTACTACTACTGTAGGTAAAGTGTTTACTCACCAATAAACGTCCCCAAAGCGAAAGGTATTAACGGCACTCCAATAACAGGAGCAGACATATTAATAAACCAGTTTGGCAAAAATGGTGTCACTCTCAAGAATATTATATAATTGAGCAAGTTATTTTTATGTTTATTAACAGCTTTTGACCATTGTGCGGCTCTCTCTGGGAAGAATCTTTTGACTAATTTCTTCCCCAGTAAATTAGATAAAAAGAAACATAAACTTGCACCAATAGCAGAACAACAACAAACTAAAATTAATGCTAGATAGAATGAAAACAAAAATCCTGACAGTATACTCAGGAATATTGATCCCGGTATTGCAAATGTTTGCAAACTGAGATATAAGTTATGGAAAATAAAGGCTTGTAAAATAAATATTTCCTTGTTCATGATAATTATGGTAGGTTATTTTATGTTGTGATAATTTGTAAAGTTGTAATTAATTATGATGAAAAGAAATGTCACTTAAATGATGGTAAAGTAAAGCTTACTACATGTAAGACTAATTCTTAAACACTGAACAAAATATTATAATCTTGACCATGCATTTAAATAATAACATGGGTATTGAGATGATAAATCTACCTTTATACAATCATCTTAAAATATGTATTATAAATTAAATGAATGAATGACATACTCACAAACTGCAGAGTGAAAAAGGATACAATATATAAACTAGAAATACTCCCAATAATACTTCATAGAAATATTTGTCCTTGTACCGATCTAAAACAAGACCCAACTGTTTAGCATCCTCTAGATCCCAGGGCAATTTTAAATGCTGCTTTTCATGCCTAAAATTGAACTGTGGTTAGAAATTATCAAGTCATCATCATCTTTATTGCATATCTATACAAATATTATAAATGCAAAAGTTTGGATGGATGGATTTATTATTTTTCTCAATCACACCAGAATGATGTAATGGATCTGGACGAAATTTGGCACAGAGATAGCACATAGGCTAGAGTTCCAGCGGGAAACAAAAAACCTCAATCCATGCAGGCATGAGCTAGTATTTTATATTTTATAGTTAAGGCAGTGTATATTTATGGATAAGACAGTGAAGACTAGTTCGAGTAGGCTACTTAGAATCTATTATGTAAAACCTGCATTCAATCATTGTTAAAATCTCTATAGTTACCATTGATTGAACTTATGAAATTCTTGCTGCAACAATGGATTTTGGCCAATAGCAGAAGGGTGTTAACCAATTAAAGATGATACAATTGCAATTGTGACACAGCAATTATTTTTAAATAAGGCCTTAGACCAGTTTAGCTTTTTGGTTCATAGTTTTGTAAAAGGACTTGTGCCTCAATATTATTGTGCTAATGTGCTTGTGTACATACTTTTGGCATGAAAATATTAACTTTGAATATTAGAATCACTACAAAATACTGCCAAGAGATTTTGTATATTTTGGTGTGAACCTTTGCAAAGTTCTACTTTTTTATGCGAGTTTTTAGCTCATTCATCTTAAACTCATCAGAAAATGCACTAACTTAAGAAAAAATACTAGTAAGTAAATATAACTAATAAACTTACTCTTCAAGTTTCGGAAATTGTTTGTATAGAAGTCCCAATGCTATCAATGATGATATAAAGATTAAGGCTACAAGAATAAGAGATTTGGAAGTTGATAACCCAGTTTTTGAGGCATCTGTAGCTGGTATGTCTGAAAAATAAAACTACAAATAAATTTTAACTCTTAAACAAAACTCCTGAAAATAATAAGTTTAGTAGGATAGCATAGATCTCGTATTAAAGAGTCAACAAGGAATGAAGGCCCTGCCAGGCATTTCCATCCAAAATACTGCCAAGTTGTATGTCTTGCTTATCAAGTTCATAATTACTACTTTTGGTGCAAAGTTAATAAGCCAAACGTAAGTTAATATGGGAAAGTAAAGGATACTAGGGATACTATACTAATATGATCAAGGAAAAGTTATAAAAAATGGAAGTAGGTACTTGGGATGGGATAGTACAATCCAATGCAATCAGTTCTGAGGTTACATTTTCTTGGTTTAATGTTAGACGTGGATGAAACAGAGGGATCTTGAATATCACCTTGAACTAGAGGCTCACGGAATTCACTTCTGCGATTTATTGTGCTCATTTTATACGATCTTGGAGACACAGACCCGTAATAAACTTGCAAAGCCTATAATAAATAGTAAATTAGAACTAAGATCAGACTTTTCAGTCAGTAAATTTTAATTAAAATATTATGAAAACTAATTACAAATTTTGAATTTTTAAAATGACTGAAAGAAAATAGAAAATGACTTTTCACGTCACGCCACAGAGTATAAAAAACAACATTATTAACAGATTTAACGGCTCTGGATTCTATTCCTTCTGAGTAAAAAATACAACACTAAAATAGAGACTTAGCCACAGATTCAGAACACATATACTCCTACACAGAGTACATAATATAAACTGGACCTTTGATTTTATATATAAGAGTATATTATAATCCTTTCCTTTTCTGTTAGTGAAAGTGTAATCATTATTGTCACCAGTATTTGTGATTGGTGTTTCGAGTTAACTCAATCACGTTTTTTTGTATAAAATCAAAGAACTGGACTTATCCCATGGTAGGTACAGTAATCTGTGGCTAGAGCCCAGAGCGGCCATAAGCTTTTCGGCTGGCTCCTAAAACAGCAGGGCAACCGCGTATCTTTTGCATCAATCATTGATACATCGCAATCACCTCCGATTGGCTGAATTTATGGTATTCTTGCTGCGTCAGTGGATTTCGTCCAATAGTGGAAGAGGGTTAACCAATCAAAGGTGATTGCGATGTATCAATGATTGATGCAAAAGATACGCGGTCGCCCTGCTGTTTCCTCATTTGTGATCACTGCGAACCGTAGACAGAGAATCTGGGAACCTGAGATGATTATTGAAAGATATCCGTATCCGTCTCACGAAAGAAGTTCCACGGCAATTATACTCTTTGGCAATCAGTGGTACTAAAGTCTTCTGAATCTTTGAATAACATTTCCATAGTTTAATATTTATGTCACCGCAAGATTGCAAAAACCGTTAGATTGTAATCCAACTAGCGATATTGTAAACTGTCGACGGATTGTGAACCGTTCACTATTGCATTATCAGTTGCATCTCACGTTCCGGCAGTGTTGAGTAAGGTAAACAAATTAGGTAGGCCGTGGTTGCCTCAAGTTCAACCGCCTTCCTGTTGATTCCGATATATACGTACCTATTCATACATACACATCATCGATTCAAAAATCGATCGTAATATCGTATATGTGTCACCGTAAGATTGTAAAAACCGTAAGATTGTAATCTAACGCTTTTTTTTCGATAGATTGTAAATATTCGAAAGATTGTGAACCGTTCAATCACAGTGGTCCGAGTGTCAATTTTTGAAATATTCATTGTATTTACGTTTTCTTGTCTCTTTCTTGCAGGTTAGGTTAGGGTTCGACATAAATGACCAGGTAGTCGGTCGGTTAGGTTTTATCGAGTTTATATATCTAACAGATTACAATCTAACGAAAAATAATGCGTTAAATTGCAATCTGTCGAAAGTTTACAATTTTGCGAGTTAGATTAAAATCTAACGGTTTTTACAATCTTACGGTGACATAACCAAAGCATACAGGTTTCCGAATCTGAATTCCTGATCTGAAAACCTAATACGGAAACCGAACGTTTGCGGCCTACCTAAACCTTTGATTTTATTTAAAAGGAGATTTAAAAACGTCGGCCATCTTGCATTTCAAAATGCACATTTCCGGTAATAATAATAGGTATTAACAATTTAACAAACTCTCTAACACTAAACTGCATTAAACTGTCTTAATTAAACGTGTCTTATATGCTGTATCACAATAGGCATGATGACAGTAACCAAGAATCAATGAAATTATGAATTTATCTAATGAAATAGGATTCATGGATTATAAAAAACGTATTTATTTTTCAATTTCGAGTGAGATTGCTATTTATATTGATAAAATAAAACTATAAAATACAGCAATCCGCCATATTGCATAAAACACAAAGAAGCGAATGACGTCACAATTGTTTGTTTTCGAGCTTTGAAAATCACACTAATGCTTACTGCACACTGCACAGAGTACATTGTTAAAAACAATAGTGACGTCACAACGACGCCATGACACCGCCGAACGTTTTGGCGTGAATTTTAAAATTTAAATTTCAAATGCTAATTTTATCTACCAACCTTTATTTTTCTACTGAAATAAGATATTTTTTCGAAATAGTAGATACTTCCGAACATAATCTGATCATTTTTCAAAATCAGTCATCATGCCTATTCACATTGCCTCGTTAGCTGGTGGTAGGTATGTTCCACTGCGAATGACGAGATCCCGGGTTTGAATCCCGGGTCGGGCCGTAATCCAGTAGATATTTATTTGGTTTTCCTGAAAATAATATTGCTCAGAGCCCGGAGGCCGGAGTTAGGAAGATGGCGGTGCCTCGGGGAGCATGTAACTCTGTCGGTCCTGCGCTTGATCTCTCTCCGATCATGTCGGATTTTTTGTCCTATCAGGCTATGAGAGTAAGGGAATAGAGAGTGTTTGTGCACACATTTGTGCACTATAATTTATCTCCCGCATAGATGGCTAATCTCTGTGGAGATAGGTCGAAATTCGTCATTAGTCGGGAGAACATTATTATCACTCATGTAAAGTTCGAGGTGGTGGATCCAATCAGTGGATTCTAGTGGATTGAGTGCCCAAAAAGACACTCAGCTAATTTCTATTGGAATTTGGTATAGTATTTAAACACTGCATCAATCATTGTTACAATCTCAATAATTATTATTGGCTGATTTTTATGGTATTCTTGCTGCGACAGCGAAATAGTCGTTACACAGCAATCATTTTTAGGGTTCCGTACCAAAATGGTAAAATGGAACCCTTATGGTGCGACTTTCTCTGTCTGTCTGTCCGTCTGTCCGTCTGTCCGTCCGTCACACTCGATTATTTCAGTAACTACCGAAGCTATCGACATAAAATTTGGAATAGTTGTGTATATTAGTGGCCCAATAACACTGGAATTAAAAAAAATTGGAAATTATTTTTGTTCTTATTTAAAAAGGGGGGAAAATCTGAGGGTTGAAATTTAAAAGTGAGATAACTGTACTGTGTGGGGTATCATATGAAAGGGTTTACTTTGTACATTCTAAAACAGATTTTTAATTATTTTTAATTATGATAGTTTTTGATTTATCGGGGAAAATGTCTAAAAAAATACCGTTCCCCCCCCCTTATCTCCGGAGTTTACCAATCGAAAAATTTGAAATAATTATGGTCAATAGGAATTTACGTATATTTTATAGGAAAACTATAGCCAATGCTCTAACTAGCATAGTTTTTTTGATATTAACAATAAACCTCTACAAACAAAGTTAGTCTTGCGGTTCATTAACAAAGGTAATTATTTATTAATAATGGTACGGAACCCTTCGTGCGCGAGTCCAACTCGCACTTGCCCGGTTTTTTTTACGTAATAAGCCCCAGGGATGCCGCTGGTTTCGTCGTTCGATTTGAGTCCGAACGGCGACTCCGGCTCGTCTCGTCGGTTGTTGACTAGTCGACATTCTCTCTGTAGTCGACAGTCGTTCCACAGACGCAATTTAAAGTGATTGTGTTTTCGACGTCTCGCGGCAACGTCTTTAGCGGCTAGCGTCTTTTTATAATAAGAAAGTGTGTAGCTACATAAACATCAAAATGCCTCACACGCATTAATAGAGTGACGTTTTCATAAAAATTATTAACAGGATTAATATCTATGAACTAACGTATCGAAAAATGTGATGTGCCAGTGAAAGCCGGATTTATGTCTCAATTAAGTAGGGATGAGGACCTTTGCGAGACCATTGCAATAGCCAGATCTACATGATTTTAAGCAGTAAGGTAACTAAATACATTTTAATATTATATACGTAACTGTTAGTTTATTGAAACCAGACCTTAATGCTACAGTAAAATTTTGAGGTACGGTCAGCATGTTTTCAACTATATTTTTTAAAATTAATAATTGCCTAAAATTACTTAAGAAAATTAATTTTTTGTTAACACCAAACACAAAAAAGCTAATCTAAAGTGGTACTGTTTAGCTTTATTTTCTGACACACAGGTACTTACTTAGTTCAATTACGCATTTATAAGTAATTTGTAAAGATATATTAACTGTAATTCTAAATGAATTAAATTCACGACTTACGTGAAGTTCTTCTTAAACAAGTCTTGCTAGTTGCTATTCTTAGAACCTGGAAATGTAGGACTGAATTCCAAGACTAGCTAGACTAACGTAATGGAATTTAAATTTAATGGAAAATACCTGCTTGTTCTTCGGAGAATCCCACATAATATATACCTAACGATAATTATTGAGATTCAATTATGATTGTAAGTTAAAAAAACATTTAGGAAGGTAGGTACCTTTTTTGGTAATATACGTACTCTACTTAAATAAAAAAATCCTCAAAGTCTTAGTGGCGTATTAAAAAAATTAAATAGCCCTGGAAGGCTCTTTTTTCAGTAGGTACTGCAAAGATTATGGTCAATTTTGAAGACATAATTTTATTGGAATCCAAATATTGATGCTCTTATATATCAGTCTCGACTCTCGCTTAGTAGGCTTCTGTTTGTTCAGGTAATGCGAGGAGAGATAGCAAAGTTGTGTTTGGTGATCGCTATCCTGGCGCTCGGAGCCGCGGCGGGTGAGGGTGCGTGCGAGCGGGGTCGCACTTGGTGGCACCGCCAGCGAGGCGCCTGCGTGCCCTGCACCCGCTGCGACCCGCGCCGCTCCGTCGTCAAGTTCCCCTGCGAACTGCACCGCGACACCATCTGCCAACCTCTCCAAGAGGTCCGCATCTGGCCGTTCAACACAGAAAAAGACAATGACACCAGTGAACCAGCCAGTGATTACGAGTATTACGAATACTCGGACTATAGCGGTGAAGTGAAAGATGAACTCGAGTGGGACGTACAAACCTCGACATTGACTGTTGCTGTGAGTGGGTGTGTAGTGTTTTTTGTGGTAGTGGTAACGTTGACGCTATACCACGCGAAGCAATGGAGGACGTTGAAATTATCCTTAAAGTCAGGTAAGCTTAGCTGCCAATAATTATCATGTTATTAAACTTTTTCAGCAAAGGTTCTAAGACGTTTGGGTTTTTGATATCTAAACTTTAAAAAGTGAAACGAGCCATCGCAGCACTACACTACAGTCTACAATGCACCTCATATTCTGGGCAGCTAGAATTTTGTCCATTATGAGAAAGTAGACACAAGAAGTTTTTTGTAATATGTAACTAAGTACATGCTATGGAGTTATAGAGCAATAATGGAAAATTCTCCTTTTTTTAAATTACCAAAGAACGAATTTAATTAATTTATTTAATTAAATTCGTGTAGAAACCGAATAGGGGTATGGGTTTAATATAACTGCCATGCCCCTAACAGGTTAGCCCGCTACCATCTTAGACTGCATCATCACTTACCATCAGGTGAGATCGCAGTCAAGGGCTAACTTGTAGTGGATTAAAAAAAATAAAAAAAAAAAAAATAAAAAATAAAAAAACCAAGGGTGAATGGTCTTCAACTGAAATTGCGTGCGTTTATTCCCGTGGGTGGGAACTCTTCAATTTTCCGGGATAAAAATTTGCCTGTAACTTTCATTAAAATCGGTTGAGTAGGTAGTGTGTAAAAGTTGGCCACGGTCCGTGGTTCATGAAGTTAAATCATAATAATATCAACATTGCTGTCGTCATCAATTTTCATAATTTACGTTTGGATGAGGAAAAATACCAGTGAAAAACGCTTTAGCTCATAATAAAGAAAGGAATGAGAGATCTTTCGAGATCATATAAAAATTTTCAATAAATTGTATAGATACACTCTGTATTCATAAATTTAATATATTTTATAGTGAACTAGCGGCCCGTCCCGGCTTCGCACGGGTAGACATAGGTACAGATATTTTTCATAATGGTGCACCCCCTTCTCCCGCACTGCCCCTCTCACGAGAGTTAGTTACTCGATGCGCTGCGTGGCGGCCGCCGCCGGCATGTATTTTTATTTTAATTTCATGATATCTTTTGAATGGAATGTCCGATTTCAATAATTCAAGAAGTAATCATCAGGTATTAAGACAGTCTTGAATATTAAATTATTTATTTGGATAAAAATTTATAAATGGTATGGATAACACGGTCTGATTTTGATCGGCATTTCTATCAATTTGTTAAATGTAAAAAAGTAGTTATAGTGACGTAACTACAATTGTTAGACACATGGTCTCGCGAAGTTTTTTGTAGATATTGATATATTCTATAATATTGTAGAACATTTTTTTGTCCTATCATTAATACTCTTCGCAGCGTATGCGATGAAAGACATTTTATGGCTAATTATTTTACACCTTCGGTTGGTTTTAATAGAAATTTCTAAAGATTTCTATAGTAATCTAGTACTAAATATAGCCTATGTTACTCAGTGATAATCTAGCTTTCTAATGAAAAAAGAATTATTAAAATCGGTCCAGTACTTTTTGAGTTTATTCGTTACATACAAAAATACAAAAATACAAATCTTTCCTCTTTATAATATTAGTGTAGATAACATTATCTTACGTTCAAAAATGAGTACAATTTTATTGAAAGTAATATATTTTCATAGAAAAATCTGGAGGCGTAGTTAATGTTTTTCACTATAAATGAACTACTGCAAACTGTGTATAGACTAAAATATTTCAATGTAAAGTCACAAAACATAGTTATAATTTATACAAGACATGATTATTGATTACGTATGGCTCATGCAAGACTACAGGCTCTAGAGTACCGTCAAATGCCCTAATCTTGCCTGGTGTCCTATGTTTGCCTAAAATAAAGAAAAGGTAATATCTTTTTCAATTTACTAGTCTAGCTATGGAAACTTTGTCAGTTTTTAGAATTATTATCTGGCAACACAAAATTAGTGAAGTTATGTTGGTAACTTGCATAATTTTCAACTGATGTGTGTCAAACGAAACTGCGTCAAGGCGGCTATTCTGAGTTGCGAAAAATCTTTTCCCATATGTCACTAAAATATGTCTATTCATAACTTGTTTTATACTCATTCTATAAAACGTTAATAGTTTGATCATTTGTCATTGATAACGATGGAATTACACGTATATTTACTGAGAAATGTTGGATTAGGCAAAGTTTAGCAACTTTTTCTGAATAAGTGTACAAACATTGCCTAGGCTAGGGTTGACACCCTATGTCACCCAGGGTATCAATTAAAATAATATTATATTGCTTTATGTTTTTGATTGGAAAAGCAAACCTAAAAAAAATTAACTATTATCTACTTAGTCTAGATTTCTTTTTGTTTGAAGGACGATCAAGATGAACAAGCAGTGCAGAAGATTGTATTGATAAATTGTAACGATTTTTTGTTTCTGAAATATGTTTTCTTTGTAGAATAACCTATTTTTATAGATTAACTTTCATAGACTGCATTATGTGACCCTTTCATTTATTCTATTTTGAATGGGTAGGTATGTACAGCTATTATTGAGCGATAAAATCATTCATTATATTGCTGCAATCTTACCTTGATTGTTGTGATGTTGTATTTTTTGTTAAATGGAAGTTAAGATAGGATTAATAAAAAGTTACTATGATAATGTTATAAGATAATCTTAATTGTTACCTACCTACAATTTTTTTAAGTCTGATTTGTTATTATCCTAATAAATACTACTCGCAATGACTAATTAACTGTTAAACCATGCGAGTTTAAAATATAAATACTTGCATAAATAAATATTTTTTTAATATTTTGTGTTATTCATACATTATACTAACGAGACAACCCTACCCATTCATTGCCAATGTATGAAGGTTGTACAAAATTGTGTCCAAACATTGCCTTAATAATTTTACCTACTAAAACACGCCTTAAATTTATCATTGGAAATTGGTTTGTAATATTTAGATATTAAGGTAGATTTTAGATTGTGCCCGATTAAAATCAAATAATTTATTTAGCTGTGAACACATCGGGCAATGTTAGGAATAACAGACTTAACATTGCCTAATTCCTAAAATATATCAAAATTTGCATAAAAAATACGCAAATTGTCTAAAATAAATGTAAATTATAGAATTCTTGAATTACTTAGTCAAAAAAGTGCATACAACGTGCAAATCGTGCAAATTTCAATGTTTTTATTTATGATAAAGTCCAATGATATGAAAATCCGTGAAAACTTAGGGCATTTGACGGTACATATTAAACGAACAGAATAATGCACATTTTTTATTTTATCCATCTTGGTTTTTTAAACTGCATCATATAAACAAGATGCAAGATGTAGAAAAAGCATTAGGACAAGCATTCGTTTCAATAACAGTTTATTTATTCAGGACGCTGATGTACGAACGACCTCCATGTTAACTGCGGACAAGGCTTAGCCACTATCTATAGTATACTTAGCTGTTCATATTATATAGTCAACTCTAACGAAACTGACGACGCTTATTGAATATCAAGAGATACATAGCGATCGATATCTCTGACCTCAACGTTAGATATCTAGTCATATAAATAATCCCTATAACTTTGCATATTTTCTGAGATAAAATACGTAACAGGACTACGATTTTATAGCACAAACGTGAAAGTCGTGAGAACTAATTAAGTTTAATTATTAAGTTTTTTGCGCCAGACTTTATCTTTCTGCGAAAATAGGGCTTCAAAAAGTAACTCAGATTAGGTTTAATGCTCCTAAAACTAAACATCTCGGTGCTACTTTTAATAATTCTCGAATATCTGCCAACTCTAAATTTGTGCGCTATGGCCTCATTTCACATCTCAGTACATTAGATACGAGCAGCAGGACTGTAACTAGGTTTTGGCATCAAAGTTACTATAAGCCAGCGTCCGCGCGGCATAAGTTTTTTAAATTCCCTCGGGTAGTCTTTAATTTTCCGGGATAAAATCCTAGCCTATGTCACTATCCAGGTTCTCAACCATACCTATGCCAAAAATCTGATGGACAAACCAACAAACGAACACACTTTCGCATTTATAATGTTAAGTATGATAACAACAGTTCTAGGTGCACAAATTGGGTGTTACAGAATGTTTACAGTTACATGTTATGTTTACAGCCTTAAAAAGCAGTTAATCAAATAAATATTACCTATCTGGAAAACTGATATCAGTTTAATAGGTAATAGGTTTTCTAAATATCTCTAAATATTTGTTTTTCTAGTAAATCGATATTAGATGCCGTCTTCCGAAACAAGGTTTTATAAAAAAAAATTCGTGCAACTGGATTGTGGTATTTATTTTATGTTTCTCCCAGCCGCCCACTGAAGGCGCCATGAATCAGTATAGCAACGTATAGACTAGCCCACACAAAGATCGAGTGTGCTTTCACACCACATCGTAAATCTAGCTTTGGCGCGGCTCCGTAGACGCCCAGCAACGCAGGCGCAACTCTGCGTAAACAATACGAGTTTGTTTGAACATGTGCGGTACTAATTTTGACCTACGTGGCCGGCTTCGGAACAATAGCTAACGGTGTTTTTGTTTGCGTTGCTTATACCAAAACCAGCGTACAGTAGCAAGCCTCAATGCCCCATTTGTTCTCCGCCTTTGTATCAACCGTTCTAATTGTTAACATTCAAAAAATTATGAGTTCTTGTTTTGAATTTTTTTTTCGCACTATTTACAAAAATGATTAGTAGGCAATTGTTGTTATGCTGACCGTACTTAATAAGTGTCTAAATAGGCATGTCGAAAAAAAACTTAGGTAAAACGAAACTCCTTTATACTTGGATCAATGGTCGATTAATATTCAGGCTGTACCCAAGCATTGGTGTTAAAAGTAGCTGTAAGAATGTATTAAACACGCAATAAACTTTCACTTGACACCATTTTCGTCAGCACGGTGTCTTGACGGCCCTTAGTGTTCCTCATCTAGTAACGGAAATTGCACCAAATATTTCAAAGGAGTAACTACCGTAAGACAGTGCTCAAAAATCACACCGGAAAGTCAAAATTCATAAAACAATCACCTCCAAACTATGATACTTCATATTAAAAATTTTTTTTGAAAACGCAGCTTTAAATAAAAATTCTTTCCAAAAAACCGACTTCCAACGCCACTGAGTACAAAATAATTTTGATTTCTACCCACTATGTTGAAGTCGGGCGAGTCTGATGCGTCAACTTTGCTTATCCTTGTTATACCCGCCCGACTTCAACATAGTGGGTAGAAACCAAAATTATTTTGTACTTTACAGTGGCGTTGGAAGTCGGTTTTTTAGAAATAATTTTTATTTTTAACTTTTTAGTGTCAGGGTTGAGGATTTGGAGTCAGAATTTTTTATGGGACCACCTCAAGAGCTTCCTCTAGACGACTAACGAAAAAATTTTCAAATCGGTTCAGAAACCACGGAGATATGCACCGACAAACATTTAAAAAAAAATACGCGCTGAATTGATAACCTCCTCCTTTTTTGGAAGTCGGTTAAAAAGTTGACAGGATTTAAGCAATACATCGCGATGTAAAGTCCCACAAACTTAACTGACCCGGTCAACGTCGCTAGTTTAAACGAAAAATGAAAAATAAACAGGCTTAAATTCCAGTTTTGGCCACTGGGCCAGATAAGTTAGTGGGACTATAATTTCTAAGCTGTGTTATTTTGTATTTCAGGATTGACAAGTCTTTATTTGTTTCACGCAGATGTACAAGATTTGTCAGCTAAGCTGAAACTGATGGAAGCGGGTATAGAAACACCGGCAGAGCCGGTATCCACCGATCACCACATCTACTGCAATATACACGTCGGCAAAGATGCTTTGTTAGGTAAGGTATGAATATATTTTTACCTAATTATCATTGTTGTAATGCAGCTTTTGCCCACACCGTCATCCTCATGAAATTATGTTTATCTCCTCTCCTTTTTGTCCTCTTGTACAACGATAATATTTTTTTGGGTCTAGCCCAGATAGAAATAGTCTTGAATGTTCAAATCGTTGTGGTCGCCAAGATCGTTTCAGTAGAAGCTATGACATACTTTCGCAGGCATGTATTAATATTTTCTCTCCTACTTCTACGGTTTTCTCGCTATCTAATTCTACTCCTTATACATTGTCTTAGGTAGGTAACCTACAGCTTATTCCCAATACGCTCCCTGTATTAACGCTATACTAATAATAAATATTTATCGCTGCCGGCAACAATGACCTTAGTAACAAAGTTAGTCTTTAATTCTAAAAATAAGCAGACGCGTAAAGTAAATTCATGACGTTGCTCGTACTTGCATGGAGGATGAAAATAAGTTCTCAAAAAGGAATGTCTAAAGGCTTTGACACACAAAGCGGAAAATTGTTTCACACTATCTCTAGAAGTTATACTACATAGTCTGTAGGTGTGTTTCACAGTTTACATACAACAAAAAGAAGTGTGGAAGCCGCACTGCTGCAGTCTCGAGCCATCATTGTCGCAATCAGCAGTTTACACTTTGCACATGCTTTATATTTTCCTTGTATGAATTATCATGTATGATAGATGGTACTCTATTTTTCCGCAAGTTCTGTGTGTCCAAGCCTTGCCATAATGTTAACGTCATCGTACCGAGCTCGTACTTCGTTAGCTAGCAAGCGGGCGGGATTGCGCGCAGGTTAAACACAAGGATTACTGGCGGCATGCCAGTAATTGAATCCAGTTAAACGCCTAAAATAAAGTCGCGTGGGCGCTTGTGTTCTCTCGGATTTACTTTAAGGCTCGTCGCAAACGGGCCTCCGATCACAGCCACCGGTGGCTGTCACGCTACTCATACGTTACTAAATATGTACTCCACTGTAGCGGGTGGCCGGCGGCCGCCACCGACTACACGTATGCGGCGAGTCTATTCAAAAGTATGAAAAATAATGTACCGGTGTGGTCAGTGGCTCGTTTGTGCCTACTCTTAATCTGGGGTCACGCGGGCACCAGAAGAAACTTTTTCTAGGTAGGTAAGTAGGTACATGATGCTCTATAAGTTTTAAATGTTTCAAAAAATAGTCAATTACATGGGCATGTTATTATGATAATATTTATTGTACCTATACCGGCAGAACACCTTTTAGTTAAACAATTTTGTAACAAATGTTTGAGAACGCATTGACACCATAAGGATTATAATAAAAAGTTATCAAAAATAACATTTATGTAAAAACAGTTAAAGCCCTCTCGAATCTCGATTGTACGGATCATATTCCAATTGATTAGAACTGACCACGAGACGTCCATCATCTAGCAATTTAATTCGTTAAGCATAATAAAGTAATTGAGTAGTAACGATATCTATTGTAATGGGTCACTTGCCCACGAAACAAAACACTCACACGAAACAAAGCTTCTTAAGTTTTCGAATGTTTAAAATAAAAATAATAAATAACTCACACATGTAGAAGTATTCATTATTTGAATACTTTAGTGAATGTTTTGCTATACGGTATACCTAATTTAGATTTTTTTTTGCTGACTCTACGACTTGTAAGTCGATTATACTAGAGTGCGATTTCAATGACTCTTAAATTGTGATTAAGTAATGATTTATATAACTATAATATTCTTATATTTTTTTTTCAATTATGATCGTAAACTCATAACCTGGTCTTACTCATTCCTGAAAGTCGTGACTCCTTTCGCACACGATCTATTGGTAGGAGTGCAGAAGGCTCAGGTGTTCATACAACTATGATATTTTTTTAAATCTTAGAATATGCTTAAAATACTTTTTAACTTTACCTAGAGGTAAATATAATAAATAAAGATAGGTATGATAATAAAAAAACCGGCCAAGTGCGAGTCGGACTCGCGCACCGAGGGTTCCGTACAAACCTGTAGGTATATGAGTAAAAGTTATGGTATTTTTATTCCACTTATCTATTTTAATTTCAATTTAATACCTCTACGCGTTTATGCAGAAAGGGGTAGTAAGTTTAAAATTATTAAAAATATTTTTACTATATGTTTGTGGATGTTACGTTACATAGTATGATAGTATAATACCCGAACGACTCTAGAGTCTAGATCTAGAACATCTACTGGGTAACAAAAAAACCGGCCAAGTGCGAGTCAGACTCGCGCACCGAGGGTTCCGTACAAACCTGTAGGTATACAAAGTAAAAGTTATGGTATTTTTATTCCACTTATCTATTTTAATTTCAATTTAATACCTCAACGCGTTCATGTGGAAAGGGGTAGTACCTAAGTTTAAAATTATTAAAAATATTTTTATTATATGATGTAACTAAAATTTTATGTTTTTCGAAGTTTCAAGATTCTGAGTTCACGGGAAGTACCCTGTAGGTTTTGATTCCCTTGCGAGTGTCGAAAATTTGCATAAAAATATTTTTATTATATGATGTAACTAAAAATTTATACTTTTCGCAATTTTCCCTTTATCTTTGCTAGAAGACGTTGCTTCGTACCAAATTTCAAGATTCTGAGTTCACGGGAAGTACCCTGTAGGTTTTGATTCCCTTGCTAGTGTCGAACATTTGAATAAAAATATTTTTATTATATGATGTAACTAATTTTAGTAAATCGCGAAAAGCATAAATTTTTATGCTTTTCGCGATTCTTCCTATATTTGTGCTATAAGACGTTGCTTCGTACCAAATTTCAAGATTCTGAGTTCACGGGAAGTACCCTGTAGGTTTTGATTCCCTTGAGTGTCGAAAATTTGCAGCATAAACGGCTGTATCTTTTGATTGCGTTGGCTTAGAAATTTGATTTTTTCCAAGCTCCAAGGGACAATAGACCTGAGTATTTGATATGAATTTCAGCTTGATACCTCCATGCGTTCAGGCTGAGAAAAAGGGTCTTGACACACAGACGAACGGACAACAAAGTGATCCTATAAGGGTTCCGTTTTTTCCTTTTGAGGTACAGAACCCTAAAAATAATTAAAATAATAATAAAGAATGCCCATGCATTCTCTATTCTATCTATGCCTATGTATTACCTTCGATAGAGACTGCCGTCGGCCGTCGCGGTCTGTGTACCTAGGGCCTTGGAACGGGCAATTTTGCGGGGTCCAGGCCGAGCCCACATGGGGCGAGACAGGGGAGCGTCTATACCGGCGCGTAGCAATATGCAGAACATGCCTTCATTACTTTTTTAGGGTTCCGTACCTCAAAAGGAAAAAAACGGAACCCTTATAGGATCACTTCGTTGTCCGTCCGTCTGTGTGTCAAGACCCTTTTTCTCAGGAACGCATGGCGGTATCAAGCTGAAATTCATATCAAATACTCAGGTCTACTGTCTCTTAGAGCTGTGAAAAAATCAACTTCAAAGCCAACGCAATCAAAGATACAGCCGTTTATGCTGCAAATTTTCGAATTTTCTTGCACTCGCAAGGGACTCAAAACCTACAGACCTACTTGAAAGTTCGAAAAACATAAAATTTTAGTTACATCATATAATAAAAATATTTTTAAAATTTTTAAACTTAGGTACTACCCCTTTCAGCATGAACGCGTTGAGGTATTAAATTGAAATTAAAATAGATAAGTGGAATAAAAATACCATAACTTTTACTTATATACCTACAGGTTTGTACGGAACCCTCGGTGCGCGAGTCTGACTCGCACTTGGCCGGATTTTTTGTTACCCAGTAGATGTTCTAGACTCTAGAGTCGTTCGGGTATTATACTATCACACTATGTAACGTAACATCCACAAACATCACACGTCTCTAAATGCACAGAAATAGGAATCTGCTTTCTAAATGTATATTTACACTGTGCAATAGCTGAGGCTATAACCACAATAATTAAAAACTTTTATACCATCGTCCATCGATCAAACGCACTAGTACCGAAGTCTTGAGTAGAGAAGCGACGCACGTGTGTTCATTTAGTTGTCATTTGTAATGCAAACTTGTCTCTGCGCGGGCGCAGCGCACCGCACCGCTTCCGGCCCGGGGTTTCACTCCGAGCCGCCGGGAAGCCTCTCACTTCCTGCTTCGATTTTTGACAATAAATAACGATAAACAAAACATCGATCGAGGATTTATTGGGTTGTTGAACTGCGCTCTTATTCTAAAAAATTACATCGGCTCCTTAATTTCTCTTTACCGTCATACGGTGCTGTACTAGTAAAGATAAGGTGCCAGTGCTGAACGAATTTTCATTTTGGGTAAAGGGCAGCTGAACTCCAAAGGTTCCTCATACTCATCAGTCATACTAAGTACCTATTAGATACTTAAGGGCACTCGATACGAAACCCAGGCAGATCAGTTAATTGTTAAAAACAGACAAATAACTACCTAATTACTTAACAAAAAATCCCTTTTGGTGTGACGTATTGTATTGTTAAATTATTGTAGCAATGATTTATTTGGTAAAATTAACAAAAATGGTGGGTATACTTATTTTGTTCCCGTCTGTTTTGCAGAAGACCATTCATATAAAAAATAAAAATAAATGACGTGCCGACGACCTTTCGTATTATTCTGACCTGAGTAAGATTAATAATCCAAACACTTTACTATAGTGTTGAGTGAGTAAGGAAAGACTACGAGTGTAAACAAATGCTGTGAAAAGAGAAATATTGGCCAGGTGCTTTTAGAACTTCACAACGGTGTGAGTACTTCACAACGGTGTATCTATGATATCTATCTAGGTATAATAACCAAAAAACAACAATTCCACAGGGGAGATATTATAATATTATCCTATTCCAAACTCGTCATTTTGGAAACACAGAAAACCATTTTTGCATCATTGGGCTACTTATAAAGTTTTATCAGACATTTTTGATTCCCAAGTTACGCATTTTTTTTTCGCCAAATCGCATTATTTAAATTACCTAATTTGTATTAAAACATAAACAGCTACATGTAATTAACGTTACTCCGAAGTCCGTATAGTTATTATTCATCGTGGTGCCTATAGTATGTCGTGGGATAAACCACAGAATGTGCCCAGAGAAATAAGGCGTACCTGAGCGGAGCGAGACCAATCCTAAATCTATGGGCGTACCATCACGTTTTTAGGGTTCCGTACCTCAAAACTGAAAAACGGAACCCTTATAGGATCACTTCGTTGTCCGTCCGTCTGTGTGTCAAGACCCTTTTTCTCAGGAACGCATGGAGGTATCAAGCTGAAATTCATATCACATACTCAAGTCTACGGTTCCTTGGAGCTGTGAAAAAATCAAGCTTCTAAGCCAACGCAATCAAAAGATACAGCCGTTTATGCTGCAAATTTTCGAATTTTCATGCACTCGCAAGGGAATCAAAACCTACAGGGTACTTCCCGTGAACTCAGAATCTTGAAACTTGGTACGAAGCAACGTCTTTTAGCACAGATATAGGAAGAATTGCGAAAAACATACATTTTTAGTAACATCATATAATAAAAATATTTTTATGCAAATTTTCGACACTCGCAAGGGAATCAAAACCTACAGGGTACTTCCTGTGAACTCAGAATCTTGAAACTTGGTACGAAGCAACGTCTTATAGCGCAGATATAGGAAGAATTGCGAAAAACATGAATTTTTAGTTACATCATATAATAAAAATATTTTTAATAATTTTAAAATTACTATCCCTTTCCTCATGAACGCGTAGAGGTATTAAATTGAAATTCATATCAAATACTCAGGTCTATAATACCTTTAAGCTGTAACAAACTACTGTCCCTTGGAGGTGTGAAAAAATCAAACTTCTAAGCCAACGCAATCAAAAGATACAGCCGTTTATGCTGAAAATTTTCGACACTCGCAAGGGAAACAAAACCTACAGGGTACTTCCCGTGAACTCAGAATCTTGAAATTTGGTACGAAGCAACGTCTTATAGCAAATATAAAGGAAAAATTGCGAAAAGCATAAATTTTTAGTTATATCATTTAATAAAAATATTTTTAATAATTAGGGTTCCGTACCTCAAAAGGAAAAAACTTAACCCTTATAGGATCACTTTGTTGTCGGTCCTTCTGTGTGTCAAGACCCTTTTTCTCAGGAACGTATGGATATATCAAGCTGAAATTCATATCAAATACTCAAGTCTATTGCCCCTTGGAGCTGTGAAACAAATCAAACTTCTAAGCCAACACAATCAAAAGATACAGCCGTTTATGCTGCAAATTTCGACACTCGCAAGTGAATTAAAACCTACAGGGTACTTCCCGTGAACTCAAAATCTGGTAAGAAGCAACGTCTTATAGCACAGATAAAGGAAAAATTGCAAAAAGCATTAATTTTTAGTTGCATCATAATATAATAAAAATATTTTTGATAATTTGAAACTTACTACCCCTTTCCGCCTGAACGCGTAGAGGTATTAAATTGAAATTAAAATAGATAAGTGTGATAAAAATACGTTAACTTTTACCTATATACCTAGAGGTTTGTACGGAACCCTCGGTGTGCGAGTGCGACTCGCACTTGGCCGATTTTTTAATATTAGATATGATTATAACTGTGTACTCAGGTACATAAAATATTTGTCCTTTTAAACATTATAAACATTATTTGTACTTAAATAAACTCGCACAATTTTTTCGATCTCCCACTTGCAATTTAGCTGCTTCATTTTCATTGTTTAACATGCAGTTTAGCTGCTGCCTTCAGTTTAACTGTTTCATTTTAATTGTTTATTTTGCAGCTTAGCACTTTTTCATTGTTTGAGATTTTCATTTTCTAATAGATTTCGCTCATCCTAATTGTTGATCCGTAATTACTATGTCCTGTCGCGACTCTGGGAGTCTGGACCCTGAAATCTCAGGGCGTAGTTTACCTACGTCTAAACTCCTATGCATACATGTACCTACCTACATAGGTAACAGGAGCTTGTTTGTTTTAACTCGCTGCATTAATAATAGACACAATGTTTTATGTTTACGAAGAACAGGTAGGTACCTAATAAAGGGTAGTCAATAAAACAAACTTCAGTCATGTCACGTTAAATCGTGACCACTCGCATTGTAGACATCGCATAAGTTGTATTGTGCTGGACAGGCTGGTGCCCGATGATTATATTCGTACTACAGCTTAAGGTAATGTAAACTTATTACCTGTGGCAATTTTGTAGCTTAACTTTTTAGGCAATCATTTATTAAGCACTAGCAGATGCCCGCGACTTCGTCCGCGTGGTTTAAGTTTTTTTCCTCACAGGTGTTCCTTAATTTCCCGGTATAAAAAGAAGCCTATACCACTCTTCAGGTCCTTACGTATACGTATTTCTTAATTTTCAACTCTTAGCTCATATACCTACTTACCAAGTTTCATGGCTATAGCTTTCATACAAATTTTCAACCCCTATTTTACCACTTTAGGGGTTAAATTCTGAAAAACTGTGACACACGTAATTCTTTATTGTTTAACGAAAGCCAATATACCTACCCAGTATCGTTTATATAACATGAGAATATCTTGAGAAATTAAGGATTTTCATACAAACTCTCAACCCCTATTTCACCCCTTCGGGGGTAAAAATTTGAGAAACTGTGAAACACATGTTTTCATTTTCAACCCGCAGCTCAAATATCAAGTTTCATGGCTATAACTTGAGAAATTAAGGACTTCCATACAAACTTTCAACCCCTATTTCACCCCTTCGGGGGTAGAACTTTCGGGATAAAAAGTATCCTATGTCCTACCTCGTAGTATGGGCTCAAATCGTGCCAAGTTTCGTTTGAATTCATTCAGTAGTTTCGGCGTGATGCGCGGCTAAGATACAGACAGACAGACAGACAGACAGACAGACAGACAGACAAAAATGAAAAAAATTACAGATTTGGCTTCAGTATCGAAAAATGAGTGCCCTCCAAAAAAAATTTTCAAAATATCTTCAATGTACAGAATTGGACCTGTTACAGTTTTAAAATAAGTATTGATTGATAGGTAGGTACTTACCTATTTTATAGCCCTTACAGCATTTTTATCCTTCGTAAGAAATTTGGGCTTTTCTAATATCTATACCCCTACTTCTGCACTTTATTGTCTCCAATAAGTTGCTAGCCAGTAAACTCAACGAAAGAAACCCAAAATTCTTGATTCATTAGTCTTAAAGATTTAAAAATATATAAACGAAGAAAAAAACACAGGTATTTTGGTAGGATTGCTGAAATAATCAGTGTTCAGCACCGTGCCGTCGACTTTTTGTATTCCGAAACCGAATACAAAAGGTCGACGGCAAAAAAAATTTATGTGTCTTGTGAATTACGACTTGCGACGAATATTTTTGAATTTTGAACCTTGAAATATTAAACAAACAGCAACGCAAGAGATCTCAAACGTCCTCTATGACCTAGATAGTAGGTACCTAACTAGTAACTAGCTCTTAGTCTTACTAACATTTTGTGCTACTAGTTGTTTTATCGACTGTTATGTAGGTAATATTAAGGTATTGTAACTAGCTATATCTACATATTATATTATAATGCCTATCTTTAACACGTTAAGTGCGAAGCGAGGCCTAAATCACCCCTGATGCAACTTCCCTGTGGTGCGGCAAGCAAAAAAGTGAATTTCTCTGTCGTGCGAATGGCATAGCTTTGGTTTGGTCCAGTGTAGGAAAGAGATAAATATATATTTGAGATCACTAATGGTTCCGGACTCGGTGGTGTACCTACCTTGGTACCGGATGTCTTAGGCCTCGTGCTCACTGAATTAATATAATTTTAATGCAGTGCGGAACGAGGCTAAAACGTCCCATATCCCCCCTGACCTCGTACCGCACTCAACGCGAGCTTCCCGCGACCAGTGTTGTGCATCACGTCGATTGGAGAGCACGTCCTTTTACAGCGCCGAACATGTCTAAACGATGTCGGAAGAAGTTAATTTTAAAAAACCCAGAAACAGAGCCAAAACAGGTAAGTTTTTAATGAAAAAAATCTTTAGTAAGTACCTAGTTTTTTCTTATCTTGGTAGCTATGCATAAACCTTATGCATAAACCGTAATCCATTATTTTCCAATAATAAGTCTGTAATAGGTGCCTCTTAATGGTATAGAATGGAACGCTTCGTGCGCGAGTCCGACTCGCACTTGGCCGGTTTTTTTTTCTTTATGGCGCCTTCAAGCACAATTTAGATTATTTAAAAAAAAATGTATCCTTTGATAGCTTTGTGTTGTTTTGCCAGGTTTTGCCCTTAAAACGATCTAATGAGATATAATTGATCAAAATCGGTCAAGTCGTTGCGTAGTTAAGACAGTTTAAAAACGTCGATATTATTTTTCCCATCACTAATCGCAGCGAAAATTTGCCCTATTTCAGTGCGTTACGAGGTGTATAAGATCCCATATTTTGTTTTGCTAATAATTCCTAAACTAGCCATCAGATCCCGGGGCGACGGTGGATTAGGGTTCATCAATTCACTGTCTATATCAAAAAGGACCAAAATTCTCATTTATCTTTGATTTCGCGCCAGAAAATGGATTTTAGTCTGTAAAAGGAGGTGGGGTCTAATAGACCGCGTGTCGCCCTAACGTCTGGTCACGGTACGGGCCGATTATACCTCGTGCCGCAGGAACGGAAAGTATGCAAAAATTGGTGCCGCAGCTAACGTGTTAAGAAGATTTCTTAACATCTAAACACTTAAAGGTAAATAATATCCTTTTGTGCTTAATACATTGCATGATTGCTTGCTTAAAAAGACGCAGAGCAACCTAGTTATTCATCAATCAGCGAAAAAAATAACAAAAAGCAACAACTGGGAATCAAAGTTAAGTGTGCACTCGCTCGCAAACGAATGCAAAAAAAGACGACAAAAGTGAACAAATAAATTGCAGAGTCAGAAATACCAACTGTGTTTGAACTTGAAGTAGAATCTAAAGATATGTACCTACTGTTAGACGCTCGTCGGTATGCATTATTACTGGAATAGGTACGTTATTAAAAATAGAAAGTATTCGAGTTCCCGTCAGCTTTAATTAGTGGGATACATAAAAAAATCTTCGGCTTATAAATATGAACGGATGTAGAGGTAAAACCGTGCGTCACGGCCCCATTTCTCTCGCCAGGAAATGGTCCAAAAGCTTCCCTTCAAGATGTTTGTGCAGTCAATAATAGACTTCAACCAATCTAAACTGTTTATTGACGATCTATCATAAACGCCAGAATCTGACGTAGGCACGGAGCAAGTAGCCGCGCTCGTAATAATAATAATTTAAGCTTCCACTTTACGATAATAGCTCATAGCTGTCTAATGCTTTGGTCTGCAAAATTGTGGTGTAGTTATAAATTTTTTTAAAGGTAATAAATAGATTAAATAAATAAATAAAGTCAGATAGGTAAGTCGAATGTAGGCCCGAATTCCCCGTCTACCAAAAAGGATCCAGATATGACTTAGTTCGCAAGTTGCTAATTGCAAAAATCTCCCTTCAAAATAGGTCTTTGGCGCAAAATAGTCGCAGTTACCATGGGTCATGAGAAACCAAACCTGGCCAATATCAGGGCCGTGTTTAGAATCTCTAACGCGTACTATTATTTATGTGAATTTCCTTTCCTTTCCGGGCCACGGAAGTTGACATACGAGTGCGATATGGACATCTTCTTAACATGCAAAACGATGGTTGGCGAATCGTTGGCAAATGTAATTTCAATATTTATTTAACGATCGTTTTGAAATTTTCCATGTGCATTAAGTACAAAGAGCATAGTATACTAGCTGTTGCCCGCGACTTCGTCCACGTGTATTGGTTTTTTGGTGCTCGCGGGAACTTTTTAATTTTCCGGGATAAAAAGTAGCCTATGTGTCCAGACTCCAGACTGTAATCTATACCTCTGTGCCAAATATCATCCAGATCTGTTCAGCCGTTCTGGCGTGATTGAGTAACAAATATCGATCCATACATCTATCCAAACTTTCGCATCTATAATATTAGTATAAAAGTACCTAGTTATAGATTAAAGAAACACTAAGTATTCGCTACGTTTGTATTTGACATAGACAATCTTGCATTGTAAAGTCGACATCTCCTGAAGATGCTCCGGTGTCGGGGCGAAACGTGTGTCGAGAATAGTATAAAAGTCTTGTGTGGTGGTGCATGTAAGTGGTGGTGGCATTGCTTGCTTGGGAACTTGGCTTTCTTGCTTGCTTGGGAAGGTAAACGGTGCTTCGCCTGTAACTGCATGCTTGACCATACAGTTTTTTTTCTGTTGGCGGATTATAGCAAAGTAGTTTTAATCTTTTCTTGCTAGATAGAATTGATTTAAAAATTCAAAACTCATGGACTTTTTTGTTTTTCTTTTATTCATTAGATACATTTTAAGCAATAATAATTCCTAATGGATGCTTGGTTGACCTGGAAAAACATTTCTTAACAAAAAAACGTCTCCTCCTCCTCCTCCTCTAACTCAAGATTCTCCTTCGAATGGTTAGGATCAATATAATTGTCATAATAAGTAACTGGTTTTAGCTGGATAGTACTTATAAAAGATAACAATCAACGGATATGCAGTAGTAAAATGCATTATAGAGCAATAGAATGGACTGTATCATGGAGGTCTACGACGTCGCTCGATGCAACTACATATTTTATCAAAACTACGACATATACCTAACTAGTGTGCATAAAAATACAAGCTCATTAATTCACTAGTCACGTGTCATTGTACGCACTGATCTGTGGGTGTAGGTGTTCAAAGCACGACTGGTCAAAGAAACGCATTAAAATTTTCAACCGTTTTATAAAGGAAGACTTTTCTGAGCGCTTTACCAAAAACAAATAGGTATAGGTATGCTTACTTACATAATGACCGAGCGAAGCGAAGGTCTCCTACTTGAGTGAATTTACACTTGTCCGTCCGTCCGTCCGTCTGTCAGAGCCTTATAACTTCTGAATTACTGAACGTAATTACTTGAAATTTAAATATAATATGTAAACCGATGGCCTCCAGCCGAATATGGCTTAAAAAGTTATAAAAAACTTTATTTCAGGGGGCTCTCATAGAAGCGAATGCGAAGTAAAATATATTTTATACCCTAATATGTAACGTTACATAGGGTTTGCGGTATATCATTTTAAAGATAATTAGGAATAGAGTACAAAAATTATTTTTTAGTAATTTTTTCCCTAAAATTGACGAAATTGGCTTTCAAAGTGGAGATTTTCTAACGTCCAAAGTTGACCTCAGAACTCTCAATTTTCTGAAAAGCTGAGCCTGAAACATAATCAGATATTTGAATTATATCCTGTACCTACTTGAACAACAAATACTAAAATTAGATAAATATTATAAGGAAACGAAATTATTTAATTTTTAATGAGCTTCAGTAACAGAACTTAACAATGATGTCAATAGATGGCGCTCTGTTATGGCGATACCGTGAGGTCTCAGTTCGGGGCGAACCACTAGTTAATAATATTTATAAAATATAATAAAGCTAGCTGAAAATCATCATAATATTATGATGAACATATAATGTTACCCATTAAGTAGGTGCTTATTACTTAATTAACACATAAAAAAAAACATACTTGCCGAAGTGAGAACCAACCTCCGTTTTAGAAGTGTTAAATCCAAGACAGGTAATAAGTAATTATTATGCCTTTATACACAATCAACAATGCATAACGAGTAACGACACAGTGAATAAGCATTGTTGATTTCTTCTCATTAAAATCTGTAATATCCGAACGGACTGATGCACTCAAGTCCTTGAAATTAAAATCACTTTAACTGCACCGAAGAACATTTAAATAACCGAAGTATTAAATGTGATGAATGGGCCTTGAAAGTCAATCAAAACAAGAGAAATGGCAGACGCTGAGACATTGAGTATACAGTCCTTATCGTGTTTTAAATATCTCGTCGCACTCAGACTGGACGGCAAATGATTTATTATGTAAGCAGCTCGTCCCGCCATCCATAAATCCGCCAATCGTTGCAAATCATACAAACAGACCTACCTACCTACCTACCTAACTATTTATGACCTTGTAGATACCAATATTGTGCCCTTGGGCTCCCCAGAGCCTCGCACCTGGCTGGTTTTTTTATTTTCCGCGAGAACTCTAATTATCCGTGATAAAATGTATCTAGCCTATGTTAATTCAAGGTAAGTAGGTATAAGCTACAATTTTTAATAAGTACTCACAACATTTACCTACTCTTTTTTTTTAATCCACTATAAGTTACCCCTTGGCTGCGATCTTACCTGATGGTAAGTGACGATACAGCTTAAGATGGTAGCAGGCTAACCTGTTAGGGGCATGACAGTTATATTAAACCCATACCTCTATTCGGTTTCTACACGGCATCGTACCGGAACGCTAAATCGCTTGGCGGCAAGTCTTTGCCGGTAGGGTGGTAACTAGCCACGGCCGATAAGCCTCCCACCAGGCATTCAACTCGCGCGCGAGCTGTACTTCTAATAAGATTTAAATTGTACGTCTCGCACACCAGACGGTAGAGAATCTTAGCGAGCGTTTGAAGGTTAAATCAAATTAAAACAGTGAGACTGGAGTTTAGATAGGAAACTTCCTGGAAACGCCGACTGAAATAGGCGGTTCGCGCACGTTCCCGTACTCTTGCCAATATCACGGCTGTTTATATAAACACACAGCCGCTTTATAAACTAACGGCCAGACGTAAATAGAAACTACGTGTAATCTCTTTTTACTGCATGGTACCTACCTAACTACCTAGTACCTATAAAGCTGTTTCTAAAATCTTGATACATCAATATTCAATAGTATATTACTTACAACGCGGTGTAAAAACGATTAGATTAAATGTATTATGTAGATAACTATTAACTTTAGAAACACTATAGGTAAACTTTGTCTGTATTTAGGATACGTAGGTACGCTCGTAAGTTCTAATGTCCTCCCGACCGAATTTCAGCCACGGCGGCCAATCTCCACAGAGATTAGCAATCTGCGCGGCAGATATTATACCTAGTGCCCAAATGTGTGCGCAAACACAGGTGCACGCTCTGTCATCGGGCTATGAGAGTAAAGGATTACTCTCATAGCCCGATGGGACGGAAAATCCGACACGACCGGAGAGGGATCAGGCGCAAGACCGACGGCTTAACGTGCTCTCCGAGGCACGGGGGTGAAACACCACCAGATTCCTAGCTCCGGGCTAGTACCTATTATATTATTCTGTGCTAGTACTGAGAATTTCTTGTCAGTAAAACCCAACACTTGTTATGGCCCGACTCAGGACTCGAACCCGAGACCTCGTCGGCCGCAGTCGAACATGCCAACCACTAGACCAACGTAAGTTATACTTAGTACCTACCAACGGAGGATATAAAATAAAAGGTACAACAATTTTGATTTCCGTAATTTTGATAACCACAGCCGTGAAATGCGAATAGCAACCGGCAGCTGCGAGCCATTTGGGATTCCACGCGCGCGCGATCATGCCATAAATACAAATACGGTCGCCGCAAACCGCAATTAGCATAAGCTCGTTTTGAAAAGACTTATTTTTATTGTGGATGGCAAGTTATGCAACATCAGTTGCATCTCACGTTCCGGCAGCGTTGAGTAAGGTAAACAAATTAGGTAGGCCGTAGTTGCCTCAAGTTCAACCGCCTTCCTGTTGATTCCGATATACGTACCTATTCATACATACACATCATCGATTCAAAAATCGATCGTAATATCGTATATGTAATACACACCCCTCTGTTTACGTCAAGGATTAAATAAAGACCCCAAAGCTTATTTATAAACTTTATGCTTGGGGATTTGTTACCATAATACCTGCCACTCCTGACTTCTGGTCCAAATAGGTTCATGGGGTTTCTAAGATAATTACTAATATTATTTTCATATTGTTACAGGTCCAGCCACTGGAAAAGGTTTAGGCAACGTGTACACAACTCGCGATAAATAAATAAAAAATTGTGCGTGTAAATCTTTACGCGCGGTTGAAGTAAAACTCCTTATACTCTTGGCAAAATACATACTTCTTTCGTGTAGTATGTAAACCTCGTCTAAACTCGTACCTCAATGTACCTATTAATACGATAGAATTCAGTACTTTTGAATATCAGTTGTAAATAAGAGCATATTAATTACTACCTAAGTACTTGGAATTGATGGAACTAAAGTTTATAACATCAGTTAGATAACTGATAAGTTTAGGTATAAGTCAAAACCGTTCTTCGAAGCTCCATCCTCCAACGCTACTTCCGTCCGAAAAAAGATCTTAACAATTACTTTCTCTCAAGTCTCAAATCGCGCATAGTTTTACATAAGTATTATACTTCAAATGGATTGTTGTATTGAATAAGTATTAATTGTTTGACCGCCACAAAACAGCGCCGCAAGTACAAATAATGAGGAACCTCGCACATCAGCTAGGAAGGAATAAAAATTATTTTTGCAATAAAAATATTATGTAAATCAAGACTAGGTTGTTTCATTTAATAATTAATCACCCATCAGGCCATTTTGTTTTGTATCGCTGAAGTTGCTTTAAATGTATACCTGCCTAACTTTTGATTTTAATCCAAATCAGTTCAGCCAGACAATCTGCGATAAGTATGTAAGTAATTTAATAATTTCCAAAGATTTTAACCCAACGACCTCAATTTACATAGACGGGCCCTGTCAAACAATGTGGACCAATTTTACTAACGCCCTCTAGTCTGAAAAGCGGGACAGCGCTATGGCGGGGACAAGGACAGGGCTATACAGGTTAGGAGCGTGCTCTAAAGGTTGGACGCCCAATTTTTTTCTATGAAAGGGCCCATCTAGTACCTACATAATATACAAGGTGTAAGGTCTTGTATATCGATGTTTTAACCTCTTTGGTAATCAATCATAATTTGTCTGATAATAACAGATGAGCATAAAATATCTAGGTCGAACTGATTTTGAGCGAATACTGTACCAAACACACCGCCTGATTCTGTTTCTGAAATCTGGATACAGAATACCTATGTTCGCAACAGTTCGATGCAATCTTTTTGGCGACTGAGAACAAGGCACAAGTCGTGTCGCAAGAGTAGGTATATAATTATTTTGAGTATTAGGGTGCCTTTCCACGTGCTACGTTGCTAAGCTACGGATGTGCGACAAGCCCACCAATAGGAGCGCCATCATTAGCGATCTAAGCTATGAAAATCAACCGCTCCTATTAGTGGGTTTGACACACATCCTTATATAGGTAGCTAGTCGGTACCGGAAAAATAGGGCATATACATTGAAATAGAATGAGTAACTAAAATTCTACATCAATGGGCATATCTGATGGAAAAGCATCTCTCCTACGCACACTACACCTTTGATAAAATCAAAGCACTACTGAAATCGTGTCGTCCTGCGTTATTATAAAGACGTGTTTGTGGCCTTTATCTCCAAATAAGCAACTTCGTCTAGCATTACAAAATCTATCTAATATAATTATGGCACCTTATTGCATAAAACATATGAGCCATAATGGAGTTCTGGAAACTTGATAGGAAACTTCCACGACGCGACGTCGGGACGAAGTTGCGCTTTCACTGCATTCCAAAGGAAGACGACCATTAAGGCGTACTGTGTCAACACCTCACGAGGGCAAAAGAGTTCAAAGAAAACGCCGTTTATTTCTAAATCTATATATTTACCATTTTAGGTCCCTACCTTCAGTCGCAAAAGTGGTGAAGCAAAATATGGTTTTTACTATATTAAATTACATTAAAAACTACTTATCAATATTAAAAACATACCTTATATCTCAAAAAAATAATAATAATTTACTAACAAACATGAAAATAGGCGCTAGAAGTGGTATTTTTAAAATAAACACTACTTCGTTAAAAATCTGAAGTCGTAAACACAGGATTAATTTTTTTACGCTAGTGCAGTATCGCTTGTCCCGTTAAACTTAATTTACGATTACGCTAAAAGTTGACCGTAATTATTTAAAAAAATACCGTCATATTGTTCGATTACAATAGGATTACCTAGTAAGTTGGTCCCACAAGTTTATCACAATACAACAATATTTATTTATCCTATGAAATAGCGTTTTTATTAAATAAGTCTTAGCAGTTCGCAAACTCACAGATAAATAATAAATCTGTGCGATTGATAGGTCAAACGAAACATCGTCATTTTTTTTTAATTGGTCGGCTTTATGTACCTAACTTTTTTTGTGATGTTTCCATTATCGATAAAACTGGAGTAACACAATAAAAAATAAAACAAAGCGATCTGTAGACAGTCGAGTCTGCGTAAAACATAGCTTTTATATCCATAGGAAATTGTTACAATCTAAATCTATAACATGATATTTATGACTTCACGGATAATTTTTAAGGGAGTCTTAACTTTAGTAAATGCAAACATCGAACACTGAGATGAAATACCTGTACTAACCTCTTCTTTGCAAACCTTTTAGGAGAAACAAACTAGGATTTTTCTAGGTTACTCAAGTTTGATGAGATTTCTCTTAACACGCCTGAACATCAATCATAATTGAAATAAATATTATTTAGGCGCACTAACGTACAAACATGGGCTAACCACGGCGAACAGCCATCGTCATACAAATCTAGAGTACTGGAGTATCTAGGTACTTTGACTTTCCTGTAAAAATAAACTCAAAATACACTCAATCATTGTAAATTTTAAAAATATATTCAAAACCTCTTTAGGGTAACTTCCATAATAATGAACAACTTTCTACAACTTAAAAACGTTACAAAAACCTACGAAAAACTAGATGAAATTGGCTGCCCTAAATGACATAACTCTACAGTCTACGCTGCGCGCGGCCAGATCTGTGACTATAGAACTGAGTGAAAAACTTAAAAATAATGTTTTGGTGAATCCATACTAATATTATAAATGCGAAAATGTGTCTGTCTGTCTGTCTGCTTCGCTTTCACGGCCCATGTGTTCAACCGATTTTGATGAATTTTGGTACAGGGATAGGTTGTATCCCGGGGAAGGACAAAGGCTACTTTTTATCCCGGAAAATTAGAGTTCCCGCGGAAATAAAAAAAAATGTATCATCTGTTAAACCGATTTTGATGAAATTTGGTACAGGGATAGTTTGTATCCCGGGAAAGGACATAGGCTATTTTTATCCCGGAAAATTGAAGAGTTCCCGCGGGAATCAAAAAATATCAATCCACGCAGACGAAGTCGCGGGCATCATCTAGTATATTATAAGTTTGTTTCTGTACTATAAAGTAACCCTCAGTTTTTAAATATTTTCACATTAACCCTGTAGATCTTAGCAAGAGTTTGTGATACCTACTTACGCCTAAGTACAGTAATCGACAGTAAGATTACACGTCGAGCTTTAGAAAGAGATAATCAACTGTTTTGTAGAGTGTAGTCTCTATCACTCATACCTAATGTTTCGTTTTGTCTGAACGACAGAGACGAAGGTTTACGCTGCCGATTATCTCTTTCTAATCTCGATACGTAGGGTATGTTCCGATATAGTATATCGGATATACACTGCGAGCACTGTTTAGTGCTTTTACTGGCGAGAAATTCGTTTTGTCATGGACTGACACTATACTGCTGCAGTATCCTGGGAAAATATATGACGTCATAAATCGTCGCCATTTGTAGTGTGAGTGCGTTTTCTAAGAAAGGTGCTCTCCGTGCTGACTGCGTTTCGTTTTAAACAGTAACCACTCAATTCTTATTAATTGGATAATTTTATAGTACAGACAGTGGCCATTTTGACATTAGGCACCAATCTCCCGCCAAGCGCTCCCAATCGAGCTGTCACTGTCAAGAGCCGTAGAGGCCTTAGTGAAACCATAGAATTGACATAATATCAATGTTCAGTCTAACACTATAAAGGTATGGTTTGCAGTATGCTAAATTGACGTCACACCTTATAGTGCTCGCAGTGTACATCGGAACATACCCGTAATCTTTAATGTCGGGTACTGTAGTGTTTTGGCATTACGGGTAGTTTTGTGCGGCATGAGGCTAAAGGGCTATCGTGTGTGGTGACGCTAGCCCGCCTTGGGCTCAGGCGGCGGCGCGCGCGCGGCGGCCGGTGCTTGGTACTTGGGAACTGGGAACATTGGCTTGGCTTCGATTGTTGAAACACCGTCGTATCTAGAATGAAACACGAATTTATAAACAAACATACTTTTTATACAGCATAAGGAGTACTTTAAACTAGTCATCTGACGCAGATGTCTAGAAAGACCAACTCCGCAGGGGTAAGACGAGGACGGGTTTCTCCGAATTGTCAGAATTGACAATATAATCGATCAGTCACTGCTACAGTTCCAATTTTAACCAAGAGTTCATCGTATTTGATGTAGGTGTCATTTCCGAGGCTTTGTTTTCATAGAACATGTACTATAATGTACATTTTGAAACACAAGATAGATTATAATTTCAGCCGTTATAGCCTAGTCCTTAAGACACTCGACCTCCTGTATGGGGTCGCGGTTTCGATCCCCGGGCACGCTACCTCCAACTTTTTTAAGCTATGTGCGTTTTAAGAAATTAAATAACACTTGCTTCAAACAGTGAAGGAAAATTCCGAGAGAAGACTCGTGCTAAGCAGTGAGCCGGCAATAGGTGGAGAGAGAATCATTGTCTAGGGTTCTTTGTGTCAAAAAGAGAAGACTCAAATAAAGAAAGTTAGAGGCAATTAAAAAGTAATATGTACTTACTTCTTTCGGAACATTAATCCAAGCTAATATTATAAATGCGAAAGTATGCCTGTCTGCTATTATGCTTTCAGGGCCCATCTTTTCAACTAATTTTGATGAAACTTGGATAGGTTGTATCCCGGGGTAGGACATCTATTCCCGCCGGAATAAAGAAAACTCATCCACGTGGGCGAAGTGGCATGCATCATCTAGAAATTAATATTTTGAATGCGTAAGCAAAAAATATCTCACGGCTCTCTTCGACAAGAAAAAAATCGTTTGGATAGCAGCAGCTCAGCCTCAAAAAGATGGCAAATGAAACTAGCGTGGGTTAGGCGAGGGCATGTGTATTGTGTACTCACTTGTTGTTCTTGTACTTGTCTGGGATGGCCGAGTAGGGCTGCAGCGGCGCGTGCGCATGCGAGCGGCTCAGCTCGCGCGCGCACACGGCTAGCTCCGACAGCGTATAGCCCGCGTTCGCTGCGAGCTCGGCCGGCCAGGCTAAGGGGGAAATATCATTGTATTAACACAGCCTGACGAGTCGAAAAAACAATATTTTTTTGCTTAAGAGGCCAGTGAACACCCATCTCTATTTGGCTGATGACAGGTCCCGTGCAAGCGCGATGGCAAAATGAGCGTTCAGAATTTGTTATACATTTAGTCCTGTTCCGTAAAAACCAAAAATGATGAATGAAAGCTTGTTGTGTTTTTCACTTGGTGTTTATAATATACTAGTGGGCCCGGCAGACTTTGTCCTGCCCTGAACCTCGTACCCGATTGCAACGCCCCCTACCGGGTCCAATAGGCATGATGACTGATTTTGAAAAATGGTCAGATTATGTTCGGAAGTATCTACTATTTCGAAAAAATATCTTATTTCAGCAGAAAAATAAGGTTTAGTAGATAAAATTGGCATTTGAAATTTAAATTTTAAAATTCACGCCAAAACGTTCTGCGGTGTCATGGCGTCGTTTGTGACGTCACTATTGTTTTTACCAATGTACTCTGTGCAGTGTGCAGTAAACAATAGTGTGATTGTCAAAGCTTCAAAACAAACAATTGTGACGTCATTCGCTTCTTGGTGTTTTATGCAATATGGCGGATTGCTGTATTTTATAGTTTTATTTTATCAAAATAAATAGCAATCTCACTCGAAATAGAAAAATAAATACGTTTTTTATAATCCATGAATCCTATTTCAATAGTTAAATTCATAATTTCATTGATTCTTGGTTACTGTCATCATGCCTATTGTGAATATAAACCGTCCCGGGGTCCAAACAAACAACAAAAAATAATGAGCGAAATTGGTCCAGCCGTTCACGCGTGAAGTCGTGACCAAAGGAAATAGGGATTCATTTTTATATATAAACTAGCGGTCCGCCCCGGCTTTGCACGGGTAGCACTTGATCAAAATAGTCCATACCCAATAATGGTCAGTCGGCACTGAGACAAACAACTCCACCATATGTTCTCAAATTTTATTCAGCAAACCGCTGTGAACGCTTGGCAGTTGAGTCTCCAATACGACGTATTTTCGCTGCCCTCGCCTGGGAACTATGTTTAGAACTAACAACTAAGTTGAGACCTGGCTCTTGCAGGCATTTCGCAGTCTGTCTACAACAGTAAGATATTGAAATGTTTAAAAAAATGTTAGTAAGTTCTCTTGTATTTATTATGTTTGTCTTGACAAATATGACATAAAACTTGTCTTGACAAATATGACATAAAAGTGTCTTGACAAATATGACATAAAAGACAGTCTGAATTAATAGACGAATAGAGGTTTAACGTAAAAAGTTAAATTAGGTGAATTTTTCCAACTTAATCCACATTATTGCAATTTTCAAAGGGATCGCTAATTTATTTTAAAATAAAATGCTGCCTATGCTACTCGCTGATAAAGTAGCTTTTTATAGGTGAAAGAATTTTTAAAATCAGTCCAGTAGTTTTTTAGTTTATCCATTACAAAAACAAACAAACAAATCTTTCCTATTTATAATATTAGTTTAGATAATATATATAGAGGCCTTAGGGCAAGTGACATAATATGGTCAATGGTGAGCATTAGGCAGGGATCATACCGATGTCAGCACACTCCTGGCGCACCGATTCGTCGTCTCCGTCCCGCTCGTGGCAGCCGTCCCGCTCGCACAGCAGGCAGTGGCGCGCGGTGGCGAGCGCGGCGGCCGCGATCACGGACGGCTTGAATTGCAGATACGGCTCCGCTTCTAGCAGCGACAGCTCAGCTATGTACTGGAACATTGAAAAACAAGCATTATTAGCACTCCGCATTCCAATCCCCTTACATCATACTAATATAAAAAATGTGAAAGTGTGTTTGTTTGTTCATTAAGAACGCCGGAACAGAGCAACGGATCGACGTGATTTTGTGCATGGGTATAGTTGTGAACCTGGTGAGTGGTGAGGACATATGCTACTTCTTATCTTGGAAAATTACAGTTCCCATAGGAATTCTTATTCCACGCGAACGAGGTCGCGGGCAAAATTCTGAGAAACTCACACTCTATGTATTTGTCTTAGTGATACAATGAAACACTTACGGCAGCTAGGTGGAAGATCTTCTTAGAGTATCCATTGGTGATGCAGAAGTGTGATAGGAAGGCTAGAGCAGTTGGCGTGGAAAGGTCAAAGGACAACACTTTGAGGATCAGATGCTCCATACGTAAAACTTCGCGTTTAGTGTATGTGTCGTCTGTGATATACACAAACTCTGACACGTCTGGTGGGTACACCTCTTCGTATTTCCTGTTGATAAAGAAATGCTTATTTGACTTGACTTATTTACCTATTTCCCAAAATTAAATTTTCAACAATAAAAATCTCAAATTTGGTAAGTTAAAAAACTTTGGAAGGAAATATTAAGGTGCCAACACTCTAACTTTTTAACTGCCATTAAAATTAATAAATAGTAGCTGGAATATTACAAAGCGTTCAAAATAGCTAAGTAACAAAATCCATCTGAATTATTTCACTCAAATTCAAATTACTGTGTCCAAAAAGCTCTTGTAACAAAATACATCTGAATTATTTCACTCAAATACAAATTACTTACGAGGCAATGTAAGTAGCAGCGGTGCCCACAAGCTGCAGTTTGGTGCGTACTACACTCATATAGGACAGGAAGCGGTCCACATATGACACAGCAAGGTGCAGGGTCTCAGTCTGTTGTCCGTACTCATCACACACTTCAACCAGCCAGTCAATGAGAATGGACCTCATGGTGTGGGTGATATCTGGCTGCTTTCGCATGTAACGAGGATTCGCTCTGTTCTTTACCTTTAAGTTTAACCTCAATTATTAGCATTGTGAAATAAGTTGACATCATAGTGTAGCAATAAAATAATTTTTATTATTGGTTATTTTTTATTTTTTAGACACACTTGTTGAAGGCATGAAGAATTTTCGTTCATTGCAAAGGCAATGAATGAAACAATCTTCATCCGCGTGGATTTAGGTTTTTGTGGTCCCCGGAGAACTTCTTGATTTTCCAGCATAAAAGCAGCCTCACCAGTGCAATCCATCTCTGTACCAAATTAGAGTAGCAGATAGATACTACCTTATGCCCGCGACTACGTTCGCGTGGATTGAGGTTATTTGGTTCCCGCGGGAACTCCTTAATTTTCCGGGATAAAAAGTAGCCTATGTGCTATTCCAGACTATATTCTATCTCTTTGCCAAATTTCAGCCAGATCCGTTCAGCCGTTGGCGCGTGATTGAGTAACAAACATCCATACATCCATACATCCATACATCCATACATCCATTCATCCAAACTTTCGCATTTATAATATTTATATTTGATGGACAGAATGGGTTTTTTTATTCAAATACTTTTTGTTTACAAACTGTATACAGATAGTTATTGGAATCTTAGACCATTGATTTGGTACTCTAACTATAGACCCGCGAATTAGCTTATTTTGAAGCGAAAAAAAAAAACAAAATTGTTAAAAGGATGGGACCAGTTGGAAATGGTAAAGTGGCGTATAATAAACGTAAAATAAATAAATGCGTGAGCAGGAATGTTTCCAGATATCTTTGGGGGATGAAAAGGGGTGGAATTTTGGATTATTGCGATTTCCGGCGAAAGTTGACGTCGGAGAGAAAAGTGTACAAGAGAAAAGTTGTAGATCATAAAAAGATCTACAACTTTTGTATAAATGATTTTTTCACATAACCTCAAAATCTCTGAGTAAAATGCGAAAAACCGCTTTTTCATTTACACAAAAATAATTTTATTTTGATGAAACTTGGTGAAAGTTTACCTTTTCGTGTCTGAAATATTCACAATTTTTTTCAGATAAAAATGTTAAGAGACGTCCGAGATCCGGATAATCACGTTTGACGGCCCAAAAAAATATTTTTTAAATTAAAATAATTCTCCTTTGGAAAATTGTCGTAGAGACTTCTTTCAGGTCGCAATTTTTTTGTTTTGAGTTATACTTTCTTGTGAAATAATAAAAAACTATAGTCCCCATTCAGAAACATGCTCAAAAATTGTAAAAATCAAAAAATGAATTTTGCAACCATCTTTATTTACTAAATGTTAATAATTTGTTGTAATTTTCAAATAATTCTTCAAAAAAATACAAAAGATTCCTTTTATACGACTACCTGAAAAAAGGAGTATATTGTTTTCAGGGTTCATGTATGTATGTATGTATGTGAGTTTGTATATTCCACCATAACTTCTATACACCTGAACCGATTTTGATAAATGAGGTATCGTTAGAATCCCTGGGTTATCCCTAATTATAAAAAAAATTGATGGGGTGACCATGGTTTTGCATTAAAGACTAAAGTTGAAAAAAAATATTCGAAAATAAGATTAACTATATAATCATCATCTAGAAAATGATGAGTAGATTCCAATAATATACAATAACACGATAGTTCAATATCCAGTGATTCACAAAAAAATATCATTAAAGTAATAAAAATGTGAATAAGATTCCAAAGGTAATTAATGACTGGTATCGTTACGTGGTAACAGTGGTAGCCATACTTCCATTTGAGGGGGATTTTTTACTACACGGCTGCCCAATAAAGGAGTATTATGTTTTCAGGGTTCGTGTATGTATGTGTGTGTACGGCAGAGCAGTCGTATTTTTTAATAATTTTAATTAATATTCACTTGTTTTCATTATTTGATTAGATATTTCAACTTTAACAGTATTACTATGGAGATATAAGTCGACGTCAACTTTCGCCGGAAATCAAAATAATCCAAAATTCGCCCCCTTTTCACCCCCCAAATATATTTGGAAACACCCCTGCTCACGCATTTTTTTTTTACGATTATTATATGCTACTTTACCATTTCCAACTGTTCCCATCCTGTTAACAATTTTTTCTTTGGAAAAATGTAATTTGACTGGTCTACTACGCTTATAGTCAAGTACCTAAGTACTTATTAGTTAGTTATAACATATAAACTAAAGTAATCTTTTGAAAAAAATCAATATAAAAAGTGTGTGATAGGTACCTCAATATTCCTCATGTAGTCGTAAATATCCTGTCTGTACTCTAAAACATGGAAGAACATCTCTCGATCAGTCTGTGCTGTGGTTGTTTCCTCATGGTCTTCCAGGATTTGGCTCTCATTCTTGGAGATTGACATAGACAGGATGCTTGAGTCAACAACTGACATGGGCGACTCCACAACCACATTTTCTTTTTCAATGTCTTTCTTTTCTTGTAATGGAAGTCTATGAATATAAGAAAATGATATTTAGAATTCAGGTTCAGAAAAAGTGTTGATAAGTTTATTTGAAACATTGTATTTTGTCAAAAAACCACAACAGCCTAAAGATTGTTGTATAGAAACCTTACAATCTCAATTGTTGTGATAGGTCGAATGTATAGTAATTTTTATGCAACAGTGGATTTTGGCCAATTGTGGAAGTGTGTGAATGTGATTGTTACACTGTAGCAATCAGTTTTACGTAACAATGTCCAGGATGTAAATTAAGTAAGTACAAATCATGTGAACACCCCCATCCGCACGCTGGTGGGCGGGCTGGCCAATAAACAGGCCGACACGACTACCATCAGGTGGGTGGAGGCAATGCTTTCAAACCGAATAGCCAAGCTTGAGCTAAATAACGTCTCTGCGGAGGTGCTCACGACGAGGGGATGCCCGCAGGGGGGCGTGTTGTCGCCTCTGCTGTGGACTCTTGCCGTTGACCAGCTTCTGCAGAAGATGGCTGTGCTCCGTATTGACACCCAGGGATATGCTGATGACCTGGTAGTCACCGTGCGAGGGAGCTGTCAAAGCATGCTCTCGCACCTTATTCAGAGAGCACTCCTCATCATTAACAAATGGTGTAGAGATAACGAGCTAACTGTAAACGCGGAGAAAACAGTTATAGTTCCATTCACTAGGAGGCACAATCTCGACAAGCTCGAGTCGCCTAAGCTAAACAACAAGAGTATACCATTCTCAACAGAGGTTAAATATCTGGGAGTTACCTTAGACCAGAAACTAACCTGGAACGCACATGTTGATGGTGTACTCAAAAAAGCCAAAATGGCACTAGGAGTCTGTGGTCGTTTAGCAGGGGACAGATGGGGACTAAAACCAAAAGTCACCTTCTGGCTCTACACAGCGGTGGTGAGGCCAATGATTACCTATGCCTCAGCAGTCTGGTGTGGCAAAACGACACAGATCACTACCCAGAATAAGCTTAGCAGCCTTCAAAGAACCGCCTGCCTGCTTATTACTGGAGCTATGAACACATCGCCAGGAGCAGCCCTGGAAGCTCTTCTAAATTTACCTCCTCTCCACATATTTCTGAGGAAGGAGGCAAGAATGAGTTTGTACAGGATTACCTGCCAAAGGAAGGAAAACTGGATCTCCCAGGCACTGAGGGACTTTCATAACTCGTTGCTTGGGATCCCGATTTTGGGAATGCCATCCGATATGATGGCCCCAAAACATTACTTCCAAAGGCCCTATAAGGTAGAAATTCCGGATAGGGATGACTGGCTAAACAACAGAATCACTTGGCCATCGGGTAGCATCAAATGGTACACCGATGGTTCGAAGACGGGCAAGGACGTAGGTTGTGGAATTTATGGAGAGAAACCCCGGGCTAAGTTTTACCGTAACCTGGGGGTTTACTCATCCATATTCCAAGCGGAGGTTTACGCCATAATAATTTGCGCGGAAACTATCCTGCAGGAGAACTACGGCAACAAAACTATTTACATCCACTCGGATAGCCAGGCAGCGCTATCAGCCTTATCGTCAGAGGTAATTACCTCAAGACTGGTTGACTGCTGCAGGGACACACTAACCACCCTGGCCCGTAGCAACAAGGTGGTTCTTTGCTGGGTTCCAGGGCATATGGGTATAGCCGGCAATGAAAACGCCGATACCCTGGCTAAAACGGGCGCTAAGGTAAGACAGATCGGACCAGAACCGGTCTGCGGTATACCTAAAAGCCTGGTGCAGCTCACCCTGCTAACCTACTGCTTCTATGAAACACTCACTCGTTGGAGAAACTTACGTGGTCTAAACCAGTCAAAGCCGCTGGTCAGAACCTTCAACAAGAAGGCCGCCTCAGAGGCGCTAGCGCTCAGCAGAAATAACCTACGCACTTTAGCACGAGCTTTAACAGGTCACTGCGGTCTTAACAGACACATGTTTAACCTCAAGCTCAGGGACACGGATATCTGCAGATTATGCGAGGAATCCTGTGAGACTCCGCTGCATATTATCTGCCAATGTCCCGCTCTAGTGCATAAACGAAGCATCCATCTGGGCAAACATATTATTAACCCAGAGGATGCTTGCCGTATTCCAGTCAAGAAAACGCTGCTGTTCCTGGCAGAAACAAGTATTGGCGAGGAAATTTAATCACGGAGGTCATATCACAATAGATCGGAGACGGTCGCAGTGATACAGGACATAAGGGACTGAAACCTCATCAAGAAGAAGAAGAATCATGTGATTCCCATGCCCACGAACATTTGAAGTACCAGATGTACTGGCCAATGATACAGCATCAGACCATTGAATAGGAAGCTTCAGTGTGAATAGACCTTGAACTTCTAGCAAACTCTGAACAAAATTAGAACAGTTTTGCCTTGATGACATACCAAGATCAAATCCACAGTACCTTTGCCAATATGACAGAGTTTGGTATAATGTTACTTGTTTTACTTGAGTGACTGCCATTCCCTAACTTTAAAAAAAACATCTTATGTAATATTTTGAAAATGTTCAGTTACCATTTTCAAATATTACATTATTATTGAAAACTGGATATGCAGCAGAAAGGTTAACCTACTTTTAACTACTTATCTAGGTATAAGAAATAATTTTGCTAATGCATAACATAAAAAGCATAAATGCTGATGTAACATAAAATCACAATAGAAAAATAAAAGTGCAGCATTTTTGGACAAACAATAGTATTAATAGCATTTTTAGTAAAATTAAAACTAATGCAACGTTTTCGTCAGACTAGAACCTAATAAGAAAATGAAGATAAAGATTATCAAACATGAATGCCCACAAATGCTTATACAGCTAAACAACAATTAAATTTGGGGACTGCAAACTTTTTTTTGCTGATAAATAATTGATAACTAGTATCTTACAAATATTGTTTAGCTTAACAGATCACAATTTTAGGTTATCATTATAGCCATACGATAAATTTAATTCTATGAAACAGCCCTTATCAATTAAGGACAGTGGGTAAATATGGTCTAAGAGTCACATGCAATATGATAATATTATGCCTGATAGAAATAATAGCTGCTTCAAGCTGTGACTGCATGGTGAACTGCAGTCTTCTATGTACACACATACATGGAATTACTCGAGCAGTTGAAACTGCTTCATTTGCGGGCATTTGGCAGCAGTTATAAATGGTAGCTTCAAGCTGTTGAGTATGAGTGCTTGAGCAGTCCTTGTATGTTGATCACTGGCTAACTGCTCGACCAGTCTGTGCATGGCTGGTCTTAAACATCTAAATTTAGGTTTGAACTTTTAAATGCTATTTCAAGTTTACAATATTACCATTTAACGAGGAACTTTTATAACACATTTACATTATGTACAATGGACAGAGAACATCTAAGGGCAGCAAAATAGCCCAGAAGGGAAGAGGAAAACAAGACCAAACTTTAGGGCAACTGTTTGTCCAAAGCAGATACCGGTAAATTAGTTTAAGCCCTGAGATGCCACTGGCGCCGAGTGTTCATCTGACAGCTGGAACTCAGCACATGAATTATACTGTAAGTTATATTCTAACTTAACACATACCTAACTGGAACAGCTTCTTTTCTCTGCTCTAGCTCTTTTTTCTTTTCCATCTGCGCACATAAGGCCTTAACATTCTCTGCTGCATTGATAAAGAAGTTGTCCTTTCTGATCTCTTTAGCTACGAAAGGCTTAAATGTGGGCTCCCGTTTCTTAACTTCGTTTTCTATAGGTTTGTCTTCGTACACACTAAAAGCGCGAAATTGAGCCACAGGGGGTACAATATTTTTTTCATTTTTGATCTGACGCACCGTTCTATTCTCATCTTGAACTTTGCAAGGCCCATTTGTCATCGCTGCCTGCAAATTATGACAAAAATAAGCAACTACAACTATTCCTAGAACTTTCTTTAACCGCCGTTAATAACGTGGTATAAGTACTTGACATAAAGGAAAATAAGACAATTGATGTCGTTAAAATACCTTTATGACAAACGTTAGCCTAGGCAATAAACTTAGTTTAGACACAAAATTTCCTTCCAAGTAGGTACCTATTTACTTACATGTTTTATACTTCGGTTCTGATGGCAGGCGAATTGACTGAGGTCTCCGAGGGCGCGGCGTTGGGTGGCGGCTGAGAATACTTCAGCATCTTTTCTCAAACCCAACGCAGTATTTTCCTGATCCTCGTGAATTCTAAACGAAGCCATTGTCCCGCTTCCGTAAATTTTGACAAAACTTTTGCAAAAATTATGCGGGCAGAATTGCAGAGAATGTGTCAATAAAACGGAAATACGGTTGCAATATATCACGAGGCGAGCATTATTATGTAAAAATTGTGAGTAGTTTTAAAAACGTGCAGGTTCTAAATTGAAAACACCCTCGAAAAACTACGCGACCTCAACGGACAACAGACATTTCGGCATTTTTTCGCTTTTTCAGCTGTTGCAGTTTATGGTAGTCTGTTGTTTATACTATTTCAAATTCTAGCCAATAGCGATAACGCGGTAAAATCTGCTTGTCTATGGTAGAACATATGGATTAATGATCAATAGACCAAAACTATAATCGTTGACCGATAGATTGTTTTATTCGGTGCTTAGATTCAGAATGCTTGGATAAAACTTTTTGAAGTACCAAAACATTTCTCGGACGTGTCCCCAAGCGAAAGGGTTATAGTTCCTATTACATTGCATAAAGAGGTACGAAAATAACGGTTTAAAGGAGAATTTTCTATGAGTTGGTGTCCCTCTCACACACATTGCGATTTGCGAAACACAGGAGACAATAAATCAGTGTTGCCAGCACGGTCATGTCAAAAGTTACCTCAAATAAATGAAAAAGTAACCTTTTAGTGTAAAAAGTAACCTTTCATTTTTTCCTAGTAGAAATGTATTAAAAGTTCATAGAATAGATATTGGTTGTAATAACTTACACAAATATAAAGGACTAGCTTATGCCCGCGACTACGTCCGCGTGGATGGAGGTTTTTTGGTTCCCGCGGGAACTCCTTGGTTTTCCGGGATAAAAAGCCTATGTGCTATTCCAGACTATATTCTATCTCTGTGCCAAATTTCAGCCAGATCCGTTCAGCCGTTGGCGCGTGATTGAGTAACAAACATCCATACATCCATACATCCATCCATCCAAACTTTCGCATTTATAATATTTATTTGATGATTTGATTTGATTGATGATAATGAAGTTGTCGTTGTATTTTTAGTATACTATAATAGGTACTTATTCAAAACACCTAAAATTAAAAAGAGAAAAATGAAATTTGTACAAAAATTCTACATCAATGTTGTAAGTGAAATAAGGATCGAAATTTATCTAGTCTACTGATTGTCAAAAATCATACAGGATTCATTTACCCTGAGCATTTACCAATACTTTGTAAAACAAATACATCAATATGAAGGTAACTAGTACCTTCGCAATCCCCATCCTTGTTATATTTTACTAGTGGGCCCGGCAGACTTTGTCCTGCCCTGAACCTCGAACCCAATTGCAGCGCCCCCTATCGGGTCTTATAGGCATGATGACTGATTTTGAAAAATGGTCAGATTATGTTCGGCAGTATCTACTATTTCGAAAAAATATCTTACTTCAGCAGAAAAATAAGGTTTGGTAGATAAAATTGGCATTTGAAATTTAAATTTTAAAATTCACACCAAAACGTTCGGCGGTGTCATGGCGTCGTTTGTGACGTCACTATTGTTTTTACCAATGTACTCTGTGCAGTGTGTAGTAAACAATAGTATGATTGTCAAGCTCGAAAACAAACAATTGTGACGTCATTCGCTTCTTGGTGTTTTATCCAATATGGCGGATTGCTGTATTTTATAGTTTTATTTTATCAAAATAAATAGCAATCTCACTCGAAATAGAAAAATAAATACGTTTTTCATAATCCATGAATCCTATTTCATTAGATAAATTCATAATTTCATCGATTCTTGGTTACTGTTATCATGCCTATTGTGTATATTAAACCATCGCGGGGTCCAAACAATCACAACAAAAAAGAATTAGCGAAATTGGTCCAGCCATTCACGCGTGATGCCGTGACCAAGTGAAATAAGGATTCATTTTTATATAAATAGATTTTAGCCGTGAGCACCGTTTTTGGTGGCTCAAATGTTGTCAACAAAAAAAATGACGAGACGGTCGAGAGTCGAGACCGGTCGAGTCGAAACAAGTGTGAAAGAGAAGTTCTCAACTTCTCAACAAACTTCTCAACGTAAACGTTATGAGTTGCAATAAGAACCACAGATGACAGTCACAGAGCACTTAAGTTTTGCGTTGTTTCAATTTGCTTCCTAAGAATTAATTCTACAAGATTCGAAAAATCACCTAAAAGTAACCTTTTGAACAGTGTAACCTAGAAGTAACCTGACGGAGCTAAAAATCACCTAAAAGGTTACAAAAGTCACCTTCTGGCAATAATTATCATGAATTTAACTCGGTACGACTATTTTTATTTATTTAATAATTAAGAAAGGTGGAGCTGGTAAAAATAATACTTGAGCAATTAAATACGCGACGTGAGCAGTTTTTTACGACTGTGAGCAGTTCCGTATATTGCTTAAATTATAAGATATGACCGTTCAAAGATACAAATAATTTTATTTTTTTCGAACTTTTGTTTTTATTTTTAACTTAAAAATTAAGGGTGAGCAAATCCGAAGGATTACTTATCTGAGTTGAGCTATTAAAACCCTATCGATTAGTATTTTTTTTTATAAATAATGCTATTATTTTGCAGGCTGGGGTAGGGTAGGTTCCATCTGCTCCTTAATATTTTTCAGGTTGTACATATTTATCTATGATAGTATTCTATAATCTATACTAATCTGTGATGTACTCTGTGGTACTGACCTGGTACTGACCGTAGTGCTCAGAGACAAGTAGCTGACTACACTTTTTTTTCTGGTCGGTGGACTACACTACAAGTACAAGTTGTACATTTAATTTTAAAGCTAAATCTAATTTACAATTTTAATTAAAATTTATTTATTCATTCATTTCATGCCTTGGACTTGGAAGTTGGAACCGTAATTGGGAACCAATAGATAAATACTTTTAACAATAAAGATAGAGTGCAAGTGCAGTCTTTCAGAAAATATAATCGCATGCTAGGATAAACATTCAAATCAAATGGCTTTCTACAAGCTCGATAAATAAAATCTGAAATCATATTTTGATCAATAGTCACTATGTTTAATAAAATATTTATTAGCTTAGTAATCATTTTATCTCTTAAGTGTAATATATGCTTATCCCTAAGAGAATATAGTAAAGATGATATCATAAAACTAAGGTAAACATACATCAATAATTTTACCAATCAGTACCTATCACCAAAAAACAATATGTTCCAGCTTCTATAAGTTTCTCATTTATTTCAGAGAGGAGGTAAGGGAAATGTTCCAACATGCGTATGATAGCTATTTAAGATATGCATATCCTTATGATGAATTACGTCCACTAAGTTGTGATGGTATGGATACTTGGGGGAGCTACTCTCTAACTCTCATTGATGCTCTAGACATGCTTGTGATTATGGGAAATTATACAGAGTTTAATAGAGTGGTTGATATTGTACTAGAGAAGAAAAACTTTGATATGGACATCAATGTGTCAGTATTTGAAACCAATATTAGGATTATTGGTGGGTTGCTTAGTGCACATCTGTTATCATACAAGTGAGTATAAGTAAATGGCTAGTCTAGTCCAGTAATTGGAGAACAAGCGATCTTAGGATTTGTTTATGCTTTATAGAAATCATTGATAGATTATTTTATTGCTGCAACAACTTTGGTAACTGGATCTCTGTAATTTTTTGTATTTTACTCTCTCCTTAAATTTGATTTTCAATTTATCACTTGCTCAGCGAAATACATTTTTAGCAAACAATACTGAGAAAGTAATATTCGGCTACTGTATAGGACAGACAGCTTTTATACTGGGAAAAACTGTATATCAAAATAAAGACTTGTGCGATGTTGAGCAATGAAATTAACTCAGGCAGTGTTACATTTTAAAAATAATGCAAAAAGAGAGTAGAAAAAAATTGGTTTGCACCCTCAATTTATACCTCGTTGAATAGATATTTTAAATTCATTATGAGGTTTCTTCGCAGGTTTTTCAAAAAAAAAGTACAATTTCATTTCACAGCATATCAACATTTTTTTAAGACAACATAATACATAAGTACTACCTACTAACTACAATATAAATATTGAACCCTAGCCTATTTGTATTCTGACACACACTTGACCAGTTTTTTATTTACCTTTTTAGATCAGGAATGAAGCTAGAACCTGGCTGGCCTTGCAATGGACCCCTACTCCGTCTCGCGGAGGATGTAGCTCAGAGACTGATTGCTGCTTTCGACACAACAACTGGCATGCCATATGGCACTATCAACTTGAGATCAGGAGTTCCACCGGGAGAGACCAGTATAACGTGCACAGCTGGTGTTGGCACCTATATTATTGAGTTTGGTACACTGAGTAGGCTTACTGGGGATCCTTTGTATGAAGAGGTAAGCACTTTCGTTTTTACAGGAACTACCTACTACTAGGATGCCTACAACTTCGTCTTTGTGTTTTAAGTTTTTTTCCCACGGGAACTGCTTAATTTTCCCGGATTAAAAGTAGCCTATGTCACTCTCTAGGTTGTCAACTATACCCATGCCAAAAATCACATCAATCCATTGCTCCATTGCGTCATGATTGAAGGAAAAACCTACAAACAATCACACTTTCACATTTATAATATTAGTATGATGTGAAAGTGTATCTGTCTCATGTCTTCATATACCTACTACCCATGGGCCTATATAGCTTGCATTCTTATCCCTTAAAAAATGAAAGAGATCCCATGATTTTCAAAAATTATAAATTCGAAAATATGCCTGTTCCTTTTTATAACTAGTGGTCACAGCTTGCATCCTAAAATTGTTCACAGAATACTTCTATTCTGGGTGAAGAGAAAAAGTCTAAACACAATACAAACAGTCATAGGCAAAAGATAGATAGATAGAATAAAAAAAATAAAAACAGAAAATAAAAAGATAAAGTCTTTAAGGGCAAAACACACAGGGGAAGGGCCCGTTCCCTGTGTGTTTTGCGCTTTATATATAGCCACACATATTAACTTAATTTTCAAAATGGCCAATATCAGAGGAAAGGATAAGCAAAAGCAAAGGCTAGTGAAGTCACTTGTAAGCATAAGTGATCAAATTGCAGGTGGCGTACAATGCGCTCAAAGCTTTATACTATCACAAGTCGCCAATAGGATTGGTTGGTAACCACATAGATGTGATGACTGGACGGTGGACGGCCCAGGATGCGGGCATAGGGGGTGGAGTTGACTCGTACTTCGAATACTTAGTAAAAGGTATGTATCCGGCTTGTGGAAGTAATTAGTAACTGAATGGCAGACTTTTCTTGCCTAAAAACATTATCAAATCAAAAAATATTTATTCAAATTAGGTACCCTATAGAAAAATCTTTATTTGAGGCACTGCACAGAAATAAACTTAAACTAAACACATACAAAATCAACTGTATTGTACAGCAGTGCAACAAATGATATAAAACGTGTTGATGATAATAATATTTACTACAGTATCTTAAAACTAAAGCTATGAGGGTTCCAACTGCGCCCTGGTCTGAGAAGAACTCACAAAAAATTCAGCCAGGCTACATTATTGACTCTTAGCTTTCACTAGACAGACTAATGAAGACGAAAGCATATGAGAGTACATTTTTACATTGATGTTCAAACACTGCCTAGTAACACAGCGTAAGTATGTATTATTATCCTTACAGTGGATCAACCCTCATACAAATTGCAGACTGCAGGCTTACCTACCCATACCTTCGTAAAATGCTGCATTAATATTGTGCTACCCTTTCCGATCGCTCCTGGCACACGGAGTCGTAAAACGTGAGAATAGATACATGAAACAGGAAAGAACATAATATACTGCGATATTGCGCGCTTACGGGCCTAAGTAAGTGCAAAAAAGCACGCAATATGCACTACTGTTCCCACGAGGAGCGATCGTACAGAGTCTAGAATGACTGAATTTTGTAATTAAATTTCTGCTAGCTTGGAGGTACGGTGAACGCTCGCCGTATCTCCAAGCTAGCAGAATTTCAGCTTTATCTTGTCCCTGTTACGCCGTAGCGTTGCTGTCTAGACGTATTAGTTGTATGAATGGTAGGAAAGAATGTATCTCCGTAGGCGTCAAAAACGAAACTAGCGACGGCCGAGCGACGGCGACAGCGGGGCGATGTGGTACGAGAGCTAGCGTCGAATTTCGGGAAGGGGAATTTCAGGAAGGAAGGAATGGTGAAAAAATAATTTCGTCAACTGGCGAATCCAGTCCTGTCAGTCTGGTAGAGCATTTGCGGTTATTTCTCTTCAAAAATATTTTATTAAAATTCCAAAAAAATATACTTTTGGCAATCTGAAATTTTAATCACGTATTTATTGGGTAATCTCAATAATACCTGCAAATTGCCAGACAAATTTTGCGGTTCTTATTGAGTACGGCAAAATTGCGGCGAAATTCGTCGCCAGCTCTCCGACTAATCGCATGGCCCCGCTGCCACCGTCGCCCCGCCGCCGCTCATTTCGTGTCCGTATACTAAAGACTTATAGTGGGTAACTTAAAATAGTGTATTGCGCGGTTTGAACTTTTATGGTAGGACGGCTAGGACCCATAAAACTTGTTTATTATATCTGTTTTACAGGAGCAATACTGCTCGAGCGTCCTGAACTGATGTCAATGTTCAATGAAGCTCGTCAAGTGATAGACAAGTACTTAAAGAAGGACGACTGGTATGTGTGGGCCACCATGCTGCGCGGCCACGTCACGCTGCCTGTGTTCCAATCGCTCGAGTCCTACTGGCCAGGACTGCTCAGTTTGATAGGTGAGTAAGCTTCAGCCTTCATTGTGTTAGTTTACCAGCTTTCCCTAAAAAAATCAGGTTTCACACCGTTTTAAATGAGTATTTTTCACTTACGCTCACCTATTGAATATTTTAGGTATCTTTAGTAACCAAACCCCTTTAAAGCTGGGAAAAATTTAGGTTAAAATTAACATGTTTTTGGCATTGTTTTTCGGTTCGGGAGTCATAAAAAACATACTGCCGTTTAATATTAAATGCACCTACTACTACGCTTATTAGACAATTCGGCACATGTGTTGAGTATTGTTTATCAAAAAACACCAGCTCGACTCAAGGGACGTACTGCCAATGCTTAAATCAATATTTAAGCAGTATTAATCAAAATGACAGATTGATGTCCACCATCCACCATCCACTACAGCCCATTAACGTCCCACTGCTGGGCACGGGCCTCCACTCTCATAGGAGAGAGGGAATTAGAGCTTAGACCCACCACGCTGCTCCAATGCGGGTTGGCGGGCTTTAACGACTATCATGTTAGTGATAATAACCGGGACCGACGGCTTAACGCGCTCTCCGAGGCACGGGGGTGAAACACCGCCAACTTCCTAACTCCGGGCTAGTACTGAGAATTTCTAGTCAGAATACCCCAATACTTAACTATGGCCCGACCCGGGAATCGAACCCGGGACCTCGTCAGCCGCAGTCAAACATGCTAACCACTAGCTAGACCAACGAGGCAGTTAGATTGATGTCACATACATTGATTTTCCTAAAATGAGAATTATAATATTAAAACACGAAATTCAACAATAATGAAATAGGTACGTACGGCTTTAAGCGTTGGCAGTAAGGCCCCAGAAACAGATCTTTTCAAGTTGCACATACTCAAATAAATATTAGGTACTGGGGCACGAGACCCCATACAGTTTTTTCAATTCTATGACAAGTTAGTTTTTGACCGCGATCTCATGCGGTGGTAAGGGCTAATCTGGGAATCGCTATTATTAAACCAAAAATAAATTAAACTTGACCCAACCCTTTATCGGTTTGTTATCGGAACGGCACTGATATCGTAGTAGCTAGCTTCGACCGAAGAACCTGGTCAGGTGCTGGTCTAGTCAAACGAAAAGACTTAGAAATAAAACACTTCAAATAGCTTCTGCCAATTTAAGCAAGACAGTCCCACTTATAACACCGTAGGGCTCAATACTGCGCCATTTAAATTGAATATTATTCTCGTAGGTGAAAGCGACACAGCAATGCGAATAATACACAATTACCACAGTGTATGGAAACAGTACGGTTTCACCCCTGAAGTATACAACCTCGGTACAGGCGAAGCCTCCTCCGCCAGAGAGAGCTATCCCTTGAGGCCGGAGCTCATAGAGTCTATCATGTATTTGTACCGAGACACTCGAGACCCCATACTGTTGCAAATGGGGGAAGATATATTGAGGAGTATACAGCACAGTGCTAGGACGCCTTGTGGATTTGCTACGGTATTCAATTTTTTTGATAATTTAGTATATTTAAGTTTAGCTTATCTCTGACTAATTGTGACAGCAATCCCAGCATTTAAAAAAAAGAAGCCTCTACAGGAGTTATGAAATGCACTACCTAAGAGTGCTATTTTGTTTACTTGGGTCTTACGATTATTATCAGATGTTAGTGGAAATAACCAATGCATTCGGAGCTTCTAAGTCTGCCACCCATCCAGTTACTACCTTGGATCAACATTGATTGACCAGCTCAAATCGACTGGCGCAACTGGAATCCGCTTGTTTATACGACTGCCTGAAAAAAGGAGTATATTGTTTTCAGGGTTCATGTATGTATGTATGTATGTATGTATGTATGTATGTATGTATGTATGTGAGTTTGTATATTCCAGCATAACTTCTATACGCCTGAACCGATTTTGATAAATGAGGTATCATTAGAATCCCTAGCTTATTCCGGGTGACATAGGCTATTCGAAAATAAGATTAACTATATAATCATCATCTAGAAAATGATGAGTAGATTCCAAAAATATATAACACTATACTTCAATATCCAGTGATTCACAAAAAATTATAATTTAATAAAAATGTGAATAAGATTTCAAAGGTAGGTAATTAATGACTGTGGTATCGTTACGTAGTAGCAGTGGTAGCCGTACTTCCATTCGAGGGGATTTTTTTTTACACGACTGCCCAAAAAAGGAGTGTTATGTTTTCAGAGTTCGTGTATGTATGTGTGTCTACGGCAGAGCAGTCGTATTTTTAATAATCTTAATTATATTCACTTGTTATATCTACTATAATAAGTTATCCCTTGACTGCGATCTCACCTGATGGTAAGTGATGATGCAGTCTAAGATGGTAGCGGAATAACCTGTTGAGGGCATGGCAGTTATATTAAACCCATACCCCTAATCGGTTTCTACACGGCATCGTACCGGAACGCTAACTAGCCACGGCTAAAACCTCCCGCCAGGCCAGACGGTGCGGTTTTTGCCTAGCTCCCTTTACAATTTCTTAATAAAAAAATTATGACGGCCTTTTCTTGGTGTCAAATTAATTGAAGTATCCAAAATATCTGTCATCGCTAAAAAGTACAATATATACCCTAAGAGTGTTATATCTCGAAAGTTAGGGACGTAGTATCTTACAGCCACCAAATGATTTCAATTCCAGATAAAAGACGTCCGGGATCACCGTAAGGAAGACCGCATGGAATCTTTCTTTTTGTCCGAAACTACTAAATACCTCTACTTATTATTCGACCCGGACAATTTCATCCACAATCCGGGCGTGCATGGGACAGTCATAGACACGCCCAATGGGGAATGTATAGTGGACATGGGGGGCTACGTGTTCAATACGGAGGCACACCCCATAGACCCCACGATGCTGTTTTGTTGCCATGAAGCTAGACAGGGGTGAGTATTTTGAATTGTTAACATTTCTTGAACTTGATCTATTTGATATGAACTTGATCCATTAAGAGTTAATATGTTTAATTTTGATCATTATTCATGTTCTTCCCCAAACTATCATCATACATGCGAAATTGTGACCAATTCTGTCTAAGATAATCTCTAAACTAAATGTCAGCTCTAAATCTAATTCTGTCCCTTTCCGCTGTCAGTATTAGGGCCTTTTGCGGTATCGTCATTGAATTAAATGAGTTCTTAAAAATAATCTATTCTGTGTAGCATGTTTTGATCAACGAAAGATTTCACTTACCATTTGTGCAAATATTTATATTAGATCATTTGCTATTTCATATTACAGCATAAATGTCAGCGAAGTGCACAGAATATACAAACTGTTAGACGAAGAGGACAATATTCACTTTATGAGCATGATAGATGCAACAACACCACCCAAAAACACAACCAGTTATTATAAAGAGGCCGTCTACTACGGCGACCCGATGAATTCCGCTAAAATTATGGATTTGAGTAAACGTAACCTTTCAAATGCCCAGGAAATGCCGATAGTTCCCATTAAAACGGAGACAAGTACAGGATACGTTAACATAGATGGTATTGAAAGGGAAAAAGTTAAAAATGAGAGCTTGGGTGATATACTGAAAGAAAGTATGAGCAGTTATTATAACAATACCAGCTTAAACGAAAGCGAAAAAGAAACGGCCACTGAAGCGCCTGAAATAGAAGCTGATGGAAAAGTTGAAGTAGACGATATAATTATACCTCAAAAGTTCGAAACTGAGAAGTTGCAACCACCGAGTAGCACCAAAGCCAAAGATGCAGTGAAAATGTTACCGAAAGTTATACAGGATTTCTTGAACAGTGACTGGAAAACGAAACCGAAGTGCGAACCTCAGCATATGATCGAAAGGATTCGCAAAGAAAAGAGATACCCAGAACACCCGGACGTCGGCAAATACAAATTTTTACTAACTCCAGCTCCCTCTTTCATGCAGAGAATATCTCTGGCCGGCGAGTTCCTAAATAAGAAACAGTTGCAATTATGATCCATCGCCCACTTAGCTTTCATTTTGGGAAGTCTCAGGTGGATTCTGGAGTTTCATTTGTTTTTTCAATTCATTATTCATTTCTCATTCGTTTGATGAAATTGAAGTTAGAAATAAAATTATTTAAAATTTGTTTTCAAAAATTCCAATTAAGTATTTTATTTTGGAAAATCCCACATTTTTTGATTTTTATTATAAATACGTCTCGTAACTATCAAAATGCTTATTTTACAATCAAAATATAAACATATCTTCTAAATGTTAATAAATATTTACAAATATGCTATAAAATACATGTAGATGAACGCAGGGAGCCAATAGGGAACCGCATAGGCGCCATATAAATAGTAAATAGAAGCTCGGCCATAGATTAAGGTAAACCCCAAAACCCAGAGGGTAAACCATTTTTTTCCAATAAGTATTTAATTCAGACATCTAGAAGATTGAAAGAAAAATCGGTTTCTGCCAATCTTGCCATTATAATCCCTGTCATATTTGACAAAATGTCACTGTATCAAGCTAAATTTCAAAAGATGTAAAATAATAACACGAAAAAAATAAAAATGCCCTCACCTTTTCGCGCGAGCCCACTTGCCGACCGGGGAGTAGTTGCGGAAAGTGGGGCTTACGACGCAGGATGTTTCACGTTTCACTTTGATCCATGTTATCATGACCGAACTGAAAACTACTGCCTCAGAAGAAAATACGTTATCGGCTAAAGGATATAGATTAACCAAATTCGTTGGCGAAGGAGCTTATGCTAAGGTAAAACGTTAAAGGAAACAACCATACCATGAAATCGGGCTCAATATTGTCACATATAAAGCTGATCTGCCACTTTGTTCCACAGGTATACCTCACTGAATTCACGGGAAGAGACGACTGTAAAGTTACTCTCGCGTGCAAAATTATCGAAACATCAAAAGCTCCAAAAGATTTTGTCATTAAATTTTTACCGCGCGAAATAGATGTCCTCATCAGACTAAACCACCCCCATCTGATCCACGTGCACAGTATATTTCAGAGGAAAACAAAATATTACATTTTCATGCGATTCGGCGAAAACGGCGATCTTTTGGGATACATTCTAAAGAACGGATGCGTATCCGAAAATCAATCGAGGGTGTGGCTACGTCAGTTAGCACTGGGCTTGCAATATCTTCATGAACTGGAGATTACACATCGAGATATTAAATGCGAGAATGTTTTGTTGACCGCAAACTTTAACGTGAAGTTATCCGACTTTGGGTTCTCGAGGTTTTGCGTGGACGAAGAAGACCAGCCGGTGTTGAGCGACACATATTGCGGCTCCATGTCTTACGCGGCTCCAGAAATACTTCGGGGCAAGCCGTATCTGCCTAAACCGACGGATCTGTGGTCCGTAGGTGTAGTGTTGTTTGTGATGTTGAATAAGTCTATGCCGTTTGATGATACGCGAATGCGGAAGCTCTACGAGCAGCAGATGGGAAAGAAGTACAGATTCAGATCGAAAGTAGCAAGTGTTATCTCTTTAGAGTGCAAATCGGTAGTTAAACATTTGCTGGAACCTGACCCGGGGTTGAGACATTCGGCAGCACAAGTGCTCGGCTCGGATTGGATTGCTATGGACAGCCGACTTACAAGTAAACTTTATTTACCGTTTGATACCAAATGTGTTGCCAATTCGGTCATAAACATAATACCTACTCTATTTCAACTTGTAGCATTAAACGCAGTAGAAGCAGCGGCGCTTCAAAAAGCTAAGGAAGAACGACAGAAATTGTCTGACATTCATAAAAGTCCACCAAAAAGACAAGGTGACATTTTAGAGCGAGATCACAAGGAAACCAATAGGGTACTATGTTTTATTATTCATTAAATGGTAATTTCAGTTACATAGTGTATGTAACACGACTGTATTAATTTTCTATGTGTGTATGCAGGTTAGTGAAATGATAAAATCTTTGGCAAATATAACAGCCAAGCAAAAGAGATCGGATTAAATGGAGGGAAAAATTAAAGTAAGTATTTTTGATACTTAGTTTTCGTATGGCAAACAATGAATGTTATTATAATTTGTGATGTGTAATCATACAGCAGGCTAATGAAGATGATTTGAAATTAACTGGCTCTGAACAGTTGACACTTGCTTCTCGAGGTTATAAAATGATTAAAAAAGTGAACGAAGGATCTTATGCTAAGGTATTTAATTCCTATTCAATCTTGGTTTTTTATAACTGTAATCCGATAATGTACCTACTACAATCGTTTCCACAGGTTTATCTCGCTGAATACAGAAATCCCAATAAGAATGATAAGCTATCAATATTGGCATGCAAAGTTATAGACACGAATACGGCACCGAAAGATTTTGTGAGGAAATTCCTTCCGAGAGAGATAGAGATGTTGATAAAATTGAATCACCCGCATTTGGTGCACACTCACAGTATATTCCAGAGGAGATACAAATATTTTATATTCTTGAGGTATATGGAGCATGGGGATTTGCTGGAGCATATTTTGCAAAAAGGGGCAGTCCAAGAGGACCAGGCGAGAATATGGACGCGCCAACTAGCGCTCGCCATACAATACATGCACGAATTAGAGATCGCACATAGAGATATCAAGTGTGAGAACGTGCTTTTGACTGCCAATCAAAACGCCAAGCTATCAGACTTTGGTTTCGCGCGCATGTGCGTCGATGATAGAATGAAAGACATTCCCAGCGAAACTTTTTGCGGTTCCTTATCCTATACCGCCCCGGAGATTTTACAAGGTGCGCCATACTTTCCAAAGCCCACAGACATTTGGTCTCTAGGCATTGTGGTGTACGTAATGTTAAATAGAGCTATGCCTTTCGAGGATAAACACATAAAGCAGTTGTATCACGCACAGATTAATAAAAATTGGAGATTTCGCTCTCGGTACATAGACTCCTTGTCTGCGAACTGCAAAAAACTCGTGACGCTAATGTTGGAGCCGAATTGTCAACGCAGATTAAAAATAGAAAGTGTAATTAACAGTGAGTGGATCGCAATGGATTCTAGGTTACTAGGTTAGTTACCTAACGTACTAATACGTGTATCAAATAGCTGCTCAAGTGCTCACCTCTTTGTCTGTGCTAATTACCCATCTAGCTGTATTCTCGTGTTCTAATTGGACCTGTTTTGGTCATCCAATAGGACCCGATTCTTGGAGCGGTATAAGTTTTGAGTATCGTGTGCTTTTGAAATGTTAAATTGTTTCGACTTCAAGTCTTGCGTAATGCTCTCAGAAGCAAATTAACAGTTTAAAAGTATTTTTAAAACAGATAAGTTGTTTAGAAAGTAGGTGTATTTTAGAATGGACCCCACAAGAAACATCAGCCTATAACAAGGCACGGGAAGAGAAGAAACATTTGAGAAGTAAATTGGAATTGTCGGAACCTATCAAAGACCCTTGTATCACAGACACTTCAATTGTAAAACCGACATGTGCTGGAGGGTCCTCGTCTTCATGGTAAGAGCTTGAAATATGACGTTGGCTCTACCCGCTCTACACGCATTCTCTTCCTACGCATATAATTAAGTCCTTAAATAATTCCAAAAGTTGTAAATGACTATGAAAATAAGGTATTCTATAAAATTATGAAAACAAGGTTTGTTCGATAACGCTCACAGGTAGTAACGCTCACGCTTCATTTTTGGAAGATAATCGTCGCGCCGTTTCGATAGTTTATCTCTTAAGTGACTCGACGAGTTGCGCTGATCCTAATGGGGAGGGACACTGCCAATTTATCCCGCTAGGTGTCACATCGTCGCTGGTGTTATTTACCTGTCAAACACCATATATTTTTTACGCGATGGTTTAATTTTCTTAGATTAATCCATTATAATGCCTAAATGTTGTGCGCCTATATTATCACATTTGTGATAATATAGGCGCACACCGTTTTCCTGCTGATGAGGAATGAAGAAGACTATGGTACAAAGCCTTGTGCCGATCAAATTGGAAACCCAGTTCATCGGCTAGGTTATGTAGCGTTCACTTTAGACTTGACGATTTTTATGGCAAGAGCACATACACTGGTTTTTTCCCAGATTTAATTAAAATAGGACGCCTAATTACCTAAAATATGTGCGCAAATGAACCTGACAGTTACCAGCGAGGGTGGCGCCATCTGAGATTAGCTTTGCCTGTCCCTCCCCATTGATATAAAAACTGTACCGAACAGATTCCATAAATATATATTTTTTTAATTATTTTACGTCACACTCTGACATCTGCTTAATCAATTTCAATGTTGTCAAAATGTAGCGTAATAAAACAATAATCCAAAAATGTAATCCAATTTCTAGATAATGAATGTTTGGCAATGAGTCGGAGTGATCCGCAACCAATTATTCTGCCACCATGTTACCGGCGAAGGTGAAAATTAAATAAATTATGCGCCACAAGTGGCAGTCTCACCAATGGGCCCTACGACCGAAAAATTAGACCTCAGTACCACACAATCTGATATCGCAGTTCTAGAAGAGAAAGGCTTCATTTTGGACAAAATTATCGGAGAGGGCTCTTATGCAAAAGTAAGTACTACCTACTGCCACTATGAGTAAAATATGCTTTGGACACAACTTCTGTTATTAGATGCGGTTTAAGCCTTATATTCATTAGGGGACAAATGTCCCGCGACACGTGTGCCTAGAGATGTCGGGCGATGTCGTCTGACATCTTGTATATGAAAAGTAGCTAATTATGAGTATGGAGATATTTCATGGATATTTGTCTCACTCTCAAGTTAACGAGTAATTATAGAATAATAAAGTAATTTGTATCAAATGAAAGTTACGCCGTATTTGGGAGGAGAAGGACACTATATTATTACCGTTTATATTAAACCGCACCTTAAGGTGCATAGGAACTATGTGTTGCGATTGGTTGTTCCAACACACTCTGGTGTGATGATCGACCAATGAGAGCGCGGCATGATTGCCATCGTGCCAAAACTACACAAGAGAGCAAAGATGTGCACGTTTCCATAATTAAAAATTAAATCTATTGCAACACGATACACTATAACATTGTTATAGTTTGTCTGCACGAGTAGTCATATGTTATATATTATCTTCGTCTTCCTGTCCTTGTCCCACGCTATGTGGAGTCCCCACAATATGTCTGTGGCTTAAACTCTATGCTGTCATTCGTCAACTCTATCCACGCCATCATTTCATCTTCATTATCCTCTGGTACACACATTCTCTGTCACACAATCCATCCATCTTTTTGTCTTTCTCTTCTCTTTTGTCCGTCCACCTGCATATTCAACATTGTTCTAGTAATATGGTTTCGTTCCCTCCGCATTACATGTCCATTACCATGCCAGCCTCACCCCTTTATCCGTCCGCCATTATCCTTCCCTTTTATCACCCGTAATGGTATGAATTCAAGTTTTAATTTACATTTACAGGTATTTAAAGCTACACACATGGTCGACGAGACTCGGCACACAATAATGGCCTGCAAAGTGATAGACACGGCGCAGGCCCCACGAGACTACTTAACTAAATTCCTGCCGCGAGAACTGGACATTCTGATCCGCGTGAACCACCCTCACATTGTGCACGTATCAAACATATTTCAACGCCGCGCCAAATACTTTGTTTTCCTTCGCTTTGCTGAAAACGGTGATTTGCTTGATTTTCTGTCACAAAACGGCGCTGTGCCCGAAAACCAGAGTAGACTGTGGATGCGGCAGATTTTATCCGGTGTTCACTACATACACACTATGAATATAGCCCACAGAGATTTGAAATGTGAAAACATACTTATAACAGCGAATTATAACGTTAAGATAACAGATTTTGGATTCGCACGGAACGTTCGTCAGAGAGATCGCGACGTGTTGAGTGAAACGTATTGCGGCTCTTTGTCGTATGCCGCCCCAGAGGTGCTTAAAGGCGTGCCGTATTTGCCCAAACTGGCGGATATGTGGTCGATCGGGATAATCCTGTACACGATGCTCAACAAAGCGTTGCCGTTTAATGAGACTTCTGTGAAGAAACTATACGAAAAACAGGTGAGAGTTGACACTTTTTAGGGTTCCGTACCCAAAGGGTAAAAACGGGACCCTATTACTAAGACTCCGCTGTCTGTCTGTCTGTCTGTCTGTCTGTCTGTCTGTCTGTCTGTCTCCAGGCTGTATCTCATAGACTAGCTAGCTGAGCTAGAAAGCTGAAATTTTCACAAATGATGTATTTCCGTTGCCGCTATAACAACAAATACTAAAAATTAAGAAAATATATATATTAAGGGGGGGTCCCCATACAATAAACGTGTTTTTTTCGTATTTTTTTGCTCAATATTAAAAACGGTAACAGGTAGACGGTTCAAATTTTCACAGAATATTAACTTGTATATTACCTTTCAAAATAAATAATTAAATATCAATAAAGTAAATATTAAAGGGGGGCTCCCATACAACAAACGTAATTTTTTGATATTAACAGTAAACCTCTACAAACAAAGTTAGTTTTGCGGTTCATTAACAAAGGTAAAACGCGATAAAACCTTGAATGATAAAATATTGGTTTAAAATAGGAAAATATGTATCAAATAACGACGATAGAACACACGACTTAATAAAAATTGTTTGTAGAGCAACATTCCTGATGGGGTGATACCTGTTTACACTCCACAGGTGATGCGCAAGTGGCGCTTCCGCACCAGCATAGTGAACCAGCTATCGACGGAGTGCAAACAACAGGTCACTCAGCTCATGGACCCTGAGGCTAAGGCGCGCCCCACCGCCGCCATTATCTTCAACGGGCCTTGGATAGCCATGGACCCGAGACTCACCAGTGAGTAGCATCGGTCATATAACCCGTCGAAATATCTGCTGACCTCTGCTGGAATGAGATTCTCCACTCGACTCCCGCACCTCACCCCCAACTGGCCAACTAACTACGCTGGAGATACTATAATGTAAGAACATTCTCTATTCACTCATTCTTATAGATGCTAACCATCTCTGGCCATGACTTAGAACCACATGCTTAACGTGATTTTCTTAGCACAGCCAATTTCCTGATTTCGGACAGCTGTTAATGATGACAAAAAATACAGTAGTTTTTAATGTCCTAACCGGGACCTCATGATCCTTAGGACTGGCTAGACGTCAACGAGGCTAAAGCCAACGAGGCATTCTGGGGCTCGAGATACCAAAAGCAATCGTAGGTATTCCATATGATTTTTAGCTGCGTTTGCAACCGAAGTGTCCAACCAATCCCTCGTTGGTTACTATTTCACCAAACTGGTTGTCGGTTATTATCACTAAAATGATAATAATAGTCGTTAAAGCCTGCCAACCCGCATTGGAGCAGCGTGGTGGATCTAAGCTCTAATTCCCTCTCTCCCATGAGAGTGGCGGCCTGTGCCCAGCAATAGGACATTAATAGGCTGTAGTGGTGGGGGTGGGGGTTGTCGATTAAGCTGATAACAAATTAGCGAAAAATTACCCAGCCACGTTTTTCACGTCTACTTCAAACTCTTCTGGGGACCTTATTCATGAAGCAGTTCACGCGCGCCAGGCGCAAAGCAAACTGCGTGCTGCGTTGGCTGACGGTATAATTTGTGATTTTTTTCCATAGAACTAACATTTCTGGAAGAATCGTTGCTCAAACAAGCCCAGGAAGAATCGCATAGAAGAGAGAAAGAACATCTGGAGGAGGAAACCGAAGCTGAAAGACTCGCTGAACTGCGACGCAAAGGGAGAGGGAAAGGTTTGTGGGTATTTGACAACTATTCAATTTAATTCTTTTTTAGTGATTATTAAATAGAGGATCACCCAAAAGTCGTAATATCCACGTCCACTGTTAGTTTTTTGTTGAGTTACTATTTTAAACTATCGATTAAAGTAAAAAAGTGCGTCGAACTTTGATGACGTCAGCATTCAATATTTCATACAAAATCCTATACTAAGCACGCGTTTTGACGTTTGAAAGAAGCTGATTTGACTAGTACCTAAAATACATAATTAGTTGGAAACTATATTTCAAGGAATCAGCATAAATGTTCCTACAAAACCATTCCATTTCCAACAGAAAATGAACCTATTTGAGGGCGTCCGATTTTCGACATTTTATCCATAATTCGACGTATGTGAAGCAATAGTGTGGCCAAGAACACGGACAGGACATAATAAGGAGGGCCAATTCTGTTTAGCACAATATCTAAACAAAATGACAGCTCTGTTTATATTGTTATCACCTTCATAATACTCCCTACGTAAAGGGGCAGCACTAGGATTAAAGCTGCCATTTTAGTTTAGAGTTTGTGCTAAACAGAATTGGCCCCAATGTAAGAGCGAAAAGTCTTGGCCTCTTAGAAACTAAAAAATCTGTTAATTGAGTGATTCAGTTCCAACCACACTTAATTTTTTATCAAGATTTGTCAAGAGTTGATACGAAAACAATTTCAAATTTGTTTAATTCATTTCAGAGGGCCTCAAGGTATTAAAAAACGCCGACTCTAATTTTGGTAAATCACAGCACCTGTTCGAAGATAAGGATTAAAATTCAAGAAAACAAATATTGATTCATTCATTCAGTGTTTATTAACTTTTACACATCATATTTATTTAAGTTATTGTAAAAATTATTTAATACATTATTGTATAAACGAGCTGTTGTTTTTATTGATATTCTGACTATCATAAGTCATCCCGCGTCGGTTAATACTTGGTATTCTAACATTACAAAGCTATGGAAGACAAGGGTCCATTTATAAAAGTCAAATAGTATTTTGAGCGCATTCAAATTAGAATCTCGAGAAGAACACTGTAGTTCAGGTTTATAAAATCTATACTTTTCACGAGATTCGATTTAACGCAGCTCAATGAATACTTTTCAACCGTAAACATTACAACATTCATATAAGATTTGGCACAGTTCGGTAGGAACAGGATCATATTACTGTTTAAATAAAATAACATCTTTATGATAAAAAATGTTACCACTGTATCATCAAATATGTCATAAAAATTCTATATAAAATGTAAAAATTTGCTTTTATACCATTTGCAAAGAAAATACCGTGAATTTAACATTTGTGTTTCTTAAAAAATGACATTTTAATTTGTTTTATACATTTAAGGTCAATTTTTATTCGTACAGAACCCCCGATAAATAAATGCTGTATTTTTTAATGTTAAATATTGTGCGATTATGGTTGAGTTAGAAACCTCTATATGTTAATATATAATATAATGATATATTTTAAGTGATTTATTTATATAAATACACTTATTTTATTCTAACAATGAAAACTCTTAGAAAACTCAACTGAGCTACAGCTAAGTAACAAACCTTAATGTTATAACATGTACCTTTTATTTTAAAATAGCAGCAAATAGAAATGAGACCAGTTTAATATTGTCATTTCTCAGTCATTTTCTAAATCACTAAGTAAATAATCATTGCGATTATCAATCTGAAAACTGTAAATTAAAAATGGCTAATTATTTTTTGATTGTTCGACAAATATAATATCGAATCAATAAATTTCTATAGAAAAACTGTTCCTTCTTTAAATATTTTGATTTGTTATTGATAATTAAACTGTCTATCGTAGATTGATTTATTCCTCGAACATTGGAATGTCTTATTCAAAATCTGTGAAATTATAACTTGTTTTTATTATAATACACTGAAATAATCCTAAGTCATAAAAGTTCGTTTTTTAATAAATTAATTCATAATTTAATAAGTTTTTAAATACATTTTCCTTCTTAGCCTACCTATAATATTCAATGTTCAAGACATGATTTTTGGCAGTTAAGACTTGGTGCCTATTTTGCGGACGAGAGTAGCTATCTTGGTTAGATTTTTAGGCAATGTAATTTTGATAATTAACTATCAATCGTCCGCAAAGCGGCTTGTTAAAAATGTAAGAGACCCTTGGACTTATAACATTGAACATAAAAACAAATCTAAATTGCAAATATAGCACCAATATTGTGTTGCCAATTGGTTCAGTTGTAAAAATTTATTATTGAAGAGAGATAAACGCACCTTTGTATTATTTCACCTTTAAAATTAGTCACAATTAATGTCTTTTGACTAAACAATCAAAGTATGTGATTACCTATATAATTTGTTACAGAAAAACACAATAAAAATAATTTAATAAAGGTAAAACTTAGCACTGCTTTACGGAATCAATCAATCAGCAAATATAAATATTTAAAATGCGAAAGTTTGGATTTGTTACTCAATCACGCCCGAACGGCTGAACGGATCTGGATTAAATTTGACACAGAGATTGATTACAGTCTGGAATAACACATAGGCTACTTTTTAATCCTCAAAAACCTCAATCCACGCGGACGTAGTCGCGGGCATCAGCTACTACGTAATAATTATAGTCCAAGGTACACAGCCACACAGTTTATGTGCGACAGTTTATCTTTTGCCCAGTGGCCCAGTATTCTACGGCTACGTCCACACCAATTAAGGTCAGAACACATTTTATACAGATACGATAGTCGGGCAGTCAATAATAACGAGATGAACTGAATATACATTTAGATCGAGCATGTTTATAATATAATCCATTCGTTGATCCAAGAAACTCGTATTACTATAGATTCGCCTTCTTTGGTGTGCACGAGCCTTTGCATAGAATGATTTTTCGCGCGCAGCTAAAACATATCCAAAACAATACCGAATTTCCTTACACGTTAGCCGCACGGGTTAATTATTATTGTTTACTAGTACTAGTAACTCCCATTTCTTTGTACCGATTTTGTACTAGTTTATTATTATCCCAAGAAAACCTCTTTGGACCTAAGCAATGAAGAATACGACGCAAAGATGGAGTTCTAGTTTACTAGTACTATAGTTTAGTAGTAGTATAGTTTTCGAAAACGAATTTATATATCCGAGTGCCTCCATACACACTCCCATACAGCTAGCGTCCGGAGCGGTGTAAAATAAAGAGACACAAAGTTGTTAAATATTTTTTAAGCAATGGAGCTACTTTATCTGAGTAATTTTATCTCGAAATTGCAATACCGAAGCTCACACAAATCATACAAGTTTTTGAGTTACTCCTAGCAAACCTAGGGGTACCTACTGATGATAATTCCAGTTTATGTTTTCCAGTATTATATTTTAAAAGCAAATTCGTAAACGCGGGTCGACTGCGTGCGAAAAAATCATTCTGTGCAAACGCTTTTAACTCTGCTAGGACTATAGCTGCTATTTGCTCACAGGGCTAGGCTAGGTCACCTAGGCTCACAGAGCTAGATGACAGTCTGGACTAGTATAACGCCCGTGAGGTAGGGATGCACTAGTGCGTTCGCGCGTCGTCACGCGGGGGACAGACAGCCGACGCGACGCCCGCTGTTGCTGATTTTACTTTCATCATCTGTTGATCACAAAACTTATTCATTATTCTCGTATTTATTGTTACTGATTCAAGCGATCAGCGTTATGTGATTATTGGCTAAATTCATCAAAACGTTTAGCTATATCAAGAAATTAACCTTTAGGCTGCTAAATTGTTAAAAAAAATGGTCTTAGTAGCTGCCATTAGGTCACGTGACCTAGGCGAAATTTGGTCTGATCACGCCAGCTTCGGTGCAATTCGATGTATTTTTCCACTTTCCTTGATGTGCTATGAACTGCCGGCTATGTATATCGAAACTTAGATAACTAATTTATGTTATTTACTACTTTATTTACTGAAATGGAAGAGAATTACATAATTTTGCGAGATTATAATGTAAAAAATATTTGAAAAAGAACGACACTTCCGGTAACCGGAAGTATCGGTTTTATTGATGGAATTTTCGAAAATTATGCGAAGTTTATTAATTTAATTTGTTTTAACCATCGATATATATGTAGGTACTAGATGGGCCCTTTCATAGAAAAAGGTCTGGCGACCGACTATGAGAGCGCGTTCCTATCCTGTCTTTGTCCCCATCGTAGCGCTGTCACGGTCGCTCGTCGTGTAGATAATTTGTTATTCTTAGGTTAACATCTAAAGTCATATTAGTTTGGCACTGTACAATTTTTATTTTATGGTAAGTGTTTCAAGTCACAATTATACATTTCCAAAAAAACGTTATTTAATCTTCCTATTTAATATTTTTATCCATTACGCAATCATTTAATTTCCGCGGCAAACTGTATGATATTTTTTTTTTACTAACTGGCCTTACGGCTTCTATGGCTATGGCCTATAATTATATTATTATCTATGACCGAGTCATACGTTTTCAAGCTTTCATTCAAGATGTTGTAAGCAAGTTCCCGCTTTTCAGACTAGATGGCGTTGATGGCGTTGCTAAAAATACGCCCACATTCTTTGTTTGACAGGGCCCGTCTATGTAAATTGAGGTCGTTGGTTTTAACAGCTTTTAAATTTATTAAATAACATTTAAACATAACATTTAAATAAATTTTGTTTGTTACTTTGGTAAAAATAACAGATTTCTCCGATACGGGCCGCCATATTACCGCGTTCCATGGCGGGCGTAGCGCGCGAACTGATTTTGTATTTCAAATATGACCTTCAAAGTGACATGAAAAGTTTGAATGAATGATTGTCTTTGTATACTTAATTCTGTATGATTCATGTTCGAGGAAGTTTATATTCTATATCTACATAGATAAATCTTGAAATCGCATAAAAATGCGACCGACACAGGGTCGATTAACGGCTGGATAGATCTGATACAATTCAGCGCACTACTAGCGGATAGAGCTATTACAAAGCATTCTAAAGGTTAATAAGAACGTACACAACTGCCTTGTTGGTCTAGTGTTTAGCATGTCAGACTGCGGCCGACGAGGTCCCGGGTTCGAGTCCCGGGTCGGGCCATAATTAAGTATTGATTATAGAATTAATTATAGAAATTCTCAGTACTAGCCCAAAGTTAAGCAGTTGGCGGTGAGTCATCTCGGTGCCTTGGAGAACACGCTAAGCCGTCGGTCCCGCTTATTATCACTAGCATGATAAAAGTCGTTAAAGTGGGTCTAAGCTCTAATTCCCTCTCTCCTATGAGTGTGGAGACTTGTGCCCAGCAATGGGACGTTAATGGGCTGTAGTGGTACACAACACTGTATGCAAAAAATAAAAATTTGTAAAATAAAGCTTCATCAAATTTAAAACTAGAAAATCCAATTCGCCAACACTATATTAATAAATAAATCCACACCATCCCAGGTTAAATTGGTTAAAAGATAAAGGTGCAAAAGCATCTATTTTAGACTTATCATTTTTTATGCAATACCAATAACTATAAATAAAAAACACACGCGTAAAAGATAGAATGAATCGGGCATTGCTTTTGAACGATTAGTATCATTGTTCCAATTATACTACTATAATTGTTATACTTATAAACGTAAATGTAACGATAAGGTTCTAAGCCCTGTTGTTACATGTCAACAATGTTATGTTAAGTTATCAAGTAACTTTTAGTAACTTACGAAATAAGGAAATTACTTTGATTATAATAAAAAACACGTGTGGTGTCGTGTGAGGAACGAAGTTCCTTATTACATACCTAAATATTAAATTCAAGTTCTAATCGAGGTAAAAAAAAATAATTATTCATAAAATAATTATTTATTATAAATTTTTTATTATGATTTTTGAAGTGAAAACTTCTTTAGCCGCGTTGAGCACTTTTTGGTAGGGGGTAAAAATGTGGATTCGCGGCGTCACCGACTTGCATGTCGCCGACATGTTCGCGTTGTTGCGAAGACAAAAGGTCTTAAATATAAATATACTACATTCGAAATTAAACTTTAATACTTTAGTGTTGAGGTTTAATTTCGAATAAACTATACATAAAAATCTTACTCCACGCATTTTCGTAACGCACGTTATTTGCCGGCTAGGGTACCCCTCCGTATCGTCCCATAAGGAACTTCGTTCCAGTCCCTGATACTCTTTTTGTTGAATTCGATACTTGAAAATTTTTGATAAATTCGAAAGGTAATAATTAACACCTTGGTAAGGCATTTTAGACCTTACTGCACGCAGTGTTATAAAGAATCTAGTTTGAAAACTGGTAAACATTTTTCGTAGAACCGTAATTTTCAAGTGTCAGATGACAGGCAGAGGTCATTGACTTTCCTATCGTTACTTTGAACGCTTGATACAGAGGTGCATTAGTAGTGTTAGTGCGACTTACGGGCGAGGCGGTTAGGTCACCTGAGCAGTCGTCGTGCAGAGGACACACGAGCTCGCCCAACTCGAGGTCGTCTTTACTCTTCTTGCGCTTCAGCGAAAACTGACTCTTCTTTGGCACCTGAAATCAATGTTATATGAGACTGTTAGTGGAAAATGAAGTCGATTGTCTCATACGTTGGAAATTAGAAACCCTTAGCTAACGCACGTTGTATGATGTATATGTCACCGTAAGATTGTAAAAACCGTAAGATTGTAATCTAACGCTTTTTTTTCGATAGATTGTAAACAGTCGAAAGATTGTGAACCGTTCAATGTTTTATATGTCAATTTTTGAAATATTCATTGTAATTACGTTTTCTTGTCTCTTTCTGTAGGTTAGGTTAGGGTTTTGCGGCCGGGCACTTGGGTTCTATCGGGTTAATAAACCTAACAGATTACAATCTACCGAAAAATAATCTGTTATATTGTAATCATTCGACAGTTTACAATTTCGTGAGTTAGATTATAATCTAACGGTTTTTACAATCTTACGGTGACATATATATTCAAGGCGTGTAAACTTTTCACACAAATTTCACAGTAGGTACATTACTAAAAGTTATAAGAACGCACACATGTGCATAAGTTCTGAAAAGGATTTTCTACTAACTTTTGTATGTGAGTACATCAAATCAAATCAAATATTTTTTATTCAAGTTTAGTATTTATGCTTTTGAAATCTACGTAAATACACTTTTAACAAGTGCTTTTGAATAGTCCAGTGAATCTACCACTGGTTCGGAATGCCGTTCCCACCGAGAAGAACCAGCAAGAAACTCAGCGGTTGCTCTTTTAAAAAAATAAGTTTAAATTTACAATTACATTAATATGAAGATACATAAGTAACCGCAGGCTAGATTGCTAGAGCGAGACAAATCCATGCTCTTTTATAATTTATATAATCTTCAACAGTATAATAAAGCATCCAATATCGGATATATTATTGATCGAAGCATTACTGTACTGCATCTCAATGACTGTCGGAGAGATTCGACTAAGTCTGTGATATGATATCTTAGGCAAGAATTATTATATTATATTAGAATCAAAAAATTGAGAAATTAGTAAGTTACAATAAGAAACTTCAGATTAAATATAAAGACGCGTTTAAGTAAGACACAATAATTGGATAAGTACCTTATATTTGGTAGTAGCTGTAAGTGGCTGATAGCCTAACGTTTGTTCGGCGTTACGCTTCTGTTGTATCACGTCCCGTCCGAGCAAGTCGTTAAATCTGAAAAAATACAATTAAATCGTTAACATGATAATAGTCGTTAAAGCCTGCCAACTCGCATTGGAGCAGCGTGTTGGGTCTAAGCTCTAATTCCCTCTATCCTATGAGAGTGGAGGCCTGTGCCCAGCAGTGGCTGTGGAACGATAATGGGCTGTAGTGGTGGTGGTGATAATATGAATGTTAGTCGCTTTATTGACTCTACTACTCTTGTGCTAGCTTATTCGGCCGAGAATCATGAGGTCCCGGATTGGACAAAGAAATTCCTTATAGCAGTCCTGAATTGAGAAGTTGTCATTGTTACACCACCACTACAGCCCATTAACGTCCCACTGCTGGGCACAGGCCTCCACTCTCATAGGATAGAGGGAATTAGAGCTTAGACCCACCACGCTGCTCCAATGCGGGTTGGCGGGCCTTAACGACTATTATCATGTTAGTGATAATAACCGGGACCGACGGCTTAACGTGCTCTCCGAGGCACGGGGGTGAAACACCGCCAACTTCCAACTCCGGGCTGGCACTGAGAATTTCTTAATTGAAAAACCCAACACCTAACTTTTATGCCCGACCGGGAATCGAACCCAGGACCTCGTGATCCGCAGTCGACTATGCTAACCACTAGACCAACGAGGCAGTCATTGTTACACCAAGAGCAAGCAAAGCTGTATATTTCTCATCGGGTCAGGTTGCCAACTGTCCCCATCGGGCTATGTATGCCGTGGCCAAAACTCGATCATGGAACATTTTTGGTGATTACTTGCCCGGCATGTGTTGCGGCTCGGAGGAACATTATGCGTACGCATATATCACGACTACCCGTAAATACGTCCGCGTTGGGTTGAGGTTTTTGGTTTCCGCGGGAACTCTTTAATTTTCCGGAATAAAAAGTAGCCTATGTGTTATTCCAGACAATCTATCTCTGTGCCAAATTTCATTCAGATCCGTTCAGCCGTTCTGGCGTGATTAAGTAACAGACATTCATCCATCCATCCATCCAATCTTTCGCATTTATAATATTACTAGCCGATGCCCGCAACTTAGTCCGCGTGGGTTCAGGTTTTTGGTTCCCACGGGAACTCTTTAATTTTCCGGGAGAAACAGTGCAGCCTATGTGTTATTCCAGACTATAATCTATCTCTGTGCCAAATTTCAACCAGATCTGTTCAGCCGTTCTGGCATATCGAGCAATAAACATCCATCCATCCAAACTTTCGCATTAATTACAATATTAGTACAGAAGTATAGATAAATGAACACCCAGAAAAGTATAATTTTCGACGGAATACATACCTCTGTGTGAGATGCCGCCGCAGTAAGGTTTTGTTGGCGGGGATGTTGAGCAGCGCGGCGAGCAGCTCCGCTGTGAATCGCGGCTCCAATAGCATGAGGCCTCCGTGAACTCCTGAAATTGATGGGCCATAATCTAAATATATAAAAGGAAAAAAGGTGACTGACTGACTGATCTATCAACGCACAGCTCAAACAACTGGACGAATCGGGCTGAAATTTGGCATGCAGACAACTATTATGACATAGACATAAGAAAGGATTTTCGAAAATTGAACTCCCTAAGTGGTAAAATAGGGGTTTGAAGTCCACGCGGACGAAGTCGCGGGCTTCATCTAGAATTATGATATATTGTGATTTTTGTAAGCTTTTTATTTGAAAACTAGAAATACAATGATTTTGATGTTTCAATATAAGTATGCTTTTTAGGTCTTTAATTCACTATGTGACAGGAACAGGATTAGCTACAATTTTCTCGATAGTTATTATCCCCAAAAAAAAAATTTTTTTTGTTTTTTTTTTAGTTTTATTCGGAAACTGCACGTGTTTTTAAAAGGATAGTATTTAAACGAGCGAAAATAAATTTAAATTATAGGTGTCAACAGTCAACACAGAATATAGCGTACTGAAATACTAAGTTAGCGACAGGCTGTGGGCGACTACAAATATTGAAAATGTTGACTTGAAAATACTAATTTGAGTTACTGGTTATTCAGAACGATCAGTTTAATAATTCGTAAGCGAACACTTTTCTATTTTAGGGACAATTTTATGGCTCACATTATATTTAACATTATGTATATATTTTATATCAAGAATAATTCATTTGTCAAATTTGCGATTTTACATAGTGTCGGTACATTTTACAAACTTTAATGCTTTTAAACGTAAGTTAGGTATATTAACCCGATAGAACCTAAGTGCTCAGCCGCAGGCCGGGCACTACCTGAATATTTATGCCTAACCCTAACCTAACCTAACATTTTGACAAATATTGTACTTATTAAACAAGATTTAACGCAGATATTTTGTACGAGACGAACTTATATGTTCTGCTATTTTAAAAATAATAATATACTAAAATAGAAAAACAAATATCTCAAATAGTATTATCAGTACCTAAAAATACTAATCGAACACCCTAAAAGGTATATTTTTGAAGCACTCAATGTATTAACTCAAACCGGTTATAAAGTTACTTACTAATTTTAGTAGTCGCTAACTCAGTATTTTTGTCGCTAGCTTTAGTATTTCATTCGGTCACTTACAGTCGTCAGTTAATTTTATAGTCGATCGATTAATAATATCGTTTTTTTAAACTGTTCTAACTCAACCCAATTAGTTTTTGTCCCATTTTTGGACATAATTTTTTGAAACAGATGCTCAAATTAATCAAAAACTTCAACAAAAAAAAAAAGATTAAAAAGATTTGAACTGGATTCGTTCAAGGTCTTTTATTTTGAGCCACTGCACAACGCCTTGCGACGACCATCGAGCCAGTTCAACGATTTACTTTTAGGCGGTCACGTGTTCTCCTTAAACGGGAACTTCTACTACGTTACCGACCTGCCCCTCTAAGGTTGGGCGCATACTCGGCGATGTCGATCTCTTTGACCCACTGCATAACGCGGTGCGACGACCATCGCGCCAGTTCAGCGATGTACGTTTAGGCGGTCACTTGTTCCTTAAACAGGAACTTCTACTACGTTACTGACCTGCTTCTCTAAGGTTGGCCGCATATTCGGCGAGGTCGATCTCTTTGAGCCACTGCATAGCGCCGTGGTAGTATAGGACCGTCTGTATAGGACCACTGTATAGGACCGTTGCGCCAGTTCAGCGATGTACGTTTAGGCGGTCACTTGTTCCTTAAACGGGAACTTCTACTACGTTACCGACCTGCTCCTCTAAGGTTGGGCGCATACTCGGCGAGGTCGATCTCTTTGAGCCACTGCATGACGCGGTGCGACGACCATCGCGCCAGTTCCGCGGCGGGTGTGGCGGCGGTCTCTTGTTCCCCTTCCACTGATACTTCTATCACTTCGGCTTCTGGGGCGCGACGGATCATCGTTTCAGGATTGAATTTATTGTCGCGTAGGACTTGAATACCTGAAATTAAACGATAATAGATTTATGATTTCGCACTCAGATTAATACTCGCATTAATTTAAATGAATAAGAATTTATTAGCGTAAAAAATAAATGGATAGCGGAAATAAGCCTTTTTGAAAAGTCACTCCTCCAAAGAGGGAGATTGAAATTAAAATTTTTAGTCCGCCGTTTTAAACATAAGACGCTTTTTTCGTTACCAGTGCCTTATAAACCACAGAAAGGAAATCTATCATCATCACCATATTCGTATAAGCACCCCGAAAATCTCGGGAGTTGTATTCATATACATTAAATTAACCATTTGACAACCTTCCTCCCATTGATATTTTTAAAGCTTGTCTAACTGACCTCGTCTTATAGAGAGCGCGTGTAAAGCGTGCGCGACCCGTAAATGCGTGTGAAGGTCGGTATGCGTGAGGCGATGTAGCCCGCGGCCGTCCAGCGCCGCGTCGGCGGCGGCCGCGCGCGCGCCGCAAACGCCGACGTCCTCTAGCCATCTTAACGTCCACGCCGTGTCTAGCCTTCCGGCTGCTGTTAATAACGGGTCACCGTGGCCCCCCTGTTAGGTAAAAACATATAATGTAACTTTGCAAATCGCTTAAGACAGAATTTTTTTTTGGAAATATTTGCAGGCTTAAATTCTATTTCGTCTCTAGAAGCACTTAAAGTGATTGCGACAAATCGTTCTGCTGAAATGTATTGTAGTACAGGTGGATGATTTTGCTGAGGAGTTAAGTATGAATCATTCATCATAGTCCACGAAAATGTTAGTTTTGAAAGTCCACAAAAATTTGTCACAATATGTTGATCAAATTTAAAAAGAAAGTTATACACAAGGATAGGAATAGGATATTAGGTAACGGTTTCCCCTATTGAGAAACCCGAGTATCCTCACTTATCGCAACGTACAACATGAAAATTTGCATAATCGTAAGTGATGTCACTCACCAGCAAGTCCGTAAGAGCTAGAACTATCTTCTTCTTGTGTAGAGGATGTTTGATGGCTAACTCCTTCTCTATCGCAGTATGCGACGCTGAAGCCAGCAAGCCCCTTGCGTCAGGCGAGGCGTTAAGCCACGTGCGTGCCAGGCCTACGTATGACTCCAGACCGAGGCTTTCCAGCCAACCGCATGTCGTCTCACAGTCCCACTGTCGAACGTCTGTCGTTTGCCTGAAGATACAGTACGCATTCTATTGATATAAAATGTGAAAGATTTCCCAATAACGCCGAAATAAATTATCTCGGTAAGTACTAAATGATGAAACCAACTTTAAGATATCGAGACTATTAACAAAATTATGAAAATAACAAAGAAATATTACATTATATATTGGCAAATTATGAAGTTTTTAGTTAAAAAAAGCTAAAAGCTTAAAGTCCAGAGTAGCTACGAAGAAAAATCTATATCTGGTTTTCGAGTAAAAATCTATATCTGGTTTCCTAAAAAAAGTTCAATAATTGCTGTCAATTTGCCTTATTGAACTTTTTTTAGGGAGACATTTTACGCCATTTACCTCCCGTTTATTTCCATTAAAGAGACAAAGTTTATGTCCATAGATACAACTTAATGACTAACGTATGGGGAGTTTTAAACGTTAAACTCACCAGACAAGGTTAGTTATCGAGGCGCAGAGGCTCGTAAGGAAGAGCGCGATAATTCGCCCCCACTATCCAGGAGACTACAACGGACTACCTTACGTTATCTTTACAGCTTTAAAACGCCTCGCACGCAGCATTAAACAAGAACCACGTCATTTTCCCCCAATCACACCCATCATACAAACAGATTTAGCCCTTAGGACACTTACCTATGCCCGCTTTCACCAACAATGTCTAAAGTTTAGGGAATACCTAAGGACATTAGGTGACATCAGGTACATGAAAACTGTTACGTACTAGTCTTAAGTGTTCCCTAAAATTTAGGCATGGTGAACGTTGGTGAACACGGGCAATAAACAACCTAACTACCCGTGGTTAGGGTCTTTTTTTATTGTGAGATAGTCTTGCGCTTGACGACAATCATGCTTAGTGCAAAGCAATGATGAGGTCTAAGTTGGAACGCGCTTGCCTAGAAAATGCCTATTCTCTCTTGCCTTGAAGGTAGGTACCTAAGTTATACGTGGCAGGAAACACGAGCGCTGGGAGGGTGTTCCACACCCTGGCAGATCGTATCAAAAACTTCGAGCACAAACGTTTCGTGCGAGCAGATAGTTAAACCGTGAGGGTTTTCTCCGTTTGGTTAGTGAGGGCCAAGCGGGGCCGAGCTTCGAGGCCGAGCCTCCGTACTCGGTGGGGCGCGGGGCAACAATGTGCCCCGGTGAGTATCTTGAAGCCTGAGAGCAGCTAGGGCCTGCCTTGTAGGCTGCGGGCCCCTAGGTTGGGTGTCACCGCCGGTGTTGGGTCCGCACTGCGGGTGACGTCATCACCTCCGCGTGCAGGACCTGTGTGGATTCTAATGAAGCTGAAGTGTTATAGGATCCACCCAGACCATTGGTGGATCCTAGTGGACACCAGAGTGCTATTCGATCCAAAAAGTGGATCCTAGTGGAGTGGGGTCTTTTACAGGTATCGCGGCGCTGCTGGCAATAGTTATTTAAACGTTAAGTAGAAGCGCTAAACTCACCAAGGCATGGTTTGCGGGCGCTGGCGAGGCGCGGAGGCTCGGAAGGAAGACCGCGACAGTTCGTCCCCTTCTAACCGCACGCCGCCGCCGCTGCCGAGTCGAGAGCGCACTTCCCGGAGCGACGGTGAGGGGCTACCTCGTGGTACCACTTCGTCTTTCTCGGCTAGCAAGGGAAATGTGTTGCTCAAATGCGTGCGACTTCAATAATTTGTCTATCTTTTTTTTAAAATAAGTAACTAATTTAGCTTTTTTTATGTATCTTTATATTTTAAGTAACGAATTTTTTTTCATTTATTTATTTGTAAAATCACCACAATAGTATATTTTTTTTTAATTAAAAATAATACAATAGAACTTAAAGCTAGCTAGCCTGACCTTATTACTATATAAAACATGGCCGCGTGAAATGGTGGCAAAATTTATATAGTAAGATTTGAAGTTAATTAAAATAAATAAATTAATTAAATTAAGATTTCAATTTCAAGATTTCAATACAAAATCTATTACTAAAGAGTTCGTTAAGTTAAGATTTGCAACTCTGAGTGCGGCAGTTAGATTTTAGCTTAGTTTTAAATAAACTAGTTTCTCAGTTGTCAAAATTATTAAATAATTATAAAAAATTACTAATTCTACAATTGGTGCAACTAAACTAAGATAATGTATAAAAGTAATATCTTGAACAGTTAAAAAGTTACAACATACAATATAATAATATTATATGTCTTTGACTATAACAAATCAATACAAGTAATTTAAGCGGAAGCAGGGTTAATTACGAATCTTAATTAACGACAGTTTGCAACTATACAAAATATTATAAGCAGCGTAGTCAAGGCGAAACAGTTAATTTTCATTTAAATTAATGCTAAGCTGGGAAAATGGTCGAGGGGTAATGTAAAAACGCCCTTATCAAGTAGGTGATAGAGTCGTCGATTATTAACAAAGTTCACAAGGACTTTAGTTTATGTGCCTAGTGTTGCCAGGTTTTTGGTAGTATAGTGGACGTCCTGAATTGACTAAATTAGTTCTTATTGTAAACTAAATAACTTTTTCGTCCTCAAATTAGTTTTTATTTCTTTTGACTTTCACAAATAAAAAAATCAGTTTCAACTATCAGTCACGTACCACGTTACCAATTAAAAAAACATCAAAAGGTTTGCAGCGGAAGTGTCGAAAAAGGCATTAGTGTGCTCTGATTATGATAATAATGGCGTTTTTAGATTATAGAGTGAGCAATATCTCTAACTCTTAAGGTAATTGGAAATATTTAATTTGTAGATGTTGCAATACTTCAATTAAGTACAAAAAGCTTTCTTCAAGTTCTTCGCCTTTCTAAAACCAACACAAAAATAACCGTACTATAAAATTATTTTAAATTACCTAATAACAGTTCCCATTAAAACTACACAAAAATGGCAAATTGAACTAATGATGATTCGTTAACGAACACAGTCAATTGGATTCCTTTTCTAATGTTGAAAATTAGCAACAGAAAACCTGGCAACAGTATCAAACAAAAAGGGGCATGCTTCTGGGGTTGTCTAGTTAGAGCAAAAGCGACCGTATCCGCTGGGGGAGGGTCGTCGTCCCCAGAGACCTAAGTTCGGCACAGAGTGTCCGCGGCCGCGCGCCACCACCATGTTGTGTTTACCGAACGCCACTCGCGCCTCCGAGCTAAGCGCCGACGAGCGCGGCAGAGAAGAGTACATGTGCGTGTTGCGCTCGATCTGACGTCCGTAGTTGGCGGGCGGCGTCTGCAACAAACAGGACCATTAACTTCTGCTTACTAGAAAAAAAACTTCTAAAAAACTTCTACTTACTTCTAAACCATTAAATTTTTAACGTCAATAAGTGTACCTACAGTGTATCTATATTGAATAAATTATATTGAATTGAATACTCTTCTGCGCTCAGCACTTATGCAATTGCTATATTTTTTTGTATCCACTACAAGTCAGCACTTGAATGCGATCTCACCTGATGGTAAGTGGTGACGCAGTCTAAGATGGTAGCGGGCTAACCTGTTAGGTGCAATTATATTAAACCCATACCCCTATTCGGTTCCTACACGGCATCGTACCGGAACGCTAAATCGGGCGACACGTCTTTGCCGGTAGGAATAACTAGCTACGGCCGAAGCCTCCAGGCCAGGCAGAGCAAAATAATAAAATTCCCAATTTGACCCTGCCGGGGATCGAACCCGGGCCCTCCGCACGTTAAGACCACAGCGCTCAACAAAGTTTTTCTCTGTCGGGTGACGTGGCTTAGCCTGCAGACAGCGATAAGGCAATATTTATTAACGTGGACATACTGTACTGACTAACTCATGAACACCCAGTCCAAGCCCAGGTCTTGAAAACTAAAATTTTGCAGATGTTCCTTTTATAATGTAGACAAGGAACTTTTGTTCCTATAAATTGTGTATAATTTGTGTATAAAACTTATATTACAAAGATATTATGTATAACAATACACAAGACAATCTGGATCATCTCGCAGTCGTCAAGCATCAAAGCTAATGAATCCCGCTTGTGTTTGACGCACATCGTGACGTCTTTTAGCGAAACGTCTCCCTTTACACAATAGGCCAGACGATTGTTGTTGAAGTACCATATTTTCATTTATTTATCAAAGTAAGTTAGGTATGAAACAGCAATACAAACGGTTTTTGTAGGTCTATGTATTCGCAATATTTTAACAGTTTTTTTAAATCAATAATTTAATAATTAAATTAATTAATTAAAAGCCATGGTTTTTTAATTCAGTAAGTCGATTCAAGGTCAAGCCTGGAGTTATCAGACTCTGGTTCACTCTGCCTCTACCAAATGTATATATATATATACTAATTTCATTACATAGTTATTCTCGTAATAACCCAATCCAGATGCTATTAGGATAATAAAAATAGATTTATCTCTTTTCTTCTTATGATTACAGTCACTCGATAGGAAAGGATAGAATGCTAACTGTCATATATGTATTTAAAATGACAAGATGACTGTGTACATAATATGGTATGAATGATAGCACGTCTTAGCACTACCAATTTGATTGGGTGCAATAATAATAATATGTACTATGTCGTTTAAGGTAGTGTTTCCCAAACTAACTAAAACAAATTTTTAAATGGAAAATTACAAAACGAATTTACAATAATTAACAGTCAGAGCATTATTAACAGAAAAATTATAACACTAGGGCTGTAGATGTGCTCTAGGTTTAATGCACGTTCTGGCGACTCGCTGTTTCTAAGGTGTTAATTGAATTCTCTTTGATAATGTCATAATCTTGCTAATCCTAGTTTCCTTCAAGCTAAAGAGATCTCGGCGAGATCCTATTTAAATAATTGAATCCGCATTACGCTCATAAGGTTCATTACAACGGTTTTCACTTAGCCCCGTTATCTAAGCAGCGACTTGCGTGCTAGAAGCTTTATCTCGAGTTAATGGAATACGTAGTTAGTTGTTAGGAACTAGGATTCCATAGAGCAAGTGGAAAATATTGAGTTTGGCCCGGGTTTTCTGAAAGTCGAGACTAATGAAGTAGCCTTAGGTAGAAGAAGAAAGAATAAAAGAAAAGAAGAAGGTTTGGTTTTTTTTTGACAAAGTTCAGAAAAGATCCTTTATTCGTACTTTAATAAGTGAAACTAAGTCACACGATTGTATTTGTGTGTGACAGGCACGTGCGGAGCGGTCTGCCACAGACAATAAAGAAATTAAAGCTTGAGCAGCATGAAAAGTTAGTCATGCGAGCCGGTCTTTGGCGGATACACGAGTAATGAATTTTAGACTGAAATGCTCTGCAAATGTTTTTAGTGAATGAAATGAATAATGAAAATGAAATTAAGTATAGTTTTTTATTAACATGCTGACTGAGATATTTATCATACAATTGATTACAGATTATACATAATGTGAATCCTTAAACCTTTTGATATGCAATGACATGTTATATTTCTTTAGTCACTATAATCTGGCAGAGGTATGGTTATGTACGGATTTTATTATGTAATTCCTCAAATTTTCCCACCATCTCTACAGCTATTACGTCTGCAGTGCTAGGTATATGGATCATCAGCCACTCGTTAGGGCGAGTATCGCGACTAATGAGTCCCGCTTGTCTTTGGCTCCCTGGTGACATATTACCAAACTTATATCCGAATCGCAAAACAGACCCCATATTGTGTTATGTTCATTAAAATTTACGACTATAACTTATATGTATTGTAACTAATATTACTTACTCTTACAACCCTCTAAAACTTGGGGTTCGATGTTAAAGCCTTATTTTCATCTACAACAAGAGTCTTTACAATCGTGCATTGTCCAGTCAACATCTGCTGAAGATGCTCCGGTATCAGAGTGAAACCTACGTTGAGAGTAGTTTGGAAAATAATTTATGTGGTGTGGTGAATATCGCGGGCTATAGGTGCGGGATACACACTGTACCACATAGATTTACCAATTGTCGCGGATTATAGCGAATTAAACTTCAAGTTCCTTCATTGAAGGACCTATGTCTAGCATCTGATCATGATAATTTTTATACAACAGTATGTTATCTCTCGTACCCTAGGCGGCGCAGGTCTGGGGACGGGCGCGAGCTCGGGCGGCGGCGAGCGCTCGACGAGGCCTCGCTCCGCCGCTCGCAGCCGCACTTCGCTTAGCTTCGATAACAGTTCCAGCTTTTGCGTCTCCAGCGAAGAACGTTGTAACATTTCCTGGAAATAAAATGTTCATGTTTCAATGATACTAACACGCACCAAATTAAGGTGCCTACGCAAAGTCTAAAGTCATTTATTGAAATAGGGTAGCGCTGTGAACTTTTTGAACGTAATATGTAGAGGTGGGATTTATAACTTTTTGGAGGTTAAACATTTCAATTTTAAGAGTGATATTCCTCCAAATATCCCTAGTGCTAGTTGCTGTATTTCCGACCAATTACAACTGGTCACGGTTCCTTAGTCCCAAAAATCATTCGACTTCAGAACTACAAGTATAGAGTACACTGACCAAAATCTGGCGATAGTCCAGCCATCTGAATTCTTAATTTTGAATAGGTATGTATATCACTAACAATAACTTAGTTTCAAAAATATGAGCACATTATATTACATAATATGTAATACTAGTGGTTCGCCCCGAACTGAGACCTCGCGGTATCCATAAAACGAATAAACTTTTACAGAGCCCCATCTATTGACATAATTGTGAAGTTCTGTTAAACTGACTGAATGCTGAAGCCCATTAAAAATTAAACAATTTCGTTTCCATATAATATTTATCTCTTAACATTAGCGCCATCTATTGACACCATTGTGAGGTTCTGTTAAAAATACTAAATCTCATTAAAAATTAAATAATTTCGTTTCCTTATAATATTTATCTAATTTTAGTATTTGTTGTTCAAGTACAGGATATAATTCAAATAATTGATCTAGTTTCAGTCCTTTCAGAAAATTGAGAGTTCTGAGGTCAACTTTTAACGTTAGAAAATCACCACTTTGAAAGCCCCCCCATTTCGTCAATTTTAGGGGAAAAATTTAAACAAAAATATTTTTAGACTCTATTCCTAATTATCTTAAAATGATATACCACAACCATATTTAACGCTATATAAAATATTTTACTTCGCATTCGCTTCTATGAGAGCCCCCCTGAAATAAAGATTTTTATAACTTTTTAAGCCATATTTGGCGGGAGGCCATCGGTTTACATATTATATTTATATTTGAAGTAATTACATTCAGTAATTCAGAAGTTATAAGGCTCTGACAGACAAACGGATAGGGTTGCTAACATTTCATAAGCGAAATATAGTATTTTTCGGACTAAGCTATAAAAAAATATAGTACACTTCACAAAAATAGTATTTTATAGAATATTTTTGCGTACTATGTGCTTCTTCAACAGTATATAGTACGCAGACCCGAAATACAGTACAATACCAATAATAATAGTATTATAGTATGGTTGGCAACCCTAGGACGGACAAGTGCAAATTCACTCAAGTAGACTCAGAGACCTTCGCTTCGCTCGGTCAATTATGTGCTTATTATATACTACAAAAATAATAACCAAGTTTTAGAGAAAAACTAATCAGGTTCAGGGTAAGTAGATACCTATGATTTCTTTAGATAATATTACTCTAAATGGAGTACTATAATAACTGCGGTAGATAACAGAAGACTTAACAAAGCGTATCTGGAACAGGTGTCAGCCTCGGGAAGAAGCTTTATCAATCAAACATTTTATACAATGCATTTACCTACTTTTATCTTTAGAAAAGTTCAGCCCTTACAGTACTTAGTTACAAATTGTAATAATAAACGTTATACCTGTAAGAAAGCTAGCAAAGAAAATAATGCAATGAATGAAAATACTATAATAATTAGTCTATAGTATATGCTTCTATAAATCTTTGGTTTACTATAGTTTTCATTCATTCGTTCAGAAATCTCTATTTTCTGAACTCAAATAAATTGATAGTTCTATAAGTATCGTGGTTTATTCGTAGAATTTAGTAAAGAGATTAGATATTTCACGTTATTGCTATTAAGTATATTTTCGGTTAAAGAACATAGTATTCGTCAATAATCATATTATACTGACAATTTTAGGAGTTGATTCTTCGAGTTTAAAGGAAACCTAAAGTAAAACTCCACGTCTCTCGCGGTCTTACGAGGTACGCACGCACGTAGAATACGAAATGAGAACCATCTGTCTTATCACACTATTCCAATACCAATTGCTCCGTGAAAAAATGTGTAAGATACATTGAAAAGATCAAGTTACAAAACTACAACATACTTAACTAATATTTTACAGAAACACTTGAGAAGGATATTTTCATATTATTTATTTAGGAATATATATTTTCATAAAATCTCTATATATATAAAAGCGAAATACCACTCACTCACTCACTCACTCACTCACTGACTGACTAATCACGATATCTCAGGAACTATAAATCGTACAGACTTGAAATTTGGAAGGTAGATTCCTTCTATGGTGTAGATGCCAGCTAAGAAAGGGTTTGGAGAAAATCCACCCCTAAGGGGTTAAAATAGGGGTTGGAACTTTGTATGAAAGTCTTATGTTTTTAAAGTTAGAGACATGAAAATTGGCAATTAATTTATTAGTTATAAATAACTAGATGATTCCCGCGACTTCGCCCGCGTAGACCAAGTTTTTTCGATTCCCGCGGGAACTTTTGAATTTTCCGGGATAAAAAGTAGCCTATGTCTTTTTCCGGGATACAACCTACCCCTGTACCAAATTTCATTAAAATCGGTTGAACAGATACATTTTTTGATTCCCGCGGGAACCTTTGAATTTTCCGGGATAAAAAGTAGCCTATGTCCTTCCCCGGGATAGATACAACCTATCCCTGTACCAAATTTCATCAAAATCGGTCGAATAGATGGGCCGTGAAAGCGTAGCAGACAGACAGACAGACAGACACACTTTCGCATTTATAATATTAGTATGGATAAAAACCTGTATAAGCAATTTTACGAAAATATACCCCAATAGGGGGTGAAAGGTTACATACAATTTTTATGATTTTGAAGTATAGACATGAAAATCAGCATTTAAGTTATTAGTTTTAAATAAACCTATAAAAAAACCTGCATAAGCTATATAAAGCCTCTATAGATAGGCTGTTTGCAGCGGGAAAATTTCATAATCTCATAGGAAATCAACAATTGTACGCGGACGAAGTCGCGGGCGACCTCTAGTATAATATAATATATTTCCAGAATCTACCTACTTTTCTGATTTCGTCCAATGTTCCTAAATTTATTCTTAATATATATATAAATCTCGTGTCACAATGTTTGTCCTCAATGGACTCCTAAACCACTTAGCGGATTATAATAAAATTCGCACACCATGTGCAGTTCGATCCAACTTGAGAGATAGGATAGTTTAAATCTTAAAAAAACATCAATTCACGCGGACGAAGTCGCGGGCATCATCTAGTATATATTATATATTTCTTTTTAAGTCCGCTATGCTTATGATTCATTTGGGAGTTACGATAGCACGTACATACTTTCAGACAAACTTAAGTCTCTTGAACTATCGTAACGGAGCTGTGGATCAAATTAGCATTCTGTTAAAGAGGAAAAAGTATAAATAAACAATACATAGTCGTAATACAGTCATACATATCATAACTACTCATTACTGAACAGAAATACCTATTTTGCAAAAAACTCAAGCTTTTATATCCTTTTCTGAACGTATACGCCAGACGTATCAAAGCGATAGCACGTTTTAGTTTTTTTCCCTCATTTGCGTTTTCATACACATAACTTTGTACGAGCATTTGAAAATAGGTCGGAGTGGAATAACTATAGAAGCTACAAAAAGCTAATTTAGAGCACAACCTACTTACTTACCTATGTTTACATTAATTTGATTGTATACTACATTTCGCTTAACTACTAAAAATGTAATAATTGAGTCGAAAGTCGAAACATTCGCAGTTCGATAATCAAATTGATTGACTATTACGTACCTACCCGAGATATATAGTTCGCGCGTGAAATTTAATGCAGAGTAAATGTATGGTCACACATACATTTACTCTGCATTCAAGTCGCGCGCGAACTGTACCTACCGTATAGTCCAAATTTTGCACTAGGTACGCAACAAGTAGTGTGTAAAGAAAAACCGCCCCTAATACCTCAACTATCAAAATTTCGAAGGTCAAGATAGCCGATCGGTGTGACGGATGAGCCATGAGAGGTAAACAGATAGAGAGACGTACTTTCGCATTTTTATAATAACAAGAGTATGGCTTGAAAAACGGAAAGATCTCATTCTCCCTATAGGCAGTTTTATTATTCCAGACGAGGCATGACTCACAATTACTTTTAGTTTGCAAGATCTATTCCAAACACCGGTAGTGATAAACGTCTCGTACCTATCTAATCCTTGATGGAAACCAGACTTTACAGCGTTTTAAAACGTCATAAACAAATTGTGTCTTGATTGATATGTAATTTTTTTACCCGACTGCGGAACACACAGGGTTATGTGTTCATCTTATAGTCTATACTATATTATGTTTGTTCTTTGCAGGAAAGCTACAGCTGTGGCTACAGCCTAAACGCGTGTACCGATTTTGATGATTCTTGCACCAGTAGATGCCGAATATATCTTCCAAGTGTCACTATGGAAGCCGAATTTATAAAAAACAAAATGGTGTCAACGAGAAGCCAAATTAAAAAATGAAAGTCGATAGACTATGGCAAGTGCGGTATCGCTGAGTAGGTCTTGTGAAATCATACTTAGTTTCATTAACAATTTTTCATTTTAATGATCATTTAGCATATACGAGGTTCCTATATACAGTCACCTATGCGTACATACATCCCCTCCTCTAATGTCCAGAATAGTACGCCTTATCGCCTTATATATATTATAACTTTAATTTTATCATCCTATAATTTTTCTTGGATACAAAATAGGAAATTAAATGCACTTTTCCAGACTCTCGCTAGAAACTCAGATGCAGGCTACTAGCTAACCTCGTTAACTACGAATAAAATCAAATTAAGGAGATGCTACATATACAAAGACTCATAATCCACTTCCATGCGTTCAGCGTAGGAAGATAAAGCGATATCCATGTTGGAGTGCGGTGCGCTAGAAATTACGCCTCCGCCATGTTTATTCAATATCCACCAGGTGCTAGGCGTTTTGAATTCTAAGCAGTTTGGTGACTTGTAAGATGGACCAAGAGCCCACGAGCCGCGATTGCCAGACCTTACAGCCTTGCCAAGCTATTTGCCAGGTCATGTGCCGGATTCAGGGTAAAAAAAGTTGGGGTTTTCTATCAAAAGTCGGGTATGATCGAACGCTAATATAAATACCCAGCAATTTATTTAAGCTTCATAAGTGCTGTACAAAATTAAAATGCTCGATTTATTTGATACCAACTCTCTATAGATAGTCACGGTTGGCTACTTTTGTCCTTTTCACCGCAGGAATAGTGAATAGGGTGTCAGACAAGAATGTTTGTGACACCCGAGTAACTCGGAGGGTATTAGTTTTACGCCTGATCTTTATGTGATCATATCGGATAGTCTTGCATCGGACGATGAAGTGAAGGAATAAAGTAAGATACCTAATACGACACCCTCAGCCGATGGATAGTTGTGTCTGACTAGGCTAGGATATGGCAGAAATACGGTCTAAGGGTCATTGTCTAGAGAAGACGCAATTTTAAGCACGATACTTGCCTAAAGTTGCGTACAAGTGTTTAAATATTTGCAGGTATTTAATATTATAAAATAATCTAAGCATATTACAGGATTTTTTTATAGAAGCTAAGCTAAGTACGTATTAATCAGTGCTTGGGCAAAAGAAGTGCAGTTAAAAATATTCTAGTCTACTAGACACTGGACTCTTGGTCTAAAACTACTTACACCGTATCGTCCTATAAAATTACCTACTGCTATTTAATTGTTTTGGGTCCTTTGATTTGGAGTGAGCGGGCAATAAAATATCCACGTTGGAATACGGTGAGCTTGAAATTACGCTTCAGTCATATTTATTCAACGAGCATTCCGCCGGGTGCTAACCCTTGAATGCTAAGGAGCTTATCGCCTTATGAGATAGTTTACAGCTTTTCGCCCTGGGTTGCTAAGATGAAATTGCATCTATGTGTTCTGCAAAATCAAAAAGTCGAGTCACATTGTAATCCCTCTTAAAATAATAGGTATTTTATCATGTTTTTATTCTCATTTCCATTTTTTAAATAAAAAAATCCTTTTTTAGTTGATTAACGGGTTCAAATTAATAATTATACCGCATTATGAATACGTCTTAGCTGGTAACATTTACTAAGAGTTAGTTAATCCATACTAATATTATAAATACGAAAGTGTGTCTGTCTGTCTGTCTGTCTGTCTGTGTCTGCTACGCTTTCACGGCCCAACTACTAAACCGATTTTGATGAAATTTGGTACAGGGATATGTTACATCCCGGGGAAGGACATAGGCTACTTTTTATCCCGGAAAATTAAAGAGTTCCCGCGGGAATCAAAAAATCTTAATCCACGCGGACGAAGTCGCTGGAATCATCTAGTTACTAATAATGTAGAAAATTTAAAAAAAATAGTGCCATGCGTGATATAGTTCATCCCTGCCCCTCATCGTTGCTGTTTAGATTCTAGATATTGTTTAGATCGTCGAGGTGCAGGGGTGATCTACTTCTTTAGGTATACCTACTTGTTATGTACGGCACAATTTGGCAATAAATGTTTTTCTTTCTTCTTTAAAACATCGACCTTTCATCCCTGCGCACCATCGTTGTTGTTTAGATTATAGATATTGTTTAGATCGTCGAGGTGCAGGGGTGATCTATTTCTTTAGGTATACCTACTTGTTATGTAGGCACAATTTGGAAATAAATGTTTTTCTTTCTTTTTCTTTAAAACATCGACCAAAAATTGCTAAGTATTTTGTTTAGCCAATAATGATAATATTGACCGAGCGAAGAAATTGGGTGGATTCAGGATTGGCTTGTCTCGCGTCGTCCGTCTGTGGATTTTAATCCGAAATTGTAGTGCCATTGTCAGCCTTACGTTTTTAACAATACGTCGAACCATTTTGTTTATTACGACAAATACGCAATTCAAAAAGCAAATACCCTATCACATCTCCACGGATCCCTTCGCTTATTCTCGTAACATTATTTACCCTTCCTTCGTTCCTTTCATTGAGTTTCTTTTCGACGATACCTGCCGAATTTTCTGAACACACAATTTAAAAGGACCAAGTAAAGGAAGCCCGTCATACCTATCTATCTACATTTTTAGATAAATGTAGATTAGTGCATAAATGCGCTTTTATATTCACTTTTTGCTTTCTGACTAAGGATAATATGGAAACAATAAATAAAATAAATCAAATCAAAGACGCTTAAGTTCTAGGGATTTCCTGCGCTCAGTAAAAAATACGGTATTTTTTTGGGGTTCTCAAAAAATTTTTTTTTCGGTCATGTGCTGAGATTATCGCTTTTAAAATGAACATATGTCACGAATTCCCGTTAAGGTCTATATATTCCATGACTAGATACAACCTAAGACCGATTGACTAACTACGGATCTTTATTTGGAAGTTCATAAAACTACACGTGGGCATAGAACGGGCATATTTTTGGGTAGTAGCGAACAACTTCGCTACCCACAATGTACCTTATAGAAATCCTGAAATAGCACACTAACACATGTGTTAAAGATTACTCTTAAAATGCATCAGAGATCAAATAATAAATAAATAATAAATTGGAACGATACAACAAAGGACTTACTGGCATTTCAGCTATCATCTCGCACACACTTTACTTTCCAACACCACGTCTCAACTCCCTCTATACACAAAAGTATAACACTGTATATATTATGATATATAAGAATGTACACAGCACAGGCGTGCACCTCTGATGGCGAGCGATACTCAACTTCCTGTTTACAGAATGACGACCGTATTTATACACAATGTCTTTTTCGCCTACCCTCTATCAACTCTGAATTCATTAATAGTGCAATACCAACATGAAATCAGTATTGCCATTCTATAAATAATAAATAAATGTTGCCAGTCGAACACACGATCACGACATTCGGCCATCCGACATTGTGCAACCTCCCGGTGCACAACCACCAAACATTTGCTTTGCTAAGCTTAGTTCGCTTCACTCCTTGCAACAATCTGTAGTGTACAACAAAACATCTTCATCCATTCATACTTGCACGATGACATTTAGTTTTAGTAAATCACGACATTCGGGAGAATTAAAAAGGATAACAAAAAGGAAACCTACATTTTTTCAATTTAGTAATATCAAACTTAAAACCTCAAACCGATCTGAAATCCAAAACTATCGAGCTTTTGATCTTGAGATTTGTGAAGTGTGTGTGAAGTGCAATTAAGCTGATTGATATCGCTGAGTCGAAATTTCACAACAGAAATAAAAATATCGCAATTTAAATCTAAAACTCATATAGAATAAAGTTAGGCAAATAAAGGATTAATTATCTAAAGCTGAATAAAAATCTAATCTGAAACTTAATCAAAGTCTGGAACAGTTACAGTCTAAAACATAATCTAAACAGTATGTCACATATACCGTAAGCAAAAGTCTAAAACTGAATTCAAATTTAATAAAATACCCAATATTTATTTTATTTCTTATACCGTTTCAGTTATTAATACCTTACAAGCATCTGACGCTGAATCTAAAGCTAAGTAAATATCTAAACCCTGATTACAATCTGTAACAGACCAACAGGTCCATCATCCTGAGCTCCACCTATCATGTGTCATACATGACGTGTCATGCCTGCTTTTTTTAAAAAACTTTATTGAAATCGAAAAATTTATCAGAACGTAAAGGAAAGCTGATTTTATTAAAATTTTAGGACTTGATAAGAAATAAGTATCACACACTACCCCAGAGTTCACAATAAAATCTACAACCGCATCCAATGCAAACATTAATCAGGATTACTAATCTATCAATTCTTCAATTCAGTTGGATCTGCTGTAAATCCAAAGCTTGATACAAAACTAAATAATAAAAAAAACTAGATGAAAACGCCAAATTCAGAAATTTGAATTTAATACTCAAAACCTCTTTTGTCTTTTTTTTTCAGAATCATTACCTCAACATATGAACAAAAATCAAACCAATTATAAATAAAAACGTTACACCAAGTTATAATATATTACGTCAGTAACATAATATAGTATATATACTGAGTGTTTTATTCATTCTGCTTTTTAATACTTTTTGCTTTACTTTTCTGCGTCTTTTAATAATTAAAGTAAGTATTTACAAATTAACTGACGGTTGTAGGCCGGAGCCGCTAGGTGAGGGTATACCTTCGTCACGAGCTTGCGGATCCCCAACGCTCGTGCATCACACGACATTATTCAATAAATTTGAGAAAAACAATATGGAGATAAAATTAGAGTAAGCAAGCACGCACTAGTCACTCTCTAGAAAATATAATTTTTACATCATATTATACTCTCGAGATTTTGGACGGCAAAAGATAATTAATTGCGCGATTTCATTTTCAATTCAAATAATAGTCTGTTAAATTTTATCATCCAGTTCATTATTTCAAATCACTCAGATAAATATATAGAAAGAAAACCCAATGTGACTTCGAGAATGGCGCATTTTTACAATTTTATTACTTTATTGAACGGGCTTCTCGTGTCGTGACTGTAGTTTCTAGCAAGCTACTTAACTTCGAGCCTCAAATGTTCAGCCCTTATATTTATTTATTTATCTTTCTTTGTGATTAGTAAATGTTCCAAAAATTTTAATCTTTTTATTAAATTCAATTTAACATTTAATGAACTAACTTGGTCAAACTGAATCACTGGAATGCTAATTAGTATTGACGAAACACGTTTGAACTATTTTTGGAATTATTATTTTTGCGATATCTAGAATTTCAAAATTACTACAACCTTCACCGTTACAAGCTGAAGTATATATCCTTCCGTATTTAATTCTTAACGCATTCCGAACATCGGACCGCATTATGTTGAAAGCCATAAAATAGTGTAAACAAACGAGTGAAAGATCTATTAACAACAACAAACTTGGAACCTTTGTTTCAATTTACTTTATGCATTCCTTGCTTGTTAACTTTTTAAACTACTAAGCATAGTCTACAAGTGAGTCATATATTTGAGAAACACAAATCTTTCAAATATAACGAATGGGTCAGTGACCAACTGATAAGTTGAACCAATGACAATAAGGCTATTAAATGCATCATTTCCTAAACCACATCGACATCGATCTGGTACGTTATTATAAATAGTGTACATATAATAACTATGTTGTTGTATATCTTCAAATGAAGCGTACTCATATAATATCGATCTAATTTCAATTTGCAAGTTCGTTTGATCATCATAGCTTTTTTTGAAATAACTATAATTCATTCGTATTTCGGCGCATTCAGATTATATACATCCGAAACACGTCGAGGATCGGTCGCCTTACATCGGGATCACTAATTAATCCATTTTAAAGTCCATACAAATACAATCAATTTTTGCGGCTGTACCATTAGGTACAGTTATACTACTTGTAAAAATTGATCTTAGTCGTTTAAAATAACCGAAATCTATCTAAAATCATTCAAAATTTAAAAATGTAGAACTTCCCCTGATCAAAAACATTTAAAGGCACACAGGAACTATGAAAAATGAATAAAATGCCATGGTAGTTCTAGATAGAACGAGTTACTTGTACAGTAATCTACTAAAGCAGCTAATAATTCTGGACTAGAAAACTTGCTTTCATTATGTACATCCCTTTAGTTTGATATGTACGTAAAATTAAGTAAATAAAATACATTAGATCTTTCACGAACAGTTAGATAACATACTGTCAAAAACAGTAACACACTTGTTCACAACCTACCGGCTCATTAGGTCACAACTTATGGAAACACTTGTTCCACTCTAGTAACACACTTGGTTACATTCTATGGACTCACATGGCCCAAATGACATACATAGTCATTCTAAAATGGTGACTCACATGGCCACCTAGGTCACAACTTATGGAAACACTTGTTCCACTCTAGTAACACACTTGGTTACATTCTATGGACTCACATGGCCCAAATGACATACATAGTCATTCTAAAATGGTGACTCACATGGCCACCTTAAAATATCGACACACTTGGCCACTCTATAATAGTGAGTAGACACACTCATGACTACTCCAAACGTATACGAGCTCTCTGACCATCATTCAATATCTTTATTCTTACTCCCACAATACCAGCTACGCAAAATCGTCAATTTAAACTTGAAATCTAAGATATTCTAACGTCTCTATCTTGTATTCTTCCAAAATCCTTCATTATTAACCTCAATCACTGATAAATCTGTCAAGAGACACTAAGGCTTCCGTACATGAAAGCGGAACCCCTGATGTCAATCAACCTGTAATGCGATAGAAAGAGGTTCCCCTTTTTTTTTTAAACTACAAATGATAATGATATCAATAGCTGATATACAATACAGTACTAAAATACATATGCTGTGATAATAGCACATATTAAGAGTTGCAAATGGACTTGGTCAGTAAAACCACTATTATTCTTTCAGCATAGGTACAACTACCATCGAACAAATCACTAATAAAAGGGCAAATGATTTTAAGCAAGTGCTTAAATAAACTTATCATAAATTACATGTCTGGCCAATGTACTTCACTAATGTAATTTAAGTTCACTCGCGGCACTAATATAAATAGTTGCCCTGCCACTCAAAAAAATTACTTTTTAAACACTACAAATTCCTAAGACACCTGTTTTGATAGAGTCTAGTACTACCAGACTAAACTATCTAGATCACATAAAATAAGTATACCAGTAAGTATACTTTTATATCGAGAATTTAAAACTAAATCATACTTTTATCGTATTTCTTATAAATCACACATGAAACTAATCAGAGTTCGATAAATTGCTTTGCATCCTAGTATTGACATGAGGGTATCTTATTTGACTTATTCACTTCTCTTTTTTTTTTATTACTATTACTCACTCCATGAATTCTCTTCGTGAATAACCAGTAATCGTAATCTAATCTATAGAAATTTCAAATTAAAAACTAAATTATAAATTAAAAACCTTGTAAAATCAAAATTCGAAACTTAAACAGTGCGTAAAAAACTACAATCTCATTCAGTACACTAGTCTGAAGGCACGAGGCTGCTTTTAAATTCAATAATCATTTAACTACATTTACACTAAATAAAACTTTAGGTAACGTTCATCCAAAGTAATGGTCCAGAGAATAATTCACAAATACTTGAGTTAATTAGAACTGATAATTATTTACCTATTTCATATCTCTAGGAGTACCTCAGGTTAACCAGTAGTAATAACCAAGCTGTATGGTATCGCACTTAATCATCTAAAATGGCTGCTCAGACGGCCGGTGCTAGTGAAATTTATTCCAGCATGTCAACTCTCATACTGGCGAAATTCTCGCTTGACGCTTTATTTGTTGATTATAGCTAAATAACACAAAATTTCTTGGACTCATGTCCAGGACATGACATTTTTACATCATCTATCATAAATAAATACAATGGACACTATATTCAAAACTCAATTCACTGAAATTTCTATCGATGTGTTTTATCTAAACTAAATACCTTAGAATCAGAATTACTTCTACACTAAAGTAAACTGCTTACAAAATCGTAATTCGGGGATCATCCTCCTCGATGGAAGCCAGTCGCCAAGCTGGTTTGAGTTGGCAATTCATTCAGATGAGACTTCACAGTCTTAACGTCGTGATGACGTAATATTAAAGTTTACAGCAAACTCTTTTCCAATTTGTGGGTAACTAAATACGAAATATAAATGTAATTCAAATATTAATTGCCTTGATACAATGTCAATTATTATCGCACGAGATCATTACCAAACACTCGATTTAACCTCTACTCAAATGGAATACAACATAGTATTATAGCCAAAATAGCAAATCTAAGAGTTCACCCAGAACTAATGTTATTCAATGTACCCACACAATAGGTGTCAAAACAGATTTAGCAATATCCAAAAGTTCTTTGCTGCACGTTATCTTTATAGCATAGCAAGAATGGATCTCAAGTACATGCTAACTTTGATTAAAGTAGTCAATCTCTTTTGAACTTAGTAAACGGAATACTCTTTGTTTGAAAGTTTTGAAGGTACGACACAGAGAATTGTGTCACAATATAACTACTTAGTGAACAATATTTTTCTCGTGTTAAAAAAATATTGTTTTCTTGGGTTCATTTTCACTTCTGAAGTTGTCACGAATTCCCGTTAAGGTCTATATATTCCATGACTAGATACAACCTAAGACCGATTGACTAACTACGGATCTTTATTTGGAAGTTCATAAAACTACACGTGGGCATAGAACGGGCATATTTTTGGGTAGTAGCGAACAACTTCGCTACCCACAATGTACCTTATAGAAATCCTGAAATAGCACACTAACACATGTGTTAAAGATTACTCTTAAAATGCATCAGAGATCAAATAATAAATAAATAATAAATTGGAACGATACAACAAAGGACTTACTGGCATTTCAGCTATCATCTCGCACACACTTTACTTTCCAACACCACGTCTCAACTCCCTCTATACACAAAAGTATAACACTGTATATATTATGATATATAAGAATGTACACAGCACAGGCGTGCACCTCTGATGGCGAGCGATACTCAACTTCCTGTTTACAGAATGACGACCGTATTTATACACAATGTCTTTTTCGCCTACCCTCTATCAACTCTGAATTCATTAATAGTGCAATACCAACATGAAATCAGTATTGCCATTCTATAAATAATAAATAAATGTTGCCAGTCGAACACACGATCACGACACATACAACACCATGGGAATTGGGAACGCCTAGGGGTTGCCAGCTATCTACAATATCTACCAATCTGCATTATTATCTATTGTAATAATGATGTATCCTATAGTTGTATGGTAGATTCTACAAGGCCCTAACCAGGGCGGATGTAGATCCAATAGCATCTATATTTTGGTTACAGTTCGGTGACCTCTTTGGGGAAACCGAAGGTTTTGTGTGTGCAATTATGGATGAAGTTATCAAGACGAATAACTATCGGAGACATATTATGAAAGATGGCACTGTTGACATATGCCGTGCGTGTCATCTCCCTGGGGAGTCCCTCAGACATATTGTCTCCGGTTGTTCTCATCTTGCTAATGGAGAGTACTTGCACAGACATAATCAAGTAGCCAAAATAATCCATCAACAACTGGCTCTCCAGTACGGTCTTGTTGAGACTGAGGTACCATATTATAGGTATGACCCAGTGTCAGTTCTCGAAAATAGTGGTGCCTTGCTCTACTGGGATCGGTCGGTTATCACTGATAGGTTTATTGTTGCCAATAGACCTGACATTGTGTTAGTCGACCGCTCAGCGCGCCGAGCAATAATTGTTGATGTTACTATTCCACATGATGATAACCTGGTGAAAGCAGAAAAGGAAAAAGTATCGAAATACTTGGACCTTGCTCACGAGATTACCGCCATGTGGAGTGTTGACTCGACGATAATTGTTCCGATGGTTATATCAGTTAACGGTCTTATTGCGAAAAGCTTCGATCAACACCTTAGTAAGCTTTCGCTTGGTTGTTGGATCAAGGGTCGGATACAGAAGGCGGTTATCCTTGAGACGGCGCGAATTGTGAGGAAGTTCCTCTCTCTGGAACCCTGACCACCGGCTGCTTGGGTCTCAGTGGGTGGAAGTTTTATAGAATTATTTTTAAATGTGTTTTGTATAGTATTTTTATATATTTATGTAAAACGTGTTTGGAAATAATTTTATAAATATCTGTACAAATAAATGGGAGAATAAGGTATCCTATGGTTTAAACATTAACCTATGTTTTTGGGATATTTGAAAGAAGCCTGATATATCTGTTTTAGATGATTTAAAGTCAATTAGTGTTCAAATCATCGGGTTAAATACCAGCTTTTGCTTGATTTATAACTTGGAATGGAAAAATTACCATTTGTTATCTTTGGCCGGTTTGGTCAAATAGTTTTGCCTATTAGTGACTTGTAGTTATCGCTCCAGGACAGCGATAGACTACCGGTTTGGTCAAATCGTTTCGCTTATTAGTGACTTGCAGTTATAGCTCCTTCACTTATCTTCAGGTGCAGCTAACAGCTAACTCAAATTCAACTCAGAGAATTAGGTACCTTTTGTAGCCTTTGGTCCGTGTCGTCAAGTCGTTGCCTCGTGTCGTGCAGTGATCGCTCCAGGTCGGCCATCTTCTCAGTCTGCGCGGCGATCTGCTCCGATAGCACCTGCACTTGCAGCTGTAAGCTCTCCTTGTCTGCTTCGAGCCTTCGCACCCGGTCCTCTGCATCGTTCTGCAATATTATATACTACGTTAGTTATGTGTACAAGTTTCTTTAAAGTACAATCGTTCAGGAGTTCAAGGGCAACTTGTACACATGCAGTTAATCCTGCAGTCAGCATCACCAAGTACCTATCTGATTGACTAAAATTTACGGTAGTCATTTTAACATCGCTAAGAGCGAGGGGAAATTGTGATAGGTAAATATTTTACTTGATAGTTGATTTATAGCCCCAAATTAAAGTAAAAAAAGTGAAATCAAAATAAAGAAATATCTTTTTAACCGTATCTTAATTTCAAACTTTCATACATAAATTCCACACTCCGACTGTTTAAAATTTTATCGTGGTTAAACTACTAATATAATAAAAAAAACAACAAAGTTATGAACAGGGTTGAGTTATTAGATAATAATAACTAACTAAGCACGTTTTAGAATACATCTAAGGCACACAACAACGACTAAATCCATTTAACTAATTATATTGATTAATTCACTTTTAAGCACTTGTATGTACCTTGTATGTATGTGAAGGTACCGGTAGGGCCGGGTGTGAGGGCCAGGGCCGCTCGTGCATGCAGCACGGCGGCGGGGCGGGCGGCCCGTGGCACCAGCACATCGGGGGAGGCCACCATCCGCCTTCAGGCCAACGGAAATGTTCATAAGAGTTCCATCGCCGCTGTAAATCCGGGGGCGTTTCCTCATTTCTTGACGAGTGTCGAGAACGCGGTGACGCGCGGACGCTTGATGGATGTTGAGGTGGTTTACGAGTAGTTGACAGTGACGACCTTGTTTTCCTGTCACGGTCGCTACGATCACTCGGCGGACGCCGTCTTCGATCTAAACTAGCGTTCAAAGAAAAATCTTCAACCGGAGCGCCCAGAAAATTGGGGTCACCTGGATCATCCATTATTTCTCCGCTCGGCATCCACTTGAAATCATTGTCACAACGTATTGTATTATCCACTTGTCTGCTAGGAGTCAGCGTCTGATAATCGGCAGTACGGCTGCCTGTTTCATATTCACGTTCTTCCGAGTCTTCGTCGGAAGTAGAAGTGTCACAGTCGGATGAATCAGCTCGCGTTGGTATGCCGGCGCGATCCGTCCAATTCGCACATTTCAAAGTCGCTTCATCGGGACTATCCGAATCACCGCCTGTCACGATATTAAAGTGTAAAGAATCGATTGTAAAAACGGAGCCTCGTGAGCGACAGTGTTTCTCAACCTACCCATTGGCGAATACGTGTAGGAGCGCAGGGTGGCTGGCTCTAGGCCTGCCACCACACGCTCCTCCTCCTCGTCGAGGGGTTCCGTGAGAAACTCTTGGTCGGACATGAGGCTCCCAATAAACGACACTGCGCGACAAACTCTTAGTACTAGTCACCAACATGCCGCTATTTTAAAGCTTGGCTGCGTTCCAGTATTATACTACGTCAGTGACTCGTTCATAAACAGTGAGTTACGTACTCTCTTGCAGGGGTGGCGCCTCACTAGAATGAACGGAAGCCGAATCGCGTTCCGATGCTTCCGAAGCGGTTGACGCGGGGCGTTCGCTGGCTCCTGAAAAACGTTGCGAGGAAAAGTCTTCCACTTCACTTTCTCTCAGGGGCAGCAAAACATTTCTATTCTCCTCGGTGGCCGACCGTGGATTGAACGACCGAGACTTGGCATCACTAATGGACCGACTGTGCAACGCCGCTATGGTTGCCGCCACGAGTGAGCCCCCGCGGCCGAGCTCACGCATGTTTTCCTTCAGAATGAGCAGAGCTTGTACTAAAACGGCAATAGCCCGCGCCCGGAAATAGATTTCGATACGAGCGTTTAATGCATTTCGAACACACTGTAAACTTTGATCCTTTTTTTACAGTCAAAACAAGCGTTATTTTAATCGCATAAAGCGCATTCTTGATTAGATTTAAGAACAGACGCGATACGTTAATCACGCTTTTGAAAATATTAAATCTCGTTACACACTAAACACAGAGGATAGCACGATATAATGCGTAAGCGCAGTGAGAGCGTGCGGCGCGATGCACACAAGTAGCGATACTTGGGCACTCACCGGCACCCAGTTGACGCCTTCGTACAACGAACGGCGGCGCCCCCGCCCGCCGCTATTATCTTCGTCCTCGCAAGACGTTAGGTATCTCACAGCATAACATACACCCCAGGCGGACGCGATACTAGCTTTACTCTCGATGTTTTCAGAGGCGAATTCGGGATTGTACGGCGGTTGCGGTGGATAATAAGGCGGGGCACTCGCTTCCTCCACGTGTTTACGTCGTCTGCTTCGTGGCGTCAAGCAATTCATAATTTTCTTGATCGATCTGTATAATTAATGTAGTGGTAAATAGGTAACATTTACAAAATAAATTACATGCTCGTCAGTGTACCTTTACTTGACTTGTCTAAATAAATCTAGTTTCGTGTTTAGTATCAGTAAATAGGTTTACGGGTTGTAAGAACTTGTTTGTTTGCACTGCATTTTATTTGGGCGGAAAATTGGGAAAGGCAGAATAGTATGATGCAGGGCGATATAACAAAACCTTGTTTATTGGGGGGTGCACGTAATGGGGAACAGTCTCGAGCAGGGAAGGAAAAAACATCCCCTTCGTTTCGGAAATAGAACGACAGCTGTCCCGTCTGAAAATGCTATAAATGTAAGAATTTATTTTTAACTTAATGGGTGTGCGCACGTGTTTCATAAGTTCTTAGGAAAGTTACTTGTTTTTTATTTATTTTTCCCCTTGGATTTTTTTTGTTTTAGCGCTGAAGCAGGAAGCAGGCTAAGAATATAAATTTTTAAGCTGAAAGACCAGTAGATCTAACATGTGTAGATAGGGAGACACTCTTTATTGCACATACTTAAAAAAATAAACTACTCAAAAAATAAATATTAACTTTACAGAGTGTGCAAAAGCGGTTATTATAAAGCAATCTCTCAAAAGCAACTTAAGCTAAAATGAGGTTGTTATGAACAAGTTGTCTGTATGGTTTTTCTCTAATCAATTTCCAATTTCCATATAATAATACACTATACATTGATTGCACGTTTATTAGCATAATGTGTGGAGATCTTTGCCCCTATTTCCTTTATGAAAACTCATTTACGTATTGTAACCTATAGGTATACATATGATTGTTTCCTTGTTTCTAAACTCCATATTTGTTAAACAAAAGTATTAGTATACGCAAGGTAAATATAGGAAGAAATACAAATGTAAAATAAACACAATCGCACGAGGAAAATTTCCTATATTCAAATCAAATGTTTACTCGTATCCATGCACCTGAACCTACGAGGTAATATATTTAAAACTATACAAATCAATGTTTTCTAACTTCATTTGGCATTGCGTTCGCAGTTTTCAAGAATGTTGATTAAGAAGTGAAGGTATAAATAATTCATTAAACAAAGTCGATAGTGTGTCGTCGCGCGCGGGTTCCCAGTCTTTACTTTCGAAGTCAATGACAACGGGTCGGCATGGAATGCTTTCACGTTACTTAATGAATCATATAATATCGTGTAATACATCTATAATACACAAACATAAGCGCTGATAGGCCTATGTGGTTGATACTTTATTGCCTCCTAGACGGGTGCGCTGCTGGTTCAATCCTTGGGACCTCTTACTTTTCGGATTTATATCTATGTATGATGCGTTTTAGTAATTAAATATCACTTGCTTTAATGGTGAAGAATAACATCGTTAGAAAAACTGTTTTCTACCAGACCCGGGAATCGAACCTAGGAGCTCATCAATCATCATCCGTAGTCAAGCATGCTACGCACTAGAGGTAGAGTGACTAGACCAACAAGGTAGTAGCTTATTGGTAAGGCAATTCGTGGTTATCCAGTAGACCAGTACCCGACCTTAGAGAAAACTTAATTATTGATCCTTTTCCGTGATTATGAAATCAGTTAACAGATAAAAATCGAGGGTATTCCATTATAAGTGTATTAAAATTCCTTAATCATTGGAATTTTAATTGAGATGTCAGTGCTATGTCACCATAAATGGCACCCCAAATTGCAACTTATTATTCGTAATAAACTTTCGCGCGCACGCGCACCGTGACGCATATAAATTAATTGTACGTTCAGATTTAATTTCTACTGTTCTTATCACATCAGCTTGATTCTAGATGACTGAATTTGCTGGAATGAGGCCTTATTACGTACTAGATGATGCCCGCGACTTCGTCCGCGTGGATCAAGGTTTTTTGATTCCCGCGGGAACTTTTTAATTATCCGGGATAAAAGGAAGGAGGGAAGCCTATGTCCTTCCCCTGGGTACAAACTATCCCTATACCAAATTTCATCAAAATCGGTTGCACAGATAGGCCGCGAAAGCGTAGCAGACAGACAGACCGACACACTTTCGCATTTATAATATTAGTAGGGGAGACGTATGAAAGTAACACGGGATGAAAGTAACAAATGAGTTTTTGAACGAGTTTTGTTGACTACACTGAAAGCTGTATCACCAAAATGTGCAATTTTGAACTCCCCTCCCATCCTCAGTTGCGCTTACGGTGCTGTGCCGACGGTTTTCAACCGACTTCAAAAAAAGGAGGAGGTTCTCATTTTTTTTTTATGTTTGTTACCTCAGAACTTTTGACTGGGTGGACCGATTTGGATGATTCTTTTTTTATTTGAAAGGGCATACTTCCCATGTGGTCCTATATAAATTTTATCAAAATCGGTCGAGCGATTTTTTAAATATCAATAATAAAATAAGTACTTTGTATAGTGTGTGCTTGTTGTTGTAAAGTTGGCGCGGGAGTTTGAAGTCGGTTGTTTAAAAAGAATTTTTAAATTAAATTATTGAAATAACGAGTAGGTGCCGCAAAAATAGCTCCGAAGTAAGTTTTGTAAATTTTTTTCAACTGCGTTTATTTTTTACCCTCGACGAAGCGGAGACGGTTATATGTGTTTGCCCTAAGAGGTTGTGTGTTTGTTTGTGCACTTTTTTGTTACCATTTTTCTCAAAAAGTACTGGGCCGACAGAGATGCCGTTTTTTGCATTAGAAACGTAAAGCTCGTGAGAAGGTTCTTAGCTATATATTTTAGGACCATAGACAACCAAGCTGAGCTGCAATCGTGATTTGGTAAGTGGTCATAGGAACTCCCCAAGTTTTGATTTGTCTTGACTAGCATTTTGTATCTAGATGCTGCCCAGGGTCACATGATGGAGCCAAGAGGTGGTCATAGGAACTCCTTAAGTTCTCATCGTAAACCCGTCGTGTTTGAACTCTTTTGATTTGTCTTGACTAGCACTTTGTACCTAGATGCTGCCCAGGGTCTCATGATGGAGCCAGGAGGTGATCATGGGATCTCCTTAAGTTCTCATTGTAAACCCGTCGTGTTTAGACTCTTTTGATTTGTCTTGACTAGCATTTTGTATCTAGATTGCCCAGGGTCTCATGATGGAGCCAAGAGGTGGTCATAGGAACTCCTTAAGTTCTCATCGTAAACTCGTCGTGTTTGAACTCTTTTGATTTGTCTTGACTAGCACTATGTACCTAGATGCTGCCCAGGGTCTCATGATGGAGCCAGGAGGTGATCATGGGATCTCCTTAAGTTCTCATTGTAAACCCGTCGTGTTTAGACTCTTTTGATTTGTCTTGACTAGCACTTTAAATCTAGATGCTGCTCAGGGACTCATGATACAGCACAATTATTATTTAGGAAAAAAAAATGTGCACTTTTTGTTACCATTTTCTTGGTTAGCTTTAGATATAATGTACTTATAACTTCCGAAATGTTCTTATTAATGTTTCAAAGTAATAAGAGACAAGGGAGCTCTACAATTCGTCGTGGGTTTTTTAAAATTTTTAATTTTATTACTTGTTGACATTTGTGATACTTATATAACAAATAAAAGGCTGATTAGATATGTTGAGTATGAAAGTAACTTCGTTTTTATTTGTAATGTTACAACCAACCCGTTACACTGTTACAACCAACCCTAGGGGTAGGGATGGTTGTCACAAAATCCACTTTTTTTATTTTGTAGTTTTTCTCAAAATCTATAACATCGGTTGCATTTTGTGCTAATGTTAAAAGATAGCTAAAAGACCAATCTATCATATGTACTGATAAGAATTTTGATATTCAACAAGCTCCGTGAGATATTACGAGAAAATTGAAAATTGTTACGTTCATCCCTGGTCTCCCCTATGGATATGGAAGTATGGATATGAATAAATCCATACTTATTATTATAAATGCGAAAGTGTGTCTGTCTGCCTGTCTGTCTGCTACGCTTTCACGGCCCACCTGTTCCACCGATTTTGATGAAATTTGGTAAAGAGAAAAATGATCGCTAGGTACTTACACTTTAACGATCGCAATCGCCTTGGATTGCTTTACTCTTCCCCTATTGGCCAAAATCAACAGTCGCGGCAACCACAACCATTGAGAATGTAAGGTTGTACATATCTACTAGGGCTGTAACTGCTGTACGCGATGGACTGACGAATAGCCTACCAATGAGTGATATTTTGCACGTCACAATATACCTAATAAGTATTTGAATTGTACGCTACTTCGCTACATAAAATCTTACGATTTTTCAATAAGAAATGATAAGTACTCTATAGACTTAGACATAGAATTTTCATGCTCCCTGTTATTATTGTTGGTAGAACCTCTGTCAACTCAGTAGTGTGCAGTCCATATCTCACGATATATACGAGTGTACCAGTCCATATTGTTGTTCTCGATACCAAAAACTGTTAGCGATCGATGAATATGTAGTAAATAATGACAATGAGATAGTTTACATCGTGAAATTGGATGTCGCTAACGGTCGCTTTAGATCGATGAAATAAACTTTACTAACAGTTCTTGTCAATTTCAGCCGAGAAGGAAATCTGATGTAGGTAATGGATAACAGATAGTTATCTAAATCTATCTAAACTAATATTATAAAGAGGAAAGATTTGTTGGTTTGTTTGTAATGGATAAACTAATAAACTACTCGGCCGATTTTAAAAATTCTTTCACCTATAGAAAGCTACTTTATCAGCGAGTAACACAGGCTACATTTTATTTTAAAATAAATTAGAGATCCCTTCGAAAATTGCAAATTAAGTCGGAAAAATTCACCTAATCTAACTTTTTACGTTAAACCTCTATTCGTCTATTAATTCAGACTGTATTTTATGTCATATTTGTCAAGACACTTTTATGTCATGTTTGTCAAGACAAACATAATAAATACAAGAGAACTTACTAACATTTTTTTAAACATTTTAATATCTAATTGTTGTAGACAGACTGCGAAATGCCTAAAAGAGCCAGGTCTCAACTTAGTTGTTAGTTCTAAACATAGTTCCCAGGCGAGGACAGCGAAAATACGTCGTACTGGAGACTCAAGTGCCAAGCGTTCACAGCGGTTTTGCAACCATTATTGGGTATGGACTATTTTGATCAAGTGCTACCCGTGCGAAGCCGGGGCGGACCGCTAGTAATAATTATAACTGAATAGTTCACGGCTCGTTATTAAAAAATTCTTTCCAAAAAACCGACTTCCAACGCCACTGTAAAGTACAAAATAATTTTGATTTCTACCCACTATGTTGAAGTCGGACGGGTATAACAAGGATTAGCATAGTTGACGCATCAGACTCGCCCGACTTCAACATAGTGGGTAGAAATCAAAATTATTATGTACTTTACAGTGGCGTTGGAAGTCGGTTTTTTGGTAAGAATTTTTATTTTTAACTTTTTAATGTCAGGGTTGATGATTTGGAGTCAGAATTTTTTATGGGGCCACCTCGAGAGCTTCCTCTAACAACTGATAGAAAAAAAAATCAAATCGGTTCAGAAACCACGGAGATATGCACCGATATATTTTAAAAAAATATAAGTCGATTAAAAATACCGATAGGGCGGACCTAATGAAAACGACAAGTCCTGGGGGATCGCTGGAAGTAGGTATTTCTCATGAAAACGAACAAGGCTCTGTCAGAGTATAAATTGAGTTCAAAGCTTGAAGGCTCTCAAATTGAAATTTACTTTGTTAGTATAAATTGAAATTTACTTTGTTAGTACAAAATTGAACACGCTCATTGATCATTGCAGGGCTTAGGAGCTCATTATTTTTATTATGGCAGCCAGCGGTAATTTTTTTAAAAAGGTCGCTCTTATTACAAAACAAAGAAAGTAAATAATAAAAATAAGCACATGCGTACACTTCCAACCTGCTTTGTAATTTTATATTTATAACCAGCGATTATGGGAGATACGCATGGTTAAGTTTACTTACAGAATGTATGAATTTATGGAATCGAGTGGGTGGAATATAACAATAAATTAAATAATTATTAGCAACAAAAATTGCCCACCAATTGAAAGAGCTCAGAGCGAAATTAAAAGAAGTCAAACCCTAGTAAGAGAAGTAACTTTAGTAAATGTAAGTAACTATTTAATATTGCTTTTAATAGTAGCGACCTCACTGTGCACAAAGTTCACGCAGTTAGTCACGTCACAGACGGAGAAAAAAGTGTACCCTATAACGCAATAATATATAAAGTTTCTCCAGAACTTACCAGCAACGGCATCCGACGGCCGCGATAAACGTGGGCTTCTCGGCTGCACAACTTGCTAGACGCAAGTTTTATTTCTCGGTTGCACATTTTTCCAATTTTCCCGTGGAAGTTAAGTTCCATGATTGTTAGGGACTATTTACAGAACCGTATATTACGTGAATTGGCTGTGATCTTTAAACATCGAGGCACCTTTTTTCACTACGTTTTAAATACCCATTTTATACTAATTTACTCAAACTGGAACTTTTCTAATTGGGTGAAGTCTCCGATAAATAAATGTTTATCACTGTATCAAAAGCTACCAATAGAAAACGGTAGCTATAATTCGCTGAAGAAAGAAGTACGTATCTCGAATAGATAGGTTGTAGAGTTCATCCACCACCACCACCACCACTACAGCCCATTAACGTCCCACTGCTGGGCACGGGCCTCCACTCTCATAGGAGAGTGTGAATGAGAGCTTAGACCCACCACGCTGCTCCAATGCGGGTTGGCGGGCTTTAACGACTATTATCATGTTAGTGATAATAACCGGGATCGACGGCTTAACGTGCTCTCCGAGGCACGGGGGTGAAACACCGCCAACTTCCTAACTCCGGGCTAGTACTGAGAATTTCCTGGTCAGAAAAACCCAACACTTAACTATGGCCCGACCCGGGAATCGAACCCGGGACCTCGTCGGCCTTAGTCAAACATGCTAACCACTAGACCAACGAGGCAGTTCATCAATTATACCTAAATGACGCCATTATACCAATATGTACGCAAGTTCATCATAATATGAGAATAGTAGCTTGAATTAATTTGAAACTAAAAAAAAAGTCGCTGAAATATATATAATCTTTAGTAGATAAAAAATATTATTATTACTTAAACCTTTATTATTCCTTATCAAGTTACAATGTTTTCTTATAGCTAGCTATACCTACGTGGTTTTAAAACTATTATTATACTGTTAGTTTTGTTAGATTTACAAAAATTATGTGAAGCTAATATAATATTATTATTTTAAAATAATTGTTAGTACAACTTTTTAATACGCATTTAATGATATAGATTGAGTTTGAGATAAAAATTATCTGTCAATAATTATTATGTTTTTTTTTGTATCGTGTAGTAATTCATAAAGTTACAATTTATTTCACAGGACGCGATTATACATAAAGAGAAACTTCTTCCATTTATGAAAATGAAAATGGTTGTGAATTAAACATACTACATTTTCAGTTTTGAAGCTCAGGTTTGTCTGAAAATCTTTTTATCCCTCACAAAAAGCTTTTTAATCATCTCGAGGAAAATGTAACAAAGAAGTTTAATAGAACGCTATAGGTATACAATATACTTACATATGTATAAGAAAAGACGACTTTTAGATTTTTCCGCCTAGCCTAGCCGATTGTTACGACAATATTCCCACAATTTCGTGTGGGGAAAAAGGAAGGCTCATAACAAAGAAAGTGTTCGCGCCACCTATGTATTAGTTGTCTGTGGTCATTGTGACAGATGGAATACTTTGTGAACGTAGCTAGCTTGCCGCGCTTTTTGATAAAAAACCTTTGGTTTTGACAGTTCGACACAGAGTTCAAGATTGGTTTTTGCTAGCGGCCGCGCCTCGAATTGTTGATTGTAAAAATAAGCTTTTCTTTGTAATCCGTATTGTTAGAACCTCGCTATAGCTTAAGGTTCCCGCGAGAAATTAGCTTCTAGTTATTTCGGTACTAAATAAAGACTTACTTGCGGTACTGAGTGGCATTGATAGTTGTGTGGCCACGTTGACACCTGCCGGCTGCAAACTGTGTATAATTCCGTAAATAGTTAACGGTTAACCTAAGCAGCTTTTGGACGAACTTTGAGTGCGGTGCTGTGTGAGTTGTGATTGACGGTTTTGAAGCCAGAAGCCACAGGCCGAAAAGTATACCTTCTCATTCCTGACCTTTCCTAACCTTTAACCTACATTCTTCCTTATCGAAGATTCAGTAGGCATTTGGACTCCGTAAGTACGTAGTATAGTTTTCATTATTGTCTTACCACCTAAGTTTACCCCTAATACAGATCTGTCCGACTGGCACAGATCCCAGTGATAGGTCTCGCCGTTTTGCAGATGGGCCCCAAAATTAGCCAGACCTAAATTGTTTCACTGGGCTGGCTTGAAGCCCCAACAATTGGTAGCAAAGAGCGTGGTTGTACTAAACGCTGCGGACAGGTCTGTACCGGTTTAATAGTGTAAGCTAGTGGGGAATTTATTGTGGGATATAGCTAGGTAAATTAAAACAAGCTTAACTTTTACTTTGGATTACTTAGCTATAGTTCCTACTTGCTGCGTTAAATGTATTGAAGCGGCATAAGAGAATTTTATACATTAGGTTTGATTCTTGCCGCACAAACTATACTTTTGTGGTGTCAAAGCTTGTACTTGGTGTCTGTTTAATTAAATAACTGTTTTGTTTATGAAAGTACTTATTTATCTATAAATTGAAAGTTTGTAGTTGAGATTGAGAAAAGGTTGCAAACTGTAATTAGTTTGTTAAATACATACTAGCTTGTTAGCAGCTTATTGATTTGTTGGCAAACTTCTAAATTAATTGGCCAACAGCTGTTCAACACTTTAACTGAATTTGTGTACAGATAATAACTTGTAATAAAGGGTATTATGTATACATTATTTACCCTTTATATGTTGATATTGCTAATTACAAGGTTTGATATTGCTTGTCTGCATTGCGATTGTGACTGTATATGAATTTGTTGTCTTGAATTAATTGCTTATTATTAATTGGATTTGTAAATTTAACCACTACCTTTGGTTTTGTCCCCTACTAGTTGCAAATTAAAAACTTGTTTTTAATTATTGAACGGTAATCATTGATTACACAGTGTTTTCAGTCACATATATAGTTGCTCACCTGTCTTTGCCTGTCTTTGCAATTGTTTAAAAACTTGAATTTGTAACTTCTAACTTATGCTTAAGATTATACTACAATTACTATAATTACATATTATTGTTGTTTGTCTCGGGTTAACTATACACATAACTTGTTTTTTGTTTTTACATGTATGTCTGTCTGTATTTGAAGGTTAACCCCTGATAATTTGATAATTTTCATGTAGGTAAGTTTAACTTGCTTTTAATTGTAGTTCTTATTCTTGTTTATTTTTAATTCTTTACTTTGATTATTGTAGCAATCAACAGTGTAACAACCTAACATATAAATTCATTGTTTACAATAGAATTTGAACATTGTTATTTGTTTGTTGTTTGTTGCTGTTTTGTGTGTTGTTATACTGTTGTTGTTTTGTTGTGAATTCACACAGCTGGCTAATTGTTAGTTAGGGTTGCCACCTCAATCCAGCCTAAATTGTAAGTGTGAATCATAAAGTAATTTATTTAATTGCAAATTGCAATACCTATTGCGTACAAGATGTCAGCTCATAAAAGGCTCGTTGGCTCGATACAAGCTGAACTCCGATGGGCGGCTACAGCTCGTACCTTGATAGGCCGTGAGGACAGAGCATCCGCACTGCTCAAGCGATGTGAACAGGTGCCGACCAGACAGGCAATTGTCGAGGAAGCGCTTAGGGACCTAGTGGTTTTGGAACCGCCCGAGGAACTGCTGCAGTCCGCTCAGCGAGACTATGAGCAGTTCTTTGAACTAACGGACGGCCTTGTGGAGGAAAGCTCTAAGCTTAAGAAGGAGGCGAGACTAAGCTCTCTTCTCGAGTCTCCTTTGAGGCCTTCGACTCAACCTGCGCTACTAGGTAGGTTACCCACTATAGACCTACCTAAATTTTCGGGCAATTTGAGTGAGTGGTTAGGTTTCGTCGGCCTCTTTGATAGTCTGGTGCATGCTAGGAAGGATCTGTCTCCCTGCCAGAAACTGAGCTACCTACTGTCCTCCTTGCAGGGAGAGGCTCTGAGTGTGGTCTGCCACCTGGACCTCTCCGAGGAGAGCTATACTACCGCCCGGGAACTACTCACCCGGCGGTATGCCAACGTGCGCCGATTAGCGGACACGCACGTGGCGCAAATTTTGTCTCTGCCACGTGTCTCAGGGGTTGCTCGTTTGAGGGAATCTTTGTTAAACCCGTTGATTGTAGCATGTAATGCACTTAGGCGACTAGAGCTCCCGGTGGACCAGTGGTCTTTTCTGTCCCGCCTACCTCCCGAATTAAAATTGCGGTTTGAACAGAGGTATGGTGGGGACGGTGCCAGCTATCTGCCCCCCTTTTCAGATTTGCTAAAGTTCCTCGAGGAGGAGTGCCGGCAGGCTGACAACTCTGGTGTTGCTGGTCCTTCAAGGACCTCAGAGCAACCTGCCCAGCCGAGGAAGGGAAGGGGTCAGATTGGCAGCCCTGGTAAGGGGGCCTCTGAGCGAAGGCCAATGCCAGTCTACAGGGGGCTTGCTGCCACTGAGGCCACCCCCTGTAAATATTGCAAGCGTCCGGGCCACAGGGTACCTTCTTGTCCCCAGTTCCTGGACAAGACAATTAACCACCGGAGGGGCATCGCCAGGGACCGCCACTGGTGCTATAGTTGCCTGGAAGCTCACCTGCAGCGAGACTGCCCACATCAGCAGCCATGCCCTATTTGTAAGGGCAACCACCTGGCGATCTTGTGTGCCAACCAAAATGGCGTTGGCCGCCAGGTGGGGGAGAGCACCCCCCGCACGGGCGGGGGTGCTTATGTTAATCGCTCCCCTGCTAGTCTGCGTCGCTCTCCTGCACCGTGTCAGGTGCCCCGGTGTGTCCGGACTTCACCCCCACCCGGGGGGGCTTCACCCCCCCGCGGGGGGATTTCAACCCCCCTGCGCCAATTTGATGCGGGATTTGCTGCCGCCACGGCGACGGGCCGTCCTACTCGCTACTCACCCCCGCTTCACGAGTGGCCGCGACTAGAGCGCCGCCCACCTCGTATGGGTCGCCAACCTCACTACGGTGTGCCGGCCTCTGCCCGCTTGACTAGGCCTGTGCTTCCGCCGCGGGATGGCGCGTGGATTTACCCAAATGGAGGTCCGTCTCCTCCGCCTCTGGAGGTTCCGCATGAATCTCGATTCGAGATTCCCCGGTTCGAGGACCGGTTTGATGAAGGCGACCAATGCTAGGTGGTCGCCGCCCTAGCCCCCACCACAGCTACATCTCCTGAGAATCTTAATCTTCAGCAGTCCGTCTGTCAGACCGTTCTTTTGCCGACTGTCTCAGTGAAGGTGTACAACCCGAAAGGTGAATGTTTGATAGTTCGTGCCCTCTTGGATTCGGGTTCACAGCGCTGTATTGCTTCTTCTTATTTGGTGGGTAAGCTAGGGCTCCCTTGGAGTCCTCATGCGGTTCGGATGATAGGTATCGGTGGTGCCGAGCCCTCGACTCGTAAGGGTGAAGCGGAGTTGATGTTTGGCCCAATTAAGGGCGATCTCCGCGTCTTGGTCAAGGTGTCAGTCCTTGACGATATCTTGGGTCCTCTACCACAGGAAAGAATCGCTGACGTTGCGGTTTCCTGTACGGCAGGTCTGACCCCTGCCGACCCTGACTGGACTGAACCTGGTCCCATGGATCTTTTGTTGGGTTCTGATGTCCTAGGCCTGATCTTGTCAGGAGGAATTAGGGTCCTGCAGAAAGATGGACTTTGCGCCATCTCCACTATATTTGGTCATAGCTTTCTTGGACCCGTTTTGTGGTCTTCAGACCCACCGGTGCTAGACCAATTGCAGGCAGCCGGCTTAACGTTGTCGGATGTAGTCCAGCGTTTTTGGGAAGTCGAGGAGCCGCCACACGCCGCACCGGTTAATCCTCTTGACCTTGAATGCGAGTTGTTCTATCAAAATAACACAGGCCGCCGTACTGACGGGCGCTTCGTAACTCGCTTGCCCTTCCTCGCCTCTCGCCCCCCTCTTGGTCATTCACGGGCCTTAGCTGAGAAAAGGCTCTTGTCTATGGAACGGCGCATGCGGCGCGACCCTACCTTCCGCACCAAGTATATTGAATTTATGCGCGAGTACGAAGACCTTGGACACATGTCACCATCCAATTTTGATTGGCGTTCGCACGAGCACTACTTCCTACCCCACCATGCTGTCTTGAAGACCCCTGGGGGTAAGATTCGAGTGGTATTTGACGGCTCCGCGGCTACGTCTAACGGGGTGACTTTGAACCAGTGTCTGCACGCTGGCCCTAAGTTGATCAAGGATATCTCCGACATCCTCACGCATTTCCGCCGTCAACAAATTGTCTTTGTTGCTGACATCAAGATGATGTTCAGACAGTCGGTGGTGCATCGCGATGATCGGAGGTATCAGCTGATTTTGTGGCGCGAGAGTCCTAATGAGCCGATACGGGTCTTTGAATTGAACACAACGACCTATGGACTCCGGTCAAGCCCCTATATTGCTATTAGGACCTTGTTGGAATTGGCTAACCGCGAGCGGCTGAATTATCCTCGTGCATCAGCCATCTTGGAATCGTCAGTCTATATGGACGACATCTGCACAGGAGCTTCTAGTGTTGAAGAAGCTTTGACCCTGCGTGACGAATTGATCGCAATACTGAAGTCCGGAGGTTATGAATTGCGAAAGTGGCTATCCAACTCCCCTCACGTTTTGAAGGATCTCCCGGGAGAGGATCAGCAGGACCCTCATATTTTTGAAAACCTTGAAAATCCTAATTTGTTGACGGTCCTTGGAATACAGTACCAGCCCGTCCAGGATGTCTTCACCTACCGGGTTAAATTGAACCCACCTCCTAAGGTTTGGACTAAGCGCTCCGTCTTGTCTACGGTTGCCCGCACTTTTGATCCAAACGGGTGGATCACTCCCGTAATATTTTTGGCCAAATGCTTCCTTCAGAAGCTTTGGATCGCTGAAGTCGGTTGGGACGAGCCTCTCCAAGGGAAATTATTGAAGGAGTGGCACTCCCTTGTGTCTGCACTTCCGGACGTCGACCGAATTTCGATGCCTCGACGCTTCCTACCACCAGGAAGGTGCCACGCCAGTCTCCATGGGTTTTGTGACGCCTCCGAACGAGGCTATGCTGCCGTGGTATATATGCGGACTGTCGATGCCACCGGTGAGGTCGCGACACATCTTGTCTTGGCAAAGAGCAAGGTGGCCCCTATTCGGTCACGCTTGACGATCCCTAAATTAGAATTGTCTGGCGCTGCTCTTTTGGTGCGCCTTCTTAACCACGTCCGTTCATCTTTGGCATCCGTGGTCGAACTGACCGACGTGTACGCTTGGACGGACAGTGAAATTGTCCTATGTTGGCTCCGAGCCGCCCCTCACAACTTGGAGGTCTTTATCGCGAATCGGGTGTCCCAAATTCAGTGCTCTGAAACTCCGTTGATTTGGAGACACGTACCCGGAGAATTGAACCCGGCCGATTGCGCCTCTCGCGGTCTCGAGGCCTCTTCACTTGTCAACCATCCCCTTTGGTGGGGCCCAAGTTGGTTAACGCAACCTGAGTCGGCTTGGCCTCAGAATCGGTTCTCCGCTCCGGAAGTTTTGCCGGGCTTAAGAGTCGGAGTCGTGGAGGATAGACCGATCCCAGACTCTAACTTCCTCTTGGAACGATACAGTTCCCTTGATAAACTCATTGGTGTTACCGGTTGGCTTAGACGTTTCATCCATAATGGAAGGAACCCAGGTAATAAAAATTTGAATCCTGTCTTGTCGCCTCTTGAACGTCGAGAAGCCCGGACACATTGGGTGCGTGTGGTTCAGGCAGAACATTTTGCGTCCGTGATCGACACCATAAAAGGAGGCTTAGCTTTGAAAGGCCCGCTTGCTCGCTTAAGCCCCTTTTTGGACGATGACGGATTGTTACGCGTTGGCGGACGCCTTAGGAATGCTGAGTTGCCCTATGGTGCTCGTCACCCGTTGCTGCTCCCTAAGGACGGCACCTTTGTTAAATTGCTGGTGACCTCTTATCACCTGAAAAATGCCCATGCTGGTTGCAATGCCCTCTCGGCTATTTTACAGCGTGAGTTTTGGATTTTGGCAGGGAGACGCACAATCCGGAGCGTCATTTTCAAATGCATCCCTTGCTACCGTTTGAAGGCCCCTACTGCGCAGCCGATGATGGGTGACTTGCCCCCCGACCGCGTCATGGCCACTCGACCTTTTGCCGGAGTTGGCACTGATTTTGCAGGCCCTTTCGCCATCAAGAGCTCTAACCTCCGCAACGCCCGGTCACTCAAGGCCTATCTGTGCGTTTTTGTTTGTCTCTCTACTAAAGCGGTCCATTTGGAACTGGTGAGTGCCTTAAGCACTGAGGCCTTTGTGGCCACACTAAGTAGATTTGTCTCCCGTCGAGGATTGCCTGACCTGGTTCGCACCGATTGCGGTACCAATTATAAGGGTACCGATAGATATTTAAGAGAAATTGTTGAATTTTTGTCTAGTAATAAGATTAGTTTAAGTACTGCAATGTCCAAGATGGGGATAACCTGGAAGTTTGACCCTCCAGCTTGCCCCCACTGGGGTGGGATCTTCGAAGCTGTCGTCAAGGTCGCCAAGACACATCTCCGACGCGTTATAGGAGAAACTATCTTGACCTTCGAAGAACTCGCCACTGTGTTTTGTAAAATTGAGGCCATACTCAATTCTCGGCCACTCTGCCCCCTCTCGTCTGACCCAAACGACCTGGAGGTCTTAACTCCCGGCCACTTCTTGATTGGTCAGCCCCTTAACGCCTTGCCCGAATACCCCTTCAGGGACGCGAGAACCTCACGTTTGTCTCGGTTTGAACTGTTGCAGCAAATGACTCAGAGCTTTTGGCATCGTTGGTCACTCGAGTATTTGCACCTTTTGCAGCAACGTGTTAAGTGGGCTGACAAATCCGATCCCCCTAAGGTTGGTGATCTTGTATTGGTAAAGGAATCTAATTTGCTACCTTTGTATTGGCGTCGTGGACGCATTGTTAAGCTAATGTACGGGTCTGATGGGGTTCCCAGAGTCGCCGAGGTAATGGTCGGAGATTCGGTCTTGCACCGAGCCGTTTGCACCTTGTCACGTCTCCCCATCTGTTAGTGAGTGGACGTAAATCCTTGCGTCCACGGGCGGGGGATTGTTCGCGCCACCTATGTATTAGTTGTCTGTGGTCATTGTGACAGATGGAATACTTTGTGAACGTAGCTAGCTTGCCGCGCTTTTTGATAAAAAACCTTTGGTTTTGACAGTTCGACACAGAGTTCAAGATTGGTTTTTGCTAGCGGCCGCGCCTCGAATTGTTGATTGTAAAAATAAGCTTTTCTTTGTAATCCGTATTGTTAGAACCTCGCTATAGCTTAAGGTTCCCGCGAGAAATTAGCTTCTAGTTATTTCAGTACTAAATAAAGACTTACTTGCGATACTGAGTGGCATTGATAGTTGTGTGGCCACGTTGACACCTGCCGGCTGCAAACTGTGTATAATTCCGTAAATAGTTAACGGTTAACCTAAGCAGCTTTTGGACGAACTTTGAGTGCGGTGCTGTGTGAGTTGTGATTGACGGTTTTGAAGCCAGAAGTCACAGGCCGAAAAGTATACCTTCTCATTCCTGACCTTTCCTAACCTTTAACCTACATTCTTCCTTATCGAAGATTCAGTAGGCATTTGGACTCCGTAAGTACGTAGTATAGTTTTCATTATTGTCTTACCACCTAAGTTTACCCCTAATACAGATCTGTCCGACTGGCACAGATCCCAGTGATAGGTCTCGCCGTTTTGCAGATGGGCCCCAAAATTAGCCAGACCTAAATTGTTTCACTGGGCTGGCTTGAAGCCCCAACAGAAAGTGTATCATTTAAAGTGTCATACATTTGCTTGGGCGGACACAAACTGATTTAACTTCGAATTTTGTAATGCTGTCACATTGGCATTATTGGCATTGAAAGTTTTTGCTAAATAAATTAAGGAGTCCTTGTGCAAGTGAGCCTAAAGATATGTACCTAGGTAGGTACTGTGTAATAAAAGTTTTTTACACCTCTAAATTTTCAATATCACTCTATGAGATGTAGATTAGGACGACCCGCGTGGTCATGGGCTACTTTATTATCGTGGGCTAAGTTCTCTATGGAGTTTGTAGACACATCGCAGGGTCGCAGTTATGAGGAATGAGGATGCATTTAAGGATACAGTTCATAAGAAGTTTGTTTTACCACTTCATTCAATTTCAATTTTGTTTGGAGGTTCAAGTTTCCATAATTGCATCTTTTAACCCGCGATGCGTTATGAATCTTCTGACCCGCCCTCAACCATCGCACTCTATCACCACCACCACCACTATAGCCTATTAACGTCCCACTGCTGGGCACAGGCCTCCACTCTCATAGGAGAGAGGGAATTACAGCTTAGACCCACCACGCTGCTCCAATGCGGGTTGGCGGGCTTTAACGACTATTATCATGTTAGTGATAATAACCTGGACCGACGGCTTAACGTGCTCTCCGAGGCACGGGGGTGAAACACCGCCAACTTCCAACTCCGGGCTGGATCTGAGAATGTCTTAATTGAAAAACCCAATACCTAACTTTTTATGCCCGACCGGGAATCGAACCCAGGACCTCGCACTCGTTGGGGAGTAAATAAGGAATTACTGATACGTTATAATAGAGGCTGGTAACATCGTCATTGTTTCCGGGTCGACACCCTCCTTGCCCAGCAGGCGGCAAATGATGCTTAGACGGCTAGAAAAATACTTGCTAACGATAATAGTATACTGTTCCATTTAATGGTTGCCTGTTGAAATAGGAAGAGCAACAGTGTTTACACAATATACGGATTACGCGGCCTACGGGTAACGCTATTTCTGATATTTAGAACAGAGTTACAAAATATGTGGTATGCAGGGAATGCTGGATTCCGTTCGCAGTCAAAATAAATTCACATTGGGTGCCGGTTTACGAGTATATCCGCCTTATTTAAACAGTATGCACCATTTTCAGCTAATAAGTTATGTATTTACTTCAATTCTATCTATCTATGCTCTTGAATGGTAAAAATTAATAGAGGATCCTAGTACCTTTTGTAATCTATAGAAATATTCTGAATGCGAAAGTTTGGGTGGATGGATGAATGGAGGGATGGATGTTTGTTACCCAATCACGCCAGAACGGCTGAATGCATCTGGATAACATGTGGCACAGAGGTAGATTAAAGTCTGGAATAACACATAGACTATTTTTTATCCCGGAAAATAAAAGCTTTCCGCATTCCCACGGGAACCAAAAATCAAGCTAGCTACTACTAAAAAAACTTGATTTGCTAACAGTAATACGTTGAACGAATGCTTTAAAAAGGTTAGAATAAAAGCACATCGAATATGTAGTATGTAGTAACGATTATTTAGCATGATTAAGAAAGACGTGCCGCACTTAAAGTAGCTTAATCATTAGCTTATAGTTTTCCTTGGTATAGTTAAGCGTCTCTGAGCACGGCACGGCATTACATGATCGGAAGAATAATTGCTCTATTATATCAGAGGAGAAAAAACAAAGCACTGCAAGGAGTCGAAGCAATAAGTAGGGAATTGAAAATTTAAAAAAAAAAACAAGAAAATAAACTGCTTACCTTTTTTTTGGCGTAGTATATAAAATAGGTATAAGAGCAAATAGTTCACTTCACTAAGTGTACCCAGTTAAGCACTTCGGAAGGAAACTAAACGCGGAGTCCAAACAAGAACACAATACAAAGTTTAGCGTGAACTTGACAGCGACAGACTGCCATGATAAGGGAGGGTTGCAGGAATTGCCAGACGCAGTTTTATTTTTCCATTAACTACACTTTAACGGAGAGTCAGTATGCCTAACTACTGAGAATATTGCAGGTGTAGTTTCAAATTTAAGCTGATTAAATAAAACACACTATTGAGTCACTAATCTATTTAAAACTAAAGACGATGAACTCTGTGGAATCTTGATGCCAACTGCTAAAATTGTCACGAAAACGTGGTCACACGATAACGACAACGTGAGACCACTTTTAACCTATACCCGAATAGAATGGGAAATGTTTAAAATTACCTACCTAAAGGCAACATTTTAAATTACGTTATGTAAAATTTTATTCCCGCCTCGTAGAACGTAAAAAAAATCGGCCAAGTGCGAGTCGGACTCGCGCACCGAGGGTTCCGTACTCAAGAAGTAGGTATAATTACCTTTGTTAATGAACCGCAAAACTAACTTTGTTTGTAGAGGTTTACTGTTAATATCAAAAAATTACGTTTGTTGTATGGGAGCCCCCCTTTAATATTTACTTTATTGATATTTAATTATTTATTTTGAAAGGTAATATACAAGTTAATATTCTGTGAAAATTTGAACCGTCTACCTGTTACCGTTTTTAATATTGAGCAAAAAAATACGAATAAAACACGTTTATTGTATGGGGACCCCCCTTAATATATATACTTTTTTAATTTTTAGTATTTGTTGTTATAGCGGCAACGGAAATACATCATTTGTGAAAATTTCAGCTTTCTAGCTATCACGGTCTATGAGATACAGCCTGGAGACAGACAGACAGACAGCGGAGTCTTAGTAATAGGGTCCCGTTTTTACCCTTTGGGTACGGAACCCTAAAAACTAGTAGAACGTAAAAAAACTACTTTTTTAAGAAAGACTATATTTGAAAATAATCTCATTATCTTTTGTGAGAAAGGAGGCCATAAAATTAACACAAATACACTCTGCTGGTGCTGTTTGCGGTTTATATTTCAAACAAAGGAGCTTTTTTAATCATTCCGACATTTTTTTTTACAACAATGAACATAATCTATATACGAGATATAAAATTCAAAGTCCTGACTGACTGAGTAACTGACTGACTTATATATCAACGCACAGCCTAAACCGCTAGGGTTAGAGACTTGAAATTTTGACAGTAGCTTCATTTTGTGACGTAGGCGCTCACTAAGGAAGGATTATTCAAAATTCCACCCCTAAGGGGGTGAAACAGGGTTGAAAGTTTGTATGAAAGTCCGTCATTTCTCAAGTTATATCCATGAAACTTGGTATATGACCTACCGGTAAAAAATTAAGAAATACGTGTTTCACAGTTTTTAAAATTCGACCCCCAAAGGGGTAAAATAGGGGATGAAAGTTGGTATGAAAGGCCTTCATTTCTCAAGATATTTTTCAAGTTATATCAACGAAACTTGGTATTTTGGCTTTCGGTCAAAAATAAAGAAGTACGATTGTCACAGTTTTTCACAATTCTACCCCCAATGAGGTAAATAGGGGTTGAAAATTTGTATGAAAGTCCTTCATTTCTCAAGTTATAGCCATGAAACTTGGTATATGAGCTGCGGGTTGAAAATTAAGAAATAGGTGTGTCACAGTTTTTCAAAATGTTACGCCTAAAGGGGTAAAATTTTGATAAATAAATAGGGGTTGAAAGTTTGTATGAAAGTCCTTCATTTTTCATGTTATAGACATGAAAGTTGGTATTTGGGCTTCTGGTTTAAAATAAAGAAATACGTGTTTCGCCATTTTTGAAAATTCTACCCCCAAAGGGTTGAAACAGGGTAGTATGATGATAGTGATGAAATACGGATTTTACAGTTTTAAAATTTCTATCCCCAAGGACGTCAAATAGAGAGTTTGTCCTTCAATCACGCCGCAACAGAGCAACGGCTCGACGTGATTTTTTGCATGAGTATAGTTGGGTACATGGAGAGTGACACAGGCTTCTTTTTAGCCCGGAAAATTAAGGCGTGCCTGTGAAAAACGTAAGCCACGCGAACGAAGTCGCGGGCGTCCTCTAGTCGCATAATAAAATATGTGGTTCGAGTATGAAATATTTACTGCCCTGTAAAGTTATCAACACTATTTCTGATATTATTATTTAAATTCAGACAAACTTGTAATCAGTTATCATCGTTTCAATGTTTTAGTTTAAAATTCACCTGACTTTAGCAGTTTATTTAAAATAACCGTTTCAAATGCGATACAAAATGTTACAGTTCTAAATGATATCATTGTACTATTACCTATTCTGTGATGATATCACGAATTATTGAGAATGTCACGGCGTGGTTAAGCCGATGTTTTAAGTCGATCCTCGTCTTAGAATCTTAATACCGCAGCAAAAATTTGTCCGAAGGGACAAATCTGCGGGAAAATTCCCACTTCGCTGGATCTTTGCACATAATAATAGATATGAGGCTCGACGCTGACGTAACTGAATTTTAAATTAATCATTGAATTTTAAATTAATCTTTGTGCGAGAAGATCCGCTGAGGCAGACTGAAAACAATACGATATTGGCCCAGTTGAGCGTGTATTGTGTCGAATATTGTAACATTTTAATAAGAGTATGATTTTATCCTGATCCTGACTTTTTAACCTAATGTGGAAGGGAGTTCCGTAGATTCGGTAACATTTAAGCTGAGAGGGCTCTAATAGCCTTTCAGAAAATATAATAAGTGTTAGTCTGATATAAAAACCTTTTATGGCAAAAGAAATACATTTATACGTGGACTTTGACGGAAATGGAATTACTATGGTATTTAGCATAACATGTATTACTAGCTGATGCCCGCGACTTCGTCTGCGTGGATTGATTTACCGGGATAAAAAGTAGCCTATGTGTTATCCCAGACTATAATCTATCTCTGTGCCAAATTTCATCCAGATCCGTTCAGCCGTTCCGGCGTGATTGAGTAACAAACATTCATCCATCCATCCAAACTTTCGCATTTATAATATAAGTAAGGATAGATGTACAGATTTCTTCATTCAATCCACGTAAAAAAAAGGTGCGTTGATTGAGTCAGTCAGGACAAGAGCCGTACTTAATTAAAATTTTATTAAAATTACAATCACTGATATAATGACGTCAAATTCGTGGGCAAAGTCGAAGAACCCATGACGTCAATGACCTACAAGCTTGTTTCCAATCGATTTCCAATATTTTCAAATAAAAGCGTCACTAATTCGTCCCGCGCATACATTACCAACACTCATGTAAGCCAAAACTGTGTGTTAACTGTTTGCAACGAAAATAGCTACAGGCGCTATTTTTCTTCTGTTTTTGATTTGCTGTTCATAGTAAATGTTATAAACCCATTAAAGTACACAAAGGCAGCATTCAGTATCATCATCTAACCTACCTAGGAAACGGTAGACAGAAAGCACATAAAAAAATATGTCTACAAAACAGAAAAGCAGAAACAACACGGAATTGTTTAGAATTCTACAAACTATTACATTTCCGTTTGTATTGCATGTTCATTGACATAAAGGTAACATGCCGGCTAGTTTTCACTATTAGTTGCTTGTTCTCAGAAGCTTGTAATGAATGCAAACAGTTTTCACAGAGGCACTCAAAAACCTGTTGATTAAACTACTTGTAAGTCCTTTCATACAGATCTGGTAACCTAGCCAGTGCTCCCGAATTTAGGGCTAATTTAGTTTAACTAATTTAGGGCATATTAAAATATATTAAACTCGTTACAAAATGTACAAATTAAGGATACGGTACAATGAAATTCAATAAATAACAAACAATCTTGTTATTAGGATGGTTTATTGTATAGCTAAAATTATGCTTGAATTTGGTCACTGAATTCTTGAATTCGAGACATTTTCTGCAGCGAAATCCACGGACAGAGCTCAAGAATTATTATTTAAAGTGCCGTATTTCTATCTGAGGTATGGGCGAAATATTAAATTCTATAAAATGTAAAATGCAGAATGACGTCTGAAATCCTTCTGAAAAAAGCTATGCGTATACAATTAAATAAATATAAATAATAGAGCTGATCTGTTGTACCTATTGTAGTCTACTGAATCCAGCATTAAGTAGATAATACCTAAATATTGATTGAAGATATAAAATGTATATTCCCTGTAAACTAATTTTTAGTAGTAAGCAAACGTGGTATAAGCAGTAGGGCACTCGTAATAACATCACATCGAGCTATAAAAAGTTCAAGTGGTGAGTTTAATAACACTAACTAAGTATGTTAAGTCGAAATGTTTTTAATTTAATTCGACGAGTAAGTTGTAACTAATTACTTTTACGCTACACCTTCATGCTATGGTGACTTGATAGGAGCAATGGCCGTTGGAGCCGGAAAATTCTAAAGTGGAGACCGCGTACAAGTAAATGTATAGTGTGGGGCGCCCTCCAGCATGATGGACCGACGATATAAAGAGATTGCTAGATGAGGAAGGCTGTGGGCTGCAAGGGCGATCTTTGGTAAAGACCTATGTTCAGTAGTGGAAGTCCGCAGGCTGAAATTATGGTGATGATGATGCACTAATGACTGAACGCCAATGTCAAAATGTTAGACAACGCAATTAGGCCAGAATCTTGATTAGAATTTAATGTTCTGCCTCAAGTTGATTCCTTCTAGCACTGTAACACCAATAGAGTCAACATGTTTGACCAACAAGTGGAGTTCCCTGACGCAGTGGTGAGCGCTGTAGTCTTATAAGTGAGAGGTCCCGGGTTCGATCCCCGGGCATGGTCAAATCAACCAATTTTCTCTGGTCTGGCCTGGTGGGAAGCTTTGACCGTGGCTAGTTTCCACTCTACCGGCAAATACGTACCGCCAAGCGATTTAGCGTTTCGTTACGATGTCATGTAGAAACCGATATGGGTTAAATATAGCTGCCACACCCCCAACAGGTAAGCCCGCTAACATCTTCGACTGCATCATCACTTACCATCAGGTGAGATTGCAGTCAAGGGCTAACTTGTAGTGGCGTAAAAAAAAAGTTCCGAATCACATCGTAATTTATCGATATTATGATACCCCACCCTGGAGTAATAATGAGCGGCTCGAGGCTGACTCGGCTGAACGCACTGAATTTCAAATTACTCTGCGCGAGCGGATTTGCTGGGGCAGATAGTAAACAACACGACACAGCGAGCATGTCAAATATTATGCTACATTTTAATGTTTCTTTATTTATTTAGATGTAAAAATATGATGAACTTCGCCGTGTTTTATGACATGTTTTATGTTTATATTTTTTGCTTTTAATAATCTCACTCAACTGTCTACAATTATTAATGGTTGTTCCGTAGTCACACTTGACAAACGAAAATCTATACTACAGGTCACAACTCAAAAAACTCTTGTGAAATTGGACCTGAACTTATATTGGTGCAATTAAGTTTAAGGCGTCATTAACCTCTTCAGTTTAACAAAATAATATCAGAATTTTAAATAAGGACATCATCAAAATATTGATTAAGTGGGCATCCTCACTGAATTGATGGAAACAGTATAAAAAGAGTTTAATTTGAAATCCATACTTAATATTATAAATGCGAAAGTGTGTCTGTCTGTCTGTCTGTCTGCTACGCTTTCACGGCCCATCTGTTCAACCGATTTTGATGAAATTTGGTACAGGGATAGGTTGTATCCCGGGTAAGGACATAGGCTACTTTTTATCCCGGAAAATTCAAGAGTTCCCGCGGTAATCAAAAAAATTATCTCTTCAACCGATTTTGATGAAATTTGGTATAGGGATAGGTTGTATCCCGGGGAAGGACATAGGCTACTTTTTTATCCCGGAATATCAAGAGTTCCCGCGGGAATCAAAATAACTTTATCCACGCGGACGAAGTCGCGGGAATCATCTAGTATGTACCTATCTATGCTGAAATTTCGTATGCACACCTGCCAAAACAATTATTATGGATTCGATCAGATAATGCCTCTGTCGAAACATGCACAGTGTGGTGCGAAAGATGTAATAATCGGGTCGGATTCGGAGTATGCAATAACAGTTCTCATTCATATCCTCGCTAACATATTGCCGCGCAATATTGGCATTGCTTGCCAATACCGCTTACATCGCGCACTGCTATCAATATTAGCAATATTTTTAATGCTGTCATTATTTAGTTTATAGAGATTGTGCACTACAGAATTAACCCCATTGGCTCCACATATTTTTAAAGTCTCCAAGTCCCTAAATTTGTTAAGGGCGAAAACTGGATGAGACAGGGAAAACGTCCACACGAAACGTCTGATCTGTGGTCGGCATCGTATGGGAAATACATATCTTGTCTTCTGTGCATCTGTGAAGTTTGTGCACGCGCGGACTTATACCATTTATTCGTGATGTGTTTACGCCCTAACACACCTAGCACGGGTAAAATTTCTCAATACCTATTCTTTCTTAGTAGGGGGCATTATATTGAAGAAATACTCCGTGCGAAATCTTGTTGTCATTGTAGAACCAGCTGTTCGAGCTAAATGCTAATAGATCAGTCAGGCAGTTTCTCAACTATGCCGGTTGACAGGGTGGCATTTTATTGGTGGCGAAAATGCAAAGTTGCATCAAGATTACCATAGATTCACCATTTAAACCAAATTGGTTTAACCAATCCCAACAATTTGGATTGTAGCATTTTTATAATGGCTGGGTACTTGGCAAAAAACAATAATAAACTTAATTGGAAATTGGGATGTAGGTATAAACTTAATTGGAATGTAAGCGAGAGTAAAATAGTAAATTATTTCGAGTAGACCCATAGACTTCATTCAGTAGATTTCAGTGCTCTACAATCAGGGGTCGTAATTTGATGCACTTTCAGTAAAGTCTTTTAGATTGAAACAGCCGATTAAGAGAGGATACAATTCAGTTCTACGGTCGTTCAAAACCCAAAAGGTGAAAAGCATTTTAATGTCGTAAAAGTGCACATCACAAGACTATTCGAAATTTGCGTAGGTGGAAAATGAAATGAGAGCAAAGTGAAAATGGTCAAGTACGAATCCGTCAAGGGGGCGTGGAGATCTCTTGAGCGGAAGCGGGTGACGGTGCCCGCCGGAAGCCGGACGTGAAGCCTACTTTCACGCTCACTGATGAGTTTGCCGTCACACTGCAAAGTAAACCTTAACAACATAGACATATAGCTAAAGCCGCTACAGACAATTTATTTACTTTATCTATACATATATATAAAATTCAAAGTCCTGACTGACTGACTGACTGACTGACTGACTTACGAGTATATATCAACGCACAGCCTGAACCGCTGGAGTTAGAAACTTGAAATTTTGACAGTAGGTTCCTTTTGTGACGTAGGCGCTCACTAAGAAAGGATTTTACAAAAGTTTGAACAAGATCTAGTAAGTAGTTTTTTTTTTAATACGTCATAAAACGTAAACCGCAATTTCATTCAATCAACTCAAATATTTAAAATTAAAATATTTTTAATAATTTATAACTTACTACAGGTTTGTACGGAACCCTCGGTGCACGAGTCCGACTCGCACTTGGCCGGTTTTTTCAAGTTATAACTTGGTATTTGGAATTTCGGTTTGAAATGAAGAAATATGAAGAAAATCGCAGTTTTTGAACATTTTATCCCCAAGGATGGTAAATAGAGAGTTTGCCCTTCAATCACGTCACAACAAAGCAAGGGATCAACTTGATTTTTTGCATGAGTATACAGTTGAAGACCTGGAGAGTGACATAGGCTACTTTTTATACCGGAAAATTATGGAGTACCTACCTGTGGGGAAAAAAACTTAAACCACGCGAACGAAGTCGCGGGCATCTGCTATCTATACTAATATTATGAATGTGAAAGTTTCACGCCAGAACGGCTGAACGGATCTGGATGGTACAGATGAATTTGGTACAGCGATAGATTATAGTCTAGAATAACACTAAAGCGGCTTTTTATCTCGGAAAATTAAATAGTTCCTGCGGGAACCAAAAAACCCAAGTCCGCGCGGACGAAGTCGCGGGCATCAGCTAGTTTTAGATAAAGATATCTTTTGCGAAATCGTTGCTACCCCCATTTACGAACTCTTCCTAAAGAAATAACATCATAAGCAGTTAACCCAAATAAACAAAAAACTACAAACGCAGTCAGCTAATTATTACCTCACTCAACAATACATTCTACCTCACTCAACAATGTATTCTCTCAATGGCACCCGACTGGATTGCCTAAGGTATGACGTTGTTAATAATAAGATATACAAACTGAAATAAAAATAGCTGCTTCGTTTGGAGATGTAGATAAATAATATAAAACCGAAAATATAGAATCTGTTCTTCAATTTCATTACTCTTTATCTTTTAAATATCCAGCGATTTTCAGCTATTTCATTTCAATTTTCAACCCAATAGTCGATTCTGTTTGAAATAAATAAAGAATACAATTTCTCAAGTTTATTCCTTACTTAGAGATGATGATGAGAAAGTGCGCTTATTTTGACGTTATCTTTCGTTACCTAGTAGGTAACTTTCAGCTCGCAGCCTTTATCCGACTTGTTTCTAACACGCAGCACGCTTAACGAAAACAAATACATATATAAGTTGACCGACAGAGCTTGCTTACTAACAATAGAGATACGAGTACAATTTTAATTAAAATAGCATCGTCCGTGTTTCGTTTACAAACGTTTCCGCTGGAAACGAGACCTTGTTCCAGTCGATGCTGCTCAAAACAGAATGCTATTTATCCCGAGCGCCCGTTGCCGTTTATACAGGAACTTCGAATTAAATCATTGCTAAAAAGAATATGCAGAGTTGTTTTCTAGTCATCTTCGAACATTATTACGACCCATTGTACTAAATTATACACCTGTAAGTATACCTTACTTTCTTTCAGGGACGCCGGACGGCGAATCGGGTAAAACTCTGTGAGAGAGTGATAACAAGTAATTTGCCATAAATCCCACTGGTCCGGAAATACGAGTTATAGGGAGATTAAAAATTCCCGTCCCAAAATGATCTGCATGTCATATTCATATTCACGTTCATTTATTTTGCATTCCAATATAGTTCATAATAGTAGATTATTCACCACGGGGGTAATGCGATGTATTATGTCACGGGCGCCGGGATTAATCCCAAGCGGAACGAGGGATTTTAGACTAACTCCCGAGCGTAGCGAGGGTGTTGCATCTAGAATCCTGAGAGTAGCGCGGGAATTAGGGGCGCCCAAGATTAATACAGCATTACCCCTACGGTGAATACTCTACTTTTCACACCTCGCGATACAACCACTTCTTTCAGCTGGCGTGGCCTACTCGATTTGACAAACATATTTCGTCCGTGCGAATCTAGTGGGCCACGGCTTTGGTTTTCGAAAATCGAGTTGGCCGCGCCTGCTGAGAACACATTATGTTTAGCGAAATTAGACTTTATGCATATAGCAATAAGAATTATGAATAAAACCTCTTTGGAATGAATAGAATTTCCTTCAGATCTTGCTTCAGATGCGCGATGATTCTAAATTCAAATCACATTATAACCCTAGGGAATAATGGATTTCAGTACAACATTATAACCCTCGGGATTTAATGTCTTACTTTAACCTTAGATAACAGGCCATGTAATAAGGCGTTGTTGAGCGAGTGGTGTGAAAAGTAATTTACATAATGTCAATTGATTAGCTGTTCTTAATACAATATTGGAACCCCGGTGGGGCACAGCAAAAATCAGTGGGTAGTAGAGAGACGGCTGCCTTATTTTTCTACAAAAAAATCATTTAATTTATAGTACACTATTATCAATTAGGAATGTTCTTAAAGAGTTGACAAACGCTGTATTACTCTCCAGAAGTCCAGAGATTTGATGTGGTCGGGTATTTTCAACCGACTTAAAAAAAGGAGGAGGTTCTCAATTCGACTGTTTTTTTTTTATGTTTGTTACCTCAGAACTTTTGACTGGGTGGACCGATTTGGATGATTCTTTTTTATTTGAAAGAACATACTTCCCATGTGGTCCCATATAAATTTTATCGAAATCGGTCGAGCGGTTTTTAAAATATCAAAAATAAAATAAAAACTTTGTACTATTATATTATTCTGTGCTATAGCGTGTGCTTGTTGTTGTAAGCTTGGCGCGGGAGTTTGAAGTCGGTTGTTTAAAAAGTATTTTTTATATTAAATTATTACACACATCGGTTTAGGACCGGTACTGTGGATGCTTAGGTTGGAACTGGGAATCATCATATTATTTTTACGTGTAGGTCTTAATTGGTAACGTCGCGGTAGGTCCTCTAGTTTTTTAAAGTCAACTGCATAATTGTCAACTGCATAATTGCAGTTATGTAGAAGTTGTCGAAATGAAATCCTAAATGGATGGGTGCAAATTGCAAAGTAACAGCAAAAAGCTAGTAGCTAACTATTTTATACATAAACATAGACATTACGAAGCTGTAAAGCGTGCTTCAAAGAGGAAGTACGCCAATATCTGCGCTAGGCAGATGCTTGGAGAAACTCTAATTAGCACTAATGGAGGCGCGCTCACCTATTGGCTCACTGGTTGGCGGGAACGCAGCCTACCTTGATTAATTAATTTAATAAGCTTTTTAGAGTTATTAAGAAGGTGACCTGACACTGCGTGTTATACTCCAAAGTAGCCACCAAAAAAAGAAGTAAAAGTTCCGGAATCATAATGGTAGTAGCCAACAAATGTAACTGCATGCATGGGGAACAATATTTTTTATTTGTTTATCGAAAGGTCTTTAGGTTTATCCGGTGGTAGTCTAGTACGAGTTCTTACTAGTTAATAAGTATAGTCTCTTACTAGTTAATAGATACAGAAAATGCTGATTCGCCTTACCCCACATTAAGATATCAATCTGGAAAAAGTCTAGTTTTTAAACAGGTTCTTGTACAAAAAAAAACAAATTTTATCACAGGACAACTCATGGACATAAATGCAATATCGATCGCGCAAAAGTTTATTGTGATAGTAAGCGTGAGAGGTTCCTAAACTAACATTGAAGAGGTGAAAGCGTAGAACCCTAAATGTACTTGAATCGAAATTCGGCTGCAGAGGATAAGCCATTTGATAAACTTTGTTCAATTTGGTTTGTATGTACACTAAGAAGTACTTGTTGACATACGGGGCACGGGCTAGTAGTTTAGGAGGTTATTCACCCAAGGGCTAATTGCGTCCTCTCAGGGATGCACTGCACTGAATGGGCACGAGTGCATACGATTTCTATTGAGGCGTGCGCAATCCTTGTCAGTAAACAAGGTCCTTTCATCTCGAAAGTGTCGTGTCACCTGCTATCCCAGTGCGGGCTCTCGAACTTAAAACCTGTGTTATGATAAAAGCTTAATTTTTTTTGTATCATTTCTGTTACATTATTGTTTACATGGATAAGACACGGTTTCTAGGATTTGCACGGTTTTTAGGTTTCTGGAAGTTTAGGAGACACAACCTGACGACCTTTGCTCCTATTTCTTTTTTAGCTTTAGCACTTAGCTGACATAGATTTAACACAAGTCTACCGTGTCAGAAACAGTACGAGGTAGAAAAGTTAGCTCGTTAGAAAATCGTTACAAATATAAATTTTATACATAGCGGCCTAACATGGTGTATTACACGCCATGGTAAGCCGCTATGTATAAAATTTAGTATAAAATTAGCATATCAACAAAATATAACTTACTAAACATTTTTCGAAAAGTGTTTGAACGATTTTGAACAAAGAATTTCTTTTAACTTCTGAACTTCTGGATTCATGGGCGTCTAAATCATAAGCGCTGGTTACAGTTACTGTTCACGAAGTCATGGGCTTCGTCTAGTTACATAATTAATCGGCTCTTCATGTTATTACCGTAACGGAAGGTTTATTGTCACAGAGCCAAAACTAGACTGTGAAACTTAAATAGGTAAGTTACGCTAGTGGCCGATTGCGGCAACTTTGATTTTCGATTTTCCCCTCGATGCCGGAACCACGGCTTTCATAAAACTTGAACTAACAACGATAACGAAGCTCCAGATACATTGAAAATCCAATAATTGACTTTCGTAACCTCATCAGACTTTTTGAACACTGCAAGGACACCACAGAATATAGCGTACATACTCGAATTCAATGATAAGTAGAAGTACTATGTTTACAGTTAATTAAGTAAGCACAATGTACCTACTTACTTCATCACCAAAAAAATTTACTTACAACCGAAAACATTATTTTGGGAAGAATATGCAATATGCATGGTATCATCTCCGAAAGTAAAGATATGGGTAGTAAGTCGTAACTTTCAGAGGTAGGTATGTTTCAACATATTAAACTTTAAGTCCAAGTTATACTTGCTCATAATTCTCCCAAAGAATTCGAAATCTTTCAGTAATATCTACGATTAAATTTTGTAGAAACTGAAAATAAATTATCTTCCGGTTTCTATTTTGAAAATTGAAATTACATTAATAATTGTTGTAGCAGAAAACAGCTTCCGTTGTCTCGCTGAATATTGTGAGAAAATCTAATTTAGAGTAGAATACGTGGTTAGTCATATATTACATATTATTTAGTTGTATCTTTATCAGGCCTTATAACAACATTATTATTATAAATCGAATACATATTGTAACAGCTGTTAGTAAAATAAATTTCGACGCAACACAAACGTAACTTGGAACAAGTAGAGTGTAACCTACACGGATACAGTATGGTAACATTCCTAATGCTCCTATAGATTTTCGAGACAATTACCCGTCCATCAGTCAACGCGTAGGCGAGAAAAAATGGGGAACAATTCTACAACGGCCCTTGTTAATGCATGGAGGCCCTTGTTTTCTAAATGTTTGTAACATTCCTTTTTTTGTGATATGTTGAGTAAAAGCCTAACCTTCGTTTAAACGGAGTGACGCTGGGAAGCTCATAAACAAAAATGCGACGTCATTTTAAAAACGGAACAGCAATACGTACTGTTCAATCGACCGCAGCAGAATTCATGGAAACAATATGAGCATATACTGTAGTCTGTACGAAATAACACGATAATTTTATTTGGTAAAATTATTCGACATACAATATCTACTGTTTTAAAGAAGTTACCAGAGATTTTAAAGCTCTCACCCATTTAAAAGGCAATTAGCCGTTCATCAGTCACAGAGCTGGCGAGGATAAATGGGGAACAGTTTTTCAGCGAGCCTTGTTAAATGCACGGAGCACTTGTAGGTACTCTTACGAGTACGAGACGTCTCATATTTTGTATTATTCCTTTTTTCCAGCCAAGTTAAGCCGGATCCGCCGTCTTGTTCAAACAGCTACACTAGTCGTTGTGCAAGAGATTTATAAACGTTTCATGTTTCAGAAACAGCCTAATAACGAGAGTCTGCGTTTTATAGTTATGATACATCTTACGGATAGCCCATGGATTATAACATTGTTAGTTATTGCTATATATTCAGAATATATTTAAAGCTGTTCGTTTGAAATCGAACTTGAAGCTCGAATATATCCCAATAAAACTAATTGAGAACAAATATCGTAAGTGAAAGAAATATCATAGTAAAAGATCGTAAGTGCTTTTACGAACAAAGGTCTTCTCTCTTCTGCTATGCGTAACGACCACCATGAAGCCCAAAATTACGTTATAATTGTTGGAGCAGAAAACAGCTTCCGTTGTCTCGCTGAATATTGTGAGAAAATCTAATTTAGAGTAGAATACGTGGTTAGTCATATATTACATATTATTTAGTTGTATCTTTATCAGGCCTTATAACAACATTATTATTATAAATCGAATACATATTGTAACAGCTGTTAGTAAAATAAATTTCGACGCAACACAAACGTAACTTGGAACAAGTAGAGTGTAACCTACACGGATACAGTATGGTAACATTCCTAATGCTCCTATAGATTTTCGAGACAATTACCCGTCCATCAGTCAACGCGTAGGCGAGGAAAAATGGGGAACAATTCTACAACGGCCCTTGTTAATGCATGGAGGCCCTTGTTTTCTAAATGTTTGTAACATTCCTTTTTTTGTGATATGTTGAGTAAAAGCCTAACCTTCGTTTAAACGGAGTGACGCTGGGAAGCTCATAAACAAAAATGCGACGGCAATTTAAAACGGAACAGCAATACGTACTGTTCAATCGACCGCAGCAGAATTCATGGAAACAATATGAGCATATACTGTAGTCTGTACGAAATAACACGATAATTTTATTTGGTAAAATTATTCGACATACAATATCTACTGTTTTAAAGAAGTTACCAGAGATTTTAAAGCTCTCACCCATTTAAAAGGCAATTAGCCGTTCATCAGTCACAGAGCTGGCGAGGATAAATGGGGAACAGTTTTTCAGCGAGCCTTCACTGAAAAAAATAAAACGAGACTTTTTACAGTTTTTGCACAGTAAAGCGTAATTCGGTTATAGAAACTGTTTTTATGTAAAAGTAATTGATTAATAACAGTTCGTTGAAATGGGCAAAAAACAGTAAGAAGCCAATCAGTTGTTATAATTGTTTATACATTAATGTTTACTGAAACAAACGGTTATTTTCAAGTATTGCCGTTTTCAGAGCTTCACTGATATTGTAGCAGTTATTTTTACTGCTTCAGAACAGTTTTTGTAGCGTACAATTTGGAGCTAAGCAGTTATTTCAGTTGTTTGAACATTAACGTTTATTGAAACAAGCAGTTTCTTTTAAGTTTTGCCATGTTCAGAACTTTACTGATATCGTAGCAGATATTTTTTACTGCTTCAGAACAGTTTTTTTAGAATATAGTTAAGAGCTAAACAGCTATTTTAATTGTTTGAACTTTAAAGTTTACTGAAACAAACAGTTCGTACTAAGTATTACCATATTCAGAGCTTTAATGATATTGTAGCAGTTATTTTAACTCCTTCAGAACAGTGTTTTTTGGCGTACAGTTAGGAGCTAAACAGTTATTTCAATTGTTTGAACATTAATATTTATTGCAACAAGCAGTTTTTTTAAGATTTTCGAAGGTCAGAACTTTACTGATATTGTAGCAGTTATTTTTACTGCTTCCGAAAGTTATTTTTTAGCTTACAGTTAGGAGCTAAACAGTTATTTCAATTGTTTGAACATCAACGTTTATTGAAACAAGCAGTTTATTTTAAGTTTTTCGAAGGTGAGAACTTTACTGATATTCTGGCAGCTATTTTTACTGCTTCCGAAGAGTTTTTTAGCTTACAGTTAGGAGCTAAACAGTTATTTCAATTGTTTGAACATCAACGTTTATTGAAACAAGCAGTTTCTTTTAAGTTTTGCCATGTTCAGAACTATACTGACATTGTAGCAGTTATTTTTACTTCTTCAGAACAGTTTTTTTTTGCGTACAGTTAGGAGCTAAACAGTTATTTCAATTGTTTGAACATGAAATTGTACTGAAAAAATAAGTATCATTTAAGTATTGCCATGTTCAAAGCTTTACTGATATTTTAGCAGTTATTTTTACTGCTTCAGAACATTTTTTTTAGCGTACAGTTATGAGCTACACAGTTATTTCAATTGTTAGACCATTAATTATTATTGAAACCAGCTGTTTCTTTTAAGTTTGTCATTTTCACAACTTTACTGATATCGTAACATTTATTTTTTACTGCTTTAGAACAGTTTTTTAGGAGCTTAACAGTTATTTCAATTGTTTGAATATTAATGTTTACTGAAACAAACGTTTTTTTTAAAGTATTGCCGTTTTCAGAGCTTTACTGATATTGTAGCAGTTATTTTTGCTGCTTCAGAACAGTTTTTTTAGCGTAATGTTAGGAGCTGAACAGTTATTTACTTTTGTACTTATTTTTAACTGCTTCAGAACAGTTTCTGTAGCATCCAGTTAATTGGGATGCAACAGTTATTTAAATTCTTTGAACATTCCCGTTTCCCGTTCGGGGCGAACTATTTACTAATAAGTACTATATACTTGCCACTTGGTAACTTTTTCATTTACTTACCTAACCCTGCTCAGATAAGTACTCCGACGCGTATGTGTATACTTATATTAGGTGAAATGAAATGAACCATGGATGGATGTAACAAAATTAGCTTCATTGAAGTTTAAATAGCGTTCGTTGAGTTGGATTTAGATGACATGTAACTGTAAGTACATAATAAGTTTAAATGTGTTTCAAACTGTGTGCCAGCCGGGGCGGGTCGCTAGTTGAATAAAAATTGAATAAGTGATCTGCATGCCAAGTTTCATGAAGATTGGTTGAAAAAATATTATTTCTATGCGAGTACCAACATACCTTGGTAGTACAAATACAGATAAATGGATGAAATGCTAATTGATGCAGGCAGAAACGCTTCGCTCATTATGAGTACTCAAATAAACCTAGGTAAGTATAATATATATATATATATATATATATATATATATATATATATATATATATATATATATATATATATATATATATATATATATATATGTCACTAAGTATAACTATCTTAAGACTGTACCTATTACGCAAGTAGGTACATGTCTTGGTGATTTAAATGTATAAAACATTTGATTTTATTACGAAACATTTAAAATAACTGTCTTCAGGACAGTTATTTTAAATGTTTCGTAATGAAATCAAATGTCCTAAACATTTAAATCACCAAGGTATCTTGAGAGAGGTGAAGGCAGTGGAGAGCGGGGGCGGGAGGTGCCGCCGTAGTGTCACCACTTTAGGGTATTTTCCCCTAGATTTAGGGGATTTTGGCACGTTTAGGGAAATTTTTAAGGTTTTCATCTCGATTGGTTTCATCTGCACTGAGAAGAAGCCCACAACAAACTCAGCCGGGTTTTGTTTTTTGCTATCACCATTTAACAATAGCTCTTAAAAACTAATTGAGCTAGTAGAATTACAGCAGTTCGCCACACTGCCAAGGATTTAATTCATGTGAATAAACCTTAATACCATAGTACTATTTATATATCTAATACTATTTATGAAAATATTAATAAATAAATAATAAAGTTAATAATTAATTACTTACATTATAAACCTCAATTTGTGTTTTATTCTTAGGGAAAATGTTTAGGGGAAATCATTTTGAAAAGTGCTGAATTTGGGGAAATTTCACGAGGAGTTCGGGGAAAATCGAAATCAGAGGGTGGCACTCATACTCGGGACTTGGGTCCGGCCGCCGGCGCATTAGTCTTAACTCTTAATCTGTGCAATGTGCATGAGTCGTTTTTTTAAGATTATAAACACTAAAATAAAAGTAAACAATTATTAATACAGATTATATAGACGAATTGAGAACCTGCTCCTTTTTTGAAGACACATTTAAGGAAAAATTATTAAAGGAATAAGAGTTTGATAAATACCTCGATAAATTTATTGGTAAGTAACTAGTTCCTATGTTCCTATGTTCCATTCCTACCGGTTTTAGAAGAATTGAAGAAGATTTTATATTTCAGAGATGACTTGTCAGAGTCCATTGACGTCTAAGTCTAGTCTTATTAATGGTAATTAATGGTAATAACCTCACTTTACTGAATGATGTGTGTTACCTATTTTGTGCTTGTTGTTTTTTAATTTGGTTACATTGTGGTGAAGATTCACGTTACACCGCGGTGTCGAAGCCTGCACAGTCAGTTAATTTACTTATCCCTATTTTTTTTATAGTAGGACCTAAGTAGGTATATTGCTTTTCGTATGAAGTAGGTACCTAAATTCATGATGAATTCATGTGTCCCGGCCGGGACACAGTATTACGTGAATCTTTCTTTGGTTAAAGATGGCATTGCTTCTACTTACATGCATTGTACCTACACTAACAATTTGGTGGATGTGTGTCCCTGCCGGGACACTGTATTACGTGAATCTTCCTTTATGTTGGGTATTGGATTGCTTGTAGGTAGGTACTAAGTACTTACCATTGCACCTACTATAACCACCTCTGTGGCTTGTCATAGGGCCTCGGGACCGCGACGAACGCAATGGCGGTGCTTGTTATGTTATGTTATGCCTAGGCTCTAGCCGCAGCTCTTTCACAACTAGACCTTAAGCTAATACCCCATTTACAAGGTTCGAGCTACTGTCAAGACAGTAGATAGCTATGATATATATGTATACATAGCTATCGTGATAGTCAGTAGCTTGAATGGCGTGAGCTGTTCACATGGTACGAGCTGCTGACAGGACAGTAGATTGTCGAGCGCATGTGAAATATGCAAGTAATGTGTTGTGTTGTCTAGACTAGACAGTAGCAGAGCTCGCACCTCGTAAACAGGTAAACATAAGATACATACCTAGGTAGTCTAGGTACATTGCAAAAGAAGCTTTATTTATTTTTCAATTTCAATTTCTTTATTTTAGGTAAAAGTTCTCAGAATTATTTCGTTTCGTAAAGCCAGCCAAATACGACCTTACATTAAGTGTGCGAAATATTAATAAATGTACTTAATTAAAATATAAATTCATTACTCAACTACAAAAATAAGTCATATATGAGTTGTGCAAACGTTTTAGATAAAACTGAAAGGTATGCAATTTAAGTCGTACAAACATTTAACTACACAACGCCATTTTGGCGCAGTTACTATGGCTATAAAGTCGTAAAACTGTCATTCAAAAGTCATAAGCAAAAATGTTTAGTCAATTAGGTGTTATAAAATTAATATTTTAAGTATATTTCGTCATAGTATGGTTGTAATGTTTAGTCATATAGTTATCATTTCGCAGACGTTTGCCTGACCAATGAATCGTTTTGATGCAGTATTGATGCGCTTTCAATAGGTAACAATATTAATTAATTCTGTTGTCTGTGAGCAACTCAAAAGCAATTAAAAAACCAAAAGAGTATTTAATTATTTATCATAACGTTTATATATATACTATAGTGTAATCGATATTTACAAGTTTGAAATGAGATGCGTTTATTTTTAAGTTAGGAAAACTTAATGCGAATTTCACTTTTCGACCAACTTTTTAGGTTTATTAATACATTTTAAATGCCCCCTTAGTTGTTTAAAATTTTATTATATTATCTTTAATAAAAATAAATTATTATTTGTCACAATGCCATAGAGTTACAAAATACTTAACTGCTGTGTTAAGAGTTAAAACTCTTAAATAACACCTTCATCATGTCATTATGAGTTACAAAATACTCATATACGATGAATACTGCTGTGTTTTAATAGTTAAAACTCTTAAAGAACGCCATCATTATAAACCTTTTAGAGTTTAATCCGTCATTTGTCATTCCAAAACTTATGTAGGTGGTTTTATTACATACAACAGAACATTTTACAGACCATAAGTTTTTTGGGAATTTAAGTACTATATATGTAGATAGGTATATTATAGACTTTGCCTAACGTTTTAGTCGCAATTGTATTTTGAGAAAGTAATAATAATTGCAAACAATTTCTATGGTATAGTAAAGTTGGTATACTTACCTAAATGTAAATGTTTGTGCATCAAGTAAGTACCTATACCTAATACGTTGCCTCCTTTTTTTTAGATTTCAAATATGGACGTGGCATTTCTGGATGTGGACGATTATCTTAAGAAAAGCGATTATGGATTATTGAGAGAATTGAAATGGCCGTGGCAAAAAACACATTTTGTCAAAGTCGAAAAATGTCATAATTGTCGGTTTCCAACTTTATCCACTATGCTTAACCATTTTGTCATGCCAAATAACAAAAATATAATAATGCTGCTTCACTATAATTTTTTTTGGTGCCAGCATTGCAACGATTTCGCTATTTATGACCATTATCCATGCGATGAATGTATCTGTAACCAGTAGATAATCAAAAAGCAAATTAAGGTTCATTTTCTACTACCATGGTAGGTGTGTTTTATGTATTTTATACATCCATAAAATTACGTTAATAACGAATATCATATTTTTTTAAGATCTAAATGGCATACTGATAAATTTTACAAATAAAAATCTGTGTTGAGATTGCTGTCTGTAAGCAAGATTGTAATTTAATGATAAACCTGTATTATTTCAGAAAATGAAGTTGACAATTGACATGGAAGCGCTGCCTTTGCTTGATGATGAGCAAATCCGGTTGCTAATACCAGCCATTGGCCCACAAGCCAAATTTAAAAAAGTGCTTGAAGAGTGGAATGCTTCCATACGAAATACTCAAGTAAGTGACTAAGTTTATTAAACACACAATTTACTTATGTACCTACACACTAAATACAGAGCCCCATGATTGCACGCCTTGGAATCAAATTTTTGTGAACATATGATTTTTTACAGGTTTGTGACGGTCTTGATAAGCTTGTGGAATTGTACGGAGGGAGTGTTGGTGGACTTACGAATTCACCAATAAATTCGGCTTTATCATCTCCAAGCACCACATATTCATGCAGATCTAGTTCCCTATGTCACAATGTAAGTTATCTATCAGTTAACACTATTCTTAAACTCAAACACCCATACACCCAATACTAACAATCTTCCCTTTTTTCAGAATCTCATCACGCTGCTCGAAAAAGCTCCCGATAGCCTGTAGCTTCTTAAAGAAAGGCTGCAGCCGTTGGGAAAATCCTAAAGCCCCCGCAACAGCCGAAACATAGTTCTCTTACAATGAGTATAGTCCCAGGTCAAAGTCGTAGCAGTATCACTATCGCGGCGTCACTGAAATGAGTACCTACCTTTTATAATGATGTACCTATAGGTAAAAGTTTATGTGCATGTACCTATGTGTAACCTACTTTTTTGTCTAAAATAGTAATTTTATGGTCATAATTTACTTTTAAATAAATGTAATATGTAATTTAATAAGTTGAAGTGTACCTTAATACACATTAAGGTACACTTCAGGGAGTTAGTAAATATGTATAATTTTTGTCAGAAGGCTTTATGTCTTTCAAGCAGTTAATGGTCATTATTTACTTTCAAATTTGTAATTTAATAGGTTGAAGTGTACCTTATAATAGGTATTAAGGGGATCGCTCTTGATGCCGAAAGGGCGTCATTGTACTCATCATTATTTATTTATAAACAACTGAGCTCGATTGCTGTTTTTTTTCTCGAATTCAGGCTTGGCTCCAATTGAATTTCCCGCCAATGTGAGGCTTTAAGCAGTTATTTTCTGTAATAATTATGTCGTGATCGTGTGTTCGACTGGCAACATTTATTTATTATTTATAGAATGGCAATACTGATTTCATGTTGGTATTGCACTATTAATGAATTCAGAGTTGGTAGAGGGTAGGCGAAAAAGACATTGTGTATAAATACGGGCGTCATTCTGTAAACAGGAAGTTGAGTATCGCTCGCCATCAGAGGTGCACGCCTGTGCTGTGTACATTCTTATATATCATAATATATACAGTGTTATACTTTTGTGTATAGAGTGAGTTGAGACGTGGTGTTGGAAAGTAAAGTGTGTGCGAGATGATAGCTGAAATGCCAGTAAGTCCTTTGTTGTATCGTTCCAATTTATTATTTATTTATTATTTAATCTCTGATGCATTTTAAGAGTAATCTTTAACACATGTGTTAGTGTGCTATTTCAGGATTTCTATAAGGTACATTGTGGGTAGCGAAGTTGTTCGCTACTACCCAAAAATATGCCCGTTCTATGCCCACGTGAAGTTTTATGAACTTCCAAATAAAGATCCGTAGTTAGTCAATCGGTCTTAGGTTGTATCTAGTCATGGAATATATAGACCTTAACGGCAATTCGTGACAACTTCAGAAGTGAAAATGAACCCAAGAAAACAATATTTTTTTAACACGAGAAAAATATTGTTCACTAAGTAGTTATATTGTGACACAATTCTCTGTGTCGTACCTTCAAAACTTTTAAACAAAGAGTATTCCGTTTACTAAGTTCAAAAGAGATTGACTACTTTAATCAAAGTTAGCATGTACTTGAGATCCATTCTTGCTATGCTATAAAGATAACGTGCAGCAAAGAACTTTTGGATATTGCTAAATCTGTTTTGACACCTATTGTGTGGGTACATTGAATAACATTAGTTCTGGGTGAACTCTTAGATTTGCTATTTTGGCTATAATATTATGTTGTATTCCATTTGAGTAGAGGTTAAATCGAGTGTTTGGTAATGATCTCGTGCGATAATAATTGACATTGTATCAAGGCAATTAATATTTGAATTACATTTATATTTCGTATTTAGTTACCCACAAATTGGAAAAGAGTTTGCTGTAAACTTTAATATTACGTCATCACGACGTTAAGACTGTGAAGTCTCATCTGAATGAATTGCCAACTCAAACCAGCTTGGCGACTGGCTTCCATCGAGGAGGATGATCCCCGAATTACGATTTTGTAAGCAGTTTACTTTAGTGTCGAAGTAATTCTGATTCTAAGGTATTTAGTTTAGATAAAACACATCGATAGAAATTTCAGTGAATTGAGTTTTGAATATAGTGTCCATAGTATTTATTTATGATAGATGATGTAAAAATGTCATGTCCTGGACATGAGTCCAAGAAATTTTGTGTTATTTAGCTATAATCAACAAATAAAGCGTCAAGCGAGAATTTCGCCAGTATGAGAGTTGACATACTGGAATCACTAGCACCGGCCGTCTGAGCAGCCATTTTAGATGATTAAATGCGATACCATACAGCTTGGTTATTACTACTGGTTAACCTGAGGTACTCCTAGAGATATGAAATAGGTAAATAATTATCAGTTCTAATTAACTCAAGTATTTGTGAATTATTCTCTGGACCATTACTTTGGATGAACATTACCTAAAGTTTTATTTAGTGTAAATGTAGTTAAATGATTATTGAATTTAAAAGCAGCCTCGTGCCTTCAGACTAGTGTACTGAATGAGATTGTAGTTTTTTTTTACGCACTGTTTAAGTTTCGAATTTTGATTTTACAAGGTTTTTAATTTTTAATTTAGTTTTTAATTTGAAATTTCTATTAACCAGGCATAGAGTAGCATACTGGTTATTCACGAAGAGAATTCATGGAGTGAATAATAGTAATAAAAAAAAAAAGAGAAGTGAATATGTCAAATTAGATATTCTCATGTCAATACTAGGATGCAAAGCAATTTATCGAACTCTGATTAGGTAGTTTCATGTGTGATTTATAAGAAATACGATTAAAGTATGATTTAGTTTTAAATTCTCGATATAAAAGTATACTTGCTGGTATACTTATTTTATGTGATCTAGATAGTTTAGTCTGGTAGTACTAGACTCGATCAAAACAGGTGTCTTAGGAATTTGTAGTGTTTAAAAAGTAATTTTTTTTGAGTGGCAGGGCAACTATTTATATTAGTGCCGCGAGTGAACTTAAATTACATTAGTGAAGTACATTGGCCAGACATGTAATTTATGATAAGTTTATTTAAGCACTTGCTTAAAATCATTTGCCCTTTTATTAGTGATTTGTTCGATGGTAGTTGTACCTATGCTGAAAGAATAATAGTGGTTTTACTGACCAAGTCCGTTTGCAACTCTTAATATGTGCTATTATCACAGCATATGTATTTTAGTACTGTATTGTATATCAGCTATTGATATCATTATCATTTGTAGTTTTAAAAAAAAAAGGGGAACCTCTTTCTATCGCATTACAGGTTGATTGACATCAGGGGTTCCGCTTTCATGTACGGAAGCCTTAGTGTCTCTTGACAGATTTATCAGTGATTGAGGTTAATAATGAAGGATTTTGGAAGAATACAAGATAGAGACGTTAGAATATCTTAGATTTCAAGTTGAAATTGACGATTTTGCGTAGCTGGTATTGTGGGAGTAAGAATAAAGATATTGAATGATGGTCAGAGAGCTCGTATACGTTTGGAGTAGTCATGAGTGTGTCTACTCACTATTATAGAGTGGCCAAGTGTGTCGATATTTTAAGGTGGCCATGTGAGTCACCATTTTAGAATGACTATGTATGTCATTTGGGCCATGTGAGTCCATAGAATGTAACCAAGTGTGTTACGAGAGTGGAACAAGTGTTTCCATAAGTTGTGACCTAATGAGCCGGTAGGTTGTGAACAAGTATGTTACTGTTTTTGACAGTATGTTATCTAACTGTTCGTGAAAGATCTAATGTATTTTATTTACTTAATTTTACGTACATATCAAACTAAAGGGATGTACATAATGAAAGCAAGTTTTCTAGTCCAGAATTATTAGCTGCTTTAGTAGATTACTGTACAAGTAACTCGTTCTATCTAGAACTACCATGGCATTTTATTCATTTTTCATAGTTCCTGTGTGCCTTTAAATGTTTTTGATCAGACGACTAAGATCAATTTTTACAAGTAGTATAACTGTACCTAATGGTAAGCCGCAAAAATTGATTGTATTTGTATGGACTTTAAAATGGATTAATTAGTGATCCCGATGTAAGGCGACCGATCCTCGACGTGTTTCGGATGTATATAATCTGAATGCACCGAAATACGAATGAATTATAGTTATTTCAAAAAAAAAACTATGATGATCAAACGAACTTGCAAATTGAAATTAGATCGATATTATATGAGTACGCTTCATTTGAAGATATACAACAACATAGTTATTATATGTACACTATTTATAATAACGTACCAGATCGATGTCGATGTGGTTTAGGAAATGATGCATTTAATAGCCTTATTGTCATTGGTTCAACTTATCAGTTGGTCACTCACCCATTCGTTAAATTTGAAAGATTTGTGTTTCTCAAATATATGACTCACTTGTAGACTATGCTTAGTAGTTTAAAAAGTTAACAAGCAAGGAATGCAAAAAGTAAATTGAAACAAAGGTTCCAAGTTTGTTGTTGTTAATAGATCTTTCACTCTTTTGTTTACACTAGTTTATGGCTTTCAACATAATGCGGTCCGATGTTCGGAATGCGTTAAGAATTAAATACGGAAGGATATATACTTCAGCTTGTAACGGTGAAGGTTGTAGTAATTTTGAAATTCTAGATATCGCAAAAATAATAATTCCAAAAATAGTTCAAACGTGTTTCGTCAATACTAATTAGCATTCCAGTGATTCAGTTTGACCAAGTTAGTTCATTAAATGTTAAATTGAATTTAATAAAAAGATTAAAATTTTTGGAACATTTACTAATCACAAAGAAAGATAAATAAATAAATATAAGGGCTGAACATTTGAGGCTCGAAGTTAAGTAGCTTGCTAGAAACTACAGTCACGACACGAGAAGCCCGTTCAATAAAGTAATAAAATTGTAAAAATGCGCCATTCTCGAAGTCACATTGGGTTTTCTTTCTATATATTTATCTGAGTGATTTGAAATAATGAACTGGATTATAAAATTTAACAGACTATTATTTGAATTGAAAATGAAATCGCGCAATTAATTATCTTTTGCCGTCCAAAATCTCGAGAGTATAATATGATGTAAAAATTATATTTTCTAGAGAGTGACTAGTGCGTGCTTGCTTACTCTAATTTTATCTCCATATTGTTTTTCTCAAATTTATTGAATAATGTCGTGTGATGCACGGGCGTTGTGGATCCGCAAGCTCGTGACGAAGGTATACCCTCACCTAGCGGCTCCGGCCTACAACCGTCAGTTAATTTGTAAATACTTACTTTAATTATTAAAAGACGCAGAAAAGTAAAGCAAAAAGTATTGAAAAGTAGAATGAATAAAACACTCAGTATAATATATACTATATTATGTTACTGACGTAATATATTATAACTTGGTGTAACGTTTTTATTTATAATTGGTTTGATTTTTGTTCATATGTTGAGGTAATGATTCTGAAAAAAAAGACAAAAGAGGTTTTGAGTATTAAATTCAAATTTCTGAATTTGGGGTTTTCATCTAGTTTTTTTTATTATTTAGTTTTGTATCAAGCTTTGGATTTACAGCAAAATTTGAATTTTGTATTTTAATTTGAAATTGCTATTGAGTAAAGTTAATTTAAAATAATTATATGATAGCGATTTAGTATTGTACAATAATTGCAAGCCGATTCTACTTCAATTCATACAAAAGTTTTGCATTTCAAAGAAGCCTTTGATGAAGAGTTAGATTTAGTTTTGGACTAAGGTTTAGTTTTGGACTTTTTGTTTGGTTTTCAATGATGATTGTAGTCAAAGTTCAGGTATTTGACCCAGTTCAAAGCATTGGGTAAGATTCTAAGTATTTCACAAGTTAAAGATTGTCTTGGACAACATAACCTGAACTGATTCGGTTGAATTTTGTGGTGCTGTCTCTTTTTGATGGGTTTATTCAGAGGTTAACACGGAAAGGAAAGGTTAGGAAAAGAAGGGAATAAACTAAAACAACTTGTGTTTTGAGGCGTGTTTAATAGAATTGAACTCTATTTGTTAAAATTTTTGAATAAGCTACGAAAAATTTCATTTCATTTATTAAAAACGTTGACTGTTACATAGTTAAAGATTTTAAAATAGTAATAATTTAACATAGTGGGAACAGTCTACCGCCATCAGGTATACGATGTCAGGAATTTAGAGCAGATAATTTAACATAGACTTAATTTGATTCAAACGATTAGTAAAGATTAGTTAATGGTACAGCAGATCCAACTGAATTGAAGAATTGATAGATTAGTAATCCTAATTAATGTTTGCATTGGATGCGGTTGTAGATTTTATTGTGAACTCTGGGGTAGTGTGTGATACTTATTTCTTGTCAAGTCCTAAAATTTTAATAAAATCAGCTTTCCTTTACGTTCTGATAAATTTTTCGATTTCAATAAAGTTTTTTTAAAAAAAGCAGGCATGACACGTCATGTATGACACATGATAGGTGGAGCTCAGGATGATGGACCTGTTGGTCTGTTACAGATTGTAATCAGGGATTTAGATATTTACTTAGCTTTAGATTCAGCGTCAGATGCTTGTAAGGTATAAATAACTGAAACGGTATAAGAAATAAAATAAATATTGGGTATTTTATTAAATTTGAATTCAGTTTTAGACTTTTGCTTACGGTATATGTAACATACTGTTTAGATTATGTTTTAGACTGTAACTGTTCCAGACTTTGATTAAGTTTCAGATTAGATTTTTATTCAGCTTTAGATAATTAATCCTTTATTTGCCTAACTTTATTCTATATGAGTTTTAGATTTAAATTGCGATATTTTTATTTCTGTTGTGAAATTTCGACTCAGCGATATCAATCAGTTTAATTGCACTTCACACACACTTTACAAATATCAAGATCAAAAGCTCGATAGTTTTGGATTTCAGATCGGTTTGAGGTTTTAAGTTTGATATTACTAAATTAAAAAAATGTAGGTTTCCTTTTTGTTATCCTTTTTAATCCTCCCGAATGTCGTGATTTACTAAAACTAAATGTCATCGTGCAAGTATGAATGGATGAAGATGTTTTGTTGTACACTACAGATTGTTGCAAGGAGTGAAGCGAACTAAGCTTAGCAAAGCAAATGTTTGGTGGTTGTGCACCGGGAGGTTGCACAATGTCGGATGGCCGAATGTCGTGATCGTGTGTTCGACTGGCAACATTTATTTATTATTTATAGAATGGCAATACTGATTTCATGTTGGTATTGCACTATTAATGAATTCAGAGTTGGTAGAGGGTAGGCGAAAAAGACATTGTGTATAAATACGGGCGTCATTCTGTAAACAGGAAGTTGAGTATCGCTCGCCATCAGAGGTGCACGCCTGTGCTGTGTACATTCTTATATATCATAATATATACAGTGTTATACTTTTGTGTATAGAGTGAGTTGAGACGTGGTGTTGGAAAGTAAAGTGTGTGCGAGATGATAGCTGAAATGCCAGTAAGTCCTTTGTTGTATCGTTCCAATTTATTATTTATTTATTATTTAATCTCTGATGCATTTTAAGAGTAATCTTTAACACATGTGTTAGTGTGCTATTTCAGGATTTCTATAAGGTACATTGTGGGTAGCGAAGTTGTTCGCTACTACCCAAAAATATGCCCGTTCTATGCCCACGTGAAGTTTTATGAACTTCCAAATAAAGATCCGTAGTTAGTCAATCGGTCTTAGGTTGTATCTAGTCATGGAATATATAGACCTTAACGGCAATTCGTGACAATTATGTCATTATTTACCTACTTTCAATTTCAATAAAAATAAGTTATAATAGTTTTTAGAAGTTTTTTATTTATTACTGAAATTCAACATTTCTGAACCTACTTTTACTTAAAACAAAATACTATCCTTAGGTATTTCGAATGACGGTGTAAATTTTATTAGGAACTTTTCTCTTATTGTTTGTCAATACGTCACAATTAATAACAGTAAATGTGTTTACTCCACAGTGCCCGTTCTGCGCGCCGTGCATGTAAGCTAGTTTCAGCTGCCGCCATATAACGCTGGGAAGTCCGCGGTCGCCGACGCTGCGCGATCGCGGACTTCACGGTGCGCTATGGATATTGCTTCACGTTACTTGCATAGCGTGAAGAAATCACATCATGCACGGTAGCAGTAACTACTACTGTAGGTACATCTTACACTACTGTATCGGTAATTACTACTGTATATCGTAATGTTGTAACATTATGATATACAGTAGTAATTACTGTATGCATTACTGTGATGTAACAGTACCTGTCACTGTAAATGAACAGTTCGCTTACAGTACTTACAACTTAGCTTCTACAGTACCCGTACCTGTGACAATACGTTATAGAAACTGAGACTCACAGTACGTGGTAATGCGCTGTCACTGAATGTTACTGTGGAAATATGTACCTAAAACTAATAGGCACAGTTTTTATGAATGGATCCACAGCTGCTAGAACTGGTAAACACGGTATATCCTAATGTGCCCACATTTCCTAGTACCGAACCTCACAGTATCTTTTAAAGTATTCTCATAGTATCTGATATCTTACAAACAGTATTTGTTACTGTTTTCTCACAGTAACCTGCATCGTATCTCCACTGTACCTTTAACTGAGATTTAACAGTTGTTGTTAATGTGTACTGACAATTATTATAACTGATATCCCCAGGTACTGCCAGCTGAATTTCACAGTAACGTATATCGTCTATAGACAGTTGCTATAAAATATTTTCACAGTTAAGATAACTGGATAACAAGGTGTATATTTAATGAGCACTCAAAGTTCATCTTACTGTGAATTTGCATACCTGTTACTGTTAGGAAACTGTTACTACTAATGCGTATTCACAATGGCCAGAACTGGTGAATAACAGTATGTTCTACTGAACCACACAGTAATTACTAATGTGCGACACACATTACCCGCTACTGTTGCTTACAATACTCAAAACTGTTCTCCCATAGTTATTATTATTTCGATCCCACAGTACCCATTAACGTTGTCCCATGTAGTACGTACTGTGTAAACACAGTAAAATCAACTGCATTCTTAAAGTTTTCACACTGTAATAGGTACTATCATAATTCAGTTAAACTTACTACTTAAAATCTTACTGTTCTCTTAACTGACTTTTTTTAACTGTCTACTCTTACTGTTTTTTTTTACTGTCTTACTTACTGTTTTCCTTTACTGTCTATCCTAACTGTTTTTTTTTACTGTCTTACAAACAGTAAGAATAATCAACCGGTAAAATCTACTGTTACAACTTAACTGTTTTTTTCTCGGTTACTTGAACTTATTTGGACAATAGGCTCCATTTTTACTGGTCAAAGCAATGTATATTACCGAAAAAGCAATTCGTTTTACTATTTTTTTTTTTCAGTGTTGTTAAATGCACGGAGCACTTGTAGGTACTCTTACGAGTACGAGACGTCTCATATTTTGTATTATTCCTTTTTTCCAGCCAAGTTAAGCCGGATCCGCCGTCTTGTTCAAACAGCTACACTAGTCGTTGTGCAAGAGATTTATAAACGTTTCATGTTTCAGAAACAGCCTAATAACGAGAGTCTGCGTTTTATAGTTATGATACATCTTACGGATAGCCAATGGATTATAACATTGTTAGTTATTGCTATATATTCAGAATATATTTAAAGCTGTTCGTTTGAAATTGAACTTGAAGCTCGAATATATCCCAATAAAAATAATTGAGAACAAATATCGTAAGTGAAAGAAATATCATAGTAAAAGATCGTAAGTGCTTTTACGAACAAAGGTCTTCTCTCTTCTGCTATGCGTAACGACCACCATGAAGCCCAAAATTACGTTAATCACGAATGATGAAAAACTCAAGGAGCAGAGAATTATCCAGATATTTGGTATCAAAACATCAATCACCGTAACAGACAGTAGCTTATCCGTCAGGTCACAGCAGGGATTGAGGCGAAACTGCTAACAAACTTATCGTACCTATCCCGAAAACAGGAGGCATACTAATAACCGTACTGCACATTTACGGCCTATACCCGTAGAGCTATCAAGATTGTTCGCTGACGAGGCGACGCTGTTACAAAAACTCGTTAAAATCAGCAGTTAAGAACTTACGAGTGCCACGGAGTTGTTGTTCTGCTGTAGCCATCGTAGAATAGCGCTGGCGGTGGTGAAGTCCGGTCGCGGAGGAGGCGGGATGGCGTGCTGCAGCGACGAGGCAAGCTGCTGCGCGAGCTCGAGAGCCCGCGCCCGGGCGGCCCGCCCTGGTCCTGTCGTCCCGCCGGGGCCCGCACCTCCGGCCTCTAAAACAAAGACATAGTAGATTTTATTTGGTTCGAAATGCCTTTCATCTGCCTATACTTCTTATCTCTATCGCGTACTTGCAAATTGAAGAAACTTCTCCTACCATCTGTGTTCTTTCAAAACTAAAATATTGTCCAATTCAAAGGGGCGGATTAACAAATTCCTCAAAAGCCGGCAACGCATTAGCGTTTCCTCAAGTGCTGCGGATTTTCATGAGCTACGGTCATCTAACTCGTGTTTGTTAAGTATTTTAATATATCTTGCATTTTAATTTCAAGCTTCGATCGCGGCGACCAAAGAAAGCCGATTGATGATTTTAAGTACTTATAGAACATACTTTTTTGAAGACCAGGAATTAGAATATGATGATTATTCTAAAAACATTTGACAGTTCGGGATAAAAAATTATAAAGTTGCAATTGCACATCTCGGGAGGAATCGCACGCTCCATAATAATGAATGAAAATGCGACTGACAATGAATAGCACAGCAAAGCTGAAGACGGCATTCGACTCGCCAAAAAATGCGAACAGCAAGCAGCCTTCTGCCTTACTTATGTGGCTCGTGCATCAGTACCTACTGAAGACATCATTCGCATTTTCAGTGCAGCAAAACGAAATGTGCGTTCACTATTATTATACCTCTACTCCATCAGACTCAGCAAATGGAATGAAATAATTATTATTTCTTGTGTTCCCGTTTTCTGCTCCCGTAGACTTGATTTTCACACATGCCACACTTGGCTAACTTCATTAATTTAGAGTGCCACTCCAAATTGCGGTACGAAGTCCTTAAAATATCAGGATTTCGCTCATTTTTATCATTAGAATGTGTGTTATAATTTTTTATCTAAAAATTGGTTAAAATAGTTTTTGAATGAATGTAGAAGATCAGTCTAATAATCTTTATTAGACCTTTTTCTTCATGTTTGGACGAAGTCACGTGCTTCATCTAGTAAGTAAGTACCTATATTACTTAGGATACGATCCTATTATCCAGGTATCATAAAAGGTAAGTGGCTTGTATCAGAGTAAAGATCAACCTATGCAAACAGTATACTTAGGTACTGTACATTGAAAATAACGTTTCAGTGAAACAATAAATTAATGAGAAAAACCGTAATACAGCGTTAGCGGCTTTTAGTACGTACGTAAGCGTCCGGCCAACAATAGGTTCATTACTTGAGAAACTTTACGGCTCAAGGCATCATCTCCATGTGCACAAGTAGTGAAGATAATTTTCTCAAATGGCTCTCGTTTATTACTAATATGTACAACTGTATGTATGTTTGATTGCGCATCACTCAAATACAGCTTGTTGAGCTGCATTTCGTTAGTATGCGAGAAATGTAACGATTTTGGCGTTTAAAAAAAAATGTTACTGATGGAAGAAACTATTAGGTATCTTGATATTTCAATCTTGGGAGTGTCTTCAGCATTGAGCTCAGGTTACTGAACTTAATATAGATTTTATTTGAGCCAAGTAGAGCGAATCAGTGAAAGATAGCTAGTTAATAATACAGATGGATCATCTAAGTAACAGATTACCTAGGACCTGGGATTAAGTAAGTAATCGCCACTTACTGAGCAATGAGCATCGGTCGTGCTGTCAGAAGCTGTATGCAGCTACTAGATAGAGATAGAGATTAGTGAAACGATCCCGACGTTCCATAGTCCGCCTTGTGGTCTGCATCAAAGATTCCTTTATGATATCTAGGCATAGCCTGTATCGTCTAGTACTTCTCTATTATGAAAATACCGACGCAAATCGATACACAATATCTTTAGAGAGCTAGAGTTTTTTTTTTACGTGTTTGTATTTAAATAAACGTTAATTCAGTCGGTTATACCTTGTAATATGTACCTAATAATATGAATACTGGATGAAATAGCTTCACGGGCCACGGTGCGTGAGTGGAAATATATTATGTAATATAATGTATACATATAATGTATACCTACCTATAATATTATAATATCTTTACAATAATAAATTACGAATTAAAAGTAGCTTTATAATTAAGTTAATATTCTCGAAACGGTCCATACTGTATTACTGTAGACTCCGTCCATAAGTTGCCAACAGTTACATTAAATTTTATGGGCTCTTTATAGCACAAGCCTAGCTAATACGATATCGATATTAATACTGCCTATCCATTGGTGCTAAGCGAATACGCGAAACGGGAGATGTATGTGAAGCCTGTGTAGGCTCTACCTAATGATGGGACTGTGTGGGGGATTATAATCGAGTATATCACAGCAAGGTCGCCAATGCCATGTAAAGTGACTATAAAAATAAAATGGCTATATGTATGAATACTACTACTACTACTACTACAACAGCCCATTAACGTCCCACGGCTGGGCACAGGCCTCCACTCTCATAGGAGAGAGGGAATTAGAGCTTAGACCCACCCACGCTGCTCCAATGCGGGTTGGCGGGTTTTAACGATTATTATCATGTTAGTGATAATAACCGGGACCGACGGCTTAACGTGCTCTCCGAGGCACGGGGGTGAAACACCGCCAACTTCCTAACTCCGGGCTGGTACTGAGAATTTCTAATCAGAAAAACCCAATACTCAAATATGGCCCGACCCGGGACTCGAACCCGGGACCTCGTCAGCCGCAGTCGAACATGCCAACCACTAGACCAACGAGGCAGTCATGAATGATATGTATGAATAACCACATCCATTTTTATGAGTAAACCATTTAACCGTCGCTAAATATAGAATAGCTAAGTTATGAAAATGCAAAAGCAGTTTATTTGATTAAAAATATCTATAATATATTGTAATATAACCTGCATTCTATTGACGGGATTCAGATACATCCATCGCACATCTCTCGTGGACGTGTAGCAGCGAGTAACAGCGAGTCTACTTTCTGACAAAGGAAATAAGATATTCGAACTAGCTCGATATAGCTGTAACATATCTACAGACTACAGTAGCAATCGGTATTTGCGTATCGCTAATCTGCTATCGAATCTTTATAGCAAAGAAAAGAAAAATTCATTTTTATTTTTACAGCAAAAATGTTAATAACTAGATTCCGGTACCTAAAAGTGGTCACACACGGCTCGTGTAGGGAAACTGATGACGTCATTAGCATTCAAACACTAGCGGCGCGGCGCAAATTGATCGCACATTACGGGACGAGCCATTTTTCAGTACTGAAAATGTGAATGATATCGAGAGAAGTCTTATTTCTGGGCTATAGCAGCTCGTTTGGGAAAATCGATGACGTCATTAGGATCAAAGCACTTGCAGCGCACATTACGGGACGAGCCACAAACAAGAAAGAAAGAAAATCAATTTATTCGTCAATGGTGTCACAGACAATACTATCTGACAAATGAAGCACTTTCGTCTGTGCCGAGCTGTACACCACCCAGAAAGGGTTACATACAGCTCAGCATTATTCTCTGCGTCATGATATGCATACAAAGTAACGCGCTGGTTTTCAGCTGTGTCCCGGGGACAAGACATTTTTCAGTGCTGAATGATATCATACAAAAGTTGTATTTCTCGGCCCTTGCGACTCGTATAGGAAAACTGATGAAGTCGTTAGGATTTTCGCATATTCAGTCGAGTAGATAGTCGTATTTTCAGGATTGGAAAAAGCAATAGGTACATACGGTATTATCCGATGTTACATCCGACAATAAAAGGATGAGGTTGATTTTATTGATACGGAGCGGCAGCGTAATTTTATAGACCAATCAGATGATAATGATGTATGGCTGTTAATTTAAGTTCGTCATGACCGTGTAAACTGATTGGCCTGGGAAAATCTAATTTCAGTCATAGAACTTCAGAGACAGATATCCTACAGATACCTATTTGCACGTTTATTTTAGGTAAGTAGAGTAAGTCCTACGTTTTGTAAGAGATAGGGATAGAAACGTGGCCAATCTGGTTTCCGTGGTTAATCTCTACGAATCTAGCTTAAAAACTGATTTTTTTAAGGTTCTACTTAAGGATGAAACCGTGATTAATCAGGATCTCTCTAGTACCAACGCATACAGATGGAATGAAACTGCGTACCAGCTCTCAGAATACGAAGGGTTTTTATATATAGGCCACCACGCTGGCCAAGTGCGAATGTAACAAGTATAATACTTAAAAAATGTATTAAATTAATTTACAACTCTATTAGGTAAAACAATCTACACTCGCTGAAATCAGAGTTCAGACATCGGCACCGATAGATGTACGCGTGAGGGGCTCGTAACCGGTCAAGTGCGAGTAATACAGCCTCGTGATTATGCCCTAGTCGCTACATGTTTTATGGACAACCAAGCAATGTAACGTATAATAAATAACAAACAATTTGTTGTTGTTCTTTCTCTACAGCTTCCGATGTAGGCGGTAGTCAATTACCCTACTTTTAACAAAAAATAGCTATCCATTAAAGTTCACGGGGTGTTAAGCCCACAGGCGTTTGCGAAATAATGAGTTTGAAACTACATAAAAAATATATAAAATAAACCAACATTCGGGCATTTTGTCTGTACAGCCAAAATGGCAATAAACATCCCGAACTAATCAGTCATTTGGTGCTCAAAAAGGGGGTTATGGAAAGTTTTTCCGTTGTTTTGAAAATGGGTGATTTCATTTTTACGAATTTTTACTTTTCCACCTCGTATCTTTACCGCTCGCGCCGCCATATTGGAAAAATGGCGCCCAAAAATAGTTATGTAATAAATTAAACTAGAGAAAATTTCCTATAATTTGTACTATACAAATGAAGTTACTTGGTAGGGAACAGATTTTCGTGTATGATCAATGATCATAGAGCTTAGAGTTTAAAATGAAACAAGTATGCCATTCACAGTAATATATTACTGTAAGGCAATTTCAGTCTTATATATTTTGGCGATAGGCGTATAGTCTGCTTCGATTACTAGAGATAATTGTTAACTGGGAACACGTCGCGTTCCCAGTTAACAATTTCGCATATCCTGATTAGAAGCAGTTGGTCCACGGGCAAAGACGTATCTGGAATTGTCTTCACGTACTCTTGGAATGGGAGCCATGGCCAAAGCAAAAGAAAGCCGCTAGCAACACTATAAAATATGATATTCCTGATACGATAGTGTCTGCTGTTGATCGTTAGAAACTAGAGTATATTATCGTGGATTTGGGACAGTAGTACCAGCTGACAAATGAATAAAAGAAAAACCTATTCATTATGCAGGGCATTGAAATCTCTTCAAAATAACTCCACTAGCGCAAATTATGCGGAGAAAAACTGAATTGCATCCGTCTAGGAACAATGACGCTTTAGCTGCGGGCACGAAGCTCCACCATCAAGGTTTTCCTTTCATAATAAAATGGAGCTGTAAGTAAAACAATATAATTTCGAAGACTAATCACGCCTTTATATCGGTTGAGCGCTAAAGGCTATTGCTGTCAATCGATCTTTTCACGTGCTCTACTTATAGAGCAAGTTCCGCAGGGGCTCAACTTTAATATCTCTCAACCAATTTACCAGCAAATAATCCACATTCCAATGCGTAAGCAATATTGATTTCTTATTAAGTATTAATAACAGACATTCTCGTATATCCCATACGAGAATGTCTGTGTATAGATCTTGGCTTAACTTGACTATTTAGATATGCCAAGATCTGATAATGTACATTATCTGAAATCGTAGACGCCATAGTGCAATAGTATTGCACTATGACGTCTTTGACGATTTCAGATGTTTCAGTTTCAGATGTATTGCAGCAATACATACCGTACAGCCCTAGACAGAGACTGTTTACAGACTAGTGGTTTTAAACAGCCTCCTGTTGCGAGCGCCTGCTTTACCCTAGGTAAGTATTCTGCACAATGAGATCCCACTACAAAGGGTCTGAGAGAGAAAAGCCTCCGAAGCTTACAGACTGCATCAGATTGTTTTTCTGAACTCGTCAATGGTTCAATGAACTTGCGTAGAATAAAATCTATGACGTTCGTATGTCTTCTCTCGTGTCGATTAGAGGCATCTTAAAGAACGTTGATTATGATCAGTTTGGTTGAATGGAGACCAGATGCTTGGAAATTATAAATACTATATATTATCATCTTTATGCATCAAAAATTCAAGGTTGCACCAAATCCTACGAGAGTTTTTTTTTTAAATTGATAAGCAATCAGACCTGCATGCAAGTGGTGATGCAGCAAAATAAATATCAACGGACAAGAGGCAACCTTCGATAATTCCAATGATCATGGTAAAACAACTGAAACTAATATAATTCGCCATGTTTAACCAATTTAAGCTTTCACTGGTCATAAATTATATCTAACATAACCCCGACGAAATCACTGTTATCTACATGTACTAGAATACAATAGGTCTTATCATACCATATCATGATTGTTGTCACGTAATGTACGCATAACGCAACGTTAGAGGAGCTTATTCGCTTCCGCTTTCTATACCCATTTCAACGTGGGACATGTTAATGAATTCCAGCATTAATTTCAGTCGTGAACGTTTGGGTGTTAGAACATTAACATTAAATATTCTACTCTACGGAATACTAATATTACACTACTGGATGGCAGTTTAGCTATAAGTTTATGTAGTTTTTAACTAAGGTAACTAATAAAGTTCCTGGCAACCTCAGAGCTTTTTGCAGCTGTATGTAAATCACACGGGCGGATATGCGGATGTACTTCGTATTTCGCACCCTCAGCATTTTTTGTGCAAAAATAGCTCAGAATTTCTTCAAAACTAAGCAGGTTTACTGAGGATGCTCTCCTTCATGCAAAAATGCTTTGGTACGTTGGCCATTATGCTACCTACGGTTGGCTGTGTCATCAGTTCAACACAGGCTATATTTACTTTTCAAACGACTTGTACTTCGTGTGTACCTTTTTTGTATCCTAGGAAAAGGTATCAAAATTCATATCTAGCAGACACATTTTTGACGACCTCCGTGGCGCAGTGTGTAGCGCTGTTGTCTGTGCGCTGTGCTGAGGTCCCGAGTTCGATCCCCGGCAGGGTCAATTTGGGAATTTATAATTTCTGAATTTTCCCTGGTCTGGCCTGGTGGGACGCTTCGGCCGTGGCTAGTTACCACCCTACGGGCAAAGACGTGCCGTTTAGCGTTCCGGTACGATGCCGTGTAGAAACCGAATAGGGGTATGGGTTTAATATAACTGCCATGCCCCTAACATGTCAGCCCGCTACCATCTTAGACTGCATCATCACTTACCATCAGGTGAGATCGCAGTCAAGGGCTAACTTGTAGTGGATAAAAAAAAATTTAAAAAATTAAAATTCAATGGCCATACAAATAAAATTGTCAGATTGACGCCAACCACTCTGACGATTTGGCTTCCGCGAAAAAGGAATAACAAGCTGTCTGTTGCGGATTATTATTTGTATCCTTCCTGTTGAGACTTTCATGTGTTTCTAGTTTCTACCCAACATCCACTTAGCCTACTCACGGCTTAATGTTACGTGTCCACTGAAGCGGAGCGGAGCTGCAATAAGACTATGATGACACTCAAATTTATTGTAATCTCTGTGTTATCTCTGTTATGGTCTGCCAAACACGTCTCAGCTCCGATCTGTACAGAGAACAGGCACCCTAAAGCTTTACGTACGTTGTGGTATCTGAGACTCGGCGTCATCGGTGAAGATTCTGCGACTGCACACGTCGAAGAGCCACCAGCGGGTGACATGTTCCGGCCACTGCCAGCACCCGGGCATGACGACACTCACTCGCAAGTTATCATCACACACTCACACACAGGACACAGCTCACTGATTGTCCTTCGATCACTTAATTAGGTGTCCAGACATTGATCTAATTGATTTTGTTGCACATAACGACAATAAAGGTTATTTTCAAAGCTAAAGCACAACTAAAGGAATAGATTTCAAAAAGTTTCTATGCTGGAAATGCTTATTTACGACCACAACCTGATAGTAAAAAACTGCTACTGTCTCTGCAATCTACATCGACTGAGAACAACGTCTGTCTGGTAAACGGATTTGAACACGGATTTCACAGCGAATAATCGTGTAGATAGGTATAACTTAAAAGAAAAAAAAAATAACCTTTATGATTATGAAGGTTGCATATTTACTCACATGATGTGAACATAAAATGATAATATATTATTATCTGGATAGAAAAGTGGTCTAACTTATAAGAACCCTTGGAAAACCTCTTTGCGTTGTATCTGTGTGAAAAGGAAACACAGAATACTCGTATAATATTATTTTGCAGCTACGGACATAATTCGCCTACTTTTAACTCGGACAAAGGACGGGAGGAACACAAAGTATTTCTCGTAGTTATTGCCTATTAAAAATATAAATATTAAATTGTGAGTTGAATGCTATTAACATCATCATTTTTGAAAAGATAGGTACATTAATTTATTTTCGCATAATATCTAGAATAGTTACTAAGTAACTAAATACTTAAAGGTTATAGTGGTAAAAGGTATGTAATATGTATCAGCCTTATGGAATCTCTGATTAACAAATAAGTTAAAATCATTTTAGTATTTAATGAAGAAGAGTTTTCTCATCAGATAGGTACTTATCAATAGAAAATTTAACTCAAAGAAGTCCTTTCGGAATAAGCTTTATTAATACAGTCGACTTTAAAATAAAATTTGTAGATTTTTAAGGCAAAACTGTACCTATATAATATTTAAAAATAACTTTTGGTTAAATATTCTGCGAAACTCGTTCACGGTAAGTGGAAGCCCCGTCTATGCTTGAATGAAACCAAATTTTCGTTTCAATTTATTGATTGCAGGGCCCTGGTAGGATCTTTTTAGGATTCCGTAGCCAAATTTAGCAAAAACGGAACCCTTATAGATTCGTCATGTCTGTCTGTCTGTCCGTCCGTATGTCACAGTCACTTTTTTCCGAAACTATAAGAACTATACTGTTGAAACTTGGTAAGTAGATGTATTCTGTGAACCGCATTAAGATTTTCTTACAAAAATAGAAAAAAAACAATAAATTTTGGGGGTTCCCCATACTTAGAACTGCAACTCAAAAATTTTTTTTTCATCTATTCCATCTATGGATAGGTCTTCAAAAATAATATTGAGGTTTGTAATATCATTTTTTTCTAAACTGAATAGTTTGCGCGAGAGACACTTCCAAAGTGGTAAAATGTGTGTAACTTCTAAAATAAGAGAATGATAAAACTAAAAAAAATATATGATGTACATTACCATGCAAACTTCCACCGAAAATTGGTTTGAACGAGATCTAGTAAGTAGATTTTTTTTAATACGTCATAAATCGTAAACCGCAATTTACCTTTCATTCAATCAACTCAAAATCTATTTAATATAAAACTTATATTTAATGTTTGTACGGAACCCTCGGTGCGCGAGTCCGACTCGCACTTGGCCGGTTTTTTAATCAGAAACTTGTACCTATTCAGAATATGAAACTGTGTTCAAAGACTTTTATGTTCAGATATTTATACGCTGAAAACCACCACAATTTTATAATTCAACCTAAGCTGTATCCACCCTGGACTATCGCATGATTGTGTCAACCCTACCTCCGCTCTCGCCACACACCTCTCCTTTTGTCTCGTCACATGAAATAATTCTTCATCATAAAAGCAAAGTATAGCCCTGGTTGGACCTTAGTCGAGCAGACTTCTCCATCGAACGCCGTCAGAAGCAGCTTTCTTCTAGCTCTAACCTCCCAAAAACATCATTTCCTATTCCACAACGTCAATCCATCGCCTTTTAGGTCTTCCTCGGTCTCTACGGTTTGCTGAATCCAGAATCCAGAATCATTTTTCGAGGCTCTTGTATCATCCCATGCGTTACACTTCGCATTCTTAGCAGTTTGATGGTTTTGACGACATTATTTACCTACTTTAAAAAGTCCGTGAAGTTCTTGATTGTAGCGAATGTGCAAAAACCATAATCCTGAACAACATCGAAAATCCTCCTGATATAAGAAAATATAATATAAGATACTTATCTCAAACTCATCACGTCATCGTCGATTTGGCCTACCCATGTCAGAGTTAAATGTGTTTTGGAAATTATGTAGAACAAGATTTCGCCCACAATTTTAGAGATTGTAAAGGTACCTACGCATGACGTGTCTAATGCCATTTAAGTGGAACTTGGTCCAAAATCAGCTTTTTGTATTTAGGAGTTAAATACGAAAATATATACCATGCATATACCAGTTCAAGAGTTGATGATGATCTCAGGTAAAAATTGACGGATTGCTCTCGGGATGAACATTGGCTGAGGATGGTTTTGTTTATACAACTAAAGTCAGAGCTTGCCAATTCTCACAATGTATGTGAAATTTTATGCAGTAACGATACTAAAAAGCTTTTTGGGTCGCACTAAAATATAGGTTGGACATAATGACTTCAATGTAGCACACATCATACTGCAGCCACCCAGCTATGTTAGTAAGTTACGATATTATGATATCGATTACTTTTAGTAGGTTTATCCAATAATGAAATGATATCGTATGAGGAAAATCTCGTTTGCAGCTACAATATTAGTATCGCTTGATATCCCTTCGTTTAATAAACCGGACGTAATATTCGCATAACTACGGCAAAGCCAGCCATATCGGCGATCATCGAGGGAAAGGGGGATTAGGGACGTAAATAATGATAAATCCAAAGATAATTTTATCCTTTCAATTTTCCGCCGATTACAGGATACTACGAGTAGCAAGGTACTATTAAGTATTCTGTGGTAACAGGTATAGTAGGTACCAAAGTACTAATGTTTTTTCACCATCAACCATGAGCATACAAACTTTTCCCCAGCATCAGCTAACTATATATAGAATGTATTAAATAAATATCATAGCAGCTGAGCAAACACTTGAAGATGAGGAAATTATGATAAGATAAGAATCACTCACGCGACTCACATTTCATGATTAGCCGAATCGAAGAATTATTTTTGATTTTTCTACACAAACATTTGCAAAACTTCCAAACTCTGATAACGCATTAATATAAAAACAGCTAGCTGACCCGCCCCCACTTCGCTTGGGTGGAATATATGAAAATTCCTTGGGGATAGAAGTCCCAAAATCCTGAAAACATATTCCTTCATTTTTAACCGAAATCCCGGATAAGTATCAATTTTTATGGTAACTTGAAAAATGACGGACTTTCATACTATAACGATATTTATGTTATTTAAAAGGTATTTTGAAGTGATATTATCATCCCGAACCGTAATTGATGAAAACGAACTTTGGTTACTACTTAAGTCGAATGAAGAAGTAGGTTCAAATTCTGATAAAAATTATGAATGCGATGAGAGATAAAAATCTGCGATGACACACTGTACAATAATACGAGTACTTGGACGAGTGGGTAATATCAACAATACCAATCTTTGCATGCTTATAAATCGGTGCTTAGAAATTGCTGTAACATAACAATATTTCAGCTTTAAAACACCATCCTAAGGAAAGCCGTCTCCTGTGTACGCAGCCGAGACACGACATCTAGATAAAGATAATAAAGATAAAATTGCAGCGGGTGGATATGAGAGAGGGTCCCGCCAACATGCAGACATAGATATCAAATACAGAATTCTATTTATTATGTGATGCACAATATATTGTAGTATACGTTTTTATCAATCATGTTTGCATTGAGCCTACTACATGACTTATGGTTACTACATTGGCCTGGCTTCATGATTTGGCACACCAGGTGCAGATTTTGAGGAATTGACGTTCGCCGTTAGCCCTAGTCAAAATATCAAAAACTAGATGACGCCGATGTCTTCGTCCGCGTGGATTTTATTTGATTTTCCGGTATAAATGTCCTTTCTATTGAACGGTTGGACCTTGAAAGCACAGCAGAAAGATAGTTGTATCAAAGAAATTATTATTTTAATTGATTGTTAAGGAAAAATATGTTTGCTCACATAGTGCAATAATTTCCAAAATAATGTTGAGCTAACTCGTCTGGAGTTAAAATTAATATTTTTTTAGTCAAGTAATTCATGGATATAAAATATACCTATGAAGAAAATATACCTGTAAATGAATTAAACAGCGAGAAATAAAATAAAATGAACTGTAGGTATAACAATCCAACACTGCTAAAGAAAAAAGTTAAAGTTACTCTTGTTTTTTGAAAAATTCATGTCAAGAGGTCTAAATTACATATCACATAGAAAGCAGAGAAATTATTCAGAAACTAGGTACCTACCTACATAATATTATCATTTAAATAATTACTTAGTATTCTGAAATTACTGTTTTAAATAGTGAATTAAAAAATATATTACAAAAACTTCCGACAGTGAGTACGTCAAGGGATGTACCTCACATCACTTGAACTCTGCGCACATACCGCGCGGGGTTTTCGCGTCCGCGAAATTCGCCGATTTCGGGAGCGATACGTCCGTAGGGGTCGCGAACTGCGGCCGACTGGCGCCTAGACACCCCTCGTTCAACAGTTAGCACCCTCCTATACTATACAGTTACACCCCTATAAGTATCAGTGGATATGTATGGGCATACCGTAATTATTATTCTGCTTGTGTTTTGTGGGCACTTATTTTTGCTTTTCAAACTACAATCTCACTGAATTTGTTGATAGCATTGAATACTTTATGAGAGCAAAACAAAATAATTAGGTTCTAGGTGTTCTTTAAGGGCTGCTGAATTCCATGCTAATATTATAAATGTGAAAGTGTGTCTGTCTGTCTGCTATGCTTTCACTGCTCATCCGTTCAACTGATTTTGATGAAATTTGATACAGGGGTAGGTTGTATTCTAGGGACGAAATAGGCTACTTTTTATCCTGGAAAAGTAAAGATTTCCCGCGGGAATAAAAAATACTAATGCAATCCAATCATCTAGTATTTCATAAAAAGGAATATTATAACACTTATTATTATAATAATATTATTGTATATGTGTACCTATACTAAGTTACTTTGCTATAACATATTATTGTAACAATAACACTGTTCTCTCACTAATTATAAAATAAGCCCAGCCAATAGAACTCGTAGAACTATAATATTTTCCTTCGTATAGATTTAAAATTGTATAATAAATAATAATATTAAATAGATTATATTTCTTAGTAAGACAAAAATTTACTTATATAAATTACTTAAATGCTTAAGTAATAGTATGCTGAGTCTGCATACAAGTGGTTAGGATGCCACTAGCACGAAGTGTTTAATTGTGTTTAGTGTTTAATCAATAGTATCACTTTCAGGAAAATATCAATTACTTAGTTAAATTATTCAATAAGACATAGAATTCATACTTAATAATTATAAATTATGGATATTGGATAGAGGCAGGAGTTACTTTGCGGAAGTCCATCATAATGAAGGAACCAGTAGCTTAATTCGCTATAATCTGCGACAAAAGGAAAATCTATGTGGTATGTGGTTAGTGTGGTATAAATTATGGTTTGAGTTGACACAAATGGTCTAGGCGGGGCCCATTATAACCAAGTAAAGGCAAAGTACAAGTTAGTAGAGCTCTATCACTAATCTAATGTGACTTTTCCTTTCTGACTTGTACAGTCTGAATTAAAGTCACAGATGCTGATTATATTTTTTTTAAGCTCGATGTGTAATCTTTACGGCCGGGTACTGTAGGGTAATTACTCATAAGTATACATTATTTTACGTTTTCACTGGGAATAAGGACCAAGGGTGCCAAATGGTACTTTGAATTGTATGAGCCCCAATACCTTAGTGGTTAAGCCTTAATTCGGCCGTGGCTAGTTACCACCCTACCAGCAAAAATGTGCCACCAAGCGATTTGGTGGGTATTGGTTTAATATAACTGCCATGCCGCTAACAGTTACCCCACTACCATCTTAAACTGAATCATCACTTTCCAAGGGCTAACTTGTAGTGGATAAAAAAAAGTTTAACAATAAAGGATGAAGGAACCTGCATGCCTGAGAGTTCGCCATATAAGTACTCGAATGTTCTTAAAAATTAGTGAAGTCTGCCGATCCACTACAGGCTTAACTCTTCTCATACTGAGAGACCTGTGCTCATTGGTAGACAGGTGATAATTTTGAATGGTGCTACTTACTTATTATCCGTTTTCTATGATGAACATTCACTGAAGAAGTTCATTTCTTCCTAACTATACACATAAGGCAGTGGGGGTACCTATAGATTTAGGAGAAAAGTAAGCATATTATACACTTACCATAAAGTAACACGTAGTTCTCTGAATTTATCAAAATAGGATGAGTAAAACGTATCTCAGAAAAAAAATCTAAGCAAATAAAAATCAGGAAATGAAGACCTAAATGTTTAGTCAAGCGTATGCTTATAAGAGAATGTTACTTATTACTCATTAGGTCAACGTTTTAAAGTTCGTAACAATTATATAATTAAGTTTGCCACATACCGGCTATGATCCCATCCATCTGTAGCAAAGCAGCTTCCAACAACTTCGCGGGATCCGATTCCGTTGCTGGGTTGTTGTCGCCATCAACCTGCGTCGATTTTCCCATCACAACTATACGAATATCGTTCTTTTCAATCTGATTTCTCACTAAAAACTAGCGCTAAGTAAATATTGAACCGTGGAAAACTTGAAAATTGAAATCTAAAAAGTTTAGGTCAACAAAACTCTAAAACTTTTTTGACAGATAAACTTGAAAATGACAGAAAGAGACAAGCACGAGACAAGTTACAACAAAGTTACAATGACAGACATGTGACAGATGCGGGCGACCTTCCATAGACTATAAAATCACATGAATCTGGGAAATACCCACGATTCACGAAATACCTTTGATTTAACACAATCATAAAATAGGTAAACCTAAAACAAGCAACAAGTGAAATAAGATAGCAATTAACAATTAGTTTTACGCCTTCATAATATTAATTTCAAAAGTTTTTTTTTCAAATAGACTTTTTACAAGTGCATATGAAGAGTCGAATGAATCTACCACTGGTTCGGAATATTCTTCGTACGTGCTTCGTACCGAGAAGAATCAGCAAGAAACTCGGCGATTGCTCTTTTGAAAAAAATAATTTACAATTTCATTAATTTGTAATTACAAAGTAGGTAACCGCTGTCCTTAACATTGCTGGAGAGTCAAATCCATGCTCCTTTGTCATTTACGTCTCACACACACGTTTTGATGTGGTTTTGATACACCTATTACGCAATCGTTTCATAAACTACCTACTATAAATCATTTATTACCCTTTGCCAACGCCCTCATGATACCAACGCAAAAGTCAGCGAACTTTGGTCCTGAACGGTCACCTAGAAGAAACAATTACGATTTATGTGTTTTTAAGGCATACCTAAGTACTTGAAACTTTGTATGTCCCCGGCTGAGATATTATCCAGCACTGCAGAAGTTAATCATTTTTGTTGAAGGCTTTTGCACAGCTGTGTTTCTTTTCTAGTTAAAAATCATTTTTTTATTACTTAGGTACAAAACACAAAGAAAAAAACAAAATTAATTTATCTCATAGTTTATTAATGTTTCATTAGACCCTTTACCAAATTATTATACGTAAATAAATAGAACTACATACTTGGTAAGTACCATTCCATTATATTTCTAGATCATCATAACAAGAAGACAATATATTTAACTGCAAATAAAATTTTCCATTATAAAAACAAGCAAAACAGCCATATTGCAAATATATTTTCACTATAAAGAAATAAATAACATTCCATTTATTTTAATACTTTAGTGTAAATATATATTTTTTATGTGACACAATATACTTTGTTAAAAGTTAAAACATCACACATCTATATGAGTTGAATAAGTTTCGAAAACATGATATTTGATTTATTATTCTCGTTTATTATAATTACTGATCTAAGGCACAATCTGCTAAAACTTGATATAGTTCACTATCACTCGAGTTTAAAACTGGTAGATCATAAATAGTATTTTTCTTTATTAAATATTAGTAAAATATGTAAGTATTACTTTTTATTAATGATAACATAATAAATGTAACAGCAAATATCAACGATGATCTAACTTGCCTACCGTTTAAAACTAATTGCTTTTAAAACAATTTACTTACGCTATGTTTTACACACATTTAACAACTTAAAACAAAATAAAATGTTGGTAAGCTGTGTTTTGGTATTAAGGTGAGGACTGCTACACTACAGCATTTCTGTTTGATAAAGTATATTAGCGAAAAGGAGGCCATTTGTACAGTAATCAATTTGGATTATACTTTTTCAAACCAAGAAACAACTTACTAGAAATTTTGATTCGGTAATTTAAAATTACATTGATGATTTATACTAGGTATAGGTTTCCAAAAAAAGTAGAGATCGATGCTATATGCTAAGCTATACAAGAAATTGACACAATGGATGATATGAAAGGACATATTATGTACAACTACAATATAAAGGCTAATTTCATACAATATGAAACTTTAAAATACACATTATGATAAAATTTTAACTCCACATCATTGAAAAGCAATATTTCATTTAATGAACTTTAGTAAAGTCCATGCTGGTTTTTCCCTTGAACTTATAATGAAATATACAGCCATCTTTGGAAACCTATGGACTATATAAATGCAACTACACGCCTATGTCAAAATACACTGATATCGTCATAGGAGTTAAACACGTCAAACAATTTCTATACATAATTTGAAATACAGCTAAAAATTAACCATACAATTGACGTCATTTAGCATGAATTGCTATATTAACAAATAAGTAATATCTGTTCCTATAAATTATCTAAAACCACACAAAAATAGAACATTAAGGCCTACTTGCACAAGCCCTTTTAATGAGTTTAACTTAATATTTCTACACCTGTCCTTTTCGTGTCAACCCCGGAATAAACTTATTAAAATGAGACAAGCACAAAAACATTTAACTAAATCAGTTTGCCTAAACTGAGTCGCGCAAGTCGGCCTAACTTGTAACAATTTAAATGTCTGTATTAAAAATAACCGAGTCGAAGTTCCCAAAACTTCCGCTCGATCAATCATTAACGCAAAATCGTTCGCCCAATAAGGGATCTACAAAAATTATACAATCAACGTACGAGTAAACAGATTTATTCTTCTTCAACGACATTGACATCTGACGGGTGAAGACATTTTTATTATCATAAATCATGCGGGAATCTGTAGGGAGATTCCGTAAGAGTGTTTCAATCATCTGTGATTGGCTAAAATTCGCTACTGGCCAAAATCCATGGTCCACAGAAAGAATACCATAAACTTAGCCAATCATACAATTGAGATTGTAGGAATGATTGATGCAGCTTTTTCGTAATCGACCCGCCATATACTTCTTCTGGTGATCTTAGAAGGTACTCGATACTTTTTTGCGGATCCCTATGTATGTCTGTGTACGATACGACTAGTGCGCAATACATAATACATATAAATTTAACTACTTCTGTAAACCTTTTCATGTCTGTAAACGTATTATAATTAAGATCTTTTCTTACGGTTTAAACACTAATATAATCTATAAATATATTATCTCTATTAAATATTAAAGGCAATATCTATCGTTAGATATGGACGGATTAATTCAAGGCGCCCAAGTGGGGTTACCGATTAATAATATTAATAGCTCTTATTAAGTTTATACTACGCTAGCTCGCGGCGCGTCGGTCGGGACCAAAAAATTATCCAAGACTACACAATAATAATAAAAATTAAAAAACCAACAATGTCAATAGAAAATAAGAATATCTATAAAATAAATATGTGTTGCTCGTTCAGGTAACTCACTAGGTCCTTGCCGCGAACCGACTTCCTTACCCTACAGCAATGTCAACAAAACAGTAATATAACTTCGTTGGTAAACATAATTTCAGTTCCACCTAAGTCGACTTCGTTTAACTTAACAGGCAAGACCACAACCGATATTAAGTACTTATCAGCTACAGGAATGTAAATCTCAAGTTTGGGGGTGAAATACGCAAGGTAAAGACCCCACCAATTAGTGCCCGATTCTTATACAGGTTCATTTTCATATTGCCGTAGCACAAAATTTTAAAATTACAATGAGACTATCGGAATCACTTCCGCGGCATTGCTTGACACTCAACTATTGGCTGAAATGGATTGTTTTGGCAAGTATCGCATAAATTCAGCCAACAATAATTATATAGTGATTTTCACAACTTTACTGGAAGGCCAACTGTTTGTAGGCCATTATATGGAAATTGCAATATCGCAAATAAAATCATTTTAAGAACCGAGCACATTGCATCTCAAAAACGAAAGTGACCCAATCCTAACAAAGAGTTATATCTTTATTTTTATTTGTATATATCTACATATACTCGTACTTACTATGTATATGAAACTTCAGAATAAATTATTAAATTTTCCTAATTATTTTTACCTAAATTTTTGAAAAGAAGAAGACGTAATAATTCAACATAAACAAAAATTTAGTAACACAAGAAAGGAGGTCATGGGAGTAATAAAAAGTAAAAGTTTAGTAAAAAAATCTAACTTTTGGAATGGATAACTTTCGTCAAGTTGCTAAAAGTCAAATTATATGTTTAATAACAGGTTTGAATTGAGAATTCTAAAAGAATAAATGTTTAAGAAGCCTACTGATAATAATTATCTTGTATTTTCCAATGAAAATAACATACGAACGAACGTATATCGTTGAGCATATCTTGCCCTACGCGCTTAATAAAACTACTACAGAAAAATATTTAGGTGATTCTTAGCTAAAATCGATTTCCATACCACAGACAATCTCATTATGTGACGGATATATTACCAATTAGAATTAAGAAATTAAAAATTAAGTAATAATAATTACAATTAGACACCATTATAAGCACGCAATATATTTAAGTGTGTGTGAAAAATCAATCTTTTTGTGCGAGGAACGACACAACGAAATATTAAGCACTTTTTATATATTTTGTTGAGCCATTTTCATGTTATTGAGCAAGTGCGTTTTTCTTATAATGGTCAGTTTTCGTTTCACATTATAACCTATTTGCTACAAATCGATAATTTTTAAGTACATGCGACTGTATTGCTACATCACTATAATGAATTTAGAAATAAATAATAAAAACAACTTGTACATTAAGTATTAGTCGTGGACTTGCATTACATGCTTAAGAAGAGATATAAATTAAAAAGAAATATAAATATTTAACGGAATGTAGAATTCATAATTCCGGTCTGATTAATCGATCACAAAAAAATTAAACAATCATGGAAATATAAGGCTTTGCCTTTCTATATAAACATCATCGTGTCAACAGCGAAATGTAAAAATATATTAATTTGTACACTCTTTACCATAGGTTTTAATAAACATTTGTAAAATTCACTATCGCACCAAAAAATACTCTATAAATATTGTTTTGAATTACGCCCGTGTACAGTTAAGTACAGAGAAATTAATTAAATAATAAATAAAAATCTTTTAAGATAATAATTCAAGTATCACTTCATTCCCCACCAAAGTCCACCGTTTAAGTATCTCAATCTGGAATAATAATGGAATGCATAGATTGCAATTTGGAATGTCAATTTCTGGACGAAGATTCACCGCGGTCGAACGGGCTTCGAAAGTGTCGAAACTCGAATCGCACCCGAATTCCGAATTAATCCTATCAACACAATTTTAACACTAAAAATATCCATACAAATATCGTCGCTCATTTACCTACAATTACCACTAAATAACCCTCAAAAATAATTTGCACTTTTTAAGTTTTAACAGCTTCGGGGGGACGTTCAGCGTATAGCATAGTCGAAGCACTTCGATAGACAATGTACAGGCCAGAGAAAAGGAAACCACGTAGGATAAAGTGTAAAGGTGAAGTGGGGTTAGTGGGAAGTGCTTACAGTATGCACGCGTATAGAGTGCACTACAGTACTAAAGTCCGGACGCGAAGCACGAAGAATTTCGTACAATGAACTGTTATTACCTGTCTCTGTCACTCTCGCGTAAATATAATGCGTCTCGTTCGCACAGATGCAATGCCATTGCACCTGAGCGACAGAGACAGGTAATAACAGTTAATTGTACGAAATTCTTCGTGCTTCGCGTCCGGACTTTACCACGTTTATAAGTTACAACAGTGTACATGAAATGACGTATTGACGTGTTAACATGCCTAATAACATGTATACTGCTATTGGTCGATTGCGTACGCGTACGTAATCGCGTCTGCAATTTGTCAGAACTGCGTCTTATAACCTTATGTAGTTTTTTTTTCTTATTTTAATGTTCTTTTAGTAATTCTTTCAGAGCGTTTAACATAAGCAACATTAAAATCAAGGTACCACTGGTGTCTTCTAGCATTAAAACTTGCAGATATCAACTTTGACAAGGTACTCGCACCATACATGAAATAGTACAAGTTTTGTGCAAGTGACTGTTTAAAGCTGCATGATCACTTGCAGAATTGGGAGATACTTGCAGAAACGATCTGACTCCTGTAAGTTTTGTTGCTAGTGGGTAGCTCACATTAGACTAAAAACGCAACGAGTGATATGCATACTCTAAAAGTTTGCCCAATACGCAACCAATAAAGTAACTTATATTATGTGGTGGTACTGTATAGAGGCATGGACAGACTCAACGCGTGACTGCAACGTCATGGAAAACGCGTGACGTTTTATCTGTCAAGCAAACCTGTTACATGTCTCAGTGGTTTAATTTGTACACTAAGATATGTTTCCAACAATTAATAACTTCGTAATAAATACTAATTATTTTATATAGATTTTATAATATAATAGCCACTGAGATATGGAACAGGCTCACTGGCCTCAAGAGTCAGGTCAGTGTTGGAACGGCCCCCCAGCCAGCAGTCATTGGTGGCTCTTACTTAGCAGGTGCGAATTGAACTCATACACGTTACAGCACTGCTCACCACAGATATTGCACTTCCAGGGGTTTGAGTCACAGTGGCAGCCCTTGTGCAGGAAGTATAGCGTGGAATCGGGGAAGGTGATTGAACAGAAGGTGCATACTAGCGAGGCGGGAGTTAGGGCTGCCTCCCCGTGCGTTGATGTGATCACTCCGCCCTCGGACGGAGACGCTCGCGAAGCCTGTAACATTCAAACATACATAGTAGGGTGAAAACAATTATGGTGTGTAACAAACAAGATAATTAATTCACAACCCCCCGCCCCTAAACAAGTTTCAAAAAAAAAAAATTAATATAATTTACGGCTCTGTCATCTATCAGAATTCATGTGAATTTGAAGTAAGTTTATTAATTCAAAGGTTGTGATAGATGGACGGACAGATTGGCAGATATATTGACAATTCCACCCAAGAAGACTCAGCTAACACCTATAAAGCGTACTATGACCTTGCTCAGACATCAGATAGGAGACAAAGCTATGTGTATAAAATTATAAATATACACGTTTTATCACTCAGTAAAGGAGACAAAAGTCAAAGTGGGCTCTATAGATCTTAATATCACAATACTCCAAAATTGGTCAATTCAGGTCGTAAGTTGTCTGGTCCGTGGCTTCGGCCGTGGCTAGTTACCACCCTACGGGCAAAGACGTACCGCGAAGCGATTTAGCGATCCGGTACGATGCCGTGTAGAAACCGACTAGGGGTATGGGTTTAATATATCTGCCATACCTCTAACAGGTTAGCCCGCTACCATCTTAGACTGCATCACTTACCATCAGGTGAGATCGCAGCCAAGCGATAAATTGTAGTGTAATAAAAAAAATCGGCCAAGTGCGAGTCGTACTCGCGCACCGAGGGTTCCGTACAAACCTGTAGTAAGTTTTAAATTATTAAAAATATTTTTATTTTAAATATTTGAGTTGATTGAATGAAAGGTAAATTGCGGTTTACGATTTATGACGTATTAAAGAAAAACTACTTACTGGATCTCGTTCAAACCAATTTTCGGTGGAAGTTCGCATGGTAATGTAAATCATATATTTTTTTTAGTTTTATCATTCTCTTATTTTAGAAGTTACAGGGGGGGGGGGGGGGGGGGACACATTTTACCACTTTGGAAGTGTCTCTTGCGAAAACTATTCCGTTTAAAAAAAAATGATATTACAAACCTCAATATCATTTTTGAAGACCTATCCATAGATAACCCCACACGTATGGGTTAGATGAAAAAAAATTTTTTTAGTTTCAGTTCTAAGTATGGGGAACCCCAAAATTTATTGTTTTTTTTTTCTATTTTTGTAAGAAAATCTTAATGCGGTTCACAGAATACATCTACTTACCAAGTTTCAACAGTATAGTTCTTATAGTTTCGGAAAAAAATGGCTGTGACATACGGACGGACAGACAGACAGACAGACATGACGAATCTATAAGGGTTCCGTGTTTGCCAAATTTGGCTATGGAACCCTAAAAAGTAGTCCTACGCACATTGTTGGCGCGCGAGCGTCCTCGGGCCGAGATGCGCCGGCGCAGGTCCTCGCGCAGCAAACTCTTAAGCGGCGAAACCTTGATGAGCGATGACAGACTCGACGACACGTCGCGTTTGTCTTTGCCGTTGGTCTCTCCCTCGTCGCCTTCGCGGCCTGATTCTTCTTGCGCGTTGGGTTCCTTCAAACACATTGATAACGTTGTTTTTTATTGGCTTTAACTAAGTATTTTTTTTGTCTTTTATTAAAAGGCTTTTACATTATTAGCTGCATGTCAGCCTTATCGTACCCAAATATAATACAAATTACAAAATTATAATTAACAACAACTATTTTATTTGAATCCATGCTAATATTATAAATGCGAAAGTTTGACTGACTGTCTGTCTTTCTGCTACGCTATAAAAGCCTATCTTTTCTTCCGATTTAGTTGAATCCGGCAGGGTCAATTTTGGATTTCATGATTTCTGAATTTTCCCTGGTCTTGCCTGGTCGGCATCGGCCGTGGCTAGTTACCACCCTACCGGCAAAAGACATGCCGCCAAGCGATTTAGCGTTCCGGTACGATGCCGTGTAGAAACCGAATAGGGGTATGGGTTTAATATAACTGCCATGCCCCTAATAGGTTAGCACCATACCATCTTAGACTGCATCATCACTTACCATCAGGTGAGATTGCAGACAAGGGCTAACTTGTGGTGGATAAAAGAATTGATGTAGAGGTAGTTTACATCCAGGGGAAGGACATAACCTAAATTTTATATCGGACATTAGAAAAACTTAATCCACGCGGACGAAGTCGCAAGCATCATCTGGTTATAAATAAGCCTATGTCACCCTCCAGGTCTTCAACTATACCCATGCCAAAAATCACATCATCGATGCTCCTTTGCGGCGTGTACGTTTGTCGACTGGGTATAGCTGACCTGTTGCTTGGACAGACCTAACTTGTTGGATGGGTAAAGCTTACCTGTTTGATGGGTATTAGTGTGATGGATGGCGTGATGTTGGTGGGCAGGCCGGCAGACAGCGAGCTGCTGGCTACGGCGCTGTCGCCCGACTGTGGCGAGCTGGGCCCTTCTCCATTCATGCGCGATTCTGCACAAAATACGTAAACTGTAAAGTATTCGATTTCGAGATGCTCAACGTATACCAGTACTATTTAAAAGATATTTATGTTTTTCAGTGTTTTTTTTACAATACAGTTATTGAACTGTGGTGGTTCCTTTGACAAAAACAAATTATTTCTTAATGATTATATTTAAAAGAGAGAGAGTTTGTTATCCATTTTAAACTAGGTATCTATAAATGCGAAAAAGTACGTTGAAAGTTTTGACGCACTTTATGACATGACGTCACAAGTATGTATTTCATACAAACTCTTATACAGAACGTACCAACGATTGACAAAGAATTATTGCTAATTTGATTAGTTTGGCACCATTCCTATTAAATGAGAAAACATGGAGAAGGCTTGAACAACATCGGGAAGAGTGGCGTGCACATGAGGAGGCCTATGCCCAACAATGGATGAAAAATGTCTCATAAAGAAGAAGAAGAAAGATCCCAACCTTGGTGGTTATTCTGTTGCGGCGAGAAGGTCTCGTTGTTATCGGCCATGGATATCTCTACGTGCGGAGTGAGGTAGTGCATGGGCGGCGTGGCGTTGTCCACAGAGCGCGCCCCGTTGCTGTCTCCGCTTTCAGAGTACGGCACCATTCCTATTAAATGAGGCGTAAAGATCCTCACCTTGGTGGTTATTCTGTTGCGGCGAGAAGGTCTCGTTGTTGTCGGCCATGGATATCTCTACGTGCGGAGTGAGGTAGTGCATGGGCGGCGTGGCGTTGTCCACAGAGCGCGCCCCGTTGCTGTCTCCGCTTTCAGAGTACGGCACCATTCCTATTAAATGAGGCGTAAAGATCCTCACCTTGGTGGTTATTCTGTTGTGGCGAGAAGGTCTCGTTGTTGTCGGCCATGGATATCTCTACGTGCGGAGTGAGGTAGTGCATGGGCGGCGTGGCGTTGTCCACAGAGCGCGCCCCGTTGCTGTCTCCGCTGTCCGAATACGCCGCTGCCACAGAAACTGATAGCCCTGAGCCCAGAGCGCTTAAAGCGGTTATTGCGCTGGGGTCCATGGTGCCGTCTGCGTATGCCGCGTTGGCGATACCAGCTGCGAGTAGGGAAACAGAGTTGTTGCCGGGGCCTGGGTTATCCAAGTCTATACCGTGTCTGCAACAGTAAAGATAATATTCAGAATACGGACCATTAAATTCTCAATTATTTGCATATCATAGAGGCTTATACATAGAGGCAATCTTCCAATTTTCAATTTATTTATTAACATAGAAATTTTTTCATTGACTAGAGGGGTTTTATTTTTATCCACTACAAGTTAACCCTTGACTGCGATCTCACCTGATGGTAAGTGATGATGCAGTCTAAGATGGTAGCGGGCTAACCTGTTAGGGGCATGGCAGTTATATTTAACCCATATCGGTTTCTACATGACATCGTACCGGAACGCTAAATCGCTTGGCGGCACGTCTTTGCCGGTAGGGTGGTAACTAGCCACGGCCGAAGCCTTCCACCAGGCTAGACCAGGGAAAATTCAGAAATTATAAATTCCCAAATTGACCCTGCCGGGGATCGAACCCGGGACCTCCGCACGTTAAGACAACAGCGCTACACACTGCGCCACGGAGGTCGTCGAGGTTTCGTAACACCCCTTAAGCCTTGTCGACTTGTTTGGGGGAAATCTAGTTATCACAGGCGAAAATGATGTTCGTTTTAGCCAAATCAAAGATGGCCGCCGTATTTAAACACGAGTAACGAAGATAAAAAAAAAATTCGACAACCATCTTGGCTTTAAATATACATATTCATGATTTCTAAATTTTATAATTTTATTACAGTGCTTCACAGCCGAGTTGGTCAAGGCGCTCAGGGCGCGATTCTCAGAGAGACGCAGGTTCAAATCCTGTCGGTTCCGCGAATTTTTGATATGTATAGTTAGCAAAATTATTGTGAGTAGTGTAGGTACCCGACTAAAACCTATAAAAGCGGGCAGGAACGTGTATAAAAAGCGCTCTCTGTATTACCGCGTGGTCATTCTTTTGTCACCTTCCGAGCTGTAAACTGCGTTATTGTGAAACTCTTAATGAGTCATAATTGTGTTCAGATTTAAGTGTGTTCCTTTTTAGTTATTTTATGTGTGATATGTTGTAATCGTTCACTAGAATAAATTGTGGTTTGTTATATTTGCTTAGTTTCACTTTACTCCACTTCTGGTTACCTAAATTCAGAAGTGGGATAAAGGACCGCTAAATAGGCCCACATACGAGATGAATCAAAAAGGAACATACCCAAATTTAAAGTGCTTAAAGTTGATCACGTGACCGATCAAGATATCTCTCGAAGGGTGACTCGCGTAATGTGCAGTGTTTATTTGTGTGCTAAAGTTGTGTTTTGTTTTCATGTGATTGTTATCGCTGGCTCGCGGAGCGTGGTCGAGCTGTGGTGTTGCACAGCTCGTGTGCTTCAGGCGCGTCACGAGTGCGCTTGGGTGTGCAACTGTGCATGCCACGTGGGCGCTCTGGGCAGCGTTCACGAGGGCAATTCAGTCTGCGCGACACGCTGTCGTGCCTTGCTGCGTGCCTCGGAGCCGCGGTGCTGCGCGCTTTCCCGTGTTACGCCTGGCATTTGCCTGGAATGGTGGTGAGGTGATGACACCATCGAGCCTCTGGTGATATGACGTAATATGCGACATCGGTAAGACCGTTTTGCTTAAGGATGTAATACCCACCAAGCGTAGCCACAAAGTAAATGAACAGTAATTCATGTTACTGAATTGACTGTTAATTGTGTTAAGAAAAGGTTTAGACCCCAATTGTATTTACGCGATTTCCATTTTATGATAATTTCCCACTAAATTAGCAAGCTGTGTTGGCTCAGTGGTTGTTATTGGCATAACGCATACATTTGAGTCCCTAAACCGCCCTGAATGCTAGTTTGTGAACAGTTTAAAGGGTCTAGCCGAAACATCTTGTTCAAAAGTAGAACCTTTGTGGGTACCGACCGGGTACAAAAATATTTTTGTGAAAAAGAGGTGACTCATACCCTAAGTTTGAATACATAACTTGAAACCTCTAAGTTTGCTGAGTTTAATGTTTTGCTAAAACATGCTGTACGGATAAATTATTTTTGCGTAATTTAGTTTTTTGTTTTTAAAATGAGGGTTGTTATTTAAAATTCATGACCTAGTTACGATCGGACACAAACCAACCGCAATTCTAAAGTTTTATACGTAAACATAGCTAAAAGCCAACATCTGGGAATTGAATTGAATTACGATACGTAAAAATTGTTACCTACCTACTTTACGATTTCATTGTTTTATTTAACATGACTTGTTACATAGAAAAAGTGTCTCAAAGTAAGTTGGTTGTGTGTTACTGAGATATCAATGCGTTTTTGAATAGTTAACGTGAATACATTTTGCGAATACCTTCTCGATTTTAATAAAAATTGTTGAGGTCAGGTATGGACGAGCAAACATATTTATAGTTCTGATAAACGTTAAAATTAACTTGAGTTTTACAGGTTAATATTACCGAACCAGGTTACGTAATTTGTTGTTGAATGTTGCATTCTATTTTGATTAGAGACGTTTTGTTTTTCTACTTTCATGGATAGAAAGTTTGTTTTCGTTTCACCTGCGGTCAAGTTTTGGGTGGATCGATTACGAGTCTACATACCTACCTGTCCTGATAATATGAAACCGTTAAGGGGTTTTTATGAAGTTAAATTGCTCGATAAGGTTCATTTTCTGTTCTATGTTCCTTTCGTCTTCGGCGCTCACCACGTGTGAGGCGTTCTGGTCGCGCCGGGCTGCGCGCCCGCATGCCGCGTGTGTGAAGCACGTCACTACGCGTCTGCTGGTCGCGCAGGGCTGTGCGCTTGTCTAGTGCGCGTTGCTGCGCACTCGCCTGCCGCGCTTAAGGCGTGACACTGCGTGTCCACTGGTCGCGCAGGGATGCGCGCCCACCTAGTGCGCGATGCTGCGCGCTCCTGGTTGCGCATGGCTGTGCGCTCGCCTAGGGTGCGATGCTGCGCGCTCGCATGCCACGCTGTGAGGCGTGACACTGCGCGTCTACTGGTCGCGCAGGGCTGCGCGCTTGTATAGTGCGCGAGGCTGCTCGTTAGCCTACTCGATATGGTTGAACATAACTGGTATGAGTAAACTTTCTTCATTTTCTGTGTTCATCGATGATGATGTTTGATGTTTTGAATGTTCAAAGTTGTTTCGACATGGTACAACTGTGAGTTTGTACTATGGTTGAGCGACCTTTAGTGAGGGCTCTACCAGCTCTACCGACTCTTGTTGCTCTATGAGCTCAACTGACTCGTTATGCTCTACCAGCTCTACTGTCTCTTGTTTCTCTACGAGTTCTACTGTGTCTTGGTACTCTACCAGCGCTACTGTATCTTGGAGCTCTACCAGCTCTATTGAGAGCTCCACAGGTTCTGTGAGTTCTATCGGCTTTGTATGTATGAGCTCTGCTGAAGCAGTCAAATAATTTTGTTGGTACCTGTGCTGGTACTGGTAACTGTGCTGGTAATGAACTTTTAAGTCAGAGAGCTTGTGAAGGTAATTGACTATGCGTTGACTACCTGCTATGTATGGATAGCCACGATGATCACGTCGTTTCGTGATAACGATTTGGTTTTAATTTCTGTTACATGTTTGGCGCCATGGAGTGGTGCCCTGGATCGGGGCCCTGGAGGTGTGCCCTGGAGTGGTGCCTTGGAGCGGGGTCCTGGAGCGGTGCCTTGGAGTGGTACCTCGAAGTCGTGCTTCGGACTACGCGGCACGTTCTTCGGTGACAGACACTTTCAACTTAATTTGCATAAACATTGCCTATGGCTCTGCTTGTTGTCATCCAATTTAGTTACATGCTTTCTCTGGTAAAGTTAGGTTAGTCGTAAATCAGACGTTAGGTCAGTTGTTAGGTCAAACGTTAGGCTACTTATTAGTTCAGTTGTTAGGTCAAAATGTAAGCTTACATGTTAGGTTAGGTTACTTTAGGCTAGTGGATGACAGCGGACAGCGTTGTATGTAGTGGGCAGATTGAGAAGAAGGTTATGTCGGCAGACCTGCGAGGAGTGTAGCATAGCACTCTGTCAGGTGGGTGGTAGAATGGCTACCACCGACAGGGAGATGCAGCACGAATGTGTGTGTCGACCTCGGGTCCGGTGTGGACCCGGTTCATTGTGAAAATCACAATGGTACCCATGGTTTTGGGTAGGTGCGTGAGCGCACTAAAGACTTCTGCAGTTCAGTACATGGTTCCTTGGAAAGGAGAATGGTGTCCCGAGAGTTGCACTGCATTTTTTTGAAAGTTAGATTCAACCGAACATTTTAATGTTTTCTTATGATTACAGTAGCACGTTTGATGTATTTGGGTGTCAGGTGAATTGCCTTGCTGGTCGAGCTGTGTGACTGGTGTGGCCCAGATGCAGAGTGCTTCCGAGGCTGGCGACCTAGAGTGGCTGGCTTCGAAAGTCGCGTCTCTTAGATGCGCATCAGGCTGTGTCCTGGCAGGCTGTGTCCTGGGAAGTCGCGTTCTCTGAATGCGCATCAGGCTGTGTCCTGGCAGGTTTTGTCCTGGGAAGTCGCATTCTCTGAATGCGCATCAGGCTGTGTCCTGGCAGGTTTTGTCCTGGGAAGTCGCGTTCTCTGAATGCGCATCAGGCTCTGTCCTGGCACGTTTTTAACGTGGTGTGTGTGTGAACTTGCAAGTTCAGGTATGAGATTGATTGAGATGTAAAGTCTGGAGAATTATGCATACTTTTGAATGTGAAGCGTTTTATTTTGTGTAGCGAGAGTTGCTATTTTGAATGAGGGCCTTGTATGCGTGATGAATGTCAGCATAGGCAATAGCGTGCATTGTCATGAATAATCAACCATTTGTGTCTTATGCAGGTTCTGATGACAGTAACTGTGACGATGCGGGTGAATCTTTGGGTGCCCTCACTAGTTCAGGAGACACCGCAAGAGGGGGAGCTTATGAAGATGGCATACGCACACCAGCTCTTCCTGCTTCTGATGAAATTGTTTCCGGTGCAGCCGAGGGCGGCGCACAATCAGGATAGGCCGAGTTAGCAAAATTATTGTGAGTAGTGTAGGTACCCGACTAAAACCTATAAAAGCGGGCAGGAACGTGTATAAAAAGCGCTCTCTGTATTACCGCGTGGTCATTCTTTTGTCACCTTCCGAGCTGTAAACTGCGTTATTGTGAAACTCTTAATGAGTCATAATTGTGTTCAGATTTAAGTGTGTTCCTTTTTAGTTATTTTATGTGTGATATGTTGTAATCGTTCACTAGAATAAATTGTGGTTTGTTATATTTGCTTAGTTTCACTTTACTCCACTTCTGGTTACCTAAATGTATATTTAAGTAAGTTCATGATTTCTGTTATTTGCGCCCCAAAGAAATTACACCCACATCAATTTCTTCGACAAAAATATGATAGCCATCTTAGACTTTAAAGCCATCATCATAATAATCCCTGTATTTTAGAGGCTAAACGTCTTGCTTACCTGTTAAAGAAGTGAACTCTAAGGCTCTTCATGGTGGGCGCACGGTAGCTGCACAGCGGGCAAGTCTTCACCAAGTCGTGTTGGCCGACGTGTTCATTCTGGAAGTGGGCGCGCATTGCTATCTGCCGCTGGAAGCCTCGGTTGCAGATCGGGCAATGGTAGGGTAAACTCTTGGTGTGAGTTGTGAAGTGCTCAGCGAGATGGTCCTTGCGGAAGAACCGCTTCTGACAGACGCGGCACTCGTACGGTTTGACCCCCGTGTGCCGCATCTTGTGGCGCCGCATGTTCGCGCCGTTCGAAAACTTCATATTGCATACGTCGCATTCGAACAGTTTCCTGTCAAAGTAACAACCATGTTTTTTATGCCTGAGTATATAGCATAGAGGTGTTAACATATCGCTAAACGGTTAACGGCTAATGGTTGAAAATATTAGTAAACAATCTTTACTCCTGTGCACTAGATAGCACATGCTAGAATTTTTATAATTACCCACTAGCTGATGCCCGCGACTTCGTCCGCGTGGTTTAAGTTTTATTGTTTCCCGCGGGAACTCTTTAATTTCCCGGGATAAAAGGTAGCATATGTGTTATTCCAGCCTATAATCTATCTCTGTGCCAAATGTCATCCACATCCGTGCAGCAGTTCTGGCGTGACTGAGTAACAAACATCCATCCATCCATACATCCACGCGGACGAAGTTACGGGCATCAGCTAGTGAGAAAATAAATAATATCATTAAAAAAAACGAGTGCCTTTTATATCACACAACTGAAGTAAAACTTAGTTACTGGCTAAGAGAGAAAGAAAATGTGTGCTCGCACCTCTCTCTTGCCCCTACAGACGAAACGTAACTCTCTCTCTTGCTATCTTCACTAACTTATATCTCCCTCTCATCTTCCGTTCGCCTCGCCCGATCACACTTTTCGTAACGCTCTCGTCACGCATTCACCAGCTTACTCCCCAAGTCAAGGGTTCGTTTTACTTCAAAAATAAACAGTACCTGTGCGGTCTCGCGTCCGCGTTCTGCGCGGCCGCCACATTGTTGTTGTCGGGAGAACACTGCGCCATGTGTGTGGTGAGCGCGCGACCGCTCAGCGTGCTGAAGCTGTTGCACGTGGTGCACTTCAGCAATGTGCCACTACCCCGCTTTGGGGTTTCTTTGCTTGCTGTGGGTGCCTGCTATCAAAAAGAAACAGAACTCATATCAGCCGAGCGGGGGGAGGAGCAAGGCCAGGCTGCCCCCCAATTATGTAAGAATTGTCGATCAAATCGTCTAAGTTCGGCTTCAAAGTAAAATATACCATAACAGCATTGAATTAGAGCTCAATTTCGTGTATCCATTCTTATACGTTTAGGTATGTACGATACCCTAAACGTATAAGAATGGATACACGAAATTGAGCTCTAATTCAATGCTGTTATGGTTCTTTGAAGCCGATAATGTTTGCACCTCTGGTTTCCTCTGGTTTGATATTTTATTTATTGCTAAAAATGCACACTACTCCAAAATCTTAGGGGTTTTGACTGACATTATAGATTGAATATCTTTGCTTAAATGCTGACAGAAAGTTACAGGTTTATGATGGATGATTAATTAATTATTAATTTTGGCCTGATAATGTTTTGCTTAACTTTGAGGGTAATAGCTTGTATAGCTATTGCAAACATAACAAGAACATCAAATTTTGGGTATCATACTAATATTATAAATGCGAAAGTATGTTCGTTGGTTTATTGGTTAGTCCTTCAATCACGCCTTCAAAAAATCTTAAACCACGTGGACGAAGTTGCGGGCATCAGCTAGCAGTTCATACTTAACAGAAACAAAAGGCCATAAATAGGTAGATAATTTCAGTAAAATATTATGAAAATTATTTAAGTATCAAATCTATACTAATAATATAAATGCGAAAGTGTCTGTCTGTCCGTCTGTCTGCTACGCTTTCAGGGTCCAACTACTCAACCGATTTTGATGAAATTTGGTACTTACAGGGATAGGTGTATCCCAGGCAAGGACATAGGCTATTATCCCAGAAAATTCAACTAATATATTTTAATTGCAAACTATTATGATACCTTGTTCAAAGACATATTGAAAGGATTTAAATGTTTTTTCAGTACTTGTACTTAATTATACAATTATTTATATAATAGGTACAAGACCTAATTTAAAATAATAATGGTTATAAGTCATATTTAATTTTTCACTACGAGAGATTGACCAAAATTAACATGATGTGATTGTAGCATACTATGAATACTAAACAAGATAGTAAACTATCATCTGTACATGTTATATAATACATTAATTTGATTGCATGGGAAAGTATAGTTAATATTGAAAACTGATATTACCTAAACCATGTTTGTATTTTTAAGTTTTTATCACTTTTCAAAAAATATGATTGTAAAGCCTGCCATCCAAGAACTGCTCAAGCAGTTAGCCAGTGATCAACATACACGGACTGCTCTTGCAGTCATAGTCATCAGCTTGAAGCTACCATTGATTACTGCTGCCAACAGCTTGAAGCAGTCATAACTGCTCGAGCAGTTCCATGTATGTGTGTACGTAGAAGACTGTAGTACACTATGCAGATGCAGCTTGAAGCAGTCCATCCTGACTGCTTCAAGCTGTCTGTGTCTGGCTGGCCTTACATGATTATTTTATGATCATAGAAAAAAGATTTTAATGTTGCCTGTTCAACCATATTAATATTATAAATGAAAAAACCGGCCAAGTGTGAGTCGGACTCGCGCACCGAGGGTTCCGTACAAACCTCTAGTAAGTTTAAAATAATTAAAAATATTTTTATTATATTATTTAACCAAAAATTTATGCTTTCCGCTATTTTCCTTTATCTGTGCTATAAGACGTTGCTTCGTACCAAATTTCAAGATTCTGAGTTCACAGGAAGTACCCTGTAGGTTTTGATTCCCTTGCGAGTGTCGAAAATTTGCAGGATAAACGGCTGTATGTTTTGGTTGTGTTGGCTTAGGAGTTTGATTTTTTTCACAGCTCCAAGGGATAGTAGACCTGAGTATTTGATATGAATTTCAGCTTGATACCTCAGTAGTACTCTGTACGGGAGCAGGTGATATGGCTCACCGTTAACAAAGGATGATCATCCTCCGAGCGGGTGTTGTGCTCGGGGACCACTGGTCCGACCGTTCATCTTTGGAGGTCGTATATATAGTCTAATTGCGAGACCGCTTCGTTAGCGTGAGTTGGGCTCTTCGTGTCCATCGTGCGCTACTAGTAATGCCATCTATTGGATTATGTGCGGACTGCGAAGACCGCCACATCACTCCCCTTCGAGTCTGGAGGTCGTCAGCATTCAGTTGAGCGGCGTTGCAAGCATCTGGAGAAGTGGCGTCGATGAGCATTCAGGTGTAAGCGCTGCGTCGGGAAGTACTCAGTGAAGCGGCGTCGTGTACAACCAGAGTAGTGGCGTTGTAGGCTCATACGACTCTGAGGCTGTGTGACCCACTTGTGCAGCTGGTACGAGGCGTCGACGGGCTGTGTACTGATATGCTGTTGCGAATCGACTGGTGCGGGCCGCCGAGCGTGTGGCTCTGTGAACGGCTGTGCTGCATTGCGTGATGTTGCTGTTGTGCCGGAACATCGGTCGGCTGTGTTGCGTTGCGTTGCTGTGCTGCGTTGTGATGCCGTTGTGTCCCGCTGTGCGTACTGATGATGCTGTCCTCGATGCGATGACTGCAGGGATTATTATTGTGATAAGCGATGTTGCTCAAGTCTGACGAGTGAGGGCGTGGCGTCGGCTTGCTGTGCGTCGGCGGTGGCTTTGAGATCTCGTCGGCTTGTTGATCGTCGGCGGCGACTTGGAGATCACGTCGGCTTGTTTGATAGTCGGCGGCGGCTTGGAGATCACGTCGGCGGTCGGGGTCACCAATGTACGGGAGCAGGTGATATGGCTCGACCGTAACAAAGGATGATCATCCTCCGTTGTGCTCGGGGACCACTGGTCCGACCGTTCATCTTTGGAGGTCGTATATATATAGTCTAATATTGAGACCGCTTCGTTAGCGTGAGTTGGGCTCTTCGTGTTCATCGTGCGCTACTAGTAATGCCATCTATTGGATTATGTGCGGACTGCGAAGACCGCCACACCTCCATGCGTTTCTGAGAAGAAGCGTTTTGACAGACAGACGGACAACGAAGTGATCTTATAAGGGTACCGTTTTTTTCATTTTGAGGTACAGAACCCTTAAAATAACTGTGTTTATTACCTATTCATGGCTCAACAATTTCTAATAGAAAATATAAAAACTGAAATCTAAGCGGAACTAACTAGTTTGTCTATTCACAAATCTCTAGGTTTAACTAAACAACAAACTCTCCCCTTATTCACTATTTTGAACATGATTGCACTGCTTTTGTACACATCCATGGAAAGTACTAATACTAAAATTTTTAAATAATTAATTTTACAATATATCAATAAAATTTACATACAGTAGTTATTATCGAAGTAATGAGGTCACAGTGACGGTAACTAACACCATATACCCATAGACTCATAGAGGTAGCATACGTTTACGTATATTTACTGTTGATTATCACAACCGCCACCAGCTATCTGGACAACTGAACGCCCCAAAGTGTGTTATAATTTGATATGATGTTTTAGTTTTAAAAAGTATTTATGCTGAAATCTTTCCGGCGTAAGAGTGCACTTTGATCTTCACTATCTCACTTATTTTCAAAGATAAAAAAATAATAACAGCACAGGTTTCCTTGTAATATAGAACTCTCAACGTCAATAATTGTGCTAAAGATGTGGACATCCATTTTTGGGCGTCGCGCAATACATTCAACTATTAAATTAATTAATCCAAATGGTTTTTTTTGTTTTTTTTTTATCCACTACAAGTTAGCCCTTGACTGCGATCTCACCTGATGGTTAGTGATGATGCAGTGTAAGATGGTAGCAGGCTAACCTGTTAGTGGCATGGCAGTTATATTAAACCCTAACACCTATTCAGTTTCTACACGGCATCGTACCGGAACGCTGAATCGCTATTTGGCACGTCTTTGCCGAAGCCTCCCACCAGGCCAAACCAGGGAAAATTCAGAAATTAAATTCCCAAATTGACCCTGCTGGGGATCGAACCCAGGACCTTTGCACGTTAAGACAACAGCGCTCAACACTGCGCCGTGGAGGTCGTCGATGTTTTTTATTCACGTGATCTTACAAGTTATTTTTAATCCACCACTAATTTGAAATGCCATCCTTGATCATCCATGATCATCCTTTACAAGTGATTTTTAATCCACCACTAATTTAAAATGCCATTTCTACCAAGAAGAGCCAGCAAGAAACTTGGCAGTTGCTTAACTATTTGTGTTACTTCTTAGTACTCAATGAAAGATAACAGACACATTTTCGGAATTATACTACTAACATATAAATAATTAAGTGTGGATATAATCCACCCAAAAGAGGGTGAAATAGGGATTGGAAGCTTACATGAAAGCTCTGAAAAAAGAAGTTTTTGAAACTAGAGACTATGGGTTGGAAGACTACATAAAAGTTCTATAATTTTGAAGTATAGGCATGAAAATCAGCATTTAGGCTATTAATTTTAATAATAAAAACCTGCATAACCTATTAACCTATAAACACTTAATAATAGTAGATTATTAACCAAGGGGATAAAGCAGTGTCTTCTGTCGCGGGTGACGATTTAAATCGCGAGCGTAACGAAGGACTCGAGGTTTACTCCCGAGCGTAGCGAGGGTGTTAAAAACTTAAATCACGAGCGAAGCGAGGGAGTTAAGACGAGTCCTGAGTGTAGCGAGGAATTTAAGTTCACTCAAGACTAAGACAGCTTTATCACCGAGGAAAATACTCTACTTTTCGTACCATTTGCGAAAAAATTAACACAATAATAATATAAGATAAGCATTTATTAAAAATTAACTTATTTATAAAAATAAATTAAAATAAACTTAACGTTTATGTATTTGAAGAAAACAAAAACGCGGCAAATTCCTAGACTAATATTTTTTTGTCGGAAAAGCAAAGGCATCCAGCTTGACGGCGCGTCGCTAGCGCCCTCTTTTTAAATTACGTGGGAACTAGATTTGACAGTTAGTCAGTCTGGCGGAGCGTCGTGTTGATGGTCAGCGCAGCTATATTGGACGATACATTTTAAAACGTCAACGGCAAGCGCACCACGTTTCCGACGAATCGCTTTTGTTTCGCGTAATCCAGTGAATATTTTATGTTAGAAATAATTAAAAACGTTGTGATTAATGATTATCTAATTAGTGGTACCATAATTTCATTGATTACTTAAGGAATTATTATAAAGAAGATATCGTACAAATTGTATGTGAAGCCTGTCATTTCTTGTACCGTCCTTTGTCGTTAACTACCAGACGCTATGGCTGACGATCCTGATAGAGGCACGGAGTTGCCTTTATCAGAAGTGGGATCCCATGTGTCGCCCACAGAGAAAAATAGTGCCTTCAAAGTGAAGTCAAGGAAACTGCATCAGAAACTGGGTTACGCTTGTGGAACATGATAGAACGTATACAGACCCAAATGCCAGAAGATCTTTTCAGAATATTAAGCGGTATTTCACTAAAGAGACGGTTAGAAGTTTCCTAAACTCAAGAAACTGAGAAGAAAGAAAGCTTTTCTAGTAAATTCTCAGGTAATGTGCGCAAGGATCTCGTTTATCTTACGGGTACTGGAGGTGATAAAATAAAACGTACGTCTCAAATTATAAGTTTGGAAAATTGAAGAAATTACACAAACTTTAAAATTTCACGTAGTACCCGATGCTCGTCTTGTGGATCCAGTTATAATAGGAAGGGATATTTTAGAAAACGGTGTGAGTTTTAAAAATAATAATGATAATTTGATATTCTATTATAAGGAGCAAACTAATGTTTGCGAGTCAAATTTTACTTAACCAGATTTTGTCCAAGTACTTAGATACTAATTTGGTAGGTAACTAGTGATAAAGAGGCCCTTATTAAATTTTTGAATCGATACGCTGACTCCTTTATGGGAGCCGTTCCTCATAAGCGTGTGAAAACCGGAGAGTTAGAAATCGAGTTGGTTGACCGAAACAAAATTGTACTGAGGCGTCCTTAAAGGTTATAGCACCAATAGAAAAACAAATTGTTAGGTAGAAGGTTCCAGAACTCATTGACGTGCATGTTATTCGAGAAAGCTCATCACCATTTTCAAGCCCCATCTTCCTGTTTTAAAACAAATAACACTGAGAATGTGTGCGTGGATTATTGAGAGCTCAAATCCAATACACGACTCGAGCAACCCCCTGCGTCGTATTGAGGAACAAATTAATCAACTTAGTGGTGCATATCATTTTACATCATTGGATATGGCGTCAGGCTTTCACCAAATTCCAATTCACTAAGGCTCAGTGGCAGAGACGGCATTTAATATCACATCCGAGGGTCAATTTGGATATCTTGCAATGCCTGTTGGGTAGAACAATCATACAATGCACATTCGGCTTATCAGCGGTCCATCACTAAGGCTGTACATGAGCCGAAGGATAAGCCCCTCATTTATATGGATGATGTTTTGTGTTACTCATATGACATACCTGAAGGTTTTAAACGTTTCGATGAAGTCTTAAATGCTCTCTCTGCTGCTGGGTTCTCGTTCTACTTTAAAAATGTAGGTTTATGAAAAAGAAAATAGATTTCTTAGATAGAGATAGGTGAGACCTAATTATCGCAAAACTTATTGACTCTCCCTAGCCCAAATCAGCGACACAGGCCCATAAATTTTTAGCTCTTGCGTCTTATTTTCGTAGATTTATCCCAGGATTTACTAATAGAGTCCGTTTTATCTTTTAACAATACTAAAAGGTCCCATAAAACGAAATGATAAATATGAAAAAGATCCGTACTAGCGTCATAGCGTCTTACATCCGAACCAGTTCTGATGATTTTCGACACAGACTTGCCCGTTGAGTTGCATTGCGATGCCAAATCTGGGCGGTGAGGGGTAATCTTAATATCATCATCGGGTGCCATCTTCAAATTGAAATTTGGCGGTCAACTGGTGAAATGTCTTGCGATTTTGAGCAATCTTCTTTATTTCTGTGTAATTATGACGGGTCCACTCCTTTACGTCATCCATCCACTTCCTCCTCTGTCTTCCAGGTGCTCTCTTCCCAGGACTCTAGCCTAGGATCAACCTTGAGAATGCGTACTGGGATCCTCTTTGAAGGCGCCCTTTTTCTGCACGACGGATGTCATTAGAGCTCGGTTACAATGCGCTCGTTTAACTACCTCAGCTTTTGAGACGAACTGGTTCCATGATATCTTTAGCATCTTCTCAGCGCCCACATCTCAAATGCTTGTAACCGTTGACAGCTTTCTTTCTTTAAAACCCACGTTTAGCAGCCATACAAAAGAGTGGACCAGGCATAACACTTGATTACGCTATACCTTTTGGGGTCGCACAATACTTTCGACATTTTATAAAAAGTGGCCTTTGCTTGTCAAATTCTACATTTAATTTCTTCCATAGCATCTAGATCCGTTGTAAAGAATCGCTTTAAATACTTTAATTTATCTACAACTGCGACATCACCACCGCGAAGCTTTATTTTGGGAGGTGGCATCTGGGTTTTATCTATAACCATTGCTTTGGTATTCATGTTAATGTTTAGCCCCGTCGCGTCTTCAGCAGCTGCCACATCTTCCAATAGTCTCTTTAGCCCACTTTCCGTGTGATCCTAATACAAAAGAAGAAAGATCTTCCACATATCATGGAATACTTTAGTCGACGTACGACAGAAGTTGAATCCCGCTACCGCTCATACGAACTGGAAAAGCTGGCAGTCGTACGAGCGGTACAACACATCCGACACTATTTATATGGCTGAAGTTTCAGGGTTTTCACGGACTGTAACTCTTTAAAGGCATCTAAATCAAAAACTCCCCACGTGTCCATCGCTGGTGGGCGTTTTTACAAGGCTATGATATTGATATCGTATAGCGAGAAGGCCGTGGTGTGGAACACGCACGATTCCTCCTCCTTGAAATTCCTTGCCTGATCCTAGTAGTTCAGCTTCCTCATCGCGAACTTCTTTACGATGCTGAGATTCGAGACTTAATTAACAAGTTCAATAATAACGAATTTCCCGATACAGTTGGTCAAACATTTGACGTTAGTGACAGCATTCTTTATAGGGAGGTCGTAACAAACAAGATCATGCCATGGCTACCAGCGATCCCTCGTTCCTTAATTTAAACTTATTAATCATGTTCATGACGATTAGGATACATCTAGGGTAGGGTAGAAAACTTTGTACGAACTGTACGAATAGTACTGGTTTCCTCAGATGTTCAAGTGCGTTAAAAAGTTTATTTATTCGAGCATTGTCGGTAGCCGTGACGGCGTCGGCAAACGTAGAACTTAACGAAGATCCCCTCGACAGACTAAGTCCCTTTCATTCGTTAATCGCGAACTCCGATACCGTTACACCAGATTCGGACACACTTACGATAGGGTCAGATACTCTTAGTGTCACCTCGGATCATGAAATCATTGGGCATCAAGTCGAAATTCACGTAGAGCGAGACCGTCCATAATTGATAGGTATATGTAAAGGCTGCGTATTATCAGTTACTTAAGATTACTTATATCAAGATTGGAAGGAGTCATTGGGTATTGGGTGAGTCATATGAAGGCGATCGAAAGGACAGTGTCGTACCGGGCCATGCAGCTGTAAGCGGCTGGTTGAAAGGACACACTCGTCTAGTCCGATTTGGAGTATTTGCTGGTCGAAAGGACAGTGTCGTACCGGGCCATGCAGCTGTAAGCGGCTGGTTGAAAGGACACACTCGTCTAGTCCGATTTGGAGTATTTGCTGGTCGAAAGGACAGTGTCGTACCGGGCCATGCAGCTGTAAGCGACTGGTTGAAAGGACACACTCGTCCGGTCCAGGCTAATACAATATGCTGCAGTTGATCTAAGTGAGACGGTATCGTCCGGGCCAGACCCTTTGGGTTGGTTGTGAGGACATGCTGATCGAGTTTAGAGTGCGTTGCTGACGGTATCGTCCGGGCCAGACCATTTGGGTTGGTTGTGAGGACATACTGGTCGAGTCTAGAGTGCATTGCTTGTTTGAGAATGGAAATATAGTGTCGTCCGGTCCATGCGTGGTCGAAAGGACACACTGTTTCCATTGTTCAGAGATAGTGGTTATGTGACTATAATTTCGGTTAGATTAAGAAAGGTGTTCAATGATAAATACAGACAGTTAGTCAGGTTGGACGAGCGGGTTGCTCAACGAATGCTAATACGAAGATATTTGATGCTTGTGTAATTGTTACAGGACTACAACCTGAGGCGCCCGAGGACGGCCGCAGGTCAGTCCGGCCGTGACGGCGCGTCGCTAGCGCCCTCTTTTTAAATTACGTGGGAACTAGATTTGACAGTTAGTCAGTCTGGCGGAGCGTCGTGTCGATGGTCAGCGCAGCTATATTGGACGATACATTTTAAAACGTCAACGGCAAGCGCACCACGTTTCCGACGAATCGCTTTTGTTTCGCGTAATCCAGTGAATATTTTATGTTAGAAATAATTAAAAACGTTGTGATTAATGATTATCTAATTAGTGGTACCATAATTTCATTGATTACTTAAGGAATTATTATAAAGAAGATATCGTACAAATTGTATGTGAAGCCTGTCATTTCTTGTACCGTCCTTTGTCGTTAACTACCAGACGCTATGGCTGACGATCCTGATAGAGGCACGGAGTTGCCTTTAAGCTCATACGGCCTCGTCGGTTTTTGTAATTTTATTTAATAATCTTAACTGCATAATAAATGCGTATTCCTTTTTCAAAAAGATGTTTAATGCTTTATATACAAACTCAATGGTGTAAACACAGATGTAGTTCAGTATAAATTTCGGTAAGTATTCCAAATTTAAATCACACTCTCCCCCTAGAGGTGAATGAAATTCAGTACAATTTTCTTTCCCTGTTTTTAACAGATTAAAAATGACTATTGTTATGTTCGCTTTTTGTGGCATAGAATGTCACTTTTTTGAGCAAGTGGTACGAAAACACTTTTCTACTTGTGATGTAATTGATAGTGACGAAAAAGTTTTTTTTTTTTCTACTACTATTACTACTAGTATTATTTACTATTTACTATTAGTATTCTTTCATCATCATCAACTCCTGACTTTCTTCCATTTAGTTTCGAGTCATTCTCCGAGTGTGATGTTAAGAAGAACGTATTGTCTATCTCATTGAATGCTATCGGTACTGACAGCGTTAGCCGTAATATGATTGTTCCTATCCTTGACGTTGTCTCTCCTATCCTTACCCACATTTTAAATTGTTCTATTAGCACCAGCGAATTTCCTGAAGCATGGAAGAATGCACAAATTATTCCTCTTCCCAAAAAACTAAAACCATCATCTGTAAATTATTTTCGTCCCATTTCTATTTTACCATTTCTCTCAAAAGTTCTTGAGAAGTTAGTCTATCAGCAGCTTAGTCTATTCCTTAATAAGCACTGTCTTCTCAGTCCTTTGCAATCTGGATTTCGTCCTGGTCATAGTACGGTTACAGCGCTAGTCAAGGTTACCGATGACATTTGTTGGGCAATGAACAATAAACAGCTCACAATTTTAACGTTGCTTGATTTTAGCAATGCATTTAATACTGTGGATAACGATATTTTGCTGAGTATGTTGCGTTCTTCTTTTAACATGGCCCCGTCGGTGATTGATTGGTTTCGGAGTTACCTCAATGTCTGTCGTCAGCGCATTCGAATCGACGAGACCTTTTCGTCGTGGTGTGATGTGACGGCCGGGGTACCTCAGGGTGGCGTGTCTCCTTTATTATTTGCTATTTTCATTAATTCTATCACTCCATATATCTCTTCTCTCCAAATTTATCGGTCTGCACCTCTGGAGGATCTTCGTTCAGCCATTTCCGCCATTAATAGTGACCTTGCTGCCATTTCTGGGTGGAGTAAACAATATGGGCTTTGCATGAATCCTGCCAAATGCCAGGCAATTATTATTGGCAGTCCAGGGTTCATTTCCAGAGTTGATTTGCAAGGCCTCCCACCGATTGTGTTTAATGGTGTTTCTATACCTTACTGCGCCTCTGTTAAAGATCTCGGTATACATTCTGAACTATCCTGGTCTGTACAGGTTAAGGAAATTAGCAGAAAAACATTTGCTGTTATGAGCTCGCTGCGCCGATTGCGCAATGTTTTGCCAATTCCAACCAAAGTTATGTTAGCACAATCTCTCCTCTCTATTCTCGATTATGGTGATGCAAGCTTTCTTAATTTGACCCAGGACCAACTTAACAAACTTGAGCGACTTCAAAATCTTGCTATTCGGTTCATATTTGGCTTATGCAAATATGACCACGTATCTGAATTTCGCCAAAAGCTCAAGTGGCTCCCTATTCGCCGTCGCCGGGATATGCATGTTCTCTCTATTCTGTACTGTGTTTTATTTCACCTAAAAACTCCTTATCTTAAAGAGAAGTTTCAATTTATTGGGGTGCAGTCAGACATGAGAACTTGTCGAACGCTTACTCTGAAAATGCCTTCACATAAAACCAAATTTTTTGGAAATTCATTCAATTGAACTGTGGAATGCATTCCCACTGAATATAAGACAGTCGAAATCGCTGGGCGTGTTCAAAAATGCTCTTAGGACGTATTACCTTGCCAATTGAAGACGACTTTTTAGTTTATATTTAACTAGCTGATGCCCGCGACTTCGTCCGCGTGGTTTAAGTTTTTTGTTATTCCCGCGGGAACTCCTTAATTTTCCGGGATAAAAAATCGGGATAGCCTATGTCACTCTCCAGGTCCTCAACTATACCCATGCCAAAAATCACGTCAATCCGTTGCTCCGTTGCAGCGTGATTGAAGGACAAACCAACAAACCAACAAACAAAGTGACTTTCGCATTTATAATATTAGTATGAATTTTATTGTAAGTATATGTATGTAATTGTATATTTAATTGAGTTCATATTATGTTATGTATATGCATTATAATATATGTTAGTTTATAATATACAAGCTGATGCCCGCGACTTCGTCCGCGTGGTTTAAGTTTTTTGATATTCCCGCGGGAACTCCTTAATTTTCCGGGATAAAAAGTAGCCTGTGTCACTCTCCAGGTCCTCAACTATACCCATGCCAAAAATCACGTCAATCCGTTGCTCCGTTGCGGCGTGATTGAAGGACATACCAACAAACCAACAAACAAAGTGACTTTCGCATTTATAATATTAGTATGATATTTATGCATTGTATGTATTAAGATATTTGTGTATTGTTGTCTATGTATTGTTATTTTTTTTTTGTATGTAGTAGTATAATTTTGCGCCACCTGCAGTCTTGTTTCCTGTGTTCTCCTAATAATTGTTAATTAGCAATAAGTCCGCACTTTGTACTTCTTTGTTTTATTTTATGTTTTCTTTAATTTACTTTTGTTATGTGTGGTACAAATAAAGAGTTTAATAATAATAATAACCTATAGCCTCTGTAGATAGGCTTTGTGCAGCAGGAAAATTTCATATCTCATAGGAAATCAAAAAATGTACACAGACGAAGTTGCAGGCGACCTCTTGTATTATATATTACCTAATTAGGCTAAAGCCTCAAACATAAAAGATTGTACCTAATGTATATTTAACAATATAATATTATCTGTTCATATTATCAGCTGGGAAACTTCAACTCAAGAAAATTAAGCTGGATAAATAATTAAACTTGTTCCTATCCAAGTGATTTAAAACATCATAATTATGTAATTATGGCCCACTTGCACAAGGCTGTTAAATGTGTTACAGTTAAATTTTCTATACCTGTCAAAACCTGTACCTGTTTGTGCAAGATCATCTAATGAGTTTCATAAAATTTCTGTCTACTAAATAGTAAATCCAACAGTAGGTAATTGGCATGTTTGGATTTTATTTTAGTGAAAAAAGAAAGAATTTTAATTTGAAAGTAACAAATAAGTAAGTTTTAATAACATCAGTTTGTTTTTGTGCCACAATGAAAATAAATGCAACACTATTAATTACTAGCTTATACCCGCGACTTCGTCCGCGTGGATTGAGGAGTTTTAGTTCCCACGGGAACTCTTTAATTTTTCAGGATAAAAAGTACCCTATTATTTAATCCGGACTTCTAACTTTACGTCTGCAAAATTTCAAAGCAATCGGTTCAGTAGTCCGGCGTGAAAGCGGAACAAACATACAAACAAACTCACTTTCCCATTTATAATATTAGTAAGGATTATGACACAGTAAATATATATTATTATCACCTACAAGATGATGCCTGTGATTTTATAAAATCCTTCGATTTTACAGGATAAGAATGCGATTTTGGATCAAACATATACAGATATATAAAGAACAGGTACAACATACCAACACAATTCACATCACGTAGCTATAATGTTAGTAAAGTAGTATGGATACATAGGCATAGACCTAAGGAATTAATCTAATTTTTCCTTATAATATTTTGAATAATTACTTATTATGTGAGAAAAATTTAATGGGATATTAAACAAAGTTATGATGACTAAGATTATAATTTTAAAGAGGATAACTACTAATACCTTGTACCTACTAAAAATTATGGCTAAAACTAAAAACCACTAAGTATGCAGGTATAGTGGTATTTTAGCCACATTACTTTACTTAGTTACATTTTAGCGGTAGGTGGGTATCTGTTGTTATTTTTACTGAAATAGAAAAATGTCTTAAAAAGGTTTACATTAATTCTTGTTCTGTTCACTGACCAGTATTAGTATAGACCGTCAAACTTATCTGACCCATAATAATAATCATCATAAGATGCAGGTTTATAAGCATGTATTATTGTAATTTGATTATGTAGGTACATTACTGTACAAGTTTACAACTTTTGATACCCATGATAAGCCTCAATATTTTTTGCCATCATGATAAACACTCAAAAGACTGCAAATAATTGTGCCTATTGTAATAGCTAAAAATTATACACAAGGGATAATAATTTTGGGATGCTCACTGGTTCATTTTTAACAGCTGACAGGTTTGGCGACACGGTGCCCGAATCGGCCTCTGTTTCCCCTTTTGATGACATCACATTAGATCGCGGCCTTTCTGATCATCACTCTCCCGCCTCGCCACTCTAAAATGTAAACACACGAAACATGACAATTTCAATAAACACAAACTTTACCACTAATTGAATAAGTTTTAGAAACTAGAAATCAACATTACAAGTTATTCTAAAAAAGAATGGCGAGGTGACCCATTTACGAAAACATACAAATTATCGACTCACGATAGACTATTTATAAACTTTATCTATTGCATCCTCTGCGCAACCCGTAGTGGTTAAAATGAACACCAACATAGTTCTTTAATCTTAAATGGCAAAAACTTCACACTCACTTGATTGCCCGTCTTGATACGTCGACAGCCAGAACAGCGGTATTTTAGGGAGAGATCGCTATGTGGCCTAATTCGATGCTTGAACTCTATGCACAAAATACGTGTTACACGAATAACTGTAAATGCACAAATAAGTGGGTTCCCACCATTAACATACGATAATTGGACATTTAATATTGATTATAACACTTTTTTTAACCTAGTAAGTTCCTGAATTCTAAAATGATATCACTAACATTTTTATCAATCCAATGAATTTGCCCATTCTGTTTCACTACAGTCGACTCCAGAGACCAGAATATGTCGACTCCACAGAGTACTTTTGGTCGACTCGTTCATCTACGATTTGATTCGATTCAAATATTTTTTTTATTCAAAGTTTTTCAACTTATTTTGAAACGTAGCAACACTCAAGTGCTAATTTCCCCTTTGTACAGAGATAAGTTAACCAGCCTTTGTATATTAATAGTCTGATCCGTATAAAACCACGACCTTCACCGAGCTGTTTAATGGATGAAATTATACTTTTTTTTTGGAATAGATAAAATATACACCTAAAATAGGTTGCCTATCAAAATCCGGTCCAGGCTATTTTTAAATTAATAAACTTTTTTTGTCAAGTTTATTGTAGCCAATGATATACCATGGCGTTTGTTATAAAATTACCTATATTTTGATATATAACTCAAGCGGTTCCGACGATAGGTTACGGACTATGGTGGTTGTATGGTAACAATAAAACATACTTAGTCCATAAGTAACTTAACAGATCGGAACCGCTTGAGTTATATATCAAAATATAGGTAATTCATTTGTTAAATCACATTCACATTCACAGGTTAAATCATTATTATTGAACTACCTACGTTCATACCCACGTATGGTAATAATCGTAGTATTTCATTTGATCACCTTTGCTATTAGTGATTTCCATAATTGTGACAATAGTAAGGCTTTGCAAGCCAGTGATGGATTAACTATTAGAAGCATTAATTACAATTACAACCTACGTCTTATAGTGGCGTAAAGTTTCTATGAGTTGTATTTGTAGGTAGTCTATTTATTTAGTGATTGCAAATGCCAGTGATATACTAGGCAACTATTAAAATCAGTGATTAAAGCCATTCATTCAATCAGGGCTACCGCGTTTAAATTCGCCGCTAGGGGCGCTAGTGTAGTGTGAGGTCCCCGAAATGTCAAATATCACTTGGCTTTTATCGGGGGTCTAATTAATTCATGTTATGAATATTTAGCAATATCCGATTAATTATGGAAGATGTAAGATACGTGCCAATGAATGCCAGTGCTCTGTGCTTTGAAAGCGTAGCTAAGAAAAATAGGTGCAAAATTAAGCGGATTCTTTCGAACAGCTAATTCATAGGTTAGTATTTCCCTGGTTCCTGTATGTTTACTATTTAAAAAAGAGTTATTTTTTCAGAAATATGCTTGTTTACCGAATATACAGCTATACTTCAGGACCTTACTCGCAAGTGGCGCCAACTAGTGAGCATAAAAACGGTAGCCCTCATTAGTAACCTTCAGTTGCAATCTGTGACGTATCTGCATTTGCGGTGGTCATATTGTCAAGATCCGCGATGGACGTTATTCTAGTTCTGCTTTTCGATAATTAACTTCAGTGCCTCATTTGGATGGCACCTGCTTTTCATATCAGTTCTAGTACTGTGATAGTGACAGCAGAGACGGTGACCTACTAAAGGTCAGCGGTTCTGCTGATTTAAAAAGAAAAGTGATTAGTACTATCTACTTTTTACCCGACTGCGGAACGCACAGGGTTATGTGTTCATCAGTCTATATATGTATTTTTGTTCCTTGCAGGACAGCTACAGCCTAAACGCGTGGACCGATTTTGATGATTCTTGCACCAGTTTGTGCCGAGTATATCAGTAGAGTATCACTGTGGAAGCCGAATTTGAGAAAAAACAAAATGGCGTCCTCTAGAAACCATAATGTAACAAATTAAAAAATTAAAGTTGATAGACTATGGCAAGTGGGGTATCGATGAATAGGTCTTGCAAAATCATAGTTAGGTTCCCCTGATCATTTTCTCATTTTATCGATCATTTAGGATTTACGAGGTTTCAAAGGTCCATTTTTGTGTATTCCTTTGTGTCGCACTACAGACAAAACGGCTGAACCGATTTTGATAATACTTGCACCACTAGATTTATCTTAATCTTGTGAGTGTCACTACGGAAGCCGAATTTGAGAAAAAACAAAATGGCGGCCTCTAGAAGCCATAATGTAACAAATTAAAAAATTAAAGTCGATAGACTATGCCAAGTGGGGTATCGATGAATAGGTCTTGCAAAATCATAGTTAGGTTTCCTTGACCATTTTCTCATTTTAACGATTATTTAGGATTTACGAGGTTTCAAAGGTCCATTTTGTGTATTCCTTTGTGTCGCACTACAGACAAAACGGCTGAACCGATTTTGATAATACTTGCACCACTAGATTTATCTTAATCTTGTGAGTGTCACTACGGAGGCCGAATTTGAGAAAAACAAAATGGCGTCCACTAGAAGCCAATTAATAAATAAAAGTCGATAGGCTCTTAGCCTATCAATAGTCGATAGGCTCTATAGCAAGTGGGGTATCGTTAGATAGGTCTTTTAAAATCACACCTAGGTTCCTCAAACCATTTTTCCGTTTAAATGATAATTTAGGATTTACGAGGTTTCAAAGGAAATGTTTAAAGTTCCTACTCATATCATCTATGTCTATCAAACTAGGTGGATTATCTCAAAAACCACTCAACCGATTTTAAATATTATATTACTTATAGAAAGCTACATTATTAACAAGTAAAATAGGCTATATTTGATTTCCAAAAAAATTAGAGATCTTTACAAAAATTGCAATAATGTGAGTTAAGTCGGAAAAAACGATCTCATCTGAGAGCTTACGTGGCGTGCGCTGCCTAAATCGATAAAGTTACACGACAACAATGTATGGTGGAAACGTTCCTCTCAAAAAGTTCTAAAAAAAAGTCCGCGATAGCATATAACTATCTTTTAAGGTTTACTCACAATAACCATTTTTATGATTTTCAAATTTGGTCACTGCTATACTTGCGAAGATATTTTACCAACACAGTTTTAATCGTTAATTACTTATCACAATAAATATCTTACTCATCTCAAGTATTTAATTTAGACAAAAATTGTCCTTTACACCATTCAATTTAGATGAATATCTTATGAGATATAGAAATACAGTAACCTCATCAGAAAATGACGCGGACCACAGCGGTGAGCGGATAGGTAAAGGGTGAAGGTGGGGCGTACTCTCACAATATAATAAATATTACAGTAGTAAAGTAACATATCATTGTATACCTAAGCTTAATGTGACGAAATAACAAGTCTCAAAAACTTGATGATTTTTCAATCGAATTCAATCGATCAATCAATAAATTCATCAATGCCACATGCAGCGCATATTCGACTATAAACTAAATACTAAATAAATAAATACGTCCACTACGTACTATATACGTACAATTTGTGTTTTTGAAAATACTTAAAAATACCTACTTTTTTGCATTGTCTACGGGCATTTTCGTAAGTGGCCGACGTTCATTGCCGAGGTCTCGTGACGTCGATGCGATAGGACTCTCGAAAATTAATAAGCACATTTTAGGAAAAATAGCAGATTTACGAACTTTACCAAATTAATATTAGCATTATAACATATGCAAATTTGATGATGGTTATGGTGATCACCGCTCGTCATTACGAATAAATTAATCCGATGCTCATTACTACTTCTCATACAAAATACTTATTAGTACCTTTGGTGCTACCACAGAATAGGTAATAGGTGCTACTTCGGACAGATAAAACGTCGCCTGTTTCCGATAAATACTTAACAAAAAAAATTGAAATAAAAAAGTTATTTATAAAAAACAAAAAACCCGACTGCTTGGATACCAAAAAGTATAAAACAAGACATGACTTGAAGTATTTCATTATTATCAATTTAAATCGTATAATATTAAGAAAATTTATCAAGGCGCAGTCGCACGTCCTAAAGCTAAACTTAACGTGCGACTTCGCCTTGATAAATTTTATTAATATTATACGATTTAAATTGATAATAATGAAATACTTCAATTCATGTCTTGTTTTATACTTTTTGGTATCCAAGCAGTCGGGTTTTTTGTTTTTTATAAATAACTTTTTTATTTCAAGCATCTCCTGATTATCTAAGATCTCCTGCCTGCTTCCTTCCTGCTCCTGTCTCCATAATTTCGTAGACAGAGAAAGATGCTTTTATTCTACTCTATGCCATAATTTAAATATTGGAAGAAGTAGGTATATTCTCTAAGGCTGTTTGGTTTCCGGCCATGGACCTAATATATTAGGTCCATGTTTCCGGCTCGTCATAGAGTAAGTCGGCTACAAAGAGTAAGAATAAAGCACGTAAAGCAGCACGTAAAGCGTAATTTAAAAGCCATAGAACAATTAAATCTCTAGAATCAATGCCAGCGTGTAACCGAAAGGGATAGGTTATAATAGGCAAAACGCTGCAAAGCACCAAACACATTAGGTGCTTTACGAACAAAACCGTGACACGCAGAAAAGGATAAAAGAAAACATATTTTTTTCTCATTCTATCTTGTTTAAAATCCCAACACTGCATCTCTTTCATGTGGGAGTGAAAAGGAGATATGGCGTCGTCCTTTGATTAGGTATATACAGAAGGATATGCCCTAACATCACAGAGGTAGTATAGCCTATAGAGTGCGTGCTTGTAAGCAAGAACAGTAGGCACCGGTAGGAACATAGCATCGTTCCGTCAGCAAGCTCTTAGTCAAAGGAACGCTAGCGCTGAGAGCGCCCATCGCGAACTCGGGACCGAAATTCCGTTTTTAAACTGGAAAAAATGGTTAAATGTGGCATAGAAACATGCAAACATGATACTCGTTATCATAATAAAAATAATTCCAACATCACATTTCACCGGTTAGTCATATTTTTTAAACTTTCATGTAAAATAGAAATACGTGTCGCGGGGGTGATACAGACGTAGGACGCAAGGTAACATAATACCGCCCGCACCGCCCCGCAACCCCGCTACGATAGCCGACTGTTCACCGAATCGAATAGTGATGTGATACATTCGACTCGGGCGCCGGCACAGATATCGCTGTTCCCTGGGATCACAAGAGAGAAAATTGTTAACAAAATTTAAAAAAAGTTAGCGCCATAGGTTTTGAAATTTGTTATTGCTGATCCGATTTCGTTCAAATTACGATTCAATTTCGATTTAGGGTTCCATGAGATCATAAATTTTAAAAGTCAGCGCCAGATTGAAATTCTTTGTTAGTTGGGAATTTTTTTTTCAAAATCGATATATTTTGGGTTTCCCTGAGATCACAAAAGAGGAAAATGTACAAAGACAGCGCCATATTCAATTTTTTTGTTATTAGGCCGATTTCATTCAAAATCGATATTTGGGGTTCCCTGATATCTTAAAAGAGGTAACTGTTACCAAAATTAAAAAAGGCCAGTGCCATATTGAAATTCTTTGTTATTGGGCCGATTTAGTTCAAAATCGATATATGGGGTTCCCTGAGATCACAAAATAGGTATCTGTTACCAAAATTAAAAAAGGCCAGCGCCATATTGAAATTTTTTGTTATTGGGCCGATTTCGTTCAAAATCGATATTTAGGGTTCCCTGAGATCACAAAAGAGGTATCTGTTACCAAAATTAAAAAAGGCCAGCGCCATATTGAATTTTTTTGTTATTGGGCCGATTTCATTCAAAATCGATATTTAGGGTTCCCTGAGATCACAAAAGAGGTATCTGTTATCAAAATTGAAAAAGGCCAGCGCCATATTTAAATTCTTTGTTATTGGGCCGATTTCGTTCAAAATCGATATTTAGGGTTCCCTGAGATTACAAAAGAGGTATCTGTTATCAAAATTGAAAAAGGCCAGCGCCATATTTAAATTCTTTGTTATTGGGCCGATTTCGTTCAAAATCGATATATAGAGTTCCCTGAGATCACAAAAGAGGTATCTATTACCAAAATTAAAAAAGGCCAGCCGTATTGAAATTTTTTTTTGTTACTCAAATTATGATCAGAAACTAAAGATACATATTATAGTTGTAATTTTATTGAGTGTTATCTGTTGATTAGATGCGTAAGACTGGTTATTAATTTCAAACAATTTAATTTTTTGAAATATAATTATGGACAGAAACTAAAGATAAATATTAACGTACGTTATGAAAGAATTTATTTTCGATATTTTTATAGTAAAAGAATCAAAGAATCAAACTTATACTTTTATTTTATAATTGCACATTAAAACACAGGTTTGCACCTTTTCTTACATATTTTATGCATTCGATATACATCGGATATACATCAATCCATACTAATAATATTATAAATGCGAATGTGTGTCTGTCTGTCAGTTACGCCCAACTACTTAAGCGATTTTGATTAAATTTGATACCGAGACAGGTTATATACCGGGGAAGGACATAGGCTACTTTTTATCCCGGAAAAATGAAGAGTTCCCGCGGGAATAAAAAATCAATCCACGCGAACGAAGTCGCGGGCTTCAGACGAACGGACAGACAGAAAGACACACTTTCGCATTTATAATATTAGTATGGATATACGATCGATCATTAAAAAACATATCGGCTTAATCCGCGTGGAATAAGTTTTTTTTAATTCCCACGGAACCGCTTTAATTTTCCGGGATAAATATCACTCTCCACGTCCTCAACTATACCCATGTAAATAATCACGTCTTGAGGCGTGCTCTATTGAGGCGTGATTGAACAGACCAACAAACAAACACACTTTCACAATATTAGTATGATAGGGTACAAACAAACACAAACAATAGGTACCGTACCGTTCAGATGTATTTTATCGACTTCGCACTTGCAGCGCACTATTGCCCATCCCTATTTTTTACATATCTATAAATATTAGTAGCTATAGTTCACTTGCCTACGCCGCGCACAAGGAGTGCAGTGCGATAGTAGTACTCTTTACCTTATACTACCTCTATGCCTAACATATTTAAATTGAAGCTTCCTATAACCTTAAAATGGCGCATGGGCGGAGCTTAATGCGGGCATTAGGGCTGAATTATCGATACCTTTGATTATGTCGATACTTAAGTATATACTCGATATAAAATTAACAAAATATAATTAATAAATACCGAATTAAACATAATTTTTGAAATACACTAGTATTCGTATTTTATAATGAACAAGCTGATGCCCGCGACCCCGTCCGCGTGAATTGAGGTTTTTTGTAAGAAAAAATTTTGTAAAAAAAAAAAATTTTTTACTCATCGTTTCGTATAGAAGACAAAAATTCATTCGAGGAAAAATACGGAGAGAGCTGATGATTGAGGATTTCGAAGACGGATGAAGAGCACAGCCAGGGTATTCAAGATAGGTGGGCTGTGCTCGACCAAATGTAACTCGAAACTTCATCCAATTGACAGTGTGCTGAAAAAAAATTCAAAATGGCGGATTTAAGATGGCCGCCATACAAATTTCGTCGGTGTCTATCTCGGAGAGTATAAAAGATGGAAGAGTGGTTTCGTAGCAAAAGATGATCAGGACATGAAGGTCTACTTGATGAACAGGAAAAAATTCAAGATGGCGGAATTTATTTTTCCATAGAAAATGTATGGCGAATATTGAAGAGGCTTACAAGTGTAGAACTATGCAAGACTTTGATGCGGTTTTTTTACAAGATTTGTTCTGTATGGATGAATTGTCGGTTTGCTGTTAGGAAAGCCAAGATGGCGAAGTTCAATGGCACCCAAAGGTACCCGATCGTCAGTGGTATGATATTGATATTAATCAACTAAGGAAGGTTTCTCTGTGTTTTTACTTCAACAGCCTCTTACACTGTATGCATGTCTGGAAAGTTTATTTACATTAAAAGGCCCTTTTAGATATTTAAGGGGTCTCTGTTTTATGTTTTCTTATGAGAATTGTTTTACGTCTGTCGGATGCGTGGCACTCTGGCGCTTCCACTGTGCTCGCTAGCATAGCAGTGTGTTGTTTACTTCAGAACACGTAGGCAGTAAACACTAGGATAGAAGGAGAGCAAGTACGTAGACAGTGGGCCGCGCGGTCTACGCGGGCGGGTGCGGTTCCATTTCAAAATTTGTTTTTAAAGAAGAACTCTCCATAATTTTTCGGAGAAAAAATATATGGAGGTGCTTATTTCAGAAAGTACCTATACTAAATGGAAGAGTGGAGTGAAAGTACCTATACTAAATCGTTAAGGGATCAACGCACAGCCTAAACCGCTGGGGTTAGCAACTTGAAATTTTGACAGTAGGTTCCTTTTGTGACGTAGGCGCTCAATAAGGAAAGATTTTTCAAAATTACATTCCTACGGGGGTAAAATAGGGGGTGAAATTTTGTATGAAACTCCGGGTTGGCACTGAGAATTTCTTAATTGAAAAACCCAATACCTAACTTTTATGCCCGACCGGGAATCGAACCCAGGACCTCATGATCCGCAGTCGACTATGCTAACCACTAGACCAACGAGGCAGTCAAAAATAGTAATTAGTTAAAATGATACATAATAACTGCAATGAAGGGACCAAAAACCACTTGAATAGACACTGTAATTTTCGAATACGAGACACCATCCCGGTCTTAATCACAAGGTTATCATCGCTACAGCCTAAAATGAGTTTGGCAATATTATAAGTAGAAGCTGACTGTTCAATTTCATCTCTCTACCCCTCTGAGTGAGAAACAGTAAGAGTGATATGAAATTTTAATTTTATCGATACTCAATTTATTTGTAAACAATACAATCCCCACACTATATAAACACTCAAACAAAAACTAATGAAATAATCCAAATTTTCAGGGATAGCGCAAAAATTGACGTGTTTTGGATTCAGTAAAGAAGAAACTAAGCTATAATTAGTTGAAATAACTTAAAATACTCGCCACAAAAAGAAAAATAAAAACAACTATGTTACTCACTTACGAAATGAAATTCCTGGGCGTTTTACAATACTATTATTAAGACACCCCACAACTGAGCACTTCACCATTGTTGATTACACAAAACTGCACAAAACTAAGCAAAAACACACAAAAATATTATGATAATATTCACAAAACTGGTAATTAGCCACAACCAAAACACCGGAAGCAATACAGACGCCATATAAAGGTCATATAAAAATTGGCTTCAATAGCAAAATTTGATGACGTCATATGACAATTGCCTGACACGTTCACTCAATAACATAGTACACCTGTCTCATTCTAAAAACGTAGCTTTCAATAAGTAAGACTAGTCAAAACATAGAAGTACATGTTTTATTAACAAAATGCATCGTATAACTATAATTGAGTAAAATGTAACACATCCATCTCTATATACCTAACAAAGGCGTCGTCTATATATCTCTCTCAGTCTACGATAAAAGCAGTCTTTCTCAGTCTACGGTCGGCTAGTACCACAGACAGCTAGTACCTAGTACATAGTAGTACATATCCACAGATTTATAAAGGGAAGTACATATCACAGATTTATAAAGGGACATAGAGTAAGAATAAAGCTTTGATTACCATATACCACAAGTGAGCGAAATGTGTTAAACGCTAATGCCAAAGAGTGACAGAGCGCGAAAATCTCTTTTCTTGTCCTGCTCAGCGTATTACTTTTTTTTGTTGGACCTATAAGCTAATGCAGGTCAAACAATCCTGTGTCGTTTTTGTTTATCGCCCATATTCGTACGAAATCGTAATTGGACAAAGTGGTAACTGTGCTCGTAGCTTACGAAAAAAGTGGTTTTACTTATAGACAACTAGCTTTTGCCCGCGGCTCCGCCCGCGTGAAATTCGGTTTTCCGTTCCCGTTCCCGCTCTTGAAATTTTCTTTGCTATAAACCTCACGGAGCCCGAGACCTTTCCAACGAATGCAAAACCGTGGAAATCGGTTCGTGCGTTCTGGAGTTATAGCGTCAGGAAGGAAAATCCGACTTATTTTTATATTATAGATTATGTATTGCTGTGGGTTAGGCTGCATAGCCGAACTGAACGTAAATACGAAAACATAACCTAATACGTAAGTTTACAATTTTGACCTTAGTTTGACCAGATTGTTAAAGATAAAAACAGGTTATATTTGTAAAACTTGCATGAATGCTACAAAGTATAGAAATAACTAAAAATAAATACTTATTTACCAGAAAATATTGCATCAAGACTATCGCTATCGCATACTTATACGCTGACGCCAGTACTATATCTCTTTCTAAGTAAAGGGAAGCAGATTCATTATTATGAAAAAATAGCGTGGCAATTTCAAACACACGGAAAGATTACGCTCACATAGACAAAACTCAGGGCCGCACATTGTTGCTGCATAAAACATTATATTAAAATGTAGGGTTATATCGTGTGAAAAAAAACGACTAAAACGTTAGGTACCTAGGAAGCTATAATTTGTAAGGATTTTAAAAATAATTATAGGTACTTTTTATGATATTTTCATTACAACCGATCACAACTGCAAAGTAAATGAAAATCTGTGGGCGCGGCAGTGCCCCCGCCAAGTCGAGCGCGAAGCAACACTGCCGTACACCTTTTCTGGAACCATTTCGCCGCATTTTCAGGCCCCTATTTGAGAACCTCTGGATGGGACTAGAACGCTGAAATGTTCGTCATCTAGTAAGCTATAATCACACACACAAATCCAAAATTTCAAGTCGGTAGATCATTTAGTTCCGAAGTTAAGCGAAAGCAAAGTTTCACATTTTCGACGCTGACTCACCGATCATCAAAATAGAACTGGTACTTAGAACGCTGAAATTTGGTAGATAGAGTTTGACGCCCACATAGAGGAAAAACTATCAACACTGGGATCATGGAAGATCTGGACTACCTGGTGACCTTGATGAGAAACTGCTGCTATGCTATATGCTATGCTATATGCTATGCTATATGGTATGCTATATGCTGTGCTATATGCTATGCTATTTGCTATGCTATATGCTATGCTATATGCTATGCTATATGCTATGATATATGCTATGATGTTTAGTATTTAGTATTTAAGTTTAGTTTACTTATTAGTATAATTGTTGAACGGCAACCCCAAACGTCAAATGTCACTCGTTTTCTGACAGATGACGTTGCCTGTCATTGATTTCATTCCGCTTCTGTCTTTCGGTTTGGTTCGAATAACATTTTTTCGGCTCCCCATTTTGGCATATTTTCGGATAATTTATCATATTAAATACTTACCACATTACACCATTCACCACCTACTTATACACCAACAAAGTGAAGTGCAATTTCAAGAAAGAAGAATCGGGTCCGATATACCGGCGAGGACACTCCACAAGGTAACATTTCCCTTCCCATTATATTTAATATCTGTTTCTTTCGATTAGGTTTTTGATTATTTATTAGCTCCGCGAACTTGCGGACGTAACATTAATGGTAGCAGAGCTTGGTGTTTTTCGGTCTTCTTCGTGATTAAAACACGACATTCATATGTTAGCTTTCGTGTTCACATAATTTTACGCGCCAACCCTCATTTCGGTAACTTATTTTTCCTTGGTCACGTAAACATGTTAAGCCGACTATACACGTGCCGATATTGTTGGGTCAACAATATTGAACCAATTTACACTTGGTGATTCTTGGAATCGATTGTAATTTGTGTGTGTAATTTAATTTGTTGTTATTTTCGGATTTAAGGTGAATGTGGTATTTTATAATTTCGGTTATTTTTCTTTATTATTTCGGGATTTTCGGATATTTCAAGTTTTTATTTTCGGTTATATTAATTAATTAAAGATGTCTATTAGAACTAGTTGGTCCCAATTTAGGGTTAAGCTACAGTGGTTGTTGGACAGCGCGGACCTTATAGATAGACCCGATCATACAAGCCGCTTATCTATACGACTCATGACAGCGAATTCAGAGTTTATGAATTTGGAAAATTCTTATCAACGCATTCTTGAGTTAGCAGATGACACTGTACCGGCTGATATGGAAATAATTTTGGGGGCCCGCGCGGACTACATACGCGCTTTAGAGGCTTTTGATAGACTAATGACGATTAAGTTGGACGAAGCTCCTACGAATTCGAGCAGTGCTACGGTAAATACTAAATCGAAGGGTGCGGATCTAGATGCGCTGCTGTCACGTTTGCCAGTACTTCGGCTTCCGTCATTTGCAGGGGAGATGGACCAATGGGTGGGGTTTAACAACCTTTTTGACAGTCTTGTCGATAAACGTGTAGACTTGTCACCGGCACAGAAATTAGCTTATTTGATGTCATGTCTATCCGGTGAACCCCGTGGGTTGGTCCAACACCTTAAGATTGCGGATGAAGGTTATAGTATTGCCCGCGATCTTTTGATGAAGTGGTATCAGAATACTCGTCGTTTAGGTGACGTACATATTGACCAAATTTTGAAATTACCTACAGTTTCAGGCCGACTTAACGGTCTTCGGTCTCAATTTTTAAATCCATTGACTATGGCTGTTAATCAATTGGAGCGTCTCGGGTTTCCTGTATCGGCATGGTCATTTATACTTTTACACATAGTTTTATCAAAATTACCTACGTCACTTAAATCTCGGTTTGAACAAAAATTCGGATGTGAAACTGATACTATACCAAAATATTCGGACTTAGTTGAATTTTTAGAAACGGAATGTCGATTAATTGAATGTACGAGTTCGGAATCGTCAAATTATCAAAATGAATATAATAATAATTCGAAACACGGGAAGCCTCCTCGGAAATCGGTTCATTATGCCGCTGCTGAAGTAAATCAGCCATGTTTTTGTTGTGGGGATTCAAAACATTCGGTTTTAACTAATTGCCCCGAATTTAAATCCATGTCACCCTTTGTACGGAAAGATTTTGTAGATAGAGAACGTCTTTGTTTCCAATGCTTAGGAAACCACAGTTACCGCGATTGCCGTCGGGCGCCGCCTCAGTGCAACTGTGGAAGTAATAAACATCACCTGATGCTGTGCTTTAATCGGTCGGGTCGGCCTCTGTTGTAAACAGAGGCGTGACGATAATCGGGGTTTGGCTGAGCGGTTAGGCCCACGCACGGGCGGGGGCTTTCGCCAGCAAGCTAATGTCGGTAGGGTCTGGTCACCCCGCAACCTTTCGCCACTTCGGTGTTCCTCACCTCCTCCACGACGACGTCAGGAACAGCGTGATGAGCCACGTTATAATAATAATCGGATTGCGAGAGTTCAGTACGGGCGTTCTGCTGAACGGAACGATAATGGCGGGCGTGAGGAAAACCGTTCTCTCCTTTATTCCCCCGAACGACGCTAGGATACGGCGCCCACCTGCCCCTTAGTGACGGTTCTTTTGCCCACTGCTCTAGTCAAGGTTTATTTTAATTCGGAAAATAATTCGGAAATGGGAATTTCGGCTAGAGATTTACTCGACAGTGGGCCTCAGGGGTCCTTAATAACTACGGATTTGGTGGGCAGGTTGGGCATAAATTTAGATCCGAGCAACGAACGGATCATGGGTGTTGGGGGTGTTGAAACTACCTCAAATATTATCGGTCGGTCTTCGGTTACATTTTCTCCCATAAACAAACGGTTTCCTAGAATTACCACTTCCTTTGTCTGTATGCAAACGATTATCGGAAAACTACCAACTATGACGTTGGATAAATCGGTGAAAGACTTAGCCACGGGCTTAAGTCTAGCAGATCCTCACTTTTATGAGTCCACACCAATGGAACTGTTACTCGGTTCGGATGTTTTAGCACATATAGTCCTGTAAACATGGACATTTGTAGCACATATAGTCTTCACGCTATCTTGGTCACATGCTGTGACTGACGCCGTACTAGAGAGTCCAGTCAAGTTGTTGTGTTGATGTAACTTATATTACAATATTATACAAAATATAAAGTAGTGTAGTTGCTCGGAGGACTACCAGTTGCTTTATGTTCAATGGCTTGTGTTGTAATGTGTGGCGATCTTGCTTACAGCGCCGTTTTCCTGCGCATGTCGAACTTGAATATTTGAATATAGATTTGGAAGTTGTAACCAGCCAGCGTCTAAAGAGTATGCACGCCACACCATCAAGTGAGATCGCAGTCAAGGGCTAACTTAGTAGTGAAAAAAAAAAAGTAAATTTGTACCTACTTTGTTCCTACCTCAGCTGACTTTGGAAATGGAAAACCTATAAAAGGGTTCTGGACAACGGAACTCTGACATCAGATGCATCAGGGCATGAAATCAGGGTAAATATAAAAGGAAGCGCCATATATTTTTTAGAGTAGGTTTGAGAAAGAAAACATTCATCATTATTTAGTACAACGTAAGTTGCTGAAATTTTCAATAATTAACTACTTTAGTCGTCAATAATATTTTTTTTTCTAACTCGGCATACTTCACTTCAATCTGTGACTTCAATCTACAATTGCTACATTCATACCATACCCTTTGCCTACACCAGCGCCACTGTGGAAAGTTTTTCAATTGTTATTTATAGCTCCATATCCTCTACCCTCCATAGTTTTTTGGAACATCATTTGTAGCGCCCATCAAGTGACACATGACAATCATATCGATATAATATATGTAGGTACTAGATGGGCCCTTTCATAAAAAAGGTTCGGGCGTCCGACTTTGGGAGCGCGTTCCTAACCTGTCTTTGTCCCCATCGTAGCGTAGTCACGGTCGCTTGTCGTGTAGATAATTTGTTATTCTTAAGTTAACATCTAAAGTCTTATTAGTTTGGCAACTTTACAATTTTTATTTTAAGGTAAGTGTTTCAATTCACAATCATACATTTCCAAAAAAACGTTATTTAATCTTCCTATTTAATATTTTTATCCATTACGCAATCATAAAATTTCCGCGGCAAACTGTATGATATTTTTTTTTACTAACTGGCCTTACGGCTTCTATGGTTATTTATCTATGACCGAGTCATACGTTTTCAAGCTTTCATTCAAGATGTTGTAAGCAAGTTCCCGCTTTTCGGACTAGATGGCGTTGATGGCGTTGCTAAAAATACGCCCACATTATTTGTTCGGCAGGGCCCGTCAGTGTATTATCTATGGGGCCCGTCTATGTAAATTGAGGTCGTTGAGCGTTGCCAGAATGTTACTTTTGTAACATTTTACGTTACTTTTGACCCTCTCATGTTACCTCCATGTTGCACGACTCAAATGTTACTTTTACGTAACTTTTAGGACTTCATAAAAATATTTAATTTTTTCCGCAATAATTGTGAAACGGAACGCAACCGAGAAAGTTTCGTTCGTCATGTTTGTTTGACGCGTCACTCGAGTCGCATGTTTTTCTGCATCTTCCATCCCGCTTACTTCGTCCGTCACTCTTCAGTGTCAACATGGTGTCAATCCCTGTTTACGTGTTTTGTTTATATGTTTTACTCTCTGTGACTCAACTTTGGTTGGATCGCGTTATCCAGAGCGGTTAAATCAATTAAACAAACAAAAAAAAATGGATCGAGTTATGGTTTGCTTGGTGATACCATAGTTAAAACAGTTCCCACAAAAAAAGAGTAACAAATTCTAATAAAATATAAGTAATGCTATGGATTCTAAAGATTAAATTTATAACAGTGTTAGTTTACATTAAATTGTCAATTAATTAATAGACCACTATTTTAATTCCAAGTAACAAACGTTACGAACATTTTATATTTGCATACAAGTAAATAACAATATGCATAGGCAGAATCCAAATAAGTACCTACTGCCGATATTATTACCGACAGAAGAGTGAAAGAGTCCTTGAGTAAATAGAAAGAACAATTTTGCTAAGAGAGGATAAAGAAAAATCCAAAAACTAATAATATTAAATCAGCAGGATCAGCAGTTAATTTATTCATTCAACAATTATTTCGATTATTTCGAAGCATAGCTAATGGGACAGAAAACTTTTTAATTTTTGTGTAATAATGTGCCATATTAAGTGTATTAGTTTCGTTTTCCACGTTATATAAGGTAATGCTTTGATTAGGTATATAGAGATGGATGTGTTACATTTTACTCAATTATAGTTATACGATGCATTTTGTTAATAAAACATGTACCTACTACTATGTTTTGACTAGTCTTACTTATTGAAAGCTACGTTTTTAGAATGAGACAGGTGTATTATGTTATTGCGTGAACGTGTCAGGCAATTGTCATATGACGTCATCAAATTTTGCTATTGAAGCCAATTTTTATATGACCTTTATATGGCGTCTGTATTGCTTCCGGTGTTTCGGTTGTGGCTAATTACCAGTTTTGTGAATATTTTCATAATATTTTTATGTGTTTTTGCTTAGTTTTGTGCAGTTTTGTGTAATCAACAATGGTGAAGTGCTCAGTTGTGGGGTGTCGTAATAATAATATTGTAAAACGCCCAGGAATTTCATTTCATAAGTGAGTAACAAAGTTGTTTTAATTTTTCTTTTTGTGGCGAGTATTTTAAGTTATTTCAACTAATTATATCTTAGTTTCTTCTTTACTGAATCCAAAACACGCCAATTTTTGCGCTATCCCCGAAAATTTGGATTATTTCATTAGTTTTTGTTTGAGTGCTTATATAGTGTGGGGATTGTATTGTTTACAATTAAATTAAGTATCGATAAAATTAAAATTTCATATCACTCTTACTGTTTCTCACTCAGAGGGGTAGAGAGATGAAATTGAACAGTCAGCTTCTACTTATAATATTGCCTAACTCATTTTAGGCTGTAGCGATGATAACCTTGTGATTAGACACCCGATCTCCGGGATGGTGTCTCGTATTCGAAAATTACAGTGTCTATTCAAGTGGTTTTTGGTCCCTTCATTGCAGTTATTGTGTATCATTTTAACTAATGTTTTACAATTGTTTCAGATTCCCAAAAAATCTTAAATTAAGGATGAAATGGCTAAATGCTATAAACAGACCTGATTTCAAGCCTACAAATGGAAACATAATATGTAGTTATCATTTTGCGGAGAACGATATTAATTAACCCTCGGTGCGCGAGTCCGACTCGCACTTGGCCGGTTTTTAATTTTTGAGTAATCATTTTTTACCCAAGACGGAACCGAGACGGTATAATATTATGTACTTGCCCTAAGAGGTGTGCGTTTGTTTGTGCACTTTGTTGTTACCATTTTCCTGAAAACTACTGGACCGATAATTACGCGGTTTTCTTCTGAGAAGGTTCCTAGGTATGTAGGACCTTAGTCCATGAAGATGAGCTGCAATCGTGATTTTTATTTTTCAATGTTACCATTTTTTCTCAAAAAGTACTGGGCCGATTGAGATGCGATTTTTTGCATTGGATGTGTATACCTATATAGATGTATATATTTTATGTTCAGAGTCCTCAACGCTGCGCTGCAATTGAGATTTTCTTAACATGTCTGCATTTTTATACATTTTAGAAATAAATCATTTTTATTATCTGTCTACTTTTATTATTCACTAGCGGATGCTCGCGACTTCGTTCGCGTGGTATAAGTTTGTTTTCCCACAGGTTCTTCTTAATTTTCCGGGATAAAGTCCTCAACTACCCGTGCAAAATACCCGTTGCTCTGTTGTGGCGTGATTGAAGGACCAATCCTTTGTTTTTAACCGGTAGCTCACATACCAAATTTCATGGCTATAACTTGAGAAATTAAGGACTTATTCCGGGATAAAAAGTAGCCTATGACTATCCAATCACTAACCAGATCCTCAACTATACCCATGCAAAAACTAACGTTGATCTGTTGCGCGTGATTGAAGGACGAACTATCTATTAAACGTCCTTGGGGATAAAATTTACAAAAAACTGTGAATCAGGTACCTATTTCTTTATTTCAAACCAAATTTCCAAATATTAAGTTTAATGGGATAAAATAGGGGTTGAAAATTTGTATGAAGCAAAGTTTCAACCCCTATTTTATCCCTTTGGGAGTGAACTTTTGAGAAACTGTGACACACGTACTTTATTTTTACGTTAGCCAAAGTACCAAGTTTCGTTATTATAACTTGTAATATATCTTGAGAAATGAAGGCTTTCATACCAACTTTTGTCCTCTACTTCACCCCTTTGGGGGTCGAATTTTCAACAAATGTGAAATATGTATTTCTTAATTTTTAACTCGCAGCTCATATACCAAGTTTCATAGCTATAGCTTTCATACAAATTTTCAACCCCTATTTTACCACTTTAGAGGTTGAATTCTGAAAAACTGACAAACGTAATTCTTTATTTTTTAACAAAAGCCATAATACCAAGTTTCGTTTATATAACTCGAGAATATCTTGAGAAATGAAGGACTTTCATGCAAACTCTCATCCCCTATTTCACCCCTTCGGGGGTAGAATTTTTGAAAACTGTGAAACACGTATTTCTTCATTTTCAACCAGTAGCTCGTATACCATGTTTCTTGGAGATAACTTGAGAAATGACGGACTTTCATACAAAATTTCACCCCCTATTTTTAACCTCCGTAGGGGTGGAATTTTGAAAAATATTTCCTTAGTGAGCGCCTACGTCACAAAAGGAACCTACTTTCAAAATTTCAAGTTGCTAACCCCAGCGGTTTAGGCTGTGCGTTGATCCCTTAACGATTTAGTATAGGTACTTTCACTCCACTCTTCCATTAAGTATAGGTACTTTCTGAAATAAACACCTCCATGTATTTTTTATCCGGAAAATTATGGAGCTCTCTCCGTATTTTTCCTCCGAATGAATTTTTGTCTTCTATACGAAACGATGAGTAAAAAAATTTTTTTTCATACAAAATTTTTTCATACAAAAAACCTCAATTCACGCGGACGGGGTCGCGGGCATCAGCTTGTTCATTATAAAATACGAATACTAGTGTATTTCAAAAATTATGTTTAATTATTTATTAAGTAATTATATTTTGATAATTTTATATCGAGTATATAAGTATCGACATAATAAAAGGTATCGATAATTTCAGCCCTAATGCCCGCATTAAGCTCCGCCCATGCGCCATTTTAAGGTTATAGGAAGCTTCAATTTAAATATGTTAGGGCACATCCTTATCTATATACCTAATCAAAGGGTAATACATGATATTGATAGATAGCCAACTGATACATCACCAGGAGTATAAGTGTTCTGTGTACATCACCCTGTTAGGGTTATGTTATTCTATGTACATCACCAACAGAGACAAGTACGGATATATCTTTGATTAGGTATATACAGATGGATGTGCCCTAACATATTTAAATTGAAGCTTCCTATAACCTTAAAATGGCGCATGGGCGGAGCTTAATGCGGACATTAGGGCTGAAATTATCGATACCTTTAATTATGTCGATACTTAAGTATATACTCGATATAAAATTAACAAAATATAATTAATAAATAATTAAACATTATTTTTGAAATACACTAGTATTCGTATTTTATAATGAACAAGCTGATGCCCTTGACCCCGTCCGCGTGAATTGAGGTTTTTTGTAAGAAAAAATTTTGTATGAAAAAAAATTTTTTTACTCATCGTTTCGTATAGAAGACAAAAATTCATTCGTAGGAAAAATACGGAGAGAGCTGATGATTGAGGATTTCGAAGACGGATGAAGAGCACAGCCAGGGTATTCAAGATAGGTGGGGTGTGCTCGACCAAATGTAACTCGAAACTTCATCCAATTGACAGTGTGCTGAAAAAAAATTCAAAATGGCGGATTTAAGATGGCCGCCATACAAATTTCGCCGGTGTCTATCTCGAAGAGTGTAAAAGATGGAAGAGTGGTTTCTTGGCAAAAGATGATCAGGACATGAAGGTCTACTTGATGAACAGGAAAAAATTCAAGATGGCGGAATTTATTTTTCCATAGTAAATGTATGGCGAATATTGAAGAGGCTTACAAGTGTAGAACTATGCAAGACTTTGATGCGGTTTTTTTACAAGATTTGTTCTGTATGGAAGAATTGTCGGTTTGCTGTTAGGAAAGCCAAGATGGCGAAGTTCAATGGCACCCAAAGGTACCCGATCGTCAGTGGTATGATATTGATATTAATCAAATAAGGAAGGTTTCTTTGTGTTTTTACTTCTACAGTCTCTTACACTGTATGCATGTCTGGAAAGTTTATTTACATTAAAAGGCCCTTTTAGATATTTAAGGGGTCTCAGCTGTTTTATGTTTTCTTATGAGAATTTTTTTTACGTCTGTCGGATGCGTGGCACTCTGGCGCTTCCACTGTGCTCGCTAGCATAGCAGTGTGTTGTTTACTTCAGAACACGTAGGCAGTAAACACTAGGATAGAAGGAGAGCAAGTACGTAGACAGTGGGCCGCGTGGTCTACGCGGGCGGGTGCGGTTCCATTTCAAAATTTGTTTTTAAAGAAGAACTCTTCATAATTTTTCGGAGAAAAAATATATGGAGGTGTTTATTTCAGAAAGTACCTATACTAAATGGAAGAGTGGAGTGAAAGTACCTATACCAAATCGTTAAGGGATCAACGCACAGCCTAAACCGCTGGGGTTAGCAACTTGAAATTTTGACAGTAGGTTCCTTTTGAGACGTAGGCGCTCAATAAGGAAAGATTTTTCAAAATTACACTCCTACGGGGGTGAAATAGGGGGTGAAATTTTGTATGAAACTCCGGGTTGGCACTGAGAATTTCTTAATTGAAAAACCCAATACCTAACTTTTATGCCCGACCGGGAATCGAACCCAGGACCTCATGATCCGCAGTCGACTATGCTAACCACTAGACCAACGAGGCAGTCAAAAATAGTAATTAGTTAAAATGATACATAATAACTGCAATGAAGGGACCAAAAACCACTTGAATAGACACTGTAATTTTCGAATACGAGACACCATCCCGGAGATCGGGTGTCTTAATCACAAGATTATCATCGCTACAGCCTAAAATGAGTTTGGCAATATTATAAGTAGAAGCTGACTGTTCAATTACATCTCTCTACCCCTCTGAGTGAGAAACAGTAAGAGTGATATGAAATTTTAATTTTATCGATACTCAATTTATTTGTAAACAATACAATCCCCACACTATATAAACACTCAAACAAAAACTAATGTAATAATCCAAATTTTCAGGGATAGCGCAAAAATTGACGTGTTTTGGATTCAGTAAAGAAGAAACTAAGCTATAATTAGTTGAAATAACTTAAAATACTCGCCACAAAAAGAAAAATAAAAACAACTATGTTACTCACTTACGAAATGAAATTCCTGGGCGTTTTACAATACTATTATTACGACACCCCACAACTGAGCACTTCACCATTGTTGATTACACAAAACTAAGCAAAAATACATAAAAATATTATGAAAATATTCACAAAACTGGTAATTAGCCACAACCAAAACACCGGAAGCAATACAGACGCCATATAAAGGTTATACATAAAAATTGGCTTCAATAGCAAAATTTGATGACGTCATATGACAATTGCCTGACACGTTCACGCAATAACATAATACACCTGTCTCATTCTAAAAACGTAGCTTTCAATAAGTAAGACTAGTCAAAACATAGTAGTAGGTACATGTTTTATTAACAAAATGCATCGTATAACTATAATTGAGTAAAATGTAACACATCCATCTCTATATACCTAATCAAAGGGATATATAGTGTATTATCTATGGACAAGTAACAGGATAGGTACCTACCAAAAACCAATCCATTATAATTCAACCGCAACAAACGAAAATTAAAATAATTATTTCGCAAACTTGAAACTAGTTCTGGCGAGTGGCGTCATTCTTAGTTACATTAAGAGGACATCATCCAAATAGTCGTGTGAGGTTTTCCAATTTCCGCTCATGAATCACATAATATAGCTCCAAGTGTTCAGTGTTTGTACCAATCCTTGTAATGGGAACAACAGCTGTTTGATAGATAAACAAGAAAAAAAAAACGATTTTTGTTTGTTTAAAATGTGTTCAAGGGCGGTCACATCGTTTTTTAGCCAGTGGAGGTTTTGGATTCGACCTGTATTTATTACCAGTTACGTTTTACTTGTGATAGTATTAGTGCCACTGCTGATAATTCATTCACTTCAAAATGGTTTCACCCAGTCCGGTCGAGTTACCCTTATTGGAGGAGCATTTGTGCTCATGGCGGTGCCTATATCTGTGTGGCAGATTACCCAACATATAGTTTACTACAGTAACCCGTCATTACAAAAACACATAATTAGGTAACTATTTTATTATTACCTATTATAAATAATTAATTATTGATACCCTTTGTTACATGCTATTTATTTCATAATAATTTTAGGTTTTAATAGGTTTATTTTATTGCCTGAGAAACATGAAAAATATGTTCCATATTTATGAATTTGGATATTCTAACACTCTTTTGATAGTTTAAACTTGGTATACAGAGGTTAAGCTTTTTAATATTATATAAGTCAGTATAAGATTTTCATTCTATTTCAAACATTTCAGGATATTATGGATGGTGCCTATTTATGCCCTTAATGCATGGATAGGCTTAGCATTTCCAGAACAATCAATTTACATGGACTCTCTGAGAGAGTGTTATGAAGCATATGTGATATACAACTTTATGAAGTACCTGCTTAACTATCTCAATGAGGACCAGGACTTGGAGGCTGTGCTGGAGACCAAACCTCAAGTGAAACATTTGTTTCCGTTATGCTGTATGGCACCATGGGAAATGGGACAGTAAGTATACTAACTACAGATAAAATCAGTGATAAGAATATCTAGACAAGCAATTATTATCTTCTCTTATATATAAAAATAAATTTCTGTTTGTTAGTCTTGCTAAAACTCAGAAATGGCTTGACCAATTTGGAGGGAAATTTTTGTTTGTGTCTGAGTGGGTCTAGGGATGGTTTATATTCATAAACCATGGACCTGGTAGAAGCAGTGCCCTCTGGTGATGGTTCTAGGTTCAGGCCAGGACAACATCTGCTGGGCCCACTAGTTATAAAAATGGTAGTTTTACTATCACCCTTCTACTCTCGTATGAAGAAAACGCTGTCCTGCACAGCCTTAAGACAAAGCCAAGGATTAAGGAACTAATAGTTGGATAGATAAATTCATATTCTGTATACCAAAGTATACTCTGATACTGCTTTACTTAATTATTTACTGGCACCCAACGACAGTTTAGGAATTTCAAAGAAACATGCCTTATTCCTTGGTCACAATTTTAAAGGGAACCTCTGCATTATTTTAGCTCAAGATTTAACAGGTTGGGTGTTGTTCGAACAACACAGGAGAGGAAAATCTGCAAGGCTCTGGAGGAGGGCTATGTTGCAGGACAAGCTGATGTTTGCTTAAAATTTTTGTTAAAAAAAAAACAACATTATATTATTGTAAAAATGTTTTTATTCAAAAATAAAGGCTTATGATTATGTGTTGATGAGTCAGAACTTTTATTTTTATTAATTTTTGATTATTCCAGTGAATTTGTCCACAACTGCAAGCATGGCATACTCCAGTACACGCTAGTGAGGCCGTTGACCACTGTAATATCAATGATATGCGATCTATGTGGGGTTTACGGGGAGAGTGACTTCAGTCCAGATGTGGCCTTCCCATACATGATAGCTATCAACAATCTGTCGCAGTTTGTAGCCATGTACTGTTTGGTGCTGTTCTATCAGGCGAATAAGGAGGAGCTGAAACCAATGAAGCCGATCGGAAAGTTTTTATGCATTAAGGCTGTCGTCTTCTTCTCGTTTTTGTGAGTAACTTTGATTTACTCTTGTAATGTTTGAGCTATCTATAGATATCTTTCTATACGTTGAGGAGGTGGGCCCATTGACCACACCAGTTTTAAATTAAATAGAATACATATGTACCATTTAAGTTAATTTTAAATTTTTAAGTTATAATTTTGTTATTGCGTGGGTCAATAAAGATTTATTTAGTTAGATATCTATAAAAAGTACAAAGTATAACTATACATTTGACATTTGCACAACATAAAACCCAAATAATTGCTTACATAAACTGTTTTAATAAAAATCGTCTGTTTGTACTGACTGATCTTTTTTTTTTTTTTTTATCCACTACAAGTTAGCCCTTGACTGCGATCTCACTTGATGGTAAGTGATGATGCAGTCTAAGATGGTAGCGGGCTAACCTGTTAGGGGCATGGCAGTTATATTAAACCCATAGGTACCCCTATTCGGTTTCTACACGGCATCGTACCGGAACGCTAAATCGCTTGGCGGCACGTCTTTGCCGGTAGGGTGGTAAATAGCCACGGCCGAAGCCTCCCACCAGGCCAGACCAGGGAAAATTCAGAAATTATAAATTCCCAAATTGACCCTGCCAGGGATCGAACCCGGTACCTCCGCACGTTAAGGCAACAGCGCTACACACTGCGCCACGGAGGTCGTCTTTGACATGGCTAAACGGTATTTAAAAGTAGCTATAGGAAGGCTATAAGTGCTTGGTAGTACTTTATCAATGGTGTAATTTTTATATTATTTTATTAGAATATCAAAGACAATATATAAACCAGGTTAAGACTGTTCACTTCATACATTCAATCAAAGCTCGCTAAATGCGCATTAAAGTCGCCGTTACCTTGTAGTTCTTCGCTCAATCTGAGATGGCGTAACTGTGCAAGCTGTTTGTTAAAATTAGTTGAATGTAAATTTGCTATTTGCTTAAGTGATTTTTTCAAATTTTTGTATTTTGATAATTTTATATAAATAATTAATACAAATTGAACCAACAAAATACGATATTTCACCGATTTTACTATAATCATATAAAGAGCGAGCCTGGTAGCGCCACCTAACGATAGTATTAACCTAGAAAAAAATTTATAAGGGAGTTAGCAATCTATACTGGGTATTATAATTAATATATGGAATATCATTTATAACCTAAATTATATGAAAATGTTTTTGTTTCTAGCCAAGGAGTTATAATAAATATTTTGGTATTCTGTGGTGTGATATCAACAATATTCGATATAGACAAGACTGATGAAGACAAGATAAAAATCATATCTTCCAAACTTCAGGTAAGATGAACTTCTACTTTTACTTAAATCGGGTGCTCTAAAATAGCTAACCGATGTGTGGCCAGCGAGTAGGCCACCAATTGACTAGCACCTACAAAAACATAGAGTTGAATTGTGTCAAGTTAACTTTTTTGAAATAAGAGTTTTTCAGTTATATGTAGATCCCATCAAAAACATAAATGTAAAATGAGAGCCAAAATCCAAAATTGTGATATGTATATAATATATGCATTGGTTGTTGACTTCAGCGACAAAAGAAGTGAGATCTAAATGGGTGCCAAAGTTCAATGGTCAGTCCTGCAATTTATTTATAACAACATAAAATATTTTATAACAACTTAAAATATCATTTCTTCTTATAACTTAGGATAATATGTTGAAGACTAAGGCTTTGGCTTGGCTAGTTTCCATATACGAATTATTATTAAGTAGGTACCTAAAAGTACAGTTTCTACTAGCAAGCCAAATTTTCGGAAGAATAAAATAAGAACTTACAGCTTTACAACTTGCGAAGGCTATAATTCGTATATGAAAACTAGCCAAGCCAAAGCCTTAGTCTTCAACATATTATCCTAAGTTATAAGAAGAAATGATATTTTAAGTTGTTATAAAATATTTTATGTTGTTATAAATAAATTGCAGGACTGACCATTGAACTTTGGCACCCATTTAGATCTCACTTCTTTTGTCGCTGAAGTCAACAACCAATGCATATATTATATACATATCACAATTTTGGATTTTGGCTCTCATTTTACATTTATGTTTTTGATGGGATATCATTTCTTTTTGTACAGAAATTATTGAACACAATCTCAAACTCAAAACATATTTATTCAAAATAGGTACCTACAAAGTACACCTTCTGAACGTCATGCTTACAGAGCATAAGACGTGATGGTGATAACTAACTACGGTATCTTAAAACTAAAGCTACGAGGGTTCCAAACGTGCCCTGGTCTGAGAAGAGCCCGCAACAAACTCAACTGTGTTTGTTTTATTATCACCATCTCACAAATATTTGAAATTATATATACAATATAACAGTTACATAATCAGCCGCTGTAACAATTCATACCCATGCCTTGCTATCATTCCAATAATCCTTTACACTGTAATAGGACTTTTCTATTAGTTCATTGATTTATTCATCTTCATATTAAATAGGTAATCACTGTCGTTACATTATCAAGAAAGCTGCCGGTGCAACAATATCATTTCGATGGTGAGCCCACCCATGGTAACAACAGGTCTTAGCATCCTGTTTACACTCAGGTGACGAGGGGTATAGTTTCAAAAACCACTAAGTCCAGTGACACATGAAATTCAGAAATAGAAAATTTGTGATGAATTTATATTCTATTACTGAATTAAATAATCTTGTGTGTATTTTGAAAACTTGGCCGGTTTTACAACATTTCATAAAGCTTTCATTAGTTTATTATATTAAAAAAACTTATAAAAGGCAAAACAGTGTTGGACTTTGCTGGATTTGAAACTGAAGTTCGGACATAGCTAATTTTGAATCTGACATACGTGGACATTGTTGTGTATGTTATGACTAATAATATGTATGCACCGACTCAAACAATTTTGATACTTCCTAAATTATAATATCATAGTAACTATTACTGAGTTTTGACGTTAAAAAGGTCATTGTATGAAATAAAAAACAAATTGAATAATCAATTAATATTTTTAATAAAGAAAAAGAGGAGACACAAAATAGGCATTAAAACATTAAATTATTAGATCAGGTACACTTTCTTGTTCCTCGCATAAGTGTTCTTCAGTTTCATTAACCTCATTGCTTAACACCCCGTCAAGTGCAGTATTTGGTATTAATTTGTCGTAAAAAGACAGAACTGAGTAACTCCTCCAGTTGGTGTCAAAGTGTGAAGTCAATAGTTTATCGACATCTTTAATTTTAGAAGCTTTTAGTATTCCTGCTGAGCACTGAATATCTTTTGGAACAATCATGTTTGCTATTTTTCCACCTTTGCAAACATTTTTGTAAATGCCTAAATTTGCAAAGTAATGTATTTCGCCTCTTAGTAATGTATTGCCAGTTTTTCGTGTCGACCGCATTAATACAAAACGCTTACACACTTCGAAAAAGGTGTGTGCCAAGTGCCAACGGGTTTTATAATCTTTTTAACGGCTTCCTTCCAATCTTTTACTGGACACTCTTCTCCTACTGAAATAACACTGGAGTATTCTCTTATTATATCGGTGTAACCATTCGGCTCCAATATAGTGTCCCTTTTGCGAAACTCCTTTTCAATTCTTCCAAAGACGCGATCTGCGGGAAGGAAAGAGTGGCCAACAACAGGAAATATAATTTCGATGTTTTTTATATGCTGTGGGGCTTCTGATAGCCACTTCAGGCACATTCCTACCACGGTGGTGTTTTTATTTTGACCAGCGCAGCCATCGGCCATTAATCTTAGAGTATCAATTTGATCCGGAAACGATGTCGAATTTAAACGATGGTATATGGCCGAGGCTATCAAGTTAGAGTCTTTTGGAAATTGATCTTCTGTCCAAACATAAGCAAAAGTGTTATCTTTATTTAATTGTGATTTTGACGAACCTGCTACTATTGTGAAATTGTAAAGATAGAATTGCCTTGAATAATATGTGCTTTGATCAGGAATTTTAGGTAGCGGCATGTTCTTCTGGCAGTCAAATGAAAATATATAAACATTGGGAGATTCATCTTTTAAGTAACTGAAAAATGCTTTGGCACGTTTTTTGTGAACCCTCTGTTGGATAATTAAATCATTTTTGAATCTCTCATTATCAGCTATCTTTATCTTCTCTGTATATTGTAAGCAAATTGAACAAACATCTGTCCGAGGCGAGCCGAAACCCAAATTAAAATTAGTGTTGAATATTGTTCTGAAGTAACTTTTTTTAACTTTTAGTTGCTCTTCTGCTTGGTTATTGTAAATTTTAAACAACTTGTTGATACTCAGTTCAGCATCTAGATAAAGCCTTGCGCTACTTCCTCGACAGTAATGAGGCTCAGAACATTTCAGTTTTTTGATGAATTCGATTATTGCGGTTTTCTTTCCTATATATTTGTGAGATTTACGGTCTCCCCCTCGGTTTTCTTGTGGCATAAGTCCCTCTTTCAGAAACTTTTTCGATATTCTCTCAACTCGGTACCTTTTAATATCAAGTATATTCAAGAATGTTTTTTGACAAACTCTTATCATTTTTTTTGCTGTTCGACTATAAACGTAGTATTTGGTAGTTAACTCCTTTCCTTTTCGATTACCCTGTCTAGGGCGACGTCTGGAAGTATATGATCCTTTAATGTGTTTTAGTATAAACGCGTCCTGTGATTTTTGATCTTTATTCTTATAATAACGTGAATGAAATGAAATCAAATCATTCATCGTGAGAGACATACATTGATATATTTTTTTATGTACACAGTTAGGTTTCTCTGGCAAATTTTTCGGAGAATATCTGAAAGAACGAGAACAAAAAAATAAATGAAACAGGTTTTACAAATTGTACAGAAACCTATACACCTACCAATATAGTTCATTCGTAACAATACGAATATCCGGAATCAACAAACTAAATAAAGTACCTACTCAACAAAAGGTCAATAAATTAACAGTACGGCCAGACTAGGTACTGCCAGATAAAAGAAACTAGTCAAGTGCGAGTTTCAAAAGATAAAGATGTTGCTTGAAGGCAATTGAAATTCATAGTCTGCCTATCTATTACAGTTCATAAGATATAGCCGCTGACAGACGTATGGACGGACAGCGGAGGCCTAGTAATAGGGTCCCGTTGGCACCCCTTTGAATACGGAAACCAAAAAATAACTAAATTTTTACAAATCGGCAACTATAATGATTTCAATTTGCAATTTGCATTCGTACAAGTAGGTACAAAAAATCTCTTCAAAACTTGATTGACGTAAATAAATGTGGATATTGCGAATATTATAGTGTACCGAAAGTCAGACAAAAAAATACAAAGAAACACTTCTAATCGTTCACACTGAGTAAAATTTATTAATTCAATATTTCCAAGGATCAAAACTATTCATAGTAGTATATACGTACCTCTGTAATTTCTGCAGGTTTCTCTTCCATTGTTTTGGATTACTCTGTCGTTTCCGAGTTTTGCTTTTATCCACAACGGTCGGGGTTGTATCCATCTTCGTAAAGATGTCTCATTTAAATTGAAAACAACTCAGTAACTAATAAAAATATTAACTTTTTCACGACGTTAACACAACAAAAAGCAAGCTGCGGCCATACCAGTTGCGTGTATCACGTGATTAAAATAGTGGTTCGCTATTGGCTAGTCGGGACTTTGCTGTTTTTGAAGTAAACTATGATGGACTTTGCGGTGTTTGTTACTTACAGGCATATTGAAAGTGATTTTTCTATTGGATATAGCTGGGTTTGGTAAAATCATATAAATCGAAACTGTGCTGAAATAAATGGAGTTGCTAGAGTTATAAAAATATTGCTACATGAAAAAAATGGACTTAGCGGTTTTTGAAACTATACCCCTATTATTTATGCACCTCAACGTAACGTACCCAAATTGCAAACAATGGTCATCCATGGAATATAGCGCGAAGTCGGCGAGATCGAATCCATAATATTATAGTATAGCAAAAGTTTTTAGTGAAACATTGAAAACAAGCACGGTAAACAGTCGATATCACTAAAACCACTATTAGTCCATTGAAAAGTTACATTTGGGGTTGCGTTTTTTAGAGGACGCAATTTTATTTTTTTGATGTGTAGGGGGGGTCAGTGTAAAGCTAAAACCAAGTTTGTGGGGTCGCAACCCTTGTCCCACGGCCGCCATCTTGAAAATAGGAGTTGAAATGGTTTTTACGGTATATCTCTTAAACTATTTATTTGAGAAAAAAAATTTGTTAATATTTTTTGTTGCAAATTAAATTCTCTACAACTTTGGTCCAGTAACTTTTTATCGTAGAACTATAAATAAAAAAGTTATAAGCGAAAATCTTCAGAAATTCGAGAAAAAAATTTATATTTTTCGATGTAACTTTTTTTTTATCATTTTACGAAAAAATGATATCTGACCACTTTTGTAGATCGTTTTTTGAGGAACAACTTTTATTTGCATCATTTTTTCATTAAGTCAATAGCTAAGGTTTTACAGCGCTCCGAAGTGAGTACTAGTTTTTAGTACTCTTAACTATACCTATTTTAGACGTGTGTACTAATAATATGTCATCAGTTATTTTTTTTTTTTATACCTTTTTTAATTACAAATTTTGCAATATTATTAATAATTAATTATTGACTCTTTTCCCCACCACCTACGAGGTAGAGTCTAGAGGCGCGTTTTTTTTTACGTGGTATCCCCAATAGGCATAATCCACGGTGATTTTCTAAATTATAACTACTCCGTCCTCAGTCGTTTCGATGGACCAGGCTGCGGCTCAGCATCTGATCGGAGAGAGAGTTGATCCTGCTTTGCTCACTGTAATTGGTGAACGTTTTTTTATCTCTTTATACGGTGGTAATAAAGATGATAATTCTCTTGACAGCCTAAGATATAAACAATTCGCCAAGGCAGTGACAAAAAGTACATTTAACTTATCTTCACTTCCTCCAACACAAGATACAGCTCGCTTTCATACTTTTCGAGTCTACCATCAGGTCCAGTCGTGGCTTGGTAATTATAATGATCCTGAAGACTGGGGTTGGAAAAAATGTGGAAAATTATTGATGCCAGTGCAGAACTCTAAACCTCCAGCACCCCCTGCTCCTAAAATTGATCTTTTGCAAATGCAAAGGAAACTGTGGAGCGATGTGTGGATGTCGAAAAGCAGGACTGAAATGTTCTGCAGTGTGCTTCCATTGTTCTGGAGAGACTTGCAGCAACGTAATGGAACTCTCAGAATTAATAAATGAAAATGACTTGGATGATGAACCGCCAACATTAACACCCCTTCCTTCCTAGTTCTCCCACTGGTATTTAATTCAGAAAGCCGATCAGATGCTGAGCCGCAGCCTGGTCCATCGAAACGACTGAGGACGGAGTAGTTATAATTTAGAAAATCACCGTGGATTATGCCTATTGGGGATACCACGTAAAAAAAAACGCGCCTCTAGACTCTACCTCGTAGGTGGTGGGGAAAAGAGTCAATAATTAATTATTAATAATATTGCAAAATTTGTTATTAAAAAAGGTATAAAAAAAAAATAATAATAACTGATGACATATATTAGTACACACGTATAATATAGGTATAGTTAAGAGTACTAAAAAATAGTACTCACTTCGGAGCGCTGTAAAACCTTAGCTATTGACTTAATGAAAAAATGATGCAAATAAAAGTTGTTCCTCAAAAAACGATCTACAAAAGTGGTCAGATATCATTTTTTCGTAAAATGATAAAAAAAAAAGTTACATCGAAAAATATAAATTTTTTTCTCGAATTTCTGAAGATTTTCGCTTATAACTTTTTTATTTATAGTTCTACGATAAAAAGTTACTGGACCAAAGTTGTAGAGAATTTAATTTGCAACAAAAAATATTAACAAATTTTTTTTCTCAAATAAATAGTTTAAGAGATATACCGTAAAAACCATTTCAACCCCTATTTTCAAGATGGCGGCCGTGGGACAAGGGTTGCGACCCCACAAACTTGGTTTTAGCTTTACACTGACCCCCCCTACACATCAAAAAAATAAAATTGCGTCCTCTAAAAAACGCAAGGTAAGGCCTAAAAAATGTAACATTTCAATGGACTATATAAACAATGATTAAAAATCACAATGACTGACAACTTGAACTGACGACTTCAAATACGTTTCTTCTTCTTTTCTGTCAATGACGTTTCGTTGCACAAAATGCGTGAATACGAAGGTAAGGTTTTAATGCAACTATATTATTATTCATTATTATTTATATTAAAATAATAATTATGTGTCATTTTCAATAGTTAACAACACAAAATAACGAATTTAAACAAAGACCTGCAGTATGATTTATGTAATAGGAGTTTTTTTTTTACTTAACAACTCTTGTTTTATTTAGTTGTGCATGCACTATGCGTAGAATGTAATGCAAGTTGCCGCAGGAAGTGGACGAGGGAGTTACTACCACCGCTTAAAGCAGTATTATTTCAAAGTAACGGTTGAATGTCACGTACTTTGACGTCCTTAAAATAATGATTATAACACTACAACATGAACGTCAACAATATTAAAATAATACGGCTTTAAGCGATGGTAGTATGCCCCGTGTCAGAGTTTTGATCTATCCGTAGGTAGATCATAAAAATGTCGATTTTTGGACGTTAATATCTAAATAACCATTTGAGGTGTGCTTATGAAATTTGGAGCACATACGTATCTCGCGGGTCTCAATATATGAGCCAAATTTGACATGTTTAAGTGTAATAGTTTTTGAGTTATGAGGGGGTCAAAAGTGGCTCCAAATGGTTCGTGTAATATTACACACGGTGCTGCCAGTTCTTTCTTTTTTGGACTTTGGCTGGACACGCTTCCGCGTGTCTTGATACTAGATACTCTCAAGAGATTAATTTTTCATTATTCAGTATTAAGTCATTAGTTCAACATCCTATCAGTTTAAATTATTAAGAAATTATTTGATGGTCCCCCCCTGGTCCAGTACTCAGTATTGAGCAGTGTGGTACTTCCAACAACCTCAATTTACCTATATAGACTGAGAATGTGGGCGTATTTTTAGCAACGCCATCAACGCTATCTAGTCTGAAAAGCGGGAGCAACATATGGCCCTATCTTGAATGAAAGCTTGAAAGTGTATGACGGTGTGACTTGGTCATAGATAATATAGGTCATAGCCATAGAAGCCGTAAGGCCAATTAGTAAAAAAAAAAAATGTCATACGGTTTGCCGCGGAATTTAAATGATTGCGTAGGTAATGGATAGAAATATTAAATAGGAATATTAAATAACGTTTTTTTGGAAATGTATAATTGTGAATTGAAACACCTTCAAATACTAAAAATACAAAAACTTTAGATGTTAACTTAATAATAACAAATTTTCTACACGACGAGCGACCAACAGCGCTACGATTGGGACAAAGACAGGTTAGGAATGCGCACTCAAAGTCGGACGCCCGACTTTTTTCTATGAATGGGCCCATCTAGTACAGGCTATATACATATCGATGGGTACTTCTAAATTGACCCGACCCAGTGGAAAATCATACAGGACTTACCCATATAAGGCACACGCAACTGTGTTAGAGATTGTCAAAGAAATTGTTTGTTGTATTTTCCAGGACTTCCTCATATGTATAGAGATGTTCTTGGCAGCTATAGCACATCACTACAGCTTTTCATATCGACCGTTCATGACGTCTAATGACGATTCCACGTCATGTCTGGGCTCTTTCCTGGCCATGTGGGACGTGTCTGATGTCAAGCGGGACATCTCTGAACATCTTGGAGTTGTTGGTATGTACTTACTGTAATAGTAATAGTTTTTTTTGCAAGTGCTAGTGGTGGTGATTGTAACAATAAAGTTAATGAGATGGATGATTGACGTAAAAACTGGGCCGACTTTGATGCATATCGACGACCTCCGTGGCGCAGTGTGCAGCGCTGTTGTCTTAACGTGCGGAGGGCCCGGGTTCGATCCCCGGCAGGGTTAATTTGGGAATTTATAATTTCTGAATTTTCCCTGGTCTGGCCTGGTGGGAGGCTTCGGCCGTGGCTAGTTACCACCCTACCGGCAAAGACGTGCCTCCAAGCGATTTAACGTTCCGGTACGATGCCGTGTAGAAACCGAATAGGGGTATGGGTTTATTATAACTGCCATGCCCCTAACAGGTAAGGTAAAAAAAAATCTGGGATAAAAATTTCTATACCAAATTTCATCAAAATCGGTTGGAAACATGGGCCGCGAAAGTGTGGCAGACAAACATACTCACTTTTACATTAATAATATTAGTATGGATATGGTTCTATATCTTTTTATTTTTGTATCTTTGTACCTAATCTGCCCCATGAAAACTGTAATAAATTATTGAAATTGAATATTTTCGCTTCTTCTACACAGGGAGTTCGTTCAGCAGAAGATTACGTGGCAAGTCGATGTACCACATGGCGCGAGGTTACGACGAGAGCAGCCGCCTGGTAGCCGAGCCTGTACCCTCCAGCTCTGCACCAAATTTCAACATAGAGCCCACAGAACCACCCTCAGTGGATGTCCGGCCCTCCGTTTACGGGTCCCTAGAAAACACTATGACGTCAGCGTCCATGGGCTCTGATACTGAGCCATTACTGGATCACTCTGATGATAGGAGTGATCCAAAAGTGTGAATCAACAAATATTCTAACTACTGGTGCAATAATGATTCTAGTGAACCATACTCTGTGGAGATAAAACCATCTGCATGGAACAAAACGATATCTGTATCAGGAGTGATCCAAAAGTTTGAATGAATAAATATTCTAACTTCTAGTGCAATAATGATTATAAATCTAGAATAGTGAATCCAGCTCCGCTACTATCCTCGCTTATAACGCCTATGGAACCATACTCTGTGGAGATCTAACATCAGTATGGAGGTCCCTAGGGAACACAACGGTATCAGCGTTTGTTACCTCTGACACCAAGCCCTTACTGGATCATTATGATAACCTAGGAAATCCTTATGTTTGAATGAATGAATAATAGTTAACATGGTGATGATCACTCAACCTAGTAGTGATTTAAGCTACACCTAACATCAGAATCAGCATAAACAACCCTCTGTGTATGGATTCATAGAGAACATGATGACATCAGCTACCATAACCTCTCGAAAAGAGCCCATTATGGATCATTCTGATGACAGGAGTGATCCAAAATTCTGAACGAATACAATATTCTAATTTCTGTGATCAAGTGTGTAAAAGTATAATTTCTACTGAATTATGCAATACCTAGTAATTTTCGATCTATGCGGTTTATCTGCTACTACCTGCAGATAAATGTTTTAGTAGTCAAGTCAAGGTGTAGAATCTTCCAGAATCCGTCTTCCTAATTGTTTACAACAGGAGTTACCCAAAATAAGGGCAAGTGAATACTGAATAAGCATCTTTAGACAATCATCTAGACAAGAATATCCATAAAATGGAAAACATTTGAGAAAAAAATATAATTATCCATTTTAAAAGTCAAATAAATTATTTTAGTTTGTAAAGTTAGTTAATCAAGTACAATAAAGTGCATTCATAAAATTTAAGCAACAAGTTAAACAAAGTCTTATGTGTTACTCTTAATAATTTGATAAGAAAAGGACAAGTTTTTATAATATGTTTTAATTAAGTAGTTTAATTATTCTTGGCATTGGATATATCAAAATTACAGCTTAAGTATATTATAAACTAACTGATGCCCGCGACCCCGTCTTAAGTTTTTTTGATTCCCTCGGGAACTCCTTAATTTGCCGGGATAAAAAGTAGCCTATGTCACTCTCCAGGTCCTCAACTATACCCATACCAAAAATCACGTCGATCCGTTGCTCCGTTGCGGCGTGATTGAAGGACAAACCAACGCATTTTTATAATACTAGCTTAGGTATGCCCGCGACTACGTCCGCGTGGATTGAGGTTTTTTGGTTCCCGCGGGAACTCCTTAATTTTCCGGGATAAAAAGTAGCCTATGTACTATTCCAGACTATATTCTATCTCTGTGCCAAATTTCAGCCAGATCCGTGCAGCCGTTGGCGCGTGATTGAGTAACAAACATCCATACATCCATACTTTCGCATTTATAATATTTATTTGATTAGCATGACTAGATGAACCCCGCGACTTTGTCCGCGTGGATTAAGGTTTTTGATTTCCCGGGGAACCCTTATTTACCAGGATAAAAAGTAATGTAAACTCGCCGGCATATTTAGCGGAACATAAAAAAAAGGTCCATAATTAAAAAAATATGGTTTTATTTTAAAATCTACTTACTACACTTCTTTTGTTATTTAAAGTTTCATTTGTTTTACTTAAAATGAGATCACATTAAGAACAGATTTTGCGAGTAAAGGCTATTTGTGAAAAATGGTACATTTTTGAACTTTTCATGTAACCGGGAAAAGTGAAATTTAATATTAAAATAACAATTAATTAAATTAGAAAAATGGTGATTAATATCGCGTATTTCCTCCACGTGCTCTTATTAAAGTTTCTACCCGTCTAGGCATACTGAGAATGATGTTATCGATGGTCTCCTGGGATAGTCTCCGCCATTCCTCAACTACGGCGATTCGCAGTTCACCCACGTTGGCAGGAGCTGGAATTCTGGACTTAACTTTTCTTTTCAGCAAGTCCCAAACGTGCTCTATTGGGTTCATATCCGGTGATCTAACGGCCACTCCATAACAGTGATAATTATATCATTAAGATAAGCTTGAGTTACCCGAGCGGTATGCGGCCGAGCATTATCCTGCATAAAAAAAAAATCGTCACCGATATATGGGGCAAACGGTACGACATTTTCTTCTAAAACTTCTCTGATATAGCGGTCTGCAGTCAGACTCCCTCTGTCAATCACTACCAAGTCTGTGCGAGCTCCCAAACAAATGCCCGCCCAAACCATTATTGATCCACCACCGTATGCAACTGTATTTCAAAATTTGTCTGAATGTATCGTTCTCCTTTGCGTCTGTATATTCTTTGCCTGCCGTCAATTTGATTTAAGAGAATTCTGCACTCGTCACTAAACAATACCTTACTCCATTGGTCCGCGTTCCAAAGTCGATGTTCCTGAGCAAAAGTTAACCTGTTTCTACGATGATTTACCTCGAGCCTTGGAGCCTTGGCGGGCACAAATGAACCCAAACCAGCTTCTTCGAGCCTTCTTCGTACCGTACGCTCACTTACGGTTATACCCCGCACTGCTTCTAACTCATGTCGGGCTTGGACGGCCGTCAAACGAGGGTTCCTACGTACACGAAGCCGAATGAAACGATCATCCCTACTCGAAGTGCGTCTTTCTCTGCCTTGTCCTGCTCTTCTCATATAAGTACCGGTCTCCCTGAACCGTTGGATACTGCGATGGATCGTTGAAACTGGTCGACGAAGATTTGTGGATATCACTCTGTAGGTTTGATTTCTTCGCATTTCGAGTGCCCTGGCAATCTCCGTTGGGGCTAAGTCAGGCATAATTCAGTCATCAACTCCAGAAAGATACGCGATTAAAAAAAACTAACAAAAAACAGTATTTCAATGAAATTTTAAATCAAACGCAGAAGAAAGAAATACTCGAAGTTCGCTCCAGATAAGGTGTATTTGAATAAAATTAAAACAATTGCATAAAATGTGATGTTCAGTTGTTTTCTTAATTTGAAAATATTTCTTTTTAAATTAAATGTCGTATAAACCAGCCAGCAACCTTATATGATACTGATATCAAACCTTTTTTTTATGTTCCGCTAAATATGCCGGCGAGTTTATTATAAAGTATGTATAAACTAAGTAAAGTATAAACTATCCCTATACACAATCACATCACAATTCACAATCGTTTGAACAGATAAGCATAACCGACAGACAGACATATTTTATACACTTTCGCATTTATGAATTTAGGATACCCATAGTTAAATTTTGTGATTATTTAGCTTAAATTGTAGTTGCATTTGAAAAACGTACATAATATAATAGAAATGAATTGATGTAATATATTTTTATATATAGGTAGGTACCTACATAATCAAAGTATTATTCTGCTAGCAGAGAAATAATAATTAATATAACCTGTACTATGAAATACTTTTTTAAGTTAACAATACCACTATACTAAACAATAATTTACAGTAGGTATAATAAATAATTATATAACTATATGGAGTCTGGAGTTTACCACATCACAATATTAAACAACATACTTACATCACAGCATATTATGCACTATTTTAAACAAGTACAAGTCACAAAATTTAATCAATTAATAGGTATATTTTATTTTATGATTTGATAATGATTTTATTTGTATTTGTCTGTACTTATATACTAATTATACCTATGTTAGGAAATTTTCAAATGCCCAATAGCTCCATGGTATAGTGGCGGACTGGAATCCGTATGGTCAGAGGTTCGAATTACACCCGTTATGACTTCTGTCTTACCTATTCCTAAATCCTTCAGTGATCCGTCTTATTTTAAGAGTTGTTCCCGTGTGAGCTAGTTATATAAGTTACATATTAAGTATGTATAACCTATGTTGTTGGCACTATATTAAAAATTATAATTATGTAGGTATTGAACCTAGAATTGTGATATTTGTTTATTTTATATTGATACGATTGTATGACTTAATTGTTAAGTTTCTTAATTAAAATATGATATTTCTCTATATCTAAGATTTTTTCTCAAAAATTACCTTTCCAGTTCACATTGCACCGAGTTACGTTTTTGGGGGGGTAAGTACCTATATTTTGTTGTATCAATAATTTTTTGGCGCCACATCGTCGCCTGCATAAACGGGTTGGTAGATTTTAACGGATTGGTATAATTATTACAATAATATATTTTCCAACGATTGTAACCCATGAACCCATGAACACCCCCCCCCCCCCCCCCCCCCCCCAATGATAAATGAAGATGATAGAGAAGACAAATTAATATGAGGGTCTTAGAAATGGTTGTGGGATCATCTCGCGAGCTTATTCTAACCATCGAAAAAAAATTATCTAATCAGTCCAAAATCTCGGAGAATTCGGTGTACACTGTACAGGTGCTAATTGAGGTTTACCTTTTTTTAAGTTTTAAGTGGCTAAAAAGAAAAAAAAATATTTTACTAAGGATGACATATGCGAGCCGAGCTACGCGAGGCCGGCTAACTAACACTCGACCAGAAAACGCGTACTTCCCGGTCCCGGTCTCGCGATGTAATGTACTATTATGACTTTCAATTCACGTTTCGTTTTTGGTACAGCTTGACTTTGCTATTATAGTCGTTATAATAAGATTGTAATAATAGGTATACTTACATGTAAATTTAAAAATATCTATACGTACATGGAAATGGCTATAGGAATTGTATCAATTTTTTATTATAATTTAATTTACAACTTACAATATATTATTTATTTCCACCAATAATTAGATACTTTTTGATTACTGGGAATGTATATTTATACTAAATATTGCATTAATCTTATTTATAAAACGAAATTAAGTTAATAGTACCTACCTACTCATAATCTCATATAAACTTTAGGTAGGTAAATTGATATGGTACCTACCTATTTATTTAGTTACGTATAAAAATACTGATAAGTAAATTTCACTTTTCTTAAATACAAATTATTTTTTACAAAGAAATGTGACAGTTGTCATTTGCTTCATACTTGAAAAGTTAATCAAAGAATTTTATATCACTTCTGCTTGTTCTGAAATTCTCCAATGCAGATAAACCAGCTTTAAGGCTGTTCATTTCAATTTTATTCCATAAAGTTCCCATAGTAATGTAATACAAGCATATACCTGTCATTATTATTTTCAATACATCTGCTGTTATGTTATTTGGCCAATAGCCAACAGACCCTAATAGAAAAATAAATATAAGACTACCGGTTGTAAGGAACAGTTTTTTTGTCCTTATTATAGTAATAGTGGCTTCTTTGCAGATGTTTATTGCTTCATCAATTGTCTCTTGAAAGCGTTCTTCGGCGCTTTGTTGTCTTTGTTTTAATTTTTCAGCCCGCTTTATTTTAAGTTCCAAGGTGACAGCATTGTGGTCCGAGTAGGAAAACGCTTTTCCTGGCACCCTGTCTTCCAAGGGATTCCCGAAGTTCACGACATCAGCCTAAAAATCATGTTTAAATTAAATAACACAGTTATAGTACCATTTTATATTTATCAAGTCATCAATATATAATTTTGGGAAATTGATAAATTATAAAATGTTAACCATTGATATGCTGAGGAACATAACATATATTTTTTTTTAACTTGATTGACTAGGCTATTTAGTATTAAAAAGCCACTATGACCATTTATAAAGTAAAAAGGTTTAAGATACATCATTATTGTACAATAATGATCATTTAAATATTATAATTATGCGAAAGTTTGGGTCTATGGATGTTTGTTACTCAATCACGCCCCAACGGCTGAACGGATTTGGCTGAAATTTGGCACAGAGATAGATTTACTTTTTATCCGGGAAAATTAAAGAGTTCCTGCGGGAACCAAAAAACTTCAAACCACGCAGACGAAGTCGCGGGCATCAGCTAGTATTATAATATAATAAGAATACATTGTATTCTAATGATTAAAGTTAAATGAAGAAAAAAATTACCTCTAATGTTGGATGAACATTGAACAGTATATGATCTATTCTCTTCCCTTCTGGACATGATTTGACTAGTTTTGGATCTGAGTAACTGTTGTTAATATTGTCGCATGTTCCGGACGGTTTAATAGCTACATTTTTACAATGAGTTAAAATACACGGATCAACTAATGATGGTAGCTGGGAAATTAACCTGTGAAAGTGAAAAAAAAAGTTAGTACCATCAACATACAAAGGCCCAAGTAGCATTACAACACATGCCCTAAAGTCTAGGAAACGGGGTCGTTTGTTTTATGGTATGAACCAAAACGTTTACAAAGATATCTTAAAAAATCCATGTGGAAGTTAGGTACCTATTTAAACCTAAAAATTCTCGATTTCTTCTTTTAATTATAGAAGGTAGGCAGGTATTTAAACTCAAAACCAAAATATCAAAAGAAATAATAATGCAGAACATCGATATTTATACTGATTTTATTATAAAACTTAAACTATGTTTATGAAATAAGTCAATAATGTACCTTCCTGCTTTAACAATAAATACATTACTGCCTTTCTAAATTTTTTTCGATACAATTTATAAAATATGCTAAACTCAATGATACTTTAAAGTTTCATCATCTGAGGAATTATTGTTGGGTCCACTAGCTTTATTGCCTAGAGTCTAGACTACTATGCTATACCTACCTATTTGCTGATGTTAAATATAAATAACAAAAAATATAATAAAAAAAAGTGCAAAATATTTAAAATGTATGTAAGTACTAGCTTATGCCCGCGACTACGTCCGCGTGGATTGAGGTTTTTTGGTTCCCGCGGGAACTCCTTAATTTTCCGGGATAAAAAGTAGCCTATGTGCTATTCCAGACTATATTCCATCTCTGTGCCAAATTTCAGCCAGATCCGTTCAGTCGTTGGGGCGTGATTGAGTAACAAACATCCATACATCCATACATCCATCCAAACTTTCTCATTTATAATATTAGTAAGATAAGCTGTACTGGGTAATATGTCATATTGGTATAAAAACTAAAGTAGTATTGCAGTGACACTGATTATTTTATTAATTATTAGAATGAAAACATAACATATGGGAGCAGGGGATCTTAATCCCCCTATCTGAAATCTAGATACCTCCTTGTATTAGAGTTTAATTCATAAGTGCATGCAAAAATACTTAGATGTTAAGTTTTACCTAAAAGATATGTCCCCTGGAGCAGTATTGAGGTCGCCAGCTAATATGGAGACATCTGCTGGCGGTGTGGTCAAGTTGACAAACTCTGCAGTAGAATATGCTTGTAAGACTCTATGGGCTAAGTATATGTCATCTACATTGTATTCTGCATGTAGCTAAAATGTTTATAGAAAAATCAAGAACACAACTAATCAAAAATTTATAAAAATAAAGATAACAGAAACTGACTAGAATTTACTAGTTGAAAGTTAAACCTTAAAGCCTTATTACAGGCTTACTTACATGAGTACAGTATACATTGATAAGTCTATCATAGCATTTGATCCTGCAGAGTCCCACACCTTTGCCTCCAAACCAGTCACCGTGGTGTATTTTGTGTATGTAGCCATTGAGTGGCCACTGATGGAAGAACACATCTTGGATAAGCCATTTTGAGAACACACATAAACCTGAACCAAGCACACCACTGAAATGGAAATGGTTTATACTAATTAAACTTGAACTTGAAGGTTTTCTTCTTATACAGTTTCTTAGAAATAGTTATTTGTTGAATAAAGGAAAAGGTTCATTTTAGGCCTACTCTTGTACACTCTACCATGAATAGACGAAAATACATAGATTGTATTAAAAATATACTTAATAATTTAGAACAGTAAAATAAATAACGAGAAAAAAATAAAAATGTATTTCAAGTTTTTGATATGTTTCCTAAATAGCAACCTTCAGCCATAGAGAAGGCAGTAGGCGCAAATTGTATCAAATAACATTTCTGACAGTCACTGTCAAAATAACGAGTATTTTTTTTGAAAACGTCAAAAAATATGAATCCGTCATTGTTATGCATTTTTAACTTGGAAAGATTATATAATTTCGCCACTGAAATTACGACGAATTCGTAAATTTGACCAATTAAAACTGGTCTAGTATTTAATGTCCTTCATTTCTCTAATTGTACAAGACCAGGCCTACGCCCCAGACAAATTTGAACGGTCTCTTTTAATACAATATTGAGATGGTTACTTATAAATATAACATCAAAATAGCTAGTTTGTGAAAAGCAAGTAGGAACTCCTAGTAGTCAAAAGAATATGATTCACTTTGTCTGCATGCTTATTGAGCTTAGTAGGCTAAGGGCTACGACCAAGGCCCTTGATTTACTTAGAAGTAGAGCTGTAGCGAGCCGTATGTATTCGGTACTGAGTAACGGGTGCGCCATCCAGTACCGAGTAACGAAACGTTACTCACGAATGCATTTCGGTACTCGCATGCATTTTGTTACTCGCATTTTTCGTTGTATGGGTGAATTTAAAAACTTACGTTATAAAGAACTTATTTGTGGCTTTTTCATAGCATCTTATGAGTTATCAAAAGTAACGAGTAACGTAACGATACGATAGTAACGAGTCGCATTTTTCGTTGTATGGGTGAATTTAAAAACTTGCGTTATAAAGAACCTATTTGTGGCTTTTTCATAGCATCTTATGAGGTGTCAGAAGTAACGAGTAACGTAACGATACGATAGTAACGAGTACTAATTGTTATAGTAACGAATACATACGGGTACGCTTTTTTTCGTTACTTTTACACCTCTACTTAGAAGACATCTATTGAATATTTTAATTAAGTACTTTTGTATTCAATAATTGTGGACACACTAAGTACTTATTTTTGTATTAAAGAAAACCATACCTGTAAAAATAATGAGAATACGGAAGATTACTTTGTAGTTGCTCTTTCAAATACAAATAGTCCTTTTCACTCCATACCTCTTGAAGGCAAACAATATTGTGAGGAGCTTTAGACAAGTAGTCTGCAATCGCTTCTATTCTCTCTTTTCGATTCTTAGAAACAACTGGAATACCCCTAGACATCAACAAAAAACAGGAATAAATACTTTCAGTAACTATGATTTCCTTTAGTTAGATGAAACGACGTGTAAACACTTACCAACAGTTCAGTGTAAATACGTTTAGTGTTAACTCCATAGTACACAAACGTACCTACAAAATTAAGTAAGTAATGGACTAGAATACTTAAAAATATTGTTACCAACTACACAAGACGTTTAAAAGTATAGTACAAAAATATGTAGCAGCAAGCAATTTTTGGTACCTAAATTTTACATTCCCAACTTGAAGTGGGGTGGGAACAAAATATTTTTTTTTTAAAGTATGCAGTTTTTATTTTTTTATTGCTTCTCAGCACCGACTGGCTTCTCAGTTCTCACCACAGAGTACTTTTTATATACGGGAAGTTCTCACACAGAGTAGGTACTATAGCTTCTCACTTGTGTCTACTGTCTGCTTGTGTCACTGTCGTATACCAGAGACAATCATATGCTTGGAATTTTTACTTTGCATCATCTTCCGGTCAGCGATAAAAAGTGTCCGAACCGAAAGAGATCCAAAACGCGAAAAGGTTTCCAATCGCACTTCAGTCTCGTGTTTGTCAGCATAAAGAACACTCGTCAATAATGCCGCACTGAAATAAAAAATCTTGCAAAAACTACCCGAGTAAGGTGAGAAAAGAAGATGGTGTATCATATTTTCAATAATTAAACATTTATTAACGATATAAAGGTATTATTTCGCTTAGAAACATAATAATAATAATAATAATAATAATAATAATAAAGCCTTTATTCCATTTTAGAACACTGTTACTTTTTTTGTTATAAAATGTCCCTTAAAACGGAGTGCCTGTTGGCATAGGCCTCCTCCAACTCTCTCCACTGGTGCCTGTCTAGTGCCACTCTGGTCCAGTGTGGCCCCAGAGTTAGTCGGAGGTCGTCCTCCCAGCGTCTAGCTTGGCGACCTTTTCTCCTTTTGCTATCTCTGGGGTACCAGTGTGTCACTAGCTTGCTCCACTTCTCTTCTTTCCCTCTCAGCATGTGGCCAGTCCATCTCCATTTCTGCTGGTCAATACGTTTCAGTATGTCTGTGACCCTGGTTCTTGATCTTATATCACAGTTCAGAACTTTGTCCTTTAACCTCACACCCAGCATACTTCTCTCCATTGCGCGTTGGCATTTCGCTAGCTTATCTCTGTGGAGTGAAGTTAGTGACCAGGTCTCACATCCATATGTTATGCATGGGAGAATGCATGTGTCAAAAGTCTTTTTCATTATTTGTATGCCCGACCAATATTTCCCCCATCCATATGCTATTCTCTTGGTATTCTATTTCTTTGGTCATTTGGTCTCTGGGAGATACAATCTGGCCCAAGTACACATATTCGTCGACAAATTCAAAATTGATGCCATCTATTCTTATGTCCACCTTTACTGAGTTGGTCATCATTTTTGTTTTGTTGGCATTCATCTCCAGTCCCACAAGTCTACTCTCTTCCCTTAAATTTTGGACCATATTTTCTTTTTTGGGGTCTTCTTCTAGCAAAACTAAATCATCTGCAAACCTAAGGTTGTTGAGACGTTTGCCATTTATATTAAGACCATACTCTCTCCAATCCATTTTTCTGAAGACTGTCTCGAGTACAGCTGCAAAAAGTTTAGGCGATACGGGGTCCCCCTGTCTTACTCCTCTCTCTATGGGAAATGATTTACCCGTAGATTCCAACTTTATGCTTGCCTTGCTTTTCTGGTAGATACTTCGGATGATGTTGATGTAGACCTCATAGTGTTTGTGGAATAAACGGTCAAATGCCCTGGAATAATCTATGAACGCCATGTATAATGGTTTTTGGAATTCATTGTACTTCTCCACTAGTTGTTTGAGTGTGTGAATATGGTCTATAGTGCTAAATTTTTTCCTAAAACCTGCTTGCTCAACTGGTTGATTCTCATCCAGGACATTTGACACTCTATCTAATATTATTTTTGCAAACACCTTATAAATGTTAGACATCAAGCTTATCGGCCTGTAATTACCAATGTCATCCATTGCCCCTTTTTTGTATAGGAGGATAATGTGTGCTTCTCCCCATTGATCTGGAATTAACCCTGTGAGCAGGATTTCGTTGAATATTCTTGCTAGAGTTGGACTTAGTTCTTCAATTGTACCTCTCATCAATTCATTTGGAATTTTGTCCGGGCCAGGTGCTTTTTCTAGTTTTTGTTGCTTGATGGCTTTCTCGACTTCCGATACCAGGATATGGGGTATTGGTTCACCATCCTTCTCTGGTTGAGCTGTTTCTTGTTTAGTTGCATGCTGTAGGCTTGAATTTATATTCGAAATAGAATTAGAATAGAGTGTTTCATAGTAATTTGTCGCTATTTTTTGTATCTCGCTCCTTTTTGTGGTAGTATTTTGTTTGTGCTTTAATTTGGGAATCCACTCCTTGCCCTTTTCCCTCAGTTCTTTCAGAGCTTTTTTACTGCCGCCTGTTTTTTCAATATGCTCTTTTAGATTTTGGAGTCTTCTCTTTTTTCTGTCATTCCTTAAGCTTTCTCTTATTCTGTTACTTATTTTATTTAATTTCATTTGGTTTTCTTTATTCTTTGCATTGGGGATTAATAACCTTCTTTCTTCTAACAGTTTCATCGTTCTTTCACTAAGCTTATTTTCCTTTGTACTATTTGTTATTCTTTTGGTCATTCCTATGAGCTTGGATTCAATATTCTTGTATTTTTCCATTACGTTTAGTTCAGAGTTAGCAATATCTTTGATAGTTACTATTTCAGATTTCTCCATTTTGCTAAATTGTTGTTCTGTTGGTTTTATACCTTTGGGTTGTATATTTATCCTGGATAATTTTAGCGGGAGGAGATTTAAATTGCAGCGTACCATACGGTGGTTTGTATTAAAGTTTAGGCTTTGTACTACATGTGTGTCACTGAAAGATTTGACTTTGTTGGTAATGATGTAGTCAATCTCATTTTTATACCTCCCATCTGGGGATATCCAGGTCCATTTCGTTTTGGGTTTTTTTTTGAAGACAGAGTTAAGTAACATTAAATTATTTTCAAGTAGGAAAACCATTAATTTATGCCCATTCCTACTTCTCTTCCCTTTTCCAAATTTCCCCATTACAAATTCTTCCCCTGATTCCCTCGTGCCGACCTGGGCGTTGAAGTCGCCCATGACGACTAGATGGTTACTGGCATGCTGTCCTACCACTTCTGAAAGACTGTTGTAGAATCGATCTATATCACACTTGTCGGCCTGTTCAGTAGGTGCATATGTTTGTATTATAATAATAATAATAATAATAATAATAAATTTATTTATTGAAACAAGAGAATTTGCACCGTACAACAACTCCTTATATCTAGTAAGTAAACAGAAAGAATGAACAGTAAATCTAGAAGCCGGAAGGAGTGCTTTGATATCCGCACTAGGAAAACCTGTGTCACGGGCACCGCAGCTCTCCCTCGGATCCATACAATTAATTAGACCATACATATTTGGGTATTAGGTGTATACTATTAGAATATTAAGTATATATATATGTGTGTATGTGTGTGCGTGTGTGTATGTGAATGGGTGAATTTGAGTATTTGCGTGTGTGGTATAGGTGTGTGTAGGAACAATGCATGTTTAGGTTGAACGGAAGACAACAAAAAGTTATTTACCATCCAGTCATAATTACTATGATTTTACTTCAGCGATCAAGTCCTCAATTTCATAATAGCTAAGACTCTTTAACCAAGCGTCAACAGTTTTCTTTAAGTTATGTTTGTTGAGCTCAGATATGTCGAGCGTGTCATTAATCTTATTATAAAGTTTAGAGCTAAGGAAGTAGAATTGGCGTCCGGCAAGTGCGGTTCTCTTTGGCAGTATTCCGAATATCTTATGTTTGCGTCTTTTTAAAGTGACAACATTTATTTCGGATTGAGCTTTTGTTGCCGAGTGTTTACGTGAAATAACCTGGGAGACAAAGAGCTGCCGAACATTCAAAACGTCCCAATCTAGATAGAGTGCCGATGTAGGATACCTGCGAGATCTGCTACCCAGAACCTTGAGAACCCCTCTTTGAGCACGCTCCAGTCGTAGCATGTCAGTTTTATTTGAGCCACCCCAAATTGTGATACAGTACGATAATAGGGACTGAACTAGCGTAAAGTACACGGTTCTCAATAGTTTTTGGTCGCAGACCGTTCTCAGCTTCCTCAAGATATACATGAGCTTTCGGGTACGATTTACCAAAACGTTTATATGTTTTTTCCAGCTGAGAGTACTCTCCATTATTAAACCCAAATATTTGATATCGGCAGTTCTTTGAATTAAGAGACAAGAGCAGTCCTCATTGGGCGATTTACAAGAATGAGCTTTAATTGAGAAGGATTTAGGTTGTGTGTATATGGTGGTATCAAAGGTAATGAATTTGGTTTTGGAGATATTTAATGTCAGTAGGTTTATGTGAAGCCAGCTCATGACCTGCTTTAATGCATATTCAGCACGGCTACGAACCTGATCCCAACTCTGACCCTGAACTAGGAGAACGGTATCATCAGCGTATGATATGATTTTAGTATACGGAATGTTCATCTGACATAGGTTGTTAATATATATCAGGAACAAAGTTGGGCCAAGCACGCTGCCTTGAGGTACGCCATATTCGATATTTTCTTCCTTGCTGATGTGGGGGCCTATTTTAACATATTGACTGCGATTGGTTAAGTAATCCTTAAATAAGTTAAGAACATTACCCCTTACTCCGATGGCTTCTAACCGATCCATAAGAATGGGGACAGACACGGTGTCAAATGCTTTTGACAAATCAAGGAAAATGCCTACCGTTTTTTGTTTTGATTCTATATTTCTTATAATATGACTGGTGAGCTCAATAACAGCATCCTCAGTTGATTTTCCTTGTCTAAAGCCGAATTGTTGTTCTGAGATGATACTTAATTTATTCAAGTACAGGGTCAAGCGAAAGTTCAAGATCTTCTCAAAAATCTTAGAGATTGAAGTTAAGACCGAAATAGGCCGGTAATTTGTTACTTGGTCTCTGTCTCCATTCTTATAGACCGGGTGGACCACAGCTTTCTTAAGTACAGAAGGAAAAGATCCTTGTGTGATACATAAATTAAAAACGTATTTAAAAATAGGAGCAAGAATGTCGCGTGTCTGTTTTAACGTTTTAACAGATATTCCATCCCAACCTTTTGCGCAGTTGTTTCGAAGACCCGTAATAATATTGTTAATTTCAACCTCGTCTGTCTCCCTGAGGACCATTGAGTTACAGGGTGGGGGTACAATATTTTGGTTGTGTATCTCTGAGAGAGATTGATTACTTAAGAGAGGGGCAGCAAGATTTTTACCAATATTAACAAAGAAACTGTTAACACTATCCACCGAACATTGTGGACTACCAGGACTGACAAGCTCATATGGAGGAGAAACTTGGCGCTGAAGGTTAGTTATTATCTTAATAGTATCCCAGGTAGCTTTTTTATTATTCTTTGTCTTTTGTAGTTCAGATCGCTCAAATGCTCGTTTTAGGTTTTTAAGCAGGTTGTTGCAGAAGTTGCGATAACGTAGGTATGTAGTTTTCAAGATCATATTATCAGGATTTCTTTTAGCTTTTTGATGTAATTTATCTCTGTTTCTAATGCATTTTATGAGCCCTTTAGTAATCCATGGTTTAAGGTTTTGATATTTGCGCGGTGCTTTGACTATCTTAGTATTTGATGAGATACGCGATGAAATAGTTTGTATAAGACTAGTTGTGGCGGAATTCGCATTGGAATCTCGCAAAATAGAGTCAAAATTTGTGTTTCTTATATTTTTTACTACAGCGTCATGGTCAGTACAGTAATAGGGTTCATTATACCTCTCTAGCAGAGGGGTTTGATGAAAGCTAAGAAGAGTAGGAGCGTGATCGGTTATAGCAGAATCCAAAACGAAAACGGTGGATGTTTTATTAGTTTTTAGCATAACGTGATCTAAGCAATTGTTACCCCTTGTGGGTAAGTCGTGAGCGGGTATTAGACCGTGCAAGGATGTCATGGTTAAGTATTTGTCGGAATTTTGATCATAAGAGTTGCGGGCGATATTAATATTCATGTCACCTAATAAAGCTATCGTGTTATAAGAGGAAAGCGATGCTAGGAGATTATCTAGGCTATCGATAAAGATGTCAATATTACGATAGGAGGGCGATCGATAAACAGCTACAAGTGCAGTATTGTCGCTGCCGCTTATGACTAGGCAGTTTCCGTTCAGAAAATTAGGTTCGTGACAGTTGTAGTTAAGTTCGGAACGAATGTAAGCAATCATGCCGTCATTTTGATTTGTGTGGGAAGACTGAAACGAGGAGTAGCCTTCTAGAATAGGTATATTATGACATTTACTGAGCCAGCATTCAGCTAATAATATGACGTCACACTGTATGTCGATAGATGTAAGCAAGACATTTAATTCATCAAAATTACTGTTTACACTACGTATATTAATATGTAAAATGTTTAAAAGATTTGTGTAACTGCTTAAGTAGGATTTACATTGATTAGGGCTACAACTTATTGGTTTAGAGATTTCAACTTTACCAATATCATTTATTATACTATTTAAATCAATCATTGATACTGAGTATATAGTAATTGAGAACTTTTATAATGTACAGGGGGGATTTTAACCGATAACAACCTGTATTATTTAAAAGGGCAAAGTAATGGATAAGCTTTAGGGTTCCAACAAACCTAGCAGATAGAAATTGCAAGTTATTGTTTGTTTTGCTAATATGCCAAGAAATAAATACAATATGTAAAAGATGTTTTTGTGAGTAAACAATTTTTGTGAGTGAGTGTGTATGTTTTGTGTAGTGCACAGAGTAGCTGTTATGGCATAATGTAATTTTTGTTATTAGTTCATGCAAATTATAATTAATAAGAAACTTCTTGATTCTACTTACAAAGAAAAGAATCATGTTAGTTTTACATACCAATGGCAAAAACACTTCAACAATACAGCTAAGCCACCAAAACAGAGAACAAACCGATTTTAAGATATATAGTAAAACTAGTCAGACTGGGCCTCTTAACTTAATTAGATCACTTTCTTTTTCGATACGGATCATGGGTTCACCTTCTTTCTTCCTCAAATAAATTTTACCATGGGCCGTCCAGCAGTAAGAGTAGTTGTTGTTAGACGCATAATTTCTAGCCAGGAAAAATAATTTACGCGCTTTAAAAGTGAGGTTTTCAGAGACATAGATATATCTCATGGGACCCTCAATATTCAGGAGGTCCGAGTTCATTTTTTTGTGTTTGTGCTGTTTGTTGTACATTTTAACCGCACTAAGAAAACTTTCCTTCATAATAACGGATGAGAAATCTGCGATGATTGGGTTGACTGAGCCATTTTTTCCAGAGTTAATGCGATAAATGTCATGTATGTCACTTTGTTGTATTTTTAAGTTGGTAATCTGACCAATTTTAACCACAATAGCAATCAAGTCTAGTTTAGTTTCCAGCTTCTTTAGTGGGATATTTCTCAGCTCAATACTGGGTGCCCTGTGGCTCTTTTCGAGATTTTCTATTTTTTCTTCAAGACATTGGATAGCCGCTATGTTGTCTTTACGTTCCGACTCCAAAATTTCCAGTCTAGACTTCACATCTTCGTACTGTTTGCAGATAAATTCCATTGACGACTGAAAATCCATTGTATGCTGCTTGACCTCATTGATGGAGCTTTGCAGCTGCTCGAGTTTTTTATTTTGTTGCGTTTTAAATTCACTGAACATTTTTTTCATTTCCGCCATAAAATCGGACGATTTGATTTCCTCTTCGTGCAACTCGCGTTTGCGCTTACTTCTAGTTGTAAAATCGCTATAGGCCCGAGTCTTCGGCATAGGTGCCTTCGGTGAGGGAGACGACGAGTCCTCACTCGGATTATTGTCCAGTCCTTCTTGTAATTAGGGATGTTCATGTGCAGCACCGCTATTATATCATTTATTCCTTCAAATCCCTTAATTTTGCTTTTTAGTTTTATGTTAATCAAGAATCCGACTCCTCTATGGCCAGCAGTCTCGCCTTTGTAAAACATAATGTAGTCTTTATGTTCTTCTATTCCTTCCCCTTCTCTTCTCATCTCGCTTATTCCCAATATATCCCATTTCAAGCTTGATAGTGCCAATTCTAACTCTTGTAAGCTTTCAGGTGTTCGGAGTGTTCTGGTGTTTAGTGTACATATGTATAAAGAGTTATTCTTAGTTTTTGGTTGTTTAAACTGGTAATAGTTTGTACTTTGGCATTGGTATCTTTTCTTAGTTGGAGGGTGTTGGTCATACTTCTCCGCGGGGACCAGCTGTATTGGAGAAGAATTTTCTATGCTAATATTTGTTTGTTGTTGCTTTTTCTGTGTTAGGTTTCGTTCCAGGTTAGTTGTTGAGGTAAGTGTTCTTGTCGGACATGGAGTATGATCGCTCACGCATAAGTTGAAATGCGTTTGTTCTTTGAATTTTTTTAGTAGAGGTGTTAGTCTTGTAGTTGGGGCTTGGTGTCTCAGCGTTTCTTTTCCTCTTTTCGTTCTCCCGAAAGTTATTGGTTTTTGCCTTACGTTTCTCTATGGTTTCCTTTGTGTAATCGTGTGTTATGTAGGTATTCTCTCTCATTTTCCTTTTGTTCCTTAGTATTTGTACTTTCTTTTGCATAGTTGTTGTTGTAAGCAAAATAGGTCTTATTTTTTCGTTGTCTATTTTTTTGCCGAGGCGTTGTACCTTATTTATCTCGCTGCTCTCCAATGGCACATCTAATTCTTTTATGGTTTTAATCACTAAAGTATTCAGTTCTTCCATATTCTCGCCATTGGTTTCCGGGATACCATGTATGATAACGTTATTTTTTCTGGCGTTTACGTCTAGATTATGCAATTTCTTGTTCAATTTCTCCACTTCGAGTTTAACGCCCGTTTTCACTAACAACGAACAAGGCAACGCCTAGTTAAGTAACGCCTAATCTAAGGAGATCCCTAGGCAATACATAACGTTTCACCAATCCATTTTCACTAGGCAACTCCTAAGCTATGAATTGCCTAAACTTGTCTATGAATTTTTGTATCGTGTTGTTAATACACTCTGAAGTGTACAAAAACTGACAGTTTTTGTGTGTGTTTGACGTTTAACAGATAGTCTGTATTTGTAGTCTGCGTCTGCGACGTATATATTTCGAACTTTTGAATAGAATTCGGTTTTTTTTAATTCGCAACTAGCTGATGCCCGCGACTTCGTCCGCGTGGGTTGAAGATTTTTGGTTCCCGCGATAACTCTTTAATTTTCCGGGATAAAAAGTAGCCTATGTGCTATTCCAGACTATAATCTACCTATCTCTGTGCCAAATTTCAGCCAGATCCGTTCAGCCGTTGGAGCGTGATTGAGTAACAAACATCCATACATCCATCCATCCATCCATACATCCATCCAAACTTTCGCATTTATAATATTATTATACTAGCTGATGCCCGCGACTACGTCCGCGTGGATTGAGGTTTTTTGGTTCCCGCGGGAACTCCTAAGTTTTCCGGGATAAAAAGTAGCCTTTGTGTTATTCCAGACTATAATCTTTCTCTGTGTCAAATTTCATCCAGATCCGTTCGCCGTTCGAGCGTGATTGAGTAACAAACATCCATCCATACATCCATCCATACATCCATCCAGACATCCATCCAAACTTTCGCATTTATAATATTTATTTGATTTGATTGATTGATATTTGATAGTAAGATATTATATTAAAATAACAAAAAGTATCGTACAGTATCACAATGTCGGCTGATAAGATCTAAAAACTCCAAAAATTCTAATAGATTTTCTGTACTCGTATAAAAAGTAAATTTAATTAAAAAGACAATAATAGCAAACACCAATGAGCACGAAAATCGAAATGATACAATATAAACATAACATAATGAGCGCTGAGCGGCAGATGTTGTCATTATACCTCTTTTTAGGGGTTGCCTAGCATTACGCACCGCCCAATCGGTGTCGTAACTTTAGCCTAACGTCGTTAGGCATCACCTAAGTGTTGGTGAAACGTTTTTTCTCCCTAGGCATGTCCTAAATATTTAGGCATCCGATTTAGGCGTCTCCTAGGTTTAGTGAAAACAGGCATTAGTTTTTCATTTTCGGCTATTATTGGTTGTATCTTTTCGTCTAACGTTTTTAACACAGTTGCTGTTATGTTTTCCGTTAACTGTGTTGTTTGTTTCTGTAACTCTTCCTTCATTTTGTCTGTGTTTTTATCAAAAAGCAATGACATTTCCCCTGTCAGTTGAGTAGCCCCTCAACTGCGCCGACGCCTTTAGACTGTCGATCAAAATGTCCCCTTCAGCTGCGGAACGACAGTCTAAAGGCGTCGTTCGTATGGCGAAAATCACCGCCCGCAGAAGACCGGGTTTTGGCACTATTTTCAGATTTTTTTCCTATCTCGATCCTTTGCAAACTTTGGTAGAAGCTAATAGGTTAAACAAGGACACAGTAGGAATTTTCTGACGTCCTAAATCTATGTAATCAATTTATGGGTAGAAATTTCGTGCGAGGAGGACAAAAAAAAATAAAATATATTTTTTGTCGTTTTTGATTTTGTTCTAGAGCAAGAATTAAGGGACAGAGTCTTTGTTACGTGTGTTTTTACTCTAAGATGATTGACCATAGTGCACATCAATCAAAAAGTCTATAGATACGGGTAATATTGTTTATTTTATTGGTACCAAAAAAAAAAAAGAGGGTAATTTTTGGTCTTTATTTTTGTCATTTTTCTGTGTAAACCATAAAGAAGAGCGATTACCTTTCAAACTTTAATCTACAGCTGTAGTTCGTAACGATTTGAATGACGTAGTTTGTTTACATAGCTTCAGTACAAGTAATATGAGTTGTTATTTTTTTAATGTGCGCGGCGGCCGGCGCGCGCGTAATTTGACACCGGCCACTTGACCTTGGCGTAGCCGTTAGTTTTACTTTTTTTAAAAATATACAGGCGAGGGGGTAGCCATCTGTACCAGCAGCGCGGTCGGCAGTTTCTAAAATATACTCTGTGATGTTTACGTTCGCACACAAAATCGTCAAAGAGCGCAATGTACATCAAAGTCCAGCACGCAATGTACTACGAAGTTGCTTCCTTGTGCCAAAGAGCGCAATGCACACCGAAGTTCCGCAGACCGCAGGCAGTGTACTACGAACGGAAGTTGTTTCTGAGTCAATGTTGGTAGCCTTGATTTCTCTCTAGCCACTGGTTTTTTGACAGCTAATTCAAAATACCGACATAACCTCGAATTTCATACAGTGTAAGATTGCTTTTCACTTTGCCATTTTCCTTGTTTCGTGAAAACTGATAGCAATTATTATTTATTGGCACTTCGCGGATATGGTTTAATGTTTTCTGTCACTGATTAACTGGATTAACACACGGATAACATTTACACGGGAGCGACTGACAACACGTCCTTACTGTTAGGCACCGGAAACGGAAATCCATAAGAAAGAAAATATAATATTCCATCCAAATTTCAATTAATTGTGAAAACAAATGGCATAACCAACCAAAATGAACAAAAAGTAACTATCTATCCTTTTCTAATACACTACGCGCGTATAAGACAGAGGGAGTGCAATATTTTTATCAAATTAATCGCTAGAAGCTGCATATGATAAAAAAATGGGCGACCGTCAGTCGAAGCTACATAGGCGGATAGCTTATAACAAGCAAAATTAGGCTGTATATTAATGATCTAAGACATAAATTACAATGTTTTAGTTTGTTTATAAAAATATACATGTATACTCGTACCTAATCATCGATATATATTATGTAGGTACTAGATGGGCCCTTTCATAGAAAAAGGTTTGGCGACCGACTATGAGAACGCGTTCCTATCCTGTCTTTGTCCCCATCGTAGCGCTGTCACGGTCGCTCGTCGTGTAGATAATTTGTTATTCTTAGGTTAACATCTAAAGTCTTATTAGTTTGGCACTGTACAATTTTTATTTTGAGGTAAGTGTTTCAAGTCACAATTATACATTTCCAAAAAAACGTTATTTAATCTTCCTATTTAATATTTTTATCCATTGCGCAATCATTTAATTTCCGCGGCAAATTGTATGATATTTTTTTTTTTTTTACTAACTGGCCTTACGGCTTCTATGGCTATGGCCTATATTATCTATGATGGAGTCATACGTTTTCAAGCTTTCATTCAAATGTTGCAAGCAAGTTCCCGCTTTTCAGACTAGATGGCGTTGCTAAAAATACGCCCACATTCTTTGTTTGACAGGGCCCGTCTATGTAAATTGAGGTCGTTGTACCTAATAGGTTTTTTCGGGACACTTTTTTCGTGAATTTTGCATTACACCCGAAGTCCATGTATTATTAAGTCAATGCTTTGCATGGACGTATTGTAAAATACGTCCATGTTTTTAGGTTAGGTACTCAACTGTCATAACTGGCAGATTAGGTACAAAAGTGTTTTGACAATTCACAATAATTATACATTTCCAAAAAAAACGATAATTATTCTTCCTATTTATCATAATTCATAATTCATAATCATAATCATAATCATAATCATAATATCATAATCATAATTCATAATTAATAATTGATAAATTAATATTAATAATTAATAATAATAATAATATTCGCATGGTAGATTCTACAAGGCCCTAACCAGGGCGGATGTAGATCCAATAGCATCTATATTTTGGTTACAGTTCGGTGACCTCTTTGGGGAAACCGAAGGTTTTGTGTGTGCAATTATTGATGAAGTTATCAAGACGAATAACTATCGGAGACATATTATGAAAGATGGCACTGTTGACATATGCCGTGCGTGTCATCTTCCTAGGGAGTCCCTCAGACATATTGTCTCCGGTTGTTCTCATCTTGCTAATGGAGAGTACTTGCACAGACATAATCAAGTAGCCAAAATAATCCATCAACAACTGGCTCTCCAGTACGGTCTTGTTGAGACTGAGGTACCATATTATAGGTATGACCCAGTGTCAGTTCTCGAAAATAGTGGTGCCTTGCTCTACTGGGATCGGTCGGTTATCACTGATAGGTTTATTGTTGCCAATAGACCTGACATTGTGTTAGTCGACCGCTCAGCGCGCCGAGCAATAATTGTTGATGTTACTATTCCACATGATAATAACCTGGTGAAAGCAGAAAAGGAAAAAGTATCGAAATACTTGGACCTTGCTCACGAGATTACCGCTATGTGGAGTGTTGACTCGACGATAATTGTTCCGATGGTTATATCAGTTAACGGTCTTATTGCGAAAAGCTTCGATCAACACCTTAGTAAGCTTTCGCTTGGTTGTTGGATCAAGGGTCGGATACAGAAGGCGGTTATCCTTGAGACGGCGCGAATTGTGAGGAAGTTCCTCTCTCTGGAACCCTGACCACCGGCTGCTTGGATCTTTAAGGCCCCGCAGTGGGTGGAAGTTTTATAGAATTATTTTTAAATGTGTTTTGTGTAGTATTTTTATATATTTATGTAAAACGTGTTTAGAAATAATTTTATAAATATCTGTACAAATAAATCGGAGATATAAAAATAGTACTTCCATAGACCCAGATCACCAATCCATTTTAGCAACCCAAACCCGTAGACCCATACATATCATTTGCTTCCATGTTCTGCAATAGTCCTGCACTAACCGGGGAATGTCCTTGGATGCACTCGCATAGTGCGTATAGGGATATTCGTCGGTTGGTGTCACATTTCCTTTAGAGTAAAATTGTCTAACGGGCCTCTGCGAGTTGGTTTCGGCCCCTCGTACGCCTTTCAAAGGTCCGGGACCCCATGGTCCCGAGATGGAAGAGACAGACATAATAATTAATAATTTAATAATATATAATATCTTCTTCTTCTTCTTTATGAGCCTTTCTTCATCCATTGTTGGACATAGGCCTCCTCATGTGCACGCCACTCTTCCCGATGTTGGGCAAGCCTCCTCCATGTTTTCCCCGCAAGCTTGGTGATGTCGTCAGACCAGCGAGATGGTTGTCGTCCTACGCTTCGTTTGCCGGTACGTGGTCTCCATTCTAGTAGCAAACGGGTCCATCTATCATCTTTGGTCCTACAGACATGCCCTGCCCACCTCCACTTTGATCTGGACACTTTCAAAACAATATCGGTTATTCCCGTTCTTTGGCGCAATGTGGTGTTTGGCACACGGTCAATGAGCGATATACCGAGCATGGCCCGCTCCATTGCTCGTTGTGCCACTTGCAGCTTAGTTGTAATTTGTTTTGTCAGAGTCCATGTTTCCGAACCGTAGGTCATGACTGGCAGCACACACTGCTCGAACAAGCGCCGCTTGAGATAGATGGGGATCTTCTTGTTCTTCAGGACATCGGATAGTTTGCTGAAGGCAGCCCATCCGAGTTGAATTCGGCGTTCCACTTCTCTCATTTGGCTTTGTTTATTCAAGGTCAGCACCTGGCCCAAGTAAACATACTCGTCCACCCTTTCAATTCGCTGGCCCTGGATATATGTATTATTATATAATATATACATATATATGTATTATATATGTAATAATTAATTTATATATGTATTAATATATACATATATATATTAATGATTATATATTAATATATTAATATTAATATATAATCATACTAATATTATAAATGCGAAAGTCACTTTGTTTGTTGGTTTGTTGGTTTGTCCTTCAATCACGCCGCAACGGAGCAACGGATTGACGTGATTTTTGGCATGGGTATAGTTGAGGACCTGGAGAGTGACATAGGCTACTTTTTATCCCGGAAAATTGAGGAGTTCCCGCGGGAATCAAAAAAACTTAAACCACGCGGACGAAGTCGCGGGCATCAGCTAGTATCCAATAAATAAGCAATCATATAATTTCCGCGGCCAACTGTTTAATATTTTTTTATTATTATTTGGCCTTACGGTACCCCTACGTTTAATGTACTCTGTGCCTTACCAAATACCTGTGCCAAATACCAGTGCTGTGTACCAGTGCCTTACGGCTTCTATGATTATAATCTATGAGGTCATAGTCTATGACCGAGTCATACGTTTTCAACGTAGAAAGAGAAAGAGATATTGAACAGGCGTCTGCGTATAAGTATGCGATAGCGATAGTCTTGATACAATATTTTCATCATGGTAAATAAGTATTTAATTTTAGTTTTTTCTATACTTTGTAGCATTCATGCAAGTCTTTACAAATATAACCTGTTTTTATCTTTAACAATTAGGTCAAAATAAGGTCTAAATTGTAAACTTATGTATTAAGATACGTTCAGTTCGGCTTTGCAGCCTATAACACACAGCAATACACAATTTTCTATAAGTAAAACCACTTTTTTCGTAAGCTACGAGCACAGTTTCCACTTTGTCCAATTCCGATTTCGTACGAATATGGGCGAATAACAAAAACGGCACAGGATTGTTTGACCTCTGCTATCTTATAGACAAAAAAAAGTAATACGCTGAGCAGGACAAGAAAAGCGATTTTCTTGCTCTGTCACTCCTTGGCATTAGCGTATATACTCATTTCGCTCACTTGTGGTATTATTATTACAGTGCCTACTCTATGCTATATATTCTGACTCTATGGTTTTCAAGCTGTTGCAACAAACGTAGTGATTACATTCTCTCTGGTTGCAACTTGCAAGCAAGTTCCCGCTTTTCAGACTAGATGGCGTTAGTAAAATACGCCAACCAACGATCTACACCCAACGAACTCTATGACGCCCACACTTTGATTTTATAATAGGTCTTTACCTATGCCGTTTTGTCGTTCTGGCCACTTTGATTTCAAATATCTTCTCTTTGGTTAGGAATTTCAATTTTAAAATACAGCTATTTACTCATGCTTTTGTGTTTTGAAAACCCTCATTCATTTGTTTTTTCCTCTTTTGGTTTTTTCTTTGCGTCACTCAATTTACAAAATAGAAAACTTAAAATTTCGCGTTTAAAACGTAGTGGTTATATTCTCTTTGGCGTTATTTACGAGAACGAGTTCCATCATGGATTCATGGCACCAGTGCTGCAGAAACGGCTCGAAGGATTAATGATGTGAACGGCGGTGGTGTCGCAAAAGAAAACACAGTGCGTTTTTGGTTCCAACGTTTTCGTTTTGGAAATTTCGACCTGCGGAACAAGCCCCGTGCACGGCCGGAGACCAAAGTTGATAATGAAGAAATGAAGGCTTTTCAACAACCGTGGTTAAATTTTTTAATTTTCACAGTAACTAATAGAATTAGGAAAAAAACATAAGAAGCAAAAATGAACTTCATTAAATTATCTTCAAAATAGTTTTTAGTTTATTTTGATAGAACTAATAGTTTCGGAAATATGGCTAAGTACCTAACTGGAATAAAAAACTAAACCTTTGTAAAATCCGTAAATGTTTATTGTAATTTCAAGAAAAAGTATTAGAGTTAGGAAAAAAAGCTGTCAGAACTTAGTACAAAGATTATTAATTTACCTACAAAATAGTGTTTAGTTTATTTTGATAAGACAAATAGTTTTAGAAATATACCTTGCTGTTGTGTAAGAACCGGTGGTAGTCATGTAGACTTAGCATAATACTACATAATAAATAGAAATTAACCCATAAATGTAACATATTTTTATAACATCCCTAATCCCACAACCCCCCTCCCCTCTTCCACATCCCGTATTTTCAATGACACCTCCCACATCCTGTATTTTCAATGACTTTTGAAGATGTTCAAGTTTTCCTTTAATAATCCCAAATATGGATAAAAAGGGGTTGGGCTTTAGTATACTGGCCGCGAGGGGGCTATACCCCCCTCCAAGTAAGACGTTGGGAATTTTTGTAATTTCCGAGATATTAATTTTTTAAAATTTTGAGGTTAGGTTTTACTTTTATACGTTTTAATTAATTATACCTACTTTAAAGTACTGTGGCGGTCTTCGCAGTCCGCACATAATCCAATAGATGGCATTACTAGTACACGCACGCGATCACGAACAGCCCAACTCACGCTTACGAAGTTTTCTCCGAATTACGCTATATATACGACCTCCAAAGATGAACGGTCGGACCAGTGGTCCCCGAGCACAACACCCGCTCGGAGGATGATCATCCTATTGTTACGGTCGAGCCATATCACTTGCTCCCGTACAGTACCTTACCTTTTGTTTTAGGTAGTGGAAAAGGTTAATTTCTTAATTAGAATGAACGCTTAAAAAAAAAAGGCAAAGCTATTGCAATTTGCATAGCCTGTAGTCCTGGTAGTCAGGGGGCGGTGCGGGTAGGGCTAAGCTAAGCTTAACCCGCTTGTCCTCCTGATTTCCGGACGAGCCTGAGGAGGAGGAGCTCGGACGTGCGCGCTTGGCCAATTCGAAGCCAGGCGTAGGTACAACTACGCGGGCTACGATCCCAAGTAACATTTTCGGTTTTAGAAAGGTTTTGTAAAGGTTCTAGAACCTTTGTATAGAAATCTGCTCGTAAGTCTTAATAGGCTCAATAACGTTATATTAACCTTATAATAACCTCCTGAGTGCAAAAAGGGCCCTCGTTGTAGAACCTTTCTGAGAGCTACAGCAAAACCTATAGCTCAAATCCAGAACCTTTCCAACTACTTACACAGAACCCGAATATAACCTTCACAACCTTAATTTATGGTTAATATAACCTTGCCAGACAGCTTTTAAGTTCTAAATTAGTCTTGGATGTAACTCTATGACAACTTAAAACCTTTTTGATGGACATGAATAAATGCCTTTCCAGGACTCGCGGGTTTTAAAAGGTTTCTGTGTAAGATTTTTTCGTGGATTTGAAAATAATTCACAATGGCACCTTTTACTGTCATTATACCAAGTTTCAAAATGGCTAGATAGGGTACAAGTGTTATTGATTAAAAATAATAGGTAACTTGCTGTAGTCAGGAAAAATAAAAAAACGAGTGCGACTGGCACTTTATCGTGAAACTTTAGGATAATAGTGCTGTATACGAGGCGGGCCTTTCGTAAGTTAAAGTTTTGAAGATATTTTAATAAAACAATTACAATAAAAATTATTATAAAATTAGTTGGTTGGTGGTAAGTCGCATTAGAATTAATAAAACTTATATCCATGTAAAAACATTTTATTTTGAATCGTACACGTTTCTTAAACGTTAATGATTTAAAATATTGCTTTTTGTTTGGATTTTTGTTTTATTTTAGTGAAAAAATATGGCTGGCGTTAGGAAATTACTAGACACTATTAAAAATAGCCAGTCCAGGACTGTAACAACTAGAAGCTCTTAATGTTTGCCAAAATAAGAGCTACAGGTAATCTCGCGGAGCTACTTAAATCTACAAGGCTGTTTTTGCAGCTTTAAGGTTATCGCCAGGAGTTGTTCAAGACTTGCCAGTCGCGAAAAAAACCGCTGAGCACAATTAGTTCCTTTTAAGTTTTGGTTGCGTTCGATGTATCGACAAGAGTATTGAACAAACAGCTACAGGCTGCTCATAGAATTCAAGTTAGTTCCTATTTTTCGATTATGTTTGATAGGTAACGACAGTGTCGAGAATATAATAGAATAGAAAATAGAAATGTTTCTTATTCAAATAAACTTTTTTACAAGTGCGTTTTTTGAAGAAATGAATATGGGTCCAATCCATCAACGTTTATCTTAATTGAAATTTCTTCATCAACTTTAACATCATGAAAAAAATCTCAGACAAAAAAATATCAAGACATACTTCAAGCCCATAGTGCCAGTATTGACTGCCTTTAACTTTTTTATTTGTATATTATTGCCACAGAGAGTGAGGATCTAGGGTCCTTAGGAAGTTCCAGGATCGTTGGTTCGTTTAATATGTCTAACAGATCTTTCAAAGCAACGTGATTAATTTTGTGTTTCAAAGAATATATTCTTAAGTCCTTTGCTGTATCAACACTTGTTTCTAATGTATGAACTTCAAAGTCTTCACTATCTTCAGATAAACTGCCATCATCACATGTTTCAATGATCTGTAAAAATAATTAAAATAGAACAGGCGAACAACCTAGTTTTAACCCATAAGACCCCATGTCGAGATTAGCCATACTTCATATTATTTTATATTTAGGAATAAGGGCTTGCCGACAACAATCGCTGACCTCTAAGAACCCTAATAAGTAGTCTTTACCAGTCACCACACTACCTACAATAATAATTAATAAAAATAATCAAAACTTACCGATGTATTCAACATTCGTAAGAAATTTTTACGCATTTTATGTTTGAAATGTCCACTCGATTTTTTGAAAATCACCCTGTGTCGGTTCATCTTTCAAGACTTTGAAGTCGTGGAAACAACTGACGTTCATTGAGGATATGCCTCTACAGCTTAAAATATTCTCGTAGGACTTTAAACATGCCTTCAGCTCATAAACAATAGCTTATTGGTTTGGTTTTCACCACGTAGTCCTAATTTGTTCGCCTAGACAACTCTTACAGAGCCTAAAGGTTTAAGGTAGGTTTTAAAAATAACTTAAGTATAAGTGATTTCAACATTCCATAACTTTATGGTAATATCAAAGTTAAAAAATAAACCTTTAGATCTCACTTTAGCATAATGTAGCCTTTCCAGAACTTAATCAGGAGTCTACGACAGCTATAAGATCCTAAGACTATATACTCTTGACACCCAGGTCATAATAACGTTAATTTAAACTCTTGTAAATGACTCCAAGGTTGTAATAATAAACAATTAGTTTTAGGACTTCTTAATCATCCTCAAGTACTTTATATGACTAGATAGTAAATCATTAACCTTTTGACGACCCTTATATAACCTAAAGGCATTTTTTACAACCTAGGCCCGAATGAAATGTTACTTGGGATGGCAGGCGTATCGTCGTCGCTGTCTTCGCTTGTTTCCGATTCTATCGGCGAGGTGGTGGCGGCGGTAGTAGTAGTGGTCGGAGGACGACTGACGAACTCGGCGGCAGGGAACGGGGTAATGGATTGGTCCATTATATTCCAGCGTACCACTGCGCGCGGAATCCCTGTTCGTCCTCTTCCCTGTTTCGGCGGCCTCTGGTCGAGCGGTTGCTTGTCGGCCATGGCGATGCGATTGAAGTACGTTTAAAATGTATTTAAAAACGATGAAACGATAAAACGATAAAAATAATGATTTTAAAACGGGTTAAAACGGTTAAAACTATTAACACTTAAATTTTTTTTGGTAAATCAATTTAAATTAAATTAAATTAAAATTTAATAAAAATAAAAATAATAATAATCGAAAAATAAAATAAAAATAATAATAACCGAAAAAAAAAAATCGGACTGGAGACATCTGGATTCGAACCGGGGTCTTCTGGTATCGTGACCGCCCATTTCCCACCTGAGCTACTTTAGCCTTGTAGATGGTGGCGAAATTTACCTTCGTATTGACAAATTATAATATTTTTTTCGTTACGGAATTTCTGGATTCGGTCTCCCCGCTCAAGGCCCGCGATAGAAGCTATGCAATATTAAAAACTCTAGGGGCAGGGCAGACAAGACTGCGTGGAGTCAGGGTGTGCCGAATGCCGATTCGGTTTTGTGTATGATATGCTCAAGTACCTAATTATACATGTAATAACACACCTTTACACCTTTCTAGTTAAATAATAATTAAACCTATAACCTTAAAACGTTTTTTTTAACCTTGTAACCTTTAAACTGAAAAACGCGTAAAACGAAAACTCATAGATTTGAATTTTGGCGCCAATGCACGCGTTCCGTTTTTCCAATAATCGGTACACATATAATATGACTAGCTGATACCCGCGACTTCGTCCGCGTGGATTGAGGAGTTTTAGTTCCCGCGGGAACTCTTTAATTTTCCGGGATAAAAAGTACCCTATTATTTAATCCGGACTTCTAACTTTACGTCTGCAAAATTTCAAAGCAATCGGTTCAGTAGTTACGGCGTGAAAGCGGAACAAACATACAAACAAACTCACTTTCCCATTTATAATATTAGTAAGGATAAGGATTATTACTCGATTATTAACATATTTATACAAATAGCTCAGGCTACTTATGCAAGCTTTGTATGGGAACCCTAAAATAAAAAATGTAAAGCTGATTTTTGGCACAAGTCTTCCTTGGGGTCTGAGAAGTACCTCTTAAAAATCCCTCGTGATGGAGGGCAAGAGGTTGTGGAGGGTGGGAGGTACTGCACCAAGTGACAAAAGAGGCAAGTCAAGTTCAAACAAGAGATTAGACAATAACATTAAAGATCTCTTATATAATCATATAAAATCCTTCAAAGGAAGGTTAAGTCACTACAGCTTAAATGATACAAAAAAAGAATATCTGCCTGAAGATCTAAACATAAAGAAAATGTATAAGGGTAAGGCCGCGAAAATTGTCAATTTTTTGTGTTACTATTTTGTCGTTTTTTTGGGCGATAACCTCTAATGGGAATATTTAATAAATTTCAAAGTAAACATTATTTATATGTATTAAAATTTGAAGTTTAAAGATCTAGCCTCTATATTAAAATAATCGTTGTGCAAAAATACTTTAAAGGTCAACAATTATTAATAGATAAAAATTAAAAAAAACTTTTACTTTTGTGTCACGATTTATTTGTGTTACGAATTTTTACCCCAATCCTACCAAGAGCCAAACTGCAAAACCTCATTTTTAATATGGCAACCCTATTGTCCGTATAGCATTAAAAAATAAATCAGCCATATTGTTTCGTCAGAGGGAGGTGTCAAATGAGCGCGTCAAGTTGTCGTCGGTTGGAAAAAAATAGAATAATTGAGAATTAATGAGGTAAGTAACAGATATTTTATTACTATTTAACCATATTTGATAACTAGTGTATAAAGAGTATAATTAAAAGTATTCATCAGCGTTTAATTAATATAAATAACCGAGATATAAGCTAAAATTGAATTATTTTTTTACTTTTATGTTGCTTTTGTGTTGTATTTGTGTCACGCTCGTGATACTTTTGTGTTACATTTGTGTTCATATAACACAGGTTTTTGTGTTACGTATCACAACAGACCTATAAAGCTTTATTCATAATGTTGACGAAACTAAATTAATTACATTAATTGTGTGTGATCTTATGTACCTAATAACTATATTATATAATAAAATAGTAGTAGCAGTAGTAGGCGGCTTACACTACTCTTGCGATCTCAGCGCCTCATCATATCGTCGCTGATAGTGCAATACTGCGTAACTAACAGTGGATGATACCGCGGAAGTACAAAAGTAGCAAATTTGAAATTTCGCGGCTACGACATACGAATAGCGATTGACTACGGACCACATTGACAGTTCGGTACGTCGATCGTTCAAAAGCGTCCAATCACAGCGAGTTGAAACCGCGAGAGTGTTTACACTCAAGTAATTGGACCAATACCGCGTAAGTTTGTAGTAATAACAGGGTGACGAGTTGTTTTTGTGAGGAGTTCCGAAAAATAAAAGTATTTCAATAGTAATACAAAACCAATTGGTAAGTTTTTAATACTGTTTTAATGCTTGTTAATCAAACAATAATATGTACATATTAGAATATGTAAATTCACTTAAAGTCTGAGTTAAATTTGCACTTATTATTATGATGTTAGTTACGCGGCTTTAAATTTTTATTTTCTTGATGTGTTAAGTAGTTACGCGGATTTATCGATTTTGTTTTAAGGCAACCATGGAGGATCAGGCGGGTGCTGAAGTGTCATCAGTATTGAGTGGCGACATCAGGAGCGATGTTGTCACTCTACGAGAACTTCAAAAACGACGAGAAGCACTTATTCAAAAAAGGAATAAAATTTTGGAACAAATGCGAGCAGGTAACATAGTAAGTTTAATTCCAAAACCAATCGAACCTATTTCACGTGTAGCTATGAACGAAGAAAGCTCAGTTGCTGATAATGACACCTTGACCACTGTCTTTGAACCTGTTCCTAGCTCGACAGATATTCCAAATGTTGTTACTGAATCACAAGCTGTCTTTGCTGCGCGTATAAAGCGCGCAATGTTTCAGAAGAAGATTATCAGCGTCACATTGAAATGAAGGACATAGCGCGAGGTGAAAAAACCAAAGATAAACAGCTTGCAAAAGGTGGAACCATCCACACCGTGACTGCTGATTTGCTAGGAGTAAAGTTATATCCTTCTTTGTCAGCCAGTGCGCTTTATTTCAAAACAAAGCTAACGGTGCATAATTTCACTGTATACAACCTCGGGACAGATGATGTCACATGCTATTGGTTTGACGAGACCACCTGTGACTTAAAAGCCACAACTTACGCCTCTTTGTATGTGCATTATTCTAATTTATTAGCTGAGGATGTAAAAGATGTTGTGATATGGACAGACGGCTGTACAGCCCAAAATAGAAACAGTATCGTTTCTAATGCACTTTTTAGGTTGGCAATGGATAAAAATATAACGATTACCCAAAAATATCTCGAAAAGGGACACACTCAAATGGAAGTAGATTCCGTCCATTCTGTAATCGAGAGAAAGTTAAAAAATGTTGAAATATTTTACCATCTCAATTCGCATCTTTAACTAAACAAGCAAGAAAGAAACCCTTTCCATATAGGGTCATTCAACCTGATCATACCTTCTTTAAAGATTATGGGATGAAAGAATATCAAGTTTATGACTCTATACGGCCTGGCCGTTCTACTGGTGATGATTGTGTGGTAGATTTGCGGGTATTAAAATATAATTCTGACGGAACTATCCAGTATAAAAAACATTTCAAAGATGACTCCACCGTATTGCCACGAAGATCACGTAATATCTCAACACTTACAAATAGTGTCCCATTGCTATTCCCATCTCGAGTGGCAATATTAGAAAGCAAATATCAGCATTTGCAGCAATTAAAAACCGTTATTCCCGGAGATTGTCACCAATATTATGATGACCTACCTTTTAAAAAAAAATAACGTTACTAGTCTGTTTAAACTCACAAAATATAATTATGGATCTCTCTTAGATTAAGCTTTTTGATGTTCCTATTATTTGTAAAAGTATTTGGTTATAATATAGCAATACTTCTTTTATTTTTTGAATGACTATTGAAAGGTCTTAAGTTATTTGATTTGTTACTCTTTTTTTAGTTATGTTTGTGATTTGTTAGTCTTTATTTCTATAAAGATGTATACTTAATTATTAAGCTAGTAGCTACTAAAGTGAAAATGATGAGACTGTGATTAACTGAGATAATATAACTTCATTTTAACAATTTTATATTGTTTTATTCTTCCTCCAATTCCGCGTAAATGTCATAAAAGTTCGATTGATAAACATCTTATAAGATGTAAAACAGCGTAAGTGTTTTTTTCTGGATAATATTGATTGGATCCAATTGGAAATCATTGCATAAGGTAAACAATGCACTTATCTAATAATCATAGAGTTCAGTTACGTATTAAATGAGTATAAGCGAAAATATTAAGTTTTTTGGCTCTCCTGTAAAGTTTGCCATACCTAAGTTACGCGGTATTGTCGGTTGTTAGTTACGCAGTATTGCACTATCAGCGACGATATGTCACACTAATAATTTATTAGTAATAATATTATGAAGGCAAAACTTTGAATGGGTTTGTGTAGTGTGTGTGTGTGTGTGTGTGTGTGTGTGTGTGTGTGTATGTTTGTTGCGCCTTCGCGCCGCAATCACTGAACCCATTTGGCTGAAATTTGGAATGGAAGTAACCCTGGATTAACATAATATAGGTTTTTTATCCAGGATATATAATATAGGATTTTTATTAATGACCTATTAACATTATTATATAATTTTTGATTGCAAAATTAAGTTTGTGATGCGTATTAAAACTTACAAAATGGCCGCTATATTTTTTATTGATGGATACTGTATATTCAAATATTCATACCCCTTTATGTTTGTTAACCTCTCATTGTAAATAAATCTATCAGTCAACATAATCTTCTTGTATTTTTTTTAGAAAATGCCGTTAACTGCTGCAGAACGCCAAAAGAGATACCGTCAAAAATTAAAATCTACGGATCCAGAAAAATTTCAAGAGCAGAAAAAGAAAAACAGTGACAGAACATTACGTCAATATAAAAACGCTGCGTTTACTACATAAAACTTTCGCGTACTAAAAACACTGATTTTATGAATAAATAAATTAAAAGTATTTCTCATAAATTGTATTTTTTCATTATCCTTTTTAGGGTTCCGTAGGGTCCTTTAAACAAGGGACTAAGTACTATCTATTTTACATAAGTACCTAATCACATTCTTAAAAATTCGAACATAAAATAAAATATCTGACACTATTAATCACCATTATGAACCAAACTTTACCCAAAACATACGTTACATATTGGGTTACATTTGTGTGACGATAACACAAATGGTGTTGTGTTACTTTTGTGATATAATTGACAATTTTCGCGGCCTTACCCATAAGTTATACTTGGATGCATAAGAGTCACAAAATCATGTATCTTATGAAACTTACAGAACCATCTTTAACACAGAGTTTAATATATCATTTGGCTATCCAAGGACTGATACTTGCAGTACTTGTGATGAATTTACAATAAAAGCAAAGGCGAAATACTGTGGAACTTAATCGGTTAAGTATTCTTAACAATTTGCATAAGAAAAAGGCTCAAACATTTTATGATCGCAAGAAAAATGCAAGAATGAAGAGCAAAAGAGATGTGGAATTTCAAGCAATTGCCATGAACTACCAGAAGAATGTATCCTTGCCAAACATTACCACGAACGATGTGTATTACAAGTGTCAGTTATCAATGTACTCTTTTAATGTCCATGCATTGGGAGATGCAAGCTCCTACTTTTATACGCCTGAAACCTGAGGACGCAAGGGATCAGATGAAGTGGTTTCATTTCTATTTCATTATTTAACTAACCATCTGGATAGCCGTATTAAGCATTTAGAAATATATGTATTGTAATTCAGCAGGTGGACAGAATAAGAACTACACAATGACAAGATTCATTCATTTTGTTGTCCATAAAATGAAACTTTTGGATTCCATCAAAATTACATATCCAATCCGAGGGCATTCATACTTAGAATGCGACAAAAATATGGGCCTTATCAATCTAAAAACCCACATGGAAGTTCCATACCAGTGGTATGATTTGCTGAGAGTTAGACTTCGCCAAAGACCCAAACCCTTTGAGGTGATTGAGGTAGGAATAGGCGAACTAATCAGAAAATTTTCAGAATTTTTTCAAAATCAATATCTGAAAAAATGCTCATTTCCTGTGCAGTCCTAAAGAGAAATAATGTGTGTAAGAGAACACCCTAGAGTTATTTTACACAGAAGTAATTATAATGGTATATGGGAGAAATCACCCATAGTGGCAAAAAAGGGAACTGGATCAGACACATCAAATGAATTTGAATTGCCAGAATTTTCCTATCAAATATTTTTACCCATTAGTGCAGAAAAGTACAAGGACTTAATGGATTTAAAAAGATTTTGTTTTGAGGGGGCCCTATCCTACTTTGAAGGCTTTCCTCATGTATAATTGTAAAAAAAATATTAAGTTGGACTTTCCTTGTATGGGACACAGTGGACATTACCAGTTTTTGCATGTTCCAAAAGTGAATTACTTTAATTTTTTAATTATTAAAAAAAATATATTTTAATTTCAATATTTTATGTCCCTGAAAATAAGACTTTATATGGTAAAATAAAGTTACTATTAGCAGTTTATAATTTTAAGTGACACATATGAATGTTTTTAACTTTGAAAAATCAAAATGTTAATTACTCTTTTTCTTTTTGTGACATTTCTTGTTTTGCCCCTGTACCCTTCACATAAAGCCACACAAATAATTTGACGTTTCATGTGACGCAGCAGGGCGACCGCGTATCTTTTGCATCAATCATTGATACACCGCAATCACCTCCGATTGGCTGGATTTATGGTACCTATTCTTGCTGCGTCAATGGATTTCGTCCAATAGTGGAAGAGTGTTAACCAGAGGTCAAGTCAAGTCAAATAACGTTTATTCAATTTAGGTAGGTATACTACACTTATTGACGTCGAGTTTTTTATAATATATAATGGTGATAATCAGTAACGGTATCTTAAAACTAAAGCTACGAGGGTTCCAAACGCGCCCTGGTCTGAGAAGAGCCCACAACAAACTCAGCCGGGTTTTTTTTTCATTATCACCATTTCACAAATCATCTTAACTAAGGAACTATCAGAGCCAATAGATCAAATCATTGCCAAGCTTCCTTGTCATTTAAGTAATCCTTTACATGGTAATAAGATTTTTTAATGAGTTTACGTTTTACATTAACTTTGAACTTATTCAGAGACATTTTCAACATGGCTTCTGGGAGCTTATTGTAGAAGCGGACACTGTTTCCAACAAATGAATTGCTAGTTTTACTAAGCCTAGAAGTAGGCATTGCAAGTTTATTTTTATTTCTAGTATTGACATTATATATATATAATATATATATATATATATATTGTATTTTTTATATTATTTTTATCCAGGTACATTTACTACCTTAATATTAAGTATCATATTTTTAAGTAAGTTTATTATATTTTTTGGTGTATATCTTGATATGTATTTTGACTTAAATTCTTTATTCAAGCCATTTACTAAATTGCTTAGTAAATTACCATACCTCACTTTATTACCTACTACCTATTATGTTTCTTCTTACTCTAACTTTTTCTCTTTATATTGTACGCACTGTGATCACAACCCTGTCCCCACTACCAAAGGTTAACTGGAAGAGAATACCTCTAGGTATTAAGTTCGCCTTTGTACATTTGTTTTACTTTTGTGCAATAAAGAATTTAAAACAAAACAAAAACAAAAGACATTATGACAATCACTTTTCGTCTTGAATTTATCAATGTGTTTAAGCACGTATACTAAATTTTCAAATATATATTGGTTGTGCACTGTCATTATATTGATTTCTTTAAATTTATCTCTTAGTGACTCTCTTGGTCCCATATTATATATGACTCGAACAGCCCTCTTCTGCAGCACAAAAACAGAATTAATATCAGCAGCATTACCCCATAATAATATACAATATGACATAATGCTGTGAAAGTAACCAAAATAAACTAATCTCGCCGTTTCTATATCTGTCAACTGACGAATCTTTTTAACCGCGCAGCAGAACTAAGCCTGTTCGATAAGACATTTATGTAATTGCCCCATTATTATTATAGCATCTAACGTTATTCCAAGAAAAACAGCGGTATCCACTAAATCTAATTCCTCATGATCAAGTTGTACAGTGGTTTTTACCTGTTTGACATTAGGTAATGTAAAGGGGATTGAAACTTTCTGGCATAGCGACCTGCCGCCATTTTGATTTTTTTTCAAAATCGCGGCGCACGATGAAAGTTGTATGTATGGATAGAGGACACATAGACGAACAAATAATGTCAAGTAACATAGTACCCCACACGTTCCCAAGATAATTGGAGGTAAAGATAGACATATGAGGACAACGACAATCATTAACCCTTCAGCCGGCAGAATTTTAATTATCATTTTTTGCACGGTTCATATTTCGCACCCCCGAAAACCGCCGCGCACCCCTCGCGCACTTCGCGTACGTCGCGTTTTAGAAAAATGCCTACAAAAAAATACCCAGACCACTTAACATGGTTCTGTAAACGGCATTGGCTTTATTTATAATATATCTTTTTGAAGGTGAAATAGACTTATTACGTGTCTACAGGCGTCAAATTGTATCCAAATAATCGTTCCCAGGTTGATTATTATTATTACTGTTTATTAGAAGAGAGTAGGTACATTACTTAATGCTAGGAGTACGAGAAAACTACTAATAAGTATAATAAATTATTTATCTAATTTATTATAGTAGTATCTGGTAATGCCAGATGGGACATCCACACGAAGGACTACGTCGTAGGCTAAGTTCCACAAAAGCGGCCCTAATACGGAGCCCTGTGGAACCCCACAATTTACTTGTCTTCTGTGTGTATGTCCGTCCCGCCCTGTGTATGCAATTGCCCTGTCGCACAAGTATGCCCCGACTATATTTCGCAGATACGAGGGTACATTGTGGTGAGTCAAAGCTTCCCGTATAGCGGTCCAAGGGAGGGAGTTGAAGGCGTTCACAATGTCTAAACTCACCGCTAACGCCACTCCCCCCCCACGAACAGCCCGTTCTGAAGAGGCGCGAACGCGGAGTATCGCATCTATAGTTGATCGGCCCTGCCGGAAACCAAACTGACTTTCGGATAAGTCGGGGCCTACACGCGTGAGGTGCTCCGTGAGGCGGGCAGCTATAATCCTCTCAAATAATTTACCTACTTCGTCCAGAAGACATATGGGTCGGTATGCTGATGGGGACTCCATTGGCCTGCCTTCTTTCTTCAAGAGGACTAGTCGCGCTTCCTTCCAGCTAGTTGGAAACACGCCTGACTGTAAGCAACTACTGAACAGTCGTCGCAACCTGTGATCTAAAACTTCTAAGGCTAGTACCCATACGCGGCCTGGTATGCCATCTGGACCAGGTGCTGTATTCCGAGCTGCAAGACGCTTAACTGCTCGCTTCAGTTCCTCTTCCGATACATCTAGCTCTTCGGACCAGGTAACCACTTCCAGTTGACCCGTGATGTTAGAGGGGGTGAATTGGGCCCTGGGAAATAGTGCATCGATTACTCTCTCCAGCAAAGCAGGGTCGAGGGTTTCTGTCAGCGGTGGGACCCATGGTCTGAGTTTGCCTAAAACATTTTTATACGGGCGACTCCATGGATCCCGATCCAGGCCTTCGAGGAGCTCCCTCCAGCTCTGTGCCTTTGCCTTTGCGATGGCAGCCTGGAGCGCTTTTGTAGCTTCCCGGTATACGGAATATACACTAGCGATTACTCCTGTCGTTGATCTCCGTCTTCTTCTGGCCCTCGTGTATTGGCGTCTGCTTCTTAGACATATCCTACGCAGTTGAGCGATGTCCTCGGACCACCAGTATGCTGCCCGGTTTTTGGTCTGTCTGGCTCGCGGCATAGATGTATTGCATATTTCGGTCATGGTTTCTCGAAGCCAGGCTGACTCCCTTTCTGGATCCGGTAGGGCATTCTGAGCTCCTTCTGACCAGGCTGCGATACACGCCGCAGCTACCAGTAAATCGCGGTCAAGCTTTTTGAGGGACCAGCGTTGCGGTGCTCTGCTATTTGTTCGCTCGATATTGCCAGAAGGTATCTGTGACACCACGAATACGATGTGTCTGTGGTCTGACAGTGTGACCACCTCCTCTGCAACTCGCCAGCCTGACACCAGTCGTGATGCAGAAGGAGTAGCCCATGTGAGATCCACTATTGACTCACCCTGCCACCGTACACAAGTGCTTGTGGAGTCTTGATTTAAAAGTCGAAGGTCCAGTTCCGACGCCCATTCTTGGATGATATCTCCTCTTCGATCGTCTCGCTTGTCTCTCCAGACCCTCAACCGAGCGTTGAAGTCCCCTAGAACTATCAACGGGCGGGGTGAGCATCTGCGGATACAGGCGGCTAGTTCGTCTAAGTATGCTTCGAAAGCGTTAAGACCGGAGTTCGGAGAAATGTAGCAGCCCAACACCACCAGAGGCCCCCACTCCACGGCGACATACCCTGGTCCTTTCTCCATGATGGAGCAGAATGGATTGCCTTGTCTTGCCCCCCAGTATATCGCAACGGTGTCCCCAATACTACCGAACCAGTGAGGATGGTCGGGAACTTTGTAGGGCTCAGCCACCACAGCTAAGGCAACCGACCATTCCGCTAGGCTTTGCAGGAACAAGTCCTGTGCAGCCCGGCAGTGGTTTAGATTGCCCTGAAGGACCCTTAGCTCTTCGAATTTTGTGCCTCTTCAGCCTTCCCTGCTGGCTGATTTGCCGGCTGCGTGCTTTTACCTGCTCTAAGTATGTAATGTACCTACTCTCTTCTAATAAACAGTAATAATAATAATCAACCTGGGAGCGATTATTTGGATACAATCTAACACCTGTAGACACGTAATAAGTCTATTTTTAATGATTGTCGTCCTCATATGTCTATCTTTACCTCCAAATATCTCGGTAACGTGACACTTTGGGGTACTATGTTACTTGACATTATTTGTTCGTCTATGTGTCCTCTATCCATACATACCACTTTCATCGTGCGCCGCGTTTTCGAAAAAAAATCAAAATGGCGGCGGGACGCTATGCCAGCTTCCGTACAAAAAGGTTCAAACCCCTTTGATACACTTTGTCTTTTTCCCATTGAGGAGTAGGTTATTAGCTTCAAACCACTGTACCACTTTAGCGAGAGAATTGTTTACTTCGTCAAAAGTTGTTTCGTAACGATTTATTTTAAACAAAAGTGATGTATCATCAGCAAACAATACTATCCCATGATTATCCTTGGCAAGATAAGGAAGATCATTAATGTAAATGAGGAACAGAAAAGGCCCTAAAATTGAACCTTGTGGAACCCTCATTTTTACAATCGATCCAGAAGACCGCTTTCCATTGACGTCTACCTTTTATATCCTATTTTTTAAGTAGGAATTCATCATATCCAGTGCTACACCCCTAATGCCATAATGGTGCAGTTTTCTGACTAATGTTTCGTGGTCAACACAATCAAAAGCCTTGGATAAATCACAGAAAACGCCAAGTGCATCACGTGACTCCTCCCAGGCTTCGAATATATTTTGAATTAACTCAACACCAGCAGCGATTGTTGAGCGACCCCGTGTAAATCCAAACTGTTTACTATGTAATAAGTCATTATTACAAAAATGTTTAAGCAATTGAATTAATATTAATTTTTCAAATATTTTACTGAAAGTGGGTAGTACAGATATAGGTCTAAAGTTAGTGGGGTCACTGGTACTACCTGATTTGAATTATTATTTTATTAAGAGGTATTATTTTACTATGCTTCATTGAGTCAGGAAACTCACCACAATCAATACAATTATTAAAAATTAATGCTAACTCGAGTGCAACGATATCAATCAATGATTTAACAACGTTAACGGAAATGCCCCACAAATCATTTGTCTTCTTATTGTTAGTTAATTTGAATGCTTTAATAACGTCAGAGCAGTTAACGTGACAGAATTTAAAAACGTTATTACATTCAGGCAAGTTATCCTCCAGTAAAGTAAGAGCGGCATTTGGTGAGGAGTTCAACGATTCTGTAGTAGAAACAGGAATATCCGTAAAGAAGCTTTCAAAAACAGAAGCAACTTCGGAGTCCGAAGTTACTGATGTATTACCGACATTAAGTTTAAACATAAATGTGATTGCGATGTATCAATGATTGATGCAAAAGTAAGTAGTAAGTAAGTAAGTAAAAACACTTTATTACACACAAACAAATAATAAAACAGAGGTAAAACGAATCATAACAGAATTTACAACTTGTTACGGTGTAAAGGCGGCCTTATCACTATGAGTGATCTCTTCCAGGCAACCTTTTTATGAAAGGAGATCGGTTGCATGATGTCAGGGTGGTGCACACGTGTACATTTCTAAGAGAAAAATAATAACAGTACTACTTATCTATTACAACTAACTATTACAATATAATAAACTTACATAACAGTACATACTATAGTTACATACTATTCTACTTACATGACAATATCTAAAAATAAAATAAAACATAGGTAATAATATATACTCATATAATAGATACATTATCATAAACTTACACAAGCTTTACATAGATATATAAACTTTTATAGCGATAAATAGTAATTTTTAAGACGACGTTTAAAGGTTGACACCGACACAGAGTGTCGGATATCCCTCGGTAGCGCATTCCAGAGGATCACAGCTTTGACAGTATGAGTCGCCGTAGCATTGCGAGCGACTGCTTGGCATCGCTAATTTGTTGTCGTTCTTTGAACGAAGGTTGAGAAGATGGCTAGACCGAAGAAAATGAAATCTTTCCTTTAGATATGGAGGAGTATGTGGAAGAAAGAGGATAGAGTAGAGAAGAGAAAGGATATGGAAATTACGGCGTTGTTTAACGGTGAGCCATTTGAGTTGGACTCGATATTGAGTTATGTGGTCAAATTTTCTCAGCCCAAACACAAATCTGATAGCCATATTTTGCAGACGTTCAAGCTTATTAAGGAGAATCTGTGGTAAATCAGGATAGCATGAATCTGCATAATCTAAGAGGGGAAGCAGAATTGATTGAGCCAGGGATATTTTGGTTTTGACCGGTAAAAAGTTTTTCCATCTTCTCAACCTACCGATCACGGCGTAGATCTTCCGACTAACTGCAGCTATCTGGGGAGCCCAGGAAAAGGAGTTGTCCATAACAAGACCCAGGTTTTTGACAGTGCTGCAGATTTCCAAATTAGTACCATTGAATACTACAGGAGGGAGAGATGAGGGGTTAATTTTGGCAATTTGCTGCCATGATCCAAATAAAGAAACCTGCGACTTACTTGCATTTACACACAACCCGAACGACTTACTCCAGTTGCTCACAGTATTGAGTTCGGAATTTAGTCGTGCTATAGCACCACAGAGATCGTCGACGGTTGATGTGTAAATTTGCAAATCGTCAGCGTAGAGATGAAAGGATAGTGAGAGAAGGTCAGTGATAGAGTTGATGAAAATAGAGAAGAGGAGGGGGGACAGAACACCTCCTTGAGGTACACCCGCACTAAGACAGCAGAATGACGAGTATTTATCATCAAAAGATACGCGGTCGCCCTGCTGATTATAACAACAGCTGTTTTTCAAAGTTTGTGTTTCGACAAATTAAATATTACTTTAATTCTCGTCGAGCATGCTGCATGACTTGCGCTATCCCTATTAGGTGGGCGCACATTATTACAATAAGAATTTATTGATTATTAATATTACACTTCTAGTCACGTTACGCTTTGTATTATATTATAATATGGCTAGTGTCTAGTTTGGTATACCTTAAAATGTGAATTGTCTGTGCCGTGAAAGAAGATCCGCGGCAATTAATGGCTCTAAAATACATTTTACTTAATTAGGTACAGAGACAAGTAACAACATATTACTACTTTTATACATCTTTAGGAAGTAGGGGAGATATCTCCAAATATTTTTAATATTCAAGGACAGATGAGACGCCTCGGGTACTATTTTAATTGAAGGTAGATGTTTAGAAGGAATTGCATCAGAAGTTACTCTTATTATTGTTAGTTTTGTGCGCCGGCCTGAAATGTATGCGACAAATCCTAATATTATCCAATTGCGTAGGATAGTAATAATATAAAGAACGGCAACTGTCCAAGCATGTCTTCCATTTATCGGGACACATAATATTATATGGTATTCGGTGTAAATTAAATCTGTTATAACAACCAGGCATGCAGCATTGCTTCGTCGCGGAAAGAAAATGTTTCGCACTCATACGGTGCTTACATAAAATAGCACAATTTTACAACATACAGAGCACATATCAGACTATATAATATATATCTCTAAATTAAACCACAAAATACGAATAAATCAATTAAAAATTGGGATTAGCAATCTGAAAAAGTAAGTAGGTAATTAAAGTTATATCCTCATGAAGACTTCTCGGTGGGCAGCCATTATAATAGGAAATAATATTTTCTTTCAAAAATTTAAAGAAACTGCGGAATATGGCATGATAGAATGTATAAATAACTTATTTTCTTTTGTGTTGAACTACTACTTTGTATCTTTCTACACTATTTTTGAATGGTGTAGAACATTACTTAATTACACGAATGCAAATAGCAACTTGATGCTATAAAATACGAGAAAAAAGTTTGTTGAATATAGTCATATTTAAATACTTATTATTATCTATGTATTTAGCATAAAAATAATAAATTTACGAAGTAAATATGGATATATCAAAACGTTAATAAAATAAGAAATATAACTTGGTATTAAATGGAAAAATATGTTTTTAGAGCCTGCGCAGACAGAAAGAGTTATGCCGTTCCGTGTTCTTTGAACGTTTGTAACTTTATAGTGGCCTGCGCGGCGCTATAAAGTTACAGACTTTGTAAAAAAAGCGGAACTCTGCTAGTCTTTCTGTCTGCGCGGGCTCTTAGTCTGTTTATTGAAAGCCGAGTGCAAAATGGCGTCAAAATGAAAAAAATAAGAAAATAGGCCGGGTATCTCCAAAGTGCATACTGTCGCCCTTGCTATTCAACTTGTACTCGGAACATGTTATCAAAGATGCTCTGGAAGATATAGCATTGGGAATCGTTGTCAATGGGCAGGTGATTAATAATCTACGCTATGCAGATGAAACGGTCCTAATAGCCTCCACCAAGCAAGACCTCCAAGAAATTGTTCACAGAGTAAACAAAATATATGGTTGTTTCGGGCAAGCCACAGTTGACGTCCCAGATACAGATCGGACATAACATCTTAGAGAGAGTTGACAAATACAAATATCTTGGGTCATGGGTAACGGACACGTGGAAAAGCGACACTGACATCCGGGTTCGCATAGAAATTGCTCGCACTTCTTTTATGAAGATGAATAAAGTGCTTTGTAGTCGTCAACTCTCTCTGAAACTCCGTATAAGACTACTACAATGCTACATTTGGCCTGTAGTTTTATATGGTTGCGAGGCATGGACACTAGTGGAAGACCTACGTAAAAAGATTGAAGCCTTTGAGATGTGGACGTATCGCAGGATGCTCCGCATAAGCTGGACGGCTAAAGTGTCTAACATTGAGGTTCTTGCCCGCATGCAGAAGAAGACCGAGTTAGTCAAAACCATCAAGCAGCGAAAGATCTCGTACCTAGGCCATATCTTACGACACGATAGGTACACCCTGCTGCAGACTATAATGATGGGTAAAATCGCTGGCAAAAGAGGGGTGGGAAGAAGGAAGAAGTCATGGCTACGTAACATAAGGGAGTGGACGGGTATAAAAACCGTCGGAGAACTATTCCGCCTAGCCATGGACAAGGAGAAGTTTAGTAAACTGACTGCTGACCTTCAGTAATGGAGAGGCACATGAAGAAGAAGAAGATCTCCAAAGTATAGTATGTACTAAATTTTTTAATTTGCCTTAAGTTTTTTAAAGCCTCAGTGTTACGGGTACCTAATAACGATGCATAATCGCCTCTCAGCTTTCACTATACACTTTAACTAATTTATTTTCGATTATAAAATAATTATAATTATTATGCACGACCTAGACGTCTTGATAATTCAAAACAGTCTTCCAATAAAGTTGCAATAAACCAGATAGTGCATTATTGGCGGCTGAAGACGGCATGTTGCGGTAATTCAATGAACCATCTTGAAGACTTGCTTGAAAATTTGCATCTTGATTTATATTATTACTCTGATCATCTGTTTCATGTTCTACTTTGATAATAATTTCAGGTACTTCTTTTTTTAATGTACCAGCCTTTTCTGGATCTATGGATCGGTTGAAAACCTTAGAGGTCTCAGTATTTTCTTCAAATTCAGAATTGAAATGTTCATTGTTGCTATCGGCTTCTATTTTTACTTGAACATCTATTTCCTCAGTGGATATTTGGTCAGATGTGCTTGCTTGTTTGCTGTGATCTATTATTATGCTTGGTCGATTTAAAATTTCGATAAGACTAGTTGGTGGGTTACTATTTACTTTTCTTTGAAAACCTATACCTTCACTTTGCCGACTAGACAATGTGCTGCTTTCAGTTATAGGTGATTCAGAAGTGGAATGTTCAACTCTATCTTGAAATTCTGTGCTTTCATTTGAGTTAGCTTCAACTTTTACATCAATACTTAGGATTCGTTTCTTTGTGTCACTACTTACATCATCTTGAGAATCCTTTCTTTCTTCTACTTTATTATGATTTGTAGGGTTAAAATCGCCATTTGGAATACAAGGATTAGTATCATTGGTACAATTTTCAAAGCTTTCTTGGTAATTCATAGTTTCAGAATAAATCCTAGATATGCCTTCTTCTATTTTCTGTTTGACAATGCCAGCTAGCCTCATTGCAGTTTCGAATCGTATCGTTCCCGCATCTTTTCGTTTCTTTCGACCAGTTTCAAGAGTTTTATGAACTTTAACAGGTATCTCTGGTCGATTGTGCCGATCGATGTGTTCATTTAATTTCGCCTATAAATAAAATAAAAAGCTTGAAAACTACAATTTTCAGGAAAAATTTATTTCTTTATATTTTTGAAAGATGTCTGTACTTACTGAAAGTATTTCATGGAACAAAAAATACGAACTAATTTGGCGCTTAAAGTCATATGTAAAGTTATGTTGAAGTATGTTATGGCTCTAAAGAATTTTTATTAATTTTCCCATACTCCTTCATCGTCATCGTCGTCGTTAACTGATACACGTGCGATGCAGGACGTAGGACATAGTAACAACGACCTCAATTTACATAGACGGGCCCTGTCAAACAAATAATGTGGGCGTATTTTACAACGCCATCTAGTCTGAAAAGCGGGAACTTGCTTGCAACATATGCGTGAATAACAGCTTGAAAACTATGGAGAACGTATGACTCGGTCATAGATAACATAGGTCAAAGTCATAGTTCAGCCGTAAGGCCAGTTAGTAAAAAAAAATTCATACAGTTTGCCGCGGAAATTAAACGATTCGTAATGTATAAAAATATGAAATGAGCAGATTAAATAACGTTTTTTTGGAAATGTATAATTGTGAATTGAAATTTATCTTAAAAAATAAAAATTATACAGTGTCAAACTAATTAGACTTTAGATGTTTAACATAATACGTGGGTAACATTGAAAATGTTTAGAACTGGCCAGTTAGAAACATTGCTAATGAAAACTTTTTTGAATTTCAATTTTAGAACTCTTTGGTAACCTAATGTAGCATATTGCATTCATTTGTCATTTGTTTTTGTGAATTGGCGGCAAATCTAAAACTCTTGTTACACGTGAAAATGAACCTAACGCGAGAAAATTTTCGGTCAATGATTTATTATGACTTTCGTTGTGGGCTTACTCAACAACAAAGCTATGATAGGCTGCGATTAGCATTTCATAATGAGGCCCCATCTCATGCCACTAATTACAATTGGTTTAACGAGTTTAAGCGTGGCCGTAGCATCGATATTATATATGTAGGTACTAGATGGACCCTTTCATAGAAAAGGGTCGAGCGTCCGACTTTGAGAGCGCGTTCCTAACCTGTCTTTGTCCCCATCGTAGCGTAGTCACGGTCGCCCGTCGTGTAGATAAATTGTTATTCTTAAGTTAACATCAAAAAGTCTTATTAGTTTGGCACTGCACAATTTTTATTTTAAGGTAAGTGTTTCAATTCACAATCATACATTTCCAAAAAAACGTTATTTAATCTTCCTATTTAATATTTTTATCCATTACGCAATCATTTAATTTCCGCGGCAAACTGTATGATATTTTTTTTTACTAACTGGCCTTACGGCTTCTATGGCTATGGCCTATATTATCTATGACTGAGTCATACGTTTTCAAGCTTTCATTCAAGATGTTGCAAGCAAGTTCCCGCTTTTCAGACTAGATGGCGTTGATGGCGTTGCTAAAAATACACCCACATTCTTTGTTTGACAGGGCCCGTCTATGTTAATTGAGGTCGTTGGGCCGTAGCAATCTCAATGATGATCCGCGTGAGGGACGTCCTTTAACAGCGACTACTGAAGATAACATCAGTGCTGTGCGACGCATGATAGAGGAAGATAAGAGAGTGACCTATCAGCAGATACGGGCAAGCCTAGGCATTGGTATGAGTCAAGTTCAAAAAATATTACACGAACATTTAGGCGTCAGGAAGCTTTGTACCAGATGGATTCCCCATACTTTAACCGAGTACCAGAAACCCCTTCGCATGGATTGGTGTCGCCAAATGTTAGATAAGTTCAACGGCGGTGACTCAAATGCTGTATTTGACATCGTCATAGGTGATGAAAGCTGGATATATTGCTACGAACCCGAAACCAAAAGACAATCAGCCCAGTGGGTGTTTCCTTTCGAGGATCGGCCAACTAAGATAAAGAAAGGAAGAAGTCAAGGAAAAAAGATGATTGCCTCATTCTTTGGTCGGAAAGGTCATTTCGCGACAGTTGTGCTAGAAGATGGAAGGACAGTTATTGCAGACTGGTTGTCTTGGAAAAAATTCGACAGCAGCGCCCTCGAAGCAGGATCCTCCTTCACCACGACAATGCTTCAGCACACTCCGCAAAACGGACTGTTGAATATTTGACTATGGCAGGTGTCGAGATAATGAGTCATCCGCCATACAGTCCTGACCTGGCGCCCTGTGACTTTTATTTATTCCCAAGAACTAAAGATAAAATTCGAGGTATTCGCTTTACGAGCCCTGAAGATGCGGTGAAAGCGTACGAAAATGCCATAGAAGAGACCCCTAAGGAAGAATGGGCCACTGCTTTTCTCGGTGGTTCCATCGAATGCGACGATATGTAGAGAGGAACGGAGATTACTTCGAAAAACAATAAAAGTATTGGCAACTTTCTACAGAGCCGTTTTTCATTTTCTAAACATTTTCAGTGTTACCTAGGTAATAACAAATTATCTACACAACGAGCGACCGAGACAGCACTACGATGGGGACAAAGACAGGTTAGGAACGCGCTCTCAAAGTCGGACGCCCGACTTTTTTCTATGAAAGGGCCCATCTAGTACCTACATATATATCGATGCATGGTAACGACTTCCACAGGCCGCGTTCTTGCGCCGCCTGGATTCAGCGCTCCCTGCGATTTGCTTGATGTCGTCTGTTCAGTGTTCACCTAATGGGGGGTTCTACCAAGTGCCAACTGCCAACGCTATTTTTTCCAATGTGTGTTCATATCCATCTATATTGTCCATTGAAATCAATAGTTATTCTATGAGAACAAAGATTTGAAGTTTGAACGAAGTGATCATTTTCGCGGGCCAAAAAATTAATCTAAATATATTATAGTATAAAATAAGTTATTTACTTGCAACTTTTCAACATAATGAGTTGTTTTTTTAAGTTCATCATACTAATATTATAAATGCGAAAGTGTTTGTTTGTTGGTTAGTCCTTCAATCATGCCTCAACAGAGCAACCAATCAACGTGATTTTTGCATGGGTAGGGTTGAGGACCTGGAGCATAGGCTACTTTTTATCCCGGAAAATTAAGGAGCTCTCGCGGGAATTAACAAAAACTTAAAAAACACGCGGATAAAATCCCGGGCATCAGCTAGTTCTCTAATATATCGGTAATCGGTAAACGGATTGGAAATTAAATTTACAAATCAAAATTGAACTGAACAGGAACGAAGCCGTAGGCAAGAGCAAGTACCAAAATATGTAATTATAAAAAAAAAAATGAAGCACTGTTTTTTCAATAAAAATGAGAAACGATACTAAGAATGCATTTTATTCATATACCTATACATTATGATCCAACTTTTTTATAAAGATCTTTCACGGTGGACACCTAGATTCTTCTTATTTACAATTCCCGCCAGTTTCTTCGCGGTTTGGTACTTAAAGTCTCCGGCGTCTTGTCTTTTATTTCGACCTTTTTCTAATGTTTTATAAGTTCTTGAAACTATTTCTGTTTGATTGTGGTGTTGTATGTGTTTGGCTAGTTTTGCCTAAAAAAAAAAACTACTTACGTAGCCATAGACACTGAAGATAATAAATATGAAATAACAAATTGAAAAAATAAAGCTCACGGATAGGTTTTTGCTGTCCAGTGTGTATTGAGCAGCGTGCACTTTATATAAAGGAAAAGGCACTGCATACTCCCACACTATAATAATTAGAATAGTTATAAAAGATAAATACAGAATTATTACTTTCAGTAGATTCTTGACACTTATCATCGATGGTATTAAATGTTATAGATAAAAAAAGGTTGACTTGAAGAAGAAATAACTTTTTAAAGTCAAGTAAGTAAGAAATTCATTTTTATTTAATTTAACACCACGCGTTCCAATATTTTCAAAGAGTAAAAAATACATAATTTTTATACGATACGACCTCAGCGCCAAATTATACTCATAATATTATAAATTATAATAATAATTATATTATTTTAATCACCTTAATTTGTTCCGTGAACATTTGCAAACTTTCGTAAATTATGTCTTATATTTATAAATACCTACTTACTTGTAATTAAAATATCTGTAAAAGTATTATTACCTTTGTAGATAACTTGGCTCCACAAAGAGAACAATCGAATGTCAGCCCTTGATGTTTGACTAAAATATGCTGCTTTAGATTACTGTTGCGAGAGTAGTGTCTGGAATAAATATTTTTTTTGAATTAATAAAATATTATTAACGAAATAATTAATAATAATGACCCCCTGACCGAATTTCGGCCATTGCGGCCTATGTCCAGAGAGATTAGCCATCTGCGCGGGAGATATTACCTATAGTGCACAAGTATGTGCGCATACACAAGTGCACACTCTGTTCCTTTACTTTCATAGCCCGATGGGACGGAAAATCCGACACGACCGCCAAACTCCCGTGAAACACCGCCAACTTTCTAACTCCGGGCTAGTACTGAGAATTTCTTGTTAGAAAAACACAATACTTGTTATGGCCCGACCCGGGACTCGAACCTTGGACCTCGTCGGCCGCAGTCGAACATGCTAACTAGACCAACGAGGCAGTAACGAAATAATTAAACAGATTAAGACAGGTCAATGGTCATGCCAAAACTCTAGATTTTCATTTCTAAGTTATGTTACTATTTACAACTACGTTGATGTGTGTGGAGTCATGGAACTTAATCTCTTTGAATTTTAGAATAGAATTATTTTTCTCAATTCAAAAACATGTTTACAGAGAATAGGTACTTAAAAACTAACTAAACAAATAACAAATTTTTTTTTAATGTGTAGTGCTAACAACAACTAAATGACCTGAACTCAGCTTTGGCTATGGGGTAAGCACCTAATATGTCAGCGCTGGGGTGTTATGACTTGTGTACTATAAGTAAGTAAGTAGATAATGGATTAAAATCTTAATTTTATACTGTGACTAATTATCAAAACTACTATGTTTTCCTACCACATGATAATAGTCGTTAAATCCCGCCAATCTGCATTGGGGCAGCATGGTGGGTCTAAGCTCTAATGCCCTCTCTCCTATGAGAGTGGAGGCCTGTGCCCAGCAGTGGGACGTTAATGGGTTGTATTGGTAATGGAGTGGATGATGATCTTAACATGATTTATTTCCTTGTAATAATATAATTGTCTTTCTGAATAAAGGTTACATACACTAATGATATTGTTAAATGTATATGCCGAGTTTCTGGCTGGTTCTTGTCGGTAGGAATGGCATTCCGTACCAGTGGTAGATTCACTTTTCACGATTTAAAAGCACTTGTAAAAGTTAATTTGAATAAAAAAAAATTGATTTGATTTGATATATTACCTGCAACATTTATCATACGGACAGAAAAATATGTTAACTGTTGTGTTGGGCATGTGCTTTTTGACGTGTCGTATGATGTGCCCTCTCTCCTTGAACACTTTCCCACAGTCGTGGCAAACATATTCTGGAAAAAATCATACACATATAATATTTATCTTGCTAATATTATAAATTACCATTAAGAGGCTGATGACACAAGATCGCGTGCAAGCGCGATAGCAATATGAGCGTACAGAGTTTGTTCTACATTTTGGTCTTGTTCCGTGAATACCAAAAATGATGAATGAAAAATTGTTGTGTTATTAACTTCGTGTTGTTATTCTGTAACTTGACAATATAGGCTATGTTCCTGATCAACTAGTACGTGAGATATCGTCGGTTTTAATATGAAACAAATAAGGTGAAAATATGTCATTTATGTCGTAAAAACATGCGAAACGCAATGTGCTTACATTTAATTTTGGGAAAGTATTTTCAAAAAATAATTATCCAGGGACCTAGATAAATACAAGTTCAATCTTAACAATCGCATAATATGGTGGAAATATTCTCGAATTACAAATTATTTTGGTATTACGTTTGTGTGGGCAATTCGCCCTCCGCCGGCCCGTTAACTTTTTACCCAGGACATGGGATCCATCGTGGGCTGAAGTTACTAACTAACTAACACTTACTCACACATACTTTAAATTATGTTTACCTACTAATCCAACTACCATATAACTAAGTATATTGTTAAAAAAAAATTGTAACTGATGGAGTAAATAAAGCTTATTATTATTGACATGAATTTAACTCTCACGCCCGCATACAAAATAAATACATATAAGGCCAAAAGATCTATAGTAAACTTACGTAAATAAATAGAAATTAAACTTACATATACACATACGCAAATAAATAGTTGTAGCGGGCGGAGGATTATGCCCCGGCAGGGGAGACCAGACGGCCGGGGGTCAGGGGGACAGGTTGAGAAACCGGCGGACTACCCTAGCCGAGTCTAGCAACACCGCTTTCTGCATCCTGGCCTTATCCTTATTATTATTATTATTAATATTATTAATGCGAAAGTTTGGATGGATGGATGTATGGACGTTTGTAACTCAATCACGCCCGAATGGCTGAACGGATCTGGCTGAAATTTGGCACAGAGATTGATTATAGTCTGGAATAGCACATAGGATACTTTTTATCCTGGAAATTAAGGAGTTCCCGCGGTAAACAAAACACCGCGAACCACGCAGACGAAGTCGCGGGCATTCGCATGTATGTTCATAATTTTTTTTATGCATATCTGTAAATGCAGTCTCACCCATGCCGCTATACCACCCTGAAGATATACAGAAATATAATTAAAAATAAACTCTGTATACCTGATGATACATGGTCCACTCTTTTATGGTGCATCAATTCAGTCCATCTCATAAACTTTGTTTCACAATGCTCGCACTCATATGTCTTGTGGTTTCTCATGTGTTTCTTTTTCTCATATAATGTAATAAAGTCCCTGTCACACATTGGACATCTAAAATATAAAATTGTTGCCAAGCATTTATTTAAATATATTATATACATAATTGTATAACATAAACGTTATAATATATACAAAAAACAGTCCATTTCTTTTACTGGTACAAAAACTATCAAAATCAGTCTAGCCATTTTATACATTTCAACATGAACCTTTGGGTACCTTCCAACGCCTAAATGATCATTTAAATGTGTTTCTCTTTTTTGACAATGGAATTTCGATTATTGAAGGGGGCTTAAAATATGTAGGTACCAAAATAATGTATTTACAAAGTTGAAGTGTCTTTAAGAATGACAAGTACCAAATAAAAAGTAAGTAATTGGGCCAGGGTTCATTTTAAGATCATTTCCTGAAATCTTTGCTTAAATCCATTTGGAAAAAGTAAAGTAAAATATACTTTATTGTGCACCATTTGAAGTATTAAAAACCCAAAAACAATCATATTAATAGACTTGGCACAACAGGCGGCCTTATCGCTTAAATCCTGGTCTGAAAGGTTGCCTGGAAGAGATTGCTATCTCTGGCAGGCAACCTAAGGGCAGAGGAAACTCTTAAAAGGAAAGTGGAAGGGGTGTACTGAGACATATGAATTAATAAATATTACATACTAGATGATGCCCACGATTTTGTCCGCGTGGACTAAGGTTTTTTGATTCCCGCGGAAACTCTTGACTTTTCTGGGATAAAAAGAGGCCTATGTCTTTCCTGGGATACAAACTATCTCTGTACCAAATTTCATGACAATCGGTTGAACAGATGGGCCGTGAAAGCGTAGCGACCGACAGACAGACAGACAGACAGACACACTTTTGCATTTATAATATTAGTATGGATATACATAAAAACACAGAAATGTATAATAAAAGCAAGTTATACCTGAATGGTTTCAACCCATTGTGGACAAACATGTGGGCTTTCAGCTGGTGTTTTTTCTTGAAATATATTCTGCAGATAGCACAACAGAATGGCTTATTGTTGTCAATATGGCTGACTTTTATGTGTCTCTTCAGATTTTGTCTGTTCACATACTTCTTCATACATTTTGGGCAGCTAAAAAAACCAAAAGTATTATATGATATGTGATATGATATTATAGTACAACAGGATCTTGAAGGAAAATTATTAATATTATTTATTAATTCTCTATTTAGTTTTAACTAGCTGATGCCCAGAACTTCATCCGCATAGTTTTAGTTCTTTTTATTCCTGTGGGAACTCCTTAATTTTCTGGGATAAAAAGTAGCCTATGTCACTCTCCAGGTCCTCAAGTATATACCAACAAACAAACATACTTTCGCATTTATAATATTAGTATGATTTCTTTGTATTACTTGCATGACTGTGTTCCTTCTTGTTTTCATTACTGATGTTATCTAAGTGTTGTGTAAATTATCTTTAATAAAAAAAGGAACTAATTAAATTACTATTTTATTAGATACTGTAAGATCAAATTCTGTTGACAGAATACACTTGTGTCAGACATCGATCAATACAAACCAATCAATCAATAAAAAGCACAGTATTTGGCAATTAATGATGGACTACAATGGGTATGTTCCGAAATACACTGCGAGCACTGTAAGGTGTGACGTCAATTTAGTATACTGCGAAACCGTTCCTATATAGTTAGCTACACTGGTCACTGTTTAAAACGGAACGCAGTCAGCACTGAGAGCACCTTACCTCGAAAACGCCAGTGCTCACAGTACAAAAATGGCGACGATTTATGACGTCATATATTTCCCTAGGATACTGCGGCACTATACTGTCACTCCATAGCGGAACGAATTTCTCCCCAGTAAGAGCACTGAACAGTGCTCTCAGTGTATATCGGAACATAGGGAGTATTTACTTAATGTCTAGCCTTTGGCATGACTATATCAATGTTTCTTTTGTACATTGTTTTGGTTTGACAGTTTGAACAATTGCTCTAGTCATGCAAATGGTAAGTTACAGAGAGTTCTTTTTATTTAAACAATGTATTGGAACAGTTACAACTACCTATCAATTAGTGTTTGATTATTATGAGTATTAATAATTACAATTACAGCTAAATCAAAGATTAATGAAATGCCTGTGGATCCACCACCACCACTACAGACCATTAAAGTCCCACTGTTTTGCACGGGCCTCCACTCTCATAGGTGTGAGGGAATTAGAGCTTAGACCCACCACACTGCTCAAATGTGGGTTTGTGCGCTTTAATGGTTATTATCATGTTAGTGATAATAACCTGGACTGACGGCTTAACATGCTCTCTGAGGCACGGGGGTGAAACACCGCCAACTTCCTCACTCCGGGCTAATACTGAGAAATTCTAGTCAGAAAAACCCAGCACTTAATTATGGCCCGACCAGTGACTTGAACCCCTTGACTTGAGCAGTTTAGTTTAACATACCAGTATAGCACATTCACTTCTGAAGCCTCTTGATGTGCAGTTTTGATGTGACGGTCCAAGTGACTCTTGCTTGTGTATGCTTTTTCACAATTGGGTTCCACACACACAAATGGCTTCTGAAAATGTAATAGTAATTTTTAACTCCTTGAACAATCAAACCCAAAATTAGACATCATAAGTAATGCCACCAAAAGAGTTCAAAGAATTTAGGATAATAGAAATAAATAAATATAAATATGTGGGGATGATAGCTTACATGTCTATAACCCAACCCAAAACCAAAATGTGTTTATAGAACAGTTGAATAAGGAGCTCTTACCACCAACTTTTTGTTGGTGATAAAGTTGGCTCGGTTGTGTGCATTTCAATATTCTGATCTGTATGTTTCACTTTCTGTAGACACAAAATTGGCGTCTGGTAGTGTGACGTCGGTTGAGCTCGAAAACGTTAATACAAAAAAAGAGGTGGTATGAATAAATTCAATTGCCAGATCAAACTTCATCGAGAAGGTACAGAATTATGATGAACAGAATAACACTTGATGATACCTTGCAACTTTGTCTGGTTTGTTAAGTTTTTATTCACAGGGTCTCCTTCTTTTTTTAGGATGAAAAGTAGCCTATGTCCTTCCCTATGCTAAATTTCATCAAAATACTGGATATTTACATTCAACCCTAACCTAACCTAGCCTTTTGACAAGTATTTGTTTTTTAATTAAGTTTGGTGTATTAGCCCCATAGGAACCTAGGTGCCCGGCCTGCGGCCGGGCACTACCTGGATGTTTACGTTGAACCCTAACCTAACCTAGCCTTTTGACAATTTTTTTTTTAACTTATGTTTGGTATAAATAAAAATAAACCCAATAAAAACCTAAACCTTAAAATCGCTCTGGTTCCATCACAGCCTTCTATCACAACTGTAAGGATTTCTGGGTGGTCGTCTTTCTGGGCAGTTAAAAAAAATAAGTGGGGAGGAGAAGGGGGGGGGGGACGTGACCTAGGCAGGTTGCCCTAGTCTTACCTAGTTCCCTCACACCATCCCTCACACAAATAAGTAAAGATTTGCACGAACTTCAGGAAAACTAACCTCAAAATTTTGAGATTTTAAAAATTAATTTCTCGAAAACTATTACGAATCGACGGAAAATATTCTGGCGTTACGTTTTTTACATTAATAGCTTTCTGTAAAAAAAATATGAACCGCCTACTGCGCGGCACATATACTAAACCAGAGCCAGAAATTATGTTGGTCCAATCGCAAATATCGAGGTACCTAGGTAGATTTCACGAGTTACATAAGCGAGACCCCATTATGGTACATTGACTGCATTCGACATTGACTGGTCGGTACTTACCACATTCACGTGTACCAATCGATGTTGCGCTAGCCTGTAAGGCCTATCAAACACTGAAGTACAACCATCAAATGGACAAGCATATATCTTCTTGTTGGGTTCAGCAACTTGAACTTCGAATTCCATCTTTAGTTAAGATTAAACACATTCAATCTTCAACAACTTAGCTTTCAAAGTTTCAGCACTCACACGAAGATACTGAGTATCAAAAGAGTACTAAGCATTACAAAATACATAACAATTCACTACTTAAAAATATAAACGTTGATTCCAGAATAGAAACTACAGTCAATTATTGTAATAAGTCAAACCGTGAAAACCATGCTCAGCTTCAGTAAATTATATTTTACATGGAAAACTATTCTTTTTTATAATATTTTCGTGTCAATTTGTTGACAAGCAGAAAAAAGTAACAAGCAAGTTGTAAGAACTAATAAATAGGATATTGACAAGTGACAACAGTTGACAAGCCACGAGGTGTCAAAGTCAAATTGACACCATCACATGAACAATTTTGATCTTTTTTTTTTCATTTTTATTAACTGGCATTACGGCTCTGGGTTCCAGCCTTTCTGAGCCACAATTTTCATCTATTTTTTATTAACTGGCTTTACGGGTTTGGGTTGCAGCTCTTCTGAGCTTAACAATTTTGATGCTTCATGTTTTAAATGTGCTATTTAAATTGAACATCTTTGTGTAGTAAGTACATAATTTTTAGTATACTGTTGGGTGTGCGCACTCTACATACCTCTTTGAAGCCAATCCTACTTAACATAATCCCACTTTAACTGCCTAGCGAAAGCAAGACATTGGACACTGGTGTCTGACCTCTCGCTTTTCAACACGATATTAATAATATGAGTGTAAGCACTCCAGTCTCTAGATAAATGGGGTTGGCTTCGAAGAAGTGCCACTAATGTACTCTGTGGTGTTGTATAGTATCATTAATCTGTGGTAAAGTGCGACGGCGATCAAAATCTTAATTTTTTTCATCACTTTTTCACAAAATAAATAACGCATTACTTGGTTGTCGATACAGAAATATTTATTTTTATTGTCATCTTATTTAATTGTTTAGGCTAATGTTTATTTTTTAGTGAATTTATTATAATTATATTTATTCGAATGAAGTCAGCTGACGAATATAAACAAAGGGTTTATGCCAACATTGAAGTACTGAGACTCAAAGAAAGTGCCTGTGATTTAGTTTTAAGCATAATGGATATTGATGGTTCCGCCGGGGCTGGAGAGGTCGGTCAGACTCAAGGAGAAATAGACCAGAACCTTCTCCTACAGTTCAGCTGCATGAACACAACTGACAGAGAAGAGCTCATAGGTCAAATGCAAAGACTTTTAGGCCCCAGTTTAAATTATAACACAGCTAGTTTTTTCTTGGATATGAGTAATTGGTAATCAAGATTTTATTAAAATTTTAATATCTATTATCTATTTGTTTTAAATTATGTAATTTATGAATTTTTGTTTCAGGAATTTGCAAGCAGCAATTTGTTGTTACTTAGATTATAGTTTACCACCCAAGCTTCCATCTATGGCATTAAAAGCAGCTCAAACACAAGAATCTGCTGTTGGACCAGCTACACAGTAAGAGCTAACATAATTAATCATTTTGAATGCTGTAATGATTCTTCAGTCCAATAGTAAACTTTTAACTTACCAAACTGCAATAATCAAACTTTTCAGGCGAGCAATAATTAAAAGATAAGAACTATTTGTAAATTGCTCAGAGAAATCAGGGTTTTTACCAATCTCTTCAAGCAAGTGCATGAATTAGTTGAATTAGTTGAAGCACATAAACAAAATTATTTTGATTATGTCACCCATAAGAGATTTTTAAATTACTATTTTTAATTTTAACTAACTGATTCCTGCAACTTGTCCGCCTGGATTGAGGTTTTTGGTTTCTGGGGGAACTCTTTAATTTTCCAGGATAAAAATTTATGTGTTATTCCAGACTACCATATCTATCTCCATTCCAAATTTCAACCTAATCAGTCTAGTAGCTTTTGTGTGAAAGAGTAAACAAACATACACACACACATACAGACTTTCGCCTTTTTATTATTAATCACACTAATATTATAGTGTGATTTCATCCTTTTAAATTTATTAATATCAAAATTAAAGCAGATTGGTTCATTTACCCTGGTTAGATTAGGTAACGATAAGTAATTTAGGTACATCAAAAACGGCCAATCTCCTCAATGTGGCCAGTGGCCAATTTAAGTACCTAAATTGACTGCTTTAAGATATTCCGCATGGATTAATCATTACATTACATTATCTTTTGTTTATTGCATTTACTTGCAAAAGTAGTACCTAATAGTGTCCGACCGAAACTGGTTTTTATGTCCGAAACCGAAACCGAATTTCGGCGACAATCTCAGTTTCGGCGGAAACCGAAACTTCCTTACAAGGATCATGTTTTGAGGGAAAAGTAAGTACCAAGTACCTAACTAATGTTTGTTTAGGTATAGCATTAGCGAGAGAGTTAAATTATTTTTTGATGTTGACTAGTGACTACCTACTCTTATGTTATACCTATCACGTAATAAGACATAACCAAATTCAAAATAAATCACACGAAATCTCACAACAAACAAAACAAACTTGAAACACAAGCCAGTCACGACATGACACGACGCGACGAAATGTCTTCGTCGCTTGCTCGCTTGGATGGAATTTAACGCGCCGAACATGACCGATCACAGCGCGAGAACTCCCGAATGCAGTTTCGGTTTCGGTCGTAGTTTCGGCAGGGTTGCCGCCGAAACCGAAACTAAACCGAAACTCGTTTTTTTGCCGAGACTAGACCGAAACCGAAACCGAACTTTCGGTCGGACACTATATAATATAATGATCATTAAAATACTTTTTCTCTTTTTGAACTACAGTAAAGTATTAATGAACCACATAGACAGATGTGATATTTTTGAACTGTGGTCATTTTCTGTTTTGGTATACTTACTGTATTATTTTCACTTAAGAATGTTTACTAATGTTACAAAGGGCATCCTATGCAGATAAGCACAACATAAAATGTCAATATCTCTAAAATTACAAATGTTAAAGATTTGATATTTTACCAGTGTAGATCCAAAGAAAACATTAATTTTGGTATATTTTAGTCAAAACAGCAAATTGGCAAGTTTACCATTGGACCCATACTAAAATTCTTTATCAATGATTGGACCAACAATATGTGTACAATTTGTCAGCATAGAATACCTATTACCTTTCAATGTTTTGTTTATAAATTTTCAAAGAAAAGTAATTCACACTGAAGTAATTTAGGCCAGATATAATTATCTTGACCAAGTTGAAATCATTTAGCTGTATTTAATTACAGTTTTGAACAAAATTGGAGTATTGCCAACACAGGAACAGAAGCATGGCCTGGAAGTTGTAGATTAATACAAGCTGGTGGTGAACCGTTGGGAGCCACACCAGTGTATGTGCCACCCCTGCCTCCAGGACATTCCACTACTGTTTCAATGAAGCTATTAGCACCCAGTGTTGCTGGTGTCCATAGAGGCTACTTCCATTTAGTCAATGATAAAGGAGAGCAAATAGGAGGTGAGCTTTCAATCTAATAAATAATGATATTAAATCAATAGAAAGACTGTTTGTTTCATGTTTCCATCAAGAAACTTGAGATTTTGCATGTAAGTTTTCTCAATGACATAGAACCTGACAAAAAGGGTATTCAGTTAATTGACCCAAGTTAAGCCTGGTATGGCAGCTAAATATAAGTTAAAACAATAATTAATAGTGGTGAGTTGAGGCCAACACAGTACTCGCACAAACACAGTTATGTATTGTTTGTGTTGCTATTCTGTCATAAATAATACTAATATTATAAATGCGAAAGTGTGAAAAATAAGAAAAATGGGTAGTTGAGGACCTGGAGAATGACATGCTACTTTTTGTCCTAAAAAAACTTAAACCACGTGGACGAAGTCACGGGCATCTAGTCATGTTATATACAACTACATATTTACAAATATCTCAATTACTGATTAGCAAAATTAAATTTTCCTTATTTTAATAATTATTATGTCTGTTGGAAATACCCATGAGCCACCACCACCACCACTACAGCCCATTAACGTCCCACTGCTGGGCACAGGCCTCCACTCTCATAGGAGAGCGGGAATTAGAGCTTAGACCCACCACGCTGCTCCAATGCGGGTTGGCGGGCTTTAACGATTATTATCATATTAGTGATAATAACCGGGACCGACGGCTTAACGTGCTCTCCGAGGCACGGGGGTGAAACACCGCCAACTTCCAACTCCGGGCTGGCACTGAGAATTTCTTAATTGAAAAACCCAATACCTAACTTTTATGCCCGACCGGGAATCGAACCCAGGACCTCGTGATCCGCAGTCGACTATGCTAACCACTAGACCAACGAGGCAGTCTGAGCGAGGTACCCATGAGCATTTACTGTTAATAAAATAATTTTTATTACCTTCAATTTGGGCTCTGAGACATATTATTATTATCATATTATATGTTTATAATGTCTAATAATCAGCATTTAGTTCTTGTACTGGTAGCATGATACCTCATTATCAGCTTAAATATGTGAACTATTATTGGTCCTTTCAATAAATAGAGAATCCCATCTTTTCATCAAATTTTTATCACAAACTTTTAAAAAAAAGTGCTAAGTTGGTTAACTTACCAACGATCAACATTTAATTCTTATTCATATTGATCATAGTATTATATTGAAATTAATTTAGGCCATAATATGCTGACCAAAAGTGAATTGGGAGATATCAGATGCCTTTGAGAACATTTTGGAGACCTCTCTGGCATGCAGGTTTTTTCACAAAATCCCTTATCCTTTCTGAGATAAAACCCCATGATCAGTAGAGAGCTGGCGATGGGTCTGATGATGATGCTATTCTCAGTCATTATGAATCATATACATTTTTAGATGTTAGCATTTATTTGCCTTTTCAGAATTCCTATTAAAACTGTTTCTTTTTTCTCATTTTGCAGATACCTTATGGGTAGAAATCACAGTTGAGTCTGAAGTAACTATGGCTCTTACAGAGCAACTAGCTGCCTTACCAGTACCGAGTAGTCGATTGGATGAATCAGTATCTCAGGTAAAATTTTTGTTTCATATTAAGTAATAGAAACTTAGATTGCAGTGTGCTTTTGCAACAAATGGGTGGGAATTTGAAAATCCAATTTAATTTAAAATATATTAATTACATACTGTATTTTATAAGACTAACCTGTATTAGCTAATGATATAATTGTACAATGTGGCCACTGGCCAATCTTACTTCTTACTAATATTATAAATGCGAAAGTTTGGATGGATGGAGGTTTGCTACTCAATCACGCCCCACCGGCTGAACGGATCTGGCTGAAATTTGGCACAGAGATAGATTATAGTCTGGAATAGCACATATGCTACTTTTTATCCCAGACAATTAAAAGTTCCTGCGGGAACAAAAAAACCTCAAACCACGCAGACGAAGTCGCGGGCATTCGCTAATATTTAAATGATTGTAATAATGTCAAGGGGGGTAAGGGAGTGCGCTTCCACCTAGCGCTCCAACAGCCAACCTCACCTGCCCGTGGTGCCCCCTGCTGGTCTACAAACGAGGCTCTGGCGACCGACAAATGGCAGTATAACCATTTCAAAAACTGGCTGGACTGTCTAAATGACACAGGCCGGTGTCGGGCAGCAGCGACACCGGTGCGAATAGTCTGGGCCTGCGATGACCAACACGCCTGCCCAGCGCGGTCATTATGGGCAATATCCTTGTATGGGTATGAAAACAAGGCCAAGGACCCTAGTCCCCGGCGGCCCCGCTATTCCTGGCTCTGGCAGCGGTTATGGTGACGGCGGGGCAGAAGTGCTAAAAATCTCCGGCAGAGATTCCGCTGCCAACCCCGACGACTAGACCTGGCAACATATAACGCACGCACTTTGAGGACCGACGAGAAGATCATCGAGCTGGAAGAAGCAGTGAGAAGGTTGCGCTGGGATATTATAGGATTGTCTGAAGTCTGAAGAGAGGGGGAGGACTCGATAATCCTGAAATCCGGCAACTTGTTCTACTACCGGGAGGGCGACCAACAGTCCCAGGGTGGTGTCGGATTCCTCGTCCACAGGTCCCTCGTTAACAATATTGTTCAAGTCGAGAGTGTGTCGAGCAGGGTAGCGTACCTAATACTCAGAATTACCAAACGGTATTCGTTGAAGGTGATACAGGTTTACGCACCGACATCGGCACAACCCTACGAGGAGGTGGAGGTTCTGTATGAGGATATCTCAAAAGCCATACACGCCTCTAAAACCTACTACAATGTTGTGATGGGGGACTTTAACGCAAGGTTGGGTGAGCGAAGCGGTACAGAGGTGAGAGTGGGGCAATTTGGATATGGGCGGAGGAACCACAGGGGCCAAATGCTGGCCGACTTTATGGAGAAGGAGGGCCTCTTTATGATGAACTCCTTCTTCAGGAAGCCGCCAGATAGAAAATGGACTTGGCTGAGCCCTGATGGTTCCACGAGAAATGAGATTGACTTCATCATGTCGACCAAGCGGCAAATATTCAATGATGTCTCTGTGATCAATAGGGTGAAAACCGGTAGCAATCACCGTATGGTAAGAGGCACATTGGATATCAACATAAAGCTGGAGCGGGTCAGACTGGTGAAGTCTACTCTCCAACCTTCTTGTGCTCATATCCAAAACCCTGAAAGCTTTCAACTCGAACTGCAGAACCGTTTCGATTGCCTAGCAGATTGCGACTCTGTGGATGAGCTAAACAACAGGCTGGTGGAAACTGTCCAGACGGTGGGGTCTAAGTTCTTTAAGACCCACCGTACGCATAGAACCAAAAAGTTCTCAAACCAAACTCTCAAGCTCATGGAGGAGAGACAAGAGATGAGACTGCAATCTTCAGCAGACGTGTCTGCCTACCGGCAGATTAATAGACAGATCTCTAAAGCGCAAACACGCGACTTGCGAAATGCGAATACAGAGTTTATTAAAGATACTATCGAGCGAAATAAGGGCTCCAAAGTGTTCGCAAGAGATCTGGCTATCGGACAGAGCCAGCTGACGCGTCTTAAAACTGATGATGGTAGTCTTATTTCTTCGAAACCTGAGATCTTGGGGGAGGTAGAGAAGTTATATGCACAGTTATACACCTCAACACAAAAGCCTGTTGAAGATTTGGCGAGAGATCCCAGAGCCAAACTGACCCGACACTATACCGAAGATATCCCGGACGTCAGCCTTTACGAGATTAGTATGGCTCTTAAACAGCTTAAGAACAACAATGCGCCAGGTGAGGACGGAATCACGGCAGAACTCCTGAAAGCGGGTGGAAAACCGTTACTTAAAGTCTTTCAGCGATTGTTCAATTCCGTCATTCATCAAGGCACAACGCCTGAGGCATAGCACAGGAGCGTTGTGGTTCTGTTCTTCAAAAAGGGTGATAATACCCTGCTGAAGAATTATAGACCCATCTCGCTGTTGAGTCATGTCTATAAGTTGTTTTCAAGAGTCATAACGAATCGTCTCGCTCGCAGGTTTGACGACTTCCAGCCTCCCGAACAAGCCGGTTTCCGAAAAGGCTTTAGCACCATAGACCACATCCATACGCTGCGGCAGGTAATACAGAATACTGAGGAGTATAACCGGCCACTTTGCTTAGCGTTTGTGGACTATGAGAAAGTCTTTGATTCGGTGGAAACTTGGGCGGTATTGAGGTCTTTGCAGAGATGCCGGATTGATTATCGGTATGTCCAAGTGCTGAAGTGTTTGTACGAAAGCGCCACGATGTCAGTCCGTATACAGGACCAGACTACGAGGCCGATCCGACTGCAGTGGGGAGTGCGACAGGGGGATGTTATCTCCCCGAAGCTATTTACCGCTGCATTGGAAGACGTCTTTAAGCTTCTGGATTGTAACGGACTTGGCATCAACATAAACGGCGAGTACATCACTCACCTTCGGTTAGCCGATGACATAGTCATCATAGCAGAGACTCTAAAGACCTCAATGCAATGCTCAATGACCTCAGCAGAGTTTCTCAACAGGTGGGCCTAAAAATGAATATGAGTAAGACGAAAGTTATGTCTAACGCTCATGTTCCGCTCCACCCAGTGATCGTTGAGAGCTCTGCACTCGAGATTGTAGACGAGTACGTGTACCTGGGATACACAGTTCAGCTGGGTAGGTCCAATTTCGAGAAGGAGGTCAACCGCCGAATCCAACTCAGCTGGGCTGCGTTCGGGAAGCTTCGAGATGTCTTTTCGTCCAACATACCTCAGTGTCTGAAGACCAAAGTCTTCGAACAGTGCGTGTTGCCAGTGATGACTTACGGATCCGAGACATGGTCGCTGACTATGGGCCTGATAAGAAGGCTCAGAGTCACCCAGCGGGCGATGGAGAGGGCTATGCTGGGAGTGTCCCTACGTGATCAAATCAGAAATGAAGAGATTCGTAGGAGAACCAGAGTCACCGATATAGCCCGAAGAGTTGCGAAGCTGAAGTGGCAATGGGCGGGGCACATAGTTCGGAGAACCGATGGACGTTGGGGTCCCAAAGTGCTGGAATGGCGACCCCGCACTGGAAGGCGTAGCGTCCGCAGACCCCCCACACGGTGGACAGACGACATCAAGAGAGTCGCAGGGAGTCGCTGGATCCAGGCGGCGCAAGACCGTGGCTTGTGGAGGTCCCTACAAGAGACCTATGTCCAGCAGTGGACGTCCATCGGTTGACGACGACGACGACGAATAATGTCAAGTAGATTGTTAATACTTAGGCCAGAGATAGAGTATGATGAAATTGATTGTTATTATTAATTTCAGTCACTAAATATTGTATGATTACATACCAGTCTCCTTTTCTTACAGGTGCCATCACAAGATGACCAAATGTGTTGATTAGAATTTACTTTTATAATTTTTATTTACAATTTGTCACAATTATTATTTCTATCAGCAATTATCATTTTAATTTATTTACAATTGATCAGTTTTATGAGTTTTTATCAATTTTATAATTTATGACATCAAAATTCAAAATGCAATTATTATAGCTATGCATGTTAAAGTTGAAAAGACTTAATACAATGAAATAAGCGAATGTACAAACTACAAGCCCTATGAAGTACTTTAAATTAAAATTATTAATAAGATGTGAAATAAGAATTTGTTATTGTTGAAAAGTTTGTAATTGTATAATTATTATGGAAAATGATTTTATTAGCATCATTTAGTTAAAGGTATGAAATTGCCATTAATTAATAATAATGGGGGTTTTACTTTGTAGTACTACATACCTTATATTATATGATTTGGAGAGAAAGAAAGTGGGCTCACTGTATGATACGCATGTGATGTAGTATTGAAAAAGAAATTTTTAATTAAAGTTCCACACCATGAAGTATGAATATTAATTGCAATAGAAACATTACTTATTTTTTTTAAACTTTGTTCAATACTTTTTCTTACTAAATTATTCTGGTAGTTTTAAGGACACTTGTGAAAAAACAACATTAATTTAAATTACACAGCCATTTCCATATCAATCTTTGGGTAAGGGTTATAGTTTTTAATAATAAAATCTTCATACTTGAAGTCATCAATGGAGTCAATTTTTCGAGCAAACTCTAAAGTAGGGAAAGGTCTTGGTTCCCTCTCTAATTGTTTTTTCAGTGGTTCAATGTGGTTTAGATACACATGAGTGTCTCCAGTGGTGTGAACAAACTCACCGGCCTAAAATGAAAAAAAAATATTAAAAAAATCTTCAATGACAAAAAGATCTAAGTAGGGGATGGACTAATATTTTAATGGTAGCAAGAGATACTTGTTTACTGAACACAAAAAAAATTGTTTTAAACTCTGTATTGAAATTTAAAGCTTCCCCCAATTCTATTATAAGTGAAGATGATGCATTCAGGACCAATAAGGCTTACCTCTAATCCTGTAATATGTGCAATCATATGTGTCAACAGAGCATAACTAGCAATGTTAAATGGCACTCCTAAGCCCATATCAGCACTCCGTTGGTACAGCAAACAGGAGAGCTGTTTACCGTTAGATACATGGAACTGCGCCAGGCAGTGGCAGGGAGGAAGGGCCATTTTGCTCAGGTCTGATGGGTTCCATGCACACATCAAGATTCTTCTGTCACTGGGATTGGTTCTAAAATTAGGTTATTGGTGAATAAATAATTTATTACCTCAGTTAGGTATATTATTACCTAACTGTATTTATGTTAATTCTGTTTTTCTGTGCTTCGGAGTGTTACACATCTTATTTAAATTATATTAGCTAAGGCTAGACAATAAAATAAAAAAAATCATTGTTGGTTAAAGAATGGAAATGAGTTTATAACAGTCAGCAAGAAGATTTTAAGGGCACTATCTAAACAGAATTTTCTGATAATTGCTATTTTATATTATTACTTAAATGCTTTTTTTTTATTTTATTGTAACAGATCAAAGGAATTCATTTTAAAATTGTCATTTTCATAATTATAGTTACTTGATGGTGTTAATAACATTTTGTAGCTGATCAATGCCTTGTCCTGTGTAGTCTGTCCTGGCATCAATATACTGAGCTCCGCTGTGTCTCCATTGGAACCCATACACAGGTCCAAGGTCTCCTGTAAAGTATTAGCTTTATTAAGTTGTTTTTAATATTAGAAATTTTGTAATAAAAACATTTATCTGAGAATGAACTAGGAAAAATATATCTCTTCACATTAAATTTACCTTCTTCACGCTCAGTAAATCCTAGTTTATCAAGAAATGCTCTGGATCCATTAGCATCCCAAATATGTACTCCCTTGCTAGCTAAAACCTTGCTATCCGTAGATCCAGATATCATCCACAGTAATTCCTCAATTACTCCCCTTATGAAAACGCGTTTAGTGGTCAACAGTGGCAGAATATTGTAACGCAGAGAGTATCTCTGCATTGCTCCAAGAATTGATAAGGTTCCAACGCCGGTCCTATCAATTCTTTTGTCGCCTGCAAGTTACAATAATAAGTAGATTTATCGTAGTACGTAACGTATTTAATAATTTTGAAGATACATTTATACATACCTGTCTCAATAATTGTCCTCACGAGGTTTAGATACTGATATTCCGCGTGCATTGCCATTAGTTTTTCAGTGCCATTTTGTTGCATGTTTTCGTCCTCACCTTTTAAAAAGCTTTGCAAATTCAATTATTAATATCTAAACACAGCAACGTAAAACATACAAGGGGATAAATAAAAACTTCAATTAAAATTTCAATTCAAATCAAAAACTGCAAAGAAAACTTTCATTCTTTGTTGTGGAAACAATTTTCGGCGGCAAAATTCGACCACAATTTGACAGACGTCAGTATTATAGTTGTCAGCAGGGCGACCGCGTATCTTTTGCATCAATCATTGATACATCGCAATCACCTCTGATTGGTTAACACTCTTCCACTATTGGACAAAATCCATTGACGCAGCAAGAATACCATAAATTCAGCCAATCTGAGGTAATTGCGATGTTTAAATGATTGATGCAAAAGTTACGCGGTCGCCCTGCAGGTGGTTTTACCTCCATGGGATTAGAGCATATTAGTCTGTGGTGAGCACGGAGGAAATGATATTGGAGGGTCCTTGATTATATATGTCACAGATATACACGGATTTACATACAACTTCGTGTAAGTGTATAAGTTTCTTCTTCTTCTTCTTTTGTTTATTGGCTCCGCGCGTCGAGCGTTTGAGCCATAGTCAAGTTTTTTTTTTTTTTTTTAATAAAACGGAGAAACTTATTTTAAAATAGTAAAATCAAAATTTAAAAAAAAACGGAATTTTGGGAAGGATCAGAAAAGGGTACAAAATAATATAAAATGGAATAGACTTAATATACAGTACTAACAACATATATTTACAGTTTAATATCATTAAGTAAGATAAATGAGGAAAAAAGTTTATATACACAAGGTTCATCAGAGGACAAGAGGATGTCAACAGAAGTCGGAAATGGTATATGACACTGAATAAGACCCTGGTAAAATGCATCCCTGTTATATACTGGGCATGTTAAAAATATATGGTTCAAGTCACCCACCGCACCGCATTCACACAAATCACTATCCACAATTCCAAATTTCGCCAGTTGAACAGGTGAACAAACGTGACCCAAACGCATACGCGTCAAGATACACGTCACCCTCCTGCCCAACCTCAAACGTGAGAACCATGGCTTTGACGGAATAAAGTTTTGAATCCTAGCATATGTTCTACCTTTTGACTGGCTAGAGGTCGCCCAAGCCACTCTCCAAGATTCTTGAAGGGAATGTTTTGGTAATGTACACAAATCATAGGCAGAGTTACAATAGTCTGCATATGCCATATCTCCGCATAAAATAGCCTCGTTAGCAAGCTGATCAGCACGTTCGTTTCCCGAAATGCCAGAGTGACCTGGTACCCAGGAAAACACCACTGTACAGCCTCTTTCTTCACACGTAACTAGGAGGTTTCTAATTTTAATAACAACATGGTTAATCTGAGCAGATTTGAATGGAAACCTAGATAAAGCTTGCAGAGCACTCATAGAGTCCGTAAATATAATAGATTTCTTAAGTTTGGCAAGAAGTATATATTCAACTGATTTAAACAGACCAAGACATTCTCCAGTAAATACAGATGATTCAGGCGGTAGTTTTATTTTTTGGACTATATTATACTGAAAATGGAAAACTCCCACTCCGACTGTGCCATCTGGTGCATGCTTAGAAGCATCGCTATATATGTAATGAAAATCCGTAAATTCATTTTCTTTCAATATGTTCACATATTGAGGAGCTTCCAATTGGTTTCTTGGAATATCTGGATTGATCCTAACATTCGGAGAGATTATCAATGCTTTAAATTTACTATTAAAAATAGGATAACAAAATGTATTATACATCGGCGCTTGTATAGAGCAAAATATTCGATAGCTTTTAATAAGGCAGGGAGGAGATTTACGAGACCAGTATGAACAAGTATCTATGAACGTCAAAAGGAGTTGAAGTTTATCACGTAAAGGATGATGAGAAAATTGCATGGCTTTAAATAAATACCTATCAGATAGAAATTGACGTCTTAAACTTAGAGGTGGTTCAACACACTCTATTTGCATAGCATTAATGGGACTAGATTTCATGGCTCCAAGGATGATCCTTAAAGCTTTGGCCTGCACACCATCTAATTTGTTAAGAGCAGCAGCATTACAGGGTTCTAGAATAAAAGTGGCATAATCTAGTAAGCTACGAATGAGGGCGTTATAAATAAGACGCAGGGTCGAAGGATGGGCACCCCACCAAACACCGGTAAGACACCTGATCATGTTTAAGTTTCTTTCACATTTAGTTACAATATAGTCACAGTGAGGTACTCCAGTAAGTTTGGAATCTAAAATAACTCCCAAGAATTTTGCTTCAGACTTTACAGGAATAGAATTATCCTTATAAAGTACGCTGAAATCAGGTATAATTCTCCGTCTAGAAAATAGAACCACGGTGCTTTTACTAACAGACAATTCCAGTCCATTGACATCTAACCAATCATTTAGCTTATTAAGAGTAGTGGTTAAGCAGCTACTAGCTTTTTCTATAGAAATGTCCGAGATGTATATAAGAAGGTCATCAGCATATTGCAAGACATTTACATCTGAGTTCAAGGAGGTCTCTAAATCATAGGTATATACATTGTACAATAATGGACTAAGGACCGACCCCTGGGGCAGGCCTCTCCATACGAGCCTTGATAGTTGAGTACCACTGTTTAGGTCTAATATAATACATCTTTCAGAAAGCATATTAATGATAAATGTAATTAATAATTGAGGTACATGAAGGTCATGCAATTTTTTATGCATTACTGAGACCAGCACATTATCATACGCAGAGCTGATATCAAGAAAGGCCGCAAGAACTGACATAGTAGTCGAGAAAGCTAACGAATATCCGAAACAAAAATACTAATATTGTCTATGGTGCTACGGCCTTTTCTGAATCCCAGCTGATTGGCTGTCAAAATGTTACTATTTTCAATGAAAAATTCTAACCTGTTTTTAACAAGATGCTCAGCTATTTTGGCAAGGACTGAGGATAGGGCTATTGGACGAAAAGAAGAAACATCGGAGGCTGGTTTGTTTGGTTTTGGTATAGGGATTATGGCTTGGGTTTTCCAAGAAGAAGGAATATTACCAGACAACATAATGGCATTAATAATATTCAAATAGTAGTTCAAAGAAGCGTCACTGCAGTTTATCAAGAAAGAGTATGTAATGCCATCTTCGCCTGGAGATGAATCTTTTACATAAGACAACACGCCTTTTAGTTCAGAAAAAGAAAAGGGAGCATTAAGGTCTGTATAACTACAAGCTACCGAGTAAGGAATACAACATTGGGTATTATTAAAGTCGGGAGCAGATGCAGGAGCCAACTTATCCATAAATTGGTCGGCTAGTTCAATAGAGAATGTACCTGATGAAGACGAATAGAAAGCTGATTTAAATCTTCTTATATTTTTCCAAACTACCGATGGGCAAATATCTGGATTTAAGGACTCACAAAAACGTCTCCAACCCTCAAATTTCTTTTTTTTGAGGAGCTTGCGAGTAGAACGGGCTATTTGGGTATAAATTTCGAAATTCTCTGCAGTCATCATGGAACAATATTTTTTCTCAGCCTCCTTCCGTTGCTTGATGGCTATAGTGCACTCATGATCCCACCAAGGAGGAAACGGAATTTTACCCTGTCTATTACTTCTTAATGGAAATAAAGCATTTGCAGCATCAATTAAAATTTTAGTAAACTCTTCTGCACATATTGTTTCATTACCACCATTAACAATAGGAAGGCTAGATAGTTTTTGTTCAACATAATGTTTGAATGTACTCCAGTCATCTGGCAGTTTATGCTTTAATTTAGAACTGTGTTGTAGGTTAGAAGGAGGGCAAGATATAGGTAAAGTAAGAACAACTGGTATATGATCACTGCCATAAGAATGGTCAAGTACACTCCAAGATATCAAAGATGCCAAACTCGGAGAGCAAAGAGACAAATCAGGAGCACTAAGGCTTTCACCAGGACCAGTGCGTCGAGTTGGAGTGCCATTGTTTAATATACATATGTTTTGAGAGTCTAAAATATCTGTCATCAATTCACCATAATAATTAGTGCTAGAACTGCCCCATGATTGATTTTGACAGTTGAAATCCCCAAGTACTAAAAATGGGCTAGGCAGGGTAGTAAGTAATTGACTAAACTCATTGTATAAGGAAGAAGAAGGATGAGGTATATACACAGAAATAATACAAATTTTTTTTACAATCACAGCAATGGCATTAATGCCATCACTGAGAGAGGGGAGTGAAAAAATCTTATAGGAGAAAGCTTTGTTAATGAGTATGGCCACTCCACCATACCCATCCAGTCTATCATTTCTCACAGTAACGAAACCAGATATCCTGAAAAGAAACTCTGGTTTCAGCCATGTCTCAGAGAGACACATAGCCATAGGCTTATATTTATTTAGTAAGTAAATAATATCAGTTTTTTTACTTATGGCACTCCTGCAGTTCCACTGTAGGATTTTGTGGTCCATAATTAAAGATTTGGTTTAAAGCTGTCAATAATGAGTTGGCGGCGTTGGACGGTGAAGAGTTATTACTAGAAAATGAATTACTAGAATTAGAAAGTAATTTAATAAGTTCTAAAATTAATTCTGCAATAGATTTTTGAGGGATTGTATTTGAGCTATGTTTCAATACATAACCATCAGGCATTTGGGAGTTATAATTATTATATTCATTGTTAATCGATTCATGCATAGTGCGGTCATACCCTCCGGTTTGTTTAGGAGGAACACGACGTTGAACAAACACAGTTTTTCTATGAGAACTGTTTAGTGTAGGAGATACATATGAACCTGAGTTTGAGGTAGGATGATTTTTATTTCCAGATTGGGAAGGAGAGGAAGCTGTTACATCGGCATAAGGTTTTGAAGATGGGGGGTGGATTTTAGCTGCCTCTGCATATGATATGCAGCTCTGGGCCATTGAAATTTTAATTTTTTGCTGTCTATCGAATTCTGGACATAACTTACTAGTGGCAAAGTGGCGACCAGTGCAGTGAAAACAATGAGCGTTTTCAGAAACAACGGTACAAGTGTCTGAGGGGTGTTCATCCCCACATTTAAAGCAACGTGGCTTTGATCTGCATTGTAACTTTGTGTGCCCAAATTTGAGGCAATTATAGCACTGTATGGTAGGAAAAATGTATAATTCAACAGAAAGAGCTGTATAGCACATGTACACCCTTTTTGGTAATATTTGACCATCAAACGTCAATACAACCATGTTAGTGTTAGAAAATAAAGCTGTACCATCAGTTACATTTTTTCTTTTAATTCGCCTCACCTTAATGATTTGACCACATCCCATAGGAACAGTGATGTTTTCCTGAATTTCTTCATCAGACCAGTCTTGGGGCACACCTTTCACTATACCTACTCGTGTAACAGTGAAACTGGGAATAAAAACTTTGTATGAAAGACTAGCTATTTGTGGGTTCTCTGTAAACAAATTGGCATCCTGATAATTGCTAAAATCCATCGAAACTCTATTTCTGCCTATACGTTTGAGACTGCCATTTACAATATTACTAATGTTAAACTTTTTCAAATCTTTGCCGAACTGTATTGGATGCAAAGTAACCGGATCATTAGGCGCTGTGGTTATTCTTTGGATGTGAACAGTGAAAGGTCCAGAATCAGTGCTAACATATTTTCTAGCTATTTGCGGTAGTGAGGGACCTGTCGAACTAATGGGTTGTGTAGAGGAGGCACCAGTATTAACAGGTGGAACATTTTTTTCATCTTGAGCATTATCAACAACAATAGGGGTCAATTTTTCATCAGAGTCATCACATTGACATATTTGATGTAATTTTCCTTCTTTAGTCCGATTTCTTTTAGTCTTGCAATGGCGGCATCTTTTGTGGGGTTTAGTGCGTTTTCTGTCCGAGAGATTAATTGACCATCCTCCGTGTCCATAGAAGAATCATCGATAACAATATTATATCCTACAGGGGGACCAGGGTATGGCCCTGGACCTCCTGCAGGTCCAGGGTCATCCGGGGGATCAACCCCCATAATAATTAAAGGAAACTTACCAAATCAAAAATATGTACACTATTTACTAACTAAAATAAAAATATAAATGTCTAGAAACTAATAATTAACTACTTAAACACCAAAAACCTCCACTGATCCACTTTTTCATAGAGTAGGATGTATAAAAGGGCACTTTTTCAAGTATTCTATATCAGAAACCGAAAAAACCCGTCCGCCAAATTAGAAGTTTCCCGCGCTTTTTTTTCGTGTATAAGTTTATGTATAGGTTCATGCAGATATATGTTTCTTGTCTCTGGTCATAATGACTAGAGCACAGAGCTGTAAAACCAGCTAATAAAAAAAAAAAAAAAGATATTGGGAGTGCTTGCCATGGTATAGTTAGTATAAACCAAAAACAAAATATTATATTAAAAATATCTCAGAAATAAATTTCCATTTGCAATTCCAGATGCACGCAAAAATGGTTTTGAATAAAATGTCTACGAGTTGTTGAACCTGAGCTTGATACACGGATCGCTTGACTTTGTTTGTAGCCAATCCCATATAATTATCGAACGAAAGCAAGAGATCTCTCGCTCTAATTTGTTAGTCGAAGGGGGATAGCGATAAGTAGGTATTTGCTTAAAGTAGAATTTTACGAATAAGCACTCCAGTCTTTACCGATAGCTTCGTGGTGGTCATAGCACCACAGAGTGAGAGTATACAGGCCAGTCTTTAGGCCAGTTAGTGCGGCCAGATTTGTAACTGCCATCACGAATAATCAAAGCACTTTACACAATATGTGGGCACTAACCGTGTATTTAAGCCTCAGATCTTTTATTTTTAATCTGAGATTTAAGCTCACGCCATGCTCACGCTCAAGGTTATGTTTATAACTGTTGAAAACACAAATGTTGCCGTTGCTATTAGCAACCACAGAGTACTTTGTTATAATATTTAGCAACCGAGTTTTGTTATGTCACATATTTATTTGGAAAAAGAAAATAAAGGATTGTTTTGAGATAATTTCTATTGCCCAAGTACATCCTAAGTAATTAGCAAACTATTCTAGCAAGACTTAAGCTATGGAGCTTTTAAAATAAAGTAGTTCGGTCGCAAATTAAATGCCTACGTAGTAAGTACCCCCCATACAAAACAACACTGGAACTTGTCAGTTGTCGAATAAACTGATTCAACTCAGCTATTATACTCAACTCATAGAACCTTTTCTTCATAAGGAATTTTGAAGGTAATGCCAGTATTGGAAGCGCCGAATGTGGAGCTGGGCTCGGCTCCACGGACACCCAGCGTAATCGCATCACCATCACCGCGGTCAGAAATCTCCAGTGCAAGTTCCCCAGAACCACAGAATGTTCGCGCCACTCCACTTTTTAGGTATTTTCCTAACATTAACGTGTGTGTTAGATTTAGAGCTAGTCGGACGAGTTTTTAGGTATAAGACGCACGCGAATTGAATGCAGAGCTTATGTATGTGTCACCATACATTAGCTCTGCAATGCAGAGCTAATGTATGTAAGTAAAACATTAAAGATATTTCCCCGGGCGAAACCGGAACAGCTGTGAGACCCTATCGGGTGTTCCAGGCGAACTTGCAACGCAAACAGCTCGCCACACAAGAGCTAATGCTCGAGGCCACTAATAGGAAGGTAGCCCTGGCTTTGGTCCAGGAGCCCTATGTCGGAGGGGCGGGCTCATTGCGAGACTATAGGGGCGCGCGCGTTTTCCAGTGCGCAAATAGGGGAGACGGCCATGTCAAAGCCGCAATCGTGGTATTCGACAGCGACATGGTAGCAAACCTGGACCCCAAATTTACCACCAACAACATCGTGGTGGTAAGAATAAAAACGAGCGCTTGGGACATGTGCGTCGTCTCTTTTTACTTCTAGACCGGCCAACCGATAGAGCCATACCTGAGGCAATTAGCCGGGGCGGTCGCGAGCATGGGTTCCCGTTATGTTCTGGTAGGGCTGGTGCGAACGCCTGGAACACCTGGTGGGGTAGCACAAAAACCGTCAGCAGAGGTGAGGCCTTCTTTGGGTCCCTTGAAGAGCTGGATTTGCACATACTTAACAGGGGTAACGTCCCTACCTTCGACACGATTAGAGGAAATAAAAGGTATTCTTGTTGTGTCGATGTTACGGCGTGCTCCCCGGATGCGCTACTGCTGGTGACGGACTGGGTCATCGAAGAAGGCGTGACGAGCTCGGACCACAACACTATTGCGTTTCGTATTAACCTGAAAAAAGAAAATTTGGTGATAATAGACAGGGACCACGAGGCGATTCAACACTAAAAAGGCAAATTGGAGTGAGTTTCAATCGAAACTCACCCACTCACCTCACTCAAAATCTACTCAAAAAAGGTGAAATAGACAAAATTGACAATAAAGCCGATCTTGACAATTGTGTTGAATCGTACACAAAAACAATAGTGGCAGCCTGCGAAACAAGCATGCCAATCAAGAAAAATACGGAACGCCTTAGCCTACCTTGGTGGAATGATGAGCTCGCCTCGATGAAACGCGAAGTCAGCACTAAAAAGCGACGCATCCGTTGCGCTGCCCCAGCTCGTAGAAATAGAGTCGTGCGTGAGTACCTGCAGGCCAAAGAAACATACGAACTGCATGCTAAACGGGCACAGATAGATAGCTGGAAGGGCTTCTGTGAGCGTCAGGACAGAGAGGATCTATGGGACGGGAATCGGAATATACAGAGTCATAGGTAGAACCGCAGTGAGGAAAGAGGAACATGCCGCGCGTCAAAGATGGTAAAACCTATGGCCCTAATGAATCGGCGACATTGCTTGTGGAAATATTCTACCCGGAGGATCTTGGGGTGGAAGACAACGCGGACCATCAGCGTACGAGGCGAGCAGCTGAACATGTGAACGAGTGGACTCCAAATGAATATTTGGATCCACAGTTTACCGCTGTTGAATTGAGCGACGCCGCCTTGAGCTTCAACCCCAAGAAGGCCCCCGGGTCGGACGGTCTCACCGCCGACATCTGCCAACGCGCCATAGCGTTAAACCCCGACGTGTTCCTCGATCTGGCCAACAAGTGCCTAGAACTGGGTCACTTTCCGATCCTGTGGAAGGAGGCCACTGTGATAGTCCTCCGAAAACCAGCAAAAGAGGACTACACCAACCCTAAAGCCTATCGTCCGATCGGACTGTTACCAGTTCTGGGCAAGATGCTCAAAAAGATGGTTGTTAATCGCATAAAATGGCATATTCTGCCCAGGATCAGCGAACGCCAGTTTGGCTTTATGCCCCAGAGAAGCACAGAAGACGCCCACTATGTCCTGATGGAACACATTTAGGGAAAACTTAAAGAAAAGAAAATTGTAACAGTAGTCTCACTGGACATAGAGGGGGCCTTCGATAGCGCCTGGTGGCCAGCCATGAGAGTCAAACTGGCTGAAGAGAACTGTCCCGTAAACATCCGCAGGGTGATTGACAGCTTCGGGATAGGAAGGTCAGAGTGAGGTACGCGGGGCAGAACACACACACAAAACCACCAAGGGGTGTGTGCAAGGCTCCATCGGGGGTCCCGTCTTATGGAACCTCTTGTTGGATCCACTACTGCAAGGCCTGGGGGGCGAAGAGAGTATTTTCAGGCCTTTGCCGACGATGTTGTCCTCGTCTTCGACGGCGACACAGGGCTGGAGGTCTCGCAACGGGCCAATGCTGCACTAGTTGCATGTTCAGGTTAGGTTCGCACCGCACAAAACCAAAGCGATGGTTATAACCAATAAACTGAAATACGACTCTCCGCTCTTGAGCATGGGCGGGATCGGCATTGACCTGTCCGGCGAAATAAAGATTCTGGGGCTAACAATCGACAACAAGCTGACCTTCATTTCTCATGTAAGCAACACTTGCAGGACAGTTGAAGGACTCTACAAACAGCTGTCGAGAGCCGCCAAAGTTAGCTGGGGCCTCCACCCCCAAGTCATAAAAACTATTTATACTGCAGTGGTGGAGCCAATAGTTTTATATGCCGCCTGTGCCTGGGCGCCTGTCGCCTCAAAGCTCGGAGTGCGAAAGCGCTTGAGTGCACTCCAAAAGGGCTTCGCATAGAAAATGACCAAGTCATACCGAACCGTCTCCCTGAACTCGGCACTGATTCTGGCTGGTGTACTCCCTTTGGATCTCAGGATCCGAGAGGCAGCAGTTTTGTACGAGGCCAAAAAGGAAGTGTCCCTGCGCGTGCTTGGGGACAGGGAGATGGAGGGGAGGGTGCCATACTGTGAGCGACCCCATCCGGCGGAACAGATGTGCCTGCAATTTACAAGCCTGGCGGACCGAGAAGATCTAGAGAGAAACAACACTCAAGCGGTGCGCATCTTTACCGATGGCAGTAAAATCGACGGAAAAGTGGGGGCTCCGCTTTCCATATGGAATTGTGAGTAAGAAACCAAAGCCATTAAGCTAAGGTTGGGTGCGCACTGCTCGGTCTACCAGGCTGAGCTTCTTGCCCTGGATAGAGCTGTCTCTATCGCGACGAAGCGCCCAGAAACCTCCATCGGCATATATACACGGACTCAAGATCCTCCCTTGAGTTGGTGGTCGGGCGCAAATCCCTCCACCCCTTGGTAACAAACATTGTTGACAATTTAAAAAATTGTCACACCCAAAACAAAGAAGTCTCCTTGTTTTGGGTGAAAGCGCATGCAGCAGGGTTGGAGGGTAACGAAAGAGCCGATCAGCTCGCGAAAGAGGCAGCTCTAGGCCTGAAAAAGAAGCCGGATTACGACCTTGGTGCCCTGTTTCATTCGTTAAGCGACTGCTCCGCGAGGAGTCGCTTGACGAGTGGAACAGGCGTTACGTATCGGAAGAAACCGCAGGCACCACGAAAGTTTTTCTGCCGAATGTGCGGTTCGCTCATCAAATAATGAAGCACATTGACCACGGTATGGTGCTCTCCCAGGTGTTGACGGGTCATGGTGGGTTTGCGGAGTACCTACCTGCACAGGTTCAAACGAAAGGACAACCCAAGCTGCGTCTGTGATGACAGTGCATCAGAATCGATCCTTCATCTTCTGATGGACTGTCCACAGCATATCAAAGCTAGAGAAGATCTGCAGCAAGATCTGCAAATGAACCTGTGCAGAGGCTCCGTGCCCTCCATGCTGAGCGAGGCCTCTGGCCGCGAAGCCTTAATAAAATACGCCTGCAAAATTGCGAAGATCGCTATTCCTAGGAACAGAGCAGACGATAGAGATGCATAGTTCATCCAATATGATAAGCATAGGTATATAGACGATACTTGCATATAAATCGCACTGCTCTGTTCCTCGCAAAAGCCAGACAGATACAAAACTGAAATGAAAAATGAAATTAAGTTAAAACGAAATAACACATAGGTACTTACCTACATTAAAAATAAAATAAAAAGGCGCTCAAAAACGTCAAAAAAAGGACCCTTTTTATGAAAGGGGGACACCTTGATTATTATATTTAAAAAAATATATATTAAAGGTATAGTTCGTGTGCGAGTTGAATGCAGTCTGCATTCAACTCGCACGCGAACTATACCTTTAATGTTAAACTTTTCCAACAAAAACAAGTAAGTGGGTCAGGTAGGTACTTAGCATTGTAATTCGTACCTACTGTTAGGGTGATAAAAATTCTTTCCAAAAAACAAAGTTATGCAAAGTTGACGCGCCAGGCTCGCCCGACTTCCACATAGGTACTCGTAGTGTGTAGAAATCAAAATTATTTTTTACTTTTAAAGTAAAAAATAATTTTGATTTCTAAAAATTTTGATTTCCAAAAAACCGATTGGAAAGAATTTTTATTTTTAACTTTTTAGTGTAGTCTAAATCCCCACGGCTTAGGAGTTCAATACCCTGCAGCATCAGAGTTGAGGAGTTGGGACTTGGGTTTAAGTATGAAGTCGTTGCTTGACACCTACAATATGAATTCCCCATTAAAAAATCCTAAATAGTTATTCTCAAGGAGTTCTGTACCCTGCAGCATCAGGGTTGAGGAGTTGGGACTCTAGAGTTGAATCGTATACACGTGACTTGATACCTACTATATGAATTCACCATCAAAACTGCCTAACTCCCTAGTTTTGAGTCGTAGGTATACCTACAGCATCAGGATTGAGGATTTGGAATCAGATTTTTTTATGGGACCATCTTGCGAGCTTCCTCTAACCACTGAAAAAAATATTTTTCAAATCGGTTTGGAGACCACGGAGATATGCGGTAACATACATAAAAAAAAATATATATACGCGCCGAATTGAGAACCTCCTCCTTTTTTGGAAGCCGGTTAAAAATGATCAAACCGTAATACACAAAAAAAAAATGCGCCGAATTGAGAACCTCCTCCTTAAAACCGCCCATGTACTTAATTTAAATTTTTAACATCCGACTAACTACTATTTTTACTGTGTTGAATTAATCTTGGGTATTTTTACGTCGTCACTTGCAAATCAGCAATTTGGTATATAAACTAGCATTAATCATTGTTAATTGTTATTATTTCAATTCAACCATTACTTCCTACTTATTTACAATAGTGGAAGAGCACAAAAGCAATTATTTTTACGTAAAAAGGGCCTGGTCAACTGCATCGTTGGTTTAAGTGGCTAGCTTAGCTATTAGCTTTTGGGGACAAAAAATTGATGGCCGTTGGTCAGGTGCCGGATCTCTCCGGTTGTGTCGGATTGCCGACCCATCTGACTAAGAGACCGAAGTTCGGTCAGTTATTAAAAAAATATTTCTTCAAAGAATAACGTGTTTGAATGTTTTGTTTCAAGGATGTTGGCAATGCCTCCGCCTGACCCGGAACAGCCGCCGGGTCAAGACGAACTGGAGAGAAGATTGCCCGGGTACAGGCGCATTGTTATACCCCGAGAATTGACACTCATTGAACTTTTGGTAAGCAATCTTTATATTATCTGACTAGCTAATACCCGCGACTTCGTCCGCGTGTCAAGGAACGGCAAGCGTAGCGGTGACACTAACATCCTAAGGTTAAGACTTCCAGCCTAGTCACCTAGTGGTTATAAGACTTCGGGTTCGGGCGATCTTCGGGCACGCATCTCTAATTTAGAGTTATGTGTTTTTTAAAGAAATTAAGCAGGTATATCACTTGATATAACAATGAAGGAAAACATTGTAAGGAAACCTGCACGCCAAGAGTTCTCTTTCTATCTAAGTATATAATCAAAATCGTATGATCTTGAAAGTGTGTGAAGTCTACCAATCTGCACTTAGCCAGCGTGGTATTTATGGCCGAACCATTCAAATTCTGAGAGGAGGCTCGCGCTCATTATAGTGAGCCAGTGATGGGTTGAACTGACTGATTGACTGAAGCTACTTTATTCCTTGGTTAAAATGAATAATATGAATTTATATAGGTAACTGGTGGGAGGCTTCCGCCGTGGCTAGTTAGCACCCTACCGGCAAAGACGCGCCGCCAAGCGATTTAGCGTTCCTGTACGATGCCGTGTAGAAACTAGATCGATTAGGGTTTTGGGTTTAATATAACTGCCATGCCCCTAACATGTTAGCCCGCTACCATCTTAGACTGCATCTTCACTTACCATCAGGTGAGATCGCAGTCGAGAGCTAACTTGTGGTGGATAAAAAAAAAGTATATTCTTGTAGAAAGAAAGCAGTGGCGTAACAACAGACGAGGAGGTGCTCACGATCCGCGAGGCGAAGCTGCGCGTGATCGCGGAGCGCGTGGGGCTGCGCCGCCTGCACGTGCTCGCGCCGCGCCTGCGCACGCTCACGCTTGACGGCAGCGCTATCTCGTCTTTGCGCGATCTTGGCATTGGATTGATTCATTTAAAAGTACGTTTACCAAAGCAAAAGTTTAAGTGCTAGGTGCTGAGATTACCTACTTACTTATTTGTGTGGTTATTTCGTTAAAGACACCTCGACGTTACGACGGTGATCGATGCTATGCATGCCGAATATAATGTGTTCTGTTGACGATGATCTGGCAAGATTTGCAATTAAGTAGGAATATGCGACTAAGCAACACCTAAGAAGTAAGTAAGTATACTTATAAAATATTTGTTTCTTGTAGAATCTAAGCGTAAACAGATGCGGCCTAACATCCTTGGATGGCATCTGGGGCTTGGGTGCCTTGAGGGAGCTCCACGCCGCCGGCAACCGCCTTCGCGAGCTACATCCACTGGCAGCCATGCAGAAGTTACACACGCTTAATTTAGCTGAGTAAGTTTATTTTCCTATCCCAAATCCTTCTCATTCCGAGAAGAGACCCGTGCTCCGGCAATGAGTGATTGAGAGCCAGCAATGAGTAATGAGTAATGAGACTGTTAGGTATGTACGGTAATGAGTGATAGTGAGCCGGCAATGAGTCGAAATTATTATAAAAAATCGATCGAAATATTACCTATTCATTTTCATAAATTATTTCATGATTCATCATTATGATGATGAAGATTCTTATAACGTTAAAAATGTATCTCTGATTAATATGCCTCCTGAACTCTTCATTTCATTTCTATTAATCAAAAATCTAAGATGACTAGGTAGGTACTCATTAAAAGTAGGTAGGTACTTACACAATATTGTATTTGAAATATCACAGAACAGCATTCTGGTATTCTGTGGGCAATATTATGCCATTAGTACCTACTTATTAACCTTTAAACGAAGCAGAACTGATTAGCAGTTGCCCGTTCAGGAACTCCATTCTCCGTCTCCGATTATCTTCGAAAAAAAAATGGTACTTAGATATGCGTCGGATTGGGATCCTCATGTAAAATTATGCTTATTAGGTACCTATACTTCAATTGCTGATCGTCAGCAATGGCGATCAGCATTTGGAGCATAGTAAGTGTTAAGTAGGTGTTTGAAGGAAATCAGCCTTAGACATTGAGAATTGTTACAGCAACCCTATAGAAGAATCGAGTCGCTTATGGACCATAGGAGTATGCAGTTCCCTACGCCGATTGACTTTGCGTGGGACGCCCATATCGGACACGTTTAACTACCGCACACTTGTTGCGTCTGCTTTGCCTATGCTAGTGACTTTGGATGATATCCCCTTGAACCCAGAAGAAGAAGGTAAGTCGAGAATAATCTTAGAAATCCTTGTTAGTTCTTCATTACTCCTAATGGCTTAAATAAGCGACCTACGATCTCTTAATTCAATTCAACTTTCGTATCGTTTACTGAATGAATTGCTTTTTTTAATTTTATATTTTACACTTCCTTTTTGTCGTTAACGGATTGTAAAGAATAGAGAAAATGGTTCGAGAGATGAATGAGAATGGGTTCCGTGTCTATTGCAATTCCCAAAGATTGACTGGAAGTTGCGCCCTGACCAATCATACAAATATTATAAATGCGAAAGTGTGTTTGTTTGTCCTTCAATCACGCCGCATGGAGCAACGGATCGATGTGATTTTTGGCATGGGTATATAGTTGAAGACCTGGAGAATGACATAGGCTACTTTTTATCCCGGTAAATTGAGGAGTTCCCGTGGGAATTAAGGAGACATAAACCACGCGGACGAAGTCGCGGGCATCAGCTAGTAATTTATATATCTTTGCTATGGATCGTTTGCACTATAAAGCTGCATTTCTAAAGACAATACGAGGGGTATCTACCTAAGCTTCCACTGCCACTATTATGGCACATATAATTATAATGGCAGCCAGCCATACTAACTGCATCATAATTTACTAAAGACTCTGGTGGTACAATACAGATGAAATTCCTGAAGAAATACTATCGGAGGCATCTGCCCATGATAGCGCAGAAAGTGATACGGAGGCCGCTAAGCATAACTCATTGCCTACTGATCTAGGAGCGATGCATGAGCCCAATGAGCCTCAAGCTGGGCCTTCAAACATGTCACAAGTAAGATAAACTATTTTAAACTCTTGTTTATTGAAGCAGATACGCCATATAAAACATCATTGCTCTAGGTAGCTTCAACACCAGCAATTTTTTGGACTCGCCCGGGAAAGCCTGCTTTTGAATCCTCGATGCATTTTGTCGCTTTTGCGTAGTTTAAGAATTGCAGTTAGTTTTTTCAGAACTAACACAGGAAACTCAGTTTCAAATTCGCAGTAAATGACTTTTGCATTTACCAGCGGCAGCATTTATTTAACATATTTCATGTACCCAGCTTTATTAGGTACCTACTTACGAGATATCGTATTATCGCAAATTACTTTTTTATGGCGACGCAACCGTAAAATATGTAGATGTATGTACCTACGCACCTACTTACAATCTCGAATCAGAATTAGATTTTGTTGTGGAAGTTTTTGCATAGAATTGGTTGAAAAAAGTAGACACCAGAGCAGTAGATATCGAAGGTTTTAGAAAATACTACTACAAAAAGTAAGTCCAGCAGTGGACGTCTATAGGTTGAGACGACGACGACGACGACTACAAAAAGTGGATATCAAATTTATTAGTAGAGGATTTTGATGTTTCAAATCCGTACAGCCTTTTAAGTGATTAAGTTTTAAACATCCATCTGAATTCTCATCAAATCTAATAAATTACTATACACTATCTTAAAGTTAATTTTGCTTTGTAAGAGTCCAGACGACAACCGAAAAGAGGAATTGTCTTGCAAGCGTTCGAAATTATCACGTCAACGCCCAGCCACCACAGAATGTGCTGAAGTTCGAGTAATTCGACCTGACCTACCACGACGACCAAAGACAGCTTTAGAAAGAACCATTGATGCTCCAACCAGGTTGCAGATTATGAACACGCTTATGGGTAAGTTAAGTAACTTATTGGAGACTTACTTAATAATGTAAGAAAATAAAGTTTTTATTAATACTATTATATATTCCACAGTGAATTCTTGTTACAGAAATACCTACTTAGGTATTTAGCTACCTACTTAATAAAATTTGATTTGCCTGCGAATGATATTGATAAATAGATTCCTAGGATAGAAGATTGGTATTGGTTCCGTGTTGGGGAACCTAAAATCAAAATAGGCATGTAATGAAAATCTTTTTTGTGAAAGACAACCTCGATAAATCTTAATAAGTTTTAATAAGTCTTAATAAGTTTTCTCGAAAAAAAAAACATTCTTGAAATGATTTGAGTTTCTCTTAACATGCTAAATTTATAAATTAAAATTTAATTGTTTTAGATGAAGGATGGCGTTGTAGTGGAAGTAAATTGACATCACACGATCCTGTCTGTGGAAACCTAGCGCGGGCCTTGCGACGATCGCCCAAGGAAAAGCTTCGCAGCTCAAGTAAGATTTCGAAATAATTCACAAACGCAACAGTAATGTCAGTTTTTAAACGACTGCCTGAAAAAAGGAGTATATATTGTTTTCAGGGTTCATGTATATATGTATGTATGTGAGTTTGTATATTCCACCTTAACTTCTTACGCCTGAACCGATTTTGATAAATGAGGTATTGTTAGAATCCCTAGCTTATTCCGGGTGACATAGGCTAGTAAAATTTAAAAAAAAATTGATGGGGTGACCATGGTTCCGCATTAAAGACTAAAGTTGAAATAAAATATTCGAAAATAAGATTAACTATATAATCATCATCTAGAAAATGATGAGTTGATTCCAAAAATATATAACAATATAGTTCAATATTCACAAAAAATATCATTTAATAAAAATGTGAATAAGATTCCAAAGGTATAATGACTGTGGTACCTATCGTTACGTAGTAGCAGTGGTACTTCCATTCGAGGGGGATTTTTTATCACACGACTGCCCAAAAAAGGAGTGTTATGTTTTCAGGGTTCGTGTATGTATGTGTGTCTACGGCAGAGCAGTCGTATTTTTTAATAATTTTAATTATATTCACTTGTTCTATGTTTTAGAGTAGGTAACATGTGTGTAAGAAAAGTCCGGCTTCAAAGTAAAATAAACCATAACAGCATTGAATTAGAGCTCAATTTCGTGTATTCATTCTCATACGTTTAGGTATGTACGATAGCCTAAACGTATAAGAATAGATACGCGAAAATGACCTCTATTTCAATGATATATGGTTTATTTTACTTTGAGGCCGAACTTATACGATTTGATCGGCAATCCTTACATGATTGCACCTCTGAATCATAATTTCTATAATATTTAGGGCCGGTTGATTCAAAGCATTGATTGTGTTTCGCAACAAAACGTTCGTTAAAATTTAACACACGTAATATGTCTACTAATTTACTAGCACAAGTATTGCTTCATTGTAAATATGGTGAATAAGCGCCTTTTTTGACTAAATGTTCGTTATCGATTCATATTTTATTAGGTATTTAAACGTTACGTGACCGCCAAAATCACGTATTGATGCAACCCACCCTAAATCGTTACTTGTACCTATCTTAAGGGTTATGTTATAGGTATAAAGTTTATAAAGTAAATTGACAGATTTAAATGTAACTAGTTCTATTCTTTTCCGCTAATTAATTTCCGCGATTTACATAAGGCTCCCTGCCGTATTTAAGGGAAGTTATTTTTAGATGTGACAGTTTAGAGATAGGCTGCAATTTATTTTTCCAATTGTACCTAACCACAAAATCAGTCCATTGATTTTGTGGTAATTAAGCACAAAATCAATGGACTGAAGGCAATATTTAACAAACCTACCTACCTACTATACGGGCTACTTCTAAATACGGCCGGATGTGTGCAAAAAATAGTAAAGATCACCGAAGACAGTTCAGAACTATCTATTTTGGTTTAACACTTAGTCCATGTAGGCCAAATACTAATCAAGTCTGTCCTACTTTTGGCACGACAAATGTTGGAATCTAATAATTATGCTTATTGCCGATTCGTGAGAAGCGCTGTTGCATCGCGTCGTGCTACTCAGGCCTTTTTATGAGCATTAAGCGAAATAATTCGCATGTTTGTGCAAGCTGCAAATTGCATCAATTTCCCTTTTGTAACTATGAAATGTCGATTGTAATTTGTACTGCACCTGTCACCGTAAGATTGTAAAAACCGTAAGATTGTAATCTAACGCTTTTTTTTTCGATAGATTGTAAACAGTCGAAAGATTGTGAAGCGTTCAATGTTTTAAGTGTCAATTTTTGAAATATTCATTGTATTTACGTTTTCTTGTCTCTTTCTTGTAGGTTAGGTTAGGGTTCGACATAAAATATAATCAAGTAGTGCCCGGCCTATCGGGTTAATAAACCTAACAGATTACAATCTACCGAAAAATAATCCGTTATATTGTAATCATTCGACAGTTTAGATACAATTTCGCGAGTTAGATTATAATCTAACGGTTTTTACAATCTTACGGTGACATACCTATAAAGTACGCGCCTATAACGTAATACGCGTTGACACTATACGTATTATATGTTAAAATATGTTAGGCTTAAAACATTATTATATTATTTTCGGTTATTTTTGGTGGTGGAACCTTACTAAAAGCGTAACAATAACGAACTTATAAAATGTGAACCAATAATTTAATATAAAAAATTCTTTTTAAACAACCGACTTCAAACTCCCGCGCCAACTTTACAACAACAAGCACACGCTATACAAAGTACTTATTTTATTGTTGATATTTTAAAAACCGCTCGACCGATTTCGATAAAATTTATATGGGATCACTTGGGAAGTATGCCCTTTCTGTCTGGGCAGCGCTCACTTATTCTTATTGTTGGCTAATGAGTGAGCGCGATTGTATCAGTATGATAATGCCTAGATCACGGTTTTCTTTATGCGATGGCAAAAGTGATGTACCTACTTAATGTATGGCAATATGTAAGTGTGATATATGGGCAACAATTACCAACTAATGAAGCACTGATTTGGTTGGAACGAGACAAAAAAGAGGAGATGACATAACAAATAGTATAGGTGTCAACTGTCAATCGTCACAATTAGGCTGTTTAAGTATGATTCTGCAGTTTTTAAGCTTATGCAAGGTACCTATATTTATCTTCAACATTGATTTGTACTTGACTGCGGAATAGTTGTAAATAGTGAATACCTAGTCAAGTCAGAAAAAAAATTGACGTAGGTAATAATCGTTGGTATGCAATTTTTTTGGTTGGAACATGATTTGGCCTATTTGTATTCTTAGGTATACATACTTATGTTGGTAATAAGTACCTACCTATGTGGTTAAAGATTATGACCTGGCAATGACGCGCATGGAATCATAATTATTACATATTGTTCACTTACATAAGACAGTACCTAGGTACCTACTTAGATAATATGTTTCACTAGCTGATGCCCGCGACTACGTTCGCGTGGATTGAGGTTTTTTGGTTCCCGCGGGAACTGCTTAATTTTCCGGGATAAAAAGTAGCCTATGTGTTATTCCAGACTATAATCTATCTCTGTCGGGCGGTATCTGTTCGGGCGTGATTGAGTAACAAACATCCATCCATACATCCATCCATCCAAACTTTCGCATTTATAATATTTATTTGATTTCATTGAATACATTCAGTAAAGTTTAAAACTTGTTGATTTTAGGGTTTCGTAGTCAACAAAGAACCCTTATAGTTTCGACATGTCTGTTCGTCCGCGGCTTAGCTCAGAGACCAATTTTTTTAGTGTTTATTTTTATTTTTTATTTTTAATGCGTGATAGGCTTGCGCTTGACGACAATCATGCTTAATGCAAAGCAAGATGGGGTCTAGGTTGGAACCAGGTAGTACCAGTGACCCCACTAACTTTAGACCGATATCTGTACTACCCACTTTCAGTAAAATTTTTGAAAAATTAATTTTAATTCAATTAGTTAAACATTTTGGTAATAACGACTTATTGCATACAAAACAGTTTGGTTTTACTCGGGGTCGCTCAACAGTCGAAGCCGGTGTTGAGTTAATTCAAAATATATTTGAAGCTTGGGAGGAGTCACGCGATGCACTTGGCGTCTTCTGTGATTTATCCAAGGCTTTTGATTGTGTTGAACATGAAACATTATTCAGAAAACTGCACCATTATGGAATTAGGGATGTAGCACTGAAGTTAATGAGATCCTACTTAAAAAATAGAATACAAAAGATTGACGTCAATGGAAAACGGTCTTCCGGGTCAGTTGTAAAAATAGGGGTTCCACAGGTTTCAATTTTAGGACCTTTTCTGTTCCTCATTTACATAAACGATCTTCCTTATATCGCTAAGGATAATCATGGGATAGTATTGTTTGCTGATAATACATCGTTATTATTTAAAATTAATCGATACGAAACAGCTCTTCATGAAGTGAACAAGTCTCTCTCTAAACTCGTGCAGTGGTTTGAAGCTAATAACCTGCTCCTTAATAAAAAAAAAACAAAGTGCATTAAATTTACATTACCAAATGTTAAACAGGTTAAAACCACAGTACAACTGGAGAATGAGGAATTAGATTTGGTGGAAACCGCTGTTTTTCTCGGAATAACGTTAGATGCTAAACTCCAATGGGGCCATCACTTAAATGACTTGTCGAACAGACTTAGTTCTGCTGTATATGCGGTTAAAAAGATTCGCCAGTTGACAGATGTAGAAACGGCGAGATTAGTTTATTTTGGTTACTTTCACAGCATTATGTCATATGGTAGATATATTATTATGGGGTAATGCTGCTGATATTAATTCTGTTTTTGTGTTGCAGAAGAGGGCTGTTCGAGCCATATATAATATGGGACCAAGAGAGTCACTAAGAAATAAATTTAAAGAAATCAAAATTATGACAGTGCACAACCAATACATATTTGAAAATTTAGTATAGGTAGGTACGTGCATAAACACATTGATGAATTCAAGAAGAAAAGCGATTGTCATAATGTCAATACTAGAAATAAAAATAAACTTGTAATGACTGCTTCTAGCATCGATTTACCAACTAAGGATACAACATTACGTACAAAATAATAATCAAAAAGCGTCCACAATCGCTTAAACAAACACAGCTATATATAATATAGACTGAGACACCAAACGGTTCACAAAAACCAACCATATGCACTCATAATTAGGGTTAAATTTTGTAATAAAAGTTCGACACATACGACATTTTGCAATGAATCAGCGGAAGATTTTCTGTATTCCGAAGTAAAGTGATATAGGAGTCGCCAATTTTTTATTTGATTTTTTTTTTTTTAATACTTTATTGGTGATTGGTGATTTTATGAAAATTATCTTTATGTATTTGTGTGTTTATGTGTTATTATGAATTAAATATTTTATTTACGTATTTTAAATAAAACACAGTTTCTTCTTGGCAGGATAAAAATTTCATTAAGTAGTAAGATGTCGCGGGTTCGAATCCCTCACGAAATTCACGAATTGAAATCCATACTTAATATTATAAATGCGAAAGTGTGTTTGTCAGTCTGTCTGTTTATCTGCTACGCTTTAACGGCCCATCCAACCAATTTTAATGAAATATGGTAATAGGGATAGATTACAACCCGGAGAAGAATAAAGGCTACTTTTTAATCGACTTTCACGCTAGAGGAAATTCTCAATCCGGTGTGTATTCAAAAAAAAAAATTGTACAACGATTTCGATGTTTCTTAACCGATTTGAAAAAAAACTGCCTGCTGCTGAAATTTGGTATGAATGTAGTTTATATCCCGGGGAAGGACAAAGGCTAAGTTTTATCCCGAAAAATTAGGGAGAATCTTGACTAGTTCTTAATAAATACAAAAACTGGCGACAAAAAATGAAAAAAGTACCTTGAAATTAATTTAACTTATTATAAACCTGTCTTTTAAGAAGTATGCTCTTTTTTCAATGTTTTCTGTCTTAAAAATGTAGTGTAGACATACGTCTATATATTTTTCAATAATGGCCTTGCTCAAATCATATTATATAGTTCGCACGCGAGTTGAATGCAGAGTAAATGTATGGTGACACATACATTTACTCTGCATTCAACTCGCGCGCGAACTGTACATGGTGAAATTATGTTCTTATGTGGGCATCGGTTTTTGTAAATAAATTAATATGTACAAGAAACTCCAATATTTTTAAAGTTTGTGATATAATTACCCAAAAATCGATTAAAAAAATTGTCCAATAGAACAAAAAAATATGGCATCGTACTTTAGAAGATAACAACGATTTATTTTTCTATGATGATTATAATAAATGCCAGATATCGATTTTGAAAGAATTATTTCTTATCTAAGGAATTCGAAACGGTTTTTTACACTACTTACCGATTTTAAATATACCCATATTAATTTATCAAAAAAAATGGGTACTTTAATTGTACCAGTTTACAACATCAATATAAGAAAAATAAAAAATTAACTACTCCATATTTTTTGTATCCATTTCGCTCCGACGCGCCTCTATCGCATTCTCTATTGGCGCGTAAGCGTGTGAACGTGATAGCTGCACGATTGAAATATTGTAATTATGATGACAAAATAATTAATTTCGGTAAGATTGCGTGATTATTTCGCTACTATACCGTAAATTAAATGTATATAAAGTATTTTCCTACCTAAAATATGACACTCCATCTTTTTTTTCGCATCTTTCGGATTGTTTTTGCACTTTATTACGGAGCAAAACGGCATGTTGTCGCTTGGTGTACTCATGCGTGACTGAGGTGAAGACTGTTCAGAATATCTATTTATGAACAGTTTGACCGTGCCGTTTTTAGCGTTTCGATGGTGCGTCTAAGGTATTGGTAAGTCAATGGCTTCTAGGCTTAGTAAAATTAGCAACTCATTTGTTGGAAACAGTGTCCGCTTCTACAATAAGCTCCCAGAAGAAATGTTGAAGATGTCTCTGAATAAGTTCAAAGTTAATGTAAAACGTAAACTCATTGAAAAATCTTATTACCATGTAAAGGATTACCTAAACGACAAGGAAGCTTGGCAATAATTTGCTCTAATGGCTGTGATAGTTCCTTAATTAAGATGATTTGTGAGATGGTGATAATAAAAAAAAAACCCCCCGGCTGAGTTTGTTGTGGGCTCTTCTCAGACCAGGGCGCGTTTGGAACCCTCGTAGCTTTAGTTTTAAGATACCGTAACCGATTATCACCATCACGTTTTATAAGTATAATATTTAACGTCAATAAGTGTACCTACAGTGTACCTATATTGAATAAATGATTTGATTGATTGATTGATATTGAACGCGCTTGCCTAGAAGATGCTTATCCTTACATGTTAAAGGGGATGATTTTTTTTTCTCGTCTCTACCATGGTGAGGAATGTTGTTGGATGTTGGACGTTCAAAAATATTGCGGGTGTGGGAAGTGGGAACACCATTTTTCGATTCAGGGATCCGTTTGAGAAATATTAAGCGTTAAAGTGACAATTTTTTTAGAGCAGCCAGCTCTTCCAGCAGCCAGCGCAATCGCACTGAAGTTCATTTAAAATTATTAACATGAGCTACATGGTCTGCTATGGCCCTCCTTACTTATTGAGTCATTGTTTCCTATTTTTCACAATTCACATCTTGTTTTTCCGTTGTGTCGAGATTTCCCTGTGTACTTACTGCCAAAAATAGGTACCGAAGTTTAGGCTCGGTTGGTCGGTTGCGTAAACAGCAGTGTCAACTTTGCTTAATGCTTACATTTGAAATTTCTCTTTGTGTGTCTCATTATACGTTATTGACACTTCGAGTGGATTAACAATGATAACTCATCCCATAACGCAACTCTCGCTTGCATAAATAAAAATAAAAATTACTACCAACTGAATTGTCCGTTATGATAGGTTATGTAACACCTATATTCCAAACTGTTATGAATTTATGATGATGTATAAGTGCCTAACTACAATGAAATGCTAAATTTTGTAATTAATGTTACAATCTACAATGCTTGAAAATTAACGGTTATGTTTGCAAAGAGAGATTGGAGAGTGTTGACCTGACTTCGGCGGCCCCTCCCGTTTTTCTGAAATTGTCTGGGTCTGTTCCGATTGCCAGTACCTCGGTTCGCTCTTTCAAAACGACAGCAATATTACCTAACCTAGACCGAGACGTGAACAATAGAATGAATGCGAGATGGATGGAAAATTCGTGCTGTAAAAATGAGGGATCTTTTGTACAATCACAAAAACTTTAAGTTGTATTGAAAATATTGTTTTAGTAATAAAGTGTTCCTTGATCTTTTACGATTAATTTGAAATAACTTTTGTTTATATAATGTCTCAAATTAAATCACTATAGTCGGAACGCGATAACGGTTTTTTTGAGATTTCCATGAATTTCCCGAATTTACTATACGATTTTTGACCACTTTATTAATTACCTCATACTTCATTTTACTGAGTAGCGAATGGCATTTATTTGGTAACGAAATTTTAATTTTTGCTATACTTACTAAAAAGTCGGAACAGAAAAGGATGTTTGAGTACTACGGGCCTTAAGCACGTGAAAGGAAAAAAGAATAGAGGGAGACCAAAGAAAAGATGGATGGATTGTGTGGAAGAGGATATGCGTATATTATAAGGGGTGGATAATACGTTGACGGTTGACAGAAGTGAGTGGAAGAAGAAAACTTATTTAGAGTGGTAGGTACTTGTCACTAGTTCAACTGATTATACCTACTCGTAGTTCAACCGTTGAACTAGTGAATTTTTCCCAGTACGTAGTTCTACTGTAAGTAGATAAATCGTATCGAGAGTTGAACTTCTGGGAATAAATATCTGTTGAACTCATTTTCATTTAGAATTATTCCATTCACAATAAATAAATACGATTAGGTATATTATATTGGATTTCATTTAATCAGTTTCGGTGAGTTCAACTATTTATACCCAGAACTAGATACAATTTGTCTACAGTTTTACTGGGAAGTACCTGCTTAGAGCGGTTCCCAAATAAGGTACCTTTTGCTACAGTGGATTTAGAAATCGTGGAGAATACAATGGAGACAGCTTGTCGAGCTCTCGCAGCGGAAATACCACGCGCGCCCAATGCTGAGCAGTGGGCCAAGTTCAAAGAAGACACTGGGTAAAACATCGCACTAACATTCTAAATGTGATAAATACCTAATTCGCTGCCTGATTTTGATATAGCAACTTAAAAATTGAGTTTCATAATATAAGAATAGAGGTTTTTGCGATAATACCATGAATAATAATTTAAATACAAAATAATTGGGAACGTCTTTATTTACTAGTAGGTAGGTATATTAAAGGTAGCCTTTGTCCTTCCCCGTCTGTTCCCAAATTTCATCATAATCGGACTAATCAGACTAGTCTCCAAACTTAATTAATGACAGGTCCAAAGGTGGGACTACCTGCTGAAATCACTAATGAAATTAACTGTTATTGTTTTCAGAATTGAAATAGACATTGACTTTAACGCAAGACCAAAAGACGCAGACCCATCGAAAGTGCTCGAACGTTTAGAGCGTATAGAAAAAGAAACGATGGAGAGACTCAATGCGAACCCTAATCAAGATTGTCCTGATGTTGTTACTGCGTTCAGTTTGGATCCTTCCAGAATACTCTCTAGAGGTGTCATGAGCGACTACGATCTGTGGAGGGAGATAGAAAATTTGGATATAGTACCTGCACCAGATAATGTTGAAGATCTTTTTAGGGACATAGCACCGATCCGTCCTGGACGTAGGAGAGGATTAGAAAATGATTAGAATCTTGATTTCAACCTTTCATTTTATGGCAATTTATATCATTTATTTAAAAGTCGTTTGTGTCAAGAATGTAATACTGATCTTGTGAAAAGTTACGTTGGTCACTCATAAGTCATGAAATATGAGACGACTTGTAAGATCTGCCAGATTTTCTTGAGGTTTTTTTTGGATTGAAGTTGGGGATGCAAATGCATAAGTTGCAAATAAAAAGACTGTACAGATGTCTTATATATTTGATGTCGTCAGTCAAAAGATAAGTGCAAAAATAAAAGTTTAAATTTACTTCTTAGTGCCACGAATCCATGATGCTGCTATGAAACCTCTTATAGCCACGTCAACGGGTATGTAGTCAGCAATTATATCGGGTTCAGCATAGAGAGTCCGGAGAATACCTAAAAAATACAAAACACATGAGCGAAACAATAGTACAGTTCTGTACCGTTCGGTTCTGTTCTGTTCTGACCACCGTTGAATGGTTCTTTCATATCTAATGGAAGCCATAGAGAGCCATATAGAGAGCCATAGAGAAGAGAAGTAATAATAATTGTCTAAATCAGTCTGAGAACAGCGTCTTCCTAGGGGTCGACTTGTCCAACATTACTCTTGCAGTAGAAAAAATCTCCTCTGGTCCGGCAGGGCCCGAGCACCAGTTTTAACTAAGTTTTGGCAGTTGTATAATTCTGATTTATTCTTATTAATTTCAAGCACGGCTAATAATAATTAATTAGAATAGTATAATTTCTCTTTTATGTAAGTACTTACGTATGTATGTTCTGCACGTCATTTAGGTCCTTCGTGTTTTGTTTCTATTATACCAAAATCAACCGTATGTTTAACTATATAAAGCTGAGTTTCGGTTGTTATAAAAAAGACGCTGCACCTCGGCTCCACTTTTCGTAAATGTGTATAATTGTATGGAGTGGGTATATTATACTTTAAATAATTGGTCCCGGACTCGTGTCTCCCCTGATTGGCCCCGTAAAGGCCGTCGCAGAGCGAAGGCTAAGGAGACATCAGGATTTTTTCAATCTTGGCGTCTCCCCTAATATTATAAACTACTTATAAATTTGAAATCTAATCAAATTGTAATATCTTGTTTTTTGCATAAATGTAAGTACTATAATCGTTAATTTCCTTAAATAAAATTTTATCAAAGTTGACCCGAAGTTTTTCATTAAGTAGGGGCTAGATTTTTTTTAACCTAATAATAATGTCCTCCCGACCGAATTTCGGCCACGGCGGCCAATCTCCTCATCTGCGCGGGAGATATTATAGGGCACTAGTGTGTGCGCAAACATAGGGCTCTCTCTGTTCAGTGTTCCTTTACTCTCATAGCCTGTTGGGACAGAAAATCTGACACGACCGGAGAGAGATCAGGTGCAGACGGCGACCGAAGGCTTTACGTGCTCTCCGAGGCAATTCCTAACTTCGAGCTAGTACAGTAGTAGTAAGAGTAAATCCATGTACCTATTCAAGAATTTGTTGTAATGACCGTACGTTGACATTAAACAGGAGAGGAAGCTATGGTGTGAAGAAGTCCTACCTGTGGAAATGGATTCACCTACCTATTCATTAAATGGGTGATGAGTGGCCAGATAATGTTATTCCAATAGGTTATTCGCGTACTTTATGCTATATATAACCATATTATGATATGATAACATAGCATACCTATATAACATAGCACAATAATATTATGAATGGGTAGGCTGCTACATCCTGTTTCGACCTTATCTTGCTATTTGAAGGACGTTAATTTACCTGAACACACTAGGTAATAGGTATGCCACCACAAAGCGTTGTTACGTAGTCGTTCGGGTTCGGTTATAATTCGTCAGTCCGATAGGAGAAACCGGCAATATTCAACGTCTGTAGTAACTTGAATGTGAAGTGCAAATATGAGTGTCGAAGTCGTGACATTAGTGTACCGCTTTTTCGTAGCCAATGTTTTAACAGCATTTTACAGCTCAGTGGAGCTGTTTAAAATTCTTCTGAAGTATATCACAAATCCGTTTAGTGATCCATGGGCGATGAAACTGAAATTGGTACCACCGGAATGTTTGTTTGACCCAAAGTATGGAGTACACAAATATATTAAAGTAAATGTGAGTATCATAGTAAAAAAAGAATTTTATGTAAACTATAAAACTTTGAATTACCTACCTACTGGTCTCTGAAAGGCCATGTCATAATTATAATTATTTTTGCCTGTTGAGAATCAACTCGATCCTACCACAATCACCTAGGCATCGTCTCCGGTATAATATAATTAATTATATTATCCATGGCCATGGTCGTCGAGGTGATAAAAATTCATGAGACGCTTTTGAAAATCAGCTGTGCAGAAACTTGAAAGCGTACCTAACAAACAGTTTACACTTTCATTTAGCTACTACCCAATATTTAAAAGATCTCGTATTTTGAAACGAAGTAGGACTAGGTACTTATGTTTATGTTTAGTATACTGGTACCCTTCATGAATCAAAACTTTCCCACCCTTTCTGTGTACGAAATTAAAATTTTCGTTCATTTTGTAATGAAAATCAAGATACAATTTGTAGCAGCGCAATACCTATAATGACATAACATAGTCAATAATTACCTACCTAATCATAGTAATCATAGTATTATTTATTTTCGATTCAATGGCCAGTAAGTATGTATAAACTTGACAGGGGATCCATGAATACCTACTTAAAAATGTTATATTAAAATATATCCTGTTATCTCCCCCGGCCTAGGGAAGACACCAAGACTCAAAAACCCTAATGTCTCCCCGAGGGGGGCGATCAGGGGAGACAGGGGTCGGGAGCCTTATGAACTACTTGATACTGCCTATCTATTAAGCTAACTTAACAATAATCGAGTTTGCAATTAGGTAAGATGCATAGCTATTAGCACAGAATAGGTAATAGTACTAATTATTACCTATACGGCCTACGATAAGCCCAGCTACCAAATAGTAGATTATTAACCAAGGGGATAAAGCAGTGTCTTCTGTCGCGCGTGACGATTTAAATCGCGAGCGTAACGAAGGACTCGAGCGTAGCGAGGGTGTTAAAAACTTAAATTAACACAATAATAATATGAGATAAGCATTTAATAAAAATAATGACAATTAAGAGTAAAAGTTAACATTCGAAACATTGGTCCAATTATTGATAGAGAGAGTTACATTTTTGTTTGGTACATTTATTGTTGATGAGTTGATTTGAGTATTTCTCTGTTCTTGCGTCTGAGGAACTATTTAGAACATTAACTTATTTATAAAAATCAATTAAAATAAACTTAACGTGTACTATTTGAAGAAAACAAAAACGCGGCAAATTCCTAGACTAATATTTTTTTGTCGGAAAAGCAAAGGCTTTTTTTTCGTAATTTTATTTAATAATCATAACTGCTTAATAAATGCGTATTCCTTTTTCAAAAAAGATGTTTAATGCTTTATATACAAACTCCATGGTGTAAACACAGATGTAGTTCAGTATAAATTTCGATAAGTATTCCAAATTTAAATCACATTCTCCCCTAGGATGAATGAAATTCAGTACAATTTTCTTTCCCTGTTTTTAACAGATTAAAAATGACTATTGTTATGTTCGCTTTTTGTGGCATAGAATGTCACTTTTTTGAGCAAGTGGTACGAAAATGTAATTATGATACCAGTTAATACAACTTGGCAAACCAACCTGTGCATGTGGGGAATGCGCCACTGTCTTTGAAAAAAAACACCATTTCAGGGTCAACCTACGTCAACATTGAATCGGTTTTGTCATGCTCGAACTGGGCCATATCAGCGTGTAATACAGAATAGGAATGAAGAATGGCCTTGACCGAACGAATAAGATCGCGAAAATAAATAAATAGGAGTAGGACCAGCCGGATAAAGCCAGCGCGGGGCCCGTAGCAAATGTGAACACGGGGGGGGGGAGGGCCCTTAAGTGCCTTGAACTTCATTACCTAAACATTAATAGGGGATTCCACCTGCATTATTGTGTTGCCAACTTGCAGCATAATAATGTACCTATCACATAACAGTTTGGCCAGCGCTCATTTTGAGAATAGCTACTAGGTACGTGGCTTAGTAAGTGACTTATAATTTTTAGAATAATGTAGTTTTCCTGCCGCGGGGCCCCCCAAGTCGCGGGGCCCGTAGCATAAATTTGCTGCCTCCTGCTCTACATACTGTAGGACATATTGCTTTGATATTAATAATTTTGAGTGTTTAACAATATTGCTTTAAATAGGTAAGGCAAATAACTTACTAACAATAATGCAGCTACTTACTACGTACCTAATGGCTAATACCTAATAATTTTATCCTACTAGGTATACTTAATCAATAGCTGGCATCAAAGCAATCAAAAACATGATGCAGTGGCGGCCTTAGCCATTGCGAGGCTCTGGGCGGTAGATTTTTGCGAGGCCCTTAAGCTTTGTGGAATTTATGTCAATTGAAAGTCTTTTTATTCATGATGCTTGACGAGAAATGCAGAAGTTATAAATAAAATTAAATTTAGAGTTTTAATATTGTACACTAACTTTTGCCCGCGACTTTGTCCGCGTGGAACTAATTAGGTTTCTAAAAATCACATACAAACTTTCATCATCTATTTAACCCCTTTAGGGGTGGAATTTTCAAAAACTGAATTCACGTATTTCTTCACTTTAACCAAAAGCCCAAATACTAAGATTCATCGATATAACCCGAAAAATAACGGACTGTCATATAAACTTTCACCCCCTATTTAACCCCCTTGCCTAGAGGCGTACACTTCTAGGGTGCTCAAGGAATATTCTCTCAAAATTTCGGGTTTCAAGTTAATTGGACCTAATATAATGCAGCTGTTTCGGTATAATGCGCGGCCAAGATACATACAATGAGACAAAAATCAAAAATTACAGTATCTAGAGTGCCCTCCAAATATTTGTTTCCAATTTTTTTCAATTTACAGCATTGGACCTGAGACCCAGTCATTTGGTAATTTTACCTGGAAAGCTTCTCGGGAGTTTTGAAAATTGGTGTATTTTATAGATTTCGACGTGCTTTGCATTTGACGCTCGCGCCGCCATATTGGAAAATGGCGCCCAAAAACAGTTTTTAGACGATAACTCCTATCGGACTAATTTTACGATGAAAATAGTTATGTAATAAATTAAACTAGAGAAATTTTCCTACAATTTATGTAGTAACCTTTTTTTGTAAAATCAATATGTGTTTCTTTTGTGACGGTGGCACTCACAAAGGAAGGATTTTTCAAAATTCTACCCCTAAGGGTTGATATCGGGGGTGAAATTTGTATGAAAGTCCGTCATTTCTCAAGTTATATCCATGAAGCGTATGTGAGCTACCGGTTAGAAATAAAAAAATATGTATTTCACAGTTTTTGAAAATACCACCCCCACAGGGGTGAAATAGGGATGAAAGTTTGTATGAAAGTCCTTCATTTCTCAAAATATTTTTCAAGTTATAGAAAGTTCTTTATTTTTCGGGTTACACCCATGAAAATTGGTATTTGGGCTTTAGATAAAAAATTAAGAAACACGTATTTCAGGATTTTTGGAAATTCCATCTCCAAGGAATTTTTAGAAATTTCACCCGAGCGAAGCATGGGTGGGTCCACTAGTAAAACATAAAACTTAAAAAAACAGACAAACAGTGAACAGACTTCAAACGTACTGAAAAGCATTAAATAAAGTTTGAATTCATTCAAATTACTTCGACTTCGTTTAGAATTTTATTATTTTGAGTAAAATTGTATTGTGTTTTGTAATGCGCGGCGGGCGCAAAATTCAAATATTTCTTAATATATTTGTCTAATTATATTTCTCTCTCTCTTCTTCTAATTATCTTTCTTCTACTTGGGCTTGTAGGGCTGTAAGCGCGAGGCCCCGGGCGGTTGCCCTGCTTCGCCACACCCTAAGGCCGCCTGCACTGACATGATGTATAATTGTAATATTGTCTTCAATGACAAGCAAGTAGGTATTTTAATGAGCAATAATGAGACAAATTAATCTTCTATTCAAAGCTGTAGGTACTGGGTTTCGCCACCATCGAGAAGATTACACTTGTGTATTTGTTGTTGTATATTTTATTTACTAAAATTCTACATCAATGTTTATCTCGTAAACCTGCCGCTTTAGTAGATTGACTTAGTTAAAATACTTCCTTATTGATTTTAGTACAGGTTTTTTGAGTTGCCGCTATTCAAAGTCAAAGTCAAACTCTATGTTTATAGGTAATAAATATATATATAGCTGCTCGTGCTGATTGACTCACTCATTGATCACCTCTCCTGTAAATTTTTGTATGAAAAATTTTTTTTTTACTCATCGTTTCGTATAGAAGACAAAAATTCATTCAGAGGAAAAATATGGAGAGAGCTGATGACTGAGGATTTCGAAGATGGATGAAGAGCACAGCCAGGGTATTGAAGATAGGTGGGGGGTGCTCGACCAAATGTCACTCGAAACTTCATCCAATTGACAGTGAGCTGAAAAAATTTTCAAAATGGCGGATTCAAGATGGCCGCCATACAAATTTCGTCGGTGTCTATCTCGGAGAGTATAAAAGATGGAAGAGTGGTTTCTTGGCAAAAGATGATCAGAACATGAAGGTCTATTTGATGAACAGGAAAAAAATTCAAGATGGCGGAATTTATTTTTCCATAGAAAATGTATGGCTAATATTGTAGAGGCTACAATTTAGTGTAGATCTATGCAAGACTTTGATGCAGTTCCTTTTCAAAATTTGTTTTTAAAGAAGAACTCTCCATAATTTTTCGGAGAAAAAAATATACTTATGGATAGTGATGATGATCGAGGGTTTGAAAGATGGAACGGCCAAAATTTCATAGGTGTTATTTCAGAAAGTATACTAGATGGAAGAGTGGAAGTAGGAAATATGCATGACTTTGATATGGTTTTTTTACAAGATTTGTTCTGTGTGGAAGAATTGTTGGTTTGCCGTTAGGAAAGCCAAGATGGCGAAGTTCAATGGAACCCAAAGGTACCCGATCATCAGCGGTATAATATTGATATTAATCAACTAAGGAAGTTTTCTTGGTGTTTTTATTTCAACGGTCTCTTACACTGTATGCTGCATGTCTGGAAAGTTATTTTACAAGTAAAGGCCCTTTTAGATTCTTAGGGGGGTCTCTGTTTTGTTTTCTAAAATAATTTTTTTACGTCGATCAGATGCTTGGTATACTGGCGCTTTCACTTTGCTCGCCGGCATAGCAGTGTGTTGTTTACTTCATAACACGTAGGCAGTAAACACTAGGATGGAAGGTGAGCAAGTAAGTAGACAGTGGGCCGCGCAATCTACTACGCGGTCCGCTTCAGCGGGCCGCGCATCCACGCGCCATACTAGTACCTACTATACCTACCTGGTAACGGTAGGTAGGCCAAAACATTTTAATGTTTTAAACCTCCGCAATAGTAATTGATAGCTTTTATAGCGTTTTAGCGTCATTAAAATGTGAGGGTCAAGTTCGTAACCTCGTACACAATGATGTTTTTGGAAAGAAGTTCCTTATCGCGCGTTACGAAAGGGGTCTAGACGGAAAAAATTAAGACCAAAAGTTGTAACGACACTTTTTGGTTGCTATGACTACTTGTTAATACATAATAAGTTATGTTCGGGTTCGAGTCCCGGGTCGGGCCATAATTGAGTACCTATTGGGTTTTTCTGACTATAAATTCTCAGTAGGTACTAGCCCGGAGTCAGTTGGCGGTGTGTCACCCCCGTGTCTCGGAGAGCACGTTGAGCCATCGGTCCCGGTTATTATCACTAACATGAAAATAGTCGTTAAAGCCTAATTCGTTAAATAGCCGCCAAACCGCATTAGAGCAGCGTGGTGGGTCTAAGCTCTAATTCCCTCTCTCCTATGAGAGTGGAGGCCTGTGCCCAGCAGTGGGATGTTAATGCCGTTAATGGGCTGTAGTGGTGGAAGTTATGTGCTATGTTTTAGGCAATTTTTTATGTACCGGTTATGAGTGTCGACGAACCTATGTTAGAACTAGCTGATGCCCGCGACTTCGTCTGCGTGGATTGAGGTTTTGTTGCTTTCCGCAGGATTCTTTAATTTTGCAGGATAAAAAGTAGCCTATGTCATTCCAGACTATAATATATCGGTGTGACAAATTTCATCCAGATCCGTTCCACGTTCTGGCGTGAACCGTGATTGAGTAACAAACATCCATCCATCCATCCATACGTCTCATCCGTCCAAACTTTCACATTTATTGACCGAGCGAAGCGAAGGTCTCTGAGACTACTTGAGTGAATTTGCACTTGTCCGTCCGTCCGTCCGTCCGTCCGTCTGTCAGAGCCTTATAACTTCTGAATTACTGAACGTAATTACTTCAAATTTAAATATTATAGATATAAACCGATAGCCTCCAGCCGAATATGGCTTAAAAAGTAATAAAAATCTTTATTTCAGGGGGGCTCTCATGGAGGCGAATATGAAGAAAAAATATTTTTATAGCGTTACATAGGGTTGCGGTATATCATTTTAAAGATAATTAGGAATAGGGTCCAAAAATATATTTCTTTAAATTTTTCTAAAATTGTCAAAATGGGGGGCTTTCAAAGTGGAGATTTTCTAACGTCCAAAGTTGACCTCAGAACTCTAAATTTTCTGAAATGCTGAGCCTGAAACTTGATCAATTATTTGAATTATATCCTGTACTTGAACAACAAATATTAAAATTAGATAAATATTATATGGAAACGAAATTATTTAATTTTTAATGAGCCTTAGTATTTACAACAGAACTTCACAATGATGTCAATAGATGGCGCCGCGAGGTCTCAGTTCGGGGCGAACCACTAGCGATATCATAGTATAGATGTAATATGTTATCAAGAATTATAAATAAGTGCAACCAGAACTAGGTACTGCGAAACAGTTTCAAACCAGGGTCCACGGTAGAGCTCATGTAAGTACCAAAGCGTAACGGCTCGCTTGGATTAGTTTCAGTAACATAACATTGCACACTTCCGTGCACGACTAGGTTAGACCGGCGTAGAAATTATATTATTGACATTATTCATAGGTACCCTATGAATATAGGTACCTACAGTATGACGTTAAGGTAGAAGCGGTTGGGGTTGTTACTTGTTAGTAACTTCTACCTTAACGTCATTTTCTGTAACATCTTGTTACAGTCTACAAAAAATTACGTTAGGTAGAAGCGGTTATATTTTCTCAAATTAATTACCTACCTACCTAGGTACTATCAATCATTACATCCTTGGGCTGTGTCTAGGTTCTAGGACTTTAGGTTTTTGTAATGTAGGTAGGTATGGAACCCATACAATCACCAGAATTAATGTTAGAAAAAACTTACAATGACGAGGGCGGCGGGAGCCAACTGCCGAGCCTGTGGGGATTGAACCTAAGTAGGTATATAGAACAGAGACAAGTTAATATAGAACACGCAGCTCAAACTGCTATAGGTACCAGCGAGTTCGACAATCGACAAGATTTATATTTTACTAGCTGATGCCCGCGACTTCGTCCGCGTGGTTTAAGTTTTTTGTTATTTCCGCGGGAACTCCTTAATTTTTCGGGATAAAAAGTACCCTATGTCACTCTCCAGGTCCAAACAAACACAACAAAAAAAGAATTAGCGAAATTGGTCCAGCCGTTCACGCGTGATGCCGTGACCAATGGAAATAGGGATTCATTTTTATATTTATACCTATATATACCTATATATTTTATATAACAAATAGGTACACACACTTGCAAAATAATGGGCACAAAACTCAAGACCGGGTTGAGTCAGGTAAGTAGTCACTGATCAGAGGTTCAATAATTTATTTAAATTATGTTTAGATAAGATTACTTTTTTACTACTCAGTTATGTAGAACTATTTCTATGTTGTTTTCAGAATACAAAACTGCATTATGTGGACAGTGGTGACCAGTCCAAGCCGTTGATGTTATTTCTTCATGGATTTCCTGAGTTTTGGTATTCATGGCGCCATCAAATAGTACATTTTAACAAAGATTATCGGTAAATATGAAGACAATTTAATGATTCTTATTTAAAATATTAAAACAAAGTCAATTTTATGATATTTGAATATTATTTATATTGTTATGTGCTTCTCTAGTTGCGTCGCTGTTGATATGCGGGGTTATGGAGATTCAGAGAGACCCGAAGGGGTTTCATTCTACACAATGGAGTTACTGGTTGATGATATCAGAGATCTCATTCGGCAGCTAGGTATCTGTTGTTTTATCATATAAAAACTTCTGTATCTGCCTCTATATTACTGCCTCGTTGGTCTAGTGGTTAGCATGTTTGACTGCGGCCGACCAGGTCCCGGGTTCGAGTCCCGGGTTGGGCCATAGTTAAGTATTGGGTTGATCCGACTAGAAATTCTCAATACTAGCCCCGAGTTAGGAAGTTGGCGGTGTTTCACCCCCGTGCCTCGGAGAGCACGTTAAGCCGTCGGTCCCGGTTATTATCACTAACACGATAATAGTCCTTAAAGCCCGCCAACCCGCGTTGGAGCAGCGTGGTGGGTCTAAGCTCTAATTCCCTCTCTCCTATGAGAGTGGAGGCCTGTGCCCAGCAGTGGGACGGTAATGGGCTGTAGTGGGAATAATGTACGGGAATAATTTACATTAACTATCTAACAGCTACATAACTGGTAGGTACCTACTGTAATTTTCACGTCTCATCATGTAATAAGTAATTTACTTCAGGTTACGAGAAATGTATCCTTGTATCACACGACTGGGGCGGTGTGGTGGCCTGTAAACTTCGCGACACTTATCCCGAAGCATTGCATGCCCTTGTCATGTTAGCTAGCGTTTCTCATGAGGCATGGACTGAGCTGATTTGGTCAAATGGGGAACAGAGGAAAAAGTCTGGGTGAGTGGGTACTTATTCAGATTATCGTATTCCAGCATCGCACTCGTACAGACGGGTGTCCCATTTTTGTACAGAAATTCAGATGAGGATAAATCGATTTTCCGATAGCTAGTGAAATACTAACATTAAGCAGTAGAAATGGTGGCCTAGATTGAGGTACCTATGGTCGCCCTTTAGCCTATTTACTTATGTAAAGATTGTAAAATTTAACTGTTCCCAACATTTGTAAAACAAAATTTCTTCCAAATACGAACGATGCAGAAGTGTATATTTCCTTTCTTTCGGTATAGTTCAGTCTAGGTACCTATTACAATTATAATATTTTCTTTCAGATACGTGTTTTTGTTTCGGGCACCTAAGATTCCGGAGCTATCTCTGCAAATAGATAATTTAGCAATATTCGACAAATCCATGCTCGTCAAGGGAAAAGACTCTATCACAGACCAAGACATTGAATGTTTCAAGTATTGGTTTGCAAAACAAAGTAAGTTACATGTGGAGATCATAAGCTAAACTACCTACCTACCTCCTGAACAACATATCCTTAATATGTTAAGACTAGTCTTTAAAATCTGTTCGAATAAGTCTTGTTGTATTTCTATATTTTTGGTTCTCAATTTACCTATTGAATTTTTTTATTCGGTAGATACTTGATTTATATACCTACCCCTAAACTTTTTCTTGGAGTATCTATAAAGTACCCAAAAATATTTTCCAATCAACCACTATAGTCGTTTAATCTATGTCCACCACCTATTGCTTGGTAAAATTGTGCACTTCTCAAAGTTTTTTTTCTTATTTTCAGTGGCATTCACTCCACCCCTCAACTATTACCGAGCGAATTTCTCATACACATTTACAAAGGAAGTTCACAAAGAGAACGTGCCATTCCTCGCAGTGCATGGTGGTAACGACCGTTACCTCAGCCCTTCCTTGCTGGACGTCATGAAAGAAGCATACACTCACATTGAAACCATGGTTATCGAAAGGGTTGGACATTTCATGCAGCAAGAGGAACCAGCTAAAGTTAATAGACTAATAAGAGAAATGTTGGCTAAGCATAATCTATGATACCATGCTACATTGCTTAATTTCCAAGTTCTAAATTAGGTAGAAGTTATTAAAAAAACTTATTACTTATTTGTGTCATTGTTTTTAAAATTACAAGTTATGTATTGTTTGTTGTTACTGTTCAGAATGTGTTTAGAGGCCATTATTAGACTGAATCCTTAATAGAGCCGGCCTCTTGGTAGGTATTCAAAGTCAAAAGTCTAGGATCTGTTTTATAAACATAACAAATAATTTTCTTAGTGTATTAAAATAAAAACTATACCTAACTCACTTGTGAATAACAGCAATGAAAAAGTCACAGTTTGATTATAGGTGTCATTATGTGCCTAATTGCGGTAAAATTAGAGCCACTTTATGAGCAAGTGTGTTGAAAATTCTATTATTGAAGGTACAAGACCTCCCTTATACTATAAACTTACCGTACGTGTTAAAGTAGGTATAAGGGATCAGGATTTTCGTCGAATAACGCATTGATTTTATCAATTAAGAATTATAATAAAAAATAAACATTAGCAATTTTTATAGTATCGTTTTATTTTATTAATTAATCTATATACCCAATACCTTACCTTAGGGCCAGCCATAGCTTGTTTCGGGACATGGATGTTTTAATCTACCTAGAGGCCGAATGCCTAGTACCTAACGGATAGTAAACGAGTTCATATTTTAACACGTAACAGAAAGAAGCTTCGTTGATATTAATGCTCAGTAATTTTGAACTGCAGTGTAGGAGGATTTACAAAGTAAACTTATGTAATAAAACAGAAAATGTAAAATTATCAGTGAACCATAAAAATAAAAACGAAGGATAACTTATAAACGCCACCTATATTAATGTAGAAATTATTTACTTTAAAGTTCATATGTAGGTGTGAGATTTTATTCCTAATTCTGTAAACATAAAACCATCGCGTCGCGGTTTGTTGCAATCTTTGTAAATGCTATCAAGGTCATGTCATAAATATTTTGTATTATCCTAACAAATTATGTTGTCACTTGTCATAGTATAAGCTACTAAAATGTTGGCCTTCTCTTTTACACTTACCTATGATGCTATCCGTTATCTGAGCATTATCTCTGTCTGGCACGGCAGCCCTGTTTTAGATTTGAAGGTCATTCTAATCTGAAGCATTATACCCAGCATCAAATGAAAGCTAATGGCTGCCGAACTCCTAATCACGGATCAGCTGATGTGCGTCGTTTGGGGTTTTTAATTACAATTAGTGTTTTGTTGAATAACCTTAAAATTACTAATTAGATGATACGCCACTTGTGTCAATATATTGTGTGGATATCAGGGTTTGTGCCGTAAATATATTTGGTTATAAGTTTCAGTTCATTTCTTGGTGAAATTGGCCGTGTTGTAGCTGATTGTTGGCTATTTCAGATGTCACTGACGATCCAACAAATCATTTTGGATGCTAAAAGACTAGCCGGCCGCCTCAAGGAACGGGAGACCGAAGCGGATGCTTTGTTGACAGAAACCCAAACCGCGTATCGACAAATTTATACAATTAAACAGGTAAGTGGAACAACTCAACTTGCTAACGTTGTGAAGACTCCAAGCCTTCAGTTTACTGTTTATTGTTGGAACAGTCTGTAAACAAAGGAGTATCAATACAACAGTAAGTACAAACACCACACAGCTTTACTTCTTGAAAACACTTAAAAAAGGCTAATAAACATTGCTCCATCATTAATGTTGCCACATATGGAGTATTGTGTTCTTGCTATTGTAGCGTTTAAAGTTCAACTCATTAAAACTATAATATATTTAATGGATAGAAATGTTAAACCTTGCAATTCCAGTACAAGGAAGAAGTGGATACACTTAATGAGGCATCTCGGGAGAGGCCAAGAGGTGAACTCATAGCCAGCATGGAGAGGGAATCGCGATTGATGCGGGACGTACAAAGGGAGAACGGTGAACTCAGGGCTGCTCTTGAAGATCACAGGAAAGCATTAGAGCTGATCATGTCCAAGTATAGACAGCACACAGAGAAGAGAATATGGGAGTCGCGGATAGATTTCACAGCAGCAATTAATGAAAAGCAACAAGAAGTATGTTTTCCTTATCTTGATTAACTTGTAATTACTGTGTGAATAATATTTCTTATTTGTTGAGATTTCATTGAACACATTGTGTGTTTTACTCCAAATATCACTTGAGTACTTTTAAATAGGTACCTAAGTGATATTTGGAATTTGGATCCAAAATTACATCCAATTAAGAACCAGGATAAACTGAATGCTTTTTTTTTTTTTCATGGGGATCTTTTGATTCCATCACTATGTTGCTGTTTTGTGCCATTTTTTTTGGTTTTATATTCTTTGTTTTCTTAGCTAAAGTGTTACCAAATTATTCAAACTATTTAAGAAGTCAAATTATTTTTATAATTTTATTAGTGTTTCACACGAGGAAAGTTAGAAAGGAGAAACTATGCTAAATATTGTACAACTTCTATTATTTATTTCAGTTGATTCGACAACAGGCAGAGAGAATCAATGAGATGACAAGTGTAATGTACAAAGCTGTTAATATGGACGAGAATGGTGACTCCAGGAAAGAAGAAGAACTGTACCAAAGGCTTATTACTGAGAATAAGGTAACACATGTTTTATATATCCAAGCGGCAGTTTAACTATCCAGTATCTGTCAAATATTATATGAAACTACATAATTGTCGAAAAGATCATTTAGCAAATTCCTCGAGTACAAAGTATAAACCAATGCTTGTGAATAGTTGAATGAATCTACCACTGGTTCAGAATGCGGTTCCTACCGAGAAGAACCAGCAAGAAACTCGGCGGTTGCCCTTTGGAAAAAATTCATTTACAATTTCATTAATTTGTAGATACATAAGTAACCGCTGTCCTTGCATTGCTGGAGCGAGTCAAATCCATGCTCCTTTGTTAGCTTGTCACCACTTAGACTACCACAGCCACACCATCAGACACATGGTGTGGTTACCATGTGACATCCCAGTCAAGCACAAACTTGTAGTGGAATCTATACTTCTTTACTAATATTATAAATGCAAAACTTTGGATGGATGGATAGGTGTTTGTTACTCGATCATGTCAGAACGGCTGCACGGCTCTGGATGAAATTTGGTAGAGATAGTTTATAGTCTTTATAGTCTGCAACACATGTTTTTGCAACACAGCTTTTATCCTGGAGTTAGCCTGGTACCTGGTACCTGAAAATTAGAGAGCCCATACTGGAAATAAAAAAACCTCGATCCTCGTGGACGAAGTCGCAGGCATCAATCAATTGTCGAATGTATGTAAGCGCATAACTTCAGAACGGCTGGGCCGATTTTGATGAAACTTCTTGTGTGTGTTTGTGTGGACTCCGGGATGGTTTATATTCACAATTGGACCCGGTAGAGGGCGCTGCATCGGGTTCGAGGTTCAGGGCAGGACAAAGTCTCCGGGCCCACTAGTATAATATAAAAAACAAGCTTGCGCCCCCTATTTAAGCCCAGGGATCGAATTTTGAAAAATCTTTAGTGACCGCCTACGTCACAAAAGGAACCTACTGTCAAAATTTCAAGTTTCTAACCCCAGCAGTTTAGGCTGTGCATTGATCCCTAAACGATTTTATATGTATAATATGTCACCGTAAGATTGCAGAAACCGTTAGATTGTAATGTAATCCAACTAGCGATATTGTAAACTGTCGACAGATTGTGAATCGTTCAATGTTACGAGTGTCCATTTTTGTAATATTCATTGTATTTATGTTTTCTTGTCTTTTTCTTGCAGGTTAGGTTAGGGTTCGACATAAACAATCAGGCAGGCACTTAGGTTTTATGGGGTTAATATACCTAACAGATTACAAAATAATGCGTTCAATAGGCATGATGACAGTAAACAAGAATTAATGAAATTATGAATTTATCTAATGAAATAGGATTCATGGATTATAAAAAACGTATTTATTTTTCTATTTCGAGTGAGATTGCTATTTATTTTGATAAAATGAAACTATAAAATACAGCAATCCGCCATATTGGTTAAAACACCAAGAAGCTAATGACGTCACAATTGTTTGTTTTCAAGCTTTGACTATCCACTATTGTTTAGTCATTAGTGCACACTGCACAGAAGTACATTGGAAAAACAATAGTGACGTCACAAACGACGCCATGACACCGCCGAACGTTTTGGCGTGAATTTTAAAATTCAAATTTCAAATGCCAATTTTATCTACCAAATCTTATTTTTCTGCTGAAATAAGATATTTTTTCGAAATAGTAGATACTTCAGAACATAATCTGACCATTTTTCAAAATCTGTCATCATGCCTATTGTAATCTCTCGACAGTTTACAATATCGCTAGTTAGATTACAATCCAACGGCCTTTGCAATCTTACGGTGACATATATATATAGATAGATAAAGCCCGCCGATTCTACAAGAGCGTTTTTTTGGCAACTGCAGGGCCTCAGGGAAATGCTGAATCTGTCGAGGCGGTACGGATCGGACCGCGCGCACGCGCCTCCCACGGAGGACAAGGACGTGCAGACGGACGGGCCGCCGCTGTCGGGCGCGTGACGGCCCGCGGCCTCGCCGTGCCGCCTCTGAACACTCGCGCACGAACTGTTCCCCCGCCTGTGTGTGTGGCTTGTACGTAGCCGTGCGGCCGTGCACTGAACATGGCGCATCCCCTATACACTATACAACACACTTTACCTCCCGCGGACTACACCTGGTTAGTCTCAGTTTTAAACATTGCAATTTCGATTGATTGTATTTGAGCGTTCGAACCGAATGCTTCAAAGCAATAATATGGACCCTAATATGCTTGATTTAAAGTCCCGAATTCAGTACAACCGATTTTAGTTTCGAAACGCTCCCGTTTAGAGTTCTGGCTGTGAATGCATACACGATTATTAATTTAGCTCTAAGACAATGCAGTTAAGATTCATTTTACTCTAAACGTCAATATGCTCGAACGCTTTAATATGGCTTTAGTATGATAAAACTGGGACTGACAATACGGGAGGCCTAGTGGAAGATTTTTTACGTATTCGATCGCATTAAAGCTAACCACAGTTTGTATGAAATTGTCGAGCGCCTGATGACAACTGACATACGGCGCTCGTTCAATTCCACACAGTTAACTTTAAAAAGATTGAATAAGTAAAACAATTCCCACTAAGTCCGCAGGCCGCGAGGCGTAAGCCGAATTAAGCATTTAAATACAATGCATCCCAAAATCAATACAAACTGAGATCTATAAAGCGTTCTTTGACTTTGTTGACATTACAACAGTTACAATGGGACAGATTTATGTTACTCTCGTAGTTGTTTCTTTGTTACTCAGTCTTAGAAAAGTATGCTCTATAGATCTTAGCCAAGCCTTAGGGCCGCTTGCACAAGGACATTTAAACAGTAACTGATGTAGTTAAATTTTCTAATGCTGTCCTTTTTAGGCAAATGCATATTGTAGTTGCCAAAAAGGGACAGCATTAAAATATTTAACTAAATCAATTTAAGCATCCTTGTGCAAGTGGGCCTTACACTATTAGTGTGCACACTCAGATAATGTAAAGCTCAGTTTACACCTCGCAGTCAGACTTAATGAACCCGATAGTTGTGATTGCTTCTGGAATGTTGGTTTTGTTTAATCTATCTATTCTTAACTGACTTAATAGATAAACAGCAGCAAAATGTAACGGACACGCTTTGTACGGCGCTTGGACGTTCTCATCGTGAAAAACCAAAATTGAATATTGACATCGTGTACATATTATGTATTTGAGACACGCACATCTTGCCCGTTTCTCAGAGAATACTTTCACGATATCGTTTTTTTTAGGGCACTTCAACAAAAATTTACTCAACAGTGGTTGTTATGCGAATGTTACACAAATCTCTGATTTGAACTACTTGCTGCAGACTTTCAACTCTTCAATCATACCTTTAAAGTCGATTTCACACGGAACGCAAGTTTTCTCCTTGGCATATTAATTTTGTGCTGTGTTCCCGTTGAATTCGATTTAAAAACGCATTGGAAAAAGTTTTTTTCGTGTTCTCACGTAAGAAAGCCAACTATCGGGTGATCAAAGTTTGTAATCTGCGGGAGCCTTTACAGATAACTCACAGATTTTGGATTATAGGTCTTTTGACAGTGTGTATGTTTCGGATGTCTTGTATAGAAGATTGTAAGTAAATTACAATGAATAAATATTAAAGTAATCTATTGCAATAAATCGTCTCTTCATCAGTTGTAATCGATTTGGAATATGTGACGAGACAAATCTTTAGGGGGTGCAATGATTATAACGCCTAGACTGAGTCAGGTTTGCGTAAATCCATAGTAACCATATTCCAAAAAACTACATACAATCATTTAAACAATCTCAATGATTGTGATTGGCTGCATTTAAAGTGTTCAAAGGTCTATGTCCAATAGGGAAAATGTTTAGCCAATCAGAAGTAATATTGTTCTTTACACGTCTGTAGCAATGATTTTAATGCAAAAGCTCTTTAGAAGTAGACGATTTCCAGGCATTGTTGTCATTGTACACCTTGGGAACTTTGGCCGCAACTGATAATAAATAATGGTTATCTATGTTAATCTTTTGAATATTTCAATTATAATAATATTATTATTATATTTTAATATTAGTACTTATTATGATTATATTTTAATATGATACTTGAGTGGCACTTGAAACTCACAAAATATAATTTTATTGAATATTTTTGTAGTAAATTGTGCGTGTTGCTCTTCTTCAAGAGACAGAGCTCATTATACAATACGTATAATTTTTTTAAGTAAAAAAATATAATTTTACCTACTTATTGAACAAAATAATAACTTTTAAGGATTATAATTCATTGTATTATTTAATGTGTGTTACACATAGATTATGGAGCGAGACCAAGCCTAAATCTATGGTATTACATTCATGTTTTAATCTTTATTTGGATTTTATCTTATTTATGAACGAACTAAAGCTTCTGGGATTAATTCATACTAATATTACAAATGCGAAAGTGCGTCTGTCTGCCTGCTAAGTTACATTAATTTATATCCCATAAAAATCCTGAGTACATTCACGCGACATCGACTAGTATAGGTAAACTTACGTTTAAAAATTGGCGTGTGGAATATAATTTAAATGCTACAATACTTTATCATGATGATTGTTCTTAATTATAACTTAAATCATTCCATAAAAAAAATGATATAACGTAAAATCATTCAGACAGGTCGTCGACAAGGCATATGGGTGCTAAGAAAGTTATGGACCCATATTGTTAAATTGTTTACGTTTGTAAATAAATAAATGATTTATTTATTTCACGTAGAACAAATTGTGTCACCTACAAGAAGTCAAAACTCTACCAAGCTCTTCGGAAAGCTGATTCTACCGGCTGGCAGAGCCGGCAAGAAACTCAGCAGTTGCTCTTTTCATAAAAAAATATATTTAATAAATTGAATTAAAATCAAATCTAATTAATTATTTATTATTCAAGATAGTATAAGCTGAGATCAATTCAATATTATATTGAGACAAGTCAGACATTACACAAAAAAAAATACAATGCCATGGTCCAATAAAATGCTTTTGGTCATATTTCAAACAAATGCCATTTAAATCAGAATTATTAAAATATGAAATAAAATAAGTAAATGAACGTTTATTGATCTTTAATACTGCTCGAAGTTTTGTACCTATATTTTTTAATTAATTACGTATAAGGTATAGTTGGCGCCAATCAAATAGTCTCCGAACTGAGGTACGAGTGCTTGTTTGCGCAGTTCTCCTAATAACTACATACTACGCGCGAAAATATGCTATTGCGACGCGTCTTGCGGTCAACTTCACACACGACTATTTAATTAGCGCTGGCTATATTATATTTTTTAAGGAGGTATACTTACTTTTATTCCAAAATTAGATAAAATAAGTAATTTCTTCAAATTTAATAACAAACATTATTGCGACTTTACTTGTACTTACGATTTACGTAATAACTATGTCTAATATTATGTTTTTAAAACAAAACCCCCGACGTTAACACCCGACGTTACATGGTGGGTTTTTTTTTTGTATTGAGTATGCGATTCAGACTTAGTTAATACGAGACAGATTTATGTCATTCACATAAGTCCATCTAGTTTTAATTCAAAGCCAAGTCAAATTAGAATGCTTATAGATATCAACATGAGATTCAGCGGGTCAACAAGGAAGTTGTGATCGGCTCGTTTAGCGTAGACGCACATTTAATACTTTCGCTATTTAATTGGACAGTACATTAAAAATAGCAAAAAAAAGTGTGTGTGTGCACTTCACACACGGCAGAAGTGAAACTTCAGAAAATATAACTTGTTTTCTATCTCATTATCTCGCAGGCTAAATCCTATATATAGTTGGCTCTTTTTTGTTTCATTGAATTTTCAAATCACAACGATTCTAAAGAAGTTTCAGTTCAAAAAACCAATTAAGAATGTACCAGTGTATGATCACAACTCTCGCAATCGAACTGCTGGTAAAGTTCCAACGTGACCATTGATTTGATTGGACTCGAATCTCAATACAAGTCGCATATCATGAGGTCGTGTCGCGTATTTAATATTAAAATGTATCCGCTATGTCCGCCCACTCACGACTAAGTGGGGAGGCGTGAAGCAAATTAATGTATTGGCGAGTATCTACAGTTGGCGTCACGGAGAAAGAGCTCTGACCAGTAGATTTATTGATAGGTACGAAGTAACGCGCGACAGTCAAATGTCTAATCAGCTGCACGATTGCTTCGTCAATCGAAAATTCGTCTCCTGAGCAATTAAAAAGATAGATAATATAGATAATATATAGGTAGATGTGCACGTGCGCAGGCACATTGCCTCCAATGTGGTCCAGAGTTCTTTCTATCAATGAAATCTACAGTTCTTGGCAATTTTAATGACCGCGGCGAGTTCAATCGACCTATAAATGCGTTGTTTGTATCGACTTAATAATAATAATAAATTCATTTATTTGCTTTAAACATGGGTTACCTACAACACAGATAGGCTAGGCGACTTGCGTCTATGACGTTCAAAACTGCCATAAAAATTGCCTAGGGCTGTAAATATATTTGTTTGTCCGTAGCGCTACTTTATTTGTAGGGTGATTATGTAAAACCTGCATCAATCATCGTTACAATCTTAATTTTTTTGATTGGCTGAATTTATGATATTTTTGCTGCGTCAATAGATTTTGGCCAATAGTGGAAGAATGTTAAAACCGATCGTTACAATGTCGCTGTCATTTTTAGACAATCGCCCCCCGGTTGTAGGTACCGTAAAAGGCGTGCGCGGGGCCTAGAATAAATATAAATAAGTAACTATGTATAGAAGCAGCGACTGCGCTAAGCAATTTCCTCAACTAACAATATATTCGTAGTTCTTGACTCGTAAGTCGTAGTACATGATATGCAATATTTTTTCATGCGAAAAAATGCTTTGGATGTTAGTAATGTAAATTGTAAACATAGTATCGGTAGACTTTTGGTAGAGAATTTTCCATCGTGCTTAGGGCATGTAAGCAATACTACTGACTGGTTCATACATTTAAGTAAATATTATATAGTCTAATCAACAAATTACGTTAATAGTTAATTAATAATAGTTAATTAACTGATTGTCATTATTATTGGCCGTCCTTTTGGCTTTGACGTTATCTGTGGTAGGCATCGATATATATGTAGGTACTAGATGGGCCCTTTCATAGAAAAAGGTTGGGCGACCGACTATGAGAACGCGTTCCTATCCTGTCTTTGTCCCCATCATAGCGCTGTCACGGTCGCTCGTCGTGTAGATAATTTGTTATTCTTAGGTTAACATCTAAAGTCTTATTAGTTTGGCACTGTACAATTTTTATTTTAAGGTACTTATGTGTTTCAAGTCACAATTAGAGGAGAGTAACCAAATATGGGCTACCTTTTTGTTTTTGCCTCAGAAAAAAAAAACTATTAAAAAATTAAGCATTTATTGACGTCAAAATAATCACACATACATTTTTAAAGAGCTAAGTAACAATCTTATGTTCATAATATTATAATATATTATTAAATTGAGCATCAAACAAAATATCAAAATAGACGCTAAATATGGAACAGGTACTCAAATATGGGCTACAAATAAAAACTTATAATATCTTGTACGAAAATAACAATTATAAATATTAATCTTATAAGAGATCAAACTACTTTGGACGATGGAAGAAATCACATCATTTACTTACAAAAATCACATATCCAGGTGTAAAACTCTGGCCCAGCACAGTCATTATGTGCCCAGAGCTGACACATTAAACATCTGTCCCACAGTTCTCCTGCTGCGTTTTCGGAAAAAAGTTCCTGACTAAACATACACGCTGCATCGGCAGTGTCAGGAGTCTCTTCCTATAGGGGCATCTGGTTCCTTCCTTTAGGGGTATCTGAATCAAATTGGATATCTTCTTCACCTTCACTTTCGTTTCTGGTCTTGGCTTTCTTATTTCCTATACTTCTTTTCTTTTGCTTGGGTTTCTTATCATTTGTTTTATTTTCTTTTTCATTTGTTTTTCTTGTTCTGTGATGTCTTTCTGACTTTTTTTTGCCACGGGACTTATGTCATAAGGAGATACTAGACTTAGACTGCTACGATCAGTTCCAGAAGACGAAGGTTGACAGTCATGTGTTGGTGCATGTCCAGTTCCAGAAGTAGATTCTTCTGTTTGAGTCTCAGACCTAGACTTCAAGTCCTAAATATGGGCTAGTCCATATTTAGGACCATAGTCATAGCCCATATTTGAAATTCTTTACTAAAATCAACTTGATCGTGTACTTTACAAATCACATATAAGCAAGCAATAAATCGACCGAAAATCATAAAATTAAACATATATTCTGCAATAAAACACATAGTTACAGTATATAGACCTAATTTTCATTAATTAAATAACACATTGATACGTACCGCAGAAAATTTTTCGACAGCAGCAACACAAGTATGGCTGATACTGGCGACAGCTCGCGCGCGACGACGAGAATGAGTGAGTGCGATGTTAGAGGGAATGAATGCGATAGACGATCGTCGTTTGTTGTGTCGTCTATTTAATATTTTTATCCATAGCGCAATCATTTAATTTCCGCGGCAAACTGTATGATATTTTTTTTTTACTAACTGGCCTTACGGCTTCTATGGCTATGGCCTATATTATCTATGACGGAGTCATACGTTTTCAAGCTTTCATTCAAATGTTCCAAGCAAGTTCCCGCTTTTCAGATTAGATGGCGTTGATGGCGTTGCTAAAAATACGCCCACATTCTTTGTTTGACAGGGCCCGTCTATGTAAATTGAGGTCGTTGGTGGTAGGTATGCGATTCTTATGTGTATTCAATATGGCGGTGGGGTAACTTGTTGTACTTTTTTTGTGAATATCTGATGGTTCTCTAGCGATATTATAAAGGTTCAAGATGTGACAGCGATTTCGAAAGAAAAACTGGGATCGAGGCTGACTATTGCTCTTCCTTCCATACCAAAATCTTTGCAACCCTTTACAGACTATGACTATGAGAACCTAGTGCTGAGACCTATAGAGCATACTTTGACTTTGCTCAGGCTTACTTAGAATTAAAACGGGAAGGACTTAGTAACATGAATCTGTCTCGTTTTAACCTGTCTGTTATGTCTATGTGTCCTGTGTGTTATGTCTTAAGTCTAAGCAAAGTCAAAGTTCGCTCTATCTCTCACACTAAAACTGGCATAGGTATATGCCAACCATGGACCTAAAAGAACCCCAAAACATCACAAATATCAGCGAAGCCGCCAAGTGGCTTGATTGTAATCATAGTATCACTCGCGAGTCGCGACATCTGTTCTTTGTTTCTACCAAAAAGTTTTGTAATGAAACTTAAAATTAAAATTAATAATGAATTTACTTTATTAATATTATTATTGTAAGTTGTTAATGTTACTCTATTAGGCTCTCGCTCTATACATTTAAACACATAGATTTTAGTTTACAAAGTAATAAAAGTAAGCACAAATGAAGCACCGCCACCAGCAATATTTATATATTAGTAAAAATGAGGCTTTTGGCTGCCCGAATTTCACAGTGACTTAGCAATAGGATTTGGAATTTCTGGGTTAAGTAAAATTAAAATTATTAATGAGAAATATTGTTGCTATATGGAAAAGTTGTACAATTTACTGTTATTTTGTAGGCAGACTGTTGCAACTCAAACTTAAATAGAATTTTATAGAGTATCATCGAAATTTCTTGTAACCATGTTGTAACTACCAATATACATTTATTAATGCTGGCTACAACCTAAAAGCTGGTTCCAGAGCTTACACAGGTTTAAATAAATAATAACAACAGTGTTTAACGTGATAAATTCTGTAAAAATATTTAACTCAGTCTATGCTAAGAGGTCTTTAAACTTTAAAACTAGTTTAGTATTACTAAAAATATAGGTAAAATATAACTTGTATTGATTGATAGAATGTACTTTAAACAAAAACTCTATAAATATAACAGAGTGTAACAAGTATTAAGTAGGTACTATATACTTTTCAAAATTTATATAATAGTAAAAATATTGTTCGTTTAAGTGCCGCGGTCAAACCTTGGTTATAGTAATTATACAAACAGAAGTAATGAAACAGTAAATAGATAATTTAGATAACGGTAATACTCATAAATAATGCCCAGGGAATTATAGAATTTACTGGACATTTTAACCTAGACTTTTTCCCCAATGTTGGACATCAGAGACAAAGTAAAAAAGTACCAATTTAGTTATATTGGAAACTATAGAAGATACATAAATTAGTTTTCTGCTGTAGAACAAAAAGTAGTGCTAAAGTTAAATAAAAAATGTATCTTTAAAATTGACAAATATACAATATAATATAAAATAGGAAGTTTTTCATTTCACCCACTAGGTACCTTAGTCCTTAGAATTGAAAGATGATGTTAAATATTGACTGAGGCTAAACTATCTAAAAACACCTGAGTAGATTAGAAAAAATACAAGCAATATCTATAACTATCAAAAAAATCAGTTAAACAGGTGGGCTGTTCTAAGGTAACAGACACTTTAATTGTACCTCGTAGGAAATTCAAATATTATGGTAAAACCAGCTGCTGCAACATTTAAAAATTCTGGTTAAATCTTTGTAATAATATTATCCGTTAGAAACATGACAGGGCTGGGCTTATTGAGAGGCTTACGCTCACCTTCTTGAAACTAATACATACAACATACTTTGGGACCAATGCACTAGGCGAATGTAGGGTCATATTTACTGCAAATATGTTCATAAGTTACTGGCTTCCAAACTAAGTGAATCAAATATCAAAAGATCTTTTGGCAATAAGTATTAAAATTTGGCAAACAGTGCTATCACATTGGCCAATAATAAGTAATTATTGTCAAACACATTGTAGCAAAGCAAAGAATAATATGTATATAATTATTTTGTTTGCAAGTGGTACCTCATTACGAAATAAAATATACTTGGCCACATTTATCAGTTTAAAATGGTAAATGTCCTGCCAGGTGCCACTGATGAATGATTATTGATAGAAGTAACAAGAATTATTGACAAAAATTTGAATGTTTTAATGCAAGAAATCAAAGTCAGATGTAATAATAAAATGTATATTCTGTCTTATCAAATAACACACATTTCATAACTTCACCTACTCAAGTTTTAAATGCTCCTCTGTAAATCATACTCTTGTTTGAGTATACTCTACTGGAAACTTGAACGAATGTTGGCCGTTGGCAGGGATGTTTGGAAGTAAGCCTGCATTGGGGATGATGTTCCACGACAGAGTTAGTGTGACATTGTTGTGACCTCTGGAATGAAATAACGAAATTAAGCACTAAGAAAATGACAGTAAAAGCTTGAGCTAGGTATATGTGTAACAATAGTGGATCAGATAACACCTCAGACCACCCCTTTACCTTAGTTTCAAAGGCTTCACTAATTACTCAAAGTTACTTTTACAGTACTTGATATGCTGCCAAAATAAAATTTGAAACTTTGTTATTTACAGAAAATAACAAAAACATTGCTAAGTTATAATATCATTGACAAGTTATAATAGGTGTATCCTGCTTTTGCATTTCATTTCATGGTTTTGATAACCTCCTCGGTGCAGTTTTGAGGACTGTTGTATTAACTTGGGAGGTCCCAGGTTTGATTTGTGGTGGAATCAATTTGAGAATTTACAAATTTCAGAATTTTCTGTAGTCTGGTTTGGTGGAAGGATTTAGCGATTTAGAGTTCTGGTACAATACTGTGTACAAAGTATGAGTTTAATATAACTGCCATACCTCTAACTGGTCAGTCCACTACCATCTTAGACTGCATCATCACTTTTCAACAGGTGAGATCTCAGCTAAGGGCTAACTTGTAGTGGATAAATATATAAAAAAAACATTCATGCTTACTGAGAGATCTGATCACAGATTTCTATGTTTACTTGTATGACCATATTGGCCCTAATCCATATCTGATATTTTAAACATGAAATAAAACAGTAAGTATACTAACTTTAAACCATTTCCATCATCCCAAAAATAGTATTTTGTGTTCATGTTCTTAAAATCTAACACTGCATTCTCCCCTCTCAATATAATTTTGTCCCACAGCACAACTTGATTTAATTCATTATTTGGTGTGACATATTCAGCGGTAAGATACAAAAACAACTGCTTCACATTCCAGTTGAATAGGTTCGACAAATCTGTCTTGAGATCAAATGTTAAGTAACCAAGATCATTTCTTTCCCTAGAGGCACCATAGTCTGGAACATTCTTGCTGTAAACATAGAACAAATAAGTGATGGCAGCACCAAAGCATAAAGACTTAATGGGTATGGGTATACTCAGAATGTCAGTGTGGAGTTTTGATCTACAATGGTTAAATGAAATACAATGGTACAAGAAAATATGTTACAACTACATAACCATTTCAGTAAACATAAAATTGAGCTATGAATTAAATACACACAATATGCATGACAAAAATTATTTCGTTCAGCTATATTTTTTATATTCTACTGCGGTTTCGCTAGATGAATAGAGGATGTATTTTCTACTTACACTACAACTTTAACTGTATTCATTTGAGCGGTAGTTCTGTAATCTACAGTTAATGTGGAGAGGAAGCACAGAAACGTTAGACATGCTAGAACACTGAGGGTGTACGTTAATATCGCATTTACTCTTGTTAAGACAGAATACATGTTGGCAATTTATTTAGTATTCTGCTCTGGTGAACGAAAATCCACCTTATAGGAATTAAATTTTAAAATTGACTACAACTTTTTACTTTTTGTTAGGACGCTGACGTTGACATTATTTGATGTTATCAATTTGTTGACATTTCAAGACACGTCATGCAATCGCATTGATGTTGTCTATGAAAGTGTCTTGCTATTGGTCATTCAATTTCAAATTACCTGTTTTCAATGACATATAGTCTAAAATTGCATGTTTTAACTTGACTGCCATTCCATTTTACGGATTGTTATTACTTATTAGGTACTGGTTTTTAGTTTTTGACCAACGACCTAAATTAACATAGACGGGCCCTGTCGAACAAAGAATGTGGACTTATGTTTAACAACGCCATCTAGTCTGAAAAGCGGGCACTTGCTTGCAACATATGCGCCATCTTGAAAACGTATGACTCGGTCATAGATTAGTACAGATGCGCTTGTTGAAAATAATACCTACATCAGTACTCTCTGAGGTAAACGATAAATGTTAGTATGTTGTTATTTTTACCACTTTTTTGTTACCAGTTTCCTGGAAAACCGTTGGACCTTATTATTATGCGGTTTTTTGCATTAGATATATATATAGCTTGTGAGAAGGTTATTAGATATATTTTAAGGTCAAAGTCCACACAATGGGGCGTTGCAGTACGTCGTGGGTTTTTTAAATTTTATTATTTGTTAGTTATTGATACTGAAGTTAAGTATGTCGAAAAATTTACAGAAATAGTCATTTTTAGGGCTGCGTACCAAAATGATAAGAACACAACTCTTGAGGCGCGACATGTCCGTCCTCCTCGAAAATAATCCTCGCCAAACCTTATTGCAAATGAAAGAATTCAAAAATAATTATTAGTACTACTATAAAAAAGACCAATTATTATTATTGACGTGGGTTTAATTTTTAATATTAATGCCTATTGTCCGTTCTGCCCGTCTATGCTTCAACTAATCTTGGTTGCATTTTTTTTATCGTACTAGGCTGACTATTCTACGGCTGGAACCCAAAGCCCAAAGTTTTTACCTCTATATTAAGGTTTTTACTAACTGACCAGTAAGTAAAAAAAAATATCATACAGTTTGCCGCGGAAATTAAATGATTGCGTAATGGATAAAAATATTAAATAGGAAGTTTAAATAACGTTTTATTGGAAATGTATAATTGTGGATTGAAACACTTATCTTAAAATAAAAATTATACAGTGCCAAACTAATGAGACTTTAGATGATAACTTAATAATAACAAATTATATACACGATGAGCGACCGTGACAGCGCTACGACGGGGACAAAGACAGGCTTATGACAGGTTCGGAACGCGCTCTCATAGTCGGGCGCTCACCATTTTTCTATGAAAGGGCCCATCTAGTACCTACATATATATCGATGTTTTTGACCCATTTTTTACTCGTCTACGGAGCGCAAAGGATATTAAGCAACGATAATATGTCTATGGGATAATCATAGCTCTATGCTGCGTTCCGTGGTATGAATACTAAAAGTCATTCTAAAACCATATTCTTATGGTTTTGAATAAATATCTTAAACTTTTTATATTAGCAACTACTTAAATATTTTCGTACGTCCCACTGTTAAATGCACAGATTTATAATTATTACCAGTGGATTGTTAATGGCCCACTTACACTCTCGTCGAGGAACTTCGAGGAAGTTCTACCGATTCCCAATTCTGTGGTTCTACCGCTCGCTCGAACACATTACAGCGTATCAATTAACGTTTATCTTCAGTCTAATCGGTGCCAAAGTTCATGAACAAAATAAAGTTTGAGGTCATAAGGTATCCTAAGGTAGGTAGGTTTAAATGATCAAAGGAAGGAGTTAAAAATGTTTAGGTAATTTTATAAGTAGATATTTATTTGTCCATTATTTTTTACTGTATTATACCAAACCAGAATAAATGTTTGTTTAAAATGAAAGGTAATAAAAAAAATATGGATGTTACAAGCATTATGGATAGTGGCACCGCTGAATTACATGGTACGGTGCCTGGTCCACTTCGACAGAAGCACACTCTCGTCGAAAAACTTCCACGTGTCTCTTGGTAACACCCACTCGTTATGGCTGTATTGTTTGAATCCAGAGCTCTTGTGCACATGTAAGTCGAATTTTCCACTGAAAAATAAGATTGTTGCTAAATAAACTTGAATTTAAGTTTTAAGTTAGGTAAGAATTTAAGCTTAGAATAGGTCTATTTCTTCGACACACACGTACCTTTGTGTGATGTGTCGTAGAATATGGAGAAAAATAAATCAACTCTAAAGATTTATGACTAAAATACTTTGATGCCTTACCACGTCCGTTGAAAAAATATGTATATTGTGCACAGACGTCATTTTCGGCTAAAACACAGGTGGCTTGATCTGCATGATGTGTCCATATGTACTCAACATCAGGCCAAGTCCCGTCATCTGTATGGCACAAAAAAGACAAGTAATTAAATAGTTTCCTTTTGGTTTTACCGTAACATTTTATGCGAACAGTAGTTGTGGTTTTAAAATTTACAGATTTGGAGTTTCTCGTTGCTAACAATATTAGGTTCGAGAGGACTCTTTCTTTTTTTGAGCTTTGTCTTGAATTAAGTCCGCCTCCAAATTGAGTACTCATGACCAAATAAAAAAAAAAACATATTATATATTTATTGGATCTTTTAGCGAATACGAAAATAAAACCAGCAAATCTTACCGGATGCTACGAGCGGTTGTTGACAAGGAACTCCACTAGCCAGCCTCGTCGCGTCTCGACACGTTGCATTCATGAATACACTCTCGTTGTGATATCGAGGCCCAAGCCATGTGAACTGATAACATCGGCTCTCGTTTCGACTCCTCGCTTCTATTAGAACTCCACCTTGGTGAACAAAATGAAGGTGGTTATAGTTAAAATAAAAAAAGTGTCGGATCACGCCGCACGCGTAGTGTAGGGTTCTGTACATAATGCGGACACTTTGTCGGCATGGTCAATATGTATGTATTACCCATACCAAATTCCAGCTTTCTAGTAGCAGGAAGCTTTCGCAGAAATTCGAAAAAAGCTGGATCGATTTTGATGAATTTTTTGTGTGTTCGAGTCGGTCCCGCTCCCGATATGGTTCACGAGCTATGCACAACTGAATTTGGTAGGCGGCGCTGCAATCGGGTTCGGAAGGTATCGTAAGGTTCTGAATCGGAGGCAGGGCAGGACATCTGCCGGGCGACTAGTGTGAACTGTGAAATAAGTATGTAGGGACCTTATAATTACCTAATTTCTATTAAGCAATTTGACGTAGTAAAGACAAACCATTTCACTAAAAATAGGTACTTATCATTGACTTACCAATACCTTAGACGCACCATCGAAGCGCAAAAAACGGCACGGTCAAACTGTTCATAAATAGATAATATGAACAGTTCTCACCTCAGTCGCGCATGAGTACACCAAGCGACAACATGCCGTTTTGCTCCGTAAAAAAGTGCAAAAACAATCCGAAAGATGCGAAAAAAACGATGGAGTATCATATTTTAGGTTAGGAAATACTTTATATACATTTACTTTACGGTATACTAGCGAAATAATCACACAATCTTACCTAAATTAATTATTTTGTCATCATAATTACAATATTTCAAATGAGCAGCTATCGCATTCACACGCTTACGGGCCAATAGAGAACGCGATAGAGGCGCGTCTTAGCGAAATGGATACAAAAAATATGGAGTAGTTAATTGTTTATTTTTCTTATATTGAAGTTGTAAACTGGTACAATTAAAGTGCCCATTTTTTTTAAAAAATAATATGGGTATATTTAAAATTGGTAAGTAGTGTAAAAACCGTGTCGAATTCCTTAGATAAGAAATAATTCTTTCAAAATCGATATCTGGCAGTTATGATAATCATCATAGAAAAAGAAACCGTTGTCAATCTCTTAAAGAACGATGCCATATTTTTTTTTCTATTGAACAATTTTTTTTTATCGATTTTTGGGTAACTATATCGCAAACTTTAAAAATATTGCAGTTTCTTGTAATAATATTAATTAAAAAATAATATTAATTTATTTACAATATCCGATGCCCACACTTGAACACAATTTCACCATGTACAGTTCGCGCGCTAGTTGAATGCAGAATAAATATATGTGTCACCATACATTTACTCTGCATTCAACTCGCGCGCGAACTTTATATGATTTGAGCAAGGCCATTATTGAAAAATATATAGACGTATATGTATGTCTACACTATATGTAGACATTAAACATTGAAAAAAAGCATAGGTACTTCTAAAAGACAGGTTTATAAGTTAGGTACTCGTAGTTAAATATATTTCAAGGTACTTTTATTCATTTTTTGTCACTAGTTTTTGTATTTATTAAGAACTAGACTAGATTCTCCCTAATTTTCCGGGATAAAACGTAGCCTATATCCTTCCCCAGGATATAAACTACATACCAAATTTCAGCAAAATCAGTTGAAATGATGGGATAGCGTAGCAGACAGACAGACAGATCTTCGAAATCGGTGTACATTTTTTTTATACGCACCGTATTTAGAACCTCCTCCTTTATTGAAAGTCGGTTAAAAAAGTAGCCTATATTCTTCTCCGGGATGTAATCTATCCCTATACCATATTTCATTAAAATTGGTTGAAAAGATGGGCCGTTAAAGGGTAGCAGACAAACAGACAGACAGACAAACACACTTTCGCATTTATAATATTAGTATGGAATTCAATTCGTGAATTTCGTGAGAGGGATTCGAACCCGCCACATGTTACTACTTAATGAAATTTTTATCCTGCCAAGAAGTAACTGTGTTATATTTAGATAAAATACGTAAATAAAATATTTAATACATAATAACACATAAACACACAAATACATAAAGATAATTTTCATAAAATCATCATCACCAATAAAGTATTAAAAAAAATAAAAATATCAAATACAAATTTGTCGACTCCTATATCACTTTACTTCGGAACACAGAAAGTCTTCCGCTGATTCATTGCAAAATGTCGTATGTGTCGAACTTTTATTACAAGATTTAACCCTAAGTATGAATCTATATGGTTGGTTTTTGTGAACCGTTTGGTGTCTCAGTCTGTATTATATATAGCTGCGATTGTATAAGCGATTGTGGACGCTTTTTGAGTATTATTTTGTAGGTAATGTTGTATCCTTAGTTGGTAAATCGATGGTACTTATGCATAACATTCTAAGTAATACGAACTGTATCCAACTAATACGAGTATTATTATTCTATGCCTCTGCCGCTCACATATGACAACGGGTAATGACCCTTGTTAACAACGTTAATTATATTAATTAGGTACTTACACAATGCTACTAAAGCTGTTATAAAAATAAATTTATTGCACATGATCTCGCACTGAGTCAATCACTTTTCAACCTGCCTTTTGTTTTGTTTATTATTTAAAGATCACTACGAAACAAAACTTCATTGACGTTCATGTTATCTATTCAAAATATTGGTCTAATTAGATTTAAGCTTATCTTCATTGTTCGTAAGGTTTCGAGGACTGATTGCAATGATTTGATTGTCCTGATAAAGTTTTATCAACTATTATCGTGACGACATTCTCTCATTATTATTCATTGTGAGGTTTACGGAGTAAACTTCGTTATAAGTATTCTACCCTTTTACACCGCAGACCGCCAGCATACAAACTTTATATGCCGCACTCAAGAGTTGCTTTCATTACTTAGGAATTCCTTAAGTATAGATTTTTGCATTGAAATCTACTCTAAATTTACTCTGTGTGCGGCAGTGCGTACTTGTTTTGCGATCGCCGTACTATATGTATTTTACATTTAGAGGGTAGGTCACAAATAATAAGTACCATTAAGTTATGCAGCCAGAGTTGGATGATCATTAGCATCTATCCACTGTAATAATACGCGCGCAAAATATGGGTTTGAAATTTTGACTATGGTAAAAATGGGTAAAAAGTTGTCAAATACCTGATGAATCTGACTGACTGCAGCTTGCATGTTGTTATTAAGCTAGATTATACTCAAATATATCCTCCTAGACAGCTCAGCTAGAAATTGGGATATCTAAAAAAAACTAGGGTTGCTTAATTCCGATTTGTATTCAATGCAATGATAACTGTGGTTTCAGAACAATTGTCTTAATAATCTACCAACATTATTAATTAATTATACTTTATCAACAAAATCACTTAAGTACAAATTATGAAAAGTAAATTGCTTTTGCAAAACTAAACCCAATAATTATATTTTATTCACTAGTATAATACAATATTTACATCCTCCTACCTCACACGTGGCTGGTTTTTTTTATAGTGCCAAACCAACACAATGTACTTAGCCAGTTTCAAATGGCTTTATCTGTTATTAATAAAAATAAATGTTTGTTCATTTCATTTAAATAGACATTCAGTCACATATAGTGCTGTGCATTATTCATGCAATTCAGTAGAAACTTTGTATAGTTGTTATCAGCACTTGCGTGAGGTTTTCAGTTAAAGCATGTTACACATTGTGAAACATGCCGGGCATCATATATATGGTGTAGGTATATAGAATTCCTAAAGATGCTAGCACCAAATGCTTATAAATAGGTATGATATTGTACAATCTTCCTTTTGTCTTACAATACTTACAGTCAAAATGAATAGATAAAATTAATGTATCTGTATATTGAGTTACAAAAACTACAATAAAACTTTTGACAAATAAAAATATGTAACTCATTGACAGATAGATTAATTAATATTAATTCTGTCCGTAAGGCAATATCTACAAACAATTAAATTAAGCACAATGTACTAACCACGCGATAATCAGCATTACAGACTACATTTCACAAAAATAAGAGTGGAATGTTTCATTTCAAGTAACTGAGATACAACAACAGAGAATGTGCAGTGTCCTTCTCCTGCTCCATGAGGAACAGCATATCTCGCAGGTTGATGCGTTTTAGCCGTGTGCGAAGAGCTAATTGACTACGGCCAGCTAATCCACTATGGCCTTGTGAGCTTGTGGGGAGAGAGGTATCGCCAGCACCACCCGGTCCATCTAAACGGGGCTTCTTCCGAGGACCAATAGCTTGCAGAGCTGTCAAGTTAGCTTCACGCTGCCTCAATTCCTCTAATTCTACTCTCTGCATCTCCTTTGCTTTTGCCTTGAGCTTAGCTTGCTCAGGATCTTCGTTTTTAGATCTGGACTTCGCAGCTCTGAGCAACATCTCACGCTCTGAGTCTTCGCGCCGCTTTTTGTCTACCCTGTCTAGTTCCTCTAAGAATTTTAACTGCCCCTTCACATCCTGTGAGACTTCATATCGAGAGTCAGTTTTTATTTGCGAGTCGATCCTATGCTGAGCAATGACTGCCAACTTTTCTATTAAATTTTTTAGTCGCTCCTGTATGGCGTGGTTGATAAGCGCAGCAACATCTGGCGATGGGTCTTCGAGACCATGCTTAGCAGTTATTAACTTCAACCGCGCTTGCATTAAGCTTGACGGCACTAAGTACTCATCCTTACAGGATCGGATTTGAGTGCCGATCATTTCAGTTGAGCCTAGAATTCTTTGTGATTCTTCAGCTAAGTTCACACCACCCATGGCAGCTACATCATTAATATCGTCATCACCGGCCATTTTATCATCGACAAATGGTTGAGAGATAAACTGAGCAGATGCCTTTTTCTCCTTTTCCTTCAAAAGTGATTTCCCAGCAGTTAGAACAGTGGAAAGACCGGAAGATGATGATGGAGCTGGTCGTGCAAAATTGGATTTGCTGTTCACTGTCATGGTTTTCCCAGCCTTGGTCACATTGATTTTTGTATGCACGGGAATATTTTGCAATACAGCTATCGTATTACCAGCAGTAGGAAGTGGCTTTTGTATTGGTATAGTAGTTGTGGCTGCCACAGGCTGTGGTGCAGGCACCTGCATAGTGTTGAATGCAACCTGAGGTGATGGTGGATTAATTCCTTCGATTACCAACTCTTTGGTGACCAATGATTGTCGAAGCAGAGGTAAACTCTTCTTTAGAAATCCAATTAGACAAGGTTGTGGGCTTGCATTGAGTAATCGCTCTAACCTATCACAAAATTCTTCTGGTTCCACTTGAGCATCTATTAACTCTTGGATAAGATTGCGAACATTACGTTCAACTGACTTTGGCTCTTTGCTTGACAAATCTAAGAGGTTTGCTAGGAAGTTTCTACATTTCTCTTTGGTATTGTCAAGTGGTTTCTGAGTTGTAACGGCGGGCTGCTGTGTGACCGTAGAGACAACAGGTGCTGCTGCAACTGGAGCAGAGATCTGTCCAGTTTGTATCTGCCCAGCCATCGGACCAGGAGCGGCAATGCTCGTTGATACTGTTGGGACTCCAGAATGTGCTGGAACAGTTGAAAGCCGCAGAGTCTGAGGCTGCTGCGTGGCAAGGGTGCCACCAGTAGGCGCCGGCCCTACTCTTAATAACTGATATTGACCATTTTCAGTTTTTAATAACAAGTGACCTTGCTGTCCCTGTGGAAGACTTTGAAGTGTCTGAAGTGTAATTCCAGGAGCAGTTGCTCTTGTCCCAACTACTTGTGGAGTTCCAATGACAACTCGAGGGGACACAGTCGCTACAGACTTCTGAGCAGCAACTGACGGTGCACCTGGTCTCATATTTAAAATTTGAACATTTGGCAATATGGCTTGTTGTCCTGTTCCAAGATTCTGTGTTGTGACAACTACATTCTGTCCGCCTGGTTTGTTGATAGTCATTACATTGGGGATTGAGCCAGCCATGCTGGAATTTACTGATACTGGCACCATGTCAGAAGACTGCATGCTCTGTTGACCTGTTAAGAAACCAAATTTTATTTTGTAATAGTTATCTTACCTTATTTTAGTCGCATTTTACTACAAAAACATGGAATATTACGAAAAATATTTTATACAGAAAAAATTATTGACAAATTAGGATCCAATTAAGCCAACTTATAACTAGTCTTTTCCAGAAGTACAGGTTGTAGAAAAAATAGTTTAGTAGCAACAACTATGGATGCAATAATTCTTTATACTAACTGTGAAGGAAAGCCACCAAACACTCGTGTTTTTTTACTTACAACTAGATGATACCCGCATGGATTTAGTTTTTTCAATTCCCGCAGGAACCCCTTCAATTTTCTGGGATAAAAAGTAGCCCATGTCCTTCCCCGGGATATAAACTATCCCTGTACTAAATTTCATAAAAATCGGTTGAACAGGTGGGCCGTCAAAGCGTAGCAGACAGACAGAAAGACACACTTTCGCATTTATAATACTAGTATGGATAAGGTGTCATGCCAGTCGTGTTTTGTGAGTAGATTTTTTTAACGATAGAAGCTCAAATTAATAATATGGACTCGAAATTATCAATAGCAGATAATTCGTATTACCTATTCAATGAAAACCTTGTTGGTCATCCATTAGCTTTGTTTGCAACGATTGCGTCCAATGTAACGCCACGTCTTGGAATAACGTAAGCAAGCCCAAGGTATGTAGTAGGTCGATGATACTTTATGCACTACACAATTTTTTATTAAAGTATTTGAAGTATCTAATAAATAGTGTTCATTGAATTCACATTAGAATAAATTGCAGTGATTCAATCAAGACTCAATTTTAGATTGCCACAGACAAGACCAAGACAAACTAATAACCTAAATCATAATACCTGATCTGTGACCTAAATCGCAGGACGCTTTCATTCTTCAAGTCTCAATGCCAGTGTCACTCTAATTTAGTATGTCTATGGCAAGTCTAGGTGTGTCATGGATGTAATAAGTACTTACATCTTTGAGGTGAGTAGCAGAGACAAGTAAATAATATATTTTTATTTTTTATTAACTGGATTTACGGCTCTGGGTCTGGGTAGTAACATATATAATAGTGTGTAGCACAAAGCTATACGTAAAGATTGGAGTGCTTTTTCATAATTATTATGGACTAAAACAAACTTTCATAATATTATGATTTAATTGAGGGGATGTTTGGAAAAACGACCTTTGTCAATTTTAGTAAATGTTACAGGAGGCCTAAAAAACTGTTTACAATACATACAGTCAATTTATAAGTAGTATAGTTGCTGTTATATTGTAGATAATATTACAATCAATGGTTTGAGATTTATTTTCAGGACTAAACTTTTCCTGGTTTTCAATTAAACTGAAATAACACTTTGACATTGGTTATTTTTCCAATGAAATCAAAACATGGGAAAAAAATTATTAGATTTTTCATAGTAAAACACTAATTGTATTTTCATAACATTAAACTTAGGTACATAAAATTAAAACTATTCACATCCTTCGCTGTTGTCATCATCCTCTATTTCTTTAGCATCATCAATAAGACTATCAGGGGTGGCTATACCTGGTGCAAATTGCAGGAAGAAATCTCTGTTTTCTTGTTCAGTTAGAATTTAGAAACTTACTCAAATGTATTAGATTGGATATTTTCATATATTATATACATACATGACATATTATGTCTTAAATGACATATTATGTCATGTATGTCATGCAAACAGTATTGCCAGAATTTTTCGGAAAAAAAAACCAATGTCAACTGACATTGGCAGTTCTTCCAAAAACGCATTGGACATTGGTTGTTTTTCCTTATACCATTGACTTTGTTTCCTTGAATATCTTCTGACAGAGGCTGTTTTGTCTAAAACATTAATTTGGATTTTGTGAGGAACGTATCAAGCAAACCATAGATATCACAATCTAGTTTTCAGTTTTTTTTGACATTGCTGTTTTTCCAAATAATTTTAATCCCGGAAAATTAAAGAGTTCCCGCGGGAACCACAAAACCTCTATCCACGCGTACGAAGTCGCGGGCATCAGCTAGTTTTACATAAATAATTAATACAAATTGAACCAAGAAAATACGATATTTCACCGATTTTACTATATATTATATAAAGAGCGAGCCTGGTAGCGCCATCTAACGATAGTATTAACCTAGAAAAAAAATTATTAGGGAGTTAGCAATCTATACTTGGTATTATAATTAATCTATGCTCTTATGGGAGAAAAAAAAGTGTCCAGTGGTTGCTGAAAATAACAGTTCAAAAACCTTCCACAGTGGCGCTTGTGGTAGCAAAGAGTATATGGCATGAATTCGACTAAAATAGTTAATTATTGAAAATTTCAACAACTTACGTTGTACCTACAAAATAGTGATGAATGTTTTCTTTCCTTGTTTATTTTCAAACATACTCTAATAATAATTGGCACTTCCTTTTTGTACTAATGTGGCGCCCCCAATACCACATTTCGACGGACACTTTATAGACAGGGGGGCACACTCCACAGTCGTATGGGATAGCGCTAAGTAGGTATTGGTTTCAAGTAGATAATAATAATTTTAGCACTCCAGTCTTTAGCTCTTTACCTATAGCTTCGTGGTGGCCATGCATGCCAATTGAGGGGATAGCCTATGTGCTATTCCAGACTTTAATCTCTCTCTGTGCCAAATTTCAGCCAGATCCGTTAAGCTGTTGGGGCGTGATTGAGTAACAAACATCCATACATCCATCCATCCATCCTTACATCCATCCAAACTTTCGCATTTATAATATTAGTAAGATTAGCAAAATACAAAAATTTGATAAAATCACATAAGCAAATAGCAAATTTACATTCAACTAATTTTAACAAACAGCTTGCACAGTTACGCCATCTCAGATTGTGCGAAGAACTACAAGGTACCGGCGACTTTAATTAATGCGCATTTAGCGAGCTTTGATTGAATGTATGAAGTGAACAGTCAGTTAACACACTCAATTTACGCAATCTACTTTATATGCCTTCGTGATGGCCACTTTATATTGTTCTATCTATTTATGATTTGCGCCTCGACCTGTGGCATCAGTGTGGCCTCGACGTCAGTGAGACGTTTCTAACTCTATGGCGCCTCGAGTTTTAAATATTTTCATGATGCTGTTCCCGACGGGCGACAGGTAGGTACTTACTTTTATTTATTTTAAGTATCTAGGTACCTATTCATCTTGATTTTCTGATTTTGATTGTATTATATTCTCTAATATATAAAACAATGTCGGGTTTGTTCGAACACTTAAAACTCTAGAACGGCTGAACGGATCTGGATGAAAGGACATTGACCAGCGCCCATACAAAGTTCGCCTAAGAACCAACTATTATTAGTAAGAACATTTTTCTTGCATTTTTCACAATTTTTAAAAACAATTGCAGCTTTTTTAATAACATACCCAGCAACATATTTTAATATTTCAAATATTTTAATATTGGCCTTTTTGTATTCTAATCCAACCAAGATGTGGTCATTTACCAGGTCATTGTATTCTATTTCATTTGGATTACAACTTGAGGAAACCTTTTTTCTAAAAAATATTTTTTTAAAGGAATTTAACAACATATTCTTCGCAGAATCCGCTTCGCAATTGGATCCTTTGGAGTGGCTACTTATATTATTTACCAATACTGCCGCAAAAGCAACTTCAAAGTTTGCGCATGTGGGATTAATATTTCTAGCGCCATGGCTTCGAATAGAGCCAAAGAAATTCTCCAAAGGATCCTGATTAAAATGCCTCATCCAAAAAGACGTCAATTTGTAATCCCTATATAACTTTTCTCGAATATATTCAACATTTTCGATTGTCCAAATCCAATTATTAATAGATGGCACACTGCTTTTTTTTCCTTCCTTATCTACAAATTTCATGGTTTTTAAGGTCTTTTTGGCTTCTATCCAAATATTTCCATGACATGATGATGGCGTTACTGGTCCAAGCAATTCCTTTGATCGGTTTTTCTTGAAATTCCCATAACTTCCATTTAACGAATCAAATAATTCGTCAAAGAATTTAATTATATCCGCTGTGCCTCTGCTTTCCTCAGGAATAATTTTTTTATCTGAGAAATATTGAATAGTTATAAAAATGATTAATTTTAGCAGTGTTATTTACAAGTAATGATATATTATTCTATGGACTTATACACACAAAATTCCTTCTCTATTCTAAAAAATAGGTTAATCACAAAATCTAGCTTTGCATCCTCAGCTTGTAAGAACTCTGCTTTTTTTACGCCACTAAAGTTAGCCCTTGACTGCAATCTCACCTGATGGTAAGTGATGATGCAGCCTAAGATGGTAGCAGGCTAAACCTGTTAGGGGTACAGCAGTATTTAACGCATACCCCTAATCAGTTTCTACACGGCATCGTATCGGAACGCTGAATCGCTTGGCGGTACGTCTTTGGCGGTAGGGTGGCCACTAGCCACGGCCGAAGCCTCCCACCAACCAGACAAGAGAAAATTCAGAAATTCTAAATTCCCAAATTTACCCTGCCGGGAATCGAATCCAGGACCTCCCACGTTAAGATCACAGCGCTCACCACTGCGCCAGGGAGGACATTATAAATAGCTTCGAACATAGTAATAATAAATTATAATATAGTGTACCCTGAGCTAGTAGAAATACAATAGTTTCAAAAAGACATTCTTTCTCACCTGCAAAATATCCCATGCACATAGCAACAGAGGCACTAAACACCTGAGTTGCACATAGCACCTTCATTTTCTTAATTTTCCCTGGTATGACATGATGCTCAGTCAACTTGGGTAAACATTTTAATCCTTTATATGCAGGATTTTCCTCATATAGTGTCACAATGTGATCCCATTTTCCTACTACTTCTTTATCATTAATTTTACAAACAATATTTTTTTTTAACATGTTGTTACGGATTCCCTTGAGCATATGTGGTATGTCGAAGAGTGGAACAATTTTTTGGTTATTTATTATAAAAATGTGATGTTTTAATTCCTTATTGTCTTTTAAATATGTACTTTTAGTTTCGAGTACAAGTTCTTTTATTGCACTTACATTTGAAGCTCCTTGATCACAGATGGTTGCTATTACTTTAAAGCCTGCTGATTGTACTTCACTTATAACAGTTTTTAATTGATTTTTTAATTCTACTTTTGAAGTGCTCCCACTACAAAATGAATAAGCTAGTGGCTGTTTATAATTCTTTAATACCCCTCTTAACATAAATACCAATGCATGATCAGCAATTTTGTTTTCTACTTTTTTTCCATTGTCCACAAAACCTCTTATCAAATCTTTTTTTTTATTATAGTCAAAATGAGGACAAAGAGCCATCTCATCAAATAATATAACACATAATTTGTCTGTTTCTGACATATTAGCACCACGTTTTTTCAAATGGGAAAATATACTGTCATTCACCCCTGGTTTCAGATTTGCGCTCGAAATCATGCGACTTAATGTTACTGGGGCAGGTAAAACTAATATGTTCCTCATCCATCTGTATGCTCTAGGGCCCATTTTATAAAATGCTAGAGATAATATTTTTTCCTGTTTGGAGTATCTCCGTCCAAATTTATCTTTGTTTGCTTGGGTTAATTGCATCATGAGTAAAATCAAAGCAGCAGATGTAAAATTTCTTGTTGCTTTTAAAAATGATGGATTCTCTGTTAATTTAAGAGCTTTTTTCCATTTATTCAAATAATTGTCCTTACTTCTTTCTATCTTCTTAATTTTTCGCTTAAGAAAAGTTACTTCATTGGGGTCAGAAAAACCATATTTAACAGAACCTGCAAATAAAATTAATATTGATTATTAATTAATGCACTTCCATCAATGACAGAGCAAATACTTTTATATTATACTAGTGGGCCCGACAGACGTTGTCCTGCCCTGAACCTAGGACCCGATTACAGCGCCCCCTACCAATTGTGAAAGAGTCCAAAGTTAATATGGTCGTTAAGTTTTCTCAAATTTTCTTATGTTCTGTGCAACTTCATTAGTTTTTCTTTCATAAGAACCTTCTACTTACAATAACAAACACAACAAAAAAAAAGAATTAGCGAAATTGGTCCAGCCGTTCACATATGATCCTGTGACCACGCGAAATAGAGACTCATTTTTATTATATATATATATAGATAGTTTAGACTACCATATGCAACATAACACTAACATACCTTTCAAAACCTGCTGTTTGATCATCTTGCTGCTGTTTACATCGTCTGGTTTTTTTTCTGTAAAAATCTCTGAAAGAAACAAAAAATATATGAGTCTAAATATATTTTTCAACTCTCATGCTCGTAAAGTTCTTTAGAATTATTGTAATGGGTTTGAAATTGCATTTTTTTGCTCTAGATCATAATTTTTTTTTGAGAAAAACCAAGTAGGTATAATAAATAGGTTTTATACTACTATAGGTATCACTGTTTAATGTCCTTGAAATCAATTAAAGGAGTTCTTTGTAGTGTAGGCAGTAAGAGAGAGAAAGATATTAATATGTTCATATGTAACTGAAACTTTCTAGGTTACAGTAACACCCTAAATGAGTTCCATTTCAGCTATATCTCCATAAGTTATGTAACAGTTGTAAAAAAGCATAATACTTACTACTAGAAGATGGCTTGCACAGCTCTCTTCAGCTTTTTCTGACTGACTTATTTCAACATGCATCATATTACTAACTTCTTGCAGGGGCTTCCTACATGTTGCATAGAATCCTGTAAAAAGTATGTTAATTAAATATAATATTATGTGTATTTTACATAACAAAGTCACAATGCAGTTTTAAATTACTATAATTTTGTAAACAAGTGTTTGGGTTATTTTACCGGTCAAATAATCGTATGAGCTTAATCAGAGGCAGTTATTACGAAATCACAGACAGACTACAACTTTATTTTTTATAGACATCATCATCATCACTACAGCCTATTAACGTCCCACTGCTGGGCACAGGCCTCCACTCTCATAGGAGAGCGGGAATTAGAGCTTAGACCCACCACCCTGCTCCAATGCGGGTTGGCGGGCTTTAACGACTATTATCATGTTAGTGATAATAACCGGGACCGACGGCTTAACGTGCTCTCCGAGGCACGGGGGTGAAACACCGCCAACTTCCAACTCCGGGCTGGCACTGAGAATTTCTTAACTGGAAAACCCAATACCTAACTTTTATGCCCGACCGGGAATCGAACCCAGGACCTCGTGATCCGCAGTCGACTATGCTAACCACTAGACCAACGAGGCAGTCAGTGTTATAGACATAGATTTATTGATATTGTCTTATTTTTGCCTGATTACTGAAGGAGGGTACTGATTGTCTCTAAAGCTGGCTATCAGAGATTAAATTCAAAGTTAAAGTATGTTTATTCAAAATTGGTAATTACACACTACACTGTTTGATGGTAGATTATACAAAGTAAAAGATGTGATGTGGATAATTAACTGTATCTTAAAACTTAAGTATTTATTATGTAAATTTGGTTAGCATGGGTGGGTTCTATTGTTAATTTCCACATGATTTTCATCTTACTTATATGGAAAACATGTTTTACTTCCATTAAAAAAAACCCATATAGAGCTTTACTAACCTGGTAAATTTAGTGTTGGCACAGCATTAGCACAATCTATTGCTGGTAGTATAGAAGCGAGTCTGAAAATGATGATGACACACTCGCCGATATTTAAAAATGGTCTTGTTTTCCAGTGCCAGTATATCTCCACCAATTGCATACAGCCAAGTCCGAAACCGGTCAGGGTCTTTTTCAGGATTGGGAAAATAGTGTAAGATTGTTCCATCCAATCCTATAAAAGAAACGTTTCACTTTTTAATAAACTATATTTTTAAAACAGCACACTGCTTACAGAAAAATGTATCTCTCCAAGGTTGATTAGGTTAGTTTAGATTTGGTTATATGTAATTTGCGTATAATTGCATTGCGTAAGTAATGAAATATGAAATGTGCTAGTAATCAATGGCATAAATATATTAAGTCTATGATAGTAACAGTTCTAAATAAAATTTTACTTACGTGTTTTGCCGCAGTTAGGTACACAGCACTTTGTAGTAAATGTATGCGGCATCTTCGACAGTAACCAAACCGAAAGGCAAATCAAAATCCAGTGAATATAGCGTGGGTCAACAATAAAAAGCGGGTCCGTCGGTGTCCAGTTAAAGCAAAGTTGCATAGAATAAAGAGTTAAATAACAGAGAAATATTATCGCACAAGTTTACTCAATGAATAAAATAACACGAGTGACAAGTGACAACTGACAAGACAATCAATGACAAAAACTTCGTGATTGGCAACTGACAGGTGACATTTTAATGTGACTCTAAAAACTTACAAATAAAGAACGGTAAAATTAATATTAAATATATGGATAAACAACTAAATTAGCCGTGAATTTATTTAAATATTTTTTATGGTCAAAATTGTTTGATATTACACGATATTTTGATTTTATTTATTGAAACTGCTGCGTGAAATGAAACATTCAACGACACAAGAAAAAGGGGATGCCAGTGTAAATAATTTTAAGTGTTGATATTTCAAAATTGATCACCGCCATCTATCGATAGGTTCCTAAACTATACCAAATACGTTTTCCAGTCAATTTGCTCGTAGTGAAAGCACCGTGCAAATTAATTTGAAAAATAACCTCTGCATTGCCGGGTGTGTTGTTTTTCTGATTGCTTTATTTAATACTTTTCATTTTGATTTGTGGTGCTTTTCACGCTACGTTTGTTGAGTTGAGCATTCTCCTCCAAAAAAGTGAACCCACGCTTTGAGATTGAGACAGAGACTCTTAGTGCTTTGAGACAGGACTCCAGTGTTTTGAGATAAAGACTCCAGTATTTTTAGTTAGGACTTCAGTGCTTTGAGATAGAGACTCCAGTGTTTTGAGATAGGACTCCAGTGGTTTTTGTTTACTTGTATACTAAATATGTCTTACAAAAGGTGCTGTATCCCAGGCTGTCCAGGAGCTGCAGGTTTGTATTCGCTCGCAATTTTGATAACGATACTACTTAAGTACTTTTATCTTTGAATACTGTCTTTATTTTTTTATAACTGCAACATGTTTCCTCATACAGAATTGTAAACATTTCAGGTTCGGAAAACGTCCTGCATGAATTCCCAAATCCCGCAAAGGATTTAGATCGCTTTATGATCTGGGTCCACAGCATTGGTGGAGATATCTTGAAACTAACCAATGAATTCATTTACAAGAATCTGAGAGTTTGTCGTTTACATTTTGAAGCAAAGTATCATTGCCGATTTAATAGACTCAGCAACATAGCTGTGCCTACTATTAACATGCATTGTAAGTTGAACAATAGATTTTTAAAGTATGTACAAAATTATTTATTTTATTTTTATTTTTATTATTCTTGTACAAAATATTGTCTTAAACCTAATTTTAAAAAAGTGGACAAAGGTAAAGCTTATCTCTAAAAAGAAATCTCTTCCAGCCTTCCTTGATAGTGAGTAAGGTGAAATTGTTAAGTGGTATAGGTACAAAAATAAAATATATTGGAATTTAAAAAAATAGAAAATGTACAGTATTTACTTCAAAAATTTATATACTTACTATAAAAGTTAATATAAGTATGTAGTTATACTACTTACACTTACTAAAACATAATATATACAATACATAAACATATAAATACAAAATAAATAAATTAATATAATATTTATAATATATAATATATACTATATAATACATACTATATAGTTCTGTTTATAAAGAAACTTTAATGATAAATATGTATGCTATAACATTGAAAGAAAATGCTGTTTAACTCTGTTTTTAAATATATGTACAGACTGACTTTCCCTGATTTGTTCAGGAAGGAAGTTCCAAAGACGAGTAGCTTCTGCTGTGAAAGATTTTTTATAGAAGATAGTGTTATAATTAGGATATTCAAGAGGTTTTTTAGAGACACATGTTCGTAAGGGTCTTGTAGATGGAAGCGACAGTGTAAAACGTTCCCTTAAATATTCAGGAGAAGAGTTTTTGAGGACATTAAAAAGGATGGTTAAAATATGCATGTTCCGGCGAAAACGGATCGGGAGCCACTTTAATTGACGACGGAAATCGGAGACGTGGTCGAATTTGCGCAGTCCGTATATAAAACGTATGCACAAATTCTGGAGTCGCTCGAGTTTGTCAAGTAGCTCTTCAGTGGCATCTAAGTAGCAGGCGTCAGCGTAATCGAGGATAGGAAGCAACAACGATTGTGCAAGCATAATTTTAGTACGTAGCGGAAGGAAATTCTGCAGCCTCCTCAAGGAATGAATCGAATAATGCAATCTTTTGCAGACTTGATTTATTTGGGCTGACCAAGTCAGGTTGCCATCCAAAGTCAAACCCAAGTTTTTTGCGGTACTGGTGTATTCTATGGGTATGCCGTTGTATTGAATACGAGGAAGATTGTTAAATTGTATGCGGTTCCTTAGTGGTCTGCTGCCTATAATCATGGCCTGCGATTTATTTGGGTTGACAACTAGCCCGTAGGCTTCAGCCCAGTCTTGAATAGCAGCAAGATCCGCGTTAGTTGCAATGATCGCAGAGTCCAAATCCGATAATTCAGCATGCCTATAGAGTTGCAAATCGTCTGCGTAAAGATGGTAGCAAGAAGAAAGATTTTTTGTAACTTCGTTAATGAATATCGAGAAGAGAAGAGGGGAAAGAACGCCGCCTTGAGGTACACCAGCAGGAAGGTTAGCCCAGTCTGAGAGAGCCTCATCTGTGCGGATTCTCTGCTGACGACCATGAAGATAAGAGTGGAACCAGTCAATCGCAGAAGAAGATATGTTAAGGGAGCGTAGGATACCAAGTAGAACCTCAAAGTTCACTGAATTAAAGGCGTTACTAAAATCCAATAAGACAAGAATAGTGAGCTGTTTGTGGTCCATTGCATAACGAATGTCATCAGTGACTTTGAGTAAGGCTGTGACGGTGCTATGAGATGGACGAAAACCAGATTGAAACGAGCTTAAAAGTTTATTATTATAGAGAAAAGAAGACAACTGTTTAAATACTGCATTTTCTATAATTTTGGAAAGGATAGGTAAGATCGAAATAGGACGAAACTGTGAAAAAGAATTAGGATTGGAGGATTTAGGTAGGGGGATTACATGAGCCATTTTCCACAGTGTAGGGAAGACCTTATTTGCCAGGGAAAAGTTTAAGATGTGAGTAATTATAGGCACTATAAGATCTATCACCAGTACTAACATGTCCCGGCTCAAGCCATCACTACCAATAGCCTTTGTTGTGATGGAAAGGATGTTCTTCTTAACATCTGCCTCTGCGATTTCCTGGAAAGAGAAGGGTTCGCACAAAGGTGGGGTGGCATTCGCTAATTTCCGAAGTGTTTGAGATTTAATAGAATTAGAGAGAATGACAGGAGGAGTGGAAAAATGAGTATTAAGTGCATCTAGGTCAGATATATTTGTAGAAGTATCCAGAAACTTACCCACACCTAAGGACTTAAGAAATCTCCATTTTTCAGGAGTAGAGGAGTTGTCAATTGAAGAGTGGATATAGCGACGCTTAGCTTTCCTACACATCCTGATACAGAGATTACGCAACTTCTTATAGGCAGCAACATTCTCGTCGGTTGGAATTTTTTTGCATTTATTCTCGGCTTTATTCCTTTTAACCATTACTCTTTTAATTGTGTCAGTGAGCCAGGGTGCTGGAGGATGTTTAATCCGGACAGGTCTAATAGGAGCATGTGTGTCATATAACTTCGTAACAATAATATTAAATAACCTAACTTTTTCATCAATACATGTTGCATTTAATAGCCCTGTCCAATCAATATTCAATGCATCGTCAGTAAGACGCTCCAAATTAATATTCTTGAGATTCCGCTGCAGAATAACCTTATGCTTACGTTTATGGGCGCGCGCTTTATAGCGAAGAAACAGAAGGTCGTGATAAGAGAAGGGCGCAGTAAGCTGTCCGTGCGCAAGAACGTTAAGAGGATTGGAGCAAATTATTAAATCAAGAAGGGAAGGTTCGGAGTGTGGAGCAAAGTGGGTTTCTGCGAGAGGGAGTATTGTCATGTTTATGGAGGATACTAAGGATTTTAATTTTTCCGATCTACTATCATTTTTTAAAAGGCAAGTATTAAAATCTCCCTGGATAACGTCGGGGTAAGATGGGGCAAGATTTTCTAGGAGATTTTCAAAGGAGTCAAAGTAGTTGATAGAAGATGACGGACTATATAAAACACCCACAAGAAATTTCGAGTGGTGTGTACAGATTTCGATAAAAAGATATTCCAGGCTACCAGAGTAAGTAGTAGGTGACTGGCTAACGATTTTATGTGATAGATTGTTGCGAAGGTAAATACACACTCCGCCACCACCTTTACCCGTGCGATCATTACGAATGAGTGTGTAATCTGGTAGTCTGAAAAGTTCAGAGGAAAGGGATGGTTTCAACCAGGACTCTGAGGCGAGGATGCAATCCACTGAAACGCCACTAAAAGATGCGAGAAAATCTGAAAAATGTGCCGGAACACTTTGCGCATTAATATGTACAAAATTAAGACAGCGAGAGTCGCTACCGAAAATGGAGTTAAGTTTTTGGTCAAGAGAAAAACTGACATCAGAGGAAGCAGTACTGGACAAACTTTGAAATTCTTCAGAGGATGAACACGAAAAATATTCATCATCACAAGGGAAAAATTCAAAATTACCTTGTAGTCTAAAATAGTGATATGTTATATTGTGCTAATTTTGTATTTTCAGACCTGCATTCTTCTGTCTCAATGGTGCAGACGCCGTCTAGGCAATTACAGAATCTCTTGGAGAATATGCCATTAGTATCATCTGTGTCAACAGATCATACTTCTGCGATTTCAACAGAGGAACCATTATGGAACATACAGAATTTTTCTTTGAACAGGCCATCATCTTCAACTAAATGTAATTTTTTTTTTCACTTTAAAAACCATATACACATCTCCATACTTAAATTATAAATGCCAGAGTGTGTCTATCTGTCTGTTACACTTTCATGGTTCATCTTTTGAACTGATTTTGATGAAATTTGGAATAAAACAAAATCCTCAATCTACGCAGATGAAGTTGCGGGCATCAGCTAATTCTTTGTAAAAGTTCTTCATAAATATCTAGGCTATCTTGTAATTTTACACATTCATCTGTATACATAGAAAGAGTCTAACTAGGTTTAATGTCTGTTGTTTTATTCTCTTTTTCAGCTGATAATTTACCCATTGAGCCGGAAGCGCCAATGCAATATGAACTCTTGAGCGAAGATAAAGAAAATATTGGTGGGTAAAAAATATACTAAGAGCCCTATGTAATATCATACTAATATTATAAATGCAAAAGTGGGTCTGTCTGTCTACACTTGCTACACTTTTATGGCCCACAAAACTTAGTCCACACTGACGAAGTCACGGGAATCATCTAGTTAATTATAATTGAGTACTTGCTATTGTCATAGGTTTCATAATTTTTTTCAGCAGGGCAACCGCGTATCTTTTGCATCAATCATTGATACATCGCAATCACTTCTTATTGGTTAACATTCTTCCACTATTAGATGAAATCCATTGACGCAGCAAGAATACCATAAATTCAGCCAATCCCTGCCCTGCTGATGTTATTCTATACTATTATTACAATGAAATTTACTTTTACAGCACCAAGCTCCAAGTATATGCTAGACCTCAAATCTATCCCAGATATTAAGGAAAAGATTTATAGAAATCAGCAGAAAGGTAAGTCTTAAAACTTATTTTATTTATTAACATCTAATTAGAATGTCAGTGCCCATTAGACTAACTAGATGGTTATTAAAAAAATTAAAAATATAAAAAGGCAGACATAAAATATCATCTTATTTGGTATTGCATAGCTTGAGTTACTGCTACAAAAATTCATACAAAATTATCTATTTAATATATTTATTGTCTACTATTACTTGTAATACCTGATGATGCCTGAGATTTTGTCTGCATGGATTAAGATTTTTGGATAAAAGCCCTTCCCCAAATACACAGACAGAGAGACTTTAGCATTAATAATATTAGCTAAGACATAGTAGTAGATACTACTACTACTAAAAGAGACTTACCATTTTATCTTTTTTAAATTATGATATAATCTTACTTTCTTTCAGCTGTTACAGCAAGGAAAAATTCTTATAAAGTGACAACACGTCGTGTGAAGATGACGAAAAATGAACAAGATTTATACAAAAAATTGGTGTCTGTGAAAAGAAAACTAAGTATGTATAAGAATAAGCTCTCAAAGCAAGCTGTCCAACTAAAATTGGCAAAGAAAATAACATCAAATCCAGCATTTGTAAAAGTGATGGAAAATATGCCAGCATCAGCAAAAATATTAATGATGATGCAGTTTCGCGAGCAAGGTAAAAAGGCTAAAGGGAGGCGCTTTGACATTAAGGAAAAAATAACTGCTTTATCTTTGATGAAACAAAGCCCTAAGGCTTATAGATTTTTAAGAAAATTTTTAGCTTTGCCAGCCCCACAAACATTGAGCAAATTGTTGACCAGAGCTAATATCAAGCCTGGTATTAACAAAAAAATATTTGAACAACTAAAATCAAAATCAGCAGAAATGAAATCAAATGAAAAATTGTGTATTTTGATTTTTGATGAAATGTCCCTAAAACTGAATGTCACATATAATGAGAGAAAGGATAATGTGACTGGCTTTGTGACCAATGGAAGTGAAATACAGCCCATTTTCGCAAATCATGCCCAAGTTTTTATGATCAGGGGACTTCATAAAAATTATAAGCAGCCAGTGTCTTACACATTTTCCTCTGGTGCAACGAAGGGGCCAGAACTTGCCAAGCAGGTAAAAGAAATTATAGCAAGCTTGCAAGATGCTGGGTTTAAAGTGATTGCTACTGTGTGTGATCAAGGCACCAACAATCGTCAAGCATACAGATATCTCATTGATGAGGCAAGAGGTGATTATTTAAGAAGAGGAGTTACTCCAAAAGACAATATTTTCACAGTTAATGCAGAGGAAATTGTACCCCTTTATGATCCCGCTCATCTTTTAAAGGGGATAAGAAATAACTTATTAGTTAAAAACTTACAATATGAAATGCATGGGGAAGTGAAAGTAGCAAAGTGGCAACATTTGGAGTTACTCCACAAAGAAAATCCGGGTTACAAAGGCGTGAGGCTTGTTCCGAAACTGACTGACAGCCATATTGTTCCCCAAAAAATAGGGAAAATGAAAGTAAAATACGCAAGCCAAGTATTTAGTGCAACTGTTGCATCTAATATGGGATACCTCGCAGGTACCTGTTCTATTATGTCTATTCTTTCTTATTTTGCGTTGGAATGATAGGTTGTCTCTTCAATTTCCTCGCATAAATAGTCCATAATCCATAGTAATGATATAAATGTGAATAAGAGTTCCTGTGGGAATCAAAAAAAAACCACAGGCGTCGCAGGCATCATCTAGTAATCTATATCTTTCTCCTGATGCAACCTTTCTCTGTACTAATTTTCATCGTAATCAATTGAAAAGATGAGCTGTGAAAGTGTTGCAGACGCACTTTATAATATTAATATGGATTTTTAGTTTGAATGTGAAGAATTTACCCATTCCTTATTTATGTTTCAGACAAGAAAATTCTTCCTGAAGAATGTAAGGAAACAGCAGATCTACTTCTGTTCTTTGATAACCTGTTTGATTCAGTCAACGGCAGCTTTGCAAAAAGGAATAGGTTTGCAAAGCCACTTTTGGGTCCTGCAACACATACTTCTGTACATAATAAGATATGGGCTGAGGGGAAAAAGATTTTAAAATCGATGAAATTTGTAGATAAAACTGGGAAAAAAGAAAGTGTGCCAACCCTAACTAATTGGGTGTGGACACTGGAAGGAATCGAGGTTTTACTGAAAAAATTAGAAACAGATCATAAGATTACCTCAGTGTGGATGCGACATTTTAATCAAGACCCATTGGAGAACTTTTTTGGGTCTATAAGATCCCATGGTTGCCGCAACACAAACCCTACGCCTGAGCGTTTTGAATCAGCATTCACCACATTGTTAATAAATAGCCTTACCAGTGTCCACACTCCAGGGGGAAATTGTGAGCGTGATTTTGGAGAGGCATTAATTACCCTGATAGACGAAGACAGTAAAGCCGACGACGATTCTAATTGTGAAACTGTTTTAAATGATATTTTAAGTATTGAACTGGAGCCAATGGAAAAGAAATGTGATCCAAAAATATTGGCTCCTTTGCAATACATAAGTGGATATTTTATAAAAAAAGCAAAAAAGATATATAGGTCATGTGAAACATGCAAGAAAGCATTAGTGGCATCACAAGAAACTGAATACATAAAATATAGGGAATATAGAGATCGTCGTTGGCTTTGCAGCCCTAGTGACTCAATTGTAATTTTAATATCCAATATACAGGATGTTGCAATATCTATATTAAAAACAAATTTTGAAATTAATAATTTGAAGCAATATATAAAAACTGTTATTTACATATTAGTAGATTTCACAACAATTTCATGTCCTAACCACAAGGATAACTTAATCAAGTTTTTAATTAATGCTGTCTGCCGCTTCTTCATTTTCAACTATTGTAAGTCTATTAATAAGATTTTGTATGGACTAAAATATGTTGATGATGACAACGACAAATACCAAAAATTGGCAAGGAAATGCTTCCAAAAGTGTCATAAGGTTAACAAAAATTAACTAGCTCCCCTGTTCTCAGGGGACCCTAGTTATTACTAGGTAATTTGGTATTTGTCATTGTCATCATCAGCATCATAGTCCATACAAAATCTTATTAATAGACTTACAATAGTTGAAAATGAACCGGCAGACAGCATTAATTAAATACTTTTAAGTTATCCTTGTGGTTAGGACATGAAATTTTTGAGAAATCTACTAATATAACAGTTTGTACGAGTATATATTGTTTCAAATTATTAATTTCTTTTGATATCAAAAGAAAGTAATATAGTTTTGACTTTCGTTTCTCGAGGGACCTTTTAATGTCTAAAAGCGGTGTATGTAATATGACGTAGTAAAACGAATGTATGTAGAAAATAAAGTATTAAAGTCAACAAATTGTATTATTTAAAATGTATGTATTCAGATTTTATTGTTACATGTAATTGTGAACAAAAAAATTAACATATTTTAATATAAATAATCTGAATGCATACCTAATCCTTTCCTGCGTTTCACTGCTAAAGAAGCAGTCAAATAGGCGCGCGGTACACAGTCAATCTGGATTGCGGATTGAGGTCCAGATTGACTGCGAACCAGGCGCCTTTAGAAAATAAAAACGTAAGTAATAGGTATAATAAGTAGCTATACATGCAGTCAATATTACTATAATAGGTATGTATTATATATATATGATAAGTTCCAAAAGGCGAATACAGATGGCGCCACTAGGCTGTTACCACTATTCTAAGGCGAGATAGATCTCTATTCCCGTATATAAAAAGTACTCTGTGCGTCTGCCATTGCTGCTGTGCTTTTTGCTGCGATGTCACCATTCTACGAGTAGACCACATAGCAGGTCTACCTTTTTCGAACTATGTAGGTACCTATCTATACCTAGTAGGTACCTACGTATTGTCACGTCAGGTTTGTTGATCCTGGAGCTAAGTACGTATTATAGGTTACTTACTCTAGTTCTACTACAGATCTCGTTATTTCTGACCTGATCACGTAACGAAACTCCGAGATAACAACTTAGCTGAGCTTTAATTTGACATACGGGTGTAATAACAAAAACAAAATACAGAGAAGCATAAAAGGTCATCGCATCATCACCGTTTTGCATAAGTAAAGAAAGCTTAGTTTGAGTTGTTATCAAAAAGACGCTGCTGATTACGTACCATTTTGCAGGTGTGCATTGACCCTTATTTTAAGTTTGAGACTATTATGGGTTGTGATTATGGCTCACAAAACCGAGAAGTACCTATTCTAGTTGGCCCCTCTTTATCAAATTATGGTAACCCCTACTATAATAATTATCACAACAACCCCAACAACCCCAACATACAGCATAATATGTATTAGCTAGTTATTATACTGGCTAAGTACATAAGTATTGGTTTTCAAGTAACGCGTTGTAAGATTGGCTATACCGATTTTGATAAAACTTTCTTTCTCCAGTATGTTTTCGTCTGCGTTTTCATTATTTGTAGACATGCATTTGTTTTGCGTTAAACAAACTAGATGTGTTACTTAGTTAAAGACTATGATATTATAATAAAAATACCTGAACCTGTATATTTTAATATTGAACCATTTTATTTAAAGCATAAATTTACAAAATGTATAAAAAATACAATAATGTTACTTAAAATTACGATGGTTTACATTTCATTATAATTACAGAATTCATATTTTAATATTTACAAGATAACGATAACATAAATTACAAATATTTACAAGGCATAGACTAATAATCAAGTAAATTGTGGTACATTTATACCTACTTTTCATAATCCCTATTATAATTAGTAATCCTCAGGTATTTTACAATAATAAGGTTATTATAAAACGTTTTACTCTTCCTTCTATCACTTTAGTAAAGGAACACAGCTTACAGTTTATAATGTTCTTTCACAAAAAATTTCTTGCTATAATGAGTACCCATAACTTCTACGTAACCGCACGAGCAATAGATAATTGTCCACTTTAATTAACACGTACTCTCGATTCTTAGTTCGTTTTTGTCTTCAAAACATAACTAATAAGCTAGCACGATCACTGACTTTGACTTAGTTTAACTCCCATTTACTAAAAAAAATACTGGCCTGGTTATCCTACAAAGGGGAAGGGAGGATATGGCGCTGGGAAGTATCCTGGGAAGTTTGCGCTCGGTTGCACCGGTATGGATGTCGTAACGTAAGAGGTTAACATAGTTGGAACAACTTTAGTCGTGTATAATGTCGTTAATAGTGTCTTGGCACCAAATGTCAATTTCAGAACTTGGCTATCTGTAGCAACCACTTCTGTGTTCACAACAACCGGAGTCGATGTTACAGTGAATTGTTGCTGTGGGAACAGCGGATTCATTGGCAGCGCTGGCAAACTGCTTGTGCCTAATTCGTATTCCGTTTTGGTTATTGTTGCTACCGGTCTAGAAAGTGTGCTGTGAATGGTATTCTTCCCATCAAATAATGGAATCACGTGTGATTCGTAAATGGTCTCGTATTTAAGGATTGGCTTTGATGTCGTGACGACATTTGGAATTTGCGCAGCTGCCGCGGGAATCAGCAGTCTTAGAAGGGCCAGTTGTTGTGCTTGTTCAGGGGTCAAAGCAGGAGTAGAAGGATTGGGTGCTTCTGTAACTTGGTTGTTTTTGTTCTGTCCGTGAGCTTTCTTCAGTCGCAAGTGATTATCTCTATATTTATCGATTTCTGTTAAATCAAAGTTGGATCCTATATTTGCAAGGTCCAAGTCCGGTGGGAATACGCGACGTGGTGTTCCATCTTCGTCTTCATTGCTGTCACCAAAATCTAGCTCCAGATGTAGTTCTGAACCGGCTTCATCCAGGCGACTGTTAAACTCTTTAAGGGTCTTGCTTGGTATAAACTGGAAGAATTCCATTGGAGGTAGTGTTTTTGTAGCTGTTACAAGTCTCGTAATCTGATATGTCTGAATGAAGGTTAGGCTACTTGTTATATTAGGCTCTCTTACAATTGGTAATATATGTGTTTTGAGCATATTTTGTGTTGTGCTAAATGTTTCAGTAACAGTTTCTAGAGGAGGAGTTTCGACATCCGAAGAAAGTGTTATTGCAGGTAAAGTTACTATACTGGAATCCAACAGGTAGTTATCTTTTCCATATGGTGAAGCCGTTGCCAAAATGTTTTCAGTCAATGGTTCATTTAACGAATTTTGAGAGTTAAAAGGTACTTGGGTAGGTTCGATTCGTTTTTCAATCGTTGTTGTCACAGTTATGATGCGTGTGTTCTTTACACGTCCAACCTGTACAACAAAAAATTGGTTAAAAATTGCACAGCATTAAACTTTTGAACTAAGAGTAAATATTTTAAAATACCTGAAAAGTGTAAGGTGACTTGAGTGTAGCAATTTCATAATAAACATCTCGAAAATCAGCTGGAGTGGAAATTTCTACTTTTAGTGTTTCGATTGGTGGTGGCTTTTCTAATGAGTCGTCATCAGTGTCGTTCTCTACTAGAGTACCAGGTCCACTTTGAGAACCAGATTGTTCTAAATCATTATCAGATCTTGCTTGGAGCTCGTTAGATGGGTTATCATCAAACAGTGGATTTAAACTTGGCGTTGTTTGCTGTTCATCGTCACCATTTGATTTACGAATAGTAACTTTTGGTTTAGGACTTGTTTTATATTGCCAACGTCCGGATCCTGGTGCTCTATTCAGCTTAAATTTGTAAACGCTTGTCTGTGCTGGTGTGACTTGCTCTACTGCTGTTGGTTGGATACGAGATTTGAACCCACGCTTCGATTGGCTGTCACTGTTGCTTGAAGGTGTCACTACAGTTTTATGACCAGAGTTTCGGTTGCTTTTTCGTCTATTAGAGAACGATTGTGACGAAGATTCACTGAAAACAGATACGGTTGCCAGTTGAGGTTTGTTTGCTGGTCGACCAAAACGTGTACTGAAAATCGAGAATTAGTGTGTAAAATAATTAACGCGTGCGAAATTACTCGTGATAATTGACAAATTATAAATATGTTATGCGTGATGATCGTGCTGTGCTATAAATAATATTTAATTAGATGATAAGAGTACAAAAATATATATTCAATAGTAGGTTCTATTTACTGCAAAGCCTTTGTCCACTTGTTGCATTTTAAGTTATAACAAGCTTTATAATATTATGATACACAAAAAACAAAATAGTAAAAGCATTAATAGCATGACATAGAGATGAGTGCATAATTTATTTCAGATGAAATGTTACCTTTGAGTACGTTGAGCATTAGAAGAATGTCTGTTTTTGAATTTTTTGCTTTGGCTACGTGGTTCAGCGCTCTCAACATTTTCATTATTTTGAGATTTGTGACGATTTTTAAAAGAACTTCCATTGTTTCCCTGTCGGCGTGGTGGTTTACTGCTATTATCTCCGTCACTTAAAGATGGTGTGGGTTCTAAATTATGCCTATGATTCTTGCTTATGGCAGGTGCTGCTGTTTTTAAGATTCTGTGTGGAGAGCTTGGTGATATTTTGGCTTTATGGCCAGCTTGCAATATTTTTGAGTTACTGTTTAAGACCTGGGCGTATTTTCCTGAAATGTATGTGCCTATGACACTGGTTTCATGAACTGTGGTAAGGCCATCTTTGACAATAGTTCCCCCAAGAGTAGTAACTAATCCTATGGGATGTTCATCATCTTCTGGAGGTGGGGTTGGCTGGTGTCGGTTTTTTAAGTTATTTTTTGGTTTTGGAGGATGAGCTTTTGATGGGCGTAAATTAATTACTCTATATGTTTCTTCTACAAATTCAGATGGTTGCCGTGACAGATAATCATATTCTGGTTCCCCAATGTTATTAGAAACTAAAACTGCGGGTTCTTCTTCAGCCTGGCTGGATTTGATTTGAATTACACTATTAATTTTGGAGTTAACTATGGAAGTTGGTGCAGGATTTTGTTTGACTTCAACTTTACTACTTAAAATATTAGTAACACTTTTAACTGCTTGATTTTTGGGTTGTTTTTTGGGTTGGGAAGATTGTTTGTTAGGTTTTGCCGCAGTCTGTTTTCCTGCGTTATTTTCTACAATTTTAGACGGCCCAGCGACAACTTCAACTTTTGTTATTATTTGTTTTTGCTCTTTAGGTACAGACTTCGGAATATTGATAACTTTATCATCTTTTTTTGGAGGAGATGTTACAACAGATATGGCACTTGATGCTACGACTGGAGCGCCTGCTTTGTTTGTTTTGTCCTTGTCCGTGGTTTTACTAGGTTTGATCGCCTCCGGCTTTACGTTGTTGATTGGTGGTGGCTTCGTTTCAATTATATTTTCTTGAACAGATTTTTCTGTATGCGGTGGTTCTAAACAGAGAAGAGTCAGTTAATTTATGTTTAAAAATATTAAAATTAATTGCTCACTCTGCATATCATGTACGGTCATATGTAAAGAAACGGTGATAGTACAGTGGTTAGCTCATAGGCCTCGGCCGCGGAGGGAAAGGGTTTGAATCTTAGGTAACGTGTACCTCTAATGTTTTGGAGTTCTGTACCTTTTATGCGATAAAATATCTCTTCTTTTAACGGCAAAGGAAATCATCGTCAGGAAACCTACATGTATGAGAGTTTTCTATAATATTTACAAAGATATGTGAAGTCACGCACTCAGCCCACTTAGTGAATTATGGCTTAAATTCTTATCATTTAGAGAGGAGACCTGGTATAATGATGATATAATTAATTAATTATCTAAATTTATGACAAGTTTTCAATTAAATTTCAAGCAAGTTAATTGAAGCTGTACTTATGAAATATAAAACGACCTGGTGGAGGAGCAGATTGAGGGGAGAAGACCATAACAGTGTTTCCTATCGTAGTTGTGAAGTCCAGGAACCCGTAGACTGTTTGAGTGATGAGGTTGTTAGCGGGACCTCCGCCTGATGCTATGCAACCTGAAACGTTATAAGATAGTTTTTAAATAAATTATTAATGCATAGTAGAAAAATTCCGAAAATACGTTAATTGATGAATTTATGTAATTTCTAAATTAGTTGAGCGGATGGGCGGTGAAACGAAGCACACAAACAGACGGAAAGACACACTTTCGTTTTTATACTATAGTAGTGCTTTCGTTTAATTTCATGGCGGTTTTTTAAGCTTTTAGACATAAAAAGCTATCGAATGTGTTACTTCAATATCATTAACCTCTAAATGGTCTGTAATAGTACCTAGGCTTGCTTCAAAACGGGGGCAGATACGACGAAAGCTACGCGTAATGTATGCGTGTTCTTGCTACACGGATTAATGATGTGTGATGTCGTTTTATTTCATAGATTTTTTATAAAATGGAGTGAATAAAATACTCGAAGGGTACATGGTTAGAGTGCTATAATATATTTTTCATCCCACCATCTCGGAAAGAGTATTTTTACGCTTCGATATCTGAATGCAAAAGCCGTTATTATCCTCTTGAGGATAAAGTAAATTGAATTTAGAACATCGTGTGCACGTTAGTAAATATCACTCGTCTATGAAGTCTGTGAATTCAAAACATCATTAAAACCTATTTACTTCTACCTCTATGGTGCCGAATTTCCATACAACCGTTTTTAATTTGTTAAAAACTCACACTCGTAAGCTTCTTGGTGTACTTTTTTAATTTGCTTTGCGCGCACCAGTTTCTTTCACGTCATATTGTTTAAAATTAAAACCTTCGATTAAGACAAGAAAATTGAAAATAAGTGAAAAACCTAAAATGAGTGATTCTAGTGACGAAGAAGTTAATTTGACGCCAACAGAATTGACTGAAACTGTTAAAAATGCGGAAATGAGCTTTCTCCCTCAACAATCACGCGAGAAGTATTTCATTTCCTCGCTGAGGTGGGATGAAAAATTACGTGTTGCACTCGAGTGAAAAGATTTTTCACCTCGTGCTCTTTTGATTCCCTCGCTGACGCTCAGGATTCTAATTTTTGAATCCTTCGCTCCTTCGCAGTTAAAAAACAACTTTTCACTCTTGTATAACAAATAACTATTTTATCATCTCAATCTATTTTTATAATATTTGTCCCGCCCTAGCTACTCTTGGGTAAACTTTGAAAATCCTTGCCCTTAGGTTTACATTCATCTGCAAAATCTGCAGTCTATACATTGATATATTACTCAATACTCAGTCAGGTTATTCTTTTTATAGTTTCAAGTTTTTGATTGCTGTTATGATCGCAGTGAAAATTATATTTTGCAAGCTATATATTCTGAGGTACAAGTTGACTTTTTAGACAAGGCTTCGAAATGTTTTATTTATTTCATGTAGGACAACTTGTGCCAATTATGAAAGGGACGCTGTGGTAGTGCTTCAGAAAAGCACTGACCCTACTGAAAAAAGCCGGAAAAAAACTTTTGTGTTAAGTAATCACGTTGTACATGCCATACCTGTTTATTACGTCATAACTTTTAATGTTGGTGTCAAGATAATAAGTTTTTCGGTGCTCAATTTATCTCAAAGTTAAGGAGGAATTGTAGTTGCTAAAATTTGGCACAAGCTACCACCGTATTATACTGCTTAGCTCAAACCTTATCGTGCGTTGCCAAATACAAATTTATATCCCATTTTCATAGAAAGTGGGGCCCGAAATTCTGGCGAGGTCGTGTCGCTATATCCTTGTTACTTCCGGACCATTTGCCCTCAAGTGGGTTGAGATAGTCCACCTTAGATCCGATCGGGACCGCCTCCCTATTCCAATCTATGTATTTTCAATTACTTTGCTCTAAACATTTTCATTCGCTCCGTAGGTACTTTATATGCATCGTTCGTTCCGTATAATGTTTTTGGGTCTAACCAGAATGAGTATTGTTATTTTTGTTGCCACTTCAGTAGGTTCTCGGGCTATTTGCGGGGAAATTAATTATTATGTTTAAGCTTGTATAGTTTTAATCCATTTAATCATTTACAGTAAGAACTTTTTATCGATTGATGTAAAAATAATCACAATAATACATATTATTTTATGCTAATTATCTCAACAACACGCAAACGTGTTTTACGGCACGCACACGTTTTATTTTTGAAATGTGACGTCACACGAAGCCACAGAGATATATACTCGTGTGACGATGCTCAATCAAGACAGCCCGCGTTTCGCTTCTTGTATCCACAAATAAAAAATCTCTAATTTGTTTTGCTTATGAAATAAATATTATAAATGCGAAATTTTGGATGGATGGATGTATGGATGTTTGTTACTCAATCACGCGCCAACGGCTGAACGGATCTGGCTGAAATTTGGCACAGAGATAGAATATAGTCTGGAATAGCACATAGGCTACCTTTTTTTATCCCGGAAAATTAAGGAGTTCCCGCGGGAACCAAAAAACCTCAATCCACGCAGACGTAGTCGCGGGCATAAGCTAGTATAAAATAATTACCATTTATTTTAATGCAAAAAACATTTTCTATAATTATTGTTAACCTTTAAGCTAGGTACCAAATCTAACAGATTTTATAGCTACAGCTGTCAAGTAGCCAATTGGGTATTTGACAAATCAGCAACTTTTTTCCAAACGTCAAAACGCGTCCTATGATTTACATGAAATTCTGAAATGTGACGTAATTAAAGTTCGACGCACTTTTTTACTTCAATCGTACGACGTTTTAAACAATTAAAATGTTTATTCAACATATCAGGAGACGTAGATATCACGACTTTTAGGAGATCTTTAATAATCACTAAAAAATAATTTATTTGAAGTAGTATGAAGTATGATTTTAGTGCAATATTGTGTTCGAAAGATGTAAAAAAATACGTACTTAGTGGCCAATTCTGAATAACACCACACAATAAATCTTGTTCTGTCCCTCTCCGCGGGAAGTTTTATGTAAGGGTTGGCAATATTTTTATTGTTGTCATTTTAAAATTAGTTTTGAGATTGTGCATTACAGAATCAGCCCCTTTAGTCATACCTACTACGATTTCTTATTTGATGCAAGAAAAATGAAGAAAGTAGAAAGAAACCTCACTCCCGCGACTTCGTCCGCGTGGAGTGAGGTTTTTTGGTTCCCGCGGGAACTCTTTAATTTTCCGGGGTTATAAGTAGCCTATGTGTTATTCCACACTATAATGTATCTCTGTGCCGAATTCATCCAGATCCGTTCAGCCGTTCAGCGGCCGTTCAGCCGTACTGGCGTGATTGAGTAATAAACATCCATCCATCCATTAACCATCCATCCATACATCCATCCATCCAAACTCGCATTTATAATATTATATAGTATAGAATATAGATTATGAACAGTGGTTGGAACTTACATAGGTGGGCGGATACCGCCAGGAAGATGACTATCCGGTGATCCATGGCACGTTTTTTGCGTTTTCCTCCTTGTTAAGTTGTTACGCTGACAGGAGACTGTGGCGAGCACGCATTGTGGTAAATGCGACTACTTATAGTGTGTACCTGAAACCAAATAGCATATTTATAAGTTTAAAAATATAATATGGTGATCCATTATCTAATCTATTCTTAGAAGTATTCTTCGTAAGTAGAAGTAGTAAGAATTTCACTTAAGTTTTTTATAATTTAATAATGCAATTGAAGAAGTGGTGATGGCCTCGTGGTTAAGACTTCGGGCTGTATATTTAGAAAATTTATAGGTATCGCCATAACTTGATCAGCATGATAGACTAGGGCTTAAATTCTGAGAGGAGACCCGTACTCAGTAGTCTGTCTGTGTGCCTTCTACGCTTTAGGGGCGTATCTATTCAAACAGGGTTAGATTGTATAGGTACCTACCGCGGCAAGACATAGGCTACTTTTTTCCCGAGAAGATTTCCCGTGGGAATCAAAAAACCTTAAACCACGCGGATGAAGTCGCGGGCATCATCTAGTCAGTAGATACTACTAGGACGTAGGCACGGCGAAGATTGAGTGCATGAAATTCTGAAATGCAACACCGTCACCGTCGCTGAAAAATGCTGCAATTTCCCTTTAATCTTTTCGGTGCCGGTATTGGCCAATGGAATAAAACACCCATCGCCGTTTCAGTGAACAAAATAATCGCTGAATATACGAAGCAACGTGACGCCACAGAGTCTCATTCCAGCGGCCCAATTTATAGTGCAGAACCGATGTCGCGTGTACTGGTAACAGTAGGTACATAAATATGTCAGGGGTACATTTAGTTTCCAGTATTGGGGTTTCACAACAAATTAAAACTTTATTTACGTTCACATAAATATCGTGAATCACTAGTGCAATTAAAATAAATTTATAGCAATGTGAAATGAACAGCATAATAAATGGCCCACATGGCAGAGAGGGTATGAGACAATATCAATCATGATGTTATCTTGTGTATTGTGTAAGGAAATCGTTATCATAATCGTTTGTCAAACGAATAATTCGACCTGTTTAAAGGGTCCCCGAAACGGTCATTTGCAATTGACAATGCTCACGTGATTGAAGACTTAAGAGGAATTCTCCCGGCGATTTCTCCATACAAAAACTCTTGTCTGTTTCCTCCGTGGATAATTACAATAGAGAAAATATTTTTGCTCTATAAAATCCATATGTGTCCGTGCCATGCTCCTATGTTTTGCTTTTTTCAATAAATTAATAATCATAAGAACAACGAACCTTTAAAAATTGCAAAAAATGGCCCAGTTTTCGCGCAAAAATCAGACATCCTCCGAATAAATTTGACGGATATAATCAAAAAAAGAAAAACATACCGACATAGCCTGAGTCCTTCTTAAATTATTCGTAAAAAAATAATTAAAATCGGTTCAGTTTTGGAGGAGGAAACAGAAAAATACGAGAGTAAGAATTCTACTGTTTTTCATAGGTATTATCAGTCCTAGCTGCAGTTGTCCCTATCGGGTTTTATCGGCCTCTATTCGGAGTGGTTAAATACGTATACACTCACACATATGTACACAGTTAGTGAGTTCAAGCGTAGTCGATATTTTAATTATCTTATCGATAATCTAGTGTTGTTTATCGATATCGATATTTTACTTTTTACTAACTAATAAAATAAAATATAGCTTATGTTACGCTGAAAAAAAAGGTTTCTATAAGTGAAAGAATTTTTAAAATCAGTTGTTTAGTTTTTGAGTTTATCCATTACAAACAAACAAACAATCAATCAAACAAATCTTTCCTCTTTATAATAGGTATTAGTTTAGACAAAAGGAAAAGGTGACTGGCTTTCTGTCTAATGACTAATCTATCAACGCACAGCTGAACCAACATCCACTGGACTGGACGGATCGGAATGAAATTTGGCATGCATTTTCCTCATTTTCCGTAGTTCATCTAGCCAGTCTTATCCCACAAATAGACAGTCTCAAACTCATAGTCCCTACTTTCTTACTTATTTCTGGGGGGAGCCTTCGTCCGTACCGCAAATACGAGAGGTAATTAGTAAATTTAATCTATATATGAAACCGATTAGAGGTATGAGTATAACAACTAGGTTAGCCTGCTACCTACCATCTTAGACTGCATCATAACTCACATCTTATTTGTAAATTTATTATTATTATTAGAAGATTTTTCTTTAAATATACCTACATAACAGAATGACTAAAGATAATATTATTATGAAAATAAAAATCCCTTGAAAATGATAAAAATACTTAAGTCAACACAAGCAGAGTCGATTTGTAACTTTGACGACCTCCCTGGCGCAATGGTGAACGCTGTGTCTTATTGTGGGAGGTTCCGGGTTCGATTTCCAGCAGGGTCAATTTAGGAATTTACAATTTTTAAATTTTCTCTTGTCTGATCTGGTAGGAACGTTCCGCCGTGGCTAGTAACCACCCTATCGGCAGAGACGTACCTTCAAGCGATTTAGCGTTACGGCACGATGCCGTGTAAAATCGTTATGGGTTTAATATACTTGCCGTACCCTAACAAGTTAGGCTGCTACCATCTTAGACTATATCATCGTATCAGGTGAGATCGCAGTCAAGAGCTAACTTGTAGCGGATAAAAAAGCAAAAAATAAAAAGAGTTCCCGACTAAGTGTTGTAGTGCGCACACCACTGCGCCAGGGAGGTCTAGGTCAAGGGTTCGATTCCCGGCCAAATTGACCCTAATTTGGTAATTTATATATCCATAACTAGCGGATGCTCGCGACTTCGTTCGCGTGGCATAAGTTTTTTTAGACTTAGCCTATATCATCTCGAGGTCCTTGACTATACCCATGCAAAAAAAACGTTGATCTTTGTTGCGGCGTGATTGAAGGACGTATTCTCTATTTAACGTCATTGGGGATAAAAAAAAAAATTAATTTAACGCTTAGTCGAGTTGTATGCGGAAGGATGTGGGAACCAACCGCATTATTATCCCAAGAAAACTCCTACTATTATTTGATTAATGGAAAGGGGTCAGGACCCTCAGTAATGAGGAATACGACGCAGACAGAGAGATGGCTTTGTAGCTAACTGCCTTATGCCTAACAGGTAAGCCCGCTATCATCTTAGACTGCATCATCACTCACCGTCAGCTGAGATCGCACTCAAGGGCTAACTGGTAGTGCAATAAAAACATTTTAAGAACGGAGAAATAAGTCCAATAAAAGAAAGCCAGGGTCAAAGTTATTAGAGAGCAAAAAATATTATACGAAACACAAAACACACCTATATATCCATTTACCGACTGCGAGGTGAAGCCTGATTAGCTCAAAGACATATTTTAATTTTATTTAGGAACTCGTTTGAGCGAGCGACGTACGTACGCATACATGCGCATTCAATAAGCGGTCGTTCGGTCTTCTTCGGGAGCAGCGCGACGGCAATATACCTACCTGAATACCTACTCTCAGCTTTGCCCGTTCATTCGCATTGCTCTTAAAGGGTCCCCGAAACGGTCATTTGCCATTGACAATATTTACGTGATTGATACACATTGATGCGAAAAATTATCGTTTGCTTATTGCAATTGAAGCGATTCTCAATATTTCTACGTTATTGACAGTAAATGACAAAAATTTTGATTGATGGCAATTGACGCGCTGTGCATTGACGTTCAATGACAGCAAATGACAATCGTTTTTTACTTTCAACCGCACCACTAAACATGGCGGACGTACCGGAACACGATTCCGACATGGATGCGACCTTGGACGCTGGCTTAATAACAGAGCGCGATTTTGTTTTATTGCTCATATCATTATATAAAGATTTTCCTGTATTATGGAAAGTGAAGATATATGTTATGTATGTTATGTAATAATGTTTCAAATGAATTCTGGTCCATTCGGAGAAAATTTTTATAATCATCCGGCTCTGTTTCTTGAAGAGTTTTTTGTAAATGTTCATGAGTAAATCGATATCTTAGTTTATACCATTCCTTGCACCAACATCTAGTTCTTTTCTTTTTTTTCTGAGTAGAAACCGCAATAGTTACTGCAAGAAATGCTATATCTGCGTTTGAAACCATATTATTTCGGGCGACTTGACTTTCTTCTTTACAGTTCAGAATCAGACTGAAGCAAGCGCAAATGATACACCTTCATTTGGAGCTTCAATCGCTCATCATTTAAAGAAGTTCATAGATGCCTACACATCGAAAAGCATGTATGAACTCCTATAACAGCTCGAGTAATACGTTTTAAGTTGTCAAATTACGATTTGCGTAGACAATAGGCATGATGACAGTAACCAAGAATCAATGAAATTATTAATTTATCTAATGAAATAGGATTCATGGATTATAAAAAACTTATTTATTTTTCTATTTCGAGTGAGATTGCTATTTATTTTAATAAAATAAAACTATAAAATACAGCAATCCGCCATATTGGATAAAACACCAAGAAGCGAATGACGTCACAATTGTTTGGTTTTGAGCTTTGACAATCACACTATTGTTTACTGTACACTGCACCGAGTACATTGGTAAAAACAATAGTGACGTCACAAACGACGCCATGACACCGCCGAACGTTTTAGCGTGAATTTTAAAATTTAAATTTCAAATGCCAATTTTATCTACCAATCCTTATTTTTCTGTTGAAATAAGATATTTTTTCGAAATAGTAGATACTTCCGAACATAATCTGACCATTTTTCAAAATCAGTCATCATGCCTATTGGACCTCTGGGGTCTCATTTCAATAGGGATACACAGATAGTAGATAGATAATATGATTAGTCTCATATTCTTGTAATATTAGGTATAATTATTGAATGACCTGGAATTAATCCCAAATGACTACCTCGGCCAAATTAAATAAATGTTTCTAATTAGAACGTAGAAAAATACTAATAATGAATTTTGTTAATCTCGGTTAGTGAAATACAACTAGGTAATTAATTAATTATGAGTACAAATTATTCAAATTTAATTAACTTATATGTATTTAATATCAGTTTAATTAATATGGAGTACCTAATCCATACTAATGTTGTAAATGTGAAAGTGTGTCTGTCTGTCTGTCTATCTGCTACGCTTTCTCGGCCCAACTATACTCAACCGATTTTGATGAATTTGGTACAGAGATAGGTTACATCCCGAGGAAGGACATAGGCTACTTTTTTTCCCGGAAAATTAAAGAGTTCCCGCGGGAATAAAAAAAATGTATCTGTTCAACCGATTTTGATGAAATTTTGTACAGGAACAGGTTGTATCCCGGGGAAGAACATAGGCTACTTTTTATCCCGGAAAATTGAAGAGTTCCCGCGGGAATAAAAAAAAGACAATCCACGCGGACGAAGTCGCGGGCATCATCTAGTGGTGAATAATATGTAGAAAAGGCTAATTGGTTTGCAAGACCGCAATTGTTTACTATGGAAATCAGTTAAACCCGAACAAGCTACCTAGATAAATTAACAAAATGTTTGCAGTAGGTCATATTAACATTTCAATCTGACCACACACGATGGAAAATATTACAAAAGTTATAATATTGTTTTCAGTTTGTAATAACTAAAAAGCTTTATCTCAGACTCTGAAGCAAGCATAAGTTTTTCAGAACTTGTTTAGTTTAGGTAAAGACAACGGGAAATCGTTATGTACAAAATTATTTTTATAAACTGTAAGTAGATAAATACGAATATTCCTTTACGAGAGGCATAACGTCGATATTCAAGTGAAACAAATAAAGAATTATAAATTTTCCTCTAAAACGCGAAATATTTTCTTAAGTAGAAATATTTTGTCTTGTACCAAGATCAATGAACGTTGGAAAATTTAATAATCTTAGAAAAATCCAATAGTTGGAGCACTTTGAAGTACCTACTTATAGAAATATTCGTAATTTACGATCAGTCGAAAGATTGCGGTTGGCAATTCACGATTGGCATCCTTTGTGGGGCTCTGGCATTTGAATTCATGAGCGAAGGACTAATCTTAAGGTCGGTAAGGTTAGGGAATTTGCAATGCACTGGTATTGATGTTTTGAAAGCTCTATTGGAGTACATAGCAGGTGCATTCAAATAAGCTCAATAAACCAGTTTATTTCCAAAGAGAATATAGAGCTTTTTTTTATCCACTTCAAATTAGCCCTTGACTGCGATCTCACCTGATGGTAAGTGAAGATTGCAGTCTAAGATGGTAGGGGGCTAGCCTGTTAGGCGCATGCTAGTACCCCTATTCGGTTTCTACACGGCATCGTACCTGAACGCTAAATCGCTTGGCGGCACGTCTTTGCCGGTAGGGTGGTAACTATAGCCACGGCCGACCGACCAGGCCAGACCAGGAAAAATTCAGAAATTATAAATTCCCAAATTGACCCTGTCGGGGATTGAACCCCGGACCTCCGCAAGTTAAGACAACAGCGCCACGGAGGTCGTCATAAAATCGGTCGTAGCTGATTTGCGAATGATGTTCACTGTTCGTGTTGAAAGACAGTACTGCCGTACTTGTCTTATTAACCGACTTCAAAAAAGGAGGAGGTTCTCAATTCGTCGGAATCTTTTTTTTTAATTTTTTATGTATGTTCCCCGATTACTCGAAGACGCCTGGACCGATTTTGAAAATTCTTTTTTTGTTTGAAAGGGTATACTTCAAAGGTGGTCCCTTATAAATTTTATCGAAATCGGTCGAGCAGTTTTTAAAATATCAACAATAAAATAAGTACTTTGTATAGCGAGTGCTTGTTGTTGTAAAGTTGGCGCGGGAGTTTGAAGTCGGTTGTTTTTAAAAAAGAATTTTTTATATAAAATTATTTTATATTAGTCTTAGTAATTATTTTTGGAAAATAACATATTTGGAGCGTGAATCTTATGCTTAATTTGGTTAAGTAGATACAACGAAAATTCAACAGATGAGATAAGATATTATATAATGACTAGACGATATTAGGTACCGTCGGTAATATTAGGTAGGATTTATTATTATACATATTATACTTACACTCCTATTTATTGATGCTAGTACATTGTAGATTAATTACTTAAGTAACAGTACTTACTATTATGTAAAGCAGATTCTTAATTCATTTTTTTAAATTCATACCATACCTACGTCGCTACTTTAGATGTACTTAAAGTAATAAGGGTCCCAAACTTGGGCAGGCATCGGTTAGATAGATACCTACCTATTTATCGGCCTATATTATCGGGAATGTTGAAAAATAAACCACGAGCTTTTTAAACCCCGACGAAAAAAAGGTGTGTTATAAGTTTAACGTGTCTATTTGTGTTTCTGTCTGTGGTATCGTAGCGCCCAAACTAATGAACCGATTTTCGTTTAGTTTTTTTTTTGTGTCATAGATAGTTTTATCCCGAGTGTTCTTAGCCATGTTTCATGAAAATCTGTTCATCTGTCTGAAGGTCATCATCTTTTTTCTTAATCTGTTACTTCCATATTATGTCGGGGGTTGTTTTAAATTTGTAATTTATACTTTTTTAAATAGAGTAAGCAGCAATTTGACTATGTTGTGCACGTCATCATGTCAACGTTGTAAAAGCGGCAATGGACTGTTATATAGAGTATTTGAATGCCTCGCCAGCCATGTCAGTGCGCTGTGCGTCCGAGGCATCCTAGCCGAATTCCCTTGTGAATGCAATGCGCTGGTCTAGTGAAGTCTGCATAGCTAGGAGTATTGAGAGTAATTGAATGCTAAGTTCCGATTGCAGCCCGGCTTATGGAAGCACAATTTATGGATGCAATAATGTGTGCATGGATGTGAATTATTATGCCATTTGGTATACATATTTTATCTACTCCAGCATCGAAAAGTTCCAATTTCGAATTTGACAACTATATCGAATTGAACCCTCTTTCGTGTTTGCTTCTCATAACGATACAGTTCGTTGTATGGGAGCTGTATCGTTATGAGTCGTAGCTGTATCGATATGGTTATCTTCATAAATAGGATACCTATAGCTTAGCGGCTCTGGGTTCTGGCACTTGATTGATTTGACTTTTTTATTAATTTATAAAGTAAAAAATTATAAAGACGTCCTTGTCGTAGATAAAATCTTGTATGCAACTGTACGTAATTAGTCATTTTAATTCTCGTACTATCCTATTTTGATACTCGGCAAGCCTCGTATCAAAAAACAGCACTCGAATTAAAATGACCCTCATTACGATACAGTTGCATAAATAGCTATTATCTACTCCAGCATCGAAAAGTTCCAATTTCGAATTTTACAACTATATCGAATTGAACCCTCTTTCGTGTTTGCTTCTCATAACGATACAGTTCGTTGTATGGGAGCTGTATCGTTATGAGTCGTAGCTGTATCGATATGGTTATCTTCATAAATAGGATACCTATAGCTTAGCGGCTCTGGGTTCTGGCACTTTTGGTTTTTATTAATTTATAAAGTAAAAAATTATAAAGACGTCCTTGTCGTAGATAAAATCTTGTATGCAACTGTACGTAATTAGTCATTTTAATTCTCGTACTATCCTATTTTGATACTCGGCAAGCCTCGTATCAAAAAACAGCACTCGAATTAAAATGACCCTCATTACGATACAGTTGCATAAATAGCTATTATAACATAGCTTCCCAGTTCATTCTCCTAACACCTATATTTGAACAGATAAACCCGTATTTATAAGTAAGCCCGTATTGACATCAGCTAAGAAATCTTTCTCAAGTGGTCAGCTTAAGATGCTGGCTTACACCACCTATTTAAGACATCCCGATAGGTACCTACCTACTTGAGTACCAAGTCTTAGCTGATGTCGGTTTATTAATACGGACGAAGGGCACACACATTTATCGATACTGAAATCGTGTCGCAAACGCACCGAAGAAGCATTTAAATGTCAACGTTGAATAATACACCTCTTGCACATCTACTCCGCGAGACGTCTTTAATTTTCTGGGATAAAAAGTAGCCTAGGTCCCTTTCCAGTGAGCAACCTGTCTCTGTAGGTACCTTTCGATTATTGTCTTTGTACCTTTGAAGTAAATTTCATCAATCGTGAAATGATGTATTCCGTATGATTGCCGTGAAAGCGCACTCGACAAACAGAATATAATATTAACAATATTATGGATTTACGCGACTACAGCTAAATTTCAATTAGTCAACAGACTATAATATTAATCTTAATAATACGTTAGCAGCTATTGAAGACCAATAAAGCGAGCATACATCTCTCTAATAAACCAATTCCGTTGATGCGAAATGACGTCTACCTTAATCACCAAAGCGGCTATAGGATGGCTATAGGTAATTCAATGGCTTGACGGCCGTGTCAGTAGTCACTAGTCAGTCAGGCCTGGTTGCCGTGTAAATTGGCATGCATTGTGCTTGCCCAGTCAGTCTGCATAGCTGACTATTGTGAGCGTTTCAATTGGTAGTAGATATATTCGTATTGCAGGCTGATGCATAAAAGTAGCAGCCAACTTCGTGTTGATTGATTATAAGATAAATACAAGTTTCATTAACCGTTTTCCAGCAGCACAACTGGGTCCGAATATAAAATTCCAAAAAGGACGTAAAAGAATCGTTCGGCATAAACTGCGATGTTTTTTAGGGATTTACCACCAAGCAAAACAGATAGAAATGATAAGTTAGAAAAAGAGCACAATAATAGAGCTCTAACGTTAAACGTTAAAAATAATAGAGATGAGAGATCAGTGTAGATATTTTCTAGAGCAAGCCCGAGCTCACCAAGGGCTGTTAATTCTGATAGTAGGTATATTATATACAATTTTCGCCCTATGGTATAGGTACTCGTGCTCTGCACTGCACATCTGACTCGTCTAATACTAGGGCTTTGTTTGTGGCTTTGGACGATATGGACATTCTTCGGAGGTGCATCGGAGCGATTTTTTCCTTCTTGAAGTCAATTTGTTTTTTTTGAGAAGTCAATTTTTACTTATTCCATAGCGAAACAAAATTTCCAGCTGAGTTTGGAGAGTTTTGATTTATTTTGCACAAATCATGTATCAAATATCGGAAATATCGACAATAGGCCTGCTTTCACTACAAAATAGAATGATTGGGAGTAACATGCGGGCATGATGAGCAATCTTAATCAAATCCGGCCATTTTATGGTTGCAGCCAAAATCCAAATGGCAAAGTGCAGGTTCGACCAAAAAGCAGTACGGTTGGCAGGTTTGCTATTCGCTATAAAGTGATTGACTAGGTACGCCGAGAGCTTTCGTTAGTTAAATGAATTAACGAAAATATATGTAATGGGCAACTTTTAAATGTAAGTAGGTACCTAATCTCATTCATTAGATAATTGAAGTACTTACGTCTGTCTGCTATGTATGTTATGTATTTTTGATAGGTATATAAGTGGTGGCATGGCGTTGGTTTTTGATTGCAATTCTTTGGACAGTAAACTTATAATTTTTTTAAGTATCCCATTATAACAAACAAAAGTTTGGAATTAGAGGGTCAGGGCGACGTACACGCAGTGTGTTTGTGTGTGTTTAATGGGGTGTATATGAATGGGTGTAGCGACTAGCGAGTGTTTGCCCGCGAGATGGGTGCGGTGATGGCGTCGATGTTTGTGGCGGCTCTTACTGCCTCCGACCATTCATACGACCACGGTACTGATGCATAGTTTAGTGTACCGTTAGCAGGCTGATACACAGTTTAGTATAGGTACAGTTATGAAAACCTGATAATTATAGGTATTGAGATGATTTTATTTAGTAACTAGATTGTACCCGCGACTTCGTCCGCGTGGTTTAAGATTTTTTGAATCCCGCGGGAACTCTTGAATTTTTCAGGACAAAAAGCAGCCTATGTCTTTCCCCATGAAACAACCTATCCCTGTACCAAAATTCATCAAAATATCAAGATAAAAGTTAGATCATTATACAAACCCCTTCCTGTAGGTAGGTACGATACCAACGGCTAGGTAATACATGTATATGTATCAAATATCGAGTATATTATCGACTATATAACGAAGTTAATTAAGGTAGTGTTAGAATTACTTATATTTTAGAATTACGGTGAATTTTTGAGTTCGCTTACTTTTATTCAGTTATGCGATATGTTATTTTATATCATACTTGCTCAGTAACTAGGGATTACTATGGTGGAAAGTCTCCTTGTAAGTTGGTGTTTGCAATTCAAGGCAACATTACGTCGCACTATGCTTGAATTGTAATGTTCACATTACAGTTCAAGCTATGCAAAACTCCTTGCTAAACAATCTCTTTTCTTATAAAATGGTAAGAAATTTGCTAATTATTCTAATTAAAATTTCATTTTGCATTACCAATGTTTTATTTACCTCGCAAGAATGATATAAAGTAGAATGCTTACCTCGGTTGCAAGTAGCTATTACACCCTCGAACTATATTCACCCTCGCTCGCTGCGCTCGCTCGTGTGACTAAATATCTCGGGTGCACGCGATCCATTAGCGCCCTATGCGAGCTGCGCTCGCCCTGGCGCCAAATTGGATCTTGTTCTGTAATAGCTTACTTACGTCCCTTGTGTAACAATCTACTATTGTATAATCCTATTATGGGAGGAAAGCAAAAAAAAAACAATTTATACATATAAAAAACAGATCGATCATAGAAGCATCTTCTTATATGAATGAGTCTTTCAATGGGACATCAATCCATCATCAAATAATACGCTTAAGCCTCCTTTTTCCGATAATATTTCTTTGCGAACCGTACTAGTTCTATCTGACCAGTTTGGTGGAGTTCATCCCTCTATTCAAACAAAATTTAATGAGGCATACGCCTGTACAGCACCGAAGCCTATAGATATCATATGGGATCAACGCTTCACTGTGCCTCCGTCTATGCTTCAAATACGCAAGTGTAGATTATCAAAAAGGAATTTGAGATAGGAAACCTAATAACGGACGTGTATATTTTTTTATTATTATTATTCACGGGCAATACTAACAAATGCACCTGATAAGTGATAGTATTATACACCCTGACGAAAACTTTGTCAAAAGGTTACAATGTTCATAATGCAATTAAGTATGGTTTGGTGGATTATAGTGAACTAGATGATGCCCACGACTTGGCCTGCGCTGGTTTTTTTTATTTATTTCAGCGGGAACTCTTTAATTTTCCTGTATAAAAAGTATGTAAGCCTAAGTTATTCCCCGGGATGCAATCAGTCTCTATACCGAATTTCATCCAAATCGGTTAAAAAGATGGGCCGTGAAAGCGTAGCAGACAGACAGACGGACAGAGAGACAGACACACCTTCGCATTTAAGTAGGTACATAATATATCTAGTAAAATATCAAGTATGGATTCTAGTATAGGTACTTCTAAGCTTCTTGTTGCTTATAGTTGAATTGGTGGTAATTAATGGTAACTGTATATAGCACAAAATGCCGTATGATAGCCATGTCAAAGAACCGGAAACTCTTTGTGGGAGCCACGTATTATTATATTGACTACCAGTAAGTGAGAAACATATCACTATGGTACTTTTATCTCCTAACTTACGTTTATCGAGAAATACGAAAAGCAACATTTTCACGGATTCCTATCATATAATAGGGCCTTAAGCAGGCTTTAGTGGAATGTTTTATGAGATTCTATTCAATTCTGGAAGCGTAAGCCTCTTTCCCGATTTTTCAGGCATCTTATAGAGGCTTTAATCCTCGCTTCGTCTCGAGAGTTGATGCTCCACGTTAATAATTTATGTTCTTTATTCATATGATAATCAGGAAGTAGGAACGCACTTTATTTAGATTATTCCTAGGCATATTTCTACTTGGGCAACTAACTATAGAAATGGGGCTAAAATAGTAGATTATTAACCAAGGGGATAAAGCAGTGTCTTCTGTCGCGGGTGACGATTTAAGTTCACCCAAGACTAAGACAGCTTTATCACCGAGGAAAATACTCTACTTTTCGTACCATTTGCGAAAAAATTAACACAATAATGATATGAGATAAGCATTTATTAAAAATAATGACAATTAAAAGTAAAAGTTAACATTCGAAACATTGCTCCAATTGATAGAGAGAGTTACATTTTTGTTTGGTACGTTTATTGTTGATGAGTTGATTTGAGTATTTTCTTTGTTCTTGCGTCTGAGGAACTGTTTAGAACATTAACTTATTTATAAAAATAAATTAAAATAAACTTAACGTTTATGTATTTGAAGAAAACAAAAACGCGGCAAATTCCTAGACTAATATTTTTTTGTCGGAAAAGCAAAGGCATCAAGCTCATACCGCCTCGTCGGTTTTCGTAATTTTATTTAGGTAATAATCATAACTGCATAATAAATATGCGTATTCCTTTTTCAAAAAGATGTATAATACTTTATATGCAAACTCAATGGTGTAAACACAGTTCAGTATAAATTTCGGTATGTATTCCAAATTTAAATCACATTCTCCCCCTAGAGGATGAATGAAATTCAGTACAATTTTCTTTCCCTGTTTTTAACAGATTAAAAATGACCATTGTTATGTTCGCTTTTTGTGGCATAGAATGTCACTTTTTTGAGCAAGTGGTACGAAAAATAATTTAAACTATTTGTTAACAAAGTAGCGGTCTACTTAAGACAACAATATAATTGAGTTGTTTACAAAGTAGGAGACAATTTTTTTTTGGAAAGCTTAGGATTTAGGAGCAGACTTTGTCTTCAGCAGTGATAAAGTTTACCGTCGAAAAAACTGTGTACCCTACATACTTACCAACGATTTTTAGGAAGTTGTCGTAGGAAGGTACACTATTGTTAGATTAAGTAGGTCGATCTGATCAATATTAATGAAATCATTTAGCCTACCGAAGTATTACATTTTAACTGATTTTCCGCTCTGTACCAAGTGAGGTAAGTACACAGAAAATTTCTATTTAAAGGGGTTTTTCCATCCATACGAGTTTTTACTTTGCGAAACCAGTAACCTAGACGAATGTAACCATAACTCACCATTCACAAATAGCGTTGGCAGCAGTGCCTTTGGTCAGACAAACAAATCGACTTGTGGCCAAATATCCAGACAGATATAAATTTTGTGCACGGGTATGCCGTGGGTATGCCAAATAACCTTTCAACTTTAAACCTCTTACTAAGCACGAAGGAAGGGAAGCATAGATAATATACCTACGTAAACATTGACTATAGCAGAACCCTGTGGGTTTGTCAGTGGATTCTAAATTCTAGGTTTTGGGATCATTATAGAGAATTTAATAGCAGGTACTTACCTAATACTTCAATATTATAAATACGAAACTGCCTCGAGTTGGTCTAGTGGTTGGCAAGTTCGACTGCGGCCAACGAGGTCCCGGGTTCGAGTCCCGGGTCGGGCCATAATTAAGTATTGGGTATTCTGACTAGAAATTCTCAGTACTAGCCCGGAGTTAGGAAGTTGGCGGTGTTTCACCCCCGTGCCTCGGAGAGCACGTTAAGCCGACGGTCCCGGTTATTATCATTGATAATAGTCGTTAAAGCCCGCCAACCCGCATTGGAGCAGCGTGGTGGGTCTAAGCTCTATTCCCTCTCTCCTATGAGAGTGGAGGCATGTGCCCAGTAGTGGGACGTTAATGGGCTGTAGTGGTGGAAAGTGTGTTTGTTTGTCCGCAACCGTAGATTAATAGTTCGTAATCTGTGCCGCAAAGGGACAACAAATCGGCGAGATATTTGCACGGATATACCTATCTGAAAGACCTGGAGAGTGACCGCAGTGTAAAGATTTTAGATGACACTATTCAACAAGGAATCACTTTTTGACAAAGTGTTCCCATAGGGTTTTTAAATCGACGCGTTCGAAGTCGCTTAAGTAATTTTTAATTCCTGTTTCAGTTTAGCTAGGTACTTAGGTAAGTATGTCGAGATGCAAAATTACAAACGGGTTTATGGAAGTTTTAGATAAAGGCAAAAAAGAACAGCTATAGCTAAAGTTTCAAGTATATTGTATAGTAGTTTTCGCTCAAGGTGCTCACAATCGTCCTGGCTGCAGCCCAGACACGTTTTGCATTTTATTCAAAACGCTGACGTGGAGGATAAAGTTTTATTATTTTACTACTCTGACGTGATCCGAATCCACATTCACAGTAGCTCTATTGCCTATAGCTCAGTGCCTAGGGAGCTCATAGTATAACATACCTATGTCTGAATATTTTTAAACCGACTTCCAAAAAGGTGGAGGTTCTCATTTCAGCGTGCTTTATTTAAATATTCAAACTCGAACTTAAACCTTTTTTTATTCAAGTAGACTTTGACAAGTGCTTTTGAATCGTCGAGTGAATCTACCACCGGCTCGGAATAACATTCGGATGTATTTGCTCGGATTAGTCAAAACTCAAAAGTGTAACTGTAACGTGTCTATTACCTACTCATCTTATTTATTGAATCATGCATTGTCGAGTATGGTGCATAGATTGGTCTGTTTCTGCGGATTATAGCGAATTAAACTTCTAGTTCCTTTATTATCATGGACTTCCGCAAAATAACGCAGTGCTTCTATCCAATATTCGATCTCTATCGATTAATAATTTAAACGACTTGGTGCGGAAGATTTGTGAGGATGAACTGCTAACAATTTAGTATGTATTTAAGCCGCGTGAATCTATAATACAGCGCTTTGATCTTATAGGTGTATTCTCAACCAATTTATGTCCCTGACGAATGGTAAATAAAATTAAGGTTCCTGGAGAACCTTATTATAACATGATGTGAATTTACAGTACACATTAATATACCATCGAAATAATAAACCGTTGAGGCTCAATAGTCGTATATTAAGCAAGTACTTAAGTACCTGTCACGTGGATTCAGATTCAGTGAACATTACGCGTCACTTCAGGAGTGCTCGGGGCATTTTAATCAGTCTGTGTTGAGGTTTAATATGGATTTACGTTTTATTTATTTTATCACTCACATAAAGGAGATTAACTTTTTCAGTTTTAATACACCCCTTGACTAGGGCAATGACAGTGTTTAAAACACCTTTATCTCTAATCGGTTACTACGTGGCATCGTATCGGAAACCCTGAGCTGCGCAGTTATTTGCTTTGTTGGTAGGGGGTAATTAGACACGACCTAAGCGTCCCATCAGATCAGACCTGATTCAATTTAGAATTTATGACTGTTTGGCTTTACTTTAGGTGTTACTTTTAATCTTCATATGTAACTTCTAATAAAAAGTTTTTTTTTCTTACCATAAAGTTCCAATACTATATTATGATGGCAACTTTGTTGTCTACTACCATCTAGCCTATTGGCTTAGTAATAAGTAATATTAATTGAGCTTAAACTTCTACTTATAATTAAAAAGTGTAAGTAAATAAAATCTCTTCGTAAAGACAGTTCAAAAATTGCTTAGCTACCGAACACGATTTAAGTCAAAATGTTCATATCACAAGCCCGCGAGGTGTTCTGATCAGCATCGCAATGACTCATTGGCGTAAAGCACGAAGGCACAGAATAATATAATAGTACTGACGAAGGGCGTAACCTACGGTACCTATAGGGTAACCATGTATGAGGTAAGGCTTTTATATTTTGGAGTAGGTAAAAAACGGCAACCACGCCACGTGACCAAACGACCGTAGCGATGACCAAACGATGAAACAACTAAATAACTATTACCCACCTCAATAATATAATTATGATTTATGAAAAAGGTAAATATGTAAATTGTTTTGGCGGGCTTCTGATAATCTATTATAAAATGTGGGATGATTTTGAAGCGCATTCAGACAGCTAAAAATATATAAACTAACAAACGCGGCACATCATTAGCTAGGTTTCGCCTAGTGAATAATGTTGAACATGAGTGAACGGCGTGGATTACGTAAACTAATGTAATTAGGGTACGACTCGTCTAAATTGTAATGTTAAATTGAATTATGTGTGTGCCTAATGCCTAAAGCTTATAAAAGCTATATCCAACATAAGTCCTGTAAACTTTCTACATGTTGGTACTTAGTTCTAATAAAATAAAATAAAGCAACAATTATGTCGGTTGTCTCATTACACCCGGATTTGTTAAATATTTTAGTACACGGAGGCCTTCTGACATGTCAACAGTCGAGACTCTACCAATTCGGTAATGTATTAGATAATGTACACGGAAATCCGTCTGTATGGTAACCCTTCACACAGCATTGTACTGTCAAGATAAGGACAATAGATCTGCCGAATGCGATGCCAAGCGCGCACCCACATTTGAAATTCCATGAAGATGATAACTTACAATGCCTACAAGTTAGGTCGTTAAATGTCGTGTTATTTTGCTGTAGACCAATATATCTGGAAGATTAAACAGAATGATTGTGTATGTTTCTACTTGATCGAACTAAAATTATTACGACTATTTACTTTAAATTTATTAGCTTTAACGTTTATGAACCCAGGTATCCCATGCCACGCACGTGAGTCAAATTAAAATAAGGTAATATTTTGTGTGACCAAATAGCTCTCTACCGAATTTCGGCTACGGCAGCCAATATCCATCCATCAGCGTGGGATATAGTATAGTGTCATAGTGCACAATTGGGGTTGTATTGTGTGCTCAAACACAGGTGCACTCCCTATAACCTTACTTTTATAAGTTTCATACCAGTCTAATGATAATCTGATACGACTGGACAGAGATCAGGCACATAATCGAACAACTTGCGCTCTTCGAGGCATGGGGTGAATCACCAACAACTCCCTAGTAGCTAGCATTTTCTTAATTTTTTTTATCAACCACAAGTTAGCCCTTGACTGCGATCTCACCTGATGGTATGTGATGATGCAGTCTAGGATGGTAGCGGCTATCCCGTTAGGGGTATGGTAGATATATTAAATCCATCCCCTAATAGCATCTAATTCTGGCATTGGAGGTCAAGATCCTCTTTGGGTAAATACGAGCCAGTACCTTAGTCATTTGAATCTACTAAAATAAATGATATCTTAGTATTGGGTTTTTCTGACAAGAAATTCTCAGTACTAGCCCGGAGTAAGGAAGTTGGCGGTGTTTCACCCCCGTGCCTCGGAGAGCACGTAAAGCCGTCGGTCCTGCACCTGATCTCTCTCCGGTGGTGTCGGATTTTCCGTCCAATCGGGCTATGAGAGTAAAGGAACAGAGAGTGCGCCTGTGTATGCGCACACACTTGTGCACTATAATATCTCCCGCGCAGATGGCTAATCTCTCTGGAGATAGGCCGCCGTGGCCGAAATTCGGTCGGGAGGACATTATGGACATTTGAATCTGCAAGTGTGATCTTGACAATTGCTTCAGGTTGCTTGGGGCATCGCTAATATATATCTGACAAAATTCATTTTTATTGCTTCCATTTGAGACTATGTCTTACCCTATAAATTAGAGGCATTTGACATGATAAAATAATGGCTAGGACATAAACTCAATCAGAAAGATTTACGGATTCCTATTACCTAGCACGTCATAATTTGATATGAAACTCAATTTCCATGCTGGTAGGGTTACATTACAATTTTATAAATGACGATATCGCTGGGGGGACGATTATGTGACTTAAATTCGATTTTTTATCCGGGTCAGGGCATGAAATTTATTCAAACGATATTTCACGGAAGATTATTCGAGAGATCGAGAGCGGTTCAGGTATCTAATATGAATGGAATTTGAATGACTATGTAATATATTCTAACGGCTAATATGAGATCCACGGTGACATATTGATAAATAGTTTAATAACCTAGAATAAGGAATATACTACAGGTAACAGTAATTGTCAACGGTATAAGTACATTAACTTAATTTTAAACAAGTGAATATACTTAATTAAAATTATTAAATAATACGACTGCTCTGCCGTAGACACAGATACATGTACACGAATCCTGAAAACATAACACTCCTTTTTTGGGCAGTCGTGTAGTAAAAAATCAAATTTTTACTAAATGATATTTTTTGTGAAACACTGGATATTGAACTATAGTGTTATATATTTTTGGAATCTACTCATCATTTCCTAGATGATGATTATACAGTTAATCTTATTTTCGAATTTTTTTTTCAACTTTAGTCTTTAATGCGAAACCATGGTCACCCCATAATTTTTTTTTTAAATTTTACTAGCCTATGTCACCCGGAATAAGCTAGGGATTCTAACGATACCTCATTTATCAAAATCGGTTCAGGCATATAGAAGTTATGGTGGAATATACAAACTCACATACATACATACATACATACATACATACATACATGAACCCTGAAAACAATATACTCCTTTTTTCAGGCAGTCGTATAAAAATGCTGCATTTATGGTCCTATTAAATAGGCAAGACGCGTTTTGAAATGTTAAGCTCATACTTGTATGCCTAAGACAATGCAAAGGGCGGTTCTCCTCGCAAAGTTTTTGTAATTAGCACAATGGATATCTTCTTTAAAATCGAAATTCGTTCTGTGCGACAAGTGAAGGGGACTTCTCCGGTTTGCCCGTGAGGGCCAAGCGGCGGTACGGTCTTCGAGGCCTGGCCTCCTAACCCGGGTGGAGCGCGGGGCAACATTGTGCCCCGGTGAGTGTGCGACAAGCATTTCTATATAATTTTAATAAGTTAGGAGTTTTCTCCAGAGATGGCGCCACATGTATAATTTTAAGTTCGGAATTCTCAATACGATAATCTCTATTATCTTTCTTGATACGGCCTAGTAACTGAATGATGGATGCTAGAAATAATATGATATTTTTTTTTAATTTAAGAAACGGTTTGTTTCAAAATGGAAATTAATATGTTATATAGTATTATTAAAATTATCGGTTAAAAATAACGGCAATTTTCTAAAGAACTTACCCTTATTCAAGTTAAATATTGGAGGCTTTGTGTACCTACCTTAGTTTTAGGGATATAATATGACGTAATTAAAGTTCAATTTCAAATACGGAAAGACGTTTTTTAGGGTTCCGTACCCAAAGGGTAAAAACGGGACCCTATTACTAAGACTCCGCTGTCTGTCTGTCTGTCTGTCTGTCTGTCTGTCTGTCTGTCTGTCTGTCTGTCTCCAGGCTGTATCTCATAGACCGTGATAGCTAGAAAGCTGAAATTTTCACAAATGATGTATTTCCGTTGCCGCTATAACAACAAATACTAAAAATTAAAAAAAAATATATATTAAGGGGGGTCCCCATACAATAAACGTGTTTTTTCCGTATTTTTTTGCTCAATATTAAAAACGGTAACAGGTAGACGGTTCAAATTTTCACAGAATATTAACTTGTATATTACCTTTCAAAATAAATAATTAAATATCAATAAAGTAAATATTAAAGGGGGGCTCCCATACAACAAACGTAATTTTTTGATATTAACAGTAAACCTCTACAAACAAAGTTAGTTTTGCGGTTCATTAACAAAGGTAATTATACCTACTTCTTGAGTACGGAACCCTCGGTGCGCGAGTCCGACTCGCACTTGGCCGGTTTTATACGTATACACCTACCCATGTGGTGACTCGTGACGCTGAATAAAGACGATCTAATTTCACACTATCAATTAATTAACTCTTTTTTTTGCCAAATTAATCGCGGATCGACGCGTTCGTATTCAAAATACCAAAACCTAAACGGGTCGGTATACATATTTTGAAAGAAATAAGGGGTCGTTAAATATATTCGTTACATAAAGGAGTGGCTGTAGGTAGAAAATCTTGAAAAAATAAAAGCACAATATAAAAGCTCACAAAGTCAAGATGGGCGATGTTCAAGATTTGTACTTTTGTGGCTCGGCTTAGTAGGGACATTCTTTAGAACTAACGATTATTAAGCTTTGTAGGTTTTTATGCAGCCGGAATTTATTAATCCTTGTGTATGTAACAAGCTTCTCGTATCGATGAAAGCCCGAGTCAGGTTGAGTCGCCTGTTTGGAACTTATTTACAGGAAACTAAAAAGCAACTCTAGCCTTCTCAACAGTCCACAAAAGAATGATTTGTGTTATTGGCCCAGTAAGGCATTTCTATCCAAAGGCACCCCTCAAGACGCGGCTGGGGCATTGTGTGGGCGATCGATGTTCACCCGTGGCCAGACAAAGGACACGGGAATATTGTTTGTCACAAAATTTATTATGGCGGCAGACAGAACGGAGCTCGGACGGGCGAGCGATATATCCTGTACATCACAGACAACGCTGTGGTTTCAACGCACTGTGTTTTATTTAGTGCGACAACCGCAAGCATGTTCGTTTTTCCAGTTTGTGGTTTTGGGTAATATATTATGCACATGTGCATGCATTCCAATATACCTAGCGTCCAGTGGTCGTGAATGGAATTTCAATTTTTTATGGAAGCGTTATACATTAACCCACATTATTCACTCTATAGCTTGAAGAAAATTTTACTAGGGAGAAACTACCTCATCTCACATTCACTCATGAACGTTTCTATGCGTTCATGCCCTCGCCTTTGTCCACTTATTTTATTGTCAGTTATAAGTATCATGTATTTTGTACAAAAAAATATAATAATGTAGCTTACAAGTTAATTTTCTCTTTTAATCTTATTGCTACAATACAGAGTGATTACTGGAACTCAAAATAACGTAGCAAGTTAGTACCAACATTAAACGCGATGCACCTTTATTGTAACAAGTTGCGACACTAAAGTTGACGAATAAATTCCGAAGTGACATAGCTCATTTTTATCGCTCTACATTAACCTGTAGTGCGCATTTAACTTGAGGATCTGCAGTCTTAGCGCAAACATATTTTCGTGGCGTACCAGCTACCGACCGTCTCTCTACATTCTACAATCTTTTATCAAATATCTCAAAGAATACTATGTTTGTGGTCGAAGTGAACGAGTTATGGGGCAATGTGACAGTAGTAGTCAGTAAACTCCATAAGATATAAATTATTATAAGTAATTTAATTTGAGTGAAGATTATAGTAACAGATCTTATGTATGTGTCACCAATACCATACATAAGCTCTGCATTCAACGCGCGTGAACTATAGAAGTACGTTAGTTTACTACGTGGTTTTTCGCAGTGCTACTACCCATCAAAACTAACAATTTCTGTTTTGATAATAATAAAAAAGTAAGTAGATAAGTAAAAAAAAATGCTTCAGTTTCACATCTTTCAAAGTATAATTAGTTTTCATACCTACATTTGATCAAAGTTAATAGAAACTTTTAATTTAGTTATTATTGTAGGGGATAAAGAAAATACCGAGTGAGTTGAACCAGGTAAGTATCTAATTGTATAACTACTCTGACAAAAATTAAAAGTCTAAAAACATTGTTCTATCTAAGGAGTGAAATTTAAACGGATTGCATATCATTAGGTCACCAAACTAATGGGGATGAAAAAGATTTTATAAATACAGATTGTATAAAAATTCGTACCTGGATCCATTTTCTTATCAGTTTACTTATGGGCCAGGCAAAGTTAAGTTATGGGCCATTATGGCTTCTAAAAATAAAAGCCATTAGATAAAAATATCATCCAGGTTCAGGATGATTTAGGACATAAAGCCGTATATAAAATGATAATGTGGTAGTGGTTATATTAATAGTTCTAATAATGTATACATTAATTATTATAACTAGAAATAAACAATAAAGATAAATAAATAATAAACTAACCATAAAATATATAAATGAAATGAAAGCGTCAATCTAAATTAAATGTTACGTTTACAATTTATTATCAACAGGTAACATATTAAAGCTGTAACAAATAACAGTCTGGTCACGAATGAATAATGTTATTCGAAGACAAAGAACTACAAAAACTAGTCCTAGTTGCTTCCTGAATGTCTCTTAGATTGAGTTGATGCCAGACAAAAATAAATCATTAGGTCGCGTGCCAGAAGTTGAAATAAGTGAAGCTTCGATTTGACAATATTATTATTTTAAATCACTTATTTATGACAACTGATGTTACGAAACGTAATCAATATTATCTAATGCTGACTTTAATCGTTCGCTCGGTTCTGGAGGCATTTCTTCCATTACTGCTTTTAAATACCACGCCTCAGTGCTAAATAAGTAGTTTAAAAAAACATTTATAGGTATTTAAGTTTTTGAGAAATCATCATCACAGTTTACGTTTTAACAAGCAAAGGCTATCATTTTCAATAATTTAAAATTATGTTATGACTACTAATGGTACTATGAAATAATTATTATTTATTAGGTAGTCATAAGTCATTACAAAATTGTCTTCGTCTCTCCCTAGTTATTTTTTTAATAATAAGTACTCCCTAGATAGTCTTTTCTCGCAGAAATTCTCCTATAGAAATAAAAAGTAATTAATTACTCGGCCTAAGTAATCTTTAAGGCTGCGACAAAGGTTGGCATTATTTCCTACGTTAGCATTCTTTGTTGAATAATTCATGTGCATTTAATTGAATAACATTTAAATTCATTAGCCCGCTGTTCTTATTTATGAGGGTGAGCTTTATTTTTCAGCTTTTCTTGTAGAATTGGAAAGATTTCTTTTTATATTATTACTCTTTCCTCTAGTCTTAATGAACTTAGAGAACACGTTTCTTCAGGATGTAGTTTAAAGCAGTATACATTGGTCGCGAATACCAGTCAATGTGCTAACTTTGTAGACACATAAAAACGGCTAAGCTCACGTGCATCCTTATTATGAGCATATTCTAACAACGCTGCGCAAAGCAAACTGCGTGCTGCGTGCGGCATAACGCGGAGCGCGCGGTGTGGAGGGCTGCGGTAGGAGAGGGTCGACTCCCGTTTATCTTCCAACTATTCCTAATAGTCGACGTTATCCACACAAGAATAGAAAGTGGAATATAACATATAATTATGATGATCTGCACAATGATGCATTAGCACAACTTGTGGGTAACGTCATTTAACCTGCACAACTGTCGGAACTAGGCTACACCGCTCTCACAAATAACAAATTACTGTATAACGTTTTATTATTCTGATAAATAAGTGGCGCACCCACCGGTTCCGGGTAGGTACGCCCAGATTAAGTAAGTCGATAATACCTTTGCTCGGTAATAATCTTTGAATGTTTCATAAAAGAGTCTCAGGACCTCTTAAGGTATACATTTTTAATTACCCCTCATGAAAGCCTCAGATATTTCTTCGAGCATTAAATAAAATATTCGTAAAATATCACATCGAAATATCATTTGTCATACACATTTAATGGGGATATTCTTTCCATTTATCTGTTTGAACAAAATTTTGAATTTCAGATTTGAGACGGGGTGGTGCTGCCATTAATGGATGAATAATAATAACCAGAGTGGAATTTCTAATGTATATTTTCATACTGTAAGATATTTTAATATCTCTATTATTTATGAAAGAAATTAAATTCTGATTTCATATAAGGTTCGTAGATGTTATTTGCATTTGAAGCTATTTGAAAGTTGTGTTAGCTATATTTGCGTTACTTTTTTTTTAAAATCTTTATTTTTAGAGATGAATCGCTTAGCGAATATGCCTCTCTGTAGAATAACAGAATTAATAATTAGATATACAATAATATAAATACATTATCTACTAATCATAATATTATATGGTACACAGCAAAAATGGCCAGGATTGCTATCGAAACTCGAGATATTATTCTCTTTTTTCGATGCCAATCCTAACCATCCGCAACACTAAAATCTATAATATATATAAAAATTAATCCCTATTTTCCTTGGTCACGGTATCACGCGTGAACGGCTGGACCAATTTCGCTAATTCTTTTTTTGTTGTATAGGTGAGGACCTGGAGAGTGACATAGGCTACTTTTTATCCCGGAAAATTAAGGATTTCCCGCGGGAATAACAAAAAACTTAAATCACGCGGACGAAGTCGCGGGCATCAGCTCAAAACATTGCTTAAATGACCAAGAAATAGATTTAACATTCTTATAATTTCTTATTCGTATAATAATAATATCGTCAAACTATGCGTCAAATAGGTACTCAAATTCTACATCAATGATCAACCAGGAGTGGATTTAAATTTAACATTCTTACAATTTCTTATTTTTCTATTAATCAGAATGTCGATCTCAAACTCGATCATAAAACCTACGCAACCTAGTACAATCTACTACATATTTATTTTTACTCATCCTATACGACTGCAGCTTACAGTGTTTATGAATACAACCTAAGCACAACGAGAAAAAGTAAAAGTTATAGGAAAAAACGCTTGAGGTATGCACGTTGCATCAATAGCATTTTTGTTCATAGCCAGCCCTTCTGGTGACAGAAGCTGGCTCATTTTATGCGCAAAGGATCAGCCTGGCTGTCCAGCGCGGAAATGCAGCCAGCATTCTTGCCACCATTCCACGCGGGCATGATTTATATAGTAATTAGGTTAGGATAGGCATAATTAAGTTGTATAATTATTTTATTTTACAATAATAGCATTTACCAGCAGAAATTTTTCACCGTACCGCATCTCGAGGACACTTTGTCTCCAGTTTAAATATTAAATGAGTTGTTGAAGCTCCTTTTATTAACAGGAAGCTTGGTTCTAGGTAAAACTATTTTGTTGCAGGAACTAGATATTCAACAAGGTACGAGTAAAATGCACTTCATTAATTGAAACTTAGTGAAGATGTTGAGATGTAATGATTATGAAACTGACAGAATGTAATTTAAATACTTAATTTGATGTTGTATACAAATTCGTTGGATTCGTTGGTTTTGCCTGGTGGGAGGCTTCGGCCTTGGCTAGTTACCATCCTACCGGCAAAGACGTGCCGCCAAGCGATTAAGCGATCCGGTACCATGCCGTGTAGAAACCGAATAGGGGTATGGGTTTAATATAACTGCCATGCCCCTAACAGGTTAGCCCGCTACCATCTTCGACTGCATCATCACTTACCATCAGGTGAGATTGCAGTAAAGGGCTAACTTGTAGTGGGTAAAAAAAAAGGAATTCGTTGAAGACGGTGGACAGTGTACATACCTACCTACAGTTAATAGAATCGGGTCACATTTTTACTAGAATTATATATATGTCAAACTTCACTTCGAGAATGTCATGCAATCTAATATTCTTGAAAATTAATGTTATTATAGGTATGCGATCACGCAATCTTCTATACTAATATTAAAAATTCGAAAGTATATCTCTGTCTGTCTGTCTTTCCGTCTGTCTGCCTGTCCCTACGCTTTCTCGGCCCAACTACTCAACCGATTTTGATGAAATTTGGTACAGGAATAGGTTGTATCCCGGGGAAGGACATAGGCTACTTTTTATCCCGAAAAATTGAAGAGTTCCTGCGGGAATCAAAATACATCAATCCACACGGAGGAAGTCGCGGACATCATCTAGTAGGTAATAAATTTATTATTTAATTAAATAATTAGAACTCACATACATAATATATTCTACACACTATTAATCAATAAACTGTATTGAACACGTTTTGAAGTTGAACTGAATTGAACGCGCGGAAAGTGGGCATTGAAAAGGAAATAGCTTGTTTCGCAGAAGCCCCGCGTGCTTTAAAGCGGTGTTTGTTCAGAACTTATACATGTATCAGTGTATCGAGACACGAGGACACTTTGTCTCCTGTCTGAATCTTAAACGATCTATTTTCGCCTTATTTATTTATACTTGGAAGATATCTTTGCCTTATTTATTTATTCCATTTATTTATTCTTTGAAAACATCCCTCCCTCCCTCAGTGATCGCCGATGTATTACTGACATGTCTTTTCTGCATAAACTCGTGAACGGTACAGTAGACGCTCCTGACCTACTACTAACTCTAACCTTCACTGTTCCAAAGAAGTCAAGAAGATCAGCTTGTAGGAAAACATTTCGGGTTAATTTAGGTAAAACAAACTTGGGTAGAAATACTGCAATAAACCGTCTCACTTATGTTTACAACGAGCTTGCCAGTGTACATGATGACGTCGATATTTTTTGCCAGGGTCCAATTTCAAATACTTTTAAAAAAGTTATAGCGTCAGCGGTCTCTGCTTTGAGGGACAGATCGGCCAGCTTTTAATTTGGTTTTTAGTCTGCAGTAAGTTTTTTGGTTGTACTTGCAAAATTAGTAGATTAATTTATTTATCATAATAGTAGGTACATTGTTCCTTTGGTTTATACTCTTTTTATCATGTAAGTAGTTAAGTACTTGTGATCGGTTGTTTCTTTTTTATAATATTTTATTATTCAATAGCTGTGTATACCTATAAATGGCGTGCCACACTGTTATAGACCTTATGTACTATTTTTTAATTTAAGCTTTGTGTACTCGCCGTTGGTATACCGAAATACAATAAATAAATAAATAAAATAAATAAATAAACATTTTCTTTCCATTTTTGTTAAGAATTCGTCTTCTAGGTTTCGCTTTATAGGAAGTCTTATTATTTTCCAAATGAAGAATATTGCTTAAAAAGTTTGATAAAATTAACATTTCTGAAAAATTATGTGAAGTAGCTAAGTAAATAATGTTTAGTGAGTAAATATTTGGTCTTTACTTCACAAAATAATATCTCACTGTACAATTTTATTTCGTTGATTATACCGGCAACTGATTTAAGAAGCATAAAAGACAATGTTTTTTTTATTCGACTCGTCAAGCCTCACTTATAAATCGTTACATATTTTAATCGCTTGAAAAGAATTTGATTCGGGGCTGCGTATACCTACTGAAGAAATGAATTTTTTGGCGACCTCCTTGACGCTGTCTAGTCGTATGGGTTTAATATAACTGCCATACCCGTTAGGTTAGCCCGTTACCCTCTTAGACTGCATAATTACTTACCATCAGGTGAGATCGCAGTCAAGGGCTAACTTGTAGTGGAATAAAAAAATAATAATAATTTGGTAAGCTGTAGAAGTATGCATCCGAATGAAATAGATTTCTCCGTCCCGTCATCTAGCATTCGTCATCAAAATTGAAATGGAAAAGTGAACCAATTTCATGCATGGCTTTCTTATTATCTTTTTTTCCGATGCTTAATAACCGTTTTATTGAATTGAATACAGGGAGCCACCTCTAAATGAAACCAGGAATCCTTTAAGGCTTATCTTAGCCTCATTTGATTGTCACGCGTAATTTATTCGTCGTTGATTATCTTTATTTGTTTGAGTAAAATAAAATAGTACACATTGTATGGGACTCACGTCCGAGTTTTATTTGCGGTTTAGACCGTGCACGTTTACGAGTATTGTCCCGATACACTCTCGTTACAGGCAGTTTGCTGTTCGATGACCAGCACTGAAACAAAGCGCATACATACTGCCATTATCTCTTTAGATAGGTATCAAATCAAAACCATAGATTTAGGATTGGTCTCCGCTGCGTTACAACCAACCTAAATCCATTCTAATCCTAAATCTATGATCAAAACATCCTTTTCAAACTTGCTGCCTGCCTATAATGGAGTATTTGACAACTAGCTCTGGCAACTGCAACTGGTCTAAAATCAAACGTAAGTATTCGGTGATAAAACTAACAGGGGGGGGGTAAATTTTACGTCTTTTGGAAGAACCTCTATTTTATAATAACTCAAAAATATTTTGCCATAGGAAACATCCTAATTTTATTTCTGAAAATCCTTTATTATATTTGAGAGCTTCAATATACCTACCTAAAGATAGCTTACATGTAAAGTACAAGTTTCTATTTACGGCGGATTATTTATTGCGATGGTAGAAAGCGAAGTTTTTTTCTATTAATAACTTTCTATGTTAAACTATGTTCTGACCATATTATTATATTTAATCGACTAGAAAATATCAGAAACTAGATGATTCCCGCGACTTCGTCCGCATGGACCAAATTTTTTCGATTCCCGCGGGAACTCTTAAACTTTCCGGGATAAAAAGTAGCCTATGTCTTTCCCCGGGATACAACCTATCCCTGTACCAAATTTCATCAATATCGGTTGAACAGATGGGCCGTGAAAGCGTAGCAGACACACAGACAGACAGACAGACAGACACACTTTCGCATTTATAATATTATAGTATGGATCTTATTAATTACGTAGGTACCTAATACCTAAAAAAATCACTTCAACTTCTTGGAAAAGCAAAAAGCTTATGAATATTTTCTCGGCTAGCGTTAACAGAATGATCAATAAATAGAAATATATCAACATTTATGACCTAAGTGCTAAAATAAATAATTGTTTTATTAACAGTAGAATTTTAACCTTAGCATCTTTCACACGTTGTCCGTTTGGATAGTTGTGGGTGAGTTTTATTGTTATTCTTTATGTAAATAAATTGCAATAATAACATTTGAAAAATAAACAAAATACGAATCCCCAATTTATATGAAGCCACAGAAGTTCGTGTGTGTGTATAGAACAAATTATTTTACATACGGTAACTGACAGCTTGTTACATAGAAGCTTCATTTGATAATATAAATGTGGATTGACTCTTCTCATCGTGTGACATGCATCTGAAAGAAGAGATTCTAATTTTACGCCGTAACGGAGGGTTCCGTCACGTTAGGTGATCATCTTTTGAGGAGGAGAAGGCACTACGTTCCCTGCTTCCAAATAAACTTCCAAAGAAATGAATATGTGACTGAAATGTATGGCGTATTTTATTTATATTTAATCCATCATTTTTTGTTCATTTTAACAGAACATTTATTATTTAATTACTCTATCGATTACCGCCATTAAATAACTTCCCGACCTGTGTATGAGATTTTTAACTTAAAGACTTAAAATCAACGGCGGGATTTCTCTACTTAACAGAATTTCTGTATGACTAATAGTTTTAATTTTCGCTTTACCGACCGCTCCCAAAATCTCGCTCGATGTCAACGTCGATGGTATCGAAAGATCACCGAAAGACCTCGCAGTCTACTCTTAGGCGTGCTGCTATATGAGGTTTTCCTGACGGTTGCGGATATTTTCAATTTTCTCAGCGGTGTGCGTCTCCTCTTAATTACTTTCTGTTTTGACTCGCATATTAATGTGTGAATTATTATTTGTGATAAATTCTCGGTTTTTTTTATCTGTCCCAGCGACTTTTTTAGAGCGCTTTTTACTTTATTAATTTTATAAATACCTGAGCAGGTATAGATGTTAAACTAAACTGTTTTGTATGAATAAAATATTTGAGAATATAAAATTCTTTGATTGTGAGGTTCTTGCACTCCAAATTGGGGTTGACATTAGATATTGATACTAAATATCATCATTTATTTTGATAAAAGACCAAGCTTTAGATCAAAATTAATTTGACAGCACAAATCCCTGTTAGTTAATTCCTAGGCTTTTGGAGTCTATAAATTATTTATCGTTAAACAGTATATTTTTAACTGAAAACATAAATATTTTAATGATAGGCCATGCAATAAATACGAAGCGTCACTTCGATGGGCGCGATAGTATGAAAAGTGATGTGTTTAATTAAATTATTAAAGTTTAATTAAATTATTAAATCGCGAGTAAAGTGGAGACCACGTACAGGTAAGCGCAATTTCGGACGACCTGTAAGCTTACTCTGAGTTTTAACATAGCAAATACGATTGATCGACGTGAGAGCTCACCACGCCAAGCGTCAAAGTAAAATGGACCCAAATACTCTTGTTTTAAAGTCACAAATTCAGCGTTTGGGGCGCTGGCTGTGAATAAATACACGAAATTATGAAATGAGCTCTAAACCAATGCAGTTAAGGTTCATTTCACCTTGACGCTTGGTGTGGTGAGCGCTCACGTCGATCAATCGTATTTGCAATGTTAAAACTCAGAGTAAGCGTACTGACGTTTAGAAGGTAGTAGGAACTAGGAAGCGCGTCAAATAAGGAAGGAGGAGAACCGTGTTTGTTGGCGCGCTCTCTTAAAGGCCTATGTCGTATACAGGCTGATGGATGGATGGATGGAACGAAAACACTAGTGCACTATAAGCGCTTTATAGTGGTGATTAAATCTTTCCATGGACCTGCAAAAATTGCCGTAGGCTTTTAGCGTAAAAGCTATCAATTTTTTGTTATGTGACAAAAAGATGAATTTTATACCTGAGCTCAATAAAAGTGGGCCTTGCTTGCCATGAGCCAGGAAAAAGCCGACGGTTTTAACATGGTTTTAACTTCTACTAATCTGGTGACATTAATGGCAAAAACAATAACCGGCACTTGATATTCATTTGATATTCACTTAAAAAGTTCATTTTGGACCAAAAAAGCGTGGGCTCCCGGGATAGATGTTGAGACAGGAAAAAGTTTCTACTAATAGTGCCATATTCTAGTAAAAATATAATATTGCACTCTGCAGAACGTACTTTGCCCAGAGATAGGGAACTATTTACGTAAAATCTTAAAGATACTTACTTCACAATTATACTAGTTTATAAGTAAGTACCTACACTATAAATTATCCCTCTTAATTAGCTCATCAAATAAATATTATAAATGCGAAAGTTTGGATTGATGTCTGGATGGATGTATGGATGGATGTTTGTTACTCAATCACGCCCCAACGGCTGAACGGATCTGGCTGACACAGAGATAGATTATAGTCTGGAACTTTTTATCCCGGAAAATTAAGAACCAAAAAACCTCAAACCATGCGGACGTAGTTGCGAGCATTCGCTAGTAATTAATAATAGCAATAGCCTCATAATTACTGCATGCGAATCGGTGAAACGAATCCAATACCTATTGTATTGGCTTCGTTCATTCATTGAAATACAATTATCACTTTGGTACTTTGAGGGAACTTGCTGACAAACAGACCTACATAGCTGCTGAAGATACTCATAGCCTCCTGTAGTCGCATAAAACGTCGGTCTACGAAAGAAGGTATACCTAGGAGCACTAGGAGTGAGTGAAACTGCGGCGGTGGTGGCACAGCGCTGTAATTAAAGCTGAACCTAATCTCCTGTCACCAGCGGAGGTGCACCTCGGCGAGTTAATTAGCTTTTTGATGAATCGACCCACTCCATTGTGAACTATGGCTGCCACATTAATGAACTTGCCAATCACTAAAATCGAGTTCGGCTCGTGAACGCGGGAACCGGTATAGTAACCCACCCCATCCCACCCTAAGGCTAGGGATGAATTTAGCGGGAAATCATGAGCGTAATTTTGCACGCGGAACCTCTCATCGCGATTTGGCCGCGCAGATTTGACATTCGTAAATCGTAACATTCTCAAGCGACATATTTGTTCGTGATATTCGTGGTTTGTCTACCTATATGCGCTTGTAGTTCAGATTTAAATCAATCATCATCTCTGGATTTTCTCCAGAAAATACTTCTAAAGATCTCTATTAATTGCTCCACTTTTTATACCCTTTTCGACAATCGAAGCTATGGCCGATACTTACATTAAATTCGTGAGATAGTTACTAATTTATGTTTTGACTCTAATGCTCGCCATTGATGGTATAAGTCATTTGGCGTAGGTCAATTTCACTTAAGTCGTTTGACTTAAGTCAAGTGACTTTATCGTTAATGACGAGTTTTAAATATATAATTAAATATATATAATATAATAGCACTGAGAGTTTATCAAAAATATTCATATTTATTCTCGTCCTGAATAAAAGAACGATGGCAAAGCAAACTGCAAAATATTTGCAGTACTTGTTTACGTAATGATCCGCCAAATTGCAAGCCTCGTAGATCCTGATTGAACATGCTAGTCAATCGACCGTGACTTCAACGGAATTCGTAGCTGCAAACAAAAATGAGCAAATCTACTTTGTCGGTTACTACTTAGGTATCGTACACGTTGAAAGTGGTCTTAAGACTATTTTTATGCCGTGCCAACTTAGCCCTTAATTGCTATTGCCGGCATTAATTATCTATATATTTTGAGAAAGGCAACTATTTATTTACAACTAAACATGTTTATCAAACGACGTGGGAGTTACGCGCGAACGGCTTGTCATGTCCTGCCCGTAGCGTATTTTCACCTTAAGTCCCATCCTCATACATCAGAACGTAGTTGGAGCAGATGAAAGATATTCCTCTTTTTCTTACTACCAGTAACTTACAAGAATACATTGCCCATAGTGTAGAAACTTAAATATAATCCCTCTCTATATTATATCTATTGATATAATATATCTCTCGTATCTGTCTATTCCGTAGAGAGAGAAATTTTCCATCTTTAATTTTAATGACACGTTTTAGTACGTATATGTAACGTGCCTACGTGTTGTCACATGTAGGCTGGTATTAATGTTGATATTTTAATCTGTGCGATGTTGTTAATACACGGTACGACATAATCTTTCGATTCAGCGATTACTCGGTGATTCGAAATTTGTCGCACGATCGCACAATCTGACAACTCCATCGATGGATGTCGAAGTCACGAGGGAAGCTTACATCTTTACTACTGAGGTTCCAGTTAACATGACATGAGCGTTGAGATAAATCTGTCATGTAGTACGGACAGACTTATATCGTGATTTGAGTTCTGACATCTCAGTTCACACTTTTATCAGAAACTGTGCTTTTATGCAACCCGAGTGTCACGTTTTTAACATGAAAACATACACTTAGGTCATAACACGGTTTTATGCTTTTATAACATTTTTCAGGACTGTATGTGGACGTGATATGCAACACAATCTCCAATCTGTGAGCAACTTTATAACCGCCGTAACTTACTAACAAAAGTGTGTACATTTCCTAATAGAAGTTCTAATAGAGTTCAGATATAACCTTTGGCCCAATATTTTGATTGAAGCGTAACAGAACAAGGTCGGTGTATTGTAAAGCTATTGTTAGTATCAGATGGATCTTTGAGTATTGATGATACTATTCAGAACATTTGATTACATGATAGACAGGCTTTATTCATTCCGAAATCTCTGGGTGTTTCTTTGAAAATCACAGACACTAGACTGTAGCCTTGACATAACTTTGAATGCAAATGAGAAGTTAAGGCCCTTGGGCCTTGACTGCTTTCTCACTGATGATACAGTCTAAGATAGTAGCCGGCTAACTTTTTAGGGGTATGGCAGGTATATTAAATCCATACCCATAATCCGTTAATACACGACATTGTGCCGAAACATAAATCGCTTGGCGGCACGTGTAAAAAAGAGCCTATGTCACTCTCCAGGTCCTCAACTTAACCCATGCAAAATATAGTTAACAACCACCAATCACTTTAATGTACTTTCAATGAGTAATATTTACAGAGTTGATACCCAATTTAAGTACCTATAAAATTAGTTCAACCGCAGTGTTCAATTGTTTGGGAAAAAAATGGTTTGTAGCATGAATAACATGAAATGTTGCATGTTAACTTGCGTTGAAAATATGTCAAAAATACAGAAATTAGTTTCTTTAGGTATGTAGTAGTAAGATATTATAATTTAAAGTTAGTAAAAATTCAGATTGTTAAAGTGATGTATACAGTTTTGCAGGCTACTCGGGGAGTAAGGCACCATTAAATTGTTAATGTCCCCTCGATGGCTGATAAGAAACGTTACTTCTTGAAATTGAATGTAGCATGCCTCGGGGAGTCACGAAATGCTTATCAGTATAAATTATGGAGTCAGGAATGTTACCAAAATTATTTATGAAACATAAAATGAATAAAATTAAGTGTTTGTCTGTGACTTCGAAATAAATGTTTTTAATTGGGTCGATTGCCCACTGGTGTGTTTGTGTTTATGGTTAACGTTAAATTTGACCACCTTAACTGTAGGTTGCCTAAGTCGAGGTACTTCTACTTTTTGATCAAAATTTGACTTAGAAGCTTAACTGTGGACTTAAGAGGGCTTAAATGTGCTACCCACTTTACTATTTTTGGTGGGCAAGTTTTAAGTGTAACTATCAAACATAATTTTAATCAAATAATCAAATAAATATTATAAATGCGAAAGTTTGGATGGATGGATGTATGGATCGATGCATGGATGGATGTTAGTTACTCAATCACGCCCGAACGGCTGAACGGATCTGGATGAAATTTGGCACAGAGATAGATTTTAGTCTGGAATAACACATAGGCTACTTTTTATCCCGGAAAACTAAGGAGTTCCCGCGGGAACCAAAAAACCTCAATCCACGCGGACGTAGTCGCGGGCATCAGCTAGTAAATAATAAAAATCGAATAATAATTTCCTAAGCAAATATCAATTTATTCAAGTAAATACAATAATGTAGTTACATAAATATTTTAGAACAATCTACGTTGGATGGACAGAAAAGGTCATCCCCGTTCAATAATTAAAAACGGCAATAACATTATATCTCACGTATTCTAATTTATGGTGTCAAATCTGTATACCTATGGTAGGTATCTATAGTTTTTGACGTTCGAATTTAGACACATCGTCACGACTCACGACCTAAGCTATACGTCATTGTACTTATTGCCCCGTAAAGGTAATTATTTTTGAGCTAATGTTCATTTATTATGTTTATAGTTAACTAGCTGAAGCCCGCGACTTCGTTCGCGTGGTTTAAGTTTTTTGTTATTCCCGCGGGAACTCCTTAATTTTCCGGGATAAAAAGTAGCCTATGTCACTCTCCAGGTCCTCAACTATACCCATGCCAAAAACCACGTCAATCCGTTGCTCCGTTGCGGCGTGATTGAAGGACAAACCAACAAACCAACAAACCAACAAACCAACAAACCAACAAACAAAGTGACTTTCGCATTTATAATATTAGTAAGTATGAAGTATGATTTCATCCCCTATTTCACCCCTTTGGGGGTCGAAATTTCAAAAACTGTGAAATGCGTATTTCTTCATTTTAACCCGCAGCACATATACCAAGTGTCATAGCTATAACTTGAGAAATGAAGGACTTTCATATAAACTTTCAACCCCTATTTCACCCCTTCAAAGGTGGAAGTTTGAAAAACTGTGACACATTTACTTCCTTATTTTTTACCTTTAGCCAAAATACCAAGTTTTGTTGATATAACTTGAGAAATATCCTGAGAAATGAAATACTTTCATACACACTTTCATCCCCTATCTCACCCCTTCGAGGGTAGAATTTTCAAAAACTGTGAAACACGTAATTCTTATTTTTTTACCGGTAGCTCATATACCAAGTTTCATAGATATAACTTTAGAAATGACGGACTTTCATACAAACTTTCAACCCCTATTTCACCCCCCAGTCAGTCAGGACTTTGAATTTTATATATATAGAAGATTATAGGTATAAAGTAAGGACCCCTGAGCTATGCTTAAAAGTACTTATAATATTTTTTTATCGTGAGATTTTTAATTTGTTCCTCCCGTATTGGTACTAAGTACCTATGCGTATGCGTAGTCAAAATAAAAAAATTACTTTGTTTCTTGAAAATTTTGATTGTAATAAGGATTGTGATAAGGATTTTTTTAGCGGCTTCACTCCCTTGAGAATAAAAAATCCGGTCCTATTCCAAGGAATGGTTTTTCATTGGAAAAAAAAGAATTACTCACTTTGCTCTACTTAGATTAATGCAAATTGAAACTCACAAAGGTCAAACAAAAGCGCCATTTATGACAAAGACATGTTAATGCAGATTAGAGTGTTTTAATTCACATGTCTAACCGTTGCGCACGATGTGCTACGTTTTATGTCAATAGTTCAAGGGTAAGAATAGATGAGCCATTGTTTTCGCCAAGTTGAGGGCGTAGACTATGGTTCTTCAGTGTCAAGACTGATCGTACTATCGAGACGAGCCGCAAGAAACGCAAAAGCCGCAACGCATTTTTGAATACCTAAAATACTGAGAGATCTGGGAGCCTACCACATTATTATCTCGTGAAAACTCCAACCATTTTAATTAATGGCAAGAGTTATGACTCACTCACTACCACACGATCCTCAGCGTAGAGAAATAAGATGCAGATAGAGACTGACAATGCAAGCGACGAAAAATGGATCGGAAGCAGGCAGAAATTACTTCCACGTCAACCTCTATTAATGATGCCGTTAGCATTATTTCTTCGTACTGATCAATTTGGATGAACTCATTTCATTATATTTATTAGGTTTATTAACAATCACTAAAAATAAATACCATCATATAAATACAGGCTAAGTGAAGTTACGAGTAAATAAGTAAACATTGCATGAACTAAATTAAACTAACTAACTTTGCAGTTGACTCGAATTTTTATTATAGAAAAATCCGGGATTTGCGTCTCTTGCGGTAGGTATGTGATCACCTTTAAGCTGCAATCGATCATGCAACTTAATTGGTATCTTGAAAACTATTAGCATACTTTTGTCGATGGATGCTAGGGTTTGGGCCGATCATTATTTTCCTGAGACGAGGTCAAATGTCATCTTTAATACGTGACGAATCATTATGTTTTTATTCGAGTAGTTCTATAGGGCTGATTGTAACTTAGGTATGGTTGTAACTAACTTGTAAGTCGTGGCTAACCTCGTGAGCTGTTATCGATATTAAGCTTGATTATACATGAATCTGTGCTTAAGGCGGTGATTATTTCTTTGCTATGCAGTACAACTGTTTCCTAATAAGTGCAGGGTGTGGCTATTTACTAATAGGTAACTAAACTAATGAAATGGCAGACAGACCTCCGTTTTGACGACCTCCGTGGCGCAGTGTGTAACGCTGTTGCCTTAACGTGCGGAGGTCCCGGGTTCGATCCCCGGCAGGGTCAATCTGGGAATTTATAATTTCTGAATTTTCCCTGGTCTGGCCTGGTGGGAGGCTTCGGCCGTGGCTAGTTACCACCCTACCGGCAAAGACGTGCCGCCAAGCGATTTAGCGTTCCGGTACGATGCCGTGTAGAAACCGAAAAGGGGTATGGGTTTAATATAACTTCCATGCCCCTAACAGGTTAGCCGACTACCATCTCAGACTGCATCATCACTTACCATCAGGTGAGATCGCAGTCAAGGGCTAACTTGTAGTGGATAAAAAAAAAAAAGACAGGCCATGCGCTTGTCATAGGAGCGACGGACGTTGGACCCGGAAGTATCTAGAGTGGAGACCGCAGCTTGGGGAGCTTATTATATTATTATTATTATTGAATTCTTTATTGCACACAACTAAGTACAAAAGAATGAATCTTAATGTGCTTTGTGTGAGTCAAGGTGGGAGTTTACACTAATTTAACACTCTCTGCGTCGTATTCCTCATTATTGAGGGTCGTGACCCCTGTCCATTAATCACATAATGGTAGGATTTTTCTTGGAAAATAATGCGGAGGGGGTTCGGTTCCCACGTCCTTCCGTATACGACTCGACAAAGAGTATTTAAAGTCTTAGGGGTCTTATAACGATTATTATTAGATGATAGTGATCATAACCGGGACCGAAGGCTTAACGTGCTCTCGGAGACAAGGGGGGAACGAGAAGGCCAAATTTTAACGTACAAATTCAGTCACCCATCTAGTTACCGACTTGGGTCAACGTTGCTTAACAATCGCAATTAACTGATATGCGTTGTCACCGCTAGGCCACTCGTCCCTCAACACAATGGACCACGATATAAAGAGGTTGGTGCAAACTGGCTGGATGAGGGAGGCTGAGGATGGGGTGTGGTGGCGCTCTTTGGGAAACCACTTAAGAACTCATGATTCGAAGGAGGATTTTTGAAGTGTGAAACACCTTTAGAATCGTTGTGATTTGAAAATTCAACGAAACGAAAAAATGAACCGAAAAAGCGACACCATAAAGAGACAAACGTTTTATAAAATAGGATTTAGCCTGCGAGAGAATGATATTATAGAATACAAGTTATATTTATCTAATTCTCTCGTAGGCTACTTTTCTGAAGTTTCACTTCTGCCGTGTGTGAATTGCACACACACTTTTTTCTTCAAGTGTAGTTAGTTGTACTCGTATACAAAGTTTTGAAGTGGATAAAATGTAACAACTTCAAAATAGCTTTTAAAATTGCCTTTTCAACTTCGAGACGTAGGGAGCTATCTCTTCAACCCATTAGTTCTGTAACACAATAGTGTCTTTAATTAAGAAGTGGGTAAAGAGTTTATTGTGCCGGGTAAAAGTTTGCGAGCTAATACTTGTCTTAGAATTTATTTTAGTTTCTCGTGCGCTGCCGTGCAAGTTTCTTAAAGATAGGTATTTTCACGAGTACGACGACGTGTGTGTTTGTTTGCTGGTTTGTTGGTTTATTGGTTTGTTGGTTTGTCCTTTAATCACGCTTCAACGGAGCAACGGATCGACGTGATTTTTGGCACGGGTATAGTTGAGGACCTCGAGAGTGACATAGGCTATCCTGGAAAATTAAGGAGTTCCCGCAGGAATAAAAAAAACTTACTCCACGCGGACGAAATCGCGGGCGTCAGCTAGTTAATCGATAAAAACACTGGACTGCGTCTTATCGACATTATATGTTATAAAATATTGTGTCTATATACAGACCACCTTTGTCTAACTTTGAACTTTTTGAAAAGGTAATGGATGATGTACTATTTAAACTCTCTAAATCAAATAAAAAGCTTATTGTGTGCGGAGACTTTAATGTAAATATATTGGAAAGTAGCCCTTTAAGTGGCAAGTTATTGAATCTATTCAAATCCTATAACTTATCCAATATGTTTATGGAGCCAACTAGAATAACTGCAACTAGTGCCACATGCATAGACAATATTTTTACAAATTTTACACCTGTTAATAAAAACATTATTAGTAAATTAGATTCAGATCATTGTGGACAACAAATTCAGTTTGAAAATTTAAATAAAAATGTATCAAAGCGTAGAATAACTTTTGTACCAGTAACGTTGGACCGTATTGAAAAAATAAGAACAAGTCTTACAGAGGAACTCCCTTTTTTACCAAATGGGTTGAGTCCTAATGAAATGTATAACATATTCTTTAATACTTTCAGTGAAATATTCAAATCAATATTCACCAGTAGAACGGTCTTAACTACTGATGCAAACGTTTTTAACGACTGGGCAACAAATGAATTACACAGAAGTAGGCAAAAATTATATGAATTGTATGCGGAGCGACAGTATGATACTAGTGATGAGTTCAAGCAGCATGTTCAACTGTTTTCCAAGAAATTTAAAAGAGATTGCATTGTGGCTAAATCAAAACATATTCAAACTAAGATAAAAAATAGCTCAAATGTAATCAAAACTACTTGGAACATAGTGAATGAAGAAACAGGAAGAGCAACACGGAAAAATTGTGAATTTAAACTTAATGTCGGTAATACACCTGTAACTTCGGACTCCGAAGTTGCTTCTGTTTTTGAAGGCTTCTTTACGGATATTCCTGTTTCTACCACAGAATCGTTGAACTCCTCACCAAATGCCGCTCTTACTTTACTGGAGGATAACGTGGCTGAATGTAATAACGTTTTCAAATTCTGTCACGTTAACTGCTCTGACGTTATTAAAGCTTTCAAATTAATTAACAATAAGAAGACAAATGATTTGTGGGGCATTTCCGTTAACGTTGTAAAATCATTGATTGATATCGTTGCACCCGAGTTAGCTTTAATATTTAATAATTGTATTGATTGTGGTGAGTTTCCTGACTTAATGAAGCACAGTAAAATAATTCCTCTATTCAAATCAGGTAGTACCAATGACCCCGCTAACTTTAGACCTATATCTGTACTACCCACTTTTAGTAAAATATTTGAAAAATTAATATTAATTCAATTGCTTAAACATTTTTGTAATAATGACTTATTACATAGTAAACAGTTTGGATTTACACGGGGTCGCTCAACAATCGATGCTGGTGTTGAGTTAATTCAAAATATATTCGAAGCCTGGGAGGAATCACGTGATGCACTTGGCGTTTTCTGTGATTTATCCAAGGCTTTTGATTGTGTTGATCACGAAACATTAGTCAGAAAACTGCACCATTATGGAATTAGGGGTGTAGCACTGGATATGATGAATTCCTACTTAAAAAATAGGATGCAAAAGGTAGACGTCAATGGAAAGCGGTCTTCCGGATCGATTGTAAAAATGGGGGTTCCACAAGGTTCAATTTTAGGGCCTTTTCTATTCCTCATTTATATTAACGATCTTCCTTACCTTGCCAAGGATAATCATGGGATAGTATTGTTTGCTGATGATACATCACTTTTGTTTAAAATAAATCGTTACGAAGCTACTCTTGACGAAGTAAACAATTCTCTCACTAAAGTGGTACAGTGGTTTGAAGCTAATAACCTACTACTCAATGGTAAAAAGACAAAGTGTATCAAATTTACATTACCTAATGTCAAACAGGTAAAAACCACTGTACAGCTTGATCATGAGGAATTAGATTTAGTGGATACCGCTGTTTTTCTCGGAATAACGTTAGATCCTAAACTCCAATGGGGCCATCATATAGATGACTTATCGAACAGACTTAGTTCTGCTGCATACGCGGTTAAAAAGATCCGCCAGTTGACAGATATAGAAACGGCGAGATTAGTTTATTTTGGTTACTTTCACAGCATTATGTCATATGGTATATTATTATGGGGTAATGCTGCTGATATTAATTCTGTTTTTGTACTGCAGAAAAGGGCTGTTCGAGCCATATATAATATTGGACCACGAGAGTCACTAAGAGATATATTTAAAGAAATCAATATTATGACAGTGCACAACCAATATATATTTGAAAATTTAGTATACGTGCATAAACACATTGATAAATTCAAGAAGAAAAGTGATTGTCATAATGTCAATACTAGAAATAAAAATAAACTTGTAATGCCTGCTTCTAGGCTTTGTAAAACTAGCAATTCGTTTTTGGGAAGCAGTGTCCGCTTCTACAATAAGCTCCCAGAAGGCATGTTGAAGATGTCTCTGAATAAGTTCAAAGTTAATGTAAAACGTAAACTCATTGAAAAATCTTATTACCATGTGAAGGATTACTTGAATGACAAGGAAGCTTGGCAATAATTTGCTCTAATGGCTCTGATAGTTCCTTAGTTAAGATTATTTGTGAGATGGTGATAATGAAAAAAAAAACCCCGGCTGAGTTTGTTGTGGGCTCTTCTCAGACCAGGGCGCGTTTGGAACCCTCGTAGCTTTAGTTTTAAGAAACCGTAACCGATTATCACCATCGTGTTTTTTTTAAGTAAGTAATTTTTAACGTCAATAAGTGTACCTACAGTGTACCTATATTGAATAAATGATATTGAATTGAATTGAATTGAATTGAATTGAAAAATAATTAATTCGCATTTATATTAACTCAAAACTTGAAATATAAATTTTTAATCAGTCCGCCCGTCAAATACTTACGTAGGTCAACAAAATGTTCGTGAAATTATCCATTCATCCACGTAACATGTAAAATATACTCTGAAACTTTTCTTAATTGAAATGCTTATGATAATAATATTATAGCATGATTGAAACATATTTTATAACATAATGTAAAATTATGAATTATGAACATGCATATAACGCGTTTACTGTTTTAGTAAGTATAAAAACAGTTCCTTTTACAGTCCATTATATTAAAAGTCTTAAAACTATCTTCCGTTTTTCATTTTTATTCATTTATGCGAACATTTGCAAGTGCAGAGATAATAAAAGTACACATGAATAGAGCTCGTTATTCTAGAATGAGTTTTATTATCCTCTATAGCTCTATTAGGTTTAGTATCTAATAAAGATCACGTGATGTATATTTTAAAAACATTTTATTCTGGAAAAAAACGTAACCTAAAGTGATTAATGCAATGGAATCATCACGACGTAGAGGTTGAAGAGTTTAAGTAATATTCGCACACAATATCGTATTATACATAATATGTGAATGATTGGATATGTTTGGATGTTTGTTACTCCTTCACGCCACACTGACTGAACCGATTAATGGAGATACCTTACAGCCTGGGCTACATTTTATCCCGAAAAGTTATAGTTTCCGCGGGAATCACAAAACGCGAATTCACGTGAGCAAAGTCGCGGGCATCATCTAGTATCGTATCTTTGTTATATTAGCGTTTCCTCACGCTGCTTATTATTATATTGTTAACTTGTACAAAACAGATTCATAAAATACGTAAATACCTACGTAGTATTTGATTTTTTCCGAGATAATTATATTTGACTAAATATCTAAAACTGTACCCTGTACGATTTACAATACATGATTTTATTGCATAGATTTAACGTTCGATTAAATAAAGATGGTCATTAATGACTTCAGATACGTAATAGACAATTTATTATTGCATAGACAGGAAGAAAGATTTCCTTATTGCATACCTACCACTCTCTAGAGAATAGGTAATGTTATGACTTCCGATATATAGAATTACTTAATTGTGGTTGCTCTATAATTATTATGCATAGCTGCAATTACCTACCTGAGTACGTAAGTGTTTTATAACGACTATAGCATACTAGATGACCTAGACTTCAACCGCGTGATTGCTTTCTTCAACCCTATTGAGAACTTTGAGTTTTCCGGGATAAAAAGTAGCCTCCGAGATGTAAGCTATGAAATTCATCAAAATCAGTTTAGCGGATGGCCTGTAAAATGATTAAATATAAAATAGCCAGAAACACTCAGTATTGATTACAATTTAACAATAATAGTTGTTGTTTCCAATATAAGCCATTATAAAATAATAAACTACAAGATATTTTAATGTAAGTAGGCGTAGCAGTAGTACTTACCTTAAAAAAAAGCAAAAAAGTTTCGACAACATTCAAATTAAGAAAAAAATACCTGATATAGGTAGATATAATAATATATGTCACCGTAACCAACCCACCGTTATTTATGTCCAACCCTAACCTAACCTACAAGAAAGAGACAAGAAAACGTAAATACAATGAATATTTCAAAAATTGACACTTAAAACATTGAACGGTTCACAATCTTTCGACTGTTTACAATCTATCGAAAAAAAAAGAGTTAGATTACAATCATACGGTTTTTACAATCTTACGGTGCCATATATTTACCCTTACCGCTAGAATTAAAAAGCATTTTGATTATAATCGACGTGTAAATAAGTAAAACATTATTATCTAAAGCACTCCTTGACGAAGGATATCACGATGTAGGTTAGGATACGAATGGATTTGGCGATATTTACAGAAACCTCTATTATCCCTTCATGAATAATTTATGTGTAGCTGCGACAGTTAGAGCGCTGTAATTATGTAAGAGCTGTCGAAGTGTAATTACAGAGCAGCAACAGCGCGATAGGGGATGATATTTGATATTGCTCGAGGAAAACATGCAAATGAAAGGATCTCTCGCAGTTTGTTACCCGTTCAACTGCATTTGTTTACATAGATACTTATTTATATTCAATTGTATATTTTAATTTATGTAAATAACAACAAAAATAGACAAGTAGTCATTTGCTATACTGAAAAGAAAGCAGCTAAGTTCTGTTTGTAATCGTCTTCCGGTCATTTTCCACGTTACTTATCGAAAATAATGTCGTGTATATCTTCTTTAAAGATATTTTACTTTTAAAGTATTTACAGCAAAACTTAAAGCATAATATGTCACACTACCCTACCCTATCGCTGGTTTTAATTGAATCAATCTTAGCTGTAATTCAATTTTATCATGACAGTTGTTTTATGCGGCATTGCATAATGAAAACAACTGTCATGAGTCGCTGAGTTTTGTATGAAGATATTGTAGTGACAATATCTTAGACTTGAAATACAATAGTGAAAGACTGTAGACAGTGGTTCATATTCCTAGCTCAACTTGTGGATGGATAATAGGAGATTTCGGAATTTAATATTATAAAATAAAATCAATCAAATAAATATTATAAATGCGAAAGTTTGGATGGATGGATGTATGGATGGATGTATGGATGGATGTTTGTTACTCAATCACGCCCCAACGGCTGAACGGATCTGGATGAAATTTGGCACAGAGATAGATTATAGTCTGGAATAGCACATAGGCTACTTTTAATGCCGGAAAATGAAAGGGTTCCCGCGGGAACCAAAAAACCTCAATCCACGCGTAAGAAGTCGCGGGCATGAGCTAGTAATATTATAAATGCGAAAGTTTGGATGGATGTATGGATGTTTGTTACTCAATCACGCCCCACCGCTGAAATTTGGCACGGAGATAGATTAAAGTCTGGAATAGCACATAGGCTACTTTTAATCCCGTAAAATTAAAGAGTTCCCGCGGGAACCACAAAACCTCGATCCACGCGTACGAAGTCGCGGGCATCAGCTATTTAATAAGCGTAATATTGTTTAAAATAAATTTAAAAGCGAACGGGGAATCGGGATTACGTTAGTGGCAGCATTAGTCTCTAATGCAACGGCGACGATTGCCTCTACATTTATATCGCATATTTCGTTATTTAAACTGATCTTGGCATTTGAACGCTATATTCACAGTGTCACGAGCAAAGCGCTCCGACTTTAACGTTACTATTATTATGTTATTTAAACTTAGGTATGTATAATGGTTACTCATACTTACTCGTATTTGAAACGTATCTACTTTGGTTTTAGTATTGAAACGAATGGAATGCATGATAACATTATTTTCTTTTGTAATAGTATCTATGTAAGGTATGTTATTTGTACATACCTAATATTATAGTCAATTTATAAAGGATTTTACCTTTATCTTACCTATAATATCATCCCTACGCTGTCAGCACACAATTATCGTGAATACCTCTTCTTTAAATAATTAAGTATCTATATTCTGGTATCTATATAGTATTTATCTGGTCTAAAACATAATATCTACTTATACGTCTAAAACATCTATCTACTTATTGGATCCGACTGCAAATTTAATCCAATGCGAAACAGAAAATGGATGACGTACCTATCTAGTTATTTGTTAACATTTTATAGGCCACTGGGATTATACTGGGTCAGGCGATGTGAAACTTATTTGTTCTTAACATTGTACCAACTGTTGTCAAAGATTTGTTCACATTACATGCACATTATTAATCCATTGATGTATAATTTTAGTACAATGGTCTGTTACGTTACTGAAATATTTTTTTTTTTTCGTTTATTTGGTTTACCAACAGCTATATCATTTAAAACATACATCAAAAAATTTACAATATATTAGGTACTTAGATAAAATGATTAGCCACTTATAGGTAAACACCACATGCACTTTAGTGATAAGTTTTTTACAACTCATAAGCACACAAATGCTGAAGGGGTAGGTAATAATTATACTGAATCTACACCAAGCCTTACAAAAAAACTTGAACCTAGAAAGCTGGCACAGAGGTTGCCTTTGCAATGTAGACAAGGAATACGGCTGGATTGTCCAGAATTCTCACGAGAGTGAAGTCGCGGGGAGATGCTAGTAAAATTTTAAATCAATAAACTTCTGGAACTTTTAAGGCTTTTAGGAATCATCATCATCATTTCAACACATTGTCTCCTCTTAGAAGACGGTTTGGTTATAGTCCACCATGGATTAGCATAATTCACAAACCTTCGAGAGCATTATGAAGAATTCTCGGGCTCAGGTTTTCTCACGAAGTTTTCCTTCAAAGTTTGAAGCAAGATATAACGTTAAGCTTGTAAGAATAGCAGAGGATACATCTACTGTAATATAACGGGACTGTAAAGTGCCACAACAATATGCCTCAGTAATTCAAGTTTTATTCAGCATCACGTGTGAGTCAGCCGTGAGGTTGCATCATTATTCCCAGACATGAATGTCTGGAGCGCATGTTCACAAGCATGCATGCTCAGCAGCTTTGCGTGTGCATACAGACATACTCGTAATGTAGTTACAGGCTGCGGTCCTTGCGCTGCTAAGATCCATGTTTGCTGTGTCTATTTACAATTATGTTTAAGCGTAAATTTCCCAGCAGAATGCAGATTTTTTTTATTTTTTTTAGCCACTACAAGTTAGCCCTTGACTGCGATCTCACCTGATGGTAAGCGATGATGCAGTCTAAGATGGTAGCGGGCTAACCTGTTAGGGGCATGGCAGTTATATTAAACCCATACCCCTATTCGGTTTCTACACGGCATCGTACCGGAACGCTTAAATGCTTGGCGGCACGTCTTTGCCGGTAGGGTGGTTACTAGCCACGGCCGAAGCCTCCCACCAGGCCAGACCAGGGAAAATTCAGAAATTATAAATTCCCAAATTGACCCTGCCGGGGATCGAACCCGGGACCTCCGCACGTTAAGGCAACAGCGCTACACACTGCGCCACGGAGGTCGTCAAAATTCCTGATTCCTGATTGGCTGATTATTTAGTCGGTTGCGTTAAATAAACTAACTATTGCTTTATGCAACTAACTCTACAAATTAAATGTTCTTCGTAATATTCATATCTATTCATTGAAGAAAGAGCTGTGGACTGTGGCAGAGCAAAGTGCATCGAAAGTTGCAACACCCGTTCGGTCACCCTACTAGTACTTACCTCTATAATTCACCTTTACACTGAATCCATGTAAAGGATTACTTAAATGACAAGGAAGCTTGGCAATGATTTGATCTATTGGCTCTGATAGTTCCTTAGTTAAGATGATTTGTGAAATGGTGATAATGAAAAAAAAAACCCGGCTGAGTTTGTTGTGGGCTCTTCTCAGACCAGGGCGCGTTTGGAACCCTCGTAGCTTTAGTTTTAAGATACCGTTACTGATTATCACCATTATATATTATAAAAAACTCGACGTCAATAAGTGTAGTATATACCAACCTAAATTCAATAAACGTTATTTTGACTTTTGACTTTGACTTTGACTGACTTATTACTGAATTGAACTCAATATAATTTCTTCATGCCACGTTCGTTTTTTATATTTAACTAGCTGATGCCCGTGACTTCGTCCGCGTGGTTTAAGTTTTTTGTTATTCCCGCGGAACTCCTTAATTTTCCGGGATAAAAGTAGCCTATATCACTCTCCAGGTCCTCACCTATACAACAAAAAAAGAATTTGCGAAATTGGTCCAGCCGTTCACGCGTGAAGCCGTGACCAAGGGAAATAGGGATTCATTTATATATATATATATATAATAATATAAATTATGTCAAGTGGACTAACAAACTTTTGGTCGAGTCATTATGTTTTGCAGGGACTTTGGAAATGCCGTTTTTGGCATTTCCAAATTGTGAGTCGCTGCAGAACACAGACCATACATAGGATTACTACTGGGTGCTGCATAATATGGTATAATAAATACTATTATTCTTTTTGTCAAACGACTTGTTGCTAGTGTGTACATAACCTTGCGTTAAAAGTGCTCTGGAATTTTCTCCATTTAAATATTTGTTGCAATAAGCGCAAAGGAAAGAGCTTTTGCCCGCTGATAATAATTATATTGCTCGAGTTTTTGTATTTGCTGTGCTTTCATTAAAAATGTTTTATAGTTGGCTACCTAATTAAAACGTGTATGCACATGTGCGTCGTGTACAAACGAATGTGTATTTTTTGTGTCTTTGTACGTATATTCAGAGTTTCTTTCAAAACTAAAAATTTATTTTGAATTGCTATGGAAAACATAGCTCAATTATTAAAGAAAGTGTCGTTAACGATTTAAAAAAATACTTATAATCCATACTAATATTATAAATGCGAAAGTGTGTCTGTCCATCTGTCTGTCTGCTACGCTTTCACGGGCCATCTTTTCAACAATTTTTTATAAAATTTGGTATAGGTACTACGGAAAACTAAAGAGTTCCCGCGGGAATCAAAACACTAAAATTCACGTGGACGTAGTCGCGGGTATCAGCTAGTACCTAAACTATAAAGTTGCATCTCAAAATCATTTTGATATTTTCCATCGCATATCAATATCAGAGTGAAAGTATGGAATGGATGATAATGATTTGCAGTAATTTTAGTGTGAAAGGATTTAAATGAGCAACGGACCAGATTTACTCGTATATATTTATGAGCTTTCGGTAAATTTCGATGGATAATAATGTTATTATTACCCTAGAATATTTCTGACGTTAAAAGATAAGATTAATTGTGTAGATTAATTAAATAGTTGTGAAATAATTTTGAACATTAATATACGTACCTACCTAATTTTTTGATAGTAATAATGTGGATTCATAACTTCCGGACTGAAACTTAGGCAAAAATAAGTCTTAAAATCAATCGTAACGAGTTGCAAGTTTTTTTACTCAATTCAAGATCAAAGAAAAGGCGTGCGCTTGACGACAATCATGCTTAATACAAAACAATGATGAGGTCTAGGTTGGAGCGAGCTTGCCTAGAAGAAGCCTATTCACTCTTGCCTAGGAGGTACTTAGGTTATACGCGGCAGGGAATACATGCGCTGACCTAGGCCAGACATTATTTGACCTAAACAAACATACTAACTGCAAAAAATGCTTGTTAAAAATGGGAAAAAAATATGAAATGGACTGAAGTTACGAGTACATACCGTTTTTTTTTGTTCTCTTGATTAGATGTTTGAAGCTGATGAGAATCAGTAGCTACCTGTTAACAAAAAAAGGGTATATTACAGTAGGTAGGTATAATAAAACTTATATAGCTAGCTAGCCTAATTTAATTACTGTTTAAATTACGCCTACGTGCAATGGCGGCGAGAATGCTGCGTTCCCGAGTTTACAGCTGGGCTGATCCTTTCCGCAAAAATGAGCAAGCCCTTCTATCACCAAAACCCAGATAAGGCATACCGCGGTGAATTTTTTTATTGGAATAAGACTCCATGGTTCCACGCCTCCAGGGTCTTCACGGCATTCGGAACAAAGACTTTCGATGAGAGAGGCATACTTGTGCCGATTGCCGGTTTCAGCCATTTCTGCTGCAACTCCTGGCCTTGATGCTGTGTCCCTGACATGACATGGAGCCAATAAGTCAACGCATGTAGCGTCAAGAAACAAAAGATTTGGAGATCTGACTACAACCATTACCATATAGCACAGAGAAGCCGAAAGAGCAATACTGGCAATATGTGCCTAGGTATATCTCACGCGGGACACCAATGCAATGCACATGTTTGAAAAGGAACGGGTACCTAATCCTATATTAGGTATACCATTTACATAATCTAGGTTTGCTATTCCTCAAAGGCTAAAATATTAAATGCTGAATAGTTTCATATACTTACCTAATTCATTACTTGCTTATATTACGAAAAGTTGAACGAGAAATCAGTTCCATGATTACGTTAAAAATATTCCCCTCTAATAAGAAAACAGTATTGTAATAATATGTAACTAATAATAATTACAGATATGTTCTAATTATTACAATATTGTTTTTCAATTTCTTCGACGCTACTACGTTATTTTTATTCCATTGTAGCATTTTAAGGATACAATTACGTGTAGATAGTTCTTAACAACATTGCAATTAGAATGCAAGCGCGAGCGGACACCGTAAACGCAATTTCGCGATTGTGTATAGCGCACCAAATGAAATTGCCGGTATGTTATTATTCCTGCTGGCTCTCCTGCTTCATTTGCAATCATTATTTAGTAAATGAAAGCGTCCATCCGCTGTTATATTTTTGGTCTCGTTGATCCAGTGGTTAGTATATCGCTTGAGGATGACAAAGTTTTGAGTTTGATTCCCGAGTCGGGCCAAATAACTGTAAAGTATTTTTCTGTCAAGAAATTCCTAGTATCTACTAGGCCGGAGTTGGGAGTAAGTGGTCTGCCTCCCTTATGCATTGGAGAGCACGTAAATTCATTGGTCCTGCGCCTGATATCAGTCCAGTCGCGTTGGATTTATGTCCCATCTAACTGTGCAAGGGAATAGAGAATGTTTGGCACAAATCCCTACTTCTGCACTGCAATATATCCCGTGCAGATATCTAATCTCTTTGGAGAAATTCGGTCGGGAGAACCGACCACATTACCTGTGATGTTTTGGATAGAAACTTACGTGACGTATTAAGAAAAGAAGATACGAATTTGTAGTGTCTAGAGTCTAGACAATGCTATAAATTTTAAAACACAAATTTTATTATTAATTTTACATTTAAATTGCTATTGGTAAATGCTAGCATTTATCAATAGCAATTTAATGTCATTTGAGAGTTACTTTCCACCACAACCGCGGCGGAATATTCCCCTACTGAGTGGTCACTGCAAATCGTCGGAAATATCCGTTAGAAACGATAGACCGGCAGACATTCGAATTTAGGTTGAATAGGATGAATGCACAGTGCATTTCAATTCAATGTTCTCCGTTCATTAAGCGGTGCAAATTATTTCTGGGTTCGGGAGGCAGCAGGTATATGCGCCTTCGCTCGTCCTTGTAAATTTCCGGATGAACTAGACATATTTGGCACTAATGTTCAGGAGAAAATTTAAGTAGGAAACGTTTGCCGGCTCTATTCAGCTTATTTAGATGCATATTATGCATCAATCATTGACACTATGGCAAAATGAAAATGTGCATCTCGAAAAAACCTGTATCTCAGGGTCCCCGCTCTTCCTCCTCGGTATTCAAACATGAACATATTTTATATCACACACACACACACACACACATGCGTGTGCATGTGTGTGTGTGTGTGTGTGTGTATAGATCGAGTAGCTACTATCTAATGTAACTCTTATCTCGGTACAAAATGAGGCAAGTGTTGTGATTGGCTCCTTGCTACCAAAATTGATTTTTAGCGATAGCAAAAAAGTTTTAGCCAATGAGAAGTCTGTTGATGGCGATCGCTATTCACCTTAGCAATAATTTTGCCGGAATGCCCTGAAGTTACTGCAAATGCTTTGATGTCACATGCATCTGCGATCAGTGTTAAGTCGGATTAACATGGCCGTAATGAAAGGCTCCCGTGTCCACGAATAATGACCACCAAATGAACCGCGACAGCTGACCGGAATCGCGATGTGACACGAAATTTCATTAAAAATCATTGCATTCACGGGTGCGGATTTAAACTCGACGCTGACTTGCATTGTGATAGTCGGCAATGTATAGTAGTCAATTAGTGATGCGGTTAATTCATTTTATATTGATTTAATACGAAAATTGAAGGTTTAAAGGCTATAGGTACAATTTTACAATTTGCTGTAGTACTCTGAAGCTGAACTACTGACAGAAAACATTTGCAATCAATCAATCAATCAATTATTTATTGCACATTAAATTTGTGTTTAGATGGTGTTATTCTATCATCTTTAAAGATCATATTTGATAAACGTAAGGGTGCTTTCCTTAATGTAAATTGGAAAGTTTAAATTTAATTCAAAATTGATCTATAAATCAGTTATGTATTTAAGAAATAAAAATACTACTAGGTATAAGGTATTAAGGTATTATGAATGTGAATGTTTGTTACTCCTTTACGCCACATTGATTGAATCAACATTATGGCTACATTTTATACCGAGATTAATATAAAAATAAAGAGTTCCCGCGGGAATAATGTCAGCTTTGCTTTTAAATTTGAATAGAATTTTTTAGAAAAGTAAGATTGTTAATTTATTTATTGACGAATGTTTAATTAAGTTGATATTTGACTCATTCGATGTATTTCACTCGGTTCGTTCTTTGGCGGGGATACGCCATATTGGAATTATTTGCATAAATACGAGTATTTTGACTTTGGTAAAGCAGTATCCTACCGGCAGACTCAGCGATTATTGAATACTTTTGTGTTTAGATCGCAATTTGATTTAGATCTTAGCAGTAGCAACTGCAGTCTGATCAAATGATTAATTTATTGTTGTTGTGATGCTTTGACCAAGTTTTTTCTTTTGTTTACATTAAATCTCTCGTGAAACCACTACACGTTGTGACCATTCGCTCGTGCACGTTTTGAAGAGAGTACAAACATATTTTAAAAGTAATTTTAATTATTTGCCCACTTCTGGAATTATGCTTACAATAAAAACCTTAATCCAAGCGGATAAAGTCGTTATTTTACTAGAATTAAAATGAATGCCGCATTCTTTCGCATAGAATGATTCTTTGTTAAAATTGGCTGACGCATCACGATTCCCGTCACTCGGTTCACTCGCTCGCCGCGGCACATTTCGCGGACTATTATTCGTGGACATGGACGCTCTATGTAAATATCGGCCCGAGATGTTTTCAGCATACAATTTTGGTCCATGTTCGTTGTGTAATTTTTGCACAAATGTGCTAAAAATTTACGGTTTGATTGAATCTATACTCTGTACTAAAATGCGAAAGTTTGGATGGATGGATGTTTGTTATGTACTCAATCACGCCAGAACGGCGGAACAGATTTGTATGAAATTTGGCACAGAGAGATTAGAGTCAGGAATAACACATAGGTTACCTTAAATCCCGGAAAATTAGAAAGTTTCCGCGGGAACAAAAATACCTCAATCTACGCGGACGAAGTCGCGAGCATCAACTAGTTACACTATATATTTACACCATTTTGGTGTTAATAAAGAAAAATAAATTAAAAGTCCTTAAAATAAAGGAAAACGAGAAAATTTCCAATAGAATTTTTAGCAATGTGGACTGTTTCGATGACGAGTATTAGCTCATCGTGTATTTGCAACCCAAGCACGTTAGTTTCTTAGCCTTGTTCTAACTCGCGTTAAGTAATAGGATTTACATGGAATTTACCGTTAAATGAAATGACTAGAATGCACATAGGCTCTTTAAAGAGATCTTGAACTCGTTCTTAACTCTTGAACCGATGCCATACAGTTTTGTTATTGTGTGTTGTGGCCTTAGACGGTTAAATACATCACGTGACTTTGATCTAAAGATATAAATACTTAAGCCTTATTTAATACTTACATCTTTATTAAGTAAGCCAGTAATTTTTTTTAGACCCAAGATAACGCATCTTATCAGTATAGATAAGGCATCTAGAAGAGCCTTGACTGGTGTATAGGAAGGAAGTCTTTTAAATTCCATCTCTCTCTCTAAAAAATACAAGTATGTTCGGGACTGCCCGAACGTGCACTGGTTCTTTACTGCATAATTGATGGAGTTGGCAGGTGAAATAAAACTCAGATTATTTCACTCTCTCTTCCCCTGACGGAGGCAGGCTGCTGTGCTCTTAGGGTAGGTTGTGCGTCGCGCGTCGCTGTCGGATGCAAAGTAAAGTGTAGGCGATTTCAGTTCTAATACAAACTACGAAGATATACGACCATTATAAACTGCAGAGGAAATGTACCTATTCCGCAGTTTGGATAAAGAATGTATATTTTTCGAATATGAGATATGAAAAGTATAAAGCTTTAACTGGCTTATGCCCGCGACTACGTCCGCGTGGATTGAGGTTTTTTGGTTCCCGCGGGAACTCCTTGATTTTCCGGGATAAAAAGTAGCCTATGTGCTATTCCAGACTATATTCTATCTCTGTGCCAAATTTCAGCCAGATCCGTTCAGCCGTTGGCGCGTGATTGAGTAACAAACATCCATACATCCATCCAAACTTTCGCATTTATAATATTTATTTGATTAATAGAAAAGATGTACTATTTTTTTAATATGCACTAAACTGGTTAGCTTTCTCGAACCAAAAAATTTTGAAACAAAGCTTGTAATACCTAATCGAAAAAACAACGCATAAAATGATCACTAAGTATACTAGTAAAGCTCTTTGCTACAAAACTAAGGATTTTATAAAAAAAATGTGCCTCACACTCACTTTAGTTTATACTTATAATGCATTTTTTTTACAGTGTCATGCTAGCGCTACAAAACTCAATTAGCCATTTGAGTGTTTTGCAGTTGTATGCCAGTTTAATACGCCAGGCTATTTTGTGCGAGAATTGAGTTACCGGCGTGAAATTAAACGCGCAAACTTGTTTATTTCCAAATCGATACTTGTTTTCAATTATATGCCCTGAACTATTTCGTTATTATCATGTTTACCTAGCTGAAAGATAAAATATTGTAACAACAATATATTTAATACTATAGACATTATTCGGTTTATTTTATGAAAGCGAGCTGGAATGAACTTTTTAATTAAAAATATTACGAGGCATAATCATTATTACCGATCCGCATATGGCCAGCATAGTATGCTATGGCTATGGCCCTTCTCATTCTGAGTAGTGAGCCAGCGATGGCAAAAGTTAGACTTTATCCGTGGCGATGGGTTCAAAAGATAGTGATTACTTATCATAATATTAAACGCGTGCGTAGATATAGGTTTTAAAAACCCTGTGAGAAATCTTTGAATTTCAGCATTAAAAGAGGCCTCTGTCCCTCTCCGGGAAATTAACTCTAAAACAAATTTCGTATAAAATCGATGTATGGAGCCATGAAAAGTTTATAGAATACAGGCAGACACACTGTCACACTTTTGAAGTAAATTTCTTTAGAATCGTTGTGATTTGAAAATTCAATGAAAAGAAAAAATGAAACGAAAAAGCGGCACTAAAAAGAGACAAACATATTATTCAGCCTGCGAGAGAATGAGATAGAATACTATAACTTGTATTCTATTTATCTCATTCTCTCGTAGGCAACTTTTCTGAAGTTTCACTTCTGCCGTGTGTGAATTGCACACACACACTTTTTTATATTAGTAGATTCTTATAATAATGGGTTTTAGAGACAGATAAGAAGCTTAACATAAAATTAACAATCTAGTTTCCAATCGCTTCCAATTCGTGTACTAAACGAAGTTCTGTAGCCAAAGAAATTACTTTGAACGTTAACGCCGACTTGATTGCTTTCAGAGTGTAGTTTCCGGGATTCAGTTTATCAAAAGGTCCCGTAGCTCTCTCTGCCAATCGGCGACATTTCCACCGCTTCGTGCAAACGTGACTGCACTCGTGTTCTCGGCTAAATTATGTGGATTCACAGCAATGAATGGCAAATTAGCTGGTTATTGACTTGCTTTGCTTTGAATGATTTGGCAGCTATATTAATATTATAAATGCGAAAGTGTGTTTGTTTGTCCTTCAATCACGCTGCAACGGAGCAACGGATCGATGTGATTTTTGGCATGGGTATATTTGAGTATCTGGAGAGGGACATGGGCTACTTTTATCTCGGAAAATTAAGGAGTTCCCGTGGCAATTAAAAAAAAAACCACGCGGACGAAATCGCAGGAATCAGCTAGTACCTACTTAATAATACCTTTCAGGCTAAAGGCACACGAAAGGCCAGGGGACACACACACAGGGGACGGATGTGAGTGTAACTCCATATATTTATAAGAAAGACACTACACAAAACGCGGACGCGGATTTTTACCCCGGCAAATTAAGGAGATCCTGTGGAATTATAAAAAAATATTCCACGCCCACGAAGTCGCGGGCATCAGCTAGTGTATAATATTAATACCAAATTTTTAAACGGAGGTGTTTTTGTACCCCCGTTGCAAACAGAGGCGGGTATTTGTATATCTGCAGCATCGTAGCATTTTCGTATTCATTACCACGGTACTAAATCAAGATTTGACCTACATAATATTATACGTATAGTAATGTGATTATTACATACTAGGAGGGTTCTATTAATATGTTATCATTATGCAACAAAACCAATTAAACCGCGTCAAAGCTCTTTACGCGTTAATTGGCGGATAAAGGAAAATGTATGGTGTAATAACGCCACGGTTTCCACACGCTTGTTTATTGTAAGTTTGTTATATTGAAAATTTGTGTTCGTTTAAATAATCAGCAAGTTATGAAATAACGGTATTAAAGTGGTATTAAAATTAAATATTAATTAAGTTATCATTTTTAGCGTAAAATCTGATTTAAACTTTATTTTGTGGTGTTTTCCTACGATTCCACGTGTAAACTGTTAAGGATAAGTTTTAATTATACTTAAACTGACAGTATGATACTACCCAGTTACATTTTAAACTGCATAGTTGGTTATCACCAGATGAGACCACACAAGAGATCTAACATGCGATAAAAATCAGTAATATGAACCAATAAGTATAAGTGTTTTCGAAAACAAATAGTTTTATCGCCTCTAACAAAGTGGGTCCCAAGTGCAAGTAATTCTCTTCAGTCCGCACACAAATACTCCCCTAGGAGGCGACAATCCTCCCGGCAAACAATAAAAATATACATAAAAATAAATTTGATACTTCGTAAACGTCGACCGCAAGGGATAAGTATTGAATGATATTGAATGAGTTTCTGTTTGATACTACAAGTAGTGATAGTTAGTATTTAGTGCTACTATCTACTATTGGATAGAATAAGGCATTACTTTGCGGAAGTCCATAATAATAATAGAACTAGAACTTTAATTCGCTATCATTCGCCACGATAGGTAAAGTGTCTATATGTAGTACAGAGTTTATCTTGAACATGTAGCTTGCGATATTCACCACACCACATAAATCTTCCAAATGATTCTCAACGTACGTTTCACTCCGACACCGGAGCATCTTCAGGAGATGTTGACTCGACAATGTATACGATTGTGACGTGACTTCAGTCGTGCATTACACACAAAATCTCTCTCAGGTTTTTTTGGAAGTTTTGAAAAGTTGTCATATTGATTTTACTCGGGCTAGTAAAAAAATTACTTGAAAGGTCCCCGACTTACCATAAAACCACAACCGAATGCAATCAAGAACACTCCCTACAATAGCATATATCATTAAGCACGTAAGGTAGGTAGATAGGGTGGGTTGGTGAGGAAACATAAACATGAGGTACGTGTCGAAACTTCCAACAGCAAATTGCATTGTGACGCAGACGACGCCGATGAAATTGGATTGCGCACTATCTAATAACCGTGATCGTGATTTTCGATGATGATATTCGTGACAATCATCCATAGCCGTCGATAAATATGCTCCTGTTTTAACGAACAAAAACAAACACGGAAAACGATTATAAACAGTTCAAAGCTTAGTGGTTAAAGGACATTATCCATATATACACTGGAAACTACCATTTCCAGTTTATTCACGTATTTGTGAGGCAATCAGCGAAGAGCAGGTATTTGAATTTGAGTTACCATTTAAAGCTTTTCAGGCGGCTATTTCAATTGCATGTATCAATTGCAATTATGGTTACTATCTGTTTTGAGGATTTTATTACTAATATATAGCTGTTAGACTGTAGATATTACGATAAAATATTTCCAATATATAAAACTCAAGAAGAAACTTTTGGTTGACTTTATCATAATTCAAAACAGGTAATTTTTGCAACAAATTGTGTAGTCCATATTCTTTAAAAGCCTTTCTATATCCATTGTACAATCTAGTGCAAGTATGGCAAGGCTCTTCTAAGTTATTCACGAAAGCTTGGTGATGTCATCGGACTAACAGGATGGTTGTCTTTCTACTTTAGGTTTTACTTTATTTGGTCTTTATTCAAGTAGCAAACGGTCTTAATATTTATTACGGGTATTATTGATTTATTAATCATGTAACCGTTCCATAAATACATAAATTTCTGCAAACGTATTTCGTGTCTCATCGACGTCGAAAAGTTATCCAGGAATTCAGCGATTCTTAATTGAACGTAAAAATATGCAATCGAATGAACCATGACAATTTTACAGTTAATATTATTCCAACTCCAATTTCGTATTTGATGAGATTTCGTAACAGCTTTTTTTTACAAATATATTATTCGATGACATTTTGTTGATGTAATTTCAGGTTCCATTATTCAAAAGCTAAGTTACGTACTTGTACTATGTAATATACTGTACGTATGTTTTGTACGTTGTTAAAAGTTAAGCAAGTGAGGGTGTCTGGAATCTGACTCTAATATTGGACAGAGTCTCTAACATATTTTGACTTTTTACGTAACTTTACGGTTTGTAATTTGTAAGAATAGAGAATAGAAAAATAGCTTGATACTGGATAGATTTTTGGTAGGATGAGGGGTAGTTTTTTTCTTGCCAGAGGGATAATTGCGCACGCCTTCAATATCTACTGTGGTATTCGTAGGTACTTCAGTAGTCAGTACTAATATTATAAATTCGAGAATATATTTGTTTATTCTGTCTTTCGATCACGCCGATGAAGAGTAACAGATCGACGTAATTTATAAATATGTGTAAAAATGTATTCCTACCACATTCCTACGTCTATGAAGACATAGGGTATTATTGTTCTGTGGATCATAGAGTTTGGATACGTCAAATGGAGGACTCCGGGGTTGACACTTCACAGTGACTATCCGATAATAGATTTGTGAATTTTTTTTTATAATTTAATGTAAAATAAGAACAATAGATAAGTTACGGTGAGATAATAAAGTTAATTGTCGTTTCTCTCTTTTCAGGTAAGATAGTTTGTAATTCGAATTTTAAAACCTAACATTATGTGTGCAACGTTTTAAAATAAAGCTCTCTATTCAGAGCAACGCAAGTTTTTATTTCGCCTTAACAATAAACATTATATATGCGTAGCTTAGGACTTGAAAAGTGACATGTTATTTTGTAACCGGGAAATTGAAAGAAACTCTTAGATGCTGATAAACCTAAATCTACACGGAAGAAGTCGGGGGCATTATCTAGTGGTATAATAACTAATAATTACAATCGTACTTGAGTGGTCCATTAAAATTGGAGTTGAGTAGGCAGATAATTGCAACTGGAATTGTTTTATTTCAAAACGAACCAATTGGCTTCAACTGTCAAATCAATCGTAGGTATGTTAATTGCTAATTCGCTACTTAGTGCATAAAATGCATTGCAAAATCACCCTCTAGGCCTTCAGTTTTACTGCATCCATACTATCCATACTAATATTATAAATGCGAAAGTGTGTCTGTCTGTCTGTCTGTCCGTCTGTCTGTCTGTCTGTCTGTCTGTCTGCTACGCTTTCACGGCCCAACTACTCAACCGATTTTGATGAAATTTGGTACAGAGATAGGTTACATCCCAGGGAAGGACATAGGCTACTTTTTATCCCGGAAAATTTAAGAGTTCCCGAGGGAATCAAAAAACCTTAATCCACGCGGACGAAGTCGCGGGCATCATCTAGTTAATAATAATACATTCTTTAAAAAAAATTAGGAATTTAGGGCACGTTGTTTAATTAAAGCTCTTGTCACGAGTTGAACTTGAAATTACCATTTGAAACAAGGTGAGTGAAGCAAGCCTCGGGACTCGGTAACTCGACGTCCCACCCTGTTGTTTTATTGTGTAAAAGCCTTCCACTTTTTCATTATTGCGTCCACTTTTTCAAAATTATGTGACGTTTTTGATCGAAATCACATTAGGACAAAAATATTCTCCGACCGAGAGAAAAAGACCGCGTAACTCACGATTATATGGATCCAATGTGGATATTTCAGGCAGACGTTTGTCATATTCGGTTCTTAGTACATTCTCGCTCTAACTGCAGCTCAAGCGCAATCAATGCGGGGTGCCTTAGGGCCAAAACACAGTACAGCCCGGATAGGACAAAACCTCCGCGTTGGTATTTTCATATGGAGCTGCATAGATGGGCAAGACAGGCCAAAACGTCTTTCTTCTCTAATGCGGACGTTTCGCGTCCGTTGGAGGCCAAGGGTGGTATTACTAAAGCAGCCCTGAGATTCTTTTATGTTTGTGTTTTTCATGAGGTTTTGAGGGAAGCTTGAGGGATTCGAACTATAAAAGCTAACAGAATAAAACCTTTGTAGTTTCGAAAACTGAAAATATGTGGCAGCCACTGCATATTTGTATTGTGCCAGCAGAATTGATTAGTCGAATTGTAACAAGACTGCTTCGTTGGTCTAGTGGTTGGCATGTTCGACTGCGGCCGACGAGGTCCTGGGTTCGAGTCCCGGGTCGGGCCATAATTGAGTATTGGGTTTTTCTGACTAGAAATTCTCAGTACTAGCCCGGAGTTAGGAAGTTGGCGGTGTTTCACCCCCGTGCCTCGGAGAGCTCGTTTTGCCGTCGGTCCCGGTTATTATCACTAACATGATAATAGTCGTTAAAGCCCGCCAACCCGCATTAGAGCAGCGTGGTGGGTCTAAGCTCTAATTCCCACCTGAGAGTGGAGGCCTGTGCCCAGCAGTGGGACGTTAATGGGCTGTAGTGGTGGTGGTGGTGGATTGTAACAAGTTTTGTAGGCATTGTTTCTGTACAATACATATTCATAAGGATTTGTTTGAGCGTCCTTTAGCATTACGCCTCCACTATGAATGCTATTAGCATTGCGAGGGTAAGACAATGAGCTTATTACGCTAACGTGGAATATATGACAAATTAAGTTATTCGCTTGTCGTAGCTCGTAATTTATTATTACTATAATATGCACAGTTTTAATACTCCATGTAAATATTTTTTTCATGACTTCGGTGGCGTAGTTATATTAGTCAAATAAACTAAAGAATCCCAGAATTTTTCGATCCAAATAGGTAATATGACTAAATAATTCGAAAAAACATCGCTCTAAGACAAAGGAACCTGGATAGGGCCATCACAATTCTATTAAAAACTCTTAATTGAGTTCTAGGTAGGTAATTAAGAGTAAGATGAAAATTGAATTAACTAACTCGGATTAAGAGTAAGAATGTATACCAGTTAAAAACTTCTTCCTCTTCCTCAGAGTCTATAGATATCACAAAAACCTAAAAAACTTACTTTAAACGCCTTAAAAAATATGCCCTGAAAATTGGAAACTCTTTGAGTAACTTACTAGTTTAAATAAATGTGTGTGCCGAATGCCGATGTCGTTAAGGTATACAGGAAATATACATAATGCAAAAGTTTAGCTAAACTCAATATTTGCGACGTGCGGAAATTGTTACAGATTGGTTGGATTGCGTTTCCGCATGTTGGGAATCCGTTGAAAAGAAATACGATTTGGTTGTTTCCTAGTAATATTTTTGTTTCCTGTTTTGGTGCGCTATGTTCTTACAGCGGGAGGTCCAGGGTTCGATTCCCGGCAGGGAAATTTGTGAATTTAGAATTTCTGAATTTTCTCTGGTCTGGTCTGGTGGGTAGGCTTCAGCCGTGGCTAGTTACCAACTTACCGGCAAAGACGTGCCGCCCAGCTATTAAGTGTCCCGGTACGATGCCGTGTAGAAACCGAAACAGGTTAGCCCGCTCCATCATCACTTACTATCAAATGAGATCGCAGTCAAGGGCTTACTTGTACTGGAATAAAAAAATTAAATACTCTGACTGTCGTGTAGAAAAAAAACACACTAGGGACAAAAAATGGACAAGTGAATTCAAGATAATGAACGTTATGGAAATAAAAATATTATATTCCATAACAAGAGGTTGAAGGATAGGTATTGTTATCAGTCTTCATCTACGTAGTACGCATCATCGTTCTGGAATAATACTAACCATGATGCCTACCAAAGAATAATTACTTACTGCAGGATGAAAACCTTACTTCTGTCATCAGTTCGACTGTCTGATATGTCTGCTACACTTTACAACCCATCTGTCCAACTGATTTAGATGAGGTACAGATATAGTTTGCAGCCCGGCGTTAAGGATATAGGCTACATATTTTTATCCTGAAAAATTCGAAGAGCTCCCGTGCGAATAAAAAATCCTTTATTCACGTGTTGCGGGTATCATCAACTAAGGGTGATATAATTTTAAGTATAGAACATATTTTATTTTGTACTTTAAGAATAGACGTAATACTTAACTGTCAACACCACGAGCTAAATTAATTCCTTTACTGTTGAGGTTTTATTTTATATGCTAGTTAAAACCTCATTCGAATATTTTATTTTAAATATGTATTTAATTCGAATATCGAAAAAGAAAACTTGTGACTTGCTTGTGACACATCAATATAATTTTTGTGTGAAGTAAACAAAGATGTTTTATTAATTCATTTACTTTGAGTATCCATACCTCCATACTTAATATTATAAATGCGAAAGTGTGTCTGTCTGTCTGCTACGCTTTTACGGCCCAACTACTAAACGATTTTGCTGAAATTTGGTACAGAGATAGGTTACATCCCGGGGAAGGGCATACTTTTTATCCCGGAAAATTGAAGAGTTACCGCGGGAATAAAAAAAATGTATCTGTTCAACCGGTTTTGATGAAATTTGGTACAGGAATAGGTTGAATCCTGGGAAAGGACATAGGCTACTTTTTATCCCGGAAAATTGAAGATTTACCGCGAGATACAAAAACACCAATCCACGCGGGCGAAGTCGCGGGCATCATCGAGTACTGTATAATTCAGACAATATGAACGTTTGTAACTCATTCGCTTTATACAGACAGCTCAGGTAAACAAGCGAGTCGATTAATTATCTTAATTCGTCAAGTTTTACCCAGCTTAAAGTAGCCTGAGCAAGTCCCAAGGCACGAATTGTTTCCTAAGTAATTGTAACACGTGGGATAGTCCCACGGTGTTGCGGGTTACGACCTAATAGTGCGCGCTTCTTAGCGATAAGCCTCTGGCGTTTTGCAAACAAAAGGTAAAAGGTATTGTTGTTATTACCAATGTTTACTACCATCCTGGTGATCTTTTCGGCTGATTATTATTAAACGCGGAGTGAAACTTTAGACATATGTGTATTAAAGCGTGATATTTGAGTGGAGGAGATTAATTTGTTTAAATCTATACCTACTGTCGATACTAATATTAAAATGCGAGTGTTAGGATGGATAGATGTTTGTTACTCAATCACGCCAGAACGGTTGAACGTAGGTATCTGGATGAAATCTGGCACAGAGGTAGATTATACCTATTCTGGAATGGCACATGTTGGCCATAATATAATCGATCAAGTACTTAATTCTTGCTAGTTGCTACTCAGGTATAAATAAAACTTTTATAAGAGCACTTTGTTTGTTTGTTTGTCACATACCTTTTGCAAAAATTATGAGTAAAGGACGAATTTGAAATTAACAGCATGATTAGTTTAATTTTAGAAAAAGCGCAGGTTTTTCAATTTTTTTTTAGGGAATTCTATGGAAGGAAAATATTTTAATTTTAAAATGAATTTTCGTAAGCTTAACTGATAGGTATAACTTTCAAGAACGGAGAGAGGGCTAACCAGATGTTTGTAAACCCCTCGAATGCACGTTCTTGTGATACCATATTTGAAGACGTAAGTAGAGGATTTCTTCCAATATTTCTCTCTCTGAAGAGTGCAAGTAAAGAAGCTTTATAAAACTCAAAGCTCCATTGTGCTGTATATATTTGATGGAATGTACTACAGAAAAATATCAAAAGCAGACATTGTTGTACTATGATAACTAGAAGAATACTTACTATGGTATTATTCTATCTACTTGCTTATCCTTTGTTTATATTGTGCTTGGCGGGAATTCAAATAGTTATTGTAGTACTTGTATCCAAACCCAGGATAAGGTCAGTCTGTGTCTGATATGATTATTCCAAAAATCGATATTTGGGAATTTATGAGTGCTGGGGTGAACGAAGCGAACCGAAAACGTATGCGAGGTTAATATATTCAACGGTTTAAAAATTGCTAATATAACAACTAAAATTGTATAAGTTTATTAAAAAAATTAACAGATGAATAAAAAAGTCTTGCATTAAAGCGTAATACACACAGAAGACGGGAGCGTGTCGGGATGGGTGTAAACTATACGACAACACCCCGACCCGCGTCCGCTTTTTGTGTGTTCTTATAAATACATGAAAATACATCCACACCCGTCCCCTGTGTGTTTTGCACCTTAAGCCTGAAAGGTATAACATATTAAGTATTCTGTGCCTTTTAGTTCATGTAACAGTTCATACTCTCGTTGCCTCGTTGGTCTAGTGGTTAGCATAGTCGACTGCGGATCACGAGGTCCTGGGTTCGATTCCCGGTCGGGCATAAAAGTTAGGTATTGGGTTTTCAATTAAGAAATTCTCAGTGCCAGCCCGGAGTTGGAGTTGGCGGTGTTTCACCCCCGTGCCTCGGAGAGCACGTAAGCTGTCGGTCCCGGTTATTATCACTAACATGATAATGGTCGTTAAAGCCCGCCAACCCGCATTGGAGCAGCGTGGTGGGTCTAAGCTCTAATTCCCGCTCTCCTATGAGAGTGGAGGCCTATGCCCAGCAGTGGGACGTTAATGGGCTGCAGTGACTGACTGACTGAACAGTTCATACATGGAAGAGTTTTTCTAAAGAACGCATAGTAGGACTTGCAAAATGCAAATAGAAGAAACTATGTAGATCCACTCACTTCTTTATGTAGGTGCATTATAATATAATCTACATCTAATCTCAATCAGTAGTACTGTTATGATGAGGTACCTACTTATGATCTCAGGGTTTCTTGGTGTAATTACATTGACGCAACCGCCCTACGATGTGAAAAACTTAGATCTCTATTCTCAAGGAGATTGCGTTTCGTTGCGTTACGAACTTAGATTTAGTGCGATACAAGTAACAATTAAACATGTTTATCTACCGAATTTCCGGTTACATTGTTGTTTAATTACGTTAAGAGGATCGAAATTATGATCGCGTGCCTTGTTATTATCCGATTAGCGGAAAATTTAGCAATAATCTGATATTACAGGCCCATTATATTATCAACATCTTGAATTTCTAAAGTTCAGTGTAATGTTTATAGCTTGATAATTTGAAGGAGTCAAAAGATAAGTTATTGTTTTAAGAATTACGAATTTACTGAGGAGCTTTTAAAGTGAAATTTTTAGAGATTAAATAAAATGAAAAAAAAAAAAACTACTGAGCTCGGGTAACCTCTCAAAATAAGGAGAACCATGATACCTGGCCAAGTTCGGACTTCAGATTCGCACACCTCATATATCTTTGAAATATTACTAGTGCTTAAAGTTATTGCACCTAATGTAATAGGGAAGGCACTAGCTCCCATAACACAGTTTTTATTTTTTTGGGAGATAGAGGCCAAATTATTAATGTGAACTTATGTCATTTTTGCAAATAAAGAGATTTTATTATTATTATTATTTATTTATTCAAATAGCATCTTGCACCAAAAATAACTTCTTTTCGTCGTTTTACTCTTTGTGAATCCATAATGGACATCCTGTTAACTTTTAAGACATTATTGAGAGTATTTGCACCCAATCCACGTAAGTTTATTTTGTGGTTTGAATCTGCAAATAATAATACCTAGGTTAATGTATCTATTTAGTCATTGCTAGAAATAGGTACCTACCCGACATGACGCGAATAATAATACTTAAGATCTTTTGAGTACATAATATAAAAAGCTTGTCTTGACTCACTGACTGACTGAATGATCAATTCTATGCCTAAGCCGGTGGGGTCAGAAACTTAAAATAATTTTTCATCCCATCTATTCGAAAAGGATGACTTAGTTCGCCTTTAAGTGCACCCAAAGGTGGTGTTTTCTATAAGAAACTTTTAGCGGGCAGAAATGAGTTTTTAAACCTCTTTATTTCAAAAAGTGAGCCGCAATTATCTTTGCCGCGCACTTTTTGAATTTGGAACATCTTAGTGTTCAGCGCCAAAGAAATCGAACGCAAATATTGTTTGAATAAAGTCTGGCTGGTACGACGGCCCATAGTCGCGCCGCCGTCGGCTGAATAAAAAAAAAGAAATCAAATTAAAAACGCGCGAACTACAGCCCGCGTTTTCGTACATTTTCACGGATTGTTAAAAATTCCTGGTTTTATTTTGAAAAATAGGTTCTTCAAGTGCCAGTGAAAGTATAGAATTAACTCCTGAAAGTATTAAAACTGACGCAAGAAATGTGATGAATAATCTATTACTTGCAAAATCCCGGGAGAAATATATGAAAGCCTATGGTAATTTTATTGAATGGAGAAATGCAAGAGACACCAAGACTTTTTCATAATCTGTGTTTTGGCCTACTTCCAGTACTTAGCCAAAACTAAACAACCTTCCACTCTTTGGAGTACCTAATCAATGCTAAAATCAACAGTCAGTTCTAATAACGACGTCAAACTGGACCCATATTCGAAATTAATGGCGTATCTGAAGAGGATGTCTGATGGATTTGTAGTTTTTTTTTTCTCATAGAGGGTGATGAGAAGTAGAGTGTATGACTCGGGCACAAATTTTATTTGGCTCGGGCGACGTACTTTAAATCTCTCGCTACGTTCAGGATTCTACTAAAGAATCCCTTACTTAGCTCTGGATTCAAAAAGCACCCTCGCCGTAAAAATATTATTTTGCTCCCTTATAATACAATCTACTGTAGATATTCTATAGGTTTAGCGATGATTTTTCCTGCAAAGTTTTTAGTTGGTATGTTGCAGACAATAACAACGTTAACAAAGTTAAGATACAAGGATAAATCCATATAATGGCACCTGTGCAGAAAATTTGCTTATTTTCGTAATCGGCCTCAGTAAATGTCGTCTTTAGAAACGCGTATGAATTGTATAAACAATGGGTGAATTGCAACATTTTGTAATTTGGAGTCAGGACATGCACGATCAATTTATTTATGCACATAGGGACTAAGGATTTAGGGTTTACCTGCTGACGATATTTTGTTGCATATTTTAACAATCACTTAAATTAGGCGCATGCTAAATGTTAGTGTTTTAAATTGTTTAGGGGATTATGGTTACAATTAATTCATTAGCAGTTTCTGATTTACTGCGAGTGTTTATACAGTGAAAATAAGTAGCATTCCAATCATACCTACTAAGTATTCTATCAATACTATAAATGCGAAAGTGTGTTTGTTTGTTGGTTTGTCCTTCAATCACGCTGCAACGGACAAACGGACGTTATTTTTGGCATAGGTATAGTTGAGGACCTGGAGAGTGACATAGGCTACTTTTTATCCTGGAAAATTAAGGAGTTCTCGTTGGAATCAAAAAAACATATTCCACGCGGACTAAGTCGCGGGCATCAGCTAGTACCTACATAATAATGAGAGGTGATATTTTGTTGCATATTTTAGAATCACTAAAATTAGGCACGTGCTAAATATTAAATAAATAAATTAGCCTTTATTTTCCAACATTTCTTTGCAGTTATGGTAGCATATAATGCCTACGTAACCTCAACATTACGACATGGTATTATTTTCTGGGGAAGTTCTGATAATTCCCAAATTGACCCTTCCGGGATCGAACCCGGGACCTCCGCACGTTAAGACAACAGCGCTCAACACTACACCACACAAAGACTGTGTGTAATAAAGTGTTTTTAATTACTTATTTACACGTCGACAAGACAAAACGTAGTTCCCCTATAACGCGGACCTTTTGCACAAGCGTTTTGCCTTGTCTGGTCCGTGGTATGTTTATGCTCAAACAATGTAGGTAAGATTACGGGAAATTACTTTTTTTCAGTGGACTTTGCGTAATTGTGTCGCTCTTGCTGATTTGTACGGAAGTTAAGAAGTATTTTGAAATTTATACGAACTTTTTTCTTGGAAACCTTGTGAAATATTTTCCGACTCTAATAATGTTTATATATATGAATTATTCGCTTTAAATAAACTTTGCGATTTTTTTTAAAAGTTTTTAATTAGACTTAACCTAACTGCCATTCCAGATATAAGTAAGCTACTTTTAAAACGAATTTTAGTTCTATTAAAACTGCATGTTTACTTTTTAAAGTAACTGACTAACTAACCCTCGAGCTGGACGAGTGAATATGCAACAATAGTCTGGATTGAATTTGAACTTAAGACGTTTAGAATTTCAGGTCTCCTAATCCAGTCCCTTAAGTATATGGGTCTCACCAAACCTATTGACGCAGAACCGGTGCAAGCCGGTTAGAAAAACTTTAATTATGTGAGCTACATGTGTGTACGGCATTAAGAGTGAAAACGCAGCAAAACGCCGTTTTCGCGTCGGTAGCCGTCGCGTGGCGCCGGCCGACGGCTTATTCACATTCTTAATATCCATAAAGCTTTTTCTGACCGTCTCAAGCGGGTTCCTCGTCTATGGATGTGGTGAGACCCTAACTGGCTGAGTGTTGCTATAATCTACTTGGCTTGATATATCTCTATGGTACAACGTACAGCTTCTATCGTCCTGCGTCGCCCGCCCTCTCTTTACCTAACATACCTACAGCAAAAGCAGAGAACGAATAGCTACGCACTGCCACCATAATATATAGACTTCCTTAAAAACTTTAGATATGCAATTCTACATCGGAGCATCCTCAGGTAAAGAATAATACAGTTTCTATAACTCAATGCTTCAGATTTTAGTGATATTTAGAATCTGCATTATTCAGTTCACCATTATGGCAAACAGACATTAATTTAAATTCAATTATTTCAGCGGAAAGGTCAAATTACACAGTAAGTCACACAAACAGTTGAACTTTGTACTATAACTTAAGACCAACAGCTGTTGGGGACAGTCGCCTCTAATCAAGGACCAACGCATCACAAAGTCGTGCAAACAAGCGGGTAACTGTTGTATTTGTGGCCTGACATTTGCACATAAAGGAGAAGGACTGTACAAGTTGGAACTTGCGCTTTGAATTTTGTCGTTCCCTACGATGAAATTACATTTTTCCACTAGATAATGCCCGCGACTTCGTCAGTGGATTAAGTTTTTTTTAAATTCCCGGGGGAAATCCTTAAGTTTTCGGGATAAAAAGTAGCCTGTCTTTCTCTGGGATTTACACTACCGCTATACGAAATTTCATCAATATCGGTTGAATAGATGGGCCGTGAAAGCGTAGCAGGCTCATTTCGCATGTATAATATTAGTATGGTTGTTATTTTTTACTAGATGATGCCCGCAACTTCGTCCGCGAGGTATTAGGTTTTCGGTATCGTGGGATCTCTTTGATTTTCCATGTGAGTGAGAGATGACCAGTGATGACGTGGGCGGTCTAGTGAAATATGAATTGAAGTATTAATTGACTTTAACTACACCCACTCCTGCACAGGTAAATAGTAGTAAATTTAATAAAATTCGACAGCCTCAACAATGACGCAGCAAAATATTTAGATAATTAATTATTAAGTTATATCATGTTCAGCCTTTAACCTTTTTAACCTCAACGCTTAATTCAAAGAGCGTATAATATTATTGTTCGCTGTAGGTAGGTACACCTCAATGGAAACACAATTTAATTCAATTATTTTTCACACCCAACGTCGTAGATTGAAGGCTGTATGTCGCTCATAAAATCGTGACACCGTGTAAATACCAATGTTAGTACTTATAATAAGACTATCGTTTAAAAAATACTCAAGCGCGATGTTCATAATATTGACTGTAAAAAAAAATCATTTTTTTCTATACTAAGGGTCAATTCTACCATCCATGGTACCTAATGGTTAACGTTAAATTTCAACACTAAAAAGTCAGTAGTACCACACGAGTATATATCCGACCAGAGGGGAAGCTTCCTTACAAAGTCGAAAATGTATACCTATTCTGCTAGGGTTGTCAACTGATGCATGTCAACAATTTAAGGAAAAAATAAAAATATTATATTATAGCTAGATAATGTATAATTACAGTTATATCCTGAAATTGAACAATAAATACTTAAATTAGACAAATATTATAAAGAAACGAAATTATTTCTTTTTTAATGAACATCAGTGTTTTTAACATAACTTCACAATAATGTTAATAGATGGCACCGTCATTTACTATCGCAAAAACAGTTTTGCGTCGACTATTATTATTATTACAACATTTTATTTAACTTGCAATGTATAAATGTGTGTATGTATGTTTAGGTCAAATCTTGCAAGATGAGTTAGAACCACTTCTCGGTTTCTGATTTAGCTGAAATTATGCGTGTATGTGTAAATCGGACGACACTGTAATATTATTGGGACATGGACCTGATCAATGTTATTACCTAGTTTTATTGTACAGGTACGCTAGGTACGTATATAATGGTATTTACTTCTCTTTATCTCTCGGGTATGAAAAATAGGAAATATACTTATTGTCTTTGATTCTTTTCAAGTAAACTGTGCAAGTATTCGGCATTTTTGTTGAAACACTATTTACATAAATAAATCTAAATAGTTTTATTTTTAATACAAAATCAGTTAACTTGTTCAATCACGAAATTGTTCCTATATTTATTTTCACTAAAATTGAACAACAAATACTTAAATTAGACAAATATAAAGAAACGAAAAAAAATATAAGATATTGTGGCGAAGTCCCACGAGACCTACTGAACCCTCGGGAATTTCCGTTCCGACTCGCTTTCGGTCGGGATTCTCCCGGGCGTTCGAATGAGTGAATTCTGAACCCCGACGACGGGAGGCCGCGTACACGCATCTCATGTCCGGCTAATTCACTCAATTCAATCAATTAATTATTATATTTGTTATATCGTACATAGTCCGTAATTAGTGTCTTAAATCGTTTGTCATATAATATATCAATAGACTTTTGTAACTAAATAAATAATCAACTTTCAATAATATAATATTCGTAAATTACATTGGGTTTGTTTTAACTTCGATCCTAACATTCCCATAACTGGTGACCCCGACGTCCCCATAAGTGGTGACACCCGACGTTCCCATAAGTGGTGAACCGGCGACGCGTCCCGAACTCTCAAGTGCTTGCATATTTCGAACATTCTTTGTGTGCATAGTGACGAACTTGTTTTATTCCGAAAATAGATTCAGTGTAATAAAAGTTTTTTATTTTAAACAATGGCTGAAGACAACAAATCTCCCGCGGTAGAAACTGTGCGCGTAAAAGTCCCACCTTTTTGGCCAGACGAGCCAGCTCTTTGGTTCGCACAGCTAGAAGGGCAGTTTGCTTTAACAAATATAACAGCAGACACGACTAAGTATAATTACGTAATTTCAAATTTGGATTATAAGTACATAACCGAAATAAGAGACGTTATTAAAAACCCTCCCGATAGTGATAAATATAATAAGATTAAGACAGAGCTGGTGAAACGTCTTTCGTCGTCACAGGAGCAACGAGTACGTCAATTATTAACCCAAGAGGACATTGGGGATCGTAAGCCATCGCAATTCCTGCGACACTTACAAGGTTTAGCAGGTCCAAGCGTACCCGACGACTTTTTACGTACCCTATGGACGGGCCGACTACCTACTCATATTCAAGTAATCTTGGCGTCGCAATCGAAGAGTAGCCTCGACGAGTTGGCTACACTTGCGGACACAGTTAAGGATGTGATTGGTACCGCGCCGCAAGTTCATCAGCTGTCTGCGTCGACGTCGAATAATGAGATCAGCGAACTGAAACAATCAATCGCTGATTTGTCGCGCAAAGTCGCCGCACTAGCATCGTCATCGCGATCCCGCTCGAGATCGAATAGCAGCACGAGATGGCGCCGACGTTCCCGTAGCCGATCCAATGATTCTGCGACTGATGCCCACTGCTGGTATCACCGCAAATTCCAGAGCAAGGCTACAAAGTGCCGTAATCCGTGCACTTACTCGTCGGAAAACGAAAAACGCAGTCATTGATGGCGGCTAACGATGACTGTCGTGACGTCACACCGAGTCGCGTATTTGTAACGGACAAACACTCTAACGTTAAGTTCTTAATAGACACTGGTGCTGATTTGTGTGTGTTCCCAATTAGAAATGTAAGTTCTAATAAGACAATTGTTAAGAAGACTGACTATAAACTTTTTGCCGCTAATGGTACAGTGATTAATACATATGGAACAATAAACTTAAATTTAAACTTCGGGTTACGTCGAGATTTTCGCTGGCGTTTTGTAATAGCCGACGTAACCCGACCGATCATAGGCATAGATTTTTTATCATATTATAACCTACTTGTAGATGTAAGGAACCACCGATTAGTTGATAATACGACTACGCTCATTGTAAATGCTGAACCCGTGTTATCTTCCTTAGAGTGCGAAATTAAGACTGTTACAGGTAATTCTCGTTATCATCAGTTACTCAAACAGTTTCCTGAGGTCACGCGATCCTCTGGTGAGCCAATGGTGCGCGAAGTTAAGCATCAAACGCTCCACTACATACGCACTACGCCCGGTCCACCGGTGTACAGTCGACCTCGCAGATTGGCACCGGACCGACTACGCCGAGCTAAGCGTGAGTTTGAGGATATGGTAAGAGCAGGTATTGCACGTAGATCTGATAGTCCGTGGGCAGCGCCTCTCCATCTAGTACCTAAAAAAGACGGTACTGATCGACCTTGCGGAGACTACAGAGGTATCAACGCTCGAACAGTACCCGATCGATACCCAGTACGCCACATCGCAGATTTTTCTCATAATCTACATGGCTGTACTGTGTTTAGCAAAATTGATTTGGTGCGTGCTTACCATTTGATTCCAGTCAACCCTGCGGATGTACCCAAAACTGCCATAACTACGCCGTTCGGATTATTCGAGTTTCCGTTCATGAGTTTTGGTCTTAGAAACGCCGCGCAATCGTTTCAGCGGTTCATGGACGAAATCTTAAGGGACCTGGATTTTGCTTTTCCGTATATAGATGACATATTGATTGCGTCACGCGACCACACCGATCACGAATGTCATCTCAAACAGGTTCTAGAGCGCCTTCGAGATCATGGTGCTGTTTTAAACTCCGCTAAAAGCGTATTTGGTGTTCCGGAAGTCGAGTTCCTCGGCTACTTAGTTACGGCAAACGGCACGAGTCCTACGCCAGAAAAGGTAAGTAGCATCCAGAACTTCACACAGCCCAAGACCTTGAAAGAATTAAGGAGATTTCTCGGTATGATTAACTTTTATAGAAGGTACCTACCGAACGCTGCGAAAATCCAAGCACCTTTACACCAACTACTTAGCGGCACGGATACCAAGCCAAACACTCCAATCACTTGGACGGTTGAGCTGGAACAGGCTTTCAACGAATGCAAAAAGAGCCTCGTCGATGCAACACTGCTTGCTCATCCCGATCCTACAGCGGATCTGATGTTGGTCTGTGATGCGTCCGATATCGCCATCGGCGCCGTATTGCAGCAGAAAGTTGAAGGTAATTGTCAACCCCTTGCTTTCTTCTCCAAGAAACTGACCTCTGCTCAACGTAAGTATAGCCCTTTCGATCGAGAGCTACTCGCAATTTACGAAGCCGTGAAATATTTTCGTTTCATGGTAGAGCTGAAGCCGTTCACGATCTGGACAGACCACAAACCTATTGTTGCTGCGTTTCGTAAAGCGTCTGAAAAATGCTCTCCACGTCAGTTCCGATATTTCGATTTCGTATCACAATTCTCGACCGACGTGCGACACATTTCCGGAGAGGACAACGTCGTTGCCGATGCGCTCTCTCGGATTGAATCTGTTACTGATAGCATTAATTTAGATAAACTCGCTTCTTCACAAGAGACGGACTCCGAATTGAGACATCTTTTGCACACTTCTTCTTCGCTGGACTTACAGAAAATAAGAATTTCTGACTCTAGTGCATGTAAAGTGTATTGCGATGTTTCTGGTCCAAAACCACGTCTGTATCTTACGCCCGAATTTCGCAAACAGGCCTTCGACGCTATTCATGGCTTGAGTCATCCTGGTGCTACGCCTACCATCCGACTGATGACCGAAAGGTACGTATGGCCTAGTATACGAAAGGACTGCAGAGCATGGACAAAAGCCTGCCTCGCTTGTCAACGATCAAAGGTTACACGGCACACCCAAGCTCCAGTTCACACTTTTACTCCTCCATCTTCGCGTTTTGATCACGTTCATATCGATCTCATAGGGCCGCTTACCATATCGCACGGCTACCGCTATTGTCTTACTGCAGTCGATCGATTTACGCGTTGGCCCGAGGTGATTCCTCTAGAAGATATCACAGCAGAAAGAGTGGCTCGTGCTTTCGTAAGTGGTTGGTTAGCACGTTTTGGCTGTCCTCGTAAAATAACGACAGACCGAGGGCGCCAATTTGACTCCCATTTATTTAAAGAGCTGGCAAAATTTACTGGATGCCAACACCTCACCACTACGGCGTATCATCCCGCCGCCAACGGTTTAGTAGAGAGGTTTCACCGGCAATTAAAAGCAGCAATTACGTGCCATGACAACGAGAAATGGGTTGAGGTACTTCCTCTTGTGTTACTAGGGATACGCAACGCCTGGAAAAACGACATAGCATCTACCTCTGCAGAGCTGGTATATGGTGAAAGTCTTCGCTTGCCTGGAGACTTATTCTTACCATCCGCACCGGAAGTCGTTGATTACAGCGATTTTCTATCTCGCCTTCGCAATCACATCCGCGAATTGAAGCCGACTCCGGTATTACGCCACGGTAATGCAAAAACGTTCGTGCACAAGGATTTATCCTCTGCTACTGCTGTCTTCCTGAGACAAGATGCCGTCCGAAGACCACTACAACCACCTTACTCTGGTCCGTATAAGGTAATAGAGCGATCGGAGAAAACTTTCAAAATCGACATAAACGGTAAGGTCGTCACGGTTTCAATCGATCGTCTCAAACCAGCGTACTTTGTACACGAATCTCAACCTTCTTCGTTCACGCCCATCACTTCAGAACCGCCTGCCACCAAGCATGATACAGTAACTCGCTCTGGCAGACAGGTAAGATTCCCTCGCAGGTTTATGTGAGTCACCACCCACATGTCATTAGTATGTAAAACAATTTTTAGAGAATACGTTTAGCTATTAATATTGTACGTAAGCTTCTAATATTGCATTGTATCGTTTATTTTTTGTAAACATATAATAGTTTAATTAATACCTAATTAAGTTTTATGTTTAATTTTAATTATAATACTTACTTTTGTAACGAGTGATACGAATTGTGTAAAAGAACGAATTCTTTATTCGTCATGATCGACCTAAAGGTCTCCGGGGGGGCTGATGTGGCGAAGTCCCACGAGACCTACTGAACCCTCGGGAATTTCCGTTCCGACTCGCTTTCGGTCGGGATTCTCCCGGGCGTTCGAATGAGTGAATTCTGAACCCCGACGACGGGAGGCCGCGTACACGCATCTCATGTCCGGCTAATTCACTCAATTCAATCAATTAATTATTATATTTGTTATATCGTACATAGTCCGTAATTAGTGTCTTAAATCGTTTGTCATATAATATATCAATAGACTTTTGTAACTAAATAAATAATCAACTTTCAATAATATAATATTCGTAAATTACATTGGGTTTGTTTTAACTTCGATCCTAACATTCCCATAATATGTACTTAAAACAACTTAATAATAAGGTACCTACTTACAATTAAAATTATATGGGAGTTATGGGATACCATGAGGTTCGGGGCTAATCACTAGTTATTTGTTGTAATAATAAACAAACAATTAAACTGACAGATTGACGACCTCCGTGGCGCAGTGTGTAGCGGTGTTGTCTTGTATGTGCGGAGGTCCCGGGTTCGATCCCCGGCAGGGTCAATTTGGGAATTTATAATTTCTGAATTTTCCCTGGTCTGGCCTGGTGGTAGGCTTCGGCCGTGGCTAGTTACCACCCTACCGGCAAACACGTGCCTCCAAGCGATTGAGCGTTCCGGTACGATGCCGTGTAGAAACCGGAAAAAAAAAGAAAAAAAACAATCCCCTTACAGATGACTGACCCTAAACAATTTTTTTATACTGTATTTTTTAAGATTTTTATTGTTTCTCTTAATCGTATGGTATAGCCTGAATCTTATATAGAGTTTTTTTAAATATTCGACCGGGAAACAATTGCATGGCATCTCAAACCGAAAATTTTCAATTTTTTTAAATAGTTCATTTCCAATGTTTTGTATTTTTGGATTATTATTAAAATATTCTTGATATTTTCTTTCTAATAATTCAATAAAATTTACAAACTCGTCTGGCGGTATTATAAGGAAACCAGCCTGTACCTTACCGACGTTAAAATCTTTATGATGAGAAAATATTGATTCTGTACTCATATTTATGGCATTTTCATGTCTATTGACACATAATTTCAATTTTTCGCAACTGTGTCGTTCCAAGCATTTTTTATATAAATAACCGGCAACATAAACAACAGCATTTCTTTCAGGTAAATCGAAATTATAGTCGCTAGTCTCTACAGCAAGTATAGGAACATTTTCGTTTTCTTCCGTTTGAAAGGAAGCTTCATAAAGTGTGCCGCAATCCTCGACTTTCATGAGCAAACAATCAACGTCTTCTTCACAATTGGTACCCTCTGGTTTTTTTAAAATGTTGGTTACAAAATTTTTTTTAAAAGCATTAGTGGTTTGTCGACATGTTGGCTCTTGACAGTTACCTCCTGCCTGCCGCACTTTGCCAAAAAAATTTTCAATACAGTCTTGATTTAATCGTCTAGTGTAAAAAAAATTTAACCCTTGTGACTTTAAATCGTCGAAGAGCTGTAATACAGATTTAATTGTGATTTGAAATCCAGCAATAAAATGCACGGTTTTAGTTGCGTCCACTCCTGTATCTGTTCTAACTAATTTTAAGTGTTTAAAAAAATCCAACATTTCCTGTAAAAACTCATTTTGAAAACTGTCACCGCAGAAGGCTCTTTTGAATTGAGCTGGAGATCGCAATCGGCTGGAGTTCAGAATATCAAACAGATGGTTCATTTTGTCTATTAAATCAGCAGTGTCTGTTGCAGTTGGGTCAGTTATATTCAGATCGACGTGTGTTTTTATCGCTGAAGCAACAGTGTGACTTAACAGTTGCACTGCCAAATATACTCTCATTTTCTGAGAATTATTAGGGTAACTTTGGTACCAGTTTCCTGTTTAATAATACCAGGGATTCTCAGATATCGATTTTGAACGAAATCGGTTAATTAACAAAGAATTTCAAAATGGCGCTGATTTTTTTAAATTTTGGTACCAGTTTCCTGTTTTCTAACCCCAAGGAGTCCTAAATATCGATTTTGAACGAAATCGGTTAATTAACAAAGAATTTCAAAATGGCGCTGATTTTTTTAAATTTTAGCACCAGTTTCCTGTTTTCTAACCCCAGGGAGTCCTAAATATCGATTTTGAACGAAATCGGTTAATTAACAAAGAATTTCAAAATTGCGCTGATTTTTTTAAACTTTGGTACCAGTTTCCTGTTTAATAATACCAGGGATTCTCAGATATCGATTTTGAACGAAATCGGTTAATTAACAAAGAATTTCAAAATGGCGCTGATTTTTTTAAATTTTAGCACCAGTTTCCTGTTTTCTAACCCCAGGGAGTCCTAAATATCGATTTTGAACGAAATCGGTTAATTAACAAAGAATTTCAAAATGGCGCTGATTTTTTTAAACTTTGGTACCAGTTTCCTGTTTAATAATACCAGGGATTCTCAGATATCGATTTTAAACGAAATCGGTTAATTAACAAAGAATTTCAAAATGGCGCTGATTTTTTTAAATTTTGGTACCAGTTTCCTGTTTTCTAACCCCAAGGAGTCCTAAATATCGATTTTGAACGAAATCGGTTAATTAACAAAGAATTTCAAAATGGCGCTGATTTTTTTAAACTTTGGTACCAGTTTCCTGTTTAATAATACCAGGGATTCTCAGATATCGATTTTGAACGAAATCGGTTAATTAACAAAGAATTTCAAAATGGCGCTGATTTTTTTAAATTTTGGTACCAGTTTCCTGTTTTCTAACCCCAAGGAGTCCTAAATATCGATTTTGAACGAAATCGGTTAATTAACAAAGAATTTCAAAATGGCGCTGATTTTTTTAAATTTTGGTACCAGTTTCCTGTTTTCTAACCCCAAGGAGTCCTAAATATCGATTTTGAACGAAATCGGTTAATTAACAAAGAATTTCAAAATGGCGCTGATTTTTTTAAACTTTGGTACCAGTTTCCTGTTTAATAATACCAGGGATTCTCAGATATCGATTTTGAACGAAATCGGTTAATTAACAAAGAATTTCAAAATGGCGCTGATTTTTTTAAATTTTGGTACCAGTTTCCTGTTTTCTAACCCCAAGGAGTCCTAAATATCGATTTTGAACGAAATCGGTTAATTAACAAAGAATTTCAAAATGGCGCTGATTTTTTTAAATTTTGGTACCAGTTTCCTGTTTTCTAACCCCAAGGAGTCCTAAATATCGATTTTGAACGAAATCGGTTAATTAACAAAGAATTTCAAAATGGCGCTGATTTTTTTAAATTTTGGTACCAGTTTCCTGTTTTCTAACCCCAAGGAGTCCTAAATATCGATTTTGAACGAAATCGGTTAATTAACAAAGAATTTCAAAATGGCGCTGATTTTTTTAAACTTTGGTACCAGTTTCCTGTTTAATAATACCAGGGATTCTCAGATATCGATTTTGAACGAAATCGGTTAATTAACAAAGAATTTCAAAATGGCGCTGATTTTTTTAAATTTTGGTACCAGTTTCCTGTTTTCTAACCCCAAGGAGTCCTAAATATCGATTTTGAACGAAATCGGTTAATTAACAAAGAATTTCAAAATGGCGCTGATTTTTTTAAATTTTGGTACCAGTTTCCTGTTTTCTAACCCCAAGGAGTCCTAAATATCGATTTTGAACGAAATCGGTTAATTAACAAAGAATTTCAAAATTGCGCTGATTTTTTTAAACTTTGGTACCAGTTTCCTGTTTAATAATACCAGGGATTCTCAGATATCGATTTTGAACGAAATCGGTTAATTAACATAGAATTTCAAAATGGCGCTGATTTTTTTAAATTTTAGCACCAGTTTCCTGTTTTCTAACCCCAGGGAGTCCTAAATATCGATTTTGAACGAAATCGGTTAATTAACAAAGAATTTCAAAATGGCGCTGATTTTTTTAAACTTTGGTACCAGTTTCCTGTTTAATAATACCAGGGATTCTCAGATATCGATTTTGAACGAAATCGGTTAATTAACAAAGAATTTCAAAATGGCGCTGATTTTTTTAAATTTTGGTACCAGTTTCCTGTTTTCTAACCCCAAGGAGTCCTAAATATCGATTTTGAACGAAATCGGTTAATTAACAAAGAATTTCAAAATGGCGCTGATTTTTTTAAATTTTGGTACCAGTTTCCTGTTTTCTAACCCCAAGGAGTCCTAAATATCGATTTTGAACGAAATCGGTTAATTAACAAAGAATTTCAAAATGGCGCTGATTTTTTTAAACTTAGGTACCAGTTTCCTGTTTTCTAACCCCAGGGAGTCCTAAATATCGATTTTAAACGAAAAATCATAAAAATAGGTTCATTGGTTTAGGTACGTTTAAAAAGGTACTTACTTCTCTTTATCTCTCGGGTATGAAAAATAGGAAACCTTATTGTTTTTGGAAATTTTCAAGCAAACTGTGCAAGAATTCGGCATTTTTGGTAAAACAACACTATTTACTTAAATAAATCTAATAGTTTTATTGTTAATTCAAAATTAGATTAGGTATACGCTCGACCGTCAGCCCTTACGTTCGTACCCGGACTGAGGCGTCGCGTACCCAGACGGCGTGTCGGTGAATGTGTCGGTGAGAGCTCACGCACACATCGTTGCGCTATGTATGGGTGAAGTCGCCGCGAGCCGTTTGTATGAAGCTTCCCCTCTGTACGTACTCTGTGGTAGTACCGTACCTCCTTAATAAATTGACCTTGAATTAAACCTGATTATTACAACCCAAAATGGGCTTTTTAAAATGGTCAAAATATATAAAGCTAACCATAACCATGGATAATTTACCATGAAATTGATACAAATAAATTTATGTTTTTCTTAATTCAATCAATAGCATTAGTTTTTATCTTAAACGCATTTATAAATAGAGCATAAAAATTAACTAATAGAGCGGTTATCTAAAATTTACGCTCAATTTAGAATATTTAAAATAAAAAGAGGAAATAATATAATATGGGTAATAGGTATTACATTGTGAATGTGTATTATACCTAGAAGATGATGAGGATTTTGACGAGCTCCCCGGCGCAGTGCGGGCTTGTAAGTGGGAGCCTCGGGTTCGATCCCCGGCAGGGTCAATATTTTCACTGGTCTGGTCTGATGGGAGGCCTCAGCCGTGGTTAGCTTCTACCCTAATGACAAAGACAAACATATTTAGCGTTCCAGCAGGATGCCGTGTAGAAACCGATTAGGGTAGGTATGGATTTATATAACTGTCCACGAACCAGTGCATTCACTCGACGATTCAAAAGTAGGTACTTGTAAAAGTTTATTTGAATAAAAATCATTAGAATTTTGAATTTTTTTGAATTTTGTCATACCCTTACGGTAAGCCTGCTTAGACTGCATCATCACGTAACACCTTCTGAGATCGCAGTCAAGGGCTAACTCGTTGTGGAGTATGAAAGAAGGATAATACTGGACTATGTGAGATAACGTTTGGCCTATGAAATTAAATAGCACTCATTGCTATTTAATTTCCTACATCAAAGTCGGTAAAGTTCTATCAATAAATTAGGAACGCATCATAACTTATGATATTAACTGAGTGTTATAATCCAATTAAATTCAACTACAGCGTAAAGTTAAGCTTGGAAGCATCTTCGACAGCCGTTACAAATATAATTGATGGCTTCAAACGTCTTTTACATGTGACGGAGTAATTAATTGCTGGATGTTATGATGTATTTATTAAAGTCTGATTATGTTGTCACAACAAATGATATTCAAATGAAGAAACAGGATCACCTAGAAGTAGATAATTTATTTTAATTTCAATTTATTTATTTATCCATACTAATATTATGAATGCGAAAGTGTGTCTGTCTCTCTGCTACGCTTTCACGGCACATCTGTTCAACCAATTTTGATGAAATTTGGTAGGTATGGGGATAGTTTGTATACCGGGGAAGGACAAAGGCTATTTTCATCCCACCATCTCGGAAAGAGTATTTTTAAACTTCGATATCTGAATGCAAAAGCCGTTATTATCCTCTTGAGGATAAAGTAAATTGAATTTAGAACATGGTGTGCACGTTAGTAAATATCACTCGTCTATGAAGTTTGTGAATTCAAAACATCATTAAAACCTATTTACTTCTATAATCTATGGTGCCGAATTTCCATACAACCTTTTTTAATTTGTTAAAAACTCACACTCGTAACCTTCTTGGTGTACTTTTTTAATTTGCTTTGCGCGCACCATTTTCTTTCACGTCATGTCATTTCCTCGCTGAGGTGGGATGAAAAGTTACGTGTTGCACTCGAGTGAAAAGATTTTTCACCTCGTGCTCTTTTGATTCCCTCGCTGACGCTCAGGATTCTAATTTTTGAACCACTCGCTACGCTCGTGATTCAATTTTAGAATCCTTCGCTTGCTCGGTCATCAAAATCGAGCACGCGGTTAAAAAATAACTTTTCACTCTTGTATAACAAATAACTATTTTTATTCCAGAAAATTGAAGAATTTCCGCGAGATTCAAAAAATCTTAATCCACGCGGATGAAGTCGCGGGCATTAAAGTGTGTGTGAAAAAAAAAGTATGTGTGAAACTTCAGAAAAGTAGCCTACGAGAGAATGAGATACCTAAATATCTGAGATAGTATTCTATCTCAATCTCTCGCAGGCTAAAAGACTACGACAAATATAACTTGTATTCTGTCTCATTCTCTCGCAGGCTAAACCCTTTTATGAATATGTTTGTCTCTTTTTAGTGTCGCTTTTTCGTTTCATCGAATTTTCAAATTACAACCATTCTAAAGAAGTTTCACTTCAATAAACGGCGTTTTCAACGAGGCTGCCGACCATTGTGTGCGTGCAACGACGCGATGGCTGAGTAATGATGCCGGGTGACATTTAATTTTGGATAAGTACAAAAGGCTCCATACTGTTTACTCTAATCCATTTATCCCTCCCTCCTCTTAGATTATATTGACAGCAACCTTTTAACTTTGCCCGGCTTAATGTAATTCATTAACGAGATGAGAGATCGCTCGGACAGTACATTATTCAGTGATTGAGTGTTACAAAAGACGTTTTAATTTAATTTTAAGATCTTAAGTCGACTTACTAAGGCTATGGAACAATAATTAAGCGGTAAATCGCGCGGAATTATTTATTGGTGATTTTCCGCGGAAACTTAGCGCGCCTTGTAGCGTTTCAAAATTATTAAGTTGCATTGTAATAAGATTGCAGCAATATTCCGTATTTAATTCCGTAGCGGACCTCTGCGAGCGGAAAAATGTGGACAGCAACTTTATAAGAATTTACTCTCGGTTAGCTCCTAACCATTTGACAAGAAGATACTCGTAGTTTGCATTCGCTACGTAATAAACGTAGGTATGCCAAAATTATAATGTAAGTAGATAGCATCGATTTCGGTAAGTCAATAGGTATCTATTAGTTTTAAGAAGGTATTTTTTTACAATTTGGAGACATCTGTTAGTAGCTTCATGCTTAGTTGCTCACGAAAATAATTAAGTACCTACTCAAAGACACGTCAACATTTTTGTATGAAATAAAATAGTAAAATGAATATTGGAATTTTCCGCTATACCCCAATTTATCCGCGCGCCGTCCTCGGGGGTTATATTGACAGTACCCTTTCAACTTTACGCAGCTTAATTACGTTAACGAGATCCTTCGGTCAGCGCAGTCAGCAATAATGATAAATGGTACTATTCATTTTCATGATTTAACTCTCCAATTTATGAATAATGCTTATTCTCCTTTTTAAATTAAATATCAAGTAATCTACTTTCAGGAAAACAGCCGGGAAAGGAAACCGCAAACATTAGGTACAGATGGAGTGGATTGGAGCCGACTTTTTGAAAACAACTTAATCTCAATATTATAAGCTATCCATACTTAATATTATAAGAAAACGCGGACGAAGTCGCGGGCATCATGTAGTACAGAATACCTCGATCGAAATAAGTACCTATACCTTTTGAAAAGAAAATACGAGCAAGTTTCGAAAGGCTGCCAGAGGAGACAATTCAAAGAATGCCGGTGGTCAGGACTTCAGAGTGTTTCTTACAATGCGTGCTGTACTATTTTAAGACAATGTTCGACGTATGATGTGTCTTTGGGAAGGATACTTCTAAAGAAGTATCCGTCTTCAGGCAGTACGCATTTGTTGTCGATGAGTCATCTATAACTAACTCGTGATACAAAAGAGCTAAACGAAGGCGTCTACAGCTGATGCTGTCCGAAATTTTACTATTAATAACCGTAACCAATCGGTTTCAAAGGTTGAAATTATAATTAACTAGCTGATGCCCGCGACTTCGTCTACGTGGTTTAAGTTTTTGATTCCCGCAGGAACTCCTTAATTTTCCGGGATAAAAAGAAGCCTATGTCACTCTCCAGGTATACTAATGGGTAATACCCATGCCAAAAATCACGTCGATCCGTTGCTCCGTTGCTACGTGATTGAAGGACAAACCAACAAAGAAACACACTTTCGCATTTATAATATTAATTTGGAGTATGATATGAACAGTTAATCTACAAGGGCCGCTTGCACAAGGACATTTAAACTGATTTAGTTAAATTTTGTAATGCTGTCCCTTTTTGGCAACTACAATATGCATTTGCCAGAAAGGGACAGCATTACAAAATTTAACTAAATTTAACCCCCCCCCGTTAAACGCCCGTTTAAATTATTAGCCCGGGGGGATTTAAGAGTTCTTTTGCAAGTGGGCCTAAGTGTTGAACTCTCTTATGAAATTTTTAATATTGTTATCAGAAAAGCTTTTATAGGACACTTCAATGTACCTACAAATAAAGGGTGTCCCATAAGTAAAGAGACAAAACTGAGTGTTCATATCGGCCAAGAAAAAGGTTTCACAAAAAAAAAATAACTGTTGCCATGGTAACCACCCGTAACAAATCTGTCAAATTCGCGTGGTTTTGCAAATATTGTTGATGTTTTTCTAACATGAAGCGAACCGAACGAGAATCGTTTGCAAAAAGAGTAATTCAGTACTATCTGAATAATGGGAAATCCGAGGCAGTTCGTCATTTTTCTCAAGAAGGGGCTATAAGAACAAGTATCTACAGGATAATTAAACGGTATGAAGACTCAGGAGAGACTGATTTTAAGAAGATTCCGGGAAGGCAACGTACCATAGCAACTGATCGAAACATAGATAAGGTAAAAAAGGTTTTTAAAGAAGCACCTTCAACATCTGTGAGGACTGCGGCGGACAAATTGAAAATATCTAAGTCAAGCATATCCAGAATTAAAGTTCAAGATCTGGGCATGAAGGCTTTTGTGAAATTGTCCGCTCCAAAGTACGTGAAAGACCAAGAAGTGCGTGCTAAGCGAGGTTGCCGTCGAGTTTACCAAAAAACTTTGAAAAAAATTCTCATAATTGATGATGAAACTTATGTACCGGTTGACCCCTCTGATATTCCTGGGAAGCAATATTTCCACGCTACCAGTCGTGGTGAGGTGGATTACAGCGAAAAAGTTAAAACAAAGTCTAAATTTTTCAAGAAGTATCTGGTTTGGCAAGCTATAGACGAAAACGGCAATGTTTCCGAACCATTTATCTGTACACGGTCTATGAACGCAAAAGTTTATCTTCGAGAGTGTATTATGAAGCGATTAATACCGTTTATAGACAAGTATTATCAGAGGGAAGACGTTGTATTCTGGCCGGATATGGCTTCGTGTCATTACGAGTCTGAAGTCACTCAATATTTGCAATCTATGGGCGTCGAATTCATATCGAAACAAAACAATGCTCCAAATGTTCCTCAAGCTCGAGGTATCGAAATGTTTTGGGCTCTGTGTAAAAAGGAATACAAAAAGTATTCAGAAAAATCAAAAACGTTGACATCTTTCAAACAAAGATGGGCTAGATTGGCCAAACGGGTGGCAACAACTTCTGGAAAAGCAGTCATGAGACGTGCAAGCATTAATTTGAGAAAAATCGGCTATAAAGGCATCGCAGGAGCAAATTTGATATAGATTGTATTTTTATTATTATTTTGTATAATTTATAATGACACACATAACAGTTGACATACAATTTTTCATTAAAAAAAATTTTCATTGACTTGTCTCTTTACTTCTGGGACACCCCAGTATGTTACTTAATAATCTATACTGATATTATAAATGCGAAAGTTTGGATGTATGGATGTTTGTTACTCAATCACGCTAGAACGGCTGAATGGATCTGCATGAAATTTGGCACAGAAATGGATTGTAATCTGGAAAAGCACATAGACTACTTTTTAGCCCGGAAAATTGAGGAGTTCCCGCGGAACCAAAAAACCTCAATCAAAGCGGACGAAGTCGTGGGCATCAGCTAGTAGTTAAATTTTTATGTGTTCAAACTCTCTTATGAGGCTTGAGTTTTCAGAAAAGGTTTTATAGGACACTTCAATGTATCTACAAATATGTTACATAGATTATGGATATTCAATTGTAGTCACTATTTGAAACACAGTGTGTATGCAAAATGATTTATAGATGAAATATTCAAGTACCCGTCAACAGATCCATTCAATACAGTCTCCCGTTCATTACGTCTATTGTGGGTTGATTGTACCCGCCAATCCTATTACTGTACGATAAATAACTCGTGATTGAAATTCACTTTTAATGGAGACTGAGAGTCCTTCAATTCGACTGATGGTGCTGCATTGAATTTAGACAAATTGAAGTTCTATTGATTTCGTTATACATATTTATTTAGTTCCTAGTCTAAGACGTCTGATGCTTACTAGTTGGAGCAAATCTTAAATCATTCATCACTTGCCGTTATAGGATGGTAAAAAATATTGTCAAATAAAAAGTTATTATTGCAACAAGTATATTTAGTTTATTTAGTATTGTTACCTTACCACGATTTTTACAGTGATCAATAAGTGAGTGAGTGAGTCGGGATTTTTCTTTTTATTGCATGAAGATTTTAAATTAAAGTTAACAACTAGAACTTGACTTAAATACTACTATCTAAGACAGCGCTCCTAACTTTTAACTTTCAATAGTAGGTGAATACGCGTAGTGACGCATTTATTTCGTCTGTATGATGATTTTTTCGTACACAATGGCTAGGTTTATCGTTTAATCTATTTGTAACAACATCCAAGGACGCTTTTAATTAAAATTTTATGGAAAGTTAAATTACTTCACACGCTTCATTTATTTTTAAAACAATTATTTTAAAGCCGAGTCTGCTTTAAAAGTGACGTTGCAAAAGTAAATATTATTAAATGCCGATAATTACAATTAAGCCTGCGACATTGTACGGGGAAAAATTGTTCGGCGCTATATTCATTAATACAACATTATAAAGCGTTGTGGATACTCGCCGAATGTATTTTTAATTAGTATTTAAACGTTCAACTGGTCGGCTTTTATGGCAATATTGAAAGAGATTATATTTTCCGGAATGTGCCATTATTGCTATTATATATCAGGGGTGGGTAATGCTGCTGTATGGAGCGCTCTCGTTGTGACAATACTGAAAATTTATATGAAAACATTTATATTATTGCTTTGCATACTTGCTGCGATTTTGCTTTTAATTCCGGTAATAAATCACGGCCACAGCATTCAGTTAGAATGTTTTACAAGAAAAGGCTATTTCGCGGGGAAAAACGCTGGAAAAATTAATTCACGCTGGCAGAATTTTTGATAATCGTCCAATAAACATACCTTAGTATGTTTATAGTAGTATTACTTATAATAATTAAACACTAAGTTTTTGTGTTGTTTAGTTTCTGTGTTTCAATTATTTATCGCATTGTGAAATTCTAGAAGCCCTTAAATTCTAGTAAGCTTTCGAATTTGTGTTAAAAAGGGGTGCTCCAATATAGGTAACTAGATGATGCCCGCGACTTCTTCCGTGTGGATTTTTTTTCCCGTGGGAACTCTTTAATTTTCCGGGATAAAAAGTAGCCTATGTCCTTCCGCGGGATGTAACCTATCTCTATACCAACTTTGATCAAATCGGAGTAGTTAGGCCGTGAAAGCGTAGCAGTCAGACAGACAGACAGACGGACAGACAGACACACTTTTGCATTTATAATATTAGTATGGATTAAAATTAATCCATACTATTATCAATAGTGGAAAACTAGGTAACAATAGGGCTAAGCTAAGCTTAACCCGCTTGTCCTCCTGATTTCCGGACGAGCCTGAGGAGGAGGAGCTCGGACGTGCGCGCTTGGCCAATTCGAAGCCAGGCGTAGGTACAACTACGCGGGCTACGATGGCAGGCGTATCGTCGTCGCTGTCTTCGCTGGTTTCCGATTCTATCGGCGAGGTGGTGGCGGCGGTAGTAGTAGTGGTCGGAGGACGACTGACGAACTCGGGGGCAGGGAACGGGGTAATGGATTGGTCCATTATATTCCAGCGTACCACTGCGCGCGGAATCCCTGTTCGTCCTCTTCCCTGTTTCGGCGGCCTCTGGTCGAGCGGTTGCTTGTCGGCCATGGCGATGCGATTGAAGTACGTTTAAAATGTATTTAAAAACGATGAAACGATAAAACGATAAAAATAATGATTTAAAAACAGGTTAAAACGGTTAAAACTATTAACACTTAATTTTTTTTGGTAAATCAATTTAAATTAAATTAAAATTTAATAAAAATAAAAATAATAATAATCGAAAAATAAAATAAAAATAATATTAACCGAAAAAAAAAATCGGACTGGAGACATCTGGATTCGAACCGGGGTCTTCTGGTATCGTGACCGCCCATTTCCCACTTGAGCTACTTTAACCTTGTAGATGATGGCGAAATTTACCTTCGTATTGACAAATTATAATATTTTTTTCGTTACGGAATTTCTGGATTCGGTCTCCCCGCTCAAGGCCCGCGATAGAAGCTATGCAATAGCTTAAAAAAACAAGCGACCATACTATCAATATTTATGTACCTACCCTATCAATTAAACTATTTAAAAGGTTTTTACTAAAGACTTCTACCTACTGTTTTTTTTTGTAAATACAAAATAATAAATTAAAAATGTTATGCAGATAATAATTTGTAGTTACACCCAAGTTCTTATACTCTAGCAAAAATATGAAATGAACTCTACTTTTGAGAACCACGTCCTATTTGAAATAGGTATATTTATTTTTTGCTTTGTGTTTTGTGTGTGTGCGTGCCATGTCTACAACTCAATTGTATATATTATTTCGAAATAATGATTGATTATGCGTATCTAAAGCAATTGTGGTTAGTGTTGTGGACTAAATAAAGTAAAAATAAAAATATAATGCTTTAGGCTTAGAAAATGAAATCTAAATTAATTACTCACGTTCTTTGAAGTACTACGAGTACTTCAAGCCGTTGATGGTTTCGTGTAAATCTGCAAAAAAAATTGTATATTTAAAACGGATAGAACGCATAATGAGTTATATTATTTCGTAGTAGGTATCCTTGAGAAATTAATAATAAACGTTCGCTAATAATAATGGTAGGACTTTTAGTTTTGTAAAAAACTGCAAAATCCACGTCGGGTATCATACATCATAGAGCCCGGCTCTTGAGTAGTTATTACAATCGTTTTAAACTTTTAATTTTGAATAGGATATAATAATTAATAATTCTAATTACCAAGAGCCGTCCTCTTTATTGCGCGTTATATCCTGTTAAATTTTAAAAATATAATAGGATCTAATTACCCAAAGCCATTTATATCCTATTCATTTTTAAAGAATATCCTTTGAAAGACTTATAGTACGAGTACTCAGTACATGCAACAAGATTATATCTTGCGGCAAACTTCATTAGCAAAGGAGCATTCTAGAAAAATGACAAAGTAAACAGAGGGAAAATCTCCCCCTTTATTCCATAAGATTGGAGAAAATTAATTTTATGACTCGTGTGACGAAGGGAGGGTCCGCCGATAGACACATTGAATGTTTATTCAACCCTGCGGCCTTATTCGGTACGTCATTCAGAACGCAACCACGTGGAAAACGCGAGAACGCTAACAGCAACTAACGTTCAACCAAACTTTTGATTGACACTTTGTGACTGTCGGAAGTTGTATATTTTGAAAAGCAAGCAAGTGATATTCAGTGCTGGTTTGGGCAATAATTAAGAGTGAAAACACACTAGAAATTATTTTTTTAATCCACTACAAGTTAGTCCTTGACTGCGATCTCATCTGATCTGATGCAGTCTAAGATGGTAGTGGGTTAACCTGTCAGGGACATGGCAGTTATATTAACACCCATACCCCTATTCGGTTTCTTCACGGCATCGTACCGGAACGCTAAATCGCTTGGCGACACGTCTTTGCCGGTGGGGTGGTAACTCGGGGCAAATGGATAGGACAAATGTTCCGCGCGCAAAGGCTGCATCTGAAGGCAACGACAGTTTTCCCTGTCGACTGGAGTATTTTGTTGTAAGGTAAGTAGCATGATATGTTACAGAGTGTGAATAAATAATTTTCGTTGTAAAATAACGTCTCCTTTCTTATCGCAGAATGAATACAGAATAAGCCCTCATTCATATTGAGGGAGAATTTGTTTAGAAGCATGAGTTAGGTTAATTTGGAAAGTTTGTGGCCGCTTTGTTTTATAGTCCAGTTGATAGTATATTTGACTATCTCGCTAATAATAGTCAAGATAGAGAGGGCAATTTAGTTTATTTTCGGTATACGCACCATATAGATCTCAATAAGATAGTAAAAATGAGAGATAGTTATAGGATAAGTCTAAGAAATATTTGCAATAGGTAAGTCAGTGACTTGTGTAGCGCGACAAACCTCTCTGACGACTTTTTGAACGCTTTGTCGATGAAGAAAGCTAGATCATGCTAGAGATGCAGGAAGCCTGTCGCTATGATATTATTGTGAGGCCATAATTTATAGTTATGTATATAATAAGGGATCAATTGATATCACAATATTTTCATGCAGAGTTGCAATTTCAATTGCCGTCAGCAGCTTTTCAAGTACACTCAATAAAGTATACGGTGTGGAATCTCGATGCCAGTAGTAACGACAATGACTTGCACAGTGTAGGTACATCTGCCGTTAGGATTATCCTATCCTAGGAGAATGTACCGATTTCCATGTAATAAAGTAATTAATGTCGAGGTGAAGTTCGAGGTAGAATCGGCACCAATAGTTCCAATAGGTCCTTGGGGGCTGGTATACAAACGTATTATCACAACTTGCAAAACCGAATAATTCATGAGGCGCGAGAGGGCGGCTTCGGAGGTGTTACTCGCCGTTTTGTAATCGACAACCTTCCACCAAAGTTCGCAACTAGCTTTATTTTATAGCCCTTATTACTAAAGCATTAAAAACGATTTTTATTGCTAGAGTATGCGCATTTAGTAGTTAGTTGTAAACATCGACTCATTGTGCTATTATTATGCAAAGACACCGATCGACAAAATGTTTTCTCGCGAATGCTTAAGGGTCCGTATTCTCGCCCGCCTAATTGCGCGCTCGGCCAATTTTGGAATCTGTAGGTATACCGCACAGTAAGACCGTTAGCTGCACTCACACAAAGACGGCATAGGCCGATAAAGGTACTTTGATACTTTGTCAAGTTGTGTAGTCAAGTTCGTAATATTTTCACCATGTTAATAAAATTGTATAATCTTTGTTATCACTTAAATATTATTTTCCCTTTTGATAAATGTTTATTTGGCATACATAAACTTTTATAAAATATCTTTACACACGGGTATCATAATGTAACACTAAAAACTAGATACACCTACAAGTTTTTGTTTATTTACTTATCATTAAAATTGATGATTTTTTAAATTTTAAAACCTATACGGCTATCTGACTACTACTAACAATTAAGGTACACGATTATTGACCAAGTTTTACTACATGGGTCATTAGAGTAATTAGGTTGTCTCGAAAACACCATTGTTATTTTGAAAACAACTCACAGATAAGCGATTGGTATTGTGTATTACGCAGGTGTAGTTAGTTAGCACGTGCAGAAGATTGGTCATAAATAATATCACAAGCACGCGGACCCTCTCAGGTATTAGGTAATGTAAATGTTACCATTTTATTGTATTAAAATATGTCTTTGCAAAACATACCTTATGCAGTTTACGATAAAGTACAAATTAAATTGTAATCATGATTAGTAAAAAGATATAAATAAAACCTAACCCTATTTTCAGTTCATAAATTGACCACTGCAAGGTTATTTCCGGAATTGGCAATTTCCAAATCTTGTCTGGTATTGTCCAGTTAAAGGCTTCGGCCGTGGCTATTTATCACCCTATCTGCAAAGATGAGCCGCCAAGGGAGTGAGCATTCCAGTACGATATCGTGTAGAAACCGATAAGGGTTATGGGTTATAACCGATTAGGGATATGACACCCTTAACGGGTAGCCCGCTACCGTCTTAGGCTGCATCATCACTTAGCATCAGGTGAGAAAGCAGTCAAGGGCTGAGTTTTAAATATTCTTATATAGTATACTCATATAAATATTTTTATCATAAAACAGTGTCTCTGAGAGGCATAGATCTAGCTTTTCGGGAATCCAAAATTTCTGGAAGTAAATAATTATAACAAATTTTTTCTAATTTAACTTCCATGTTTTTTTTTTTTCAAAAATCTGAATCTCTTTCAATTACTTCGATTTTTAGATTATGCTCAGGGCCAGTCCACACGGCAAGACAGACAGACAGACGCAACACACTTTCGCATTTATAATATTATTATGGATTTTCTGTTCTGGTCTGGTGGAAGGCTTCGGCCGTGGCTAGTGACTATGCAACTTTCAGGTAACTGAATATAAAATAATCTTACCTTGTTATATATAAAACAAGCAAACATATATATTTATACAAAAAAAATCAAATCCAGAAGCGAATACTCCATTCTAATTACAAAACAAGGGCCTAAATATTATTTTCACTAATTACAATGTCAAAGTCCATATAGAGATGCCAAGGTCAGAAAAACCAAAACACTAAACTTTTTTGGTTTTGTTCGAAGCAGTTGAGCAGAGCAGAGTAACTCAATGATCGCAAGCGGCTATAAAGGTGACAGTAAGAGATTTGTGGGTTTCATAGAATATAAAAATATAGCATACCTGCCATTTGCAATTTAGTTGTCTTGGAAATACCCTTGGTTTTTTGATAAAAAACAAAAACAACTTTCAAGTAATCGATAGATAGGTTTACTTGTGTATTATGCAAGTGCAATCTGCACGTGCGTAGGATTAGGTCATAAATAATATTAAAAGCGACCCTTTCAAATATCAGGTAATATAAAAATACCATACTTCACGCGGCCCATGCAATTGGATCAATTTAGGTAGGAAATCCAAGACAACTAAAAGTCAAAAAAACTTCCAGTCGATTTGAGTAATAAAATTTCATACAAAGTCGTCTTGTTTACCAGAAACGAAACAATATGCTATAAATAAAAACTTTATGACCATTGAGCTTTTTTACTCTAAGTAAATTTGTAAAAGAAATGATATTGTATTAAAATGTGTATTGCAATATATACCTTATGCAGCTTACGATAAAGTACAAATTAAATTGTATTCATGATGAGCTTCTTTGTTTTAGAATTTCAAATCGTTGCGGTAATATTTTATGACTTATAATATTGTTTAGTATTTTGATCGAAAGGCAGTGCTATTTGCGCGGTACTATTGCTAATAAATAAAATCTATGCAAACAATGAACAAGTGAATATAATTAAAATTATTAATAAATACGACTGCTCTGCCGTAGTCCGTAACTATCTACTACGTAACGACACCACAGTCATTGATTAATTAACTATGGAGTCTTATTCACATTTTTATTAAATGATATTTTTTTGGGAATCACTGGATATTGAACTTTATTAGTATATATTTTGGAATCAACTCATCATTTTCTAGATGATGGATATATAGTTAATCTTATTTTCGAAAAAAAAATCTACTTTAGTCTTTAATGCGAGACCATGGTCAACCCATCACTTTTTTTGAAAATTTTACTAGCCTATGTCACCCGGAATAATCTAGGGATTCTAACGATACCTCATTTATCAAAATCGGTTCAGGCGTATAGAAGTTATGGTGGAATATACAAACTCACATACATACATACATACATACATGAACTCGGAAAACAATGTACTCCTTTTTTCAGGCAGTCGTATAATTTTTTTTATAATAGTTACCTTTTATTGACCCGTGATATAATGATTGATTACGATCGATTTGGGAATTCATAATTTATGAAGCTCTTGAGCGCTCCAGTACGATGCCTCGTAGAATAGAAATCATCAGTTACCATCAGGTGAGATTGCAGTCAAGGGCTAAGCTTGTAGTGGATAAATAAAAATTCAATATAAGTAATGCTATGAAAACTGTATTTACCAAAATCTCTCAGCAATAACGTATGCCACGTTGAGTTTTCCACGATTTCAAAGAAAATATTATATTTCAGGAAAGTAAATTCAAAACCCATACAAATATTACGCATACTTCAATCCCGATTTACGAGAAAAACAGTATGAGAATATAATATTGTATCATACAAAATTATTTAATAGTTATAAAAAAATATCCCTATTAATTCATAATTAAATACCTATCACGCATTCATTCAATATCGATTGAATCGGAACAAGAACCTAACATTCTCTGCTTATCAAACTAAGGCAGTCGCGCTATGTATTGTTAGCAACACGTTTTTACAAAGGCTTGTGAGAGAGCTCACGCACACATGCAAAAGAGCCCATCCAGCAACACGTCCTCCCTCGAAGAGCGCTGGGCTCGGTATGCCGGTCGTGCGGTCTGCAGTAGCATTTTACACGTGAAAATTATAAGACTTTTGATAATTTTTTTTGATCATATAGGTATTATATAGAACTTTATTTTTTTACAATTTATGTTATATAAATACTAAACATTCATGGGACATTTTATTTTTTCAGTAAATTCGCTAAACTTTTAAGAAATACAGGTTATTGTGACGCGTAAATTTTGATAAATCGTGCACATTGATTTGATTTTTTTATTGATTAATTTTGTATAGAACGTATAAAAACGAATTGCAACAGTCCAATTTTAAGAGTGTGTTTATTATATTAGCATTTTTTATGAGTCATTTATTATAATTTTTTTGGATTTATATGGGTCAAAAGTATCGCCTAAAAGTGTAAAAATGGTAATCGTATTCCGCAAGAATGAGAATTTCACTATTATATTTCAATAAAATTAATATTTTTTTTGCAACATTCTACTAAGGAGGGATTAAACTTTAAAGTTTTAATTTTCTTTTTGTTATAATACTAATATCTCATGCACAAAGCTTATCAAAAGTTCTTAAAATGTCGGCTAGCGGGGATACGGATTCTTAACTACATTTCGGTTTGTTAAAAGGTTATTAGAATGTAGGTCTTGTAGTCCCACAAGGTTAAACGGGTGTGTTTTGGGAATTATTAAGAATGTTTTCGCAACAGGTTAAAACTTAAAATGGATACAATCCTAAATAAATAACTTTCTCTATAAGTAATGGCTCTTAATCGTTGTTGTAATTATACAGGAATTATATTCTGCATCTTGTTTGAATATCGGTTCATTAAAAATAACAAAGAAAATTGATTTGACTGGTCGGAGGCTCCGGCCGTGGCTATTTACCACCCAACTGACAAGGACGTACCGCCAAGTGATTTAGCGTTACGGTACGATGCCATGCAGAAATCAGAAACCGATTAAGAGGGTTGATATCGTTTTAATATAACTGCCATACTCCTAACAGGCTAGCCCGATACCATCTTAGATTACATCATCACTTGCCACCTGGTGAGATCGCAGTCAAGCGCTAACTTGAAAAAAAAAAGAAAAATTAACTACCATTATTATAACCGATATCATACATATTTAATTTTATCCTAGTGCAGTACTACTTAAGCTAATGCTATGCTCATGGTTTCACAAGCTCTTTTGAATTATTAACAGCTATTATTATATCCGTCAATCAGCTCGTAATAGCTCATTAACGTTAAAATAACAAGCTTGCCTACTCGCATGATTATAATTATGTCTCTCTTATCAATAAACACAGTGTAACTTTATACATTTAGCATGTAATTATAAAGAATAATCTAATCCTTTTTTTGGGCTTCAAATGTTTCTTGTTATAAAATCTAGTCAAAAAAATCAAATTTAATATTATAAATGCGAAAGTTTGGATGGATGTATGTGTGGATGGATGTTTGTTACTCAATCACGCCCCAACGGCTGAACGGATCTGGCTGAAATTTAGCACAGAGATAGATTATAGTCTGGAATAGCACATAGGCTACTTTTTATCCCGGAAAATTAAGGAGTTCCCGCGGGAACAAAAAAACGCAGCAAACCACGCAGACGAAGTCGCGGGCATTCGCTAGTGTATAATAAATGTGAAAATAATATGGCTATTTATTGCTTTATTTTTGATGTCTAAAATGATGCTTTTGAATAAACTGTGAACTGCTTTCTAAACAAAACTATTCTTTTAAAACAGGAAAATTGCCTTTTGAAAAACTCCGCGCGTATGATGTCGCAGATAACATTGAGTTTAGCACCCAGTTGTCCAGAAATCTATTGAAATTCTGTTTCTATTTGCTCAAAGTTTATTCGGTCAACTCTAGATCTATTTTCGCATATCTGCAACAATCGTACATTTTGCGCGCGAGTTGAATGCAGAGTAAACGTATGTGTCATCATACATTTACTCTGCATTCAACTCGCGCGCGAATTATACTTTACGTCACTTCGTTTCTTTTAGCCCCATCAAGACCCTGAAAGTATTATTAAATAGCACGTGAAGGGCGCTTTATACCGTTTGCATAAAACAGCATAAAAACTCGTGTAAAAAGCGCTTAACCTAGAAGTACGGTACATAAATTTCAAGTCTATTGACCTACGAGTTAATGAAGTCCGTCAATTAGTGCAAACTATTGTTATTAATGTGGCCTTGAACATCATATTAAGCATTTCTTAAGTTCCTCCGCCTTGTAATTAAATTGTTACTTTGGTATCTAAGTACCTACTACTTTGTTGTTTTCATTACAAGCCTAATTATTCTAGTTAATTTTCAGTTGCCATAGATAAATGCCTAACTATTTTGATCGATAAAGCTAATCTCAGAACATGAATAAATATCTAGATGGCATGAAATTTGAAAAAGAAGAGAGCTATACTGTGAAGGTTCGAGCTATAGATTTATTGGGTTCCTTACACGTTTCTATCTGATTCCTTTTCATCGTAAATCTGTCCTATTGCGTAGGAATTTAGCTCTACAATATTTAATTAAGTTTATATCATACTTGCTCAGTAACTAGGGATTACTATGGTGGAAAGTCTCCTTGTAAGTTTGTGTTTGCAATTCAAGGCAACATTACGTCGCACTATGCTTGAATTGTAATGTTCACATTACAGTTCAAGCTATGCAAAACTCCTTGGTAAACAATCTCTTTTCTTATAAAATGGTAAGAAAACTTTTTACTAAAAAAAAAAACACTGAACATGGCGGCATTTAATTTCCATACATTTCAAACTATGCAAAAGTCCTTGGAACCCAGAGCCGTAAAAAAAAAATGGAAAACTATTTACGAAAAAAAAAATGGAAATGGCGGCATTTCATTTGATCTGAAAGTTTGTGAAGTTTGTTTGTAAAGTGATTTAAGTTATTTACAACAATGTCAAGCACTGTCTCAAAACTTAATTCAAACAGTGCACTTGCCTAGTCAACCAGTATCACAGCATTTTCATAATTGCAGCAATATTACTATAATTAATTATAATAAGTAACCATTTTTTTCTATTTTTTCTCTAAATTTGCTAATTATTCTAATTAAAATTTCATTTTGCATTACCAATGTTTTATTTACCTCGCAAGAATGATATAAAGTAGAATGCTTACCTCGGTTGCAAGTAGCTATTACACCCTCGAACTATATTCACCCTCGCTCGCTGCGCTCGCTCGTGTGACTAAATATCTCGGGTGCACGCGATCCATTAGCGTCCTATGCGAGCTGCGCTCGCACTGGCGCCAAATTGGATCTTGTTCTGTAATAGCTTACTTACGTCCCTTGTGTAACAATCTACTATTACATAGTACCTTACTCTAATCCTGTAGTGATTTGGAAGTTTTATTGGTAGAGTAATCCGATAAATCTTGTTATTATGATGGATAAAATGTATAGAGAGAGTGTAGTATCAACTATGAACATACAGTAAACAAACCACGATGTAAGGAATGGAAAAGTTTAGGGGTTCCAACATTTTTATTATGCTACGTGCGAATAGGTATTACTCAAAGGTAGATTAGTAATTTAGTATCATAATATTGTGATTACTATAGCGACTCACAATGTCGACTCATCAGTAATAGGTAAGGTATATCCATAATTAAACAACTAATTTATATAAAGCTTACGTCATTTATACCTAAGTAAGCAGGTAAGTAATCATCTTTTTATCCACAGTTTTTTGTGCAGCATCCGATAGCAATATAGATTATAATCGTGGGATGATTGAGGATGGGCTACGATTCTTACTCACAATACGTAATTAATTATTTGAATCAAATACCCATGACCTGTTCAATATTTTTATTAAGAGGTGACTCATAGGTTTATGAAAAAAAGGGAGACGAAACATGTAATCCCAATCTGAGTAAACATACTCAATGTACTAGTTATTAGGTAGGTAGGTAGATAGGTAGGTAGTAGGTACTTTTGTGAGTAACTTACGTACGCTACTTACGTAATAACTTACAAGTGTAATCGCGGCCTAATTTTATCTTGATATTAGCTGCAGCCCTTTATTAAGGCCACGCTTACACAAGTAAGTTTTACTCACCATAAGTCGTTTAATTGGGTAACTTACGAAATGTTACTTTTGTGAGTAACTTACGTACGCTACTTACGTAATAACTTACAAGCGTAATTGCAGCCTAATTTTAACTTGATATTAATTAAAGTATTTGATATTCATTAACCTTTTTTGAAAGTATGACTTGGTCCAATGGGTAATCTTATAAGTGCGCCAATCAAGCGATAAGTTGCCACAATTTTTTTTGATGTTTACTGTCCTTCGTGACAAAAGTGATGAAGTAATCTTGCCTCGCCTCGCCTCCCCTGTCAGATGTCGCAAATTTTTCATCCATAAAATTTGGGGGCAGTGTCAAATTGAAATTTATTGTACCACTGGTTATAACCATCCCTTGTGAGGTATAACTTTTTTTATCCATTTAAATATTATCTTGGCGAGACCAAAGTTTATCAAAGCAAAAATATGTAAACTCATAATCATCATTATGAAAAACTCAAACTCTAATCTTCCTATTTTAGAGACTTAGATACAGTGTTTTTTTTAAAAACAGTCGCTTTGTAATTACATTCCACTTTTAGATAGGAATTTTGTGTTATATTTTGTATAATTATATTGTGTATCTTTTAAAATCGTAAAATATGTGTGTTACACAGTGAGACAAAGTAGGTACCCACACGTCAAACTTTCATATGAAATATCGATAAGCGGACCGCCTCCTTCTATTAAAGCGAAGGTCTTTTCAACTAGTCCCATTAATTATCTACCTTTAGAATTGTTATTGGGAACTACGAGTAAATTGTCGTTTAAGCCTTTCTATTCACCTCCAATCGTCATTATAGCTTTTATTTATATAAACAAATAGGCAATTCGGAAAAGGCAAGTTGCAAAATAGCTAAGTTGAATATTAAAAAGACTTGTCTCAAGGTGGGAAGGGTCAAGTCTAAAATCAATTCTTTATGGGTAAATCCCAAAATCAATAGATACAGGAATTTTACAGTTCGAAGGAATATACCTAGTCGTCGATATAAGTAAACTGCTGCATTATATAGTTACACAAAGAGAAGCTAGTACTAAATTAATATTAATCGTTATTTCCTACCTAATACCAAAGCCGTCGTAGGTTATAAATTTTTGTGACTAAAATTCTAGAAGCCTTACAATGCTTACAGGGTTATTAATCTTCGTAAGCTTGTACACAAATTCGTTACACTTTACTTTTAGCCTTTTTCTAATATAATACGGTAAATATAGGTAAAAGATGAAACGACACAATATTTTGTCCCGTCTGTCTTGTGTTTCCGGAAAATTATATCTTGTCGCCGAGTTTGCGTTAAATTCATAATTATAAAATGGGACTATAATTAAAACGTCTACGTCATAAAGTAAACCTCAGTGCAAAATTTCAGCTGTCTAGGTCCGATAGCTGAGCATTGATGAGTCAGTCAGTGAGAGAGTAAGTGAGGAATCACGACTATTAGAGTTATTGTATAATGAGGAAGAGATAAGCCAGAGCTATCATAACTCTTTTAGCCCTGTGATATCACTCTAATATGATCACCCAAGCGCAGTAGGTATCACAGATTTTACTCAAATATGCAGATTTTGCTGTGTTCTAATGCTTCTAATTTCTAATATTAGGAATCCATTTAATCCATATCCATAATCCATAATAATATTATAAATGCGAAAGTTGGCTGTTTGTGTGTCTGTCTGTCTGCTCCGCTTTCACGGCCCATATGTTCAACCGATTTTGATAAAATATGGTACAGGGGTAGGTTGTATCATAAGGAAAGGACATAGGCTACTTTTTATCCCGGAAAATTAATGAGTTCCCGCGGGAAAAAGAAACTTAAGCCATGCAAACGAAGTGACGGGATTCATCTAGTATCGTCTATTAGTCCAAGTCGTGAGAAGACAATCACTTCTGTGTCTATGTATAGGTAAACAAATAATAGATCTTTCGATAATGTGATTGTTGAATTCCAAGTGACTTGTATAATACTAACCACATGGCAGAGCCTTCACCTAGCCAGCTATCAAGGTTATTCCACAGGTCATGCGTTAGTGGACCAGTTTAGAATGAAGGTTCTATAGACATGTTGGTGCAGTGAAGTCTGAGTTTATATACACAATCAGCAAGCAAGGAATCCCAAGTTCGATTTCCAGTTGAGCGGCCAATTTTTAAATCAGGCAATTAGTAACGACGAGATCATATATAATTAGTATTTTCTTGTTTTGTATTTTTATTGGTTATGCTAAAACATTTTGGTAACTCAGTCGGTTTACGTCTGGTTTAGTTTGACGACTGCTGTGATTTAATCTATACTAATATTATCCATACTAATCCATACTTCCATATCCATCCATACTAATATTATAAATGCGAAAGTGTGTCTGTCTGTCTGTCTGCTACGCTTTCACGGCCCAACTACTCAACCTATTTTGATGAAACTTGGTACAGAGATAGGTTACATCCGGAGGAAGGACACAGGCTACTTTTTATCCCGGAAAATTGAAGAGTTCCCGCGAGAATCAAAAAACATCAATCCACCCGGACGAAGTCGCGGGCATCATCAAGTTGAAAATAAATAAAAAATAAATAGTGATAGTAAAATTCAGCTTTAATCCAGCTTAAAACTTCCGGATCATTTTAATTACATTAAAATGATCCGGAAGTTTATTTGTTATGTATTTGTTTATGTAATAAAAATAGATGTAGGACATTTAATTAAAATGTTATTGGTCTCTGCCACTTATAAAAATGTTCGCAATGTCATGGTCACTACCGAACCAACCAAACGTAGGTTAGCTATCTTATCTGGCGTGTATCTAATTGACATGTGTTCTTTTGTTCTTCGCGGTCAAATTCCTACAGAAACACTTGCCGTTGAAGGCGGTTTTGCCTATGAGCTCTGCGTATATTTTTAATACCTATTTTATTTCAACTTGATGATCTGGATGCCTGTATACTCTTCCACGTTCCGCTATGCGAAGTAATTTCTGCTATACTCTAAATAAAAATAAAATAAAAATAAAAAAGCCTTTTATTCATCCTTAATAAATAGGTGATTGGTTGATTTCACAAGTATTATACATGCATCTTAATATTTTTATGACATCATAGAAACATAGCTTGGTTATAATTAAAAAAGAAATTAAGATTTACAATTATATAAATTAATTTAGTTGTGTATACATTAGTTAATATTTATTAGTTGATCTTGAAGTATAATAATAATTAGAAATGTCAGTTTATCATTATTGTTTTTTATTTGTAATTTAAGGATCTCTCAACGAGTAAAAGCCTCCTCCAGATTTTTCCATGTCTTCCTGTCTAGAGCCTTTTTTCTCCAGTTTATTCCTCCAGTTTCTTTGATTTCATTTTTCCAACTATCTAAAGGTCTACCTCTCTTTCGTTTCCCAACTGGGCCACGCCATTCAGTTACAGTCTTTGTCCATCTTTTATCCGTGAGTCGCATAACTTGACCTGCCCATTTCCACTTTAACTTCATAGCATGTTTTAATGCATCAATAGCTTTAGATTTTTTCTTATAGCTGTATTTCTAATTTTGTGTATTCTGCGCAGACCAAGAATGCTCCGTTCCATTGCCCTATGCCCTGCTATACTCTATAGCAATGCAAATTTGAGAATCAGCTGCTGTATTTAAAAAAAAAAAAACGAATCTTAAGAGATGTTTTTTTTTTATAAGTCTTACTGATTAAGTTAGTTCCAATCTACGAACTTCTAGTAGAAAATTTATAGAGTTCATGGGGATTTTTTGGAAGTTGTGTACGTCTATGTCCAAAAATAGAAAAAAAGAAGAAAAAAGAAACAGTAGGTATTTATTTCTAATACATACGATAGCTTTCGAACTTTGCTAGAATCCCAGAATCTGGAAATCCGAGGTGTAGTAAATAGTAGATTATTATCCAAGGGGATAAAGCAGTGTCTTCTGTCGCGGGTGACGATTTAAGTTCACCCAAGACTAAGACAGCTTTATCACCGAGGAAAATACTCTACTTTTCGTACCATTTGCGAAAAAATTAACACAATAATAATATGAGATAAGCATTTATTAAAAATAATGACAATTAAAATAAAAGTTAACATTCGAAACATTGGTTCAATTATTGATAGAGAGAGTTACATTTTTGTTTGGTACATTTATTGTTGATGAGTTGATTTGAGTATTTCTCTGTTATTGCGTCTGAGGAACTGTTTAGAACATTTTTATAAAAATAAATTAAAATAAACTTAACGTTTATGTATTTGATGAAAACAAAAACGCGGCAAATTCCTAGACTAATATTTTTTTGTCGGAAAAAGACTTGATGCCTTTGCTTTTCCGACAAAAAAATATCCGCTCATACGGCCTCGTCGGTTTTGGTAATTTTATTTAATAATCATAACTGCATAATAAATGCGTATTCCTTTTTCAAAAAGATGTTTAATGCTTTATATACCTTTGATTAGCTATATACCTAATCAAAGTTACATACAAACTCAATGGTGTAAACACATATGTAGTTCAGTATAAATTTCGGTAAGTATTCCAAATTTAAATCACATTCTCCCCCTAGATTTCAGTACGATTACGATAGAATTCAGTACGATTTTCTTTCCCTGTTTTTAACAGATTAAAAATGAATATTGTTATGTTCGCTTTTTGTGGCATAGAATGTCACTTTTTTGAGCAAGTGGTACGAAAAAAGAATTTCATTACATTCCTTTATAGTGTAAAATCAAATCTGTGTTTTTTAAGTATAGTCAAAGTAGTTCTTTCGAAATCTAGTGTGTATGTATTGTCTTTAAAACAGGTGTATCTAATTTAGAGCAATCGGTTTTGTTTCAATTTATATGCTGTATTTTCAACCGACTTCAAAAAAAGGAGGAGGTTTGTTACCTCAGAACTATTGACTGGGTGGGACCGATTTGGATGATTCTTTTTTTATTTGAAAGGGCATACTTCCCAAATGGTCCCATATAAATTTTATCGAAATCTTTTAAATCGAGTTTTTAAAATATCAACAATAAAATAAGTACTTTGTATAGCGTGTGCTTGTTGTTGTAAAGTTGGCGCGAGAGTTTGAAGTCTGTTGTTTAAAAAGATTTTTTTATAATAAATTATGTATATTATGGAGTGACTAAATTTGCTTATCTAATCTGTTACTACTCCGCTTTAATCAATTGGCTGTGTCGGTTAACATAGATTGGGCTGATAAGAATTGTTGGGTTGCACCTATCTAAAAACTGGAAACCTTTCAATTTAGGACCATGAATATTAATTAGACCTTGAGTGATAATATGCAACGCATTTGAATAATGTCGGGAAATAGACAAAGAATGGAAGGAAACTAATTGATAACTTGGGCAACTTTAGAAAACAGGATTTTTTAAGGCAAACTCTTCGTAATTATTCCACATCGTTAAGGCTTGGCTCCACTACAGAGGTGCGGTGCGGCGCGCTACGTATAGCGGCAAGATTTCTTAGTACAATTATAGCAGTGCATCTCCGACCTCCGTGCCGCGTCGCATAAGTGGGCCCAGCTCCATACAAACTCATACAAAGAATATGTACCGCCAGTCCGCTACGTTCCGCGCCAAGCCTTTGTGATAGGACCAGCCTGACCTTTATTTCCAATAGGTTCTTGGGGTAAAGATTTTTTATTTTTTTATTATTTTTTTTATTTTATAAATCTAACATATTATCAGTAGTGGTTTACATTTTGATGTGGTGTTATCATAAATTCATACGAATTTTACCGTACACCACAGTACCGCTGACAATAGGCTTATTCATACATGCTATATAAATTACAAATTATTTTACACAGCTATTTGATGGTTGATGAGGTACAGTTACTGATAAGGTAATTTCAGTTTAAGAAATGCATAATCATGTGGCCAATTTCTTTTAACACTATCTCTAAACTAAACTAAAATGACTGCTCTAAAACGAGCGCTGCCTCTTTCCGCAGGGAGTATTATGAAAGAGATACGAATATAAATAGAGCTGCATTTAAGATTATGTGTACAACAAAATTGGCGTCATTGTGTGGTTAATCTTTATCAGTAGAAATATTTATTTATTTATTTATTTTAAATCTTTATTGCACACAACAGAACGGAAATAAAAAGACATTAAAACTACTAACTAGGACTAAACAGTATGCAAAGGCGGTCTTATCGCCTAAGGCGATCTCTTTCAGACAACCTTTGGCGACAGGAGAAGAGAATACAAACGGGATGGTGCGCAAACTACAAGTGTAATATATTATACATATTAACTACAACCAATACTACCTACATATATACGTTCTTAAATAAATATTATACAATAAATTATAATATATAAATATAATATATAAATAAATATATATAAATATAAAAATATGAATAAATAAAAAATAACATAGAATGACTGACTTATAAATAAATAAAATATTAAATATTTTAGTTATGAGAAGACATCACCTATCTTCTTCTTTATAAGGCTGACGTAAGTTTAATTTAACATCTTAAAAGTTTTCGTTTTGTTTCTCCAGCACTCTACTTCTTTCCCTGAATGTGGATGAGGGAGGGGGAGAATGTTATTTAGTTGCGCGCTCTTGATAATGCATTTATCCAGCTCTTGACATTGATAAAGGCTGATGGATCGACGGATTGATGGTTCGAGATAATCCATACTAATATTATAAATGCGAAAGTGTGTCTGTCTGCCTGCTACGCTTTCACGGCCCATCTGTTCAATCGATTTTGATACAGGTACATGAACAGTACAGATGTTGAACTTTGGTACAGGGGTAGGTTGTATCCCAGGGAAAGACATAGGCTACTTTTTATCCCGGAAAATTAAAGAGTTCCTGCGGGAATCAAAAAATCTTAATCCACGCGGACGAAGTCGCGGGAATCATCTAGTTTTAAATACTAATTTGTGACTGTGAATACCTTTGAATAACCAAGTGCTATAAATGAAGGGTCACTGATTGACAATGAACTCAAAATACATACCGATAATTTAGGCTTTATCTATTCATGTTAATCCATTGTCCAAGAGTCATAACAACACGCTTTGATGTCTTGATTTGATCGACCCACGAAGAACCATTGTTAAATACCAGTGCTTTGAAGGTGATTAGAAAACAACAATGTTTTCGAACTCAAGGTAATACGGTGACATTTATGCAAATAATAAGTAAAGATCTGGGCAAACATAACGCACAACGGCAAAAGTTGTGAAGTCGTTCATAGGTACTGTTGAGTATGCGTGTGAGCCGGGCTGTTGCTATTGTCATGTGCAGCTGCCATCATGCTCGGAAGAGTGACTTGACGAGTACATGCAGACTCTTGAAAACAATTAAGTAGTTAGTTGTTCAGCTTAGTTTAACATTCCGCCATGAGACTAATGTAATGTAGGTAATGGTAATAATGACACTCTCGTTGGTTTTAATGTATATTCTGCCGTGTAACTCTGTGTAGGAATAAAAATAACCTTATTGGATGTGAATTAAATTAACTATTTCTAATTTGCTAAGGAAAACAGTCAAGGACTGATCTAACTAAACGTAGATCTAAACTCGTGTCTAGTTCCATCAATTTGGTACACCTGAGCTCGGATCTTTTCACTATTTTGTCAAGAACGCGCAATGCTCCACATTAAATAAGAGTTTCATGTCCGCACCTTCTGACGCCTGGGATTGGAATTCGTTCGCAACCGTGAAGCGACGCTGCTGACTGTTCCGCTTTGTGTATGTCGAGACCTTAATGGTCTCCATGATGCTGCGCAAAATAAAACGTCTATAGCCATCAAAGTAGAGATCATTATCATACAATACAGCAAATCAATAAGTTTTATCTTCCAATGGTGAAGCCTTTCAAAGGAGAATAAGTTCCCACAAACATAATTCGTGTCTGGCTTATGACCGGGTCTATTAAAATGAGCTTCATAATGCTGGATTTTTGAAGGGCAGCAGGAGCTTAACTACCTACAGCAATGTGCAACTAAGTTGAAATAGCTAACTTAGAGGCAAGTACGTTACCTCCTTTAAGCCGCTTAGGGGCATGGCCTTGCTAGTAGGGTACCTATAGCTGTGGTGGAAGCCTCTCACGTGACCGTAGTTGACTTAGCCGGAAATTGAGCCCTAAGATCTGCCTAAGATATGACTCAAATCTGGAATATCAGAATATTATACTTCAGAAATTTGATAAAGCTTTTCATTTGTGGAGAGCCTGCGTTTCATGCATTCCAAACACATACTTAATATTTCATTTATATTATTTGAATTTTATTTATCACTAGCTTATGTCCGCGACTTTGTCCGAGGTTTTTTTGGTTCCCGCGGGAACTCCTTAATTTATCGGGATAAAAAGTAACCTATGTGCTAATTCAGACTAGAATCTATCTCTGTACATTTCATGCAGATCCGTTTAGCCGTTCTGGCGTCATTGAGTAACAAACATCCATCCATCCATCCATCCAAACTTTCGCATTTCTAATATTAGTATAGAAGAGATTCTATAAAATTATTGTGTTTGGTCGAAACAACGCGAGCGATAAAGTCGATAGCTGATACAGTCACAGATTTTGTCGTGAAAAATTAATGCAACTTTCGGTCTATTTTAGGGATAGTATTATCACTTGGAGGTTACGCTTGCCCAATATGGTGCCCATGATAAATGCCATGCCTTAAAGGCATGAATTGCAGGTTTTTGTTGATTGTGTTGCTTTTTGGTGAATTAGTTCAACGTATTGTCAGTGTTTTAACGGCGTTTGTGATAAACCTATTAAAACAAAACCCAATGGTATATTATAGCCCGTACAATATATTTTACTTTATCAATATTTGAACACCTTGAAGTGAGTTAATAAAGAATAGGTATTAATTTTCATTCTGGCAACCTTGCGGTGACTATTAATTTTTAAAATTTTGGTTGAGTATCCTGACAGCATGTATCCGTTTCACATAAGATTGCGAACGCGCAGCCTATATTTATTTCGGCTAACCTGTTACTTCCAATCACATAATGATTCTAGCGTTTTATTTTAATCCTACGTTAAGAATATTATCGATGCAGGATACGTTATTAGGTAAATGTACCTAATGTCTTCTCACTATAATAAATTATACCTACCTACTTACCAAGAAACCCCTTGCCATCTAAAAGTTAACGATCCCCAGCCGTGACGAATATTTCGCAGAGAGAGAATGTAATGGATTTATGTATGAATAGGCAAGAGTGACGCATCTTCTAGGCAAACGCGTTCCAACCTAGAGCTTATCATTGCTTTGCACTAAGCATGATTGTCGTCAAGTGTAAGCCTATCTCACAATAATTTAAAAAAAAGAATGCTTACAGCCGCAAGATCCACAGGAGAAATCGAAGAAGCAAGAACTGTGAGTATAGTAGACAGAGCGGCTTGAGTTTCTCAGCTTGCTTTATTCTATTTTCAAATATGTGTCAAGGCAAACGAAAAGTTATATAAGTATTATTACCCACACAGCTGATTGTATTTTCTAGTAGTAATTAAAGTTCGAAATTACATATTCAGTATTCTATCGTAATAATTGTATATCAATGTCAATACATGCAAATTAAGTCTATAATTGGACAAGAGTTTAGCATTGTATTATTGTTAAATGCGATCCATCTATCAAAAGCTTGAACAATGTACGGTCACAGATTAAATAATAGTCAGTTATAGACTTACAGTAAGGGCTGTGCCACTTGCGAAATAGGTAATTACTGTAAATCGTTCACGTGAATTTGAAACTGACAAAAGTAAAAAAATAATTTATATGCAAACATAACATAACATAACATTTAGTTTTATCAAAATACTTACTGACCAAAAAATGCGACTATAGAAGATGCAGCACGCCAAATATAAGTACCTGAAAAAGTAAATAAACAGTTTTAAAATCGGAAAGCAAAGAATATTATATTCCTTGGGAATATATTTTTCCAAGAGAGATTAAATTCTAATCAGGTCTGTGTAAAGGAAATAGTATTCACACAAATTACTCTGTGTCTTAACTCTGTTACTAACTTGCCACACAATTTCAAGGTGTTTATATTTAAAGTATCAATAACAGAAATTGCAGAATAAATAGTGCACACAATGAAAAGTTACAAATTGGCAATTCAAAACATTTATAACTAATTCAAAATAACGTGAAAGTGAATTTTCGTTACAACCCTATTGCAACTATCGATCAAGAAGCTGTAACAATATGCAGTCGCCGAGTAAGTATCAATTATAGGCGAAATGCTAGTTATGTAATTCGAGACCTTGAGGCTTGACCGTAGTCGTGAGACGTTGACCAGGTGTGGTCCAAGTACGAGAGAGAGCGTTGCCAAACGAGTTTATTGCCGTTCACCCAATTCCCTTCACTGCCTAACTATGAAGGACATAATCCTGCCAACACTAGAGTTGAGTACTTGAAAAAGTGCGTCTTTGTAGGATTTGAAAGAACGGTTTTTCGTTTGTCACGATTTACGCATTTGTTTAGATATGCTAAGATCTGGATCTAAGATATAATTAATATCATTGAAACGTGCATATAGTTTTTACAGTATTATAGCTATTTATGCAACTGTATCGTAATGACTAATTACGTACAGTTGCATACAAGATTTTATCTACGACAAGGACGTCTTTATAATTTTTTACTTTATAAATTAATAAAAACCAAAAGTGCCAGAACCTAGAGCCGCTAAGCTATAGGTATCCTATTTATGAAGATAACCATATCGATACAGCTACGACTCATAACGATACAGCTCCCATACAACGAACTGTATCGTTATGAGAAGCAAACACGAAAGAGGGTTCAATTCGATATAGTTGTCAAAATCGAAATTGGAACTTTTCGATGCTGGAGTAGATAAATAAAATTATACTTTTGCGAAGAGGCAGACAGAGTTTTTGTAACGCATTTCGTTTCTGGAATAAAACGCTATTTTATTTTAAAATGTCATCATCGCGTACCTATCAGTCATATTTGGAGTACAGAATACTTACTATTATCATACTACATAATATTATAAGAGAAAGAATTCATAAACGAATGACGTCATGAAGTTTCAATACATCAAAAACATTGGAATGTCATTAGAAAGTCAATACGATTTTTTGTGGATTTTCTTTATAGCTTACACTAGAAGACATCTCACATTCATTTGTTATTAATACACTAAAGCGGTTATCATTGGTTAACTCTAGGTTTAAAAATATATTTATGCGAGTATTACTAATTTTCAACAATAACATTCTTAATAGACTAAAATTTTAAAACGCTGACGCTTTCATTTGGGCTGTTTTGTGTACACTACAATCGTGATAGCAGTGCTTTGAGTCACAACTTTAGAACATATTTAAGCCCACGATAAAGTGATTGATACGAGCGACTAAAAATGTCATGAAGGGTGTCTAATGGAAATATCCTGGCCAGAAAGGCTAGCTGTCCACCAAAGATGTGCGACAAAGACCAGCGATGCAAAAAAACGTTCACTGGTAATAAATACTTATTTGTTGATTACCCAATTTCACGTTTTGAAATAATTTTTTTCCATAAATATTTACACTAGCAAACTATCAAATTAACGAACACCTTATGATTGAGCAGTGTAGTCAAGCGAGGGAGCAACGAATATTTTTAAGAACGCAGTGCAAGTAAAGAATGCATGAAATTCATTCCTAGCTTAGCTCAATTGATTCACCGTTCCGGTACGATGCCGTGTAGAAACCGAATAGGGCTATGGGTTTACTAACAGGTTAGCGCGCTACCATCTTAGACTGTACCATCACTTACCATCAGGTGAGATTGCAGTCAAGGGCTAACAAAATAAAATAAAATAAATAAAACTTGTAGTGAATACAAAAAATAATAGTTAGTAGAATAATAGAGTACTTAACTATCTCTTGCTTTTTATTTCGATTTCTTGCACGCTTATCTACTCGAGTTAGATCAACTCATTGCTTGATTAATTTTTAGCTCCTCGATCAGCTTCCTCGTACATAATATTTGGTGGAAAGCTAACCTAAAGCGTTTACCCCAACAGGCCACATAATAAATTACTGTGTGATAGAAAGCAGAAGTCCACCCCGGTCCTTGAGCAATTATTTATGTAGACAAATGACCCAGGAGTCTCTCCATCATTTGTCAATCGAATTCTGGGGGATCTGAGTTCGACAAGTGGCATATTGTTTGTTTCAAATATTGAAGTTTGTAATAATATTATGTAGTAATATTATATTGTATATTCTCCTAAACAACGATGAAACTAACTGAAAGTAAATTAGTGTAGTGCACAGTGCATAGAAGATGCAGATTATCGACAACTACATACCTTCCAAACTTTTCCTGATAGAATAAAGTTATGTAGGACCCTGTATCATGCAGGCAGTAATTACAATCCAACAAATTCGTAAAACAGAGACATAATTGTTCAATTGTACCACAAAATATAAACTGTATCATGTTGTAGGTACCTTTTGTGTTGTTGGTTGAGCTAAACCCAATGACAATTTCATAATTATTAATGTAGCGTTAACTAATAACGAACTTACTGAAAGTAATTTTAAATTATTATTATTACTTCGATTGGCTTTCGAATACTATAATTATAATAACAAGAACATAATGACATCTACAATGCAGGGTTACAACTCTATCAAACGGAAGTCCAATAAAAAACGACCTTATGGAGCGATTATTACTACACTAAATATTAATGTTTGACAATATAAAAGGCTCTAAAAAATATGACCTGCATAGTCACACCTACAAGTTTCTTATTGAAAAGGTTGTACCTATTCATTCACACTAAAACGTTAGGTACCTATTGCTTATAATTAAATCAAGTTTTTCATTACATCCGTCAACAAACGGACGTGATGCTATTTGTCTTTGTTTTTATTACTTTTTGTTAACTTGCCATAGCTTTTTTTAGAACGCAAAAAAACAACATAATATTTATATTATACTGGACAATGCTCGTGACTTCATCCACGTGAATTAAGTTTTTTTCGATTCCCGCGGGAGCTCCTTAATTTTCAAGGATAAAAAATAGCCTAGGTATTATGTCCTTCCCCGGGATATAACCTATTTTTCATCACAATCGGTTGAACAGATGGGCCGTGAAATCGTAGCAGATAGACAGACACACTTTCGCACTTATCATATTATGTATGGATTTTATTATAAATTTGTTTTTTGTTTTTCGCAGCTAAATGGCTAAAATCTTGGATACACTGATCGGTAGGTAATATTGTAATTTCCGCTGTCAGTAATTAAATTTTATAACTTTTTGTTTTTAATATTTTTTTAAACCTAATTAGGTATTTCTATTTATTTATTGCTTCTATATAGTCATTGCTTCCGTTAAAATTATACCTTACTTAATGATTAACTACCTACATTTATTGATTAAAAAAATCTACCTTACAATTTTTTGTCTACTATAAAAACACGTAGTTACCTAATTTTATAAATATTCACTAACAAAGCGTCGCGCTCCAAAACTAGGCAGTAAAAATAATTTTTACTTCCTAGTTTTCATGAATAATTAAAAAAAATATACATGAAAGATGGTTCATTTGCTCATTCTACTGCTTACTTTCTCATTCTACTGCTGAATTTATTTTCTCGGTCGTCATTTTCACTTCGAATCTAGATACAGATGTTTTGCATCAGTTTTTACAAAATATTAAGCAATTTCTCATTTTACCCAAACCAATCGCAATGACAAGTAAAGATTATGCCGTTGACAATAATATCTAGGTCAAATTACTGATTGTTACTTTATCATAATACTTGTGCTTCATCTATACTAATATTATGAAGATGAAATTGTTTGTTTGTTTGTTTGTTTGTTTGTTTGTTTGTTTGTTTATTTGTTTGTTTGTTTGTTTGTTTGTTTGTTTGTTTGTTTGTTTGTTTGTTTGTTTGTTTGTTTGTTTGTTTGTTTGTTTGTTTGTTTGTTTGTTTGTTTGTTTGTTTGTTTGTTTGTTTGTTTGTTTGTTTGTTTGTTTGTTTGTTTGTTTGTTTGTTTGTTTGTTTGTTTGTTTGTTTGTTTGTTTGTTTGTTTGTTTGTTTGTTTGTTTGTTTGTTTGTTTGTTTGTTTGTTTGTTTGTTTGTTTGTTTGTTTGTTTGTTTGTTTGTTTGTTTGTTTGTTTGTTTGTTTGTTTGTTTGTTTGTTTGTTTGTTTGTTTGTTTGTTTGTTTGTTTGTTTGTTTGTTTGTTTGTTTGTTTGTTTGTTTGTTTGTTTGTTTGTTTGTTTGTTTGTTTGTTTGTTTGTTTGTTTGTTTGTTTGTTTGTTTGTTTGTTTGTTTGTTTGTTTGTTTGTTTGTTTGTTTGTTTGTTTGTTTGTTTGTTTGTTTGTTTGTTTGTTTGTTTGTTTGTTTGTTTGTTTGTTTGTTTGTTTGTTTGTTTGTTTGTTTGTTTGTTTGTTTGTTTGTTTGTTTGTTTGTTTGTTTGTTTGTTTGTTTGTTTGTTTGTTTGTTTGTTTGTTTGTTTGTTTGTTTGTTTGTTTGTTTGTTTGTTTGTTTGTTTGTTTGTTTGTTTGTTTGTTTGTTTGTTTGTTTGTTTGTTTGTTTGTTTGTTTGTTTGTTTGTTTGTTTGTTTGTTTGTTTGTTTGTTTGTTTGTTTGTTTGTTTGTTTGTTTGTTTGTTTGTTTGTTTGTTTGTTTGTTTGTTTGTTTGTTTGTTTGTTTGTTTGTTTGTTTGTTTGTTTGTTTGTTTGTTTGTTTGTTTGTTTGTTTGTTTGTTTGTTTGTTTGTTTGTTTGTTTGTTTGTTTGTTTGTTTGTTTGTTTGTTTGTTTGTTTGTTTGTTTGTTTGTTTGTTTGTTTGTTTGTTTGTTTGTTTGTTTGTTTGTTTGTTTGTTTGTTTGTTTGTTTGTTTGTTTGTTTGTTTGTTTGTTTGTTTGTTTGTTTGTTTGTTTGTTTGTTTGTTTGTTTGTTTGTTTGTTTGTTTGTTTGTTTGTTTGTTTGTTTGTTTGTTTGTTTGTTTGTTTGTTTGTTTGTTTGTTTGTTTGTTTGTTTGTTTGTTTGTTTGTTTGTTTGTTTGTTTGTTTGTTTGTTTGTTTGTTTGTTTGTTTGTTTGTTTGTTTGTTTGTTTGTTTGTTTGTTTGTTTGTTTGTTTGTTTGTTTGTTTGTTTGTTTGTTTGTTTGTTTGTTTGTTTGTTTGTTTGTTTGTTTGTTTGTTTGTTTGTTTGTTTGTTTGTTTGTTTGTTTGTTTGTTTGTTTGTTTGTTTGTTTGTTTGTTTGTTTGTTTGTTTGTTTGTTTGTTTGTTTGTTTGTTTGTTTGTTTGTTTGTTTGTTTGTTTGTTTGTTTGTTTGTTTGTTTGTTTGTTTGTTTGTTTGTTTGTTTATTTGTTTGTAATGGATAAACTCAAAAACTACTCAACCGATTTTAATTCTTTCACCTATAGAAAGCTTCATTATCAGCGAGTAACATAGGCTATGTTTTATTTTCAAAAAAATTAGAGATCCTTACGAAAATTGCAATAATGTTAACTAAATCGGAAATCGTCTCTTTAGAGAACTTACGTGGCGTGCGCTGCGGTGCGTAGGTACTCTTATAATGTAATATTACCTGCCCACTGCCCACTAGCTATATTGGGTATAGACTATTAGGATTATTAGTGCTACCCGTGAGAAGCCGGGGCGGATCGCTAGTTTGAAAATATAGATAAACTAATTATTATTAAAAATATATCTATTATTACTTACTTTTACTAATACTACTATCCATACTAATATTATAAATGCGAAAGTGTGTCTGTCTGTCTGTCTGCTACGCTTTCACGGCCCATTTGTTTAACTGATTTTGATGAAATTCGGTAAAGTGGTAAATTACATCCCGGGAAAGGACAAATGCTATTTCAATCGCGGAAAATTAAAGAGTTCCCGCGGGAATTAAAAAAAATTAATCCATGCGGACTAAGTCGAGCGCATCACCTAGTAAATTATAATTATGTGGATAACCAGTGTTTCCTTCTAAAACTATTTAAGTATGTATCAACTCGATTGGCGTATAAAATATGACGATAGACGACGAAATGATGAATTGAACTCTAATTATTGAAACACTGTAAAGTAATATTAAAATTAATAGAAGCACTTCAAAAACACAATCAAATTTATTATATTTGATAAACGGTCCCCCTCAAACATCAAAGGCTGGAGATAGTCATCGCTCATCTCGCCGCGGGCCGCTATCATTACCAAATTAATTTAAATTGAGATCCGCGCGTATCACTTAAGATAATATCTCTTCTGTCTAATCAAAAATTAATGCAACGTCTTTATGCTGCCTGGTTGTTTACCGTCAATTATGGCTGTAGTTCTACTGTAGTTACTGATTTTACAGGCATTGTGCTGATTCATAATAGTTTAACAGGCAGTACTTAGTTCATATTTTTAATTCTGTAGATAGGTAGATTGAGGGATGAGTGACCTAGTTGTGACAACGCATTTCAGTCGTTTGCGATTGTTGAGCAACGTTGACCCAAGTCGGTAGCTAGATGGGTGACCGTATTTGGAGGTTCAAATTTGGCCTTTTCGTTTACTCCGTGCCTCGGAGATCACGTTAAGCCGTCTGTCCCGTTTATAACATCTGATAATAATCGTTACAGAAACCCTAAGAGATTAAATATTCATAAAGTTGATTCGTATGCGGAAGGACGTAGGAACCCACCGCATTATCATCCCAAGAAAACTCCTACCATTATGTGATTGATGGAAAGGTGTCACGACCCTCTGTAACGAGGAATACGACGCACAGAGAGAGATAGGTAGATACTTAACCAAAAAGCCCAGCTTGGAGATATGCACCCCCATCTCGCCCCTATCACCTCGCAGCGTAGCTCTGTCTAAATTGTTCTACAAGTATGGCATAAATAGCTGTGGAAGGATGCATAATATCCACACTAGATTATATTATGATGATATACCTAAATCTGCAAAATATGATGTGATAACTTTACGATTTGGGCTTTAAAAGAAACCCGTACAATTTTTGGTTCACTTCCCCATGTAAATTGCTAAAAGAAACAATAAAATTCTGTTAAAACTAGTCGCAGAAATGCCTCGAGGGTATAGCTAAAATAGGTGATACTAAATCTTATGATATGTTCCTATCAAATATGTTATGTAATTTAAACTCTATGCCTATGTTAATAAAGTATGTTTCCGTGGTAAATATGGTTGAAGATTGTTCTTTTCTTTGTAAACAGCATTATAGTATGGATATAGCATCCTGAGCATTAGCGTTGGAGTCCAACTCGCTGGAGTAAAACTAATTTAATTAGCATGTGCTGTATATGGACGTATATTGTTGTCTTGTTTCTTATGAATTACTTGCTTGGGAGCTTTTGTGAAGAAAGTTATGCGTTTGAGAGCAATATGGTTCTGAAGATTGGAATTAGTTTAAGCAAGTAAGTGCTAGGGAATAAATACATCTTATATTTCATATCCATGCTAATAATAGACAAAGCAAACTTCAACATTTACACTACTTATAGAAGAACATAATAACCATTATTTTGGACACTTTTTTATATAATTTACTTCGATATAATACGGCAAAAGCTCATTATGTTATTACTATTTAAATCGATCATAAGAAAAAACAAACACATCATAATATTCAATGTGACTTTCTCGCAGTTTTTGCATCGACAAGGCTTTGCTAAAACCACGAGAAAGCATGGTATAATTGTGCTTGGGCTGCTGATGATCAATACAAGGAATAAAACGCGTTAAATTACCACAACAGTCACTTATTTTTCAATCTCAGCAATCATCATAAAATTGCACTCTGTTTACAACTTTCTATTAATCTCGACGATTTCTTAAGCTGTTCCAAAAAGGAATCTCTTCAGTAAGTTGTTCAACTCCTAACACTTGAGTTAATTTACACAACCTATTTACTTACAATTTTATTAGCTCAGGACGCAAAACAGGGATACCATCTGGGTGATTTAAGCATAGAACCAGTGTATACTATTGGTTATATTATGTTTGACCACTGAGTGTTTTACAGTGCGTGGATGTCATAGCACAGAATAGGTAGGTCAAATGAATATGTTCTTTTTCACTGGAAGGCAAGTGTATCTTGGATAGTTCTTAGATACCTAGGTATACGTTTGATGAAAATCTGCTCAGTGGTTCAAAGATTATCAGCTCTATATTATTTTAGTCATAATTTAAGATCTTTTTTCTCAGGAACGCATGGAGGAATCAAGCTGAAATTCATATCAAATAGTCAGGTCTACTGTCCCTTGGAGCTGTGGCAAAATCAAATTTCTAAGTCAACGCAATCAAAAGATACAGCTGTTTATGCTGCAAATTTTCGACACTCGCAAGGGAATCAAAACCTACAGGGTACTTCCTGTGAACTCAGAATCTTAAAATTTGGTACGAAGCAACGTCTTATAGCACAGATAAAGAAAAAATTGCGAAAAGCATAAATTTTTAGTTACATCATATAATAAAAATATTTTTATGCAAATTTTCGTCACTCGCAAGGGAATCAAAACCTACAGGGCACTTCCCGTGAACTCAGAATCTTGAAATTTGGTACGAAGCAACGTTTTATAGCTCAGATAAAGGAAAAATTGCGAAAAGCATAAATTTTTAGTTACATCATATAATAGAAATATTTTTAATAATTTTAAACTTACTAATGTTTTGGATTTCATTTAGCAATAAAAGTACCTACCATAACTTTTACTTATAGGTATACCTACAGCTTTGTAGTGGAACCCTCGGTGCGCGAGTTCGACTCGCACGTTTTTTTAAGTTCTCCTCGGGATTTTAAAAATATGTTTAAGTTAAACTTATTGACTTTTTATTTTAAAAATAATTGATAAACGATTTATTACTTTTAAATACTCAATGTAAGTGATAATATTCTCATTGCAAACGCATATCAATCACCATTCATCAAAATCAATCTACGGTGTAGTCTTATGAGCTGTTACGTTCAAAGTGCTTCGTCTTCGCCCAAAACCAATCAATAACGGAGCAAAATATATTATTATTAGTCTAAAATTTATGACTCCAGTAGACCTAAAGGATATTAGTCATTCTACCAACATTAATTATTATAAGTAGTGCTATTTTGCTTTATTACTAACGATTAGATTTTTTTCCCGACAGCGGAACGCACAGGGTTATTTTGATAAACAAGTGATTTCCATTTATTTCAATTTTCCATTATAAAAAAACATTTTTCACGACCTATTTTCTCATAAGCAACGTATACCTTATAAACTTTGAAACAAATCGTATATTACGGTAAACATAACTAGTTAAGTAACAAGTAGGTAGGTAGTGTAATTTTACTGTGGAGCTCACGATTAATTCAGGACTGAAACTTTGGAAATCTTTCAGCCTATTAAATGGCCGAAAGAATTCCTAAAGCGTCAAAAGTTCCACATCATACAAATAAGTTCATTTCATTCACAAGTCAAGTAGAGGTCAGCACCCACTAGTAGTTTCGAAACATATCACAGAATCACTTCCCGCAGTCGGTAATATGGCTAAGCTTATTACGTCTGCTAATCGGACTTGACCATGACTCTCAATGCATCGGAAAGTTATTGACTTTTGATAATGAAACCAGTTTGCGGCTATCTGACCAAGAGGCAAGAGCGCGCCCCAGTTCAATACCAGTTGTGCCTATACCTCTTTCCCTACAATTTCTAATTAGCAATATACATTACAGGTTTTATTGGTCGATATCGCTGTATTCGTTTGATAAACAAGAAATGTACGCCGTAAATGTTGTATAATCGTGTGTTTACGGCCACGCTTGGTAATAGATGTAGTAATAAGAGAATATGGTCAACGGTAGCTCTTAATTCGTGGTCAATTTGCGCGGAATGTGTGTCGATTTTTATCTCAATTTCTTAAAACCGGCTTCTTGTATTTATGTCAAGTGCCTGCTAATTAAACTGAAAGAATTTAGAAAAAAAAGAGGTTTGCTTGCTCATGTCCTTTGCAAAAGTATTTTATATTTTGACATCCTTTTTATTGAGTACTTAATTCTATTCTTGGGTTTTCTGCCATGTAGAGGAATACTGATTATAAATAACTTTTCAATATGGACAGGTATAGCAAAAGTCGTGACACGGTTGACCTATGAATTACGATGAAAAATATTTAGATTATTTTCTAATCATATCTACCTAATGATATAGATAAACTCTACAAGTTGCATTTCGTACAATAGGTAAGTAGCTAAATAGATATATAACATTCACTCACGATTGATAATTAATAAGTGTAACTAACTAGCAGCTAGGTACCGATATTACGACCTTAATTTTAATTATTTTTAATTTATACCACTACAAGTTAGTCTTTGACTGTGGTTACTGTGGTTCGATCTCACCTGATGGTAAGTGACGATACAGTTGAAGATGGTAGCGGGCTAACCTGTTAGAGGTATGGCAGTTATATTAAACCCATACCCCTATTCGGTTTCTATATGGCATCGTTCCGGAACGCTTAATCGCTTGGCCTTGCCGGTACGGCCTTACGTCTTTGCCGGTAGCCACGGCCACTAGCCACGGTGCAAGCCTCCCACCAGACAAATATGACCTTAATATGGACTGGTAGGTGGTGTAGCTGGTAACTTTGACTTAAATCTTCTAAAGGTAAAGTTCAACAGTAAAAGGTAGTTTAGTTTCTTATAAAGACTTTTCATCAAAGATGTACAAGATGCGAAGAGACCACAAGAATTCCCAATGCGGAAAACCTGTAGCTTGTGATCACGAAAAGTTTCGCAAAGTCATTAGATACTGACACCAGATCAGAGTGTGTTGCAAACTACGAAACGTTTTTGGTATTTGCTCTTGGTAATTTTCCCTCGCCCTCGGCATACATCACGTAGCAGTGTTTAGATATTATTGGTTTAGTCTAGATTTGTGTGGTTAGACCTAGACCTGGCTTGTTGCGAAATAAGCAAATAAGTGATTTAGCTACTTTGGTATATTTACTTTAATTGGTATACTTATCATACCCATGTACCTACTGTACGCTTATTTTGACTTATGTACCTACTACAAGTAGGTACAATTACCTAATAGTAAAATGTTTTTATAAAGTAGGAATAAAATTTAAAGGTGGTTAAAAAAAATTGTAATATCATACTAATTTTATAAATGCGAAAGTCACTTTGTTTGTTGGTTTGTTGGTTTGTTGGTTTGTTGGTTTGTCCTTCAATCACGCCGCAACGGAGCAACGGATTGACGTGATTTTTGGCATGGATATAGTTGAGGACCTGGAGAGTGACAAAGGCTACTTTTTATTCCGGAAAATTAAGAAGTTCCCGCGGGAATAACAAAAAACTTAAACCACGCGGACGAAGTCGCGGGCATCAGCTAATAGATAAATAATCACAATATAAACTTAATCACATAATATTGCTAAATATTGAGTTACACGACTAAGCGAACGCAATGTTTTTCCCATGTAATAATTCACTACAAAAAGTCCTTTATTCATTAATTATATTACGGAGTATTTAACAAAACAATATACTCGTACAAGAACGTGTGAAGGCGATAAAGTCGTGAGTTAAGGTGTGATAGTTAAATTTATTCGTATAGGAACGGAAAGAACACCTCACATTCTCGCTAAAGCAGGAAGAAAACCGTTGTTATACCACCCTAAAAGGGACCGGCAGACTTACATTGGCTTATTGTTGTTCACATCCACAACCAAATTTCCATACCTACAAGCCTTTATTAATATTCAACGAAAATAGCTTTAGTTATGCAAATACGCTCACAAAAGCCCGATAAAACATATTATAAACGTAAATAATATTTATAAGGGCGGAAACTTGTTACGGTTATAACAGCGTTGCTATCGCCGGACGGGCTTTCAACGCCATGTAATTTGTTACTAAGTAGTTGTAAACAGTCTAGGTACATTCTAAAAGGGAAATTCTCTAGGAGTTTCTCGTCTAGAAATAAACTGTTACTTGTTTAACGTCGAGGAAATGAGGGGTTGTGAGACGCGTCGGAGATAGTTTTCTTAAAGTTTGTTAGGTTGTCGTCTGCGGCGTGCATTAATAAGGAGAACTTTACCTCGAGGCTGGCAATCTCAGGCGTAGGCCGCTGAAGCGAGCCTGCATCTCTCAATGATCCAAAAGTCGTCACCACAGAATTTAGAAACTATTTAGAATATGTGAGGGAGCATGAGGGTGTAATCGCGTAGGTATATAGTGAAACATTTGTTCCACACGTCAATGTTATGTCGGAGTAAATGACGAGAAATGCTATAGAATCTGTAAAGAATAAGAGTGGTGATACATGAGGGTACGTTTATGTAAAAAAGACGTATTTGCAAACCGTCACAGTTCAGATTAAGTTGCTTTTGGTTGCTTACTTGCTTTAGATGTTAGTTTCGAATTGTTTTTCCATGAGCGAGCTTCTGCAAATCGGCAACATACTGTGCCAATATAAAAGAGAGCAACTCCCATTTCTACTTCCATGATTAGAATTCTGTGACCGTCTCCGTACGGCTGAACTGCCATCAACTTTGAATGAGGTGGTATTTAAAACGATAGTCTCAGCAAATGTTTGATGCAAGGAAAATTTCGTAATTAATTTTGTTTACTATAATTATTTATAGATGATCGTCAAACGTACGTTCATGATTGATATGTTATGAATGACTTTTTCATACTAAAATTCTACAACAATAGACTTTTTATAACTTCAAATTTTTTGCTTGTTTTTTCTACAAGATGTCTATGATTTGTTGTGTTCGAAAATAAACTTGTTTAACGAGGCAAAAAAGTGTATTCTCTTCATTGTCAGCAATAACGTATTTCATATTGTGAGATTAGCTATGTTTTTGTGTTAAAATATCTACACAGGAAAAATACTTAGTTCACAGCATAGACATAGAATTTTTTCGCTACGTTCACAGAGTATTTTGAATATTAACGACGAAAACTGCTACAGCTCTTTGTAAGATCACTTCCATCTCAGACATCGTCACTTATTGCGGAAATACGGACAACTTTTTTAACTAACAGAAGTCCGTGAGCGCTTTCATAATATGTAGCTGCACTACTACTACTACCGTGACAAGACGAAACGTATTTACCACACGACGCGGGCGTTTCACGTGTTTACGAAGTGTATTTTTGTCAATCTCGAACCTACAAACCTCGAAAGTAAAATACAAACTACAATGTCATTTTCTCTTGTTTGCATTATTATTTTAATTATTTTGATAATTAATATTTTTGACGTGACCTCTGCGACGTAGGTCAGTGGAAATAAATGCCGTTGTTATTTGATTAGAGATTATAATTTAATAACAAAGAATGCATCAAACTGAATATTGAATACTTTAATGTTATTTTCTCGGCTTCAAATAACTCTAGCGGAGTCAATTTAAAAAGGTGCCTAAACTAAAAATCTTATTATTTTACTGACACAACATGTAGATAATCATGCAATTTTTTTTAATTTAAAAATCTTAAAAGACTTAACAAAAAATACTATAATATAAAGTCCGCAACCTTTTTTTCCGTGAATTTAAAACCTAATATCGGGTGGATTTAGCCTTTAAATCCCGTGGGAAATCTTCGATTTTCCAAGATAGGTGAAAAGTAGCCATACGTCGATCAGGATGTATGCTTATTTTTGTTTCGTTTAGTTTCCCCTTTCATGAATAAGTTATAATATGATTGGGATGAACTGTAACAAAATGAAAGTAATTCAGCTATTTTTGATACTAAGTACTTTGCTCCACGGATTTGATTAAGGAAATTGAGAGGAAACATTTTGATAAGTCAAACTAAAAAGTAACTTTATAAGAACGCTTTCTTCGATTTTCATATAATGTTTCGAGCACTCTGATTTAGAGTTTGGGGGCGAAACGCTTTCGCTTCCTGAATAGATTTTGGCAAAGGAAATCGAGAGGTCGTTACGTAGATACGTCTACGTTGCATTTGAAAGCTTTGTATACTTACGAATCTTCGATATATCTATTTGTGTCACACAATAAAGCAATTCGGTAGAGTTAATATTTAGGATTTTTAGGTATTACCTAGATTAATAATTAAAAATGATAGCTTTATTAATGCTTAGAATGTCGCATTAGCAGTTGAGCTTATTTTTAGCAGCTCAGATTTCCATCGAGACGTTTGGAGGCGGCTCGAGTGCACCTACGGACGAATTTGAGCATTTCATAGCCGTCGTAGAGAACCTTAGCACCTTTTTAAAACGCTATGGCTGTTCGTTAAGTAAGACGCTTGGGTTACTTACTAATGTTCCCCCTGCTTAAGGTGCATGCAAGGTTTCACAATGTTTTCCTTCAACATGCTTGTTTGCAATGTTTACATTTAAACAGACTGATCTCGAAAGTAATTAAGTACGCCATTTACTAGAGCAGTTCTAAGGTTAAAAATTTATATGGGCTATAAGAGTAATTGAAATCATAATAAAATCATGAAGTTGGCAAATACCGCTCTGAAATTTCGCAATAAGAATAAACCAGCCATTTTGCGAAATTTTATAGCTGGCAAAATTGGTGTATCGCACGGCAATTTCTATGGCGCCATAATATGATTGAACTTTTGTGATCGGCTGTGAGATTTTGCATGATAACTCATTATTTTATCCTTGGAGTATATGCAGTTAATTTCTATTAAATTACATAATGAGATTTAACAAACTTTGTCTAATTTTTCAAAAAATACAGGAAACTAGCAAAGCGGTAGTCATTGAAAATTGTCGTTTATAGGTTAGGAAATCAGTTACATGTAAGTTTTATGCTTGAGTATACAGATAATCATTTACATGTAAGTTTAATGCTTGAGTATACACAGAATCATTTACATGTAAGTTTAATGCTTGGGTATACAGAGAATCATTTACATGTAAGTTTAATGCTTGAGTATACAGAGAATGATTTATATGTAAGTTTTAGGCTAGGGTTAATGTTAATTATTTTTTTAATTGATTTAAAGCTTTGCTTTGTAGAATCGTGTTATTGTGCGTAACTAATTCTTGCCTATTATAAAATCAAAACCTTATTAAATCGTAAGACATGATTTTATCTACTATATCTACCAATTATTTATTTTAACTAAATTTTTCAATATCCAAATTACTCAATAAATTTAATGGGAATGTTTTGATAAAATTTATATTTTTTACCCTCGACGAAGCGGAGACGGTATATGTGTTTGCCCTAAGAGGTTGTGTGTTTGTTTGTTTGTTTGTTTGTTTGTTTGTTTGTTTGTTTGTTTGTTTGTTTGTTTGTGCACTTTTTTGTCACCATTTTTCTCAAAAGGTACTGGGCCGATTGAGATGCGGTTTTTTGCATTAGATACGTATAGCTTGTGTGAAGGTTTTTAGATATATTTTAGGACCATAGACAACCAAGCTGAGCTGTAGTCTATGATTTTAATATTTCAACATGTTACCATTTTTCACAAAAACTACTGGGCCGATTGAGATGCGGTTTTTTGCATTAGATGTGTATAGCTTGTGAGAAGGTTCGTAGATATATTTTAGGACCATAGACAACAAAGCTGAGCTGTAGTCTATGATCTTAATTTTTCTATGTGTTAAAAATTTTCACAAAAAGTACTGGGCCGATTGAGATGCGGTTTTTTGCATTAGATATGTTTAGCTTGTGAGAAGGTTCTTAGATATATTTTAGGACCATAGACAACAAAGCTGAGCTGTAGTCTATGATTTTATTTTTTCAATATGTTACCATTTTTCACAAAAAGTACTGGGCCGATTGAGATGCGGTTTTTTGCATTAGATGTGTATAGCTTGTGAGAAGGTTCTTAAATATATTTTAGGACCATAGACAACAAAGCTGAGCTGTAGTCTATGATCTTAATTTTTCAACCACTGTTACCATTTTTCACAAAAAGTACTGGGCCGATTGAGATGCGGTTTATTGCATTTAGGACTTCGTGCGATTACAAAACAGGAAACTGGTACCAAAATTTTAAAAAATCAGCGCCATTTTGAAATTCTTTGTTAATTGACCGATTTCGTTCAAAATCTATATTTAGGGCTCCCTGGGGTCACAAAACAGGAAACTGGTACCAAAATTTAAAAAAATCAGCGCCATTTTGAAATTCTTTGTTAATTGATCGATTTCGTTCAAAATCGATATTTAGGACTCCCTGGGGTTACAAAACAGGAAACTGGTACCAAAATTTAAAAAAAATCAGCGCCATTTTGAAATTCTTTGTTAATTGACCGATTTCGTTCAAAATCGATATTTAGGGCTCCCTGGGGTCACAAAACAGGAAACTGGCACCAAAATTTTAAAAAATCAGCGCCATTTTGAAATTCTGTGTTAATTGACCGATTTCGTTCAAAATCGATATTTAGGGCTCCCTGGGGTCACAAAACAGGAAACTGTTACCAAAATTTTAGAAAATCAGCGCCATTTTGAAATTCTTTGTTAATTGACCGATTTCGTTCAAAATCTATATTTAGGGCTCCCTGGGGTCACAAAACAGGAAACTGGTACCAAAATTTAAAAAAATCAGCGACATTTTGAAATTCTTTGTTAATTGATCGATTTCGTTCAAAATCGATATTTAGGACTCCCTGGGGTTACAAAACAGGAAACTGTTACCAAACTTTAAAAAAAAAGCGCCATTTTGAAATTCTTTGTTAATTAACCGATTTTGTTCAAAATCGATATTTAGGGCTTCGTGGGATTACAAAACAGGAAACTGGTACCAAAATTTTAAAAAAATCAGCGTCATTTTGAAATTCTTTGTTAATTGACCGATTTCGTTCAAAATCTATATTTAGGGCTCCCTGGGGTCACAAAACAGGAAACTGGTACCAAAATTTAAAAAAATCAGGCGCCATTTTGAAATTCTTTGTTAATTGATCGATTTCGTTCAAAATCGATATTTAGGACTCCCTGGGGTTACAAAACCGGAAACTGTTACCAAACTTTAATAAAACAGCGCCATTTTGAAATTCTTTGTTAATTAACCGATTTTGTTCAAAATCGATATTTAGGGCTTCGTGGGATTACAAAACAGGAAACTGGTACCAAAATTTAAAAAAATCAGCGCCATTTTGTAATTCTTTGTTACAAAATGGCGCTGATTTGTTAATTGACCGATTTCGTTCAAAATCGATATTTAGGGCTCCCTGGGGTCACAAAACAGGAAACTGGTACCAAAATTTTAAAAAATCAGCGCCATTTTGAAATTCTGTGTTAATTGACCGATTTCGTTCAAAATCGATATTTAGGGCTCCCTGGGGTCACAAAACAGGAAACTGTTACCAAAATTTTAGAAAATCAGCGCCATTTTGAAATTCTTTGTTAATTGACCAATTTCGTTCAAAATCGATATTTAGGACTCCCTGGGGTTACGAAACAGGAAACTGTTACCAAAGTTTTAAAAAATCAGCGCCATTTTTATTTATTTTGTTATCACCATAATAAATGAATTCAGTTTAGTACAGTAAAATCTGTACTACTTGTAAGTCTAACCACAACCCGTCAGCTGCTTTAGCAGCTCGCGCACAGGGCGAAATACTAGTTAGATATATATAGCTTGAGAGAAGGTTCTTAGATATATTTTAGGACCATAGACAACCAAGCTGAGCAGTCTCTATGATTTTAATATTTCGATATGTTACCATTTTTAACAAAAAGTACTGGGCCGATGGAAATGCGGTTTTTTTCATTAGATGTGTATAGCTTGTGAGAAGGTTCTTAGATATATTTTAGGACCATAGACAACAAAGCTGAGCTGTAGTCTATGATTTTAATTTTTCAATATGTTACCATTTTTCTCAAAAACTACTGTGCTGATTTAGATGCGGGCTTTTTGTTTTAGATATATTTAGCTTGTACCTAGATGCTGCCCAGGGTATCATGATGGAGTCAGGAGGCGATCATGGGAACTCCTTAAATTCTCATCGTATACTCTTCGCGTTTGGACTCTTTTGATTTGTCCATTTGAAAAAGCCATAGTCCACCACGCTGATCAAAAAAACTACTGAGCTGTCCAAGATGCAGTTTTGTGTTTTAGATATTATGTAATCTATACGTTTGCTAAGTTCTAATTGTTGTTTCAAAGTTATAAAGGTCAAAGGTATAATGGAGCTCTGCATTTCGTCGTGGGTTTTTTTAAAATTTTTAATTTTATTACTTGTTATAGCTTCAGGTCAGAGAGGAGACTATAAATCAGAAAGGTTACTAGATTTAAACCCTGAGCGTTGCGTTATTGACAATGTCACATCAAAACAGAAAGGATACACTTAATATGACTTAACTTAAAGACCTCTTAGAATTATTATTGTTATTTTTTGAAAGAATAGCTTGAGATATTTTTTATAAAATGTTCTAGCATATAGAAGACATCCTTATTATTTTGTTCAGTATATTCATAGTCAAACTCAAGACTGTGTATTTGAACCTATTACAAAGTTTATGCAGACAGGATACATAATAAAAACAATTTAACTCGTTAATTTCGTTTTACTGAAACAACAATTTTCGCTTAATTAAAGTAGATTGTTGAATAAAACATCAGGTTGTGGCCTAGTTGTGCTTGCCAAAGTTTAAGTCATTTAGTGTTTTTAGGCAGAATTTACCTTAGAATTTAACTGGACGTTTGATTGTTACAATAAATATAGTTTTACTTGCATTAATTTACATAATAGGTAGGTATATTATTTCGGATGAAAAATTAAAAAAAATAATAAAACGTTGTTTTTGAGGTTAGATTAGGTACGTAACCTTGTTGTGATAATAACTGTCAGATTAATTGTTTAAAATTAAAATTGAATTTTTAGAAATTACTTGTATGAGTTTACAAACTTCTTTGTTTAATCTATACTAATATTATAAATTTGAAAGTTTGGATGTATGGATGGATGGATGGAAGTTTGTTACTCAATCACGCTTGAACAGCTGAACGGATCTGGATGAAATTTGGCACAGAGATAGATTAAAGTCTGGAATAACACATAGGTTACTCTTTATTCCGGAAAATCAAAGAGTTCCCGCTGGAAACAAAAACCTCAAATCACGCGAACGAAGTCGCGGGCATCAGCTAGTTGAGTTTATATTGTTTAATTGATATTATAATTAACTATTTAGATTAAATCTCTCGTGAAACCTCTACACGTTGTAACAATTTACTCGTGCAAGTTTAATTTTTTTTCTATTACTTGACTAATAAGTAATTTTTCTTTAACTTTTCTTCAAGCTTATAATTCTTATCTTATGTACTAACTAGCAGATACCCGCGGCTTCGCCCGCGTAAATTTTAGTTTTCCTTATTCTCACGGGAACCATGGATTTTCCCGGGATGAAAAGTAGCTTATGTGTTAACCCAAGATGCAATTTATCGCCATTCCAAATTTGAGCCAAATCGGTTCAGTAGTTGCGGCGTGAAGGAGTATCGAAGCTTGGTAAAATACGAACTTTGGAGCCCCGTTTCACCCCTTTAGGGGGGAATTTTGAAAAATCCTTTCTTAGTGCACCCCTAGACCTCATAAGGAACCTGTGTGCCAAATTTGAAGTCTCTAGACCCAGCGGTTTGGGCTGTGCGTTGATATGTCAGTGAGAGCGTGAGTCAGTATCTTCTTTGATATACCATGAAATTTTCCGGGATGAAAAGTAGCCTATGTATCAATCCAGGATAAAATCTATCTCCTTTCCGAATTTCAGTCATATCAGGTCAGTAAGTGCAGCGTAAAGTAGTATTTTTCACGCGTGAATATCAATTTTTCAGTTTTCCCGCAAAAACCATGGATTTTTCCGGGATGAAAAGTAGCTTTTTTATTAACCCAGGATATCATCTATGTCCATTCCAAATTTCAGCTAAATCGGTCTTGTACTTCCGGCGTGAAGATTTTTTTCCGCGTGAATTTCGGTTTTTAACTAATCCCACGGGAACCATGGATTTTCCCGGGATGAAAAGTAGCTTATGTGTTAACCCAAGATGCAATTTATCTCCATTCCAAATTTGAGCCAAATCGGTTCAGTAGTTGCGGCGTGAAGGAGTATTGAAGCTTGGTAAAATACGAACTTTGGAGCCCCGTTTCACCCCTTTAGGGGGGGAATTTTGAAAAATCCTTTCTTAGTGCACCCCTAGACCCAGCGGTTTGGGCTGTGCGTTGATATGTCAGTCAGTCAGTCAGTGTCTTCTTTTATATATTTAGATAAATTGTCCAGTGACGTATCTTAGTTTAAATGAGAGTGCAAAATATCTATTTCATATTATATTATTTTATGATATTCAGTGTTATTTCGGCCGTTCCGCCTCAATTCCTTGCGATTTGCCCGACGCGACGCTCAGTCCAACGACCCTTGCATTTTCACAACTCCCCGCTCAGCCGTAGTTTCGCTATGACATCTGGGTCAGTGCATTTTGGATGAGGTTAGGTTATGCTCTTCAGTGATGTAAGATTTTTTGCCGCTTAGATTAGTGTCACAGTGTTCGATTGCCCTAAATACATAACGTTAAGTAGTCCAAAGTTAAGCAATTAGAGAAAAGTGTTAAAGTTGAAGAGTTCTTATAGCGATAAGTACTAGAAATATTTTGAAATCTCACTTGATTGATATTATCAGATTCAGTGCAGCTGTAGTAACAGGATACTTAACTGTTTTGACACCCACATACGTGCGACCGGGGTATAAAATTTAAATAGGTATAGGAGTAGGCATTGCTCTATATTAAACTTACGCATGATACCAAAAAACTGTATGATCTAGGATTGTATTGTGAAGAATCTGACTCAACTAGGAATCAAACTCGCTACTCTTCCTTGCGGCTAAACATATATTAGAGGCCAACAGATCTACAATTCAATAATTGTAAACGACATACGCTCCTTTTACAGTCATGACCTCAGTAAATTCCAGAATAGTATATTTCTAAGGTCAAACATATATTTCTAACAATCGCGTAAACGAAGGATAGGAATGCATATCTAATTATGACTCAATGGATTAGATAGGACAGTGGAGAAACGACCGACCCTCATAGGACAGTGGAAAAATGCCCGTTTGAACGTACGCACTTAATTAAAAAAGTATGACATAGTAAATTATGTTTAGTAAACAATGGTTATTTCAATAAAAAAATTGCAAACTTCAAACTTAACTTAGTAAAATGTTCCGTGTCTGCATGCAAATCATAGATTAATTATATGGTTTATATATTCTCTTCTTCTTCTCAAATGTAATTACTTATGCTAGGTCTGTAAGGGTAACTAAATATATAACAGCTGTTTTTGTGTCGAGAAAACTAAAACCGAACCTAACCTAACCCAACATTATTTTCTGTCTGTATTATTGCAGTTATAGTAGAGAATTTTAAAACTCTAATGAAAAAATAACTCACAAGCATGTCTTGCAGTTCTAATGAAAAAATAACTCACAAGCATGTCTAACTAATAGCTTTATCAACAATACATAATATAACAATTTGCACAAAACTGCCTGCCTGCCTGCTACACGTCATCATCAGCTTAACATAGTCATTAATAACGAGAGCATAATCCAACACCTTGAGGTAATCTGTAGTTAATTCAGCTATTTCAAGCGCACTTCCTTTTCCTGTACGTTATTTATAGGCCTTGATCAGTTACAACGCGTAACGTACGCGTTTCCAACGTGGCTCTAAGAAATTAAAATATAAGGATCTGTCTTATGTTAGTATATCAAACATAGTCATTTCATGAAAGGGATCACAATGTGGATGTCGTGTTTCACACGCGCTAACGTTGCATGCTGTTAAATAACGCTTAGAAATATGACACCAAATTGTACATCCCCAAGAACTGAACGCCTACCGCCGCAATTGGATAGCTATACATATGGTGACGATTACCTATATTTTGTTAATCAAGACAGTAAAGCTATAATGATTCGCTAATTAATCAATAGCGAAAGAGCTCAGTCTAGTGATGAGAGGAAATCACACCAATTAAGATATGCGATTTTTTTTTAATGTATCGACTAAAGCTCCCATATCACGAATTTAGTGAGGAATTAGAAACATGCCTCTTCTGAGGCATGTTTTTTGACAAGCGTATAGGGTAGCTACCTGGCAATTTAAAAAATTACACTACTACTTGATGGTTACTATCAAAGAAAAGATGGATGGATTGTGTGAAAGAGGATATGAGTATAAAAGGGGTGAATAGGTTGACGGATAACAGGAGCGAGTGGAAGAAGAAAACATGTTGTGCCGACCGCACATAGCGTGGGAAAAGGGCAAGAAGAAGAAGACACTACTTCTTGTTGGTAAATGCATTCACATTACGGATAGCGTAGGAGCCGTGGTACTGCCGCTGCGCGTTCTGTTTGTTGGGGGCTTTAGTTAAATCTAAATAGTAACGAAGTAATTTTTCATTCTAGATCAGCGAGCGTGAAGGCCGACTTTTCTATTTCTAAGGTCGCTACATTTTTGCTTTTGTTGCAACGGTCAATTATTCAATCAGCGGTACGATCGGACATTTGAAATTACACGCTAATAACGTTGTTGGCTAAGAGCTGGCGAAGTATTTGTTAAGTGATCTGTGTAACAGTTAACTAAAACTTAACGTGTTAATGTGATATACATGTACACTAACGTATTGGTTATAATGAGCGTAAAAGGAAGTGTTTTGTTTCCAAAAGTTTCCTAAAGCATCTTTTTACTTGATGTTTTCTTATTGCAGCCTATTTCAATAGCCCACAGAATAAAGTTAACGTATAAGTAATATAACAATTCTAACATTTTTGTTCAGACCAGAGTGATCTGTTCTTATTGTTTACAAAATTTAACACTTGAGGAATGATTCATTGTTCTTTTCTGCCGTAACTATTCAAAACTTATTGTTCAGCATATAATTAAAAAAAACTATTGTTAAAACTTCTTAGATTGATAATTTTATTGTTAAAAATTAAACACCACAATATATTGTGCGACGTACTCTTGGACAATAACAGCGTCTATGTAATTATGATATTACAGTTGTAATCCACAGGTATTAAGGCGAGTGTATGTTATTGTGTGAACCTATTGAGTGCATTGAAGTCATAATAACAATATTAAAATGCACATTGGAATCGTATAAGCGATTGTAAGTAATAATTATGACCTTAGGATACTAAAAATTACTGTCAATTTTATCTCGGGAAAATATATCAGACATGAACAAAAATAAAGTATATCCTTTTTAGCCACCCTTTTTTTCGAGGGGATACCTTCATAAGATACCTGACTTCTTGGGGTGGAAGCCAGGTTATGTGAGATTCTTACTCACTAAAACCCCCGCGGAAACCAGCCTTAGCGCATGTCGGGAAGCTCTGAGATCTCATAAATGAACGCAATCGAAGCCTCTCTTGCGCGGCACTTGGGCTTGTCCCTAGCAAAGCGGTCCTTTGCGGTCACTTCGCGTGCTTTGCTTTGAAGCATGATTGCTTGTGCTGCAACAAACAGCTGACTTACCATGGCCATAAAGATGGTATCTTGAGCGACTGGAGCCCCTCCACTCCAGATCGGTCGTGGGCCTGGGGTCCCTTCGCCCGGGACTAGTGACGGACGGACGGATTAATTGATGGATCCGGGCGGTGGCTATCACCGCCTCGTTGGCCACGTCTCCGAGCGGGATCGTTTCGCTCGCGAATCCGCTCAGCAGCCTCCTTCTTACCTATAACGGTTTCGCAGAAGGAGACCACTGCCTTCCATGCTGTATCCTCTGTCAACATTGCCTGTACCACAGCCGGCAGTGAGAGATCACTCCCCACGTGTTTCACCAGGACACTACGTTCATAGTCCCAGTAAGACCACTCTTCTAGCGTGTGTTGTGCAAAGTCCTGGTCTTTATCACAATGGTGACACTGCAGTAGTATCTCCTCGCGACCTATCCGAAACAGGTACTTACCAAAACAGCCATGTCCAGTGAGTACCTGCGTTAGTCTGAACGTTACATTGCCCCACTTTATCTCAAGCCAGGACTCAAAATTCGGCAAGATTGCACCAACAGCGCGTTGGCGTGCGTTTTTTTCCTCTTCAAGGCGCAAACGCCAATTTTAGCCATCCTAGCATGGATAAAAGTAGTGGGCCACATTACATGGGATGTTTGCAAGGTTCTATTTACCTTTCTTTTTTCCACTGCTAGTTCGCCCTTGACTGCGATCTCACCTGATGGTAAGTTATGATGCAGACTAAGATGGTAGCGAGCTTAAGCAGTAAAGGGTATGACAGTTATATTATACCCATATACCTAATCGGGTTCTACGCGACAGCGTACCGGAACGCTAAATCGCTTAACGGCATGTTTTTTTCGGTAGGGTGGCAACGAGCTACGGCTGAAGTCGCCGACCCAACGGACCAGAGAAAATTCAGAAATGAAAAATTGGACCCTGCTAAGGAGCAAACCCGGGCATTCCCGCTTTAAACAGCGCTCACCACTACAGCAGGGACTGCGTCAAAACATGTCGTCAAATCATCGAGTGAACTCGACGAGTGCGCGACATGAGCTTTTTTAATGGTTAATGCTTAGAATTCGCCACTTTTCGTTAGATTCTCTGTGTTAAAATAATTGCAAACATAACCTAAGAACCATTACATTGATTAAAATTAGCTTTCGTACTTAGTTTAGAATGATCGGGGATAGCTCTACCTTTGATTACAATAACAAAAAATTAACTTAAAGAAAATGCGTATGGCGAGGTATAGTATGGAACATGTAATCCTCTCATTTATCTTCAATGTTTACAAAAAAAAACTTATTTTTACTGTTGTAAATATATTATGTAGCATCTCATAATGTGCCCGATTAGAAACATGTTTCGTAAGTGTCACTTTTACTTTTTTATAAAGCGTGACCTCACGCAGTGCCAAGAGAAAGTATTGCACTCGCAAAGCGTCGCAGGCGTTTATTTGACGCCTAGCATTTCGCCATAGAGATGCCATACCGACAAAATGACTTGCCATTTGCACAACAGCATCTTAGACAAAGAGTTGGTCGTGACATATAGTTCTTTTTTCTTTACTTGTCCTATGAAACACACACTGTTTAGTAACCAGAGACAATAAATTAATAATTAAAGAAGATTAGTAAGGCTGGGAAGTTATCGCAAGAACCATTGAATTAATATAAAAATATTAAACAACTGAACGACTGTCATCATTGGACATTTATACCTAATTAAACGTAAACAACGAATAAGGACATCTTTAGAAACTAAGTAGAAATAATAATAATGTATAATAATAATGTAGTAAGTTTAAGTTTTTTTAGATGACCTTCGTCGTATAAGAAAAATATATAAATATTTTTCGGTAAAAATAAAATAAACCGCAGCTCTTTTACTATGTTGTATCTAATTTGAAGGATCTGTCACAGACTCGACGCAAAGTGTCGGTAATAATATGACAAATGTGACACTCGTTACAAAGAATTGGTTGCATATATCTCGAATTGGAAGCCCTGTTTCCCGAGACACAGTTTTAACTAGTTCGGAAAACAGGTGCGCAATAATATTTAGATTATTATTAATTATATTAGTTTTATCCTAGGTGTAAGGCTATAAATGTTATTTAGTTGTCCCACACTGTATATTTTATGAAATAAATTTATCTTTATCTTATCTTTATTGCATTTTGCGTCATTTGTTTGCTTTATCTCAATTTTCAACCGACTTCAAAAAAAGGAGGAGGTTCTCAATTCGACTGTTTTTTTTTTTTTATGTTTGTTACCTCAGAACTTTTGACTGGGTGGACCGATTTAGATGATTCTTTTTTTATTTGAAAGGGCATACTTCCCATATAAATTTTATCGAAATCGGTCGAGCGGTTTTTAAAATATCAACAATAAAATAAGTACTTTGTATAGCGTGTGCTTGTTGTTGTAAAGTTGGCGCGGGAGTTTGAAGTCAGTTGTTTAAAAAGAATTTTTTATATTAAATTATCATTAAGATAATGATATCTAATATAATGTCTTATTTCTTAGAAAATAATTCTACACGCTACCTAACATGAAAACGAAAGTTGATTTGTATGTCTGCCTGCATGGCTGCTATTTTGACGAAATTTGGTACAGAGTTAGGTTGCATCCCGGGTAAGGACAAAGGCTACTATATTATATCCCGGAAAATCATAGAATTCCTGTAGGATTTTCTAAGTGACCTATCCACTATAATATTTGCGAGCAAAACGGACCTTCTTGAGGCGCAGCGAAGGAGCTTATGGCGGCCTCTAGTTTGCCTATCATGCAGATCGCATATTTTTTTGTAATTGTGAATGTGCTGTTTTACGAAGATTAGATTACTATAAATATATTGCGAGGCTACTGTAAGAATACCTATTTCCTTAAATTTCTCTCTAAGGGATTCGCGCGGTTTTAAATTATAAATTGCTCGTATTGCCCTTTTTTGTAATACAAATTTTTTTTGAATATCTGCCGCTTTACCCCATAGTAAGATTCCGTAAGACATAATACTATGAAAGTAAGCAAAATACACAATTTTTGCAGTTTCAACGTCAGTAAACTGTCGAATCTTTCTGACAGCGTAAGCAGCAGAGCTGAGTTTGCCAGCCAGAGTTGATATATGAGTGCCCCATTGAAGCTTTGAATCTAAGGTCACCCCCAGGAACACAGTGGTCTCTTCTATTTTTAAAATATCATTATTTACAGTTAAATTTATGTTTCCTGTGGACTTGGTATTCGGCAATGCAAATTCAATGCACCTGGTTTTCTTTGCGTTCAAAAGTAAGTTGTTTACTGTAAACCAGTAAACAACCAGACTTGAGAAATTGCACTATTTACGTCTTCATAATTTTCCTTGTTTCTATCCACTTTAAAAATCAAGGACGTGTCATCAGCAAACAGCACAATATCGCAAATATTTTGAACGTTATATGGTAAATCATTTATATACACCAAGAACATGAAGGGACCCAGAATAGAGCCTTGAGGAACACCCATTTGTGAGGCTGATCCGGACGACTTCACATCGTTGACACATACCGTTTGAATGCGACCAAGTGCAGTGTCTTTGATTCCATAATGGTTCAACTTAACTAAAAGCGTCTCATGCTCAACGCAATCGAATGCCTTAGACAAATCACAGAAAATACCAATAGCATTTTGTGATTTCTCCCACGCATCGAATATATGCTTTAGCAGCATAGCTCCCGCATCGGTTATTGATCGGCCTTTAGTAAAACCATACTGCTCTGAGTGAAGTAGTTTATTTGAGTTAAAGTGCAGAAGCAGTTGGTTGAGCATAATTTTCTCAAATATCTTGCTGAGTGCTGGTAAAATAGAAATTGGTCTGTAGTTATTAGGGTCACTTCTACTACCAGATTTAAAAAGTGGAATCAATTTGCTGCATTTCATAAGGTCTGGAAAGGATCCTGAATCTACAGACTCATTAAATATGAGAGCACTTCTAACGAATAAATCACACATCAAAATGTGTATAGTTAATATTTACTAGTTTAGTTAGTTATAATTTGATAGTTACGTAAGTGTAAAGCAATGTTTATAGCATTCGTGGAAGTAAAGAGTTGTTAGTCCTTGTTTAATGCAGTTAAAATATGACTCATAAAGGTTTTAGAAAGAATAAATAGTGGTCAAGTATTCTAGATTTTATCATTTCGTGACAATGTGACGTTATGGTTGATTTATTAAGTCATAAATTGTCTGTGAAGAGAATGTCTTGGAAGGTACTACAAAATATATTCAAAGGCACTGTTCTAGTTAAAAAAACTACACTACATATTTAGACTTAGTACCGGAATACAGAATTGGGTATTTAACTATTATTCAAAGTGGTTATTTAATAGAGGATCTTCCAAAAGTCGTCCCCTGTTAGTTTTATATTGAAGATCCATTTTAAACCATAAGTGCGTTGAACTTTGATGACATCACAATTCAAAATTTCATAAAAATTAAATACAATAAGGGCGCGTTTTGATGTTTGAAAAATAGTTTCTGATTTGACTAGTTGTTAAATACCCAATTGCTTTGGGATGTACGAGCTTGCAAGGATGCTAGTGGTGACTTCGGTTGAGTCAATTTGAAAATGTCATTTCCTTCTCTTGTTAGGAAAACTTTACTCTTTCGAAACGTACGCCACGGGGTAGTACTTTGGCGTTGGTTGTGTTCTTTCTTGTCAAAAATGACTCAAAATACTCGGAATTGAGTCATTTTGATTGCAGGAAGAGCAATGGTACCTACTATGTCAAAATCCAATGGCGGTTCTCTTGAAACGCCTTTTATTCTTAGTTGGTTAGACTTATGAGAAATGTGTTACGTCACCATACAAGTGCGTTTCAAGCCGCAAAGTGTAACGAAATGCTACGTGAGTTAGCCAAAATTTCACGATTCCATTGTCTTTCTATATATAGCTCCACCTACGTAGTTAACTCAATCCATATTAATGCAATTACTACGAATTATAATGCTCTAACGGCCGCCTGTGGCTATGCTCCTCTGAAAATTTCGAAATATCTGGCCTTATTCTTCGTCTACATTATAAAGGGAAAATATGTGCAAAATTTCAACTAAGTTCAAGGGATGGGTGTTGATCAATCAATCAATTAATGAGTCCAAAATATAGATTACAGATGTAACAATTTCGTCTGTGACAACACCCAGAAAGGGTCTACAACTCAGCGTTAAACCCTGAATTGTATGCCAATAATTCCAAAGTAAGCAAGTTGTGACCCGGGTGACGTCACAGTAACAAAAATTACTAATTTAAACAGAACAAAAGTAAAGTTTATAAGTAATACCTAGTCCCAAAAGATAAAACACGGGACTATAGTTATTGATCAGAATACTATCTAATTATATCTGTGTACTGAATGTACCTACTTGTGTTGTATCGATTAGATGCAATAATGATAGTTCTATATTGAGTTGTAAGGAAAATTATACCCGGGAAGGGATAAAGGACACTATGACGTCATCACAATTTCACAAGTGCTCTATGATAGAGGGACACTTAATTGTAACCCTCTTGATATCGGTCTTGGGATAAAAGGGATGGGTTAGGGAAATTGTTATTCAAAAATCTTATGTGTGTTCAATCCCGTCCCCAGCAAGAAAGGCTACATTTTGAAATTATGTTTAAAAAATATTTTTATACAAGAAAAAAAAAACAAAAGAATAATGCAAATAAAAACACTAATTATAAAATATAATCACAAAAAATAAAAATAAATATATTTTTACAAAAAATATGACATTTATGCCACCGTCCAAATGATCATTAAGGTGACACTGGCGCTTTGCCACGGTAATCCATTGAACTTAATAAAATAAGAAATGTTTAGATATGTCAGTGGCTAGTATCATACTTTATCTACAGCTAGTTTATTTATATGTATCTACTCCCTCGTATAGAAAGGTGATCTACTAATGACAAAGGCAAGTAATTATTAAGTATAATATTTCCAAGGCGATCTCCCCGGTTTTCTAACACTTCTTGGTATCAATTAAGTGCAACTTCCGCATTTTTGTGTAATTAACTGTAGTTCTTTGCAGCTAGAAGTAAATAAATCCTTCAATATATCCGTGAACGTCCAGCATAAAATAACCTTCTGTACTTATATTAATAACGCGTAATTAGTGTTTTTCACATATCAATATTCACGTCGTGTAAATGTTTAATGCTTTTATTTGATCTTTTGTCTACGACTTTTGCTGATAGTTTTACTTGTATTTGCTAATTACTAATTATGAAGTTATGCATAATGCATAACTTCATAATTACCTACCTACGTATGCACTTCATTGTATACCATAATTGTTTATTTCAGTTCATAATACAGTTGAATCACATCGGGGCTGGAACCTCCTTTTAATTATGTATATTTAAATACCTGTGCCAGGAGATTCCGCTCTTCTATAACACTAAATACAATACATACTTATAACTGACAATAATTATTTAATGGCACAAATAAATATTTTACTTGACTTTGAAACCTTACATTATATAGCAAGAAAAGAATACAATTATTTTGCTATAATCCGCCAACAGAAAAAAAATCTGTATGGTCAAGCATGCAGTTACATGCAAAGCACCGTTTACCTTCCCAACCAAGCAAGAAAGCTAAATTCCCAAGCAAGCAATGCCACCACCACTCACATGCACCACCACACAAGACTTTTATACTATTCTCGACGCAAGTTTCGCCCCGACACCGGAGCATCTTCAGGAGATGTCGACTTTACAATGCAAGATTGTCTAGTGTTCTATCCAATACTTTAATTATATATTTAAATAGACATATTTTTGTATTTAAATAACCTTATTAAAGTACGGAGGAATTATAATAAGCTCCAGAAAAATTTGATCAAAAGTGCTCATGTAAAATAATTAACTAATGTAAAGCATTTATTCGATGTGTTTTCTTACTTAATTATACTGTATAATAAATGAAGTTCATGTAATATTTGTAGGCTTTATGAAAGATGAGAAAGCAATTAAAAGTTAGGCAAACTTTGTTTCGTATCCATAATAAAGCATTAATTTTGGGGGATGTTAACAAAATATTTGCGATCCTAAAAGTTCGTTCATGTAACCGTATTTACTTATTCATATAATATTAAAGTAATGGCTTTCAGTTAATCTAAGATACTTTTTTTCACTCTGATTTAATTTATGCTCCAGATACTCCCCTTGCTTATTTTTCTCAGTATATTCAAAGACCTAATTAAGATTTTATGTTGGTATATACAGTACAATGCTCATCTACCGAGTGGAGCAAAGTCGAGGCGCAGCATTGTTTCGATAACAATTCAAACTAAACCTTATTTACTGTGACATTATTAGGAAAATGAGTGTATGTAATTATAATAAAGTACTTGTCACCACTCTTATCTACTCCGTTGCTATGCGTCAGATATAATTCAAACTAATATTACCTATTTGCGAAGGATTGTCTGTGTCTGCCCGTTAGGTACGTTTTCACGGCCAAACTTTTAAACCGATTTTGATGAAATTGCAGTGCTCAAATTGACAGAGATAGCTGCTAGACCCGGAGAAGGACAAATGCATATTATAACCACTGAGATATGAAATAGGTCTGCTCATGGCCTGCTTACTAGGTAAGTTCCCTAATATGTTATGTTAGGACTATTTCATCCTTTTCCATAAAATACTGCATTTTATTGTCCGGTGATAACACAAAATTTATGTGCATAGAAATTCCACTAGGAACCTGGCTAAGGACCCTTTTAGCACTTTGTTACCATTTCATATATTTCCGGGTGCAATAAAAATGATATACATGATAACTTACAACGCTTGCTGTCGTATTTCATTGTATGATGAAAGATTTGCGCTATATATAGGTACTTATAAAGTTATATATGCGACGGAATAGTAGATTGTATTATAAGGGAGCAAAATAATATTTTTACGGCGAGGGCGCTTTCCAGACCGAAGTGAGGGATTCTTTAGTAGAATCCTGAACGTAGCGAGGGATTCAAAGTACGTCGCCCGAGCCCAAAAATATTTTGCGCCTGAATGATACACTCTACTTTTCATCACCCTCTATATGAGAAAATAAAACTACAAATCCATCAGACATCCTCTTCAGATACGCTATTAATTTCGAATATGTGTCCAGTTTTACGTCGTTATTAGAATTAACTGTTGATTTTAGCATTGAGTAGGTACCTACTCCAAAGAGTGGAAGGTTGTTTAGTTTTGGCTAAGTACTGGAACTACTTCCAACACACAAACCATACACACACACAAAACACAGATTATGAACAATTCTTGGCGCCTCTTGCATTTCTCCATTCAATAAAATTACGGGATTTTGCAAGTAATAGATCACATTTCTTGCGTCAGTTCTAATACTTTCAGGAATTAATCCTATACTTTCACTGGCATTTGAAGAACTCATTTTTCAAAATAATACCATGAATTTTTAACAATCTGTGAAAATTTACGAAAACGCGGCCTTTAGTTCGCGCATTTTTAATTTCGTTTTCTTTTTTTATTAAAAAAAAGGAAACCAAATTAAACCCGGCGGCGCGACTATGGGCCGTCGTACCATTCAGTCTCTATTCAAATAATATTTGCGTTCGATTTCTTTAGCGCTGAACACTAGGATGTTCCAAATTCAAAAAGTGCGCGGAAAACATAATTGCGGCGCACTTTTTGAAATAAAGAGGATTAAAAGCTCATTTCTGCCCGCTAAAAGTTCCTTATAGAAAACACCAACTTTGGGCGCACTTAAAGGCGAACCAAGTCGTCCTTTTCGAATAGATGGGATGAAAAAATAATTTTTATTGTTTACATTATTTTTGTTACTATTTATCAAAACTAATGACGCCTTTATCTACGGCTTAGCGAGATATTAAGCCAGCTAAGGGTAGTGAAGTGACGGTGTTCCAATTAAGTCGATTATAAGGAAAATGAGTTTATTAAATAAAGGCCTTCGCATAGGCGTAATGGTATTATTATTTTGATAAAATATTAGCCAGAGCTATATACTAACGTTTTCCATCATGCTTTCAAATATTATGTAAAAATAATATAGTCTACTAGCGGATGCTCGCGACTTCGTTCGCGTGGTATAAGTTTTTTTTAATTCCCATAGGCACTCCTTAATTTTCCGGGATAAAAATTAGCCTATGCCACTCTCCTGGTCCTCAGCTACCCGTGATTAAAGGACAAACTCTATTTCACCAATTTGGGGGTAGAATTTTCAAAAACTGTGAAATACGTATTTCTTTATTTTTAACCGGTTGCTCACATACCAAGTTTCATTGCTATAACTTGAGAAATGAAGGACTTTCATACAAACTTTCAACCATAAAATATTAGTTACTAGTATACTAACGTTTTCCATCATGCTTTCAAATATTATGTAAAAATAATATAGTCTAAGTATTGTTATGGCATGAATTGGGGAGGTAAATGAGGTAGAAAACCTTATGTGGTAAGTTTTAGGAGAGGCATAATGTAAAGCAGTAAACGTAAAATCGTTGAATATTAACTTCAAATTTTTAAGATCAGTACTTTTCATTTTAACAGTTACATTTTGCACACTTTAATATTTTAAATAACTTTATTAGTATTTTTTGATCGCCCTGGCGCAGTGGTGAGTGCTGTAATCTAATAAGTGGGAGGTCCCGGGTTTGATCCCCGGTAGGGTAAATTCGGGAATTTACAATTTCTGAATTTTCTCTGGTTTGGCCTGGTGGGAGGCTTCGGCCGTGGCCAGTTACCTAACCGGCAAAGACGTAACGCCAAGCAATTTAGCGTTTCGGTACGAAGCCGTGTAGAAACCTATTAGGGGAGGTTTAATATAACTGCCGTACCCCGAAGAGGTTAGCCCTCAACAATCTTAAGACGGCATCATCACTTACCATCAGGTGAAATCGCAGTCAAGGGCTAACATTTAGTGGAATAAAAAATAGTACTAGTATTTCGTAGAGGCGTGCATGTTGAATCGTAATAAAACAATAGCGTCGAGGCAATCAAAGTTAAACGTGAATAATTACTAAATGTGAGGCTGGCACGCCCCGGTGGGCATTACAACAGATTTCAGCGATATAACATAGTACTGCTTAATACATAAGTATATTTAGATAATATACTGGTTTTCATCTGATTAATTCACTTATTATTGCTATTGATGTAATAGCGAATTATCTCTCAGTAAGGAAATTAAATACTAAAGCTATTTGAAGTACCTGTACTGAAATTGGGGTGAATTGAAATATTGTTTACTAGCTGATGCCCGCGACTTCGTCCGCGTGGATTGAGGTTTTTTGGTTCCCGCGGGATAACCTCAATCCCGATTTTCAAGTAGCTATCTTCAAAAACATAGAATTTTCATAGAAACTTCCAACCCCCATTTCAGCCTCTTTGGGGTAGATTTTCGGAAAATTGCTTATACAGGTTATTTTTATTTAAAATAAATAACCTTAATCCCGATTTTCAAGTCTCTAACTTCAAAAACTTAGAATCTTCATGTAACCTTCCAACCCCCATTTCACCCCCTTTGGGGTTGATTTTCGTAAAACTGCTTATATTGATTTTTATTATTTTAAACTATTAACTTCAATGCCAATTTTCATGTCTTTAACTTCAATAACAAAGGACTTTCATACAAACTTCCAAACTCTATTTCAACCTCTTAGGGGTGAATTTTCTCAAAACCGTTTCTTAGCTGATGTCTACGCCATAGAAGGAACCTACCTTCCAAATTTCAAGTCTGTATGTTTTATAGTTTCTGAGATATCGTGATGAGTGAGTCAGTGACCTTTCGCTTTTATGTATATAAAGATTCAGTTCTAGTTGTTGAATGTTCGTACCAACTCCTAGAACGAACCGCAAAGGTTTTGTATAATTCTACTATCCTGCGTCGTGATGCCTGTGTTGATCGAAAGAAAACGTTTATTTTCTAAATGATGATGTGACGACCTCCGTGGCGCAGTGTGTAGCGCTGTTCTCTTAACGTGCAGAGGTCCTGGGTTCGATCCCGGGCAGGGTCAATTTTGTAATTTATAATTTCTGAATTTTCCCTGGTCTAATCTGGTGGGAGGCTTAGGCCGTGGCTAGTTACCGCCCTACCGGCAAAGACGTGCCGTGCCGCCAAGCGATTTAGCGTCCCGGTACGACGCCGTGTAGAAACCGAATAAGGGTATGGGTTTAATATACGAGTAACTATCATGCCCCTAACAAGTTAGCCTGCTACCATCTTAGACTGCATCATCACTTACCATCAGGTGAGATGAGAGACGCAGACAGGGCTAACTTGTAGTGGATAAAAAAAAAGATGATGTAGATGCCCATAGATAAGTAGTTGGCTACGATAAGTTAAATATAGCCTAACGCAGAGCGTGTGCGTTCTATCCCCCCTTTATTTGAAGGGTTAAGTTATTATTGGTAGGCTTCAACATTTTTAGCATTCTTTACTTATTATTACGAAAAGATAAGCAATTCTGATGAACTTTGACGAACCGAAATAACTCTAGGTACATGAAAGAAGTCACAAATAACAACTAGCTTTCCCTCTTGCTGAGCGTTCTGCAATTCCCACATCAGTACGCTTACTCTGAGTTTTAACATTGCAAATACGATTGATCGACGTGAGAGCTCACCACGTCAAGCATGAAAAAATTAACATTAACTGCATTGGTTTAGAGCTCTTTTATCATTTCGTGTATTTATTCACAGCCAGCGCTCCAAACGCTTAATTTGTGACCTTAAAGCAAGAGATTTTGGGACCATTTTTCCACACTTGGCGTGGTGAGCTCTCACGTCGATCAATCGTATTTGGAATGTTAAAACTCAGAGTAAGCGTACATAATCGGCGAAAAGTTTGACCTTCTTTGGACGTCGACTTAGTATATGTTAAGTGATAGTTTTAGTTATATTAAGTTTTTGCTACTTAAATGTATTTTAAATCATGTTGCGATGGGGTTGACATGTTATTTATAGTAAAAACTCCAAAAAAAAAGAGATTAATAAAGAAAAAAAAACTAGCTTTCCATATATAATAAAATTCTTAAACAAAACCATAGAAAATTGATTAAGTTAGTCGTTACTTTACTTCTTATTCCAATTTAGGCCCTTGAATATCTCTAAGGCCTCGTTTGCAGACGTAACAAAACCGAAACATGTATTTTTGTAATGGCGTTATTTTTACTTTTCAGTAAATCTCGATTATGCACTGAAAGCGTTTTGCTGTACAGGTACGTCATTCAGGACACATTTTTAACTTCGTAATACAAACAATTAACAGCTGTAAAAAAGTAATGGTCTTTCCGTGTTCAGCAGTTTGAAAACAGTTTTAATTGTGGACCGCATAAGGTAGATACTTAATTGTTCCTAAATATAACTACAGACTTATTTAAAACTAGATGATGTCCGCGATTTCGTCAGCGTGGATTAAGGTTTTTCGATTCCCGCGGGAATTCTTTAATTTTCCGGCATAAAAAGGAGCCTCTATCGTGCCCCAAGATTTAACCTACCTCCATGCAAAATTTCATCGAAATCGGTCGAACAGATGGACCGTGAAAGCATAGCAGGCAGACAGACACTTTCGCGTATATAATATTAGTATGGATGACAAAATTATGAAACCATGGTCCTTAAGAAAGTAAATTGTATTCATTGTAGGGTTGTAACATGTCCGTGCCAATCTCTGCCACTCGCCATTTCTTACACAGTCAAAACACTGCTTAATAGTTGCTTGTGTTTCTGATACTTCGTAGCTTTAATGAAAAAATATAACTCCTCTAATCTTAAAATGAACCGCACTAAATGTTTTTACACACTTTAGCTGGTCAATTGATCTGATTGCAGCCAAGCGCTAACCTATATATTTAAAAAAAAAAAAAAACCGGTCATAGAACTCATGTCTAAATAGCCAATCACTGAACGACCAATGATGACGTCGTATGTTATACGACGTGTATTTTAAACTTTCTTTGCATAATATGAGCGTGGAAAACCATCTTGTCGGTTTTAGCCATTATGTTGGAAGTCGAAGATGCCATATTTAATTTTCACCAAGAAACCGACATCATACTTTTGAGTCAGATGCGAAATCGACGTGGAAACACGTAGGACGTGGTCAGCTATCCAGTTTCTTAATTTCCCGCGGGAGGGCGCGTTGTCCGCGGACAAATCGAAATGTTCCTTACGTATATGTCATAGCACTTCTATCCTCTGGGATCGTGTTTCTTTTGTAAACAGCATTAAGGCTTGTCCACATAAAAATGAGATATAACTAAGTGTCAGTTAAGAGTTTTAGAGTCAAAACAGTATTTCCGCGAACTTATCGAAGGAAGCTCCGCCTAAATTAGACAGCTTGAGGTATCTAGCGCTGAGGTCCTCAGCTTGTGAAAAATATCAGTAACAGAAAAGATGGAATGTGAAAATAGTGAACACAGGTAAAGTAAGGGACTGGATGATGAACAATCACATAAAGCCTTCTGCTTGGCGAGGAGAACGAAACGGACCGCTGACAGTCAGTAAAATAATGGACAGATCTTGGAGAGATACACAAAGATGCGGAAATAATAGTGCAATCTAAGAGTCTATGCACTTGGCGTATTTTAAACGCACACACAACGCGCGTTTTGCTAACGCGCTGCTCCTGCGCATTTTCTATGCAAAAAGCAGATTGTAAGCATTTGTATCGATACAAACGCGCCCCGTCTATATTGCGTTGTACGCGCGATAAAGAGGCGAGTACTACGCGTACTGTATATGGAACTAACGTGCGTTCACAGCGCGTCTGTATCGATACAAACGCGGGTCTTAATTTTTTGGTTTTGTGCAAAGTTTCCTGTTTGCGCCTGACGAGCGTGTGGGTCGCGTCAGTATAGCGTTTGTACCTATCGCGATATCTCTCTACTCTTATATTTTGTATGCGGCAATAAATACTTTTACTGTCTATCATGCCATGCGCCTTAAAATTGCCGGACGAGCTCTAATCCAGTGAAAACCGGTTTAATACGGTACGCTATAGGAGCAAACTTTTCTGCTTGTATTGCAGCTGCGTTGCATCCGTGAAAATATCTGTAGGAAAGTCAGCCTAATGCATAGAAAATATCGATAAAAAAGTAGGTAAGTTATATCTTTTCAAAGTTAGTGTGAAACAAGCTTAAGAAGTATGCGTCCGTCAGGCTCGACGTAACATGATACTAGACTTGCTTACTAAAAGCCGTCCTTTGCCTCGGAGAAATAGATTTTGATGGATGTTTTTGTTGTTTTAACGGCTCTACGAACGCTTGGTTTGTTCAGTTATTTATACCAGTTTTTGAGCCTTCTAAGAACTTTTAGCCTCCATTTAAAGTCGCTGAGTGGTATCCAAATGTTATGATAGCATAATGTATATAAGCAACTACAAACTTAGAAAAATACAGCAGCAAAGATTTATTATTTTTCTCAAAAATAGTCATCTCGCATTTTTAATATATGTTTTCGCATAGTATGAATTAATTTCAAGAGAAATCTGTTCTAGAGATTCAATCAGCGATGCTGGGGAGATTCCGTATCGAAAAAATAAATATGAAATTCAATTTGACGTAAAGCCCCGAACGATTTAGATTCGAGAAAATTTAATAAAGGTAGGTACCGATGAGCGATATTAAAATTTTCGCTTTCGGATCAAACGTTCGAATGTTGGAACACGTGTCGTGCTTAGCTGAAATCCGTTATCGGGAACGACTCTCAAAGGATTTAATTTCCTGTCGGCGAAATGAAAATCGATTAGTTTGATTTCCGCCGGCCTCTGGCGCCGGTCGATAGTTTCCGATTCGGGCCCGGCCCAACTTAATAAGACATGTGAGTTAATCTAACTGGGGCGAACCTTGCTTCCTGACTTAAGTTTAAATCCATCCTCTATTCGGCTTGGAACATTACATTATATTTCCTACCTTTTCGTTTCCAAGAAAAGACTATCGAAGTTTTTGTGAGTATCTCTTTGAACATGAACTTGAATATTTTCATGTTAAAAATAAAGACATTCGAAAAAAGCCAATGTGCATACAGTCTCTAAAACTACATTGTTATGCCTTTCACAAAGCTCTCTATGAAAAAAAGGACAGCACTAGATTCAATTTAGTGTAGTGTACAGATTATGAACCTATAACCGAATTAGTCAAATCAAATCAAATAAATATTATAAATGCGAAAGTTTGGATGGATGGATGTATGGATGTATGGATGTATGGATGTTTGTTACTCAATCACGCGCCAACGGCTGAACGGATCTGGCTGAAATTTGGCACAGAGATAGAATATAGTCTGGAATAGCACATAGGCTACTTTTTATCCCGGAAAATTAAGGTGTTCCCGCGGGAACCAAAAACCATCAATCCACGCGGACGTAGTCGCGGGCATAAGCTAGTCTTTAATATACTTAATTATAACAGGTCTTTTAACATTATAAAATAGAAGGTTTTTTACGTACCTTTTTGTGGAAAGTGGTGTTTTTGTCGGATCTGTAAATAAAAAAAATATTAGGAAAGTTTGAATCAAGAAATACTAAATTAATAGCAAATCATCATTTTAATAAATCTTCAGATCAAGAAACAAAGAATCCATGCTAATATTATAAATGCAAAAGTGTGTATGCCTGCTACTTCTTCACGACCCATCGGTTCGGAGATACCTAACTTGAATTCCGGAGACGGACATAGGCTACTTTATATCCCGGAAAATCAAAGTATTCCACGGGATGAAAAATGAGAAACACCGACGATGTTGCGATCATCATCAGATAGTTAAGTTAATTCATGAATGTAAATGTAATTTTGTAAGGAAAGTGAAGGATTATCACGATCGCCGACCGTCGTCAAGCACAATCGCGCAATAAAAAAACCAGTTCACAAGATAGCAGGCAATTCGTTTTATTAGGTATCAGATTTTTCCACGTAGTACTACAGAATTGATAGCATATCTAACGTAACCTCTAGACGATTTGTAAGTTTGTTCGTACGTGACTTGTGTTATAACGGATCACTTAACATTTTCATCTACAGCTGAGTCACTGCTTTTTATTTTCAACAGGATAATCATTAAAAGACCTTTACGTCCGTCAGGTTGTTTCATAGTTTCCTAGTATTACGCTGTACCTAACTGCACTTCACGCAGATGTTAGATAAAACATTTTTTTATGCCTTCTAAATACACTACTATTCTACACATATTCTATTCTTATATTTTACACTTCACGTACATAAGTACAAAACGTTTAAACAACACCACACTCTGTAAGAAATTTAATAATGTAGTATGATGAAAATAATGATGTATATTTTATAATAATGGGCCTTGCCATCAACTAATTTATTGTTTCAGTAATTGGCATCCATAATCTTTTATTCCAGGCAACTGTAAGCTCACATTATGACAGATGTTAGTACAAAACAAAATGCTTAACCTAATCTTATACCTACGCCTCGGAAAAACTAAAAGGCCGTTTCCTAGTTCAGATGTGTGGACCATTCTAGCTCCTCCAGAGAGGGCTGTCCACGAGGGCATAAAAATAAGCACCAGAGAAATTACAAGTTTTATGAAAAATTTTGTCATGTAATAAAATTTGTGAGAAAACACGCTTTTCTGCGCAAACTTTTTATCGTTTCCTGTAAGATGCTAACAAGCTACGACTTTAGCCTCCCATCAGACCATAAAATACCCCTGTTTGAGAAAGAATATTTTTTAATTCGATTTAGCGATAACACCAAGAATGTAAATAAGTTTAAAACAAAATCGGATCTCCCGTAAAGTTTATAAAGATTGAAAAAGTAATCTACAGTGAAAGTCCTCTCGATTTCACAAAGATTTATAATGTTTCTTTTCTCTTGTATCCCATTGAGTTATAGACCATAGAGATGAAAATATTATTCTAAAGGAAAAGGTTCATTTTAGGCCTACTCTTGTACACTCTACCATGAATAAACGAAAATTCATAGATTGTATTAAAAATATAATAATTTAGAACAGTAAGGTAAATAACGAGAAAAAATAAAAATGTATTTCAAGTTTTCGATACGTTTCCAAGATGGCAACCTTCAGCGAAATGTATCAAATGTCATTTCTGACAGTCACTGTCAAAGCAACATGTTTTTCTTTTGAAAACGTCAAAAATATGAATCTTGTTACTCACTCATGTTTAGTTTGCTTAACTTGGAAAGATTAAATAATTTTGCCTCTGAAATTACGACGAATTCGTAGATTTGACCAATTAAAACTGGTGTAGTATTTTATTTTCCTTCATTTCTCCACTTGTATAAGACTGGGCCTACGCCCCATAGAAATCTGAACCGTCTCTTTTACGGTATATTAATTTCACAAATCAGTACCGTGTTGAAGTTGAAGTGAGGGCTATAGGTTATATAGGGCTGGAGGTGGATAATCAAGAAGTCAGCGTGCCACAACAGTCAACTCTGACGATCTGACAGTGACGATCGCAACTGCTCTGCCAAAGAAGAAGAAGTGGATTGTAGGAGAATAGACAGTCCTGAATATACTGTTACTAGATGATTCCCGCGATTTAGTCCGCGTGGACCAAGTTTTTTCGATTCCCGCGGGAACTCTTGAATTTTCCGGGATAAAAAGTAGCCTACTTCCTTCCCTGGGATACAACCTATCCCTATAACAAATTTCATCAAAATCGGTTGAACAGATACATTATTTGATTCCCGCGGGAACTCTTCAATTTTCCGGGATAAAAAGTAGCCTATGTCCTTCCCCGGGATGTAAACTATCTCTGTACCAAATTTCATCAAAATCGGTTGAGTAGTTAGGCCGTGAAAGCGTAGCAGACAGACAGACAGACAGACAGACAGACAGACACACTTTCGCATTTATAATATTAGTATGGATGGATATGGATGGTAATGTTTTAACATATTTTCATCGTACCGGAATGATAAAACGTAATTTTTTTGACCTGACTAGGATTTTAAAGGGGACTTTGCTGCCTCTAGTAAGCTAGGCGCCTCTCTGTACATACTCATTAATCACGTTAAAACTTTTCACACTTTTTGCAAAGTTTCCGCGGGAAATAAGATCTGGGATACTGAGATAACAGGCAGTAAATAAACATTAGACGATGACAAGGCATTTATTTATGTACGAAACAGTGGAAAATTAGAATTTTGTCTTTCAAGTCAAGGAGGTTAAGTTTTAAAATTCCGTACCTACTATAGCTGAAATTTTCAAATTATATTAAGAGAAGCAGCGATAATAATGACGTAAATGATTTGATGCCAAATACCAGATACCAACAGAGTACAAGTAGTTATTCTAATACAGACGAAATCTGTGTACTTCTAAATGATAACAGAGTTTTTGAATTCCAAAAGGGGCTTAAAATATGTTCTTACACTTGCTATACTCAAGCCTAGACAGACATAACGCGTGAAGATACTAACTAATGTCGACAGAAGTTCGAAAAATGTGAGCCAAATGTATGCAAACAGAACTACGGAGGACCACTCCTAGGGCGAAAATACACTACAGACCAAAAAATATCCACCGGACGTAAATTCAGCGCGTGTACTTTTTACATAGAACTGCACAGACTACCGCGACAGGGTGAAACGGGTTTCCCATACCACACTGTCCTGGCCGTATAGTGTTTTCGTCTACGCTGTTTCTTATACAAATTGCAAACTTTAACAGCCATAATTATCAGGCAAAGAATAATACTACGTACTCCGGTGCTCGTAGTTTTGTTAAGGGTTTAATTTAATTTTTTAGGATGATCTGAAGCCATTCATCATTACTGTTTTTGTTTCCGGTTTTATCGGATTAGCGGAACGTGTGCGGGTGGGCTAAGTGCGAGGTATTGCCAAACTAGTGTTGCATTATTATGAAGCCGCAGCCCGTGGCAGACTAACCGCAACGGATGTCGCCCTAATTTCAAATAATGCTTCAATAAACTTCGATGTGGGAACGTTATAGAGTTACCCACAAATTTTCGCTATAAACATCTGTGTAACTTTGCGACACCTATGCTGCTAAATCAAATTTCAATTCAAAATTTCACTTTCACGAGTACGTATTTTACAGAAAACTTTTACTGTTGCGGTCAAATGTAATTACTCGTACATTAAAATATATCGGTACTAAATGATATTAGTGGCTTGAAATATTGAATTGAATAAATCATAGTACTGTGTTTGTTTGTGCTTCAATCCCGCGCTAACAGGGCAAAGGATCGGCGTGATTTTTAGGGTTCCGTAGCCAAATTTGGCAAAAACGGAACCCTTATAGATTCGTCATGTCTGTCTGTCTGTCTGTCCGTCCGTATGTCACAGCCACTTTTTTCCGAAACTATAAGAGCTATACTGTTGAAACTTGGTAAGTAGATGTATTCTGTAAACCGCATTAAGATTTTCTTACAAAAATAGAAAAAAAACAGTAAATTTTGGGGGTTCCCCATACTTAGAACTGAAACTCAAATTTTTTTTTTTCATCTAACCCATAGGTGTGGGGTATCTATGGATAGGTCTTCAAAAATGATATTGAGGTTTGTAATATCATTTTTTTCTAAACTGAATAGTTTGCGCGAGAGATACTTCCAAAGTGGTAAAATGTGTGTCCCCCCCCCCGTAACTTCTAAAATAAGAGAATGATAAAACTAAAAAAAATATATGTTGTACATTACCATGCAAACTTCCACCGAAAATTGGTTTGAACGAGATCTAGTAAGTAGTTTTTTTTTAATACGTCATAAATCGTAAACCGCAATTTACCTTTCATTCAATCAACTCAAATATTTTAAAAAAAACATTTAATTTAAATCTTACTACAGGTTTGTACGGAACCCTCGGTGCGCGAGTCCGACTCGCACTTGGCCGGTTTTTTTTGAAGTAGTTGAGGTCTGAGGGCTTGGAGAGTGACATAGGCTACTTTTTATCTCGTAAAATAAAGGAGTTCCCGCGGGAATAAAAAAAACTTATTCTACGCGGACGAAGTCGCGGAAATCAGCTGCTAGTTAGTTATATTAATATGACAGTGGCTTAGTATGTTATAAAAGTTTTGTCACACTGGCTTTGTAATAAAAAATAACCCAATAACCTCAACCTTTGACTGCCAAGAAGATAAAAGAAATCTAGTTTAACTAATTTAGGTATTACTATGTGAATGTGATATATTGCTATTGAGCATGCATAACGGTTACGTAAACATGGAGGCAAGTCGGGTTAAAGGTTGCAGTGAAAGTGGAATGTGGTCCCCATTCGACCCGTCGCATCATGACATCATAATAATTATAGATTTTTTTATCAGTATCTTAAATGGCATGGTGGAATTGTGTGAGACCGGAGTGTGTGATTCTACTCTGCGGTAATACCATAGTGGCTAAGAACTCTGCTTCGTATTTTAGGTGTCTCCGATCCTTATGCCCGTATTTCTTTTTTGGAGTAATGTCACTTGCTTAATCATAATATTATTACGATGAAAGAAAACATCGTGAGGGAACTTGCATGCATGAGAGTTCTCTATAATGTTCTCAAAGGTGGGGAAACTGCCAATTTCCGCTGGGCAAGCGTGGTAAGCAGTAGCCTAAACCCTATTCATTAGAGGTGACTCCTTAGTAGAGCGGCACGTGATATCCAGGTTTCCTAACAATGTTAAGCCTAACAACATTCACTAGGGGACAAATGTCCCGCGTCACTTGTTTGTAGAGTTGTCGAACGACGTTGCATGATGTCGGCAGACATCTAATGTTCGCGACCTTTGCCTGCTGTTGTCTGTTGTCAGAATTGTCGTGCGATGTCGGGCGAAGTCGAGCGATGTGGCCCGATATCTGTAGCGGGCACATATCGCGGGACATACTTCCCCTAGTGAATACGAGGCTTAAAGGGATTATAAGTTAATCTAAATTAACAAGAAGTTAGCTAGGTAATCAAATACCTACATCTTAAATAACAGAAGAAGTGCTTACATTGTAGCTGTACAAATTCTATTGGCATGTAATTTCTTACATTAACACTTCAGACAAGATAAGCAATCTACAACGAGTGTCTACTTATTGAATTAGATGCCTGATAAAAAATAGTAGTGTTTTAGAGAAAGTAAATTATAAAACTCTCAAAGGTAGAATTACCTAAACTGTTTCTTTGTTCTTTTTTTTCCACTTCAAATCAGAATCATACCCCAAAATCTTCAAATCATAATGATAACGGCGGCACTCTGTCACTTAAGTATCTCTTAAAAATAATCTCTTATTTTTTAAAATAATCCTACTATCAAATCAACTACTAAAATATATTAATCTGCATGATTTGAGTCAAAGCAAGAATCCAATTTTATTAGAACTTTATACAAAAAAAAAGATAATATCATAGATTAGACATAATAAAGTGTAATAAATATTCAGGAATTTTGAAATTCGACTCGCACTCTACTTTAAGTAAAATTAAATTGGAAGTGGAACAGATTTGAAATAAAGTATCCATAATCCATACTATAATATTATAAATGCAAAAGTGTGTCTGTCTGTCTGTCCGTCTGTCTGTCTGTCTGTCTGTCTGTCTGTCTGTCTGCTACGCTTTCACGGCCCATCTACTCAACCGATTTTTATGAAATTTGGTACAGGGGTAGATTGCATCCCGGGGAAGGACATAGGCTACTTTTTATCCCGGAAAATTAAAGAGTTCCCGCGGGAATCAAAAAATTCTTATCCACGCGGACGAAGTCGCGGGAATCATCTAGTAATATTATAAATGCGAAAGTATGTCTGTCTGCTACGCTTTCCGGTTCATCTTTTTAACCGATTTTGATGAAATTTGGTACAGAGGTAGGTTGCATACCGGGGACAGAGGCTTTTTATCCCGGAAAATTAAGGATTTCCCGTGGAAATCAAAAAAGCTTAATTCGTGACAAATTTGTGATGATTTGTGGCAGCCCTAATTCGTAGCTTTATTTAATGAAAATGAGAATGAGTTCCGAAAATTAATCAGTAAGGTCTATTGAAAAGTAACTTCTCAACGGAGGGACGAAGGCGAAGAAATTAAAATTTATTCTATTTGAAAAGTCACTGAAGTTAATTAGCATAATACAAGATGAAAACGAACGCCTCACCTGGCGTCCGCAAATCGGCCAGTCTTTGAGTTTTTGTCGTCCAACGTTAGATGTAGATGGATTGGGTATACTTAGTTTATTTGTGAAAAGTTGTGTTTAGTATAAGTTTCATAACTCCAAGAAAGACTCAGATTACAGAATAACTAACTAGAGTACCTACATAGATACAGAACTAGAATTCTTTTAACTTTGATACTGAGTATTCTTCTTTTCTATTAAGTCCCCAAAACTTCAAAACTCCAAATGTCTATATATTCCAAAAGAAAATTTGTAAAGTTATAAGAATCGTTTAAAGAGTCTGTTACTCTCCAGGTCCTCAACTATATCCATGCCAAAAATCAAGTAATATGAAGTGTTATCATGCTAATATTATTATAAATGCGAAAGTGTGTTTGTTTGTTGGTTTGTCCTCCAATCACGTTCCAACTAGGCAATGGATCGACGTGATTTTTGGCATGGGTATCGTTGAGGACCTGGAGAGTGACATAGGCTACTTTTAATCTCCGAAAATTAAGGAGTTCCCGCGGGAATAACAAACAACTTAAACCACGCGGACGAAGGGGCATCAGCTAGTATTAAATAAAATGATACCACTACACTGAAAACCCTTCCTGTATGTTATATCAATGGTAAGTGGTTTTACTTTGTAGAATGGGTTTGTGATTGATATCACACATAATAATATGTGGATATAATATATTTACTCATATTGATATTAAACTTTATATTCAGTATGTAAAACTAAATTTAATTCATAATTAAGTGAATTCGTCGTATCCACGTTTCACTTTACATCAGAACTCCATCAAAATTTAATTGAATTTGAGCTTTCATAATATTCAATACCTTATTGTCATAGTATTCGTTGAAACTCGCGATTTAGTTTCAAAAGTCACAATTGTAAGGAGCTAAAGAAATAGGAATCTCAATCCGAGTTTCTCGCTTTTAATGAGAATTTCGTATCCTTTTGCTTCGGATACTCTTTTCTTAGAATTGATAAAGTTTCGCTTAATGTTGCCGTTTTGAATCGTTCACTTTGAGCTACTTGAATACTAAGGGTTTTTGTTACCTACATTGGGTGCTGCGAGCACAGCACTGTGAAATTAAACCTTGACTATCTTTTTAATTCCGATGCAATTCAAATTTGTTAACTGTCCTTATTCGTTTTTGTAGAATATCCTTTTCAACACAAAAACAAATAAGTCCTTATTCGTTTTGTTTTGTTAAAAACGATATTCTTGCATTCTTGGACAAGAAGGGATAGGCTTAGTGAGTTCCTGACCGGATTTAGACCACGGTGGCCGATCTCCACAGAAACAGTATAGGCATGTGCGCGGGAAAAGAGCACAAGTGTGTGCACACACACAGGTGCAATCACTTTTCCCTTACTCTCATAAACCGATGGGACCGAAAATAGGACTTGCAGAGAGAGATCAGGCGTTGGACCGACGGATATAATTCTTTCCTAGAATTTCTTTATTCCTGACCTAAGGAGGTACCTACTGATCTCTAAGGAGGGTATGTAAGTAGTAGGGTAGGGTAGGGTGAAGTAGTTCATTAAACCGATACAAATCAATTGTTTTGTATTTGGCTCCTGTATATAGGAAAATACTTAGCAGTAAATTGCCAGCAGGCCTACTAGCGTAACGGCTGAAACCTGCAAAATATTGAATGTGAAATGGTTCTGGTCTGTTTTTACCCAAATTCGTCCACAGCTCGTCCTTAACGTTATTTTAACAGCGGTTGGAAACTTCAACTTGTTTGCGTGTCCCAACGTGTTCGTAAATTGTCAGCCATTTTCAAAAACATAAGACACATTGTGGATTCGAAAACCCTTAAAAATGTTTATAGTGCCCTCTGCGAATCAATTATATCATACTGCATCACAGCATGGGGAGGAGCATGTGCATCTCACATGCTTCCACTGGAACGAGCGCAGCGACTGGTACTAAAAGTTGCTACCTGTAGGCCTTTCGACCATCCAACTCGTGACCCTTACCAGAAATGTCAGGTTTTGACGGTTAGGCAGTTGTTTATCTATAAAACTATAATGCTACAACATTCTAAAAATAAATTTAAAGATAACTATCTACAAAAGAGAAGACAAGATAAAATTAGTGGTGTTACAAGCCTGAGAACAAGTTTTGCGCAGAAACATCAATGTTTCCTGGGACAGTATCTTTATGACATAGCTAGCAAAGAAATTAAAATTCATTCTTTGTCAAATTATAATTGCAAATCAAAGATTAAGACTTGGCTTCAGACTTTTGACTATGAAACTACTGAAAAATTACTTAAAATCTTCAAATAATATAAAAATCAATTAATTATTCTACCAAAAATTAATCTATAAATTGCTGTAATCTTGCCCTTTATTTATTTACAAGCATGCACTTTTCATAAAACACTCGCGCGTTCACACACACACACACACACACACACACACACACACACACACACACACACCACACACACACACACACACACACACACACACACACACACACACACACACACACACACCACACACCACACACAAAATAAATAAGATTTTTTTTTGGATTTTAAATCTATATTTCTAATGTTTAAAATATATACTATGGGAAATAAAAATTTCTAGGCTACATAATGTTATCAAAACGTAGGCATTACTAACAAACTCATTTCAAACTTTTTCCAATGTAATGTATAAATTAGTTACAAAAATTAATAATCACAATGTAGGAATTAAAAAATTAGTAGCTGAATCTTCAGCCGCCCAGAGAACCTGATCCGGCAGCTTCAATACAGAATCGCAAGATCCTAGGTAAGCTGCTGGCTCAATCCATTTTTTTTTTTTTATACGTCATACTTACCTACTACTGAGGCCTGTATTATATAATGCCGTGTTTTGTGCTTATTTTAAGGAATGTTATGTGTATAAAAATGGTAATTGTAATATGATTCTTTGGAATAAATGAATTTATTATTATTATTTATTAATTTAAAACGTAATGAGTACAAGTTTGGCCGTTTTGAAGTTTTGTCGGTGCAGATTGTAATTATTACCTGGACTCGCCGACTCCTGGCGCTAACGATAAAACTGCGATTTATTCTCGTGGCCAGCTGTCAGCTATTGTTACAGAAAATTTGGTCCCTTCCTCCATTTATCTCAATGTTTATGATCAAAATGTAAATGTGTTTAGAAGTTAAAATCTTCTAAGGATGCTCCGCTATCATAAATCAAAACGTGGATATTAAATGAAAATGTATAGGGTGGGTCATACAAGATCTGCGTGACAGTGTGTGAGATGGTGCTGCTGTGTAAAATTGATCAAGTACTTTTTCTTTGTGTGTGGTAGCGGGACACTAGTAGACGGTGGATAGCGATTCTTGCGTAATATTGTATACTTAGTACTTCTACCGGAGACCTTCTGAGTTTCTTGCCGGCTTTTCTCAGCAGCATTACATGCGCCGCATCCCTCTGTATTCGGTGGTGAGGTCATGACCAGTTATTTTTATGCACTCGAGATTTAGAATGGTTGAAAATAAACCTTAGCCAAAAATCTGAATTCTTCTAATTTTACCACTTTTTAACTTTATAAATACCATTAAAAAAGTAAAAAGACAATTAAAAATCAGTGGTACGTTCAGAAAACAACACGGAAACTTTTTTTGTGATACAAAGTACACATGAGGAAGCTGGCACCTTGTCACGACTAAAATAGAGGTATTATCTTATGGTGCGCGTGCGCTCGTGACGTGACTTCACGCTTCATGTGTCGTTTTTATATATTTCATACTTCCAATATGCAAAATCCTAAAAATCTTTCTGTATGTCTGTTTATCTGGAAAACTTAATAATGAAAAAACATTCGGTAAGTACTTTTTTATTATTTTTAGGTCTGTGTTGTTTCGTAGGTACTCGGGTAATTATTAGGCTATTACTGGCCCTATTTATAATATTTAACTCAGGTACGAGAGTAGATCTTATTTGTATGAATTAAACATTTTTGATGTTTTTCAGAAAACGGTCTCTGTATAAGGTTTATGTAAATTGTAAATGTAAATTTATTTATTTCTATTATATTTATTACTATGTATTTATTATATAATTATATTATCATAGGTCATACCCTAGTTCATTATATTAATTACACATATCGGCAGAGCCACATTTTAGAGTTAGTATGCAACAAAGTGAATAAAAAAATATACTTATTTGTAATACCAATATGAGTTGTCAAGGAACAAATCGCCGTGACCGTTCGGGCTCAGCTTTTAAGGGCAATCCATTACAGCAAAGTCACGCCGGACTAATGTATGTGGAACTAACGCGGGATTGTTTTTTAAATTAAGAAATTCTAGTGCAAGGCCGCAGGATGTGACCTAATCATTGGAATGACGTGGGAGCTAACCTGTAGTGTGAAATACGAGTAGAGGTTAACAAAGGGAATTGTTTTTGAGAACCCGATTTTATAAATAAAACATGATAAGTATTGCAGTTTTGTATTTAACTTTACGGTCACTGGTTTCCTAACTATGTAGCTGTTCGTAAATAAAGTTTGTGATAGTTTTAAATCTAGGTAGTGTCATGTTTCAACTTCTAGGTAGTTTATTATTGTAATAGTTGCATTTAGTTTTACATTTCATTCCTAGAAGTTTCATAAAAGCGTAGTTTAGGATTTACTTTGGAAACACTATAAAAACGTACTACGATATGGAAATGATATTATGGTATAGTAACGAGCTATTCCCTGGAAAACAAAAAAAACTACGTTACTTGAATAAGTTCTACGTTCATAATACAACTATGTATAAGTATTTTCTGAAATTGGTGATAAATATTGCCAATCGTAGGTATATTATATAGAGTTACTTTTATGGCAAAGACTTTAGCTCAAGAAAATATAACAAAAAGTTGTTATTCTAAAACTGTTGTGTATAAATGTTTATAGAAACATTGTATCTACTCGTACTAATTAGTAAGATAATACATCATTAAATAAAATATTAGGTATATTGTAATAAACAATTGTTCTCAAAAAATATTGCGTTATAGAAGCATTAATCAATTCTCGTGGGCTTCCTGAGCGCATTTGAAATTGTAATTTGATAAATAATACATAGGAGAAATATAAATCACCGGTGATCTAGAGTGGAATGCGATAATTTTCTGGGTCGACGGGTTATACCTACATGTGTTACTAGGAAGTGCCCATACATCCTGTCTGCTATACTATGTCGTAATAAGTTTATGGCAATTAAAAATCGATGTATGATTTTTATAGCATTTAATAAAAATAAAAATAACACATCGTTTTTCCATCCATCAATCATTTTCAGGGCAAGTTTTTGAGTGAGTGTATTGACGACCTCCGTGGCGCAGTGTGCAGCGCTGTTGTCTTAACTTGCGGAGGTTCCGGGTTCGATCCCCGGCAGGGTCAATTTGGGAATTTATAATTTCTGAATTTTCCCTGGTCTGGCCTGGTGGGAGGCTTCGGCCGTGGCTAGTTACCACCCTACCGGCAAAGACGTGCCGCCAAGCGATTTAGCGTTCCGGTACGATGCCGTGTAGAAACCGAATAGGGGTATGAGCTTATTATAACTGCCATGCCCCTAACAGGTTAGCCCGCTGCCATCTTAGACTGCATCATCACTTACCATCAGGTGAGATCGCAGTCAAGGGGCTAACTTGTAGTGGATTAAAAAAAAAAGTGAATTCTTCTACTTAGTAGATTAGTGTAGAAACCACAGATGTTTTTATTAGTTTGCTGTGTAGCTTGCTGGCGATGGTTTTTGCTATTACAAACTTACCTTGTTCCTTACCTTAATTGTTGTACCTTAACTTACATGTTGGCATCTTGATAATAAGTTTTTGACGTTGAGTGTACATCGTGGCATCCAATAACCGCCCATTTTATGAATTTTCTCAGATACCCCGATACTATCGCAGTAACCAGCGTGTGTGGAAAGGAAAGTGGGCAAACACGTTTGTCGCTTGAATGATGCCGGCAGTCGGAGAGAGCGATATTGTTGGGTTGTTGCTTAGTTGGAGATTTCAACCAGAGGATATAAACTAAAAATGCTTATTTGAGTAATTTTTATCTTGCTACTAATGCACTATCAGACGTGATACTGATTGATCTTTCTATTCCAAAAAGCTAGTTGTTAAATAGTTTAAACCTTATAACTTTTTGCCCACGCAGATTTAGGCTTTTTTTAAGCCTTTTTCTTATCTTTATCCGTAAGGCCAGTAATAATATGTTGTAATATTATAGTACGCAAGTTGAATGCAGTCGGAGCCTGAGGTGATACATACCTAAGCTCTGCATTCAACTCGCGCGCGAACTTTATTTATTCTGTGGTGCTAGTTAACTCTTTGATTACAACGTCAAGATCAGTTAAGAGGATAGGCTATTAAGGTACAGTTACGAATTATTAAAACTAGCGATATGAGAATATTGTCAACAAGTTTTTATGCTCTCTGTAACATTTTGTATTTTCAAATGTGGGTAGGCATCTAATATGTTAGCTTATTTGTTATTCTTTAGGAATAGTTGTAGTAATTTAATAATGTAGATAATTTGCTTATTTGTTAGTACATAATTAGAAATAGTTATACTTCGTCGCTTCATTCTTCAGATATAATTCATTGAACTATGTAGTTTCCTTCACGTAGAAACAACCAAACGCACGTTCTTCAGAGGAGTTATAAAAAAGAACCCCTACTAACCGCCTCTGTCTCGCGCGACACAGCGGCTTCGTTCGTCATTCCTTTTTCGTGCGTAGCAACGATCACACGTTCCTACTTTCTACACACTTAAGATAATTTTATCTGTAAATAAGTATAAAATAATATTAAAATTAGTCTGTCTGACTAATTAGTAGTCGGGTGAGTCTTTAATCTTTCATTTTCAGCAATTTATTTCAGCACTACGTGGTTGAGTAATCATTATTAATTCATGCAGTGTTTATATTTTACACTAAAGGTTTTATTGGGGGTTGGCCAAGAGTCAACAAGAAGGAGAATAAACCTTTCAGCATGACGCGCCTAAACAATTATACTTTCATGCAGTGTGTGTTACACTAAGAGTTTTCCTGGCGGTTGTCCGAGGGTCAACACGAAGGAGCATAAACCTTTCAGCATGACGCGCCTAATAAATAATACTTTCATGCAGTGTTTGTTTACACTAAAGGTTTTCCTGGCGGTTGTCCGAGGGTCAACACGAAGGAGAATAAACCTTTCAGCATGACCCGCCGAATCAAGCATACTTTCATGCAGTGTTTGTTTACACTAAAGGTTTTCCTGGCGGTTGTCCGAGGGTCAACACGAAGGAGAATAAACCTTTCAGCATGACGCGCCTAATCAAACATACTTTCATGCAGTGTTTGGTTACACTAAAGGTTTTCCTGGCGGTTGTCCGAGGGTCAACACGAAGGAGAATAAACCTTTCAGCATGACGCGCCTATTATATTATACTTTCAAGCAGTGTTTGTTACTCTAAAGGTTTTCCTGGCGGTTGTCCGAGGGTCAACACGAAGGAGCATAAACCTTTCAGCATGACGCGCCTAACCAATTATACTTTCATACAGTGTTTATTTACACTAAAGTTTTTTCCTGGAGGTTGCCCGAGAGTCAACACTATGGATAATAAACGTGTCACGAATTCCCGTTAAGGTCTATATATTCCATGACTAGATACAACCTAAGACCGATTGACTAACTACGGATCTTTATTTGGAAGTTCATTAAACTACACGTGGGCATAGAACGGGCATATTTTTGGGTAGTAGCGAACAACTTCGCTACCCACAATGTACCTTATAAAAATCCTGAAATAGCACACTAACACATGTGTTAAAGATTACTCTTAAAATGCATCAGAGATTAAATAATAAATAAATAATAAATTGGAACGATACAACAAAGGACTTACTGGCATTTCAGCTATCATCTCGCACACACTTTACTTTCCAACACCACGTCTCAACTCACTCTATACACAAAAGTATAACACTGTATATATTATGATACATAAGAAGGTACACAGCACAGACGTGCACCTCTGACGGCGAGCGATACTCAACTTCCTGTTTACAGAATGACGCCCGTATTTATACACAATGTCTTTTTCGCCTACCCTCTACCAACTCTGAATTCATTAATAGTGCAATACCAACATGAAATCAGTATTGCCATTCTATAAATAATAAATAAATGTTGCCAGTCGAACACACGATCACGACATTCGGCCATCCGACATTGTGCAACCTCCCGGTGCACAACCACCAAACATTTGCTTTGCTAAGCTTAGTTCGCTTCACTCCTTGCAACAATCTGTAGTGTACAACAAAACATCTTCATCCATTCATACTTGCACGATGACATTTAGTTTTAGTAAATCACGACATTCGGGAGAATTAAAAAGAATAACAAAAAGGAAACCTACATTTTTTCAATTTAGTAATATCAAACTTAAAACCTCAAACCGATCTGAAATCCAAAACTATCGAGCTTTTGATCTTGAGATTTGTGAAGTGTGTGTGAAGTGCAATTAAACTGATTGATATCGCTGAGTCGAAATTTCACAACAGAAATAAAAATATCGCAATTTAAATCTAAAACTCATATAGAATAAAGTTAGGCAAATAAAGGATTATTTATCTAAAGCTGAATAAAAATCTAATCTGAAACTTAATCAAAGTCTGGAACAGTTACAGTTTAAAACATAATCTAAACAGTATGTTACATATACCGTAAGCAAAAGTCTAAAACTGAATTCAAATTTAATAAAATACCCAATATTTATTTTATTTCTCATACCGTTTCAGTTATTTATACCTTACAAGCATCTGACGCTGAATCTAAAGCTAAGTAAATATCTAAACCCTGATTACAATCTGTAACAGACCAACAGGTCCATCATCCTGAGCTCCACCTATCATGTGTCATACATGACGTGTCATGCCTGCTTTTTTTAAAAAACTTTATTGAAATCGAAAAATTTATCAGAACGTAAAGGAAAGCTGATTTTATTAAAATTTTAGGACTTGACAAGAAATAAGTATCACACACTACCCCAGAGTTCACAATAAAATCTACAACCGCATCCAATGCAAACATTAATCAGGATTACTAATCTATCAATTCTTCAATTCAGTTGGATCTGCTGTACCATTAACTAATCTTTACTAATCGTTTGAATCAAATTAAGTCTATGTTAAATTATCTGCTCTAAATTCCTGACATCGTATACCTGTTGGCGGTAGACTGTTCCCACTATGTTAAATTATTACTATTTTAAAATCTTTAACTATGTAACAGTCAACGTTTTTAATAAATGAAATGAAATTTTTCGTAGCTTATTCAAAAATTTTAACAAATAGAGTTCAATTCTATTAAACACGCCTCAAAACACAAGTTGTTTTAGTTTATTCCCTTCTTTTCCTAGCCTTTCCTTTCCGTGTTAACCTCTGAATAAACCCATCAAAAAGAGACAGCACCACAAAATTCAACCAAATCAGTTCAGGTTATGTTGTCCAAGACAATCTTTAACTTGTGAAATACTTAGAATCTTACCCAATGCTTTGAACTGGGTCAAATACCTGAACTTTGACTACAATCATCATTGAAAACCTAACAAAAAGTCCAAAACTAAACATTAGTCCAAAACTAAATCTAACTCTTCATCAAATGCTTCTTTGAAATGCAAAACTTTTGTATGAATTGAAGTAGAATCGGCTTGCAATTATTGTACAATACTAAATCGCTATCATATAATTATTTTAAATTAACTTTACTCAATAGCAATTTCAAATTAAAATACAAAATTCAAATTTTGCTGTAAATCCAAAGCTTGATACAAAACTAGATGAAAACCCCAAATTCAGAAATTTGAATTTAATACTCAAAACCTCTTTTGTCTTTTTTTTTTCAGAATCATTACCTCAACATATGAACAAAAATCAAACCAATTATAAATAAAAACGTTACACCAAGTTATAATATATTACGTCAGTAACATAATATAGTATATATACTGAGTGTTTTATTCATTCTGCTTTTTAATACTTTTTGCTTTACTTTTCTGCGTCTTTTAATAATTAAAGTAAGTATTTACAAATTAACTGACGGTTGTAGGCCGGAGCCGCTAGGTGAGGGTATACCTTCGTCACGAGCTTGCGGATCCACAACGCCCGTGCATCACACGACATTATTCAATAAATTTGAGAAAAACAATATGGAGATAAAATTAGAGTAAGCAAGCACGCACTAGTCACTCTCTAGAAAATATAATTTTTACATCATATTATACTCTCGAGATTTTGGACGGCAAAAGATAATTAATTGCGCGATTTCATTTTCAATTCAAATAATAGTCTGTTAAATTTTATCATCCAGTTCATTATTTGAAATCACTCAGATAAATATATAGAAAGAAAACCCAATGTGACTTCGAGAATGGCGCATTTTTACAATTTTATTACTTTATTGAACGGGCTTCTCGTGTCGTGACTGTAGTTTCTAGCAAGCTACTTAACTTCGAGCCTCAAATGTTCAGCCCTTATATCTATTTATTTATCTTTCTTTGTGATTAGTAAATGTTCCAAAAATTTTAATCTTTTTATTAAATTCAATTTAACATTTAATGAACTAACTTGGTCAAACTGAATCACTGGAATGCTAATTAGTATTGACGAAACACGTTTGAACTATTTTTGGAATTATTATTTTGGCGATATCTAGAATTTCAAAATTACTACAACCTTCACCGTTACAAGCTGAAGTATATATCCTTCCATATTTAATTCTTAACGCATTCCGAACATCGGACCGCATTATGTTGAAAGCCATAAAATAGTGTAAACAAACGAGTGAAAGATCTATTAACAACAACAAACTTGGAACCTTTGTTTAAATTTACTTTATGCATTCCTTGCTTGTTAACTTTTTAAAGTACTAAGCATAGTCTACAAGTGAGTCATATATTTGAGAAACACAAATCTTTCAAATATAACGAATGGGTGAGTGACCAACTGATAAGTTGAACCAATGACAATAAGGCTATTAAATGCATCATTTCCTAAACCACATCGACATCGATCTGGTACGTTATTATAAATAGTGTACATATAATAACTATGTTGTTGTATATCTTCAAATGAAGCGTACTCATATAATATCGATCTAATTTCAATTTGCAAGTTCGTTTGATCATCATAGTTTTTTATTGAAATAACTATAATTCATTCGTATTTCGGCGCATTCAGATTATATACATCCGAAACACGTCGAGGATCGGTCGCCTTACATCGGGATCACTAATTAATCCATTTTAAAGTCCATACAAATACAATCAATTTTTGCGGCTGTACCATTAGGTACAGTTATAATACTTGTAAAAATTGATCTTAGTCGTTTAAAATAACCGAAATCTATCTAAAATCATTCAAAATTTAAAAATGTAGAACTTCCCCTGATCAAAAAAATTTAAAGGCACACAGGAACTATGAAAAATGAATAAAATGCCATGGTAGTTCTAGATAGAACGAGTTACTTGTACAGTAATCTACTAAAGCAGCTAATAATTCTGGACTAGAAAACTTGCTTTCATTATGTACATCCCTTTAGTTTGATATGTACGTAAAATTAAGTAAATAAAATACATTAGATCTTTCACGAACAGTTAGATAACATACTGCCAAAAACAGTAACACACTTGTTCACAACCTACCGGCTCATTAGGTCACAACTTATGGAAACACTTGTTCCACTCTAGTAACACACTTGGTTACATTCTATGGACTCACATGGCCCAAATGACATACATAGTCATTCTAAAATGGTGACTCACATGGCCACCTAGGTCACAACTTATGGAAACACTTGTTCCACTCTAGTAACACACTTGGTTACATTCTATGGACTCACATGGCCCAAATGACATACATAGTCATTCTAAAATGGTGACTCACATGGCCACCTTAAAATATCGACACACTTGGCCACTCTATAATAGTGAGTAGACACACTCATGACTACTCCAAACGTATACGAGCTCTCTGACCATCATTCAATATCTTTATTCTTACTCCCACAATACCAGCTACGCAAAATCGTCAATTTCAACTTGAAATCTAAGATATTCTAACGTCTCTATTTTGTATTCTTCCAAAATCCTTCATTATTAACCTCAATCACTGATAAATCTGTCAAGAGACACTAAGGCTTCCGTACATGAAAGCGGAACCCCTGATGTCAATCAACCTGTAATGCGACAGAAAGAGGTTCCCCTTTTTTTTTAAAACTACAAATGATAATGATATCAATAGCTGATATACAATACAGTACTAAAATACATATGCTGTGATAATAGCACATATTAAGAGTTGCAAATGGACTTGGTCAGTAAAACCACTATTATTCTTTCAGCATAGGTACAACTACCATCGAACAAATCACTAATAAAAGGGCAAATGATTTTAAGCAAGTGCTTAAATAAACTTATCATAAATTACATGTCTGGCCAATGTACTTCACTAATGTAGTTTAAGTTCACTCGCGGCACTAATATAAATAGTTGCCCTGCCACTCAAAAAAAATACTTTTTAAACACTACAAATTCCTAAGACACCTGTTTTGATCGAGTCTAGACTAAACTATCTAGATCACATAAAATAAGTATACCAGTAAGTATACTTTTATATCGAGAATTTAAAACTAAATCATACTTTTATCGTATTTCTTATAAATCACACATGAAACTAATCAGAGTTCGATAAATTGCTTTGCATCCTAGTATTGACATGAGGGTACCTATCTTATTTGACATATTCACTTCTCTTTTTTTTTTATTACTATTATTCACTCCATGAATTCTCTTCGTGAATAACCAGTAATCTAATCTATGCCTGGTTAATAGAAATTTCAAATTAAAAACTAAATTAAAAATTAAAAACCTTGTAAAATCAAAATTCGAAACTTAAACAGTGCGTAAAAAAAACTACAATCTCATTCAGTACACTAGTCTGAAGGCACGAGGCTGCTTTTAAATTCAATAATCATTTAACTACATTTACACTAAATAAAACTTTAGGTAACGTTCATCCAAAGTAATGGTCCAGAGAATAATTCACAAATACTTGAGTTAATTAGAACTGATAATTATTTACCTATTTCATATCTCTAGGAGTACCTCAGGTTAATCAGTAGTAATAACCAAGCTGTATGGTATCGCATTTAATCATCTAAAATGGCTGCTCAGACGGCCGGTGCTAGTGAAATTTATTCCAGTAAGTCAACTCTCATACTGGCGAAATTCTCGCTTGACGCTTTATTTGTTGATTATAGCTAAATAACACAAAATTTCTTGGACTCATGTCCAGGACATGACATTTTTACATCATCTATCATAAATAAATACTATGGACACTATATTCAAAACTCAATTCACTGAAATTTCTATCGATGTGTTTTATCTAAACTAAATACCTAAGAATCAGAATTACTTCGACACTAAAGTAAACTGCTTACAAAATCGTAATTCGGGGATCATCCTCCTCGATGGAAGCCAGTCGCCAAGCTGGTTTGAGTTGGCAATTCATTCAGATGAGACTTCACAGTCTTAACGTCGTGATGACGTAATATTAAAGTTTACAGCAAACTCTTTTCCAATTTGTGGGTAACTAAATACGAAATATAAATGTAATTCCAATATTAATTGCCTTGATACAATGTCAATTATTATCGCACGAGATCATTACCAAACACTCGATTTAACCTCTACTCAAATGGAATACAACATAATATTATAGCCAAAATAGCAAATCTAAGAGTTCACCCAGAACTAATGTTATTCAATGTACCCACACAATAGGTGTCAAAACAGATTTAGCAATATCCAAAAGTTCTTTGCTGCACGTTATCTTTATAGCATAGCAAGAATGGATCTCAAGTACATGCTAACTTTGATTAAAGTAATCAATCTCTTTTGAACTTAGTAAACGGAATACTCTTTGTTTAAAAGTTTTGAAGGTACGACACAGAGAATTGTGTCACAATATAACTACTTAGTGAACAATATTTTTCTCGTGTTAAAACATATTGTTTTCTTGGGTTCATCTTCACTTCTGAAGTTGTCACGAATTCCCGTTAAGGTCTATATATTCCATGACTAGATACAACCTAAGACCGATTGACTAACTACGGATCTTTATTTGGAAGTTCATTAAACTACACGTGGGCATAGAACGGGCATATTTTTGGGTAGTAGCGAACAACTTCGCTACCCACAATGTACCTTATAAAAATCCTGAAATAGCACACTAACACATGTGTTAAAGATTACTCTTAAAATGCATCAGAGATTAAATAATAAATAAATAATAAATTGGAACGATACAACAAAGGACTTACTGGCATTTCAGCTATCATCTCGCACACACTTTACTTTCCAACACCACGTCTCAACTCACTCTATACACAAAAGTATAACACTGTATATATTATGATACATAAGAAGGTACACAGCACAGACGTGCACCTCTGACGGCGAGCGATACTCAACTTCCTGTTTACAGAATGACGCCCGTATTTATACACAATGTCTTTTTCGCCTACCCTCTACCAACTCTGAATTCATTAATAGTGCAATACCAACATGAAATCAGTATTGCCATTCTATAAATAATAAATAAATGTTGCCAGTCGAACACACGATCACGACAAACGTTTCAGTACGACGCGCCTGAGGAATTGTGGTACAATACTATGTAAAATGTATGATTTCCTAAGGAGGATACTAAAAATAAAAGTTAAGTAAGGAGGGTACTTAAAATAAAAGTTAGTATTGAATCAGCTATACGCGCTCATTACAGGAATAACACTTTCATGCAATGTTAAATTGCACTAAAGGATTTCCGGGAGGTTACTCGAGAGGTAACACGAAAGAATATAAACGTTTTCAGCATGGATCGCACTTAAGAAATTGCTCGTCCATGGAGTGTTTAATTGCACTAAAGGTCTTTCCAGCGGGTTGCCTAAAAGCTAGACGCGTCTGGCGATGGCATCTGCCCAATTAGCAGTCCGGCGATGAAGAATTTGTCCACCAAATCAAGATAGCTGGCACTTAGCAAGCTGTTAACCGTCCTCTGAACAAGGGGGAAGACGTTGAGGGTCAAAGTGGACCAACGATCGGATACGTCACCAAGGCCCAGCTTTGTAAGCCTAACACAAATTGATTTCGACCAATACTTGAGAAGTAACCGGAATTCAGGTAAATACTATGCACCTACCATAAAGAAGGTTACCTTCTACTTCATTTATCAACTGCTGTAAATTATTAACAATCTTCAGTTTTTACTGGGTCAAGGATTGTATGGATACCGACTTACCTACGAGTACTTAATTCGAAATCAAAGCTAAACATTATCTTTCGTACCTAGGTGTTACCGCTGTATCAAAATAGTGGACATGATTTATTCAATCATAAGTACATTATAATATATTATATTATAAGTGTTTGCATCGCCTACCCTTTTTTGCTTTGTGTTCATAGTTCATACACTATCACCGCCAAGGCCAAAATCCTTATACTAATGAGGTTCTGTTTTTAAGATAAATCTATTAGCATGGAGGCACAATAAGTGTTTATTATTTACGGCGACAGATAAACAGAATACTTAAAAATATCTATGTATTTAATTTCTTTCAAGCAAGTAAATGCAATTATTAATCTAATACCGTTACCACAAAACGTTATTTTAAAATGTAAACCTATGGAACAAATTCCATAATAAAATCTCTGGAGTACCGTCTTAATAGAAAGGTATATCTGATCGACTATAAAAAAGACTAGTTAAATTCTATACCAGTGTTTTAACTTTCAATGAAACACTTGTGGTGGTTCTAGTCATTTCTTTAAACGTTACAGTTTACATAATATCTGCCCGGCTATAACATGAAAAGATCTAGCATTTCAGATTTTTATTTTGGAGACTGCAATAAACAATAAAGTTATATCGAAGCACTCTTACTAGATAACAAATATTTATATATATATATATTCAGCTTAACACCACTACTTAAGTTTTCAGCTTTTGCATATTTCAGTGCCTTACACGCAGTCACTAGACCTAAAAGAAACATAAATGTTTCATTTAGTGTATGCAGATTCAAGATCTGGGGCTCAAAATTTTCAGATGTAATTGTTTACAATGCAAAGCCTCTTGGAATCAAACTTACATACACCTGCGGAGTGGTAACTAAAGTTCTGAGAATTCTGAGGTAATAAATATATCTTTATCTTTTTTTTTTATCAGCTAAGTACTTCAGCAATAAATCAATTTATTTGCAAATACTGATGTAGATACAGAAACGTCGAATTTGAAAAAAAAAAAAAAATGCTAGTAGAAATCCTCAGCGTGGTAGGTACGCAAAGAACTTTTACGAAGGAAATGTGTGGTAAGATTGCAAAAATTACCCACAAGTTTTATGTTTTTTCCCTAACAACGTAGGTACTCTTGAGTTTTACAACTTAATAGTGCCCGGGAAGCATATATCATACACCCGTTGACAGGTAATACGGTTGATTATGCTTAAAACAGTTCGAAAAACCAAAAACTAACAAAGAACCTTCTTCTTTTTGGAAGTCGGTTAAAAATAAAGATAATCTAACGGCGAGTATTTTGACGACCGGATGTAGATTATATTATAATATTACATACTTAATAGTGTAAAATCACCAGCTAATTACTGTTTTAAAGATATTTCGTGGGCATTTGTTTAAAACGTAAAACGCGTAAAACGAGGGTTGTCTTACCCGAAGCGGGAATCCAAGCCGGGTGCCAAGGGTCACTGGTAGAGATCTCGTATAGAGATAACCTACCTACCTTCCTGGTCCACTATGTTTCTGTTTTTCTAAGTATTTCATAAATTTTTGGTAAAAAATAAAATAAAAAAGAATTTTAAGTTTAAGATCCATTCATATATATCCATTATCCACATATTGGAAACAATCTTCGAAAAACTTACTGGACTCGAGCCGGGGTGTTCTGGTGTCGTGGCCGCCCTGTTTCCCAACTGAGCTATTTTAATCTGTAGATGGCTATTAGGTTATTTTCGTTACGGAATTGCTGGATTCGGTCTCCACGCTCAAGGCCCGCGATAGAACCTATGCAATAGCTTAATAATACGTACATCGTAATCACTCGTGGCAAACATGGTACGTAAACAATATGCCCCGCAACACTTGCCTAGAGCAAAATTAAAATTCTTGTTTAGTCAAATCAGACCCTGAATGAGAGTTACCAATTAAGACATTAATGGAAACCCAAAATCGGCTTAGAGCAGTGGCCGCAAATGTAACATTTGGATCACGCTTACCTCACATAGATCAGCGGTGTCAGTGCATCTTCCATAAAATATCAGGGAATTAATGCATCCATTCAAAAATTCTTATTTTAAATAGCTTATAATGAGGTTTATTTCTCTCATTTCATGTTTTTTATTAAAACTCTATATTCAATGGCCTGAACAGCTAAGTTATCTATCGTTGAAAAGTATCTTACTTTAAAGCTCCTAACGTCTGTGGGGCAAGAAAGTTCAAACCAATCGATTAACCCTTCAAAGTCGATAGTAGTCGGTCACAATATCGACCGAATATTCATTCTTCACCTATAATTTCGGGGTAACTTTTACGCGGATAGGAATTTATTAAATTCCATAACTTTAATGACGATATCATTGTTCGACAAACAACTTAAAACGGTATTTTAATATAAAATTTTACTCAAATATATAGCTAAAGCAATACTTGAAATACCTTCACAACAGGACCAGAATAAAACGGTTCTTTTCCCGCCGCGCTTCCAAAAAAAAAAAAAAATATGCATTTTTATGCTACTGGGCAGGATTTCGCACATAAACGCCCCATTGGATGTCTGTTGTGCTAATTGTGTAAATAAAATAAAGTATTGTCCCGGCTAATATACTTTGTACTAGATTATAAACCTTGCAGTATTGACATCAATAACTCCATTCATTCCGTTCCATTCGTTTGCATCGAAACTATAATACGTTTATGCTTGTTACTAGCAACTAAAGCAAAAGAGCGCAAGATTATATTATTGGTAAATTGAAAGTTATTTAAATTGAAACTTTGTACAATAAATACTTAAGAAAATTTTTAAAGTCATCTCAAACGTACGTAGATAAACTTCTCGGGAAATCAGCAGATGCCACACTAAACATAAACTGTTTAAAACATTACAGCTCAAATAAGAGATAAGAAGAATAAATAAAATTATTGATAACAATAATTAGTATCTATTCAGTGTAGATACAGTTCTTGCAAAAATATATATCTCTTAACATCTACATAGTTCAATGAATTATATCTGAAGAATGAAGCGACGAAGTATAATTGATGATTAAACGAACTTACCTGTAAGTGAAGTTCTATCATAATTATATGAGTCGCTTCATTCGAAGATATAATATTAAGCTCCCAACCCACCCATCCCAAAACATATTTTCGCAAGAGCTTTAAGTATAGGTACCTATATCTCTAAACTAAATGACGAACGAAGCCGCTGTGTCGCGCGAGACAGAGGCGGTTAGTAGGGGTTCTTTTTTATAACTCCTCTGAAGAACGTGCGTTTGGTTGTTTCTACGTGAAGGAAACTACATAGTTCAATGAATTATATCTTCGAATGAAGCGACTCATATAATTATGATAGAACTTCACTTACAGGTAAGTTCGTTTAATCATCAATTATACTTAGCATTGTAGGTAATAATTATGACTTAAAATATTATAAGTCCACCTAATGTCGAATGCTCGTTGGTGTACAGAAAAACTCAGGTGAGTTTATGCGACACCAATAGAATAATTTTGTAACTTTTTGTTTTTAAATGAATAAAAAAATAAAAATAAAAAAAAAATTAAATAAGTTAAAGAGGAAATACGATAAAGGATTCGTTCCGCTTACTTGCTAAGTTCTATATGGAGTAACATAATTCACTGCGCGTACGCAAAGACGTTGATGTCTTTTATATGGCAACTACAGTTTGAAGCGTAGCAGCTGTTTATGCAATTGTCACTACTTGTTTATTTCGAGTTTAAAAAGGAACATTATTTCTAAAATCCATAAGTCTAGGTATAATAGAATATTAGGTACCTAAATAACTAGGTCGTAGTTATACAATATGATTAACTCATTATTACTAGGATAAACATTTTAAAAACTTAGCATGTTTGATACGTTGTATCTGTCACCGTAAGATCGTAAAAACCGTTTGATAATAATATACCTCGCAAGATTGTGAACTATCGAAAGATTGTGAACTGAACATACTGATTACAATTTAACGCATTATTTTGCGGTAGATTATAATCCATCGAAGTAAAACCGTCAAATTGTGAAATACCGTGCGACGGAACGCACCTAGCGCGCTGATTGGTCGAACGGCATATGCCATGCGTCGCCATATTTGTTTGATAATTCATTTGTTGTCGAATGTAAACAAACAGTGTTTTGGTGATTGTAAATTGATTTCGTGTTGAAAATAACTCACAGCTTTAGAATTCGTTACATAAAATTGTTGTGGAAGTAAAATGACTCTATGATTAACCAAAGAAGTGCAGTTTGAATGATAGATAAGTTAGTATTCGTCACTGAACATAGCCTTAAATTACAGAAATTTTGCGTGTTTTAATATTTTTTATGCGCGTGAACCTATGTGATCTCATTTGATAACATTTACAATGTCGGATATTGAGCCTATCTATCAACACCGACCAATCAGGGACGGCCTTCGGACAGCTGACAATTTAACGCGCGGCAGATTGTGATATAACAGTTTCACTTCGATGGATTATAATCTACCGAAAAATAATGCGTTAAATTGTAAGCCGTATGTTCGGTTCACAATCTTTCGACAGTTCACAATCTTGCGAGGTATATTTAATCAAACGGTTATTACGATCTTACGGTGACATATCTAAGTAATAATGATAGGTACAAACACTGCTAAGTGTTAAAATATCTTAACTTCGAGGATGAGGCTTTTAGGTTAAGGTCTGAAACTTAGGCACTTTAGAGCTAAGCTTAGGTAGGTTAAGGTTTATTATGTATAGTAATAGATATTATTAAAAGTTTTTGCAAGTTATTATTATATTATTGTTCATCATAATTAATTATAGTTATTATTATCAACTTCGCAGTTATTTATTTGCAGCTGATAATAACATTATTTAAAATATTTTCATACTAGCTGATGCCCGCGACTTCGTCCGCGTATATTGACGTTTGTGATTCCCGCGGGATCTCTTCAATTTTCCGGGATAAAATGTAGCCTATGTGTTATTCCAGACTATAATCTATCTCTGTGCTAAATTTCATCGAGATCCGTTCAGCCGTTCGGGCGTGATTGAGTAACAAACATCCATCCAAACATCCATACATCCATACATCCATGCATCCATCCAAACTTTCGCATTTATAATATTTATTATATTATTATTATTGGATTATTTGACTTATTTGATAAATATTATACTCTCCGCTGCGCTCCGTTAGAAGACTAGTAAACGTTTTCCTATTGGGGGTTGATTCGTTTTAGTCGCTGGATCGAATATGATAAAACTTTAGCAATCTGAAAGAATATGTGTAGTGAACTGATTATAATAGAGTTCGAAGTATAGCTCGGCTTGAAATAGAATCAGAGATCACACATGACTAACAATTTCCAGCAACTCGTCATATGTTTTTTTACATAATATTAATTATTAACCCTAATCGTGAATGTTAATCATAATCCATTTGTGTTCCAAATAGTTGTGGGTTAGAACCGTAATAGTTTATGCAAAAAAACATAATCTATAAGAGACAGCGTGCAAAATAATATACCTACTAGCTAATGCCCGCGACTTCGTACGCGTGGATCGAGATTTTGTGGATCCCGCGGAACTCTTTAATTTTCCGGGATAAAAAGTAGCCTATGTGTTAGTTCAGACTATAGTCTATCTCTGTGCCAAGTTTCAGCCAGATCCGTTCAGCCGTTGGGGCGTGATTGAGTAACAAACATCCATCCATACATCCATCCATCCAAACTTTCGCATTTATAATATTTATATTTGATTTAGGATGTTCAAAATATAAAGCTATATAAAAATTACTTAGAAATTTTTAATTATACGAATTTCAGTTTGGTTTTATACCTGTAGGTAATTAAAACAAGAAATGTGCATCAAACCACTTCTTAAGTGGCAGCAGAAACGCTCCAACTAACTTTAAATTAATTCATCGCTAGAAACGTAAGTAGTATACTTAAGGCAGCAGAGCGGAATCGAAAACCGCAAGATTCTAATCCACTCTACGGTCAACCGAATAAGCCGAAGTTAATGATTAGATACGCTAGTTTGTTGGGAAGTTTAATTCCAGTTCCTGGGTTTCCGGGGATCGTAGCTTTGCTAACGTAGAGGCGAATTTGCCTTTCTCATTCCAAGTTATATTTTTGTCTATTTTCGATTTCCCCTGGAGTTTGAGCCAAAGTCCTTTATAGGTAACCTACTTAGGTTAAATTTTAATCTTTTAAGCTTCATATAGTTTGACGGTAACTGAACAGAATGGCTGGATAAGTTTCTTTTGACTTTTGGCTGAATGTTCCTTTCTTTTAGTGACAAATTACTTATCTGTACCAATGTTTTTGGCCTGTTCCACTAGTCCCTACCAACGTATCCCCCCTGGGGGGTAAGAGTGGAATTTTTTCTCTTGTACTAACAAATTACAATATTACTCTTATGTGAGTAACGTACGTATGTATATTTAAAAGGACCCACTTATTGCTGGTTTTTGAGGCAGATGAGTATAAGTACATTGCAATTTTATCTGATCTATCCATGCGGCGAGCTTTCTGTGAACATTTCCGTCTGGCGTTGATGTGTTTGACCCTTGGTTTGACCCCACTAACATAAATAAACATTTAGCACAGTTGTCTTATGATATTATTTCGACTGCCTCGTTGGTCTAGCTAATGGTTAGCATGTTCGACTGCAGCTGACGAGGTCCCGGGTTCGAGTCCCGGGTCGGGCCATAATTAAGTGTTGGGTTTTTCTGACTAGAAATTCTCAGTACGAGCCCGGAGTTAGGAAGTTGGCGGTGATTCACCCCCGTGCCTCAGAGAGCACGTTAAGCCGTCGGTCCCGGTTAAAGCCCGCCAACCCGCATTGGAGCAGCGTGGTCGGTCTAAGCTCTAAGTCCCTCTCTCCTATGAGAATGGAGGCCTATGCACAGCAGTGGGACGTTAATGGGCTGTAGTGGTGGTGATGGTGGATGGCCCATTTCTTCAACCGATTTTGAAAAAAATTGTAAATAAGTAAGTTGCATTCCAGCGTAGGACATAGATTACTTTTTATCGCGGAAAATTACAAGGTTAACTAACGGGATTTTTAAAAGCTTGATCAAAATTAAAATTAAACTCGAACAAAATCACGGCCATCACCTAGTATGCATTATAAAATGACTCTTGATTCTGCTTCTGTTAATTAGCTACATGAACTATTTTGCAGTGCAAAATATTTGTTGTATAACAATAACTTAACAAAATTTTTATACACGTAGAGAGTCAAACTTTTTATAAACCACTATTCGGTCGAATATTGGCAAACTACGCTACCGATGTCCACAGACCGTCCCAAATGCATTGCAATTACCGCTCTTTGGCAACTCCCGACTGGCAACTTAACTACATAAATAGCTGTACAAAATATAAAAGTGAATAGCTGTTCGCTCTTCGCCACTCCTTTTGCGCTGAAATACTGAAATTCTTGATGTGATGGGTGATTTTATTTTTGGTAGTTTGATTTCAGGCGACACCTATAAATACCCACATCAAGTGTGGGTAAAAAAGAACATAGGTGAATAAATCAATTTTTTTACCATTGAAAATCGAAAAAAATTTGAAAATCGGTTGTGATGTAGCTTCTATGATTATTATGATATGAATGGTGTTATAAAGATGCAGACGAGAATTGCATTCGAGTTGGAATTTTGAAAATCATTCGAGGTTTAATTTAGAAAATCGATTAATAAATTTTTAAAAAATTTTGAACAAGTGATTTTTATTTTTTTAAGGATCAACAAAAGCTGGAGTGATTATTGACCGATCGTCATGGTAATGGTGTTAAAAGTTGCCTCGAACCACGCACGGGTTTGATTTCCCTAATCTAAACTCGTGTTCATTATAAGGAACTCGTCTTCCAATCGCGCATGGGTTTGCAACCGAAATTTTCTTCCAAACGCGTGTTCAATTCAAGGCGATCAATCCGACAACGATGTGCAGCAGTTTGGGAGCGTTGGCGACGGTATTTTATGGTGACTTTATGCTGTAAAAGGATCACAATATTATTAAAAAATGTAGATCTATCCCAAAACCGAATCAGCATAACCCGATTCCACGTAGTCTTGACTGCTCTACCCCTAGAGTGTTTTAGTAAAGCGCGAAGACAGAAGCTCGCGAAGGAGATCCTAAATGAAGCGAGCCGGCAACCTCCGTAGCGAAACGGAGGTCGAGTAAGTGAATTTGAATGAAGGGGCGACGAAACGAGGCGGCGTAGCCCATCTATTTTACATCTACATTTTTATGAATCGTTTTAAGTTTATAACCAATAAAAAACTAAAAATTTTGGGTTTTCTTGCCTATTCATCAAACACCTCACATCGAACAAACACGGATTCCGTGCATCAAGGCAAATACTGCCTTCTATTGAACACGGAAATAAATTCGAGTCCTCCAATCGCGCGCAAACCCGTGCGCGATTGGGGGACTCGAATTGAGCACGACTTTTAAAGGAAGTTAGCGTAACAAACCCGTGCGGGTTTCCAGGAAGTACTTCCTTCTATTGAACACGCAAACGTAAATACGCGATGCGGACGCAGACGAGATGTGCATTCGAGTTGGAATTATGAAAATCGGTTAATAATTTTTTGAAATTTTTTGGAAAAAGGTTGCAGGACTTGTAAGTACCTAATGTTGTTGTGTAATTTTAGGGAAGTAAATTTCAATAAAAAAATATTATTATTCAACTTGTTTTTTTTCGTAAATTTTTGTAAGTATTCATTTTCAATGCTCCGATTCTTGCGGAGACTTCAAAATCTGTGATAATTTTTTTCGTACATTTATTGATAATATTTTAGTATTACGTAAATTTTTTTTCAGACCAGATGACACCCGCCCGACATTCACGTGGATTTAGGATAGTATCTATTAAAAAGTCCTGTGCAAATTCTTGGATTTTCCGGGTTAGCTGACTGCAACACCTGAGATGTCACCCTAAATCATTCGTTATCATATCCATAGAGAAGACTGTTTAATTAAATATATATATGGATTCCAGTCCGAGATTTCTTGTCTTACCTGTATCTAAAGCTAAGCCTATTTATATTAGGTACGAGTACAATGTTCTTACGTAGCCTTCAATTTTACTTAACATAAAGCGAGTAGCAACTCATAACTCCTTGACCCAAATCGCTCTAAGCCAATCCTTTAAACGGTTATTGAAGATGACAGTGTATTGATTCTACCTAACGATGATTAAGTAGTGTTATTAATGTGTCATCTTCATTCAGTCCCATTCCAACCATTAACCTCTTGTCATAGGACTACTCAATTCAAAACTAGAGGTGCTCGAGATCCCCGACTCGATATTCAACGTTAAATTTTTACTTTTCATGGTGAGTAAAGAGAAACAAGAGAAACAGAAACTAGCTTCCATAATTATACTAATTTACTAGATTGTTAACTGTCATAGGGCCGATTTCTCCATCTCCAAGCAACGTTTAGCCGACGAATAAATTTGAAATTTTTACATATCTGTCGAAACATCAAATTTATAAATCATCATACTAAAAAATTGCCATAAATATTGTTTTAAATTAAATTACATCCTTAGATAGAAGAATTAAGTAACGATCTCTGTGGTGTTAAGTAATAAATCTCGATCTCTATGGTCAATAGTCGCCTAACAATTTCGCGAAACAAAAGACAGGCCTCGCTTTCATTGGAAAGTTGCGTCTCATCGCCGGAACTGGCCATAGGGTTAGGGTCACCATGCTCAAAATTCTACAAATTATATTTTTTCTTGTTTTCGCACTCTGCTTCGGTGTTTCTTCCAGGCTATGCTTAACTAAATTAGTGCAAAATGTATTTATTTATTTACTGATTTCTCAAATAATTAATTAACCATTATAATAAAATTATTCTTTTGAATTGCCAATAATGTCTTTCAATTAGCTAAAGAACACAAACACAAGAAGAGTACATGAAGTACACTGAACTTCAAGTAGAGTATGTATAATGTTAGTGGTAGTTAATTTACAAAAATAAAGTTAATATAATTTCTATTTAACAATAGTTATCAATGTAGTGCGATGTGAGTGATATTTATCGTTCATAAATTTACAGCAAACAAACATATCTGAACTCGTGTCTTTTGTCGAGGTATGACTGCGTAACGTGATTATACGTGATTTTAAGCTATTGCATAGCTTCTATCGCGGGCCTTGAGCGTGGAGACCGAATCCAGAAATTCCTTAACGAACAAAAACCTAACACTTTGGTTGCTATGACTACTTGTGTTGTTGACTTCAAGTTGTTGAAAATAAAAAGACTATTTTTATGGAAAGATGATTTTGGTTGCTATGACTACAGAGGGTTTTTGATTCCCCTTGGACACCCGGACTATTGAAAACTCAAAAATTAATTCTTTAAAATTATTTTGCCTTTATATTTTCAACAACTTGAAGTCAACAACACAAGTAGTCATAGCAAGTTGATAAAAAATGCTATGCAATAGCTTTACCGCGGCAGTCTCCGAGTGCCACACGTCTTTTTTTTATTCATGAGCTGATACGTGATGTAGCGTAATGCAAACTCGAATCCGTCCGAAACTCGTTAGGCTTACCCCGATAAGTACGTGGGTTAAGCCGTGGTATATATTTAAGACTATGTTAAAACCTTTATATTATGTAATTCGGAAGTTAAATGGAAACTCCGCCCAAATATTGGTGCATGGTCACCCTAAATCCGCCACACTTGCTCATAGTTCACGGCTCTCCGGTTTTTACGAGAAAATTACACCCACCACTCGTTCCATCTTAGCGTGTACGGTGTACACATTAAGTTTTATTTTATGATGATTGGGGCAATACAGTCAGGTATTCTTGGCAAGTTGACAGTTATACAGAGTTTGTGTAAGTACTTAGCCTGTAAGTTCCAATTTTTAGTGTGTAATTACCCCAGTAACCGTAGGGCACCTTTTAACCTGTTAGCGGCACGGAACCAGTGACCCTTAGCCCTGGAGGCAACAAATGGGCCCCTGCTTTTAGATTCAAGGGTGTGCCTTCACTGGGCAAGTTTTTAGCCTAAACAGTTTGCTTACATTTAAAAAAAAAGTCGTGTAGATTAGTTATAGTGATTTGCGTCTATTTTGTTTGTAGCATTTTATCAAAATGCACAAAGCAGGACACCCTTAGGACATTTTGAAAAAATACTTCTTAATCGAGATATTTTTGGACACAATATTATTTATATTCTGTATATCACTATCAGTCCTTTCTCCGGAAGCCTGAGCATCATCAGATCATAAAAACACATGGGACCGGACAGGACGAAATGTCTGCGTGAATTTCAGGGAAGAATTACTAGGATATTTTATTTTGTTGTGCTAATGTTTACATATTCCACTAGATGATGCCCGCGACTTCGTACGCGTGAATGAGGCTTTTTTATTACTACGAGAACTCCATAATTCTCCGGGATAAAAAGTAGCCATGTTCTGCTTAGGGATACAGCCTATCTCTATATCAAATTTCACAAAATCGGTTGAAAAGATGGGCCGTGAAAGCCTAGTATGGACAGACAGACAGACACAGTTTCGCATTTATCATTTTAGTATGGATATACAAGTTACCTACGTGAACTTTTGTCCTGAGCGTACTTGCGCTGTGCGATAAGATTCTCTCGCGGCTTTTCAGCGTTACTTTGTCAATGAAACAGTCGCAAAGCAGCCCCGAAAAACTCACTGATAGCCCAAGATCCCGCTGCATGATTGCTACATGAATCGAGTACGAGATCAAAAACTAATGTTTATGTATTATTATAAATTAAGGAATACTAGCGGCCACATTTTGATTGGCAACCTGGCAGATTCCCCCATTTATAAAAATACGTACAAATTAGCTTTTGATCACGTACTCGATTCATGTTGCAATCATGCAGCGGGATCTCGGGCTATGAGTGGTGGAGCTTCTGAAAATTTGAACAGGACATGCCAGCCATTCGGTGGCGCGGTGGAATAAATTTTTTGTACTAAGATTTATTGTTCTTTTGAAGTGAATGTTTAACTAAGTGGTAAACGAGCAATTTTATAAGTACTGGCCGGAATTTGTTGAGGTTTTCGGTCCAATATGAATTTATTCCTTGTAAATATTCACGTTTTAACCTTTACCAAGCAGTGTAGGCACAGAAAAGTGGATTACATTAAAACCGGTTGAATAATTCTTGTAATTAGTGCATTTCATAGGCATGCCTAGTTATATAGTTAAAACTAGACTGGAAAATGTTTAAATGCTGGTAGGAAAGGCGCTACAAACAGGCTTGGACATCTCGAATGTTCCAAAATTAGGTAATATGATTTTTTAAAAGTCATATCTTATCAACATCATCAACTTACCGCAAGGTTGCTGTTAAGCTTAAGCCTCTTCTCGGAACTAGAAGGGTTTTAGCCATAATCCACCACAATGGCCAAACTATGTATTGGCCACACACCTTTAAGAATGTTATGAAGAACTCTCATGTATGCAAGTTTCCTTACGACGTTTTCCTTCACCAATGGAGTAAGTGACAATAATATGCTTAAAATGCATAGAACTACTATTTAGAAGTTCGTGCCCGAGGATCGAATCGCCGACCACCCAAATAGGAGATTGACTTCTAAATCACCAGACTATCGCCACTTTTCATGTTATGTTTCCCACATCAAAATAACTATTTGAGAATCTCATAAAGAGCGAACAGATGGGCCGTGACAGACAGATAGATAGACAGACAGACAGGCACGGACAGTATGGATAAGGATCGAAATATTGCACTCTATGCACATTCAAGTAAGTATGCTTGATCATCTAAACTTGACTGCGTGTATCTTTTTAAATGTATATTTTATTGAACGACTTGATGCAGGTGTGTAAAGGTTGCTTTGAGTTAAAAATGTTGATTATAAAAATATTATAGTCGCAATTCTGAATTCGTATCAGATTTTTTAGCATTAAGAAGTTCATCTTAAAATCATTTACAACTTCAAGAAACGCAGCTGGGCCTAAAGTCAACTTAAAGTGCTTATGAATATTAATATAGTTTATGGTAGGTACTTATTATCATATTTCATTACACGGAGTCCATAAATACGAAGTCCATAAATTCATATTCGAATTTCTTTATTAAAAGAAAGTCGAGTCGAGGATTTGCGTAATAATATTTAGTATGGTCATGATTACTGAGATCAATAAATCAATGACTGCTTGATCAGTGACGTAGAAAGTTGTTAATAATTGCTGTCTCTAAGGATATCTGTGGTATACTTGAAAAAATTAAATATTAAAAAAAAAAAATAATGTACCAGTGTCGACCTCATAGATCCAGTTTGGCAAAAAGCAGTAAGTTACTGAAGAGATATTTATATTTTTAGCTTGTGTACAAAGTAAATCTGCGCTAAACTTTAGCTTTCTAGGGTTTGGACTACGCGTTTTTGTCATGTCAGTCATGACTTTTCTCTTCTTTATTTCATACTACTATGAGATACTAGTATGAAATTTACTATTTTCAAATGCTGATTACAAAAAAAAAGTCTCAAAAATTCCTATAAACAGCAGCAAAAAGGAGATGGATAAAACTGAAAAATTAATACACGATGATTAAGTTAGTTTCATAAAAAAAATTACAAGTGTTAAATTGATTTTAAAAATTAAAGCACTCTTTTCTCGGTAAATAGAGGGTGTAAACATTAAGCGGAATAGTTTGTGAGATTCTTGTTTGAAGTTCCGCCTCGTTGACCAAATGTCTAGCGCTCGCTGCATCAATTTTTTGCCTTGTTTTCTCGTAATTTATCACTTTGTATGAATGTAAACAAAGAATGTTAGGAAAGTCGTTGTGGAAACAGAAAATTCATGTATGAAAAATTTATCACAAAGAACTTACAACGTTTAAAGAAATACCTAGACATTTTGAGGCTACAGCAAAAGACTGTTTAGTTAATTTATTGAAGGATCTTTTTGCCTATTGTGAAATTAATAATTACTAGATAATGCCTGCGACTTCGTCCGCGTGGATTTTTGTTTTTTGATTGCCGCGGGAACTCTTTAACTTTCCTGTATAAAAAGTAGCCTATGTCTTACCCCGGGGTGTAACCTACCTCTATATCAAATTTCATCAAAATTGGTTGAACAGATGGGCTGTGAAAGCGTAGCAGACAGACAGACAGATAGACACACTTGTCCATTTATAATATTAGTAATATGGATCCCGTACTCAGACTGGCTTAATCGCAATTTATGGAACTCATGGTACAGATTTAAAAATATGACTTTCAAGTAGTATTAATTTGATTTGTTTAAATTACTCAGGAAGTACCAGTATAAACATAATAAACATTTTACTTCATTCATGTAAAAGCGCGCATACCACATAAATAGGAAGAACTAACAAAACCACAACTGTAAAATCAAATGCAAGAGTGAGGCGCGAGCGAAACTGTAGGTAACTCGTAGAATTAAAACATTGAGCTGTTCATCTTGTTTCAAAGTTGTAGTTGGGCTCCTTCCAGTTCATCTCGCGCTCCACGAAGCTAAAATAAAATAACACGGTAGCAGGCCAACTCCTAAGTAATGGAATGGACCTACGAAATGGACAGACTGCACAAACTCGAGTAATCTCAACTAAGATCAAGTCCCAAAGTTACTGTATTGACTGGTCGAAGTGCATTATTTCGTTTAAGAGCTCCGATCGTTTTCCAACTTTAGAACCAAACCAACTTATTTTTATAAACACCAAGTTAAGTAATCATAGCCGTTCGAGAACGGAACGGAAAGAGTTCTAAAGAGTTGTTTGATAATACTCATACAAACTTGCCTGTTGTACTACCAGTTATCGCACCTTGTACTTCGTTGAAACAATTTGTATCCACTAGAATTCCTGGTGGTTTTCGATTTTTCAGGAAATCCAGGTTAAATCTACCTACAATAGAGAAGTACTACTACATACGGGGTTATTCCTTTGGGAGATGAACTAACTTCTTAAAATTTGGAAATGCATATGCAGTTCCTCTAATACTGCCAATATTTAAAGCAAAACATGAAAAAAAACACTAATTTATTGAAGGCGGTATTAAGTATTAAGTAGGTACGAAGTTAGATGAGGTCTAAAAGAAATTTCGGTTTTCTTTAAATATTAGTATGCAGGTCTGTACGAATACTTATAATATAATTTTTTTGGAACAAAATTCTTCTGCAACTCGATTATGGAATTTTCTATAAACAACGTTACAAGAATACAAATTAACCGGGCGTTGCGAACAACAACACTATAAAATGTTAGAAATCATCAAATTCATGTCATGTTCCAATGGATTACAATCAATTTGACAGCATTTTACCGAGTGATTTAATTTTTTTTATTCGAATATTTTTGATGTGCTATGTTTTATGATTTTTTTTCTTTAACAATGTATTGTGCAATTTTCACAATGTAAGTGGTTCAGAATATTATATAGTTAATTTTTAAATAAAATATTTATAATTTTAAAATCCTCAATTTTTTACGCACTCTATTTTTCGCAATGAAAAAGTAGCTTTGGGTATATTTTTGCGATTCGGTATTGCACCTCTCAGTGTGACTACTGAATTTGGTCTAATATCTTTTTAAAACATAATTTACTAGAAAGTAACATAGCACTAAATTGTGATTTTTTGTATTTTTTATCTTTGCGTTATCGGTGGTCGCTTGTGTTTGCGACGGCTAGCGAAGTAGAAGCTTTCGCTTTTCGAAGCGAACGACATATTTTACGAATTATTTTATTTTGATTGATGGTTTGTAGGTCAGTGACGCTTGGCATCCGTAGGTAAACATGGCTGAGTAAGAAACGTGTTTGCAGCCTCCTTGATCTTGACATAGATTCTGTGCAAAATAAATCTTTCTGCGACCAAACCTGTTTTGTCGTTCATTTGCTATACATCAATAGACGCTCAGGGACATTGATTTTAGAAATATGCGTAAATTTTAATGAAATGAACGCTTTCTAACTTTCATCTTACATAAACAAGAACGTGTATCTTTTAGTTGTAATCTATCTAGTATTCAATCTCGTGCTAAATTTTCACTTAAACAGTCTCACGGGTACGGAAATTCAATGGACCACAATCAATCAATGGACCATATCTGGCTAAAATTGGAACTATTCTCTATGCATGTTTTTGTTTTATTTTTAACCGACTTCCAAAAAAGGAGGAGGTTCTCAATTCGGCGCGTAGGTATATATTTTTTTTAAATGTATGTCGGTGCATATATCCATGGTTTCTGAACTGATTTGAATTTTTTTTCTATCAGTCGTTAGAGAAAGCTCTCGAGGTGGTCCCATAAAAAAATTCTGACTCCGAATCCTGAACCCTGACACTAAAAAGTTAAAAATAAAAATTCTTTCCAAAAACCCGACTTCCAACGCCACTGTAGGTAAAGTACAAAATATACCCGCCCGACTTCAACATAGTTGGTAGAAATCAAAATTATTTTGTACTTTACAGTGGCATTGGAAGTCGGTTTTTTAGAAAGAATTTTTATATTTTTCATAGATACTAGCGACGCTGTCACCGGGTCAGATAAGTCTGTGGAACTATACCTACCAGTTTATTGACCTAAGTTCATCACCCGTCTGTGTCCAAGTCTTTATTCCATAAAAATCAAAATGATTGCGAACATTGTTTCTATCTCATCCCTGCCAATTGCACAGTCATTTGTTTCGAAATCATTGTAGTTTTGTTCGTTTTGTGTAAACTTTAAGTAATAGGAGCTTAGCAAATGGAAAGGTCCATGAATAGATTGCATTCCCATCTTATCTGTAACAGAAATAGTGTCATCTAAAGCAATTTTTTTACGTAATGTCGATGTTACATAAAACGTTAAAACCAGCTCTATTTATTACACTAGTACGCGTAATTTAACCGGATGATAAAAATGTAGGTACGTTGTCCGCCATTGAGCATGTAAATGCTGTGTTACTTGTAAGATCATATAAACGTTTATTTATGGTAATAGCCCAGATAAAAACTGGGAGAATATGGTCAGAGCACAAGCGGTTCCATTAAAAAAAAGAACTGAAATTTACTGCCGGGTTTTAGTACTTAAAAACATAGTTTTATATTATCTTAATTCTAGACAGTAATTTTCGGCACTGGAATTTTCAACGTGTAATTTTAGAGTAAGAAAACATAAAAAGTACGAGATAACAAACCTTTAACAGAATTTATGTTGGAAGTTTCTGCACATAAAATAAAAAATACGTTTGACCGTAAATGTCTACATTAGAATTATCTACTTTAACTTTTTTGGATATTATTTGTACCTAACGGAAAATGGATGTGGAAATTCCTAGAGATAAAGTATACATACCTATAAACAACTACCATTGAATTTACATACGTAAAGTTGCACATTCAACAAAATTGATTCAATTTAAACTAAACCAGTGCACAGTTTCCTCTTACACTAGCGGCACGCTATGATGGCCGGTTTGACGTTTGTCCGCTCATGAAGTTCCGTATTAATTGATAACGACTTTGAAGGAAATAATTGTATTACTTTATTGACGATAGTGATGTGCAGAGATTCATAAATTTTATCGAATGTAGTTTTAGGTTTAGGACTCAAAATTTATTTATTAAATTGATTTCTAAAATGTATACAAGTGTAGAAAAATCAGTTTGCACCATTTAAGGGGTGAATGTACTTGTGAATATGAACAATTTTCACTATGTGGACAAACCTCTGAAATCGCTTTTTTGCGTCTGAATGTAATTCCATCCGTGAATGTGCTCCGTTTATGTTTTTGTGCTTTAATTTATTTATGAAAAAGAAACAATAAACTGTCCAATTGATAAACTGTTGTTTTATTTACCTAAATAACTTAAATTCCATTGTCTCCAAAGTAATTTCCAAAAGCCAAATCAATAAAATCAAAATATTGTTTGGCTTTTGGAAATTACTCTGGGGAATTAATTTATAAAAAAATAGGTACCATGAAGAGCGCGATTTGCTTGGCTTTAGGTTCGTCGTATACCGTTAGATGGCGCTTATACAACAATCCTCAGTGTTATCTCTATACCTGTATATTCAATGTACTCTGTGATCGCTGGCTAGCACAACTACTACCTCCGGCAAACTCGCGTCAATGCTCAATGCAAAACAAAGCAGTTTCGAATTGACGTTGCTTCGAAAAGTATAAACTGTCAGTGCAATGCGATTGTGATATAGTTTTGACCTGGCTTTGGATTTCAAATATTGATACTGCATTACTGTTGACCCTTGCTCGTTAATTTGGACTCTGTTCAAGCCCTTTGTTGTGGATTTCGTCGATATGACCGAACGTACGCAGAGAACTGTTCTAAATAGTCAGACACGTGAGTTCGTAATACGCCTTCGTAACTATTTCGATCGTGAAGCTCAAAATGGAGGGCCAATTTTACCTATAACGTCAGTGGTTGAACGCGTAGCTGATGCGCTTAATATTGGACAACGAACTGTTAGACGGATAACTAAAGAAAAATATGGCGAGACTGGCACAGAAGAAAATAAACTTCACACACCAAAAAAGAGAAAACGAGCAAAACCAGTCGTAGGCATCGATAGCTTTGATGCCGATGCTATCCGAAGACATGTTTACGGCTACTATTTACAGAAGGAGTATCCAACAAGAAAAAAGTTGGTGCATTCACTGAAGGAAGCTGGATTATTCTTCGGTGGGGAAAGTTCTTTAACGAAGATTTTGAAGACCATTGGATTTCGATACAAAAAATGTAACAAACGCAAAATATTGATGGAAAGATTTGATATAGCGATGGCAAGGTATACTTTTTTACGGCAAGTGAAAGAAATCAAAAATTGGCAAAATGTTGTGTTCTTGGATGAAACATGGCTTAATGCTAACCATACTGTAGGCCGTTCTTGGAACGATGACACAGCAGCATCTACTTCCAAAGTTCCTGTAGGAAAAGGATCGCGACTTATAATTTGTCACGCCGGAACCATCAACGGGTTTGTCGAAGGTTCTCTCATGGCTTTTGCGTCAAAAACCACTGGAGACTATCATGAAGACATGAATGGAGAAAAGTTTACTGAATGGTTTACCTCATTGTTGTGTAGCCTCCCTGAACCATCTATTATAATTATGGACAACGCCCCATACCACTCGATGCAAATTGACAAGCCACCTGCCCAATCCCAAAAGAAAGCTGATATCGTCGCATGGCTTCGTAAAAATGGCGTAGATGCAAACATGAATATGTTAAAAGCGGAATTAGTACGTCTTTTAAAAGAAAACAAACCAACCAAGATCCGATACGTCATTGACGAAATAGCATTAGAACATGGGCACAGAGTTATACGGTTACCGCCTTACCATTGTGAGTATAATGCGATTGAGTTGGTGTGGGCTCAAATTAAGGGATATGCTGCAAGACACAATACAGAACCCCCATTTACCACAAAAAAAATGCTAAAATTATTAGAAGAAGCTTGTGAACATGTGACTAAAGGAGACTGGGAAAAGGTTGTGAATAGAACTGTTAAATTAATAAGGGAAGATTATGAAAGAGATGTGAAAATAGATAATATTATAGAAAACGAACATATAATTATTAATGCAGGTGATGATAGCAGTGACGACAGTGAAAATAGTAGTATGGACGAATCTGATTAATTATGGCCTTTTGTGGCACCTTTTTTGGTATCTTTTGTATTCATATGTTTCTTGTGTGCATATAAAGTATGTATATTCATTTTCATTCAAATATTCATTTCGTTCAAATAAATTAAATAAACATTTACATTTTTGTTTTATTAAACCTATTTAATCAGGTACAAAAACAAAACTTAATTGTTTTTTGTTCGAGAATAAATTGACATTCCACATCACTATTGTAATGTGTCAAACCGGCCATCATAGCGTGCCGCTAGTTTAGTCGGCATTCACCCTGCATCTAAAGTCAAGATCAGAGGAACATATCCGTCCACTTGACCGACTTCGATGCAAGTTCCATCTTTGTCACAAACTTTACCTTACTAGACTGTATATTATAGGTAAGGTATCTTTACCATATTAAGTTTACTTAGTATCATCGATTATAGCTACAATATTGAGAGGTCGTGTCTAGGCATAGATTGCTTTAATTAAAGGAAACACTTAGAGCGCTATGTAATACGACACCTTGTAGATAATTTGTATTTACATACATACATTATGTAAGCATCAAGACGATTATCAATGCTGCAATTAGTTTAAATTATTGTTGTAAATAAATAGTTAGGCTAGGTTTAGGTTCATTATATCAAGAATCTTTACACTTTTTACAAGCTAACAACTGAATTTTAAATAGTTCTCCAACCGATTGAGCTTAAATTTTGCATACACGTTTAGTTTGGATGACGATGCATGGTTAGCTAAGTTTAGTGACGTCATCCTAAATCCAATATGGCGGACTCCCAAAGTTGGCGGAGTAGAAATAAAATGCCGTTATACTTATTTCAATATAGCGGACGATAAAAGCTTGTTTTAAAAAATATACTTTTAAATTATACCTATTAAAGACTTATTTCACCAATATCGTCAATTAGTGACAGACGTCCACAGCTGGACATTGGTCTCTAACGGAGAAATCTATAAAGGAATTTTAATTTTACTATCGTACTTATTATTTTATTAGCTAGCAGATAATCGATACTATAATATTATAAATGCGAAAGTTTGGTTGGATGGATGGTTACTCAATTACGCCACAACGACTGAATGAGCTGGATGAAATTTGGCACAGAGACAGATTATAGTCTGGAATAGCACATAGGCTACTTTTTATCCCGGAAAATGAAAGAGTTCCAATAAACCTCAATCCACGCGGACGAAGTTGCGGGCATCAGCTAGTAAAATAATAAGTTTGTTGTGGCCTTAACAGAGCGTCGTAGTCGCTTTAGCGACCAAGCTCTTTAAAACAAGATTTAAAAAAGAAATTGTTTTTAAAATACACTTTACTTTTAACTCTAACAGGTTTTCTATAATATAGTCAAGGGCTATCTGTTAATTAACACCCAAACGATTCTGAATATTGAATACTGAGCATTTAGAGCTAATGGATGTTCCAGACAATTGGTTTGAATTCGTTTTATCTCGCTCTTAAGTCCAGGCTCTTATTTATAGATTGTCGTGGACAGCTTTTTTTAAAAGCTGTATATTTTTGTATAAAATTGCTAAATTGCTAGATTTTTTGGTCCATTTCTCTAGAGGTTTGTTCGTTGACACTTGTTCATTTTTTACTCGATGTTTGACATATTTAGCGCCTCTTGCACCAATACTTGCAGCATATACTGATTTAATTAGATTTTGTGATGCTATCACTTCGGGACAAGTTTATTCTAGGGTTGACATGAGAATATTTGCAATATATAAAATTTCACTCAAATACATTTAACAACTCAGTTGATTATTATTATATGCACTGTTATTTCAACCCTGTCCCCACTACCAAAGGTTAACTGGAAGAGAATACCCATAGGTATTAAGTTCGCCTTTGTACATTGTAATGTATGTGCAATAAAGAATTTCAAACAAACAAACAAACAAACAAACAAACAAACAAACAAACAAACAAACAATTATTATTTATTTATTTTAGTTGTTACCTACATAGGTAACTTAGTATGTAACTAAGTAAAATGATAATATTATATTTATATTTCGTCTTGATTCTCTTTATGTTTAACGTCCAGTGTTCTTGTCATGCCGACATGAACATAACAAATTATCTGATACGTAGGTACATGTTGTGTTTAAAAGTACAGTTGCCTTCCAAGTAAATCTTTTGAAAGAATTAATATCGGAGATGTTCAATTATTTGATGTAAGGTGAAGAGGAGGCAAATTCTTGGGTACAAAAAGTTAGTATTCAGGACGTGTTGGGACGGGAGGAGTGAACTCGGTGGGTGCATTGACTCTGGTCGTACTCGTACTTTCCATACAATTGCATGAACAATACGCCATCTTGGAAAATGGAAGAATTTAATACGATGCTGTTGTATATTGTTTTGCGATTATTTTACTTGCAAGCGTAAATGCAGGTTTACTCAAAGGTGTTTATTCAGACAATTCGCAGCTATGGTAGCCTACAGAAATAAATAGGTTGTTACTTTATCTGTTCTCAAATATAATATTACTAGATGATATCAGCGACTTTGTCAGTGTGGATAAAGGTTTTTTATTAGGCTATGTCCATCTCTATACGAAATTTCATCAAAATCGGTTGAAAATATGAGTCGTAAAAGCGTAGCAGACAGACAAACACACTTTTGTATTTATAATATTTTGGTTGATAGGTTGGAATGACTATATGATACTAAAAATAAACATAGGTAATTATAACGAAATAAGACTGTAGTTAAACGTACCTATTCTGTGGCTAAACTTAAAATCAATACGTCTAACTAAATCTAAAATAGAAACAGTTACTATGAAAACACACCACAGACATGTTGTCGAAATAGTTTCTTTTAACAGGTCCTTTTTAAAAGAAATTATGTGCAATAGTAAAAAAGTCACTACTTCACATAGGAATGTAATGTACCTTTTTCTTATGGCTGTACTTTAACCAATAGCAGTTGTATCTGTTTCCATAACGAGAAATGTAATGTTTGTAATACAAAACGAAACCGAGGCACGGCAATTCATAAATAAAACACGATTTACAGTTTCAAATGAATACGTAAATTAATTAGCGTTTCTACAGTCGGCAACAGCTTAATAAATATCGAGATTAAAATTAATCAATTGATTAATGTAATCGTTAAATTTTATTACACTTAAGCCAATCCCTAATTGGTGTGGTTATGGCTTGGCTAGGGTAAAATTCTTTCCGTAAAAGAAAGAGATTATTCATGCATTAAACTCAAGTTTCTGGACCCAACGATTTGATGAAACAGCAATTTCGATCATGCTCCTCAAAGCTGTCAATGAACCAGAAGAAAAAGTAAAAAAAATATAGACTAAGTACGCAAACACATTACGGGCAAAGAATACTTGTCAGGTGAAAAAGTTCGCGCAGGCACTGTTATATGGAGCAGCACAGATTACCGCGACACGACAAAACACATAAATTTTGCCTTGTTCTGTTCGTAGTGTTTTCGCAATAACCCTTGGCTAAAGAAACCTAAAAGAAAACAATTCTTTCTTTTCAAATTTACTTGTTTGGAATGACCATGAGATCGTCATGATAGTGTGTTCCTAGTAGGTTGATGAAATTACAAATATACCTACTACTAGCGTCATTGTCACGTTTTTTTACCCAACCACATTTATTATGAAGTGTTGTCTAACTTTCGCTAGAGTATATATTTTATTTATGCGAACAGTTCATATACCGAGGCGTCGTATAATAAGTTGCGTCAGAGTACCGGTACGTGCTTTATGCTTTATCGCCCGAGGATACGTGAAGAGCGGACGCGTTTAGAGTGGAGTACGTTTAGTTCATGTAGGGTTACTTGTAGCTTAATCAGTAAGTGAAAAAATCTAATATAGTTCATAATATTACATGTTTATTTTATGTAAGGTAACCTGCAACTCCTATACCATCAGAAAAACTTAGTCTAACCGTGAAAGTATTTTTTGTTTGATGCTATTTCACTGAGAAGAATAATTAAAAAGTAACTTTAATACAACATTCGGACGGCCCTCCACTTGGTGGACGTACGATATATAGCGAGTAGTTAGGAGCCGCTGGAAGCAAGCGGCAAAAGACCGTGTTCTGTGGAGATCCATACAGGAGATCTTCGGTTTGTTTGTTCAAATGTACTACTGTTATCAGGTTTAATTAAATTAATTATACTCAACGAGATTTAAATCAATATTTAGATTATCAGTAATAGTAAACAAGACCGAATTTTTAATGTAATTTTTTTGTATTAGCTTCACATACTATACGGTCCGCTGTTCCATGTCTACTATATGAAGGGTCTTAACGTCCGTGGTTTCGTCGCGTGTATGGAATATCTTAGAAGCAACTACTTTCACAAGCGCGAGCAAATCTTCAAACGTCTTCGAACGAAGCGTTTCGCGAATCATCGCACGATTTCTGTATTCATATAATTTCATAATTATGTATTTTGTTATTATAAATCTTATTATTATTCATATATCATCATTATAAATAGCTACTTTCCAGTTTTGGTTTGGCTAGATCTAAGAGGTGTGGTTAAAATTTAAGAAGAATCTCAGGAATGCTAAGAGCTTAGAATTAAAATTGAAATAAAGGAATAACTCAAGAGACTACTTGTACCATTAATTCATCAAGGTTTTAAGAGCAAGTGATGTCAAATCGACGTTATTAACCGACTTCCAAAAAAGGAGGAGGTTCTCAATTCGGCGCGTATCTTTTTTTTAGATATAGATTTGTATGTATTGATACAGTCTAAAAGCGCATCTACAATGTTTTTTTATTCCACTACAAGTTAGCCTTTGACTGTGATCTCACCTGATGGTAAGTGATGTTGCAGTCAAAGATGGTAGCGGGCTAACTTGTTAGGGGTAAGGCAATTGTATTACTTAAACCCATGCCCTTATCGGTTTCTACGCGGCATGGTACCGAAATGCTTAATCGCTTGGCGTCACGTCTTTGCCAGTAGGGTGGTAAATAGCCACGGCTGAAGCCTCCCACCAGACCAGACCAGAGAAAATGCAGAAATTATTAATTCCCAAATTGACCCTGCCGGGGATCGAACCCGGGATCTCTCACGTAAAGACAACAGCGCTCACCACTGCGCCATTGGTCATAAATCTGTTAAATGTTTGGATAAATTTCATCGATTGCTACTTGCTTGGTAATAAATAATCAATGATAGATTAGTCAGCTGTATCACGATTCTTTTATTTGGAGTATGTATTGGAAATCTTGATTTACAAATCAAATAAGTAAAGTTCTTAGTACACACGTTCGAATTTCGAGTGTTAAACTGTCACCGTAGCTATTTATTTACATTATGTAACTCATTACGAAGTGCTAGACTTGAAGCATGGTTCGTTAAACGCGATGTGAGAATAAAACGCGATGTTTTGCTTTCTTATTTGGTTAATAACGCTTAAATATCAACTAGGTAGGTGTTGTAGGTAAACTTTTAATTTCAATTTAATGTGAACATTCTAAAAGTTTTTAAATTGGCCGTGTTGTTCATGGAACTAGGAATCTGCTTGTGTTTTCGATCATATGATAACGTAACCAAAACATTTGAACTTAAAATAATTTATCGTTTGCGTTGCAACATGTATTTATAAAATACTAGATGATGCCCGCGACTTCGTTCGCGTGGATTGATGTTTTTTGATTCGCGCGGGAACTCTTCAATTTTCCGAGATAAAAAGCCTTCCTTCCTCTGCACATAAAATATCCCTATACCAAATTTTATCAAAATCGATGGAACAGATGGGCCGTGAAAGCGTAGCAGGCAGACAGACAGACAGACAGACGGACAGACAGACAGACACGCTTTCGCATTTATAATATTAGTATGGATTAATAGTCATATTACTAACGATTATAATAATCTATGTGAAAAATGGATTAGAACACAATATCTTTTTATTAAATAAAATTAGAAAATTTAGATTTGCTCTGAATTATTTAGCTTGACAAATAAAATAAATTGCACACAAATAATAGGAATTTATATGCATTCCAATAAAAATCATGAAATAGATTTACGTAGTAGGTACCTATCGGTAAATTAATTATTGCGGCATTTTAGCAAATTAATTTTTTATAGCAAAAAAATCATTAAACTTTGCATTTGCTTGCTAAAGCGTATAGTTATTACTATTACAAACAGTTCTTACCTTCATTTAGCCTTTATGCCTAGTAATTCAATGAATATTCATACAGGATAATTAAATAATTTGCTTATATATTTTGTTAATAATAAATTTTGCGGGTTGTATTAGTTCAATACTTCCGACTGAAACAATTTAATCAAGTCTATGATTATACTTTTTGGGACTCTCCTTCACTGAAACCTTAATATATTATTATTTTTAAAAAAACGTGCGTGTACCAGGTCACACAAAACTAGTCCGCAATTTTTAGTAGGCAAAGGTCAGAGAATTAAATTAGAATAGTGTTCCCTAATCCACGCGGAATAACCAGGTTACATAAAAGATTTTGCCCACGGTTTTTACAACTTCACCACATTGACTTATATATGTCACCGTAAGATTGCAAAAACCGTTAGATTGTAATCCAACTAGCGATATTGTAAACTGTCGACAGATTGTGAACCGTTCAATGTACAGAGTGTCAATTTTTGAAATATTCATTGTATTTACGTTTTCTTGTCTCTTTCTTGTTGGTAAGGTTAGGGTTCGACATAAATAACGGCCGGGGACTTAGGTTTTATCGGGTTAATATACCTAACAGATTACAATCTACCGAAAAATAATTGAATCTGTCGAAAGTTTACAATATCGCTAGTTAGATTACAATCCAACGGCCTTTGCAATCTTACGGTGACATATACATATAAGTCAATGCGTCACCAATAAAGCTTCTCGCCTTACTTTTGCCTAGGATAAGCAGGTAAGTAACCATGAGAATTAATCCAGAAATTTCGGAAAAATCGGTAAAATATACAAAAGAAAAAGATACGCGTCGTATTGGAAACCTTCTTATTGCAAGTCAGCTAAATTGTTAGTTTTTCTTCATAAAAGTTTTAATAAATTAAATTGAACATAAGTCATTGATACGTTACTCTTTGAGCGACCATGAAAACAATTTCTGAATAATTAATTATCACAATGAATGACCGATGAGAAATAATACAACAATAGCCTATAACTTTGCTCTTGTAAGCTAATTTCTCATACGCTACTTAGTAATTGCCTTATTGAAATAGATTTTTAAATTAAACTTGAAATAATATAGTTGGTATGTCGAGAAATCACGATCGTGATTATAATGCACTTGAAATCATTATTTGTCCGCTTGGTGTTTATCAACTACTATTTAAGTAAATGTTCGTTTTAAATGGTGTAATTTATATGGGATTATCTATATCCATACTAATATTATAAATAGGTAAAGTTGATGATGACATGTGACGTTTTAGGGGGTAATCATTGGATCTACTAAATCGATTATGAAAATTCTGGTACTAAATGAAAGCAACATTATTTGTGAGTGTCATAGGCTTTATAATAACCCGAAAAAGTAGGGAGTTCCCGTGGGAATTTAATGAACTTATTTCACGCGGACGAAGTCGCGGGCATCTGCTAGTAATAAATATAATTATTAGATAATAAATATAGTATTCATTTATTTATCGTACTATAATTTTCTATTTAAAGCAGATTTTAAATAGAAGCAGATTTTCGTTCGTCTACCTGAAAATATGATTAAATATCTAGTAAATACTCAGGTACCTATTCAAGTGAGCGAAATCATTTACTTCTAATAAGTATGTAATTGTGTTTCATATACTTAATACTAAATAAATAAAACTGAATTTTAATACAATTTACAATAATTATTGGCACGTCCTCATCTTTTATTTATATAATAAATTATTTAATTTCTGAAAATAGTTGCACTTAATACTGCTAGGTTAGGTATGTGTTAGAAACGAGTGCCACTTGGGAATGCATTAATATTATAAATGTGGAGTAATTTAAAAGGTAACTCATTAATATTGCAAACCGATGTGTTTAAATCGACTTATTATAACTTATAATAAATCAAGACACAAATTAAATCGCCTGTCTGCCAATAGTAGCCTATGCTAATTGGGACTAATCGAGCAAATAAATTTCACAAAAGACTTTATAGAGCGATATATTATAAAATAGCTACTTTTACCCTATTTAATAATTTTCTAAGTATTGTAAGAGTGTTTGTCACTCTATTTAAAAAGAAGCAGGTTGCCACCTCACTACTGAGAACAGGTCTCACTAAGATAAAATATTAGTTATATGAAATTAGCTGTGGTTGCATAACACCATCCTAAAGTTTTTGCTTCCGTCTGTTGTTCGTGACAGTGAGAGTGGTATGTGCTTAGTGGGTCGCCGTGATCGCACTAAGAGCAAACTAGGGATATTAAAAGCAAGAGAAAACTCCTATGATACCGCATTTTGCCGTAAATTATACAATAATAAATACTGTATAAAATATAGTGCAGTAAAACTAAGCTACAGGATAAACCTTCATGGCTTAGTGGTTCGCCACAAGGTTTCGAATTAGAATAATTTTCGGTGATATAATATTATAATAGACAGCAAAAATCTGATTGGCCATAGGCTTCACAACGATATCGGATCTCTTTTCTTAATATTTGATCAGACTTTGAAATGGTAATATACTTTTCAATCTATTTCTAAAAACTTATGTGCTCCTAATTTATTTCGAACAGTTTAACATTTTATTAATACACATAGAGACGCTATGAAGTAAATAATGCAGTGATAAATTCAAATTGGCGTAACAATAATCTTATTAGTAACGGAGTAGAGTATAGGTATTTTTAAGGAAACGTAACTATGATTTTTGTGGTTAATTTACGACCAGTAATTGAAAAGGAGTACTACCTACAGGTTTCGAAACAGAGCATATTGGATTCATTATTGGGGCCAATTTTGATTTATTACTTATAATTAACTACCTTCCCACAGTAGCCGCAACTGAGGTTATTACTTTAAATTGGAAAATACTGAGCTTGTTGGATTTGATTGTTCGAATAATATTATGGAATTAGTTGCCATATTGCAACTAATAGATTCAAAGGATTAGGGTTAGTTCACAACAATAATCTTCTGTTTGATTAGTTATTTTTCTATTAGGTGTTTGGTTTGACGACCTCCCTGGCGCAGTGTTGAGCGCTTGAGGTCCCGAGTTTGATCCCTGGCAAGGTCAATATGAGTATATCTAATTTTTGAATTTTACCTGGTCTGGCCTGGTGGGAGGCTTCGGCCGTGGCTAGTTACCAGTCCACCGGCAAAGACGTGCCGCCAAGCGATTTAGCGTTTCGGTACGATGCCGTGTAGAAAACCGAGTAGGGGTATGGGTTTAATATAACTGCCATGCCTCTAACAGGTTAGCCCGCTACCATCTTAGACTTTATCATCACTTACAATCAGGTGAGATTGCAGTCAAGGGTTAACTCGTAGTGGATAAAAAATAAATATATTTTTGTAAGTTGTCTGTGAACAAAATAGTTATTGATTACTTATTAAAAATAAATTGAATTTATTTTCATTTTGTTAAGTTAACAAATATATTTAAATTTTTGAACTGACATTTCAGTACGGATTATTATTATTATCAGCAAAAAATTAAGGAATGTATATTTTTACAGAATTAGTCATTATACTCAGTCTCGTTAAATTAACCGCAGTTTGCGAGTTTTAACGCTAACAGGCTTTCGATATGGCTCAACGATGTTACATATTGCGTGCGAACCGTATCGGACGTTGCGAAATTAACGCGAAAAACTTCATCGATTGTTACAGACGTACTAATTTCAGTGTTACCACACTGTTTTCAAGATTGCAATATTATCAGCTAAATTTGATGACGCGGGTCAGCTGCGTTGCGAATTTTCATTATTATTTCGCAAAACAAAAGGAAAATGGCGTGAAAAAAATGGTTATGAAGTAGATTTCTCAAATTCATAGCTTTTGTTACTTTTTATTTAATTTCAATCATTAGAAATAATTTTTTTTGCAAAAAATTAGGATTTTTTACAAGTTGTTGCATAAGTTGCATTTTTTACCAATAACGTTAGAATTGAATTACGTACACTGTTATTTTAATCAGCTAATGTTTTTTTTTTTAAATTACTGAAAAATTACTGTCGCAAATATTCAGTTGATTGCTATTTTTATAATTTTGAGGTTTTCTAACAAAGTTCCAACAGATTTAAATAAAACCGGATTTTATAAGGTGATTGAACTTGTCGTAGTCATCATTATTTAACTTGCTGCTAAGCCTTCGACAAACTTACAAAACCAAACCGATCGTGTGGTAATTCTATTTATTTACGTTGGCATAATGAGTAAGCTTCATACATAATTATGATGCAAGTTGACTGTGAACTTGAAAACTTTTTTACTGGCTGATTAACTATAAGATGGTGGTGTTGACTTTTAGAAATTATCATAGCAAATTATTATATTTTAGTTTCAAAAGACTGATTAATAATTTATATTATTTATTTTTTATAAGAAAAAATATATTAATGAATTTTTAAAAAAACAATTTTACAATGTTGTCGTTATGACTACTCGGTAATTATTTTTTAATTTTAAATAACAATTTAATTTTAATTAAATAAAGATGCCAATTAGTATATTTTAGTACAGTTAATAAAATATTCGTCTGTATTTTTAGGTAGGTTCATTCAATAAAATTTCGGTGGCTTATTAGCATATTTTATTCTATGCTAATGACCTATTTTTTACCGTTTATTGACACCGTTTACGTTTACAAATAATTTATTACTATAGATTTGTATTTTTGATCATTTAAAACCGGTATTTTTGATTTCTCTATAAATCTTTAGAATCAAAGTTTTTGTGTGAAAATCATCTTCAAATATTTTGTACTTATCAGTAGTGATCATAATATTTTACGTTATTATATAAGTTAGGCTTGTAATAACAAACGCTTATTGTGATTGGGTCATTTAAATAAGTTTTCGAATTTCGGAACAACAGCTGAAATTCAATAGTTTTATTGTTGTTTCAGTAAATGAATAATTACAACCTACACTCTCCAATATAATGAAGCATCCCATAAATAAGCTTATTATATAAATAAGGAGTACCTACCTCTCTTAAGAATATAATCGATAAACACACATCAACTAAAAGCACAGGAAAGTTCAAGTCACAGTTCACAAGTTATGCTCGAAGCGCGTATCGTTCGTCTTAACCTCAACTTAGTTCGTACTCAACCACAGTCGTTATAACACTGAGCAAAACGGAAGAGTGCTGCCTGCGCGAACGCACGCCTAAAAGTAAAACCGAAACCGATCGCCGCATAAATAGTAAAATACAACCAATCTATTCAACAATGCGTATATTACATTAAGGTTAAGGTAAGAAACAGTAGCAATGGGAAATTTTCGATAATCGATGCGTAACGTTGCATTGCTCTCTCTAATTCAGCTAATTGATAGAAATGGGAGCGTGTGAGCATGTGATACGAGTACGTTCAGTAAAGGCAACGTATAACAACTAGAACTAGTTGTGAAATATCTAAGAATTGTTTCTTAAGAGACGCGTGCGATCATTAAAGATTTATCGGTGAGTTACGGATACATGATTAACTATATAATTTACTCAACTACATTAGTACATGCCTGTGTAATATGTTGGTAATGTTTTAGAAACTGTAACAGTGCTTTGCTCAATTAAGTGTGAAATTTTAATATGATGGCAGTTAATTTAGCATTTTGCAAAAATAGCGCCTAGGACTCGGTTCTTGCGCGCTTGCCTGGAAAGAAAATGCCTTTTTGCTCGTATTGAAGAAAAAAATATTTATATTATTTTCGTGCAATAGCAATTACCTTATCCATATTATAAACGCGGAAGTGTGTATTTCTGTCTGCTACGCTTTCACAGCCCATCTGTTCAACCAATTTGGTACAGAGATAGATAGCAACGACTCCCGAAGGAGAAATTAGCCTTTTTTATCCCGGAAAATCACAGAGCTCCCACGGGAATTTCAAAATTCTAAATCGTTTAGTTAGTCATAATTACTATAATCTATTTCTAGTGCAAAGAGGTTATACATAGGTAGAGGAAGTCGCCGTATTATGTTAGAAGAAACTCTTAGATATGTCTAACCTGCTAAAACATGTAGCTTGGTGACAACTTAAGAGTTAACTCTCTCTTTGCTAACGCTTTATGTGAGTTAACTGACGTTTAAAACTGTTTAAATATATTAAAGACAATCATATCGCCATGATAGTCTTCAGATTGTTAGTCTTCATCATGACCTTAATCACTTGCTCGGATCTCCTCTCAGAAGGAGAAGAGTTCCGGCCATATTCAACCACGCTGAAGTGCGGATTGGCAGACGCCAGACTTTACCCAACTTTGAGGAAATTTTGAAAAACTCAGACCCACGGGTTACCTCAATATGTTTTTCTTCTCAGAGCCAGCTATATTAGTATATCAATGTTCATAATTCGAAACGCTAGAGAGGCCCAACGTATTGCAGCGGCATTATTTTTTTATGTCCAAATAAAAGGTCTAGTAAATAATACAAGTCCACCACCATGATAACTATGACGATAATAAAATAGATGTCGTAAAACATATCATATTGACATTTTATGACACGAATTGGTGGGTCTCCTGCTAATAATAAAACCATTATTGTTTTTATGAGGTGTATTATAGGGAATATAACAGATTTCAATATTAGTTTTTTATTTCCGCTGCTAAAACGGACCATCATTGATTACAGAATGTGGAATGCAAAGCCAGGCATAAGAAACAAAATTTGGTAGTGGCACTGCAGTGGGAGAACATTGGCAGAGGAATCGACGATTGAAAAGTGCAAAGTTTGCACTGATGATATTCTAAGTTCAAAGGAAAGGTAGTTTGTTCCAATTGAGGGACGAGTGGCCTAGTTGTGACAGCGCATATAAAATTGCGATTGTTAAGCAACTTTGACCCAAGTCAGTAACTGGATGGGTGATCGAATTTTGGAGGTTCAAATTTGGCCTTTTCTTTTCCTTTGTGCCTCAGAGAGCCCGTTAAGCCGTCGGTCCTGGTTATTATCACTAAGATCTGATAATAATCGTTACAAAAACCTTGAGTTTAAATACTCGTAGTCGAGTCGTATGCGGAAGGACTCTGGGAACCCACCGCATTATTATCCCATGAAAACTCCGACCATTATTTGATTAATGGTTAGGGGTCACGAGTCACGACCCTCAGTAATGAGGAATACGACGCAGGGAGAGAGAGTTGGTTCCAATTATTTACCATCGTTAACGACTGGTTAAAATAAAATATAATTAGTAATAGTCTAAGATCCCGATATACGACGACCTTCACCAAATAAAAAGTATAAAAAGTAGGTTTCATCCATTGACCAGTAATGGATGAAACCTACTTTTTATTTTTATTTAATAATAGATAAATACGTCTTAAATAGGTTGCCTATCAAAATCCGGTCCAAACTATTTTTAAATTAATTAATTTTAATTTTTTTTTTGAAAAGTTATATATCAAAATATAAATAATTTGATAACAAACGCGATGGTTTAGCATTGGCTACAATAAACTTTTCAAAAAAAAATAATCAATTCAAATATAGTCTGGACCGAATTTTGATAGGCAACCTATTTTAGGCGTATTTATCTATTATTAAAAAGAAAATAAAAAGTAGGTTTCATCCATTAACCAGCTCGGTGAAGGTCGTCGTATATCGGGATCTCAGGCTATAATTAGTAAAACAAAATGTCCAATATTTTGAAAACATGATAACGAGTGTCGAAATATTTCACGATAAGAGTGCTGCGACTGTCGGAGGAATGAGAAGCGTCGACGATGTCGCTAAACAATTAACTCGGAAGTGAAATCTTTAGAAATTCATGGACTTTTGTACGGAATAAACTTTGGGGGCGCTCGTTTATTATAACTTTGCTTGTTTTGGAAATTATATTGTTCCCTTTACAATGGAAACATAAGTCGGCGAAATGGAAAGTGCAGAACAATCATCGAAATCGTTTAATTTTAAAGCGGGTTTTGTTTAAAGTGTGTATAGGCGTGCTCTATTTTAGACATTCAATCTAATTGTAAACTTTTTATTAAGCTTTAATTTAAAAAGATTCTTTAACATGAGCCAATTTATAAAATACTAGCAGAACCCCGCGACTTTGTCCGCGTGGATTAAGGTTTTTTGGTTCCCGCGGGTACTCTTTAATTTTCCGGGATAAAAGCTTATATTTATGTTATTGCAGACAATCTATCTCTGTGCCAAATTTAATCCAGATCCACTTAGCCGTTCTTGCGTGATTGGGTAAAAACATCCATCGATCCAAACTTTCACATTTATAATAGTATACATACTTGTGTGAATCCGTCGATTCCATAATCGAAGCATGTAAATTCCATCCATCATAATTTAATGTCGAAAGTAAATCATTTATTGTTGGTGGAGAATCGGCCACGAATCGATTTTTTATTATGAGACAACAACAAGTGATGTATGTAGAACGCAGCTTTTCCTTTTTTTGCGTCCGGATAAAACCAACAAGCTCCTATTTTATACAGATATTTAAATAAGAAGAAATTTTATTACCGCATTGCTTCATAAGATTTTTAGTTTAAATTAAGTTGATTATGTACCTAAGTTGAGGTGGTTAAAATATTTTATCATTTTTATACCCTAAGTCTAGTTCCTGGGGTTGTATTGGCTTTAGAAATGTTGTAAAATTGATTTTTTTAATAGTGGAAAACGATGTATATTTACACCATGAACAGAAACAGAAGACAGATGTCAAACGGAATATCATAGACTTGACGTGCTAGAATTACATTCTGGTTTTTTAAAAATGTAATGTGTGTTTTTTTTTAAATTATAGACTTGTCCATCTCTATATAACCCAATTTTTATCCAAAGCAAAATCTCGTTTCAAACAACTTTGTTCTGTAGGAGATCCCCGTAGATTGTACTGACCAATCTCGGAGACGAGTGCCAGTTGTTCCGAGAAACTTATGATGAACATAAATCTACGTCGCACCCTGTTATGCTTGTACGACTTCTGAAATAAGGTGAGGTAGAGCAATTTGTACGAAGCTTCCAAACAGAAGGGCAAAATGTTGTGATAAAAATAAGACTGAAATATGGACACCATGAAACTTTGAAAGTCATTCACTTGTGTAATATGGTTGTAGATTTTATTTATCACTGTATCCTTACAGTACCCATATTCATACAATACATATCCATATTACACGAGTGAATGACTGAAAGTTTCATACAATAATAATATAGGAATATTATAATTGACATCTGCTTCTTATCCTGATTCTAATCTAGAGAGAGAAGGATTCCCTGTATTGAGAATAGATTCAGTGTGAGAGCAGATCCTAATGAAGGGATCCCTTTAAGATTTTATTATTGAAATAAAAAAATTGTGACTGCAGGAGCCACCACTAATCCGTAACCTTTTTACTCTCTCGTTTATACACGACTTTTAATTTTAACTAAAATTCTACATCAATGAATTTTATACAGAGAAATGAATTAGATCTACTTATCATAGATCAATTAATAATTTAAATTGCCTACAGTTGTTAAAATAGCTCAAAATATAAAATTTTATAAATACTATAATAATACCTTTAAATAACCTACAGTTGAAATCCTTATATCACAATAATATACTTTAAGAATTTACAGGGACGTAAAGTATGCCTCATTATGTTAAAAAAGAAAGCCACCTGTGATCTTTATGTAGGTATATTTATTTTTGTCCTCACTTAATTGTTTCCTGAAGGCAGAAATACGTGTAACGTAAGGAAACGTTAGGTGTAGACTATCACAATTAGCGCACGAGGCGGTGGAGAAGTCGGCAGCTGAGACTCACGGCCATAGAGATTGTTGAATCATTTGTCTTGCACATAATAATATCTAGTAGTTATGTTTGTATCTAAAGTGATTAATTTAATTACTACCCCGCGAGTTAATTCGCGTGAAATAAGTTTTTTTAATTCCCACGGGACCCTTCTTAATTTTCCGGGATAAAATGTAGCCTATGTGTTAGTTCAGCCGAATGTTTCAATCGTTGCAGCGTGTAGGAGTAACAAACATTCAAACTTACAAGCATCCAAACTTTCACATCTATACTTCTGTACTAATATTATAAATGCGTAAGTTTGGATGGATGGATGTATGGATGTTTGTTATTCAATCACGCCGGAACGGCTGAACGGATCTGGATGAAATTTGGCACAAATTATATAGATTATAGTCTGGAATAGCACATAGGCTACTTTTTACCCCGGAAAATTAAAGAGTTCCCACGGGAACCGAAAAACCTCAATCCACGTGGACGAAGTCGCGGGTATTAGCTAGTTTATTATATTAGCAGGATAGCTTAGTACCTATACGTATCCTGTCTATACTTATTATGATAATCATTTAATGCAATTTTTCTGTTGTTCAAAAGTACCTACCTATATAAAATAATCATAATATAATATGTTCTGAATTTCTATATTTAATAACTTTGATGTATTACGTTGAATGTCGGTACTAAGTCTTCATGAATTATAAATGTAAAATAATAGATATATATGATGCACCTTTACAAGTAAGTACTGGATTAAGGGTGCTGCCACATAGTACTTATTTTTATTATACATATAAAACTAGATGATGCTCGCGACTTCGTCCGCGTGGATTAAGGTTATTTGATTCCTGCGGGAACTCTTTAATTTTCCGGGATAAAAAGTAGCATATGTCCTTCCCCGGGGTACAACCTACCTCTGTACCAAATAACATTAAAATCGGTTGAACAGATAAATTTTTTGATTCCCGCGGGAACCTTTAAATTTTCCGGGATAAAAAGTAACCTATGTCCTTCCCCGGGATACAACCTATCCCTGTACCAAATTTCATCAAAATCAGTTGATGGGCCGTGAAACCGTAGCAGATAGACAGACAGACAGACACACTTTCGCATTTATAATATTAGTATGGATATGGATTAATAAACAAATACTTAAATTGTAAGTCATAATCTTTAATATATATAAATCTCGTGTCACAATGTTTGTCCTCAATGGACTCCTAAACCACTTAACCGATTATAATAAAATTCGCACACCATGTGCAGTTCGATCCAACTTGAGAGATAGGATAGTTTAAATCTTAAAAAAAACATCAATTCACGCGGACGAAGTCGCGGGCATCATCTAGTTATACCATAATAACGGTTTAAGGTATTTTATCAACATTAAATAAAGAAGTTAATTAGAATTTTATTCATTCATATAGGTACACGTACAATGTACATATCAACTTAACATAGTTTCCGATACAAAATATGATAAGAATGTGAGATACATACTAAGCGATTACATATATTACACATAATTATGAACCATCTTGGTTATTAATAAGAAAATGTAAATCTACATAATTTATTTTTATTTAATCGCATATTGTTGTAACTATACATTTACCTTATAATTATGACCTGACGCATATACCTGATGCATTTAATATTATATTGAAGGTTTTTATGAAGGTTTCTTCTCGTTAAAGTACGAAATAGTCGTGGTAGGACAAGTATCGACGGAATCCGCTCAAAAATTTACTCGTTAAAACAATCGAAAAACATCTTTTCGGCCAAAACGTAAATTGTCTTGCTTATAGCAAAAAGTGTCCAAAGTGAGTAACGTGTGCGACGCGAAGGCAGTACAAGGACACTGAAAAAAATAGCTGAACTTCAAACTGTAGGATCATACTGGCCGATAAAAACCTAGAGGGAGAATGCACAGGGCATTGACGGGGAAGACTGAAAGAGACAGACGGAGCATCTCATGAAGGGGTGACTTTGAAGTTCGAAAGAATCTGTTACTGACCATCTCCAATGTAGATAGACAAGCCTGATCAAGCCAACGCCCACCAAAGGCTCTACAGCTTAGATGATGTGGATATTGAATAAGAAATATTTTCATTTTACTGGCGGTTCTTTCAGTCCGTGGGTCCAAACTGAAGACATCATTAGACGATATCCTCTTATCGTCAATTAAAACAATTCGGTACGATAGTCACGCTACCGGCCCAACGCAACAATTACGATAAACACCCACCTAGTAAATAAGCTGATAAATACATGTTTATTTTAGTTTTCTATATTGTATTCTTCGTAAGACTAATTATTACGTTCTCAAAATAATAGGCAGGTAAGGAAAATCTTAAGCATTGGTGATATTATAGCCTAATGGTTTAGACTTTTGGACTTCTATTAGAATTCGATCCTCAGACACGCATTTCTGAGTTTGGTGCGTAAATTAAGCAATTAAATATCATTCGCTTTCACGCTGAAAGGAAATAGCGAGAGGTGATTTGCGTGTCCGAGAGGTCTGCATAATGTTCTCATAGGTATGTGAAGTCTATGAATCTGCTTGTGGCCAGTGTGGTGGACTATAGCCAAACCCTTCTCATTCTGAGAGGAGACTCGTTCTCGCGGTAGTTAGTCGGCGATGGGTTGAAATATTGATGATGATGATGAAAAATCTTGATCTACAATTTAAAAGATGCTGGCGTTTCGAATTCAAGATAAAGAGAGGCACAACAGCATCTTTTAAGAAATATTGGCGCGTGGTGCAACCCGCCATATAATTCGTCACTTCGTTGATCTTCCGTCCGATCTCACCATTACGAGGTCAAGCTTAAACTGCGACCACATTTCTGGTCACTTGTTCTTGTGCTATGACCAGACAAATCCTCTTTAAAATTGCAGTATTATAGTCAACACTTAATATTTATTTAATACTAGCTGATGCCCGCGACTTCGTCCGCGTGGTTTAAGTTTTTTTTATTTCCGCGGGAACTCCCTAATTTTCCGGGATAAAAAGTAGCCTATGTCACTCTCCAGGTCCTCAACTATACCCATGCCAAAAATCACGTCGATCCGTTGCTCCGTTGCGGCGTGATTGAAGGTCAAACCAACAAACCAACAAACAAACACACTTTCGCATTTATAATATTAGTATGATTTAGGTTGCTAAGAATTTCGCACACGCGTAAAGTGTACCTAATGTTAGACCAAAACGCGAAATAAAAATTGGATTTATCAAAAATTAAATGTGCTATTTACCTTTTTAATATCGTTCCGATACATTAAGTACTAGATGAAAGAAACGAGCTCGATTTTTAACAACGCCTTTTCACATAGCAAAAGACCTGCTATTTCAAAAGAACCATTAACGCACGAAATTGAGACCAGCTCCAATTGTAAATTGTATTGACAGTATATTACAATTGGCATTGCCGAGTGTTGAGTGGTAAGAGTTACTTAACCTATGAAATTATGCAAATGTCGTTACGGTTAACAGCCATGTATTTCATACGTGAATTTCACAACTTAACCTTCGTGGCCTAAGACCGTACGTGACACTGTCCTATCTGGGGGTTTAATTAGCCGAAAATGGGCTAAAGTATAGCCAAGTGGCTATAAAATGAATAAATGTTAATCTTTTGGGTTCATCTGCGTGGCCAATTAGTTTTCTGTATGATTATGTGCGTGTAATCTTTAAGGACATAATATACATTTGATATACCCGACGAAATCCGTGGCGCAGTGTCGAGCGCTTTTGCCTTAACGTGCAGTGGTCCCGGGTTCGATCCCCGGCAGGGTTTGGAAATTTATAATTTCTGAATTTCCCTGGTCTGGCCTGGTGGGAGGCTTCGGCCGTGGCTAGTTACCACCCTACCGGCAAAAACGTGCCGCCAAGCGATTTAGCGTTCCGGTACGATGCCGTGTAGAAACCGAATAGGGGTATGGGTATAATATAACTGCCATGCCCCTAACAGGTTAGCCCGCTACCATCTTAGACTGCATCATCACTTACCATCAGGTGAGACAGCAGTCAAGGGCTAACTTGTAGTGGATTAAAAAAAAACCTATATCTAGTTTAGCCTTGAGTGGAATATCTAACAGTTTTATGATAGCCGTTTATGTTATTTAAGCAATGTTTTTTAATTGCCTCTATAAATGCTTGTGCTCTAGGATGCTTTGACTGCATTTTCTGCTAAAAACCAGAATTGTGGAACATTTGTAATTAGCCCGTCAATGTGGCACTTTATGCATTGAAGTCAAACCTCCGTGGTTTTTTTTTCAATGCGTATATCTACTAATTCATACTTTGATAAGTATCGTAAATTAAAAAAAAAAGCTAATTTTTATCTGCTACATTATACTAAACACGTTTAATATATTCGCTCTTCTGTTTTGTAGTTTTTGGGCTTTCAATCTACGAAGTTTAATTTCTCATAAAAAATAAAAGATTTATGTCAGACGTTTTATATCAGTTACTATGAAGATTTAAAGTTAACGCAATATCCTGAAATTGTGAGCAGTACTCGTAAATGTTTCATAAAGCCTGGAATGTTCGATTGTCTAGACAATAGCTCTCTTCGTAAGCACTCGTGTAAATAGACTTGCATTTTATTGCCTGGTGTATAGAAAGAATAAATTGCTACAGGAAAATACGCTATTCAATATACAAGTTTATTTATTACTCGAGTTGCTAACTTATTTATTTACAGGACTGTTGGTATTTGTTTAGCAACCTACGAGACCAATCCGTGATCCTGAACATCGATAAGCTTTGAAGCCTTATTGTAGATTTTTAGATGACATTTTAGCAAGATTTATGGGTAAATATGAGAATGTATTTGGGTAAGTACAATTGTCAGAAAATCAATATAAAGTCGAAATTAGCCTTTTCATTTTCTCCGTGCTTCTGATCGCATATATAATTGAAAACTCTCTTTTCCGTTTAGATTAATATATTATTATACGAGTATATTTAATATATATTTATTGGATGTAATATTTTGCGTCTTATCATGCTGTTTCATGATGTATTATAATATATTAATATTATGTTCTCCGTTTAATCTGAGGATTTTCTTTCAAAATGAACATAATGTTTATTTAAAGTCATGAAGTCGTTAATTATTTTACATATGGTCAACTTATCTCAAGGTCCAAACTTCAAAATCTTGTTCAAACATAACGAATAATATAAATTTCGCTTGTCTCCCATTTTTTTTCTTATACGTCGACGCATTCAATAATTTCAACCTTTTAAATGGATTAGGTACCATACCAATTTAGAACTATATTTTTGTTGGAAACGTAGGGACAGTTTCCTTTTATTTTTATGTTTTAGGTAGCCATTTGTTATTCGCAGTGACATTTTTATCAGTGATATTGAATTTATGACGAGTACAAAAGGAATAATTTATCAAGTTTACTAACAAAGGGTTAATGTGTTTCTAATGTTAATTTAATTTATTATTAAGATTACTATATTTTTACGAGCTACCGCTTTTAGTTTAACTTTTTTGTGAAATATAGTGGTATATTACTATACTCAGGACTAAAAAAACACCATGGTAGGGAATGGCAATATAGCTAAAAAAAAGTGTAGGTACGTTATAATATACATAATATAGATTCGTTTATAAGGTAGCGTTGAATGCAGCATTGAGTATCTGTTAGCAGCGTAATATTATGCTGGGTATCCCCTATGTTCGCGAACTTATTGTGCTACGCGCATCTGCAACTGCTCTGATGGAGACGGGGCGTGCAGCTCCATAAGAAACAGTTGCTCTGGTCCACGAACAGACTGAGCTCCCCTTTGTCTTCGTCCAAAAACCGCCACCGATTGGTGCGCTGAGCGCGGAGCGTGCACCGTTGCAAGCTCCAGTAGGTACGCTTACTCAGAGCTTTTACATTGCAAATTCAATTGACGTAGTGAGGGTTCACTTACATTAGCGTTAAATTAAAATGAACCTTAACAGCGTTGGTTTAGAGCTCATTTCATCATTTCGTGTATTTATTCACAGCCAGCGCTCCAAACGCTGAATTTGTGACCTTAAAGCAAGAGCTTTTGGGTCCATTTTGCTTTGACGCTAATGTGGGTGAACGCTCACTACGTCAATCGAATTTGCAATGTAAAAACTCAGAGTAAGCGTACAGGAACGCAAGAACGCAGGTTCGCGAACATAGTAGATACCCATTACATTTTGGTAATGTTGAGCTATTGAGAGGCAATTGAAACTTATCTATATACTTAGTTGTTCATATAAATAATTCACAAAAACATAGCTGAGCTACGTTTATTATTTTAATAACAGTTTAAACATCCTTCTCAAACAAACGATATTAACTTTTATGAATATCCGTGCATGACCAAATCGTCATTGACCGTTAAACATGACGTCAATTTTATTTTAAGTGGTCTTTTAGCGTTGATTGTTTAAAAAGTTTACCAATTAATTCTGCTGTGTCGATTATTAATAACTAGCTGATGCCCGCGACTTCGTCCACGTGGTTTAAGTTGTTTTGATTCCCGCGGGAACTCCTTAATTTTCTTGGATAAAAAGTAGCTGTCACTCAACTATATACATTCCAAAAATCACGTCGATCCGTTGCTCCGTTGCGGCGTGATTGAAGGACAAACCAATAAACAAACAAACAAACACTTTCGCATTTCTAATATTATATTAATTTATAAATACAGTGAAAAGTCGAAAAAATACTTAAGCTATGTATACGTAAAGAAAGATTACAATATTTATACAAAAAGCGTCCATATATATCGCTCTACATTTTTGTTGTAGTTCCAGTTAATACGAACTTACTTTCAAAATAAAAGATAAAATAAGAAGCAATAAAATTCCTAACGCGATCAATATCATTGTAATATTATAAATGCGAAAGTGTGTTTGTTTGTTGGTTTGTCCTTCAATCACGCCGCAAAGGAGCAACGGATCGTCGTGATTTTTGGTATATATATAGTTGAGGACCTGGAGATTTACATAGGCTAATGTTTATCCCGGAAAATTAAGGAGTTCCCGCGGAAAAAAAAATATAACCACGCGGACGGAGTCGCAGGCATCAGTTAGTGGTACATAAAATAACGACATTGATCGCAAGTAATAGAATTTTTTTAAAGCTATAATGGATAGTTTTGACTCGCTTTATACTCACTGACAGGCTTTCATAGTTGACCAATATTTTTGTAGTAGGTAATAACAAGAAGCGGCTGCTATTGATTGATAGTCGTTTCATTAAAAAGATAATGTAGCCTGTAGGTAAATATTATTATAAAGTGATTTAGCAAATTGATGTTGAACGTTATTAATTTAGATTGTAATTTGTAATAGGTATAATAGTATCGATGAGCGGTATAAAAATACCTATAAACATGTACAACTGGGTAAACCGATATTATACAATTTAGTAAGTAGGTATTTATGGCTAATAATTATTAACTTTCGCGTTTTTAATATTACGCAATGATGTTATATACATACAATACATGTTATAAAATATCATTGATATTACGAACCAAAATGGTTAAAAAGGATTCGGACTTCTCCGTCCTCCTATCCATCACACTTGCTTATTTTTAATGATGTATGATTGACCGAGCGAAGCGAAGGTCTCTGAGTCTACTTGAGTGAATTTGCACTTGTCCGTCCTAGGGTTGCCAACCATACTATAATACTATTATTGTTGGTATTGTACTGTATTTCGGGTCTGCGTACTATATACTGTTGAAGAAGCACATAGTACGCAAAAATATTCCATAAAATACTATTTTTGTGAAGTGTATTATATTTTTTTATAGCTTAGTCCGAAAATTACTATATTTCGCTTAAAAAATGTTAGCAACCCTATCCGTTTGTCTGTCAGAGCCTTATAACTTCTGAATTACTGAACGTAATTACTTCAAATATAAATATAATATGTAAACCAATGGCCTCCCGCCAAATATGGCTTAAAAAGTTATAAAAATCTTTATTTCAGGGGGGCTCTCATAGAAGCGAATGCGAAGTAAAATATTTTTTATAGCGTTACATATGGTTGTGGTATATCATTTTAAAGATAATTAGGAATAGGGTCTAAAAATATTTTTGTTTAAATTTTTCCCCTAAAATTGACGAAATGGGGGGCTTTCAAAGTGGTGATTTTCTAACGTCCAAAGTTGACCTCAGAACTCTCAATTTTCTGAAAGGCTAAGACTGAAACTTGATCAATTATTTGGATTATATCCTGTACTTGAACAACAAATACTAAAATTAGATAAATATTATAAGGAAACGAAATTATTTAATTTTTAATGAGATTTAGTATTTTTAACAGAACCTCACAATAGATGGCGCTAATGTTAAGAGATAATTATATTATATGGAAACGAAATTGTTTAATTTTAATGGTCTTCAGCATTCAGTCAGTTTAACAGAACTTCACAATTATGTCAATAGATGGGGCTCTGTAAAAGTTTATTCGTTTTATGGATACCGCGAGGTCTCAGTTCGGGGCGAACCACTAGTATCCTTATAATCAGCATAAAACGTATTACAGATTGAGTAATACGTTTTAATCCGTCAAATGTCCGTAATGTCACAGAAAGTCTAGAGAAATACGTTCAATCATACTAATATTAGAAACTAGCTGATGCCCGCGACTACGTCCGCGTGGATTGAGGTTATTTGGTTCCCGCGGGAACTCCTTGTTTTCCGGGATAAAAAGAAGCTGTGTTATTCCAGACTATAAATCTATCTCTGTGCCAAATTTCATCCAGATCCGTTCAGCCGTTCGGATTTGATCACGTTTGTATTCATAATTGAGAGACTTTTGCGCGTGTGCGTAACTGCCTGTTTTCCTTAATAAGCCGTTGAGCGATCACCTTTATGCGGTGAAATGAAGAAAATAGTAAATTAATGTTTTTAGTTGATTCGTAAAATATTCGTTTTATTTCTGTAAATTGTTACTAATAGATAAGACAAACAATGCATTTAGGTTACCTACGTACCTGGTAATTAAACCATACGGGAGTGTGTTTAAATTTGATTTGCGCTTGAAGTTTTCATACAGAATTAAGTTGGAGTCAGCATGGAGAAAAACGTTAGTTTTGTTTTTGTTTTGTTGTTTTGTGCCTTTCTTATCGGTGAGAATATACCTATATTGTTTTTCTTTCGCAATACACTCAACAACGAAATAATAAAATTACAACCCGATTTTAAAAACGTCACAACTCAAATCTTACTAATATTATAAATGCGAAAGTGGGTTTGATTTTTGGTTTGTCCTTCAATCACGCCGCAACGGAGCAACGGATCGACGTGATTTTTGGCATTAGAATAGTTGAGGACCTGGAGAGTGTCATAGTCTACTTTATATCACGGAAAATTAAGGGATTCCTGTGGGAATTAAAAAAAACTTATTTCACGCGGACGAAGTCGCGGGCATCAGCTAGTTATAAAATATTGCACACTAGATAGATAGATGAATACTTTATTGCACACAAGAAAGAATATAAAGTAAAGTTGTAACTAAAAACTAGGTACGCAAAGGCGGCCTTATTGCTTACTGAGCAATCTCTACCAGGCAACCTTTGGTAAGAGGATTGAACGAGATGTGTACTGTGTGTAGTGTGTGTAATAAAACTACTACTAATAATATTACTAGTATTTTGTTTTTAATTATTTTGAGCTCTTCTTCATTTGATTTGCGGTAATATAGTCGTAGATTGTCATATCTTGGCCGAGTATACATGCACTGACTTGGCGACACTAGAATGCCGTGAGTTTTTTTAGTTCCATGGCCGGTGGTATCCTTATACCATAGAAATATCCCGGGTTCGATCCCCGGCAGGGTCAATTTGGGAATTTATAATGCCTGAATTTTCCTTGGTCTGGCCTGGTGGGAGGCTTCGGCCGTGGCTAGTTACCACCCTACCGGCAAAGACGTGCCGCCAAGCGATTTAGCGTTCCGGTACGATGCCGTGTAGAAACCGAATAGGGGTATGGGTTTAATATAACTGCCATTCCCCTAACAGGTTAGCCCCCTACCATCTTAGACTGCATCATCACTTACCATCAAGTGAGATCGCAGTCAAGGGCTAACTTGTAGTGGATAAAAAAAAATATACCATTTATTTACACAGAATAGGTATATAGTGCAACTTATATCACAGAATAAGTAAAAGTACCTACATAATTAGTGTTGGCGAATAGGTACATACATTGTGAACAAGGCAAATCTTTTTAATGCTGTAACATTTTTGGATTGTATTCCATTGATATTCTCAGAACAAATGTTGAAAACGACTTTTTGTGATAATGAAATGGATTTAAAAAAATAATAACCCCGGCTGAGTTTGTTGTGGGCTCTTCTCAGACCAGGGCGCGTTTGGAACCCTCGCAGCTTTAGTTTTAAGATACCGTAACCGATTATCACCATCATGTTTTACAAGTACCTAAGTAATTTTTAACGTCAATAAGTGTACCTACAGTGTACCTACCTATATTGAATAAATGATTTGATTGATTGATTGTTTAAAAATCTGCAAAAAAGATTTCTATTAAACCCTTTGTTATGATTTTAGATGTTATCTCGAGTGTTCCTGCTGACAAAACAAAACGATATGGAAACGACGACGGTAATAAGATAGTCGGCGGTTATGACGTTACCATACAGGAGTTTCCCTACTTAGCGCGCTTGTTACTGAAGAAGAAAAGGGATTATTACCAGTGTGGTGGTTCAATAATAAGTACACGCTACATTTTAACAGCAGCACATTGTTTAACAAAGTAATTTGTTTTCGATCTCCTCAATACGGAAAAACTTTCCACCAAATGTGAAATGATAAAAGAAGTAGTGCAAAAGATAAAGAATTGTAGATTTAAATAATATGTTCTTTATATATATATATATATTTAGGAAACAGAAGTGGAGTAAAGTGAAACTAAGCAAATATAACAAACCACAATTTATTCTACTTAATGATTTTAACATATAACAATTAAAATAATCAAAAAGGAACACACTTTAATCTTAACACAATTATGACTTTGTGAGTCTCTCAACTGACAAAATGCTAGCTCAAAAGGCGAATAAAGAATGACCACGCGGTAATACAGAGAGCGCTTTTTATACACGTTCCTGCCCGCTTTTATAGGTTTTAGTCGGGTACCTACACTACTCACAATAATTTTGCTAACTCGGCCTATCCTGATTGTGCGCCGCCCTCGGCTGCACCGGAAACAATTTCATCAGAAGCAGGAAGAGCTGGTGTGCGTATGCCATCTTCATAAGCTCCCCCTCTTGCGGTGTCTCCTGAACTAGTGAGGGCACCCAAAGATTCACCCGCATCGTCACAGTTACTGTCATCAGAACCTGCATAAGACACAAATGGTTGATTATTCATGACGATGCACGCTATTGCCTATTCTGACAATCATCACGCATACGAGGCCCTCATTCAAAATAACAACTTTCGCTACACAAAATAAAACGCTTCACATTCAAAAGTATGCATAATTCTCCAGACTTTACATCTCAATCAATCTCATACCAGAACTTGCAAGTTCACACACACACCACGTTAAAAACGTGCCAGGACAGAGCCTGATGCGCATTCAGAGAACGCGACTTCCCAGGACAAAACCTGCCAGGACACAGCCTGATGCGCATTCAGAGAATGCGACTTCCCAGGACAAAACCTGCCAGGACACAGCCTGATGCGCATTCAGAGAACGCGACTTCCCAGGACACAGCCTGCCAGGACACAGCCTGATGCGCATCTAAGAGACGCGACTTTCGAAGCCAGCCACTCTAGGTCGCCAGCCTCGGAAGCACGCTGCATCGGGGCAACACCAGTCATACAGCTCGACCAGCAAGGCAATTCGCCTCACACCCAAATACATCAAACGTGCTACTGTAATCATAAGAAAACATTAAAATGTTCGGTTGAATCTTACTTTCAAAAAATGCAGCGCAACTCTCGGGACACCATTCTCCTTTCCAAGGAACCATGTACTGAGCTGCAGAAGTCTTTAGTGCGCTCACGAACCTACCCAAAACCATGGGTACCATTGTGATTTTCACGATGAACCGGGTCCATACTTGGCCCGAGGTTGACACACACATTCGTGTACATCTCCCCGTCGGTGGTAGCCATTCTACCACCCACCTGACAGAGTGCTATGCTACACTCCTCGCAGGTCTGCCGACATAACCTTCTTCTCAATCTGCCCACTACATACAACGCTGTCCGCTGTCATCCACTAGCCTAACAGAGCCTAAAGTAACCTAACCTAACATGTAAGCTTACATTTTGACCTAACAACTGAACTAATAAGTAGCCTAACGTTTGACCTAAGAACTGACCTAACGTCTGATTTACGACTAACCTAACTTTACTAGAGAAAGCATGTAACTAAATTGGATGACAACAAGCAGAGCCATAGGCAATGTTTATGCAAATTAAGTTGAAAGTGTCTGTCACCGAAGAACGTGCCGCGTAGTCCGAAGCACGACTTCGAGGTACCACTCCAGGGCACACCTCCAGGGCCCCGATCCAGGGCACCACTCCATGGTGCCAAACCTTCACAAGCTCTCTGACTTAAAAGTTCATTACCAGCACAGTTACCAGTACCAGCACAGGTACCAACAAAATTATTTGACTGCTTCAGCAGAGCTCATACATACAAAGCCGATGGAACCCACAGAACCTGTGGAGCTCTCAATAGAGCTGGTAGAGCTCCTAGAGACCGTAGCGCTGGTAGAGTACCAAGACACAGTAGAACTCGTAGAGAAACAAGAGACAGTAGAGCTGGTAGAGCATAACAAGTCAGTTGAGCTCATAGAGCAACAAGAGTCAGTAGAGCTGGTAGAGCCCTCACCAAAGGTCGCTCAACCATAGTACAAACTCACAGTTGTACCATGTCGAAACAACTTTGAACATTCAAAACATCAAACATCATCATCGATGAACACAGAAAATGAAGAAAGTTTACTCATACCAGTTATGTTCAACCATATCGGGTAGGCTAACGAGCAGCCTCGCGCACTATACAAGCACACAACCCTGCGCGACCAGTAGACGCGCAGTGTCACGCCTCACAGTGTGGCATGCGAGCGCGCAGCATCGCACCCTAGGCGAGCGCACAGCCATGCGCAACCAGGAGCGCGCAGCATCGCGCACTAGGTGGGCGCGCATCCCTGCGCGACCAGTGGACACGCAGTGTCACGCCTTAAGCGCGGCAGGCGAGTGCGCAGCAACGCGCACTAGACAAGCGCACAGCCCTGCGCGACCAGCAGACGCGTAGTGACGTGCTCCACACACGCGGCATGCGGGCGCGCAGCCCGGCGCGACCAGAACGCCTCACACGTGGTGAGCGCCGAAGACGAAAGGAACATAGAACAGAAAATGAACCTTATCGAGCAATTTAACTTCATAAAAATCCCTTAACGGTTTCATATTATCAGGACAGGTAGGTATGTAGACTCGTAATCGATCCACCCAAAACTTGACCGCAGGTGAAACGAAAACAAACTTTCTATCCATGAAAGTAGAAAAACAAAACTTCTCTAATCAAAATAGAATGCAACATTCAACAACAAATTACGTAACCTGGTTCGGTAATATTAACCTGTAAAACTCAAGTTAATTTTAACGTTTATCAGAACTATAAATATGTTTGCTCGTCCATACCTGACCTCAACAATTATTGTTTTGTGTACAAGCACTATTCCTTTGTAAAAGTATCACAGAAGCATTAACAAACCCCAAGGGATACTAGCGGGTTTAACAGGTTTTCTTAAACCGCTGTCTAACATCACGAATGCATCGCATCATTTGAAAACACAGTGAGCGTTATTAATTAAGAGACACTTTTTATAAAAACAGCATGTTTAATTGAATCGTAAAGTGGGTATAATCTGCCTTTTAACCATCACGCATTTATTACGTATTTGACGCACAAAACTTTCTAAATTGCGGATGATTGGTATCCGATCGTAACTAGGTCAAGAGTTTTAAATAACAACCCTCATTTTAAAAACAAAAAACTAAATTACGCAAAAACAATTTATCCATACATCATGTTTTAGCAAAACATTACTTTATGTTTCAAAACTCAGCAAACTTAGAGGTTTCAAGTTATGTATTCAAACTTAGGGTATGAGTCACCTATTTTTCACAAAAATATTTTTGTACCCGGTTGGTACCCACAAAGGTTCTACTTTTGAATAAGATGTTTCTGCTAGACACTTTAAACTGTTCACAAACTAGCATTCAGGGTGGTTTAGGGACTCAAATGCATGCGTTATGCCAATAACAACCACTGAGCCAACACAGCTTGCTAATTTAGTGGGAAATTATCATAAAATGGAAATCGCGTAAATACAATTGGGGTCTAAACCTTTTCTTAGCACAATTAACAGTCAATTCAGTAACATGAATTACTGTTCATTTACTTTGTGGCTACGCTTGGTGGGTATTACATCCTTAAGCAAATAAATTAAATGGTCTTACCGATGTCGCATATTACGTCATATCACCAGAGGCTCGATGGTGTCATCACCTCACCACCATTCCAGGCAAATGCCAGGCGTAACACGGAAAAGCGCGCAGCACCGCGGCTCCGAGGCACGCAGCAAGGCACGACAGCGTGTCGCGCAGACTGAATTGCCCTCGTGAACGCTGCCCAGAGCGCCCACGTGGCATGCACAGTTGCACACCCAAGCGCACTCGTGAGGCGCCTCAAGCACACGAGCTGTGCAACACCACATCTCGGCCACACTCCGCGAGCCAGCGATAACAATCACATGAAAACAAAACACAACTTTAGGACACAAATAAACACTGCACATTATACGAGTCACCCTTCGAGAGATATCTTGATCGGTCACGTGATCAACTTTAAGCACTTTAAATTTGGGTATGTTCCTTTTTGGTTCATCTCGTATGTGGGCCTATTTAGCGGTCCTTTATCCCACTTCTGAATTTAGGTAACCAGAAGTGGAGTAAAGTGAAACTAAGCAAATATAACAAACCACAATTTATTCTACTTAATGATTTTAACATATAACAATTAAAATAATCAAAAAGGAACACACTTTAATCTTAACACAATTATGACTTTGTGAGTCTCTCAACTGACAAAATGCTAGCTCAAAAGGCGAATAAAGAATGACCACGCGGTAATACAGAGAGCGCTTTTTATACACGTTCCTGCCCGCTTTTATAGGTTTTAGTCGGGTACCTACACTACTCACAATAATTTTGCTAACTATATATATATATATAAATGAATCCCTATTTCCCTTGGGCACGGCATCACGCGTGAACGGCTGGACCAATTTCGTTAATTCTTTTTTTTGTATAGGTGAGGACCTGTAGAGTGACATAGGCTACTTTTTATCCCGGAAAATTGAGGAGTTCCCGCGGGATCGGGGTTAACAAAACTTAAACCACGCGGACGAAGTCGCGAGCATCAGCTAGTTATTAATAATAATTGTATATTTAAGATTTCAATTAAGAAGTAGTGAAATACACGAAGGTAAGAGGGTGACGGGAAGTGGCTGGATGGGGAAGGCTAAGGACAGGGTGTGGGGGAGTCTAGGAAAGGCCAACTAACTATAGCTTGAAGAAGGAAATCCTCTAGACCTTTCATTTTTTAAGATCTTAAGCAGCACTTAAGCCATCACGGGTTTTTTAGCTTAGCGTATAGTTTATTTTCTTAGCTGGAGCAAAGTGTGGCTTGCGTTAGTAGCTAAAACAGACGGAATTTAAGCCTCTAATTTTGGAAGATTATTGTTTTGTGTTTCTATGAGCTGTTCCCTTAAATTTTCAATCTACTAGCTGATGCCCGCTACTACGTCTGCGTGGATTGAGGTTTTTTGGTTCTTGCGGGAACTTCTTAGTTTTCCGAGAAAAAAAGTAGCCTATATGTGTTATTTCAGACTATAATCTACCTCTGTGCCAAATTTCATACAGATTCATTCAGCCGTGTGGGCGTGATTGAGTAACAACCATCCATCCATCCATACATCCATACATCCATACATCCATACATCCATACATCCGTACGTCCATAAATGCATCCAAACTTTCGCATTTATAATATTCATTTGATAAGACGTATCATATGTGTTTTAGAACATCCAAAGTTATTGCCAGGGTTGGCAGTACTGACGCAGACAGTGGTGGTGCTGAATACACATCTCGTACCTTCCAATCGCATCCTCGCTACAGAAGCTCAACCTTCGATTACGACGTTGGTTATGTCCGCTTTACGGATCCTATTCTCATAGATGGAGTTAATACAGCTATTGTAACCCTCGTAGAGAGTAATACTTGTGTTCAACGTGGCACCTATCTTACAGTTATTGGCTGGGGAGCCACGTCGGTAAGTTTTAAACGTTTTATATTGCTTGTTTTATCTGTGACTTCGTAACATTGTAAAATGATTACCTAACAACTAAGTTTTTGTTTCTAATAATGGAGGAAGTTCTGCATCAAGTGTGGGCTTCGTTTTACTTGATAGTGGTTTTATTCAATGGCTTATACTGTTAAAATATTAAATGTATTTTTAATTAATCATCTGCTTCATTTACTTCAATAGGAAAATGGCAATGTATCAGAAAATCTAATGGCAGTGCAAGTTCCAGTGGTGTCTAGTGCGAGGTGTAGGCAGTCATACAGTGTCATCACATCCAGAATGATCTGTGCTGGTGAGCCTGGAGGTGGCAAGGACTCTTGTGGGGTAAAATGATTCAGACCTATACTAATAATTAACAGACTTCACACACCTCTGAAAAGATTATGGGGAACTCTTAGTTAGCTTAGCTCTGGGTGGCTTGATGTACGGCTTTAACCCTGAGAGAAGACTCGTGCCCCGTAGTGGGTTGGCGTTGGGTTGATACCAATTAACAAATAATTCGATCGTGTATTAAGTCTTTATGATTTTTTATTCATTACTAGGCCACAGCCAGCTATAATCATACCTATGACATGGCTTGTATCAATTTGTATATTCCGTTTAGCTAAACCTAAGTTAAAACATTGTTTCAAATCAGTGAGATCAGTTTGTAGTTTATTTGAAACTAGCTGATGCCCGCGACTTCGTCTGCGTGGTTTAAGTTTTTTGTTATTCCCGCGGGAACTCCTTAATTTTCCGGGATAAAAAGTAGCCTATGTCACTCTACAGGTCCTCACCTATACAACCAAAAGAATTAGCGAAATTGGTCCAGCCGTTCACGCGTGATGCTGTGACCAAGGGAAATAGGGATTCATTTTTATACATAGAGATTATCGACAAATTTCATAAGATCCTCTATCTCTAATACGTATTTTAAATCGTGACTTCACTGATGCAATGAAGATGCTGATGATGATTCATGAATTTATCATACTTATTAAACACTAGATGATGCCCGCGACTTCGTCCACGTGGAAAAAGTTTTTGATTTCCGCGAGAACTCTTTAATTTTTCGGGATAATACATATAATAGCCTATGTCCTCAGGATACAACTTATCACCGTGCCAAATTTCATCAAAATCAGGTGAACAGATGGGCCGTGAAAGCGTAGCAGACAGACATACAGACAGATAGACGGACAGACATACATTTGCATTTATAATATTAGTATGGATAATTCAAAATCCTAACGTTTTACTTTTTAAAAGTTTTGTTTGCATAAACTCTTTTAATTTGTGGTTTCACATCCTAGGGTGATTCAGGAGGACCTGCAATATCAGATGAAAACATTTTAATAGGAATAGTTTCTAATGGTATCGGCTGCGCTAGACCCGGGATACCCGGAGTGTACACAAATGTCTCAAGTGTCCGCGACTGGGTTAGACGTTACACAGGCGTATAGAACATAACTAACTGATGCCCGCGACTTCATCCGCGTGGATTAAGGTTTTTTGGTTTCCGCAGGAACTGTTTAATTTTTCGGGATAAGGACTAGCCTATGTGTTATTCCAGATTCGAGTTTCAAAATCTATCGCTGTGCCAAATATCATCCAGAGCCGATCAGCCGCTCTGGCGTAATTGAGTAACAAACATCCATCCGTCCATCCTTCCATCCATACATCCATCCAAACTTTCGCATTTATAATATTAGTAGGTATAGATAATAGATCTTTGTTTATGATTGTGACAGTTTAAATAAATAGTGACTATTAATAATTAATTACTTGTTTTATTCATACCCAGTTGTTTTAATGCCCTAGCTTCATTTAGTGGAATATAGGAATATGTTTTTAATTTAATATAATATCAACATGCTAAGATATTAAAGAGATATGAAAAATATCAAATGTCTAGACCCAGAAGTTTTAGCTGTTGTACTACTGCTAGTATTTGGTCGGATTAATTGTACTATTGTATTATCAATGAATTTAAATATAATTCAGACAGACAGACGAATGGAAATTAACCAAAGATGACTGAATCGAATCACCTTGCTTTGCTCAATCAGTAAAATGAAGGATAAAAACCAATGATGAGGTCTAGGTTGGGACGCGATTGCCTAGAAAATGACTATTAATTCTTGCCTTGAAGAATGAAGGTAGGTACTCAAGTCATACTTGGCAGGAAATACGGTCGCCGGGAGGGCGTTCCAAACCTTACCGGTTCGTATCAGAAATGTGGAACAAAAACATAACATAAACGTCATTTTTAGGGTTCCGTACCCAAAGGGTAAAAATGGGAAAGGATGTACCTATAATAGCCGCGGCGTAAATTGAACTCTGCGCAGAAGCACATTTCAGGTGTCAAACGAAGTGCGGTATGAGGTACGCCGCGAGAGGCTGCGCGTTGCCATACCCCTCGCTCCCCGCGCATCATCCACTCGGCTCTGTAGTACAATGAACCTGCGCAGACAACCGCCATTTTGGGTCAACATACATACAGTCGGTTGTGGTAGGCTTGTACCCACAGGCGGCCGCGCATAAAACCGAACGATCCGCATACCTAAATGTTGTAAAAAACTAATTGTTAATTTGTGGGAAATTAAGCTAGAATAAATGAATAATCATACTAGGTATGTTAATTCCTAATTTGTAATCCAGGGTGACTCTGGGGGTCCATCTGTAACTAGGGATGGAGTTCAAAGAGGCGTAGTTTCTTTCGGCTATGGATGTGCCCGACCACGATTTCCTGGTGTTTATGCAAACGTATCATCTGTTCGAGAATGGATCTATAATAATACCGGTGTTTAATTTGATAATTTCTATATAAAAAAAAATGTGTAAAAATATTTTGAAATCAAGAATTATATAAGGTACTTTATAGTTTTGTTATGTTGTGTTTTATTTAGCACGTAGTTGTAAAGATTCAGGGTCAGTTGCACCACAGAAAGTTATCCTTTTAGTTCAACTTGCCTACCAAAATACTTTAAAACTTACAAGTGAGTGCCATAAGCCAGTATCCATCCATCTAGGTTATAAGTCGAACGCTAATTCCGTACAAACATGTAGTAAGTTTTAAATTATTAAAAAACTACTTACTAGATCTCGTTCAAACCAATTTTCGGTGGAAGTTTGCATGGTAATGTACATCATATATTTTTTTTAATTTTATCATTCTCTTATTTTAGAAGTTACAGGGGGGGGGGGGGGGGGGGACGACACACATTTTACCACTTTGGAAGTGTCTCTCGCGCAAACTATTCAGTTTAGAAAAAAATGATATTACAAACCTCAATATCATTTTTGAAGACCTATCCATAGATACCCCACACGTATGGGTTAGATGAAAAAAAAAAATTTGAGTTTCAGTTTTAAGTATGGGGAACCCCCAAAATTTATTGTTTTTTTTCTATTTTTGTAAGAAAATCATAGTGCGGTTCACAGAATACATCAACTTACCAAGTTTCAATTGTATAGTTCTTATAGTTTCGGAAAAAAGTGGCTGTGACATACGGACGGACAGACAGACAGACAGACAGACAGACAGACAGACATGACGAATCTATAAGGGTTCCGTTTTTGCCAAATTTGGCTACGGAACCCTAAAAAGGAGACCAACTCTGACTTTTGCAGCCCAAAGTGACTATTCAGGTGATAAATTTAAAGTTAGCTATGGGTCGCCTTTGGTGCAACTTCTTCTTAAATTATTTGAAAAAATATCCAAAGATAAACAGTTAATTAGGTACCAGCTCATATCCGTGTCGTTAATATTTTTATGATGTAAAATACATAAATTAATTTAAATTAAATTAAAAAAAAAACCATGGGACCAATAATTTGACCAATTTACACATCAATAACTTACGTCAGACTTACAAGTACATCTAGCTCGGCGCAGTATTGAGCGCTATTCAACGTGCACAAGTCCAGGGCTCCCCGGCAGGGTCAATTTGGGAATTTATAATAACTGAATTTTCCCTGGTCTGGCCTGGTGGGAGGCTTCGGCCGTGGCTAGATACCCTACTGGTAAAAACGTGCCGCCAAGCGATTTAGCGTTCCGGTACGATGCCGTGTAGAGACCGATTAGGGGTCTGGGTTTCTGCCATACCCCAACAGGTTAGCCAGCTAGGTACCATCTTAGACTGCATCGTCAACTCCCATCCGGTGAGCTCGCAGTTCTGGGTTAATTTGTAGTAGATAAAAAAATAGCTTGTAGATTTCAATGGTGGCTTAATCGTACCGGAACGCTTTATCGTATAATTTAAATTTAAATTTTATTATTAATTATTAATGTTAGTTTTGTACAATAATAAAATATTCGAGAAATAAATTAAATATCTACCAACTAGGACTTATTAATTATTAATGTCAATTGTAGGTAATAAATAGCTCTTATCAGTATGAAATGGTGGCTCTAGGTGACATACCAGGCTTATATCGGAATACGGGAGTGTATTTAAATATCATTGATATGCGTAAGAGTCTTTCATACTGAATTTTGTTCTGAATCGGAATGGAGAAATATTTATTTTTATTTTTTATCGTCTTGATGTGTGCTCTTCCAAGAAGTAAGATTAACTCTTTGTTTAAAAAATTTCTTTCTTATAAATTACTTACATTTATAATTGCTAAATAATAAAATTAATTAAAATCTCGGTATTTCTGCTAGAAATTAGGGAGATAAGAATAATACTTACTATTATATACTTAATGTAAGATAAAATATTACATAAACAATTCTGTAATTAAAAATCGTTTCAGAAATAGTCTTTAAATTTTACAGCTTTACTCTCCTCTGAAAGTCCTCTGTTTCTAATTTTAGAAAGTGATAATATTGTTTAATACAATATTATTTGAAATAATATGAAATAATTTATTTCATATTAGTGCACTAATAAATTATTGATTTTCTTTGAATAAGAATAAAAATATTTGTGTTCATAAAAATATATTTTGACTCTTATATTTTATAAAATAAATATAATAATAATACGACTTTATTTGTATTTCAGTATGTTTAGACATAGTGTCAGATGTTCCTCTCAGTGTAAATAAAGATGACGATGGTAAAATAGTCGGTGGCTACAATGCAACAATACAACAGTTTCCATACCAAGCATTTCTCAGTATATTTAAGGGGTTCCAAGTGTTCCAATGTGGAGGATCTATTATTAACTCACAACACATTTTGACAGCTGCCCATTGTGCTATTGGGTAAAGTTACCATTTCTTTATCTTTATCAGTTTTTTAACTTTAAATATATTTTAAAAGTTATTAATACTTCTTATATTTATTGATCTGGTAATGCTACATTCAGAGCTAATATATCAGAAGTTGCATCAAATTTATTTTTCACTAGCTGATGCCCACGACTTCTTCCGCGTGGTTTAAGATGATTTTAATTCCCACAGGAACTCTTTAATTTTTGGGGATAAAAAGTAGCTTTTGTCACTCTCCAGGTCTTCAACTATCCCCATGCAAAAAATCACGTTGATCCCTCGCTCCGTAGCGGCGTGATTGAGGGACAAACCAACAAACAAACACACGTTCGCGCTTATAATATTAGTCGTAGTATGATACCTAGTAAATTTATCGTATAATTTTTTTAGTTGTTCCGCAGAACAATATGCCAGCGTGTACTAGAATTGCTAACTATAATATGACACATTTCTGCTGCAGGGCATCAATGATAAGAGCCAGAGTAGGCAGCACATATGCTGACAGAGGTGGCAGACAATATACATCGTTTTTCTCCATGATTCACCATTCTTACAATCCTATGACATCCGATTATGATGTAGCAGTAGTACGCGTTCTGCGGCGGATGACTTTAGATGGAACTAATGTTCGAGCTGTTAAGTTGGCACCGGCTAATACTCCTGTAGCTCCTGGTACTAAATTCATAGTGTCAGGCTGGGGAGCAACGATGGTAAGATGTCCACAGTTTAGTATTCAAGCGTATGTTCTTAATACACTAACGGCCGGTTTCTGAATTAAGAATTTCATGTTGAGTCTGTCTCAAAGACTACCTGAGTACTAATTAAGCAATTTTTTGTTTCTGAATTGATATTGTGTAAGGTTTGAGAGTTGGAACTTGCTGTTTTTATTGCTTGAATGCTTAATTCAGAAACCAGCCCAATATCAATTCAGAAACAAAAATTTGCTTAATTAGTCCTTAGGTAGTCTTTGAGACAGACTCAACATGAAATTCTCTATTCAGAAACCGGCCGTAAGTATTTAGTATTTTAACTGGATAGTCTTGTCGCGGGTTCAATGGCAACATCCTGGTTTAGATTACCGGGTCGGGCCTGAAATATGTGTTGGGTTTTTTTGGTTAAACATTCTCAGCCAGAAAAATTCTCCGGAATAAGAAACTTGGGCGGTATTTCTCCACCGTGCCTAAGAGAACACGTATCGGCCAACTTCACAGAAATTTCTATGAAGTTGGCCGAATTACGGTCCCAGGGACATATATTATTTGTTTTGTTTTAAAGTATTTGATGCATTTAAAAAAAAATGTACAAAGGCGAACCTAATACCTAGAGGCATTCTCTTCTTAACCTTTGGTCGTGGGGGCAGGGTAAATACAACGCGTTTAATGTAAAGAGAGAAGTTGGGGAAATAAGAAACATATTTACATTTAGGTAGCTAGGTAATATAGTGTTGGTATTATTATATTATTTTTCGTTTTTTTTCGATTCAAATAAAAAACAGTTTGGCTGAGTTTCTGTTATTCAGTGCAGTATTATAGTACTATATTAGTAATAATATCTTTACAGGAAAACGGCAATTCGTCTCCGACTCTGATGGCAGTGGAGGTCCCAGTTATATCTTCAGAGGAGTGTCGTAAGGCTTACCCGATCACAGCCAGAATGGTTTGTGCTGGCTATCCAGATGGTGGCAAAGATTCTTGTCAGGTAAATTGTTTGACTTTTATAACAAGTTATTGAATATTCCCATTTTCCCGAAAAATATTATTTTGCGTAGGGAAAACATCCATACTAATATTGGTCTTTACCTATGAAATTGCCTTTCTTCAGTACTGGTCATTTCAAATAAAAAAAAGTTTGTAATGGCTCTGTATTCTAAATTCAAATTAATTTTGTTTTAAAACCATGAAATTCTTTTTACAAACTCAGTCTTTTGTTTTTTGATTAGCGTTGTATTTTCATTACATTTCAACATTTTTCGTCATAATGGATACTTGAAAAATTCGTGTAATTATGGAATATGAGTTCCGTCGTGGCACCAACGCGACACAAACGGCACGTAACATCAAAAACGTTTACGGAGAGAACTGTACAAACGAACACACAACCCGTTATTGGTTTTCCCGGTTCCGTTCTGGAAATTTTGACTTGAAAAATGAAGCTCGTGGTCGTCCGGAGACTTTGGTCCACAATAATGAATTAAAGGCGATTGTGGAAGCTGACGAAACTCAATCTACAGCTGAGCTAGCAGCAGCTTTTGATGTAAGCATCAAAACAATATTGATCCATTTGCGACAAATCGGCAAGGTAAAAAAGCTTGATAGATGGGTGGGTACCCCACGTCCTTAACGATCGCTAGCGCAACGTACGCGTCGAGATCTGCCTTGCACTGCTCAACATGCAAAGAAATGAAGGAATTTTGAAACGAATTGTTACGTGCGACAAAAAATGGATTCTGTTCGACAATCGAAAGCGCTCAACAAGTTGGTTAGATCCTGGTTCAGCACCAAGGCAATGCCCTAAACCAAAAATGACCCCTAAAAAGGTGATGGTCACTGTTTGGTGGTCTAGTGCGGGTGTGATTTACCACAGCTTTTTACAAAACGGCATGAGCATTACTGCAGATGTGTACTGTGAAGAACTGGAGAGAATGATGGAGAAGCTTGCACATCTGCAACCAGCTTTGGTCAATCGGTCGTCCCCACTGCTCCTTCACGAAAACGCGCGACCCCATACTGCGCAACAGACAGTCTCCAAATGGCAAGAGCTGGGGTTGGAAGCTCTCCCTCATCCGCCATACTCACCAGACCTTGCACCTACCGACTATTACTTTTTCCAAAATTTAGACAACTTTTTAGTGGGTAAAAGATTCAATTCCCGAGAGGCAGTACAAAATGCCTTTGAAGAGTTTGTTGCCTCCCGTCCAGCTGATTTTTACAAGAAAGGCATCAATAAACTGCCAATGCGTTGGCAAAGATTACTTTGAATAACAGAAATAAAAAAGTTTGAAAAAATAAGTACTTTCCATACAAAACGGCAATTTCATAGGTAAAGACCTATATTATTATAAATGCGAAAGTGTGTCTGTCTGTCTGTCTGCTACGCTTTCACAGCCCAACTACTCATCCAATTTTGATGAAATTTGGTACAGAGATAGGATACATCCTGGGGAAGGACATAGGCTACTTTTTATCCCGGAAAATTGAAGAGTTCTTGCGGGAATCAAAAAAATATATATGTTCAACCAATTTTGATGAAATTTGGTACAGTGATAGGTTGTATCCCCGGGGTCAGACATAGGCTTCTTTTTTATCCCAGAAAATTAAAGAATTCCCATGGATTTAAAAAACCTTTATCCATGCGGACGAAGTCGCGGGAATCATCTAGTCGTATCATAAATGAATTATTAGACGAGATTTGACTGTGCATTATAAACTTGTGTTAATCCGGGTTTTCAATTTGTACCTAATGTTTGTTCAGGGTGACTCAGGAGGTCCAGCTGTGTCGCCAGAATTTGTGCAGTATGGCGTAGTCTCTTTTGGAAAAGGTTGCGCTCAAAAAGGATACCCTGGTGTTTATACAAATGTATCATCCGTGCGAGAATGGGTCCGGCAGGTTTCAGGCGCATAAATAATCGCTGATCTCCATTATAGTTAAAAAAATATATTAATAAGATAATATTAAAAATTATCTTTTTATTACAATAAGGATCTTTATAATTGTGTTTTATTTATCACGTAAAACCATACTAATATTATAAGTGCGAAAGTGCGTCTGTCCGTCCGTCTGTCTGTCTGTCTGCTACGCTTTCACGGCCCACCTGTGCAACCGATTTGAATGAAATTTGGTAGTGGTATAGGTTACATCCCGGGGAAGTACATAGGCTACTTTTTATCCCGGAATATTAAGAAGTTAACCCGGGAATAAAAAAAAAAGAAACCCATGCGGACGAAGTCGCGGGCATTACATCTAGTCATCTAGTCGTATAATAAAATTATTTGTGTGAACCTGGGCGGAGGAGTATGAGATTAATTTATCATTTTTTGACGTTATTACTCTTCATTGAATCGCACATGTATTTGCCCACCAACAATATCACAGCGTCAACTTTACTGCAAGTCTTTGTAAACACAAATACAAACAAAATTATCGTGATAACAGTCATTAAGGACAATATTATATGCACATTTACTTAGAAAATTATCTATGGTACATAGTAATTATCTGCTAGAAAACAATAAAGGAAGATGGCTTTTTAATAACAGCTTTTTATCTAGAAAGGAACTAAAATACTAAGGAACTAATATACGTTTATTATTCTTTTAAATAGTACATTCAAAAATAGTATAAAAACACAGAGACAAGATAGCATTGTATGTTGTTCCTTTAGTTTAGCTGAATATGAAGGTGTCACAGCTATATTTCTTAAGCCTTTATTCAATTCTTTTCTTCGGAGGTATTTATCATCATTTTCTGGAAAAAAAGCACAGCCTGCCCGCGCGGGGCATTTTAGTTATAACATAGCGCTCACCACTTCTGCGTCTATGAGGTCATCAAGTGAAATGCTCTGAATGAGACAAGTACTAAGTTGTAGGAGAAAAAAAAAGTTTTTTTTTAATTCTTAACATCAATTTTTATAATGTGTTTTGATTTTTTGACCGAGCGAAGCGAAGGTCTCTGAGTCTACTTGAGTGAATTTGCACTTGTCCGTCCGTCCGTCCGTCCGTCCGTCTGGCAGAGCCTTATATTAACTTCTGAATTACTGAACGTAATTACTTCAAATTTAAAAATTATATATATAAACCGACGGCCTCCAGCCGAATATGGCTTAAAAAGTTATAAAAACTTTATTTCAGGGGGGCTCTCATAGAAGCGAATATGAAGAAAAAAATATTTTTATAGCGTTACGTAGGGTTGCGGTATATCATTTTAAAGATAATTAGGAATAGAGTCCAAAAATATATTTTTTAAAAATTTTTCCCCTAAAATTGACGAAATGGGGGGTTTCAAAGTGTAGATTTTCTAACGTCCAAAGTTGACCTCAGAACTCTAAATTTTCTGAAATGCTGAGCCTGAAACTTGATCAATTGTTTGAATTATATCCTGTACTTGAACAACAAATACTAAAATTAGATAAATATTATATGGAAACGAAATTATTTAATTTTTAATGAGCCTCAGTATTTACAACAGAACTTCACAACGATGTCAATAGATGGCGCCGCGAGGTCTCAGTTCGGGGCAAACCACTAGTATATCATTCTAAATGAACGATTGACGATTGATTTTCGATCAAATAATAAAATAATTATGCCAATATTCTATTTTTCAGCTGTTACATGCAAAAAACATGAGCACCGTGACAAGAAGACAGATGGTAAAATAGTTGGTGGCTCTGTAGTTAGTATTAAAAGATTTCCGTACCAAGCACGTTTATTAATTGAGACAGATCAAGGGTATTTTGGATGCGGAGGGTCGATAATTAGTGATTCTTACATTTTGACGGCAGCACATTGTTTGGTCGGGTGAGTATTATTTTAACTTACAACTAAAGCCTGCATACCAGATGTACCGATATTGAATTTGTTTAGATAAGCCTTTAGAGAAAATTGATCTTAATTGTTAGATGGGTACAGCAACAAGGATATTATCTATCACTACATTTATACGTTGCAATGAACAATTACTAGTTGGTCTGCTAGCACAGGCAAGTCGGCTCCAGAAAAGATAACACAGTCGAATATCAAGTCTATGTTAAACTAGCAATCCATAGCTTGCAAAAGCTGCTCTTAGGGATTTATTATTATTTTAATAGGTATTATTTCAAAATTGATAGATACGTATTTTTTAAATTTCAGAGCCTCTAAAGTGTACGTCAGAGTAGGAAGTGATTATGCTGATGAAGGTGGAGACTTGATTGAAACTACTGATATCACACAGCATCCTAAATATAACTCTACCACACTAGACTTCGATGTAGGGTTGTTGCGTCTACCATCTCCAATATCATTTGGTGATACAAAACGAGCGATTAGGTTGCCAGCTAGAGGTAATCGTATTCCACCGGGTACTAGGATTACTGTTTCAGGATGGGGCGCTACATCTGTAAGTATATAAAAAGTTTTACTTATGCAGCAGAAAATAAATCCTAACCTTTATGTCCCTTATAAACAACAAGATGATGCCCGCGACTTCGTCCGCGTGGATTAAGGTTTTTGATTTCCGCGAGAACTCTTAAATTTTCCGGGATAAAAAGAGGCCTGTGTCCTGTACCAAATTACATCAAAATCGGTTGAATTCATGGGCCGTGAGAGCGCAGCAGACAGACAGACACACTTTCGCATTTATAATATTAGTATGGATTAATTGAAATTTGGAGAAAATTATAAGCTTATGTTTTTCATGGAATTTTTAACTTTATGGTGAACTTGACGATGCCCGCGACTTCGTCCGCGTGGATAAAGTTTTCTTAATACCCGGAGGAACTCCATGTCCTTTCTCGGGATGTTACCTACCTCTGTACCAAATTTCATCAAAATTGGTTGAAAAGATGGGCCGTTAAAGCGTAGCAGACAGACCACAGACATACACACTTTCGCATTTATTATATTAGTATGCTTATTTTATTATATCTGGATTAAATTGTAGATGAAATGATGTGAAACAGATTGTGTTTTTTAGGAAAATGGAGAAGGCAGTGATGTTCTAATGGCGGTGACAGTACCAACTTTATCAAACGTTCGATGTCGCACAACATACAAGTCTCTTACAGAAAACATGGTTTGTGCCGGTGTTCCTCAAGGAGGAAAAGATTCTTGTCAGGTACAATGGAATTGATAGAAATTAAACTTTAGGCAGTAATGATAGAGTTAAGAGAAGGCTGGAGCAAATTTTTATCTGGTATTACTGAAATGGCTAGATTTAACAATTAATTGTAACTACATGTTGTCTAAAAAAATTTCACCAACAACCGAAAAATCAAGTGGGAACAACTTTCTCGCAGAATTATAACTGTATATATATTATGGGTTTAGACTTTGGGTTGTCCCCAACCATGCTACCATGTGGGGACAACCCAAAGTCTAAACCCACATGGTAGCACCACATGGTAGCTTTGCTCCTATGAATTAATCGTGTCACTTAAATATGAATAAAAGTATAGGATTGCAAGCCGTCATAATTTTACTAATATAAGCATTGATGTAGAATTTTAGTACCTATTTCAATGAATATAAGAAACAAAAACTGTGTGTGTCAGCTCCGACGCTCGACTGGAGTTTACTCTTTATGAACGATTATAAAATATTATATAGATTAGAAGATGAGGGTAAATGAACGCAGTATTATATTACTGAAAGTATGTTTGATACATTTATTTATATTAATTATATTATAAAATAAAATAAAATTTATATTCATCAAAATACATTACATAGTCATGGAAACATAAACAAGTGTTACAATGAAAACCTAAAGTAAATAATGTAACGGAGAAAGTTTGAATTTACTCCCCATTTATTTTTATACCCCGGGCTTATATATGAAAATCGATTCTAAAGGAGGTAAACTCCAATAAACTGAGCTCTTTGTTTTCTCAAAAGGGTGACTCCGGAGGGCCTGCAGTGGCGAAGGGAATGCAAACAGGGACAGTTTCTTTCGGCGTTGGCTGCGCTCGTGCTGGTTACCCCGGCGTCTACGCCAATGTAGCAAGTCCGCCGATACGTGACTGGATCAAAAAAGTCGCTAGCGTTTGATAAACCAATATAACTTTTGTCTTCCGAAAATCTACCTTAAATAGGATTATTCTATCAAACTGGTTTTAGTTTTTTTGTGTGGATATAATAAAGGCACTGTTTACTGTACTGCAAGTTTATTATTTTATTAGTTTCACATTTAAGATGTAAATGTTCATGTCTATTATTTCGCAGTTTTGTAATTGCAAAAAGAGTGAGGTATAAGTGAAGTACTGTCTTGTTTGGTCATTAGTGAGTTGAACTGTATCACTCTCTGAGCATAGATTGGTTTTAAGTAACTTTATGAGTTTGATTTATTAGAACTACAGATTAAATTATTAATGAATAAGATAAGATTTTAGTGAAAATAACGTTATATGTAACATAACTTTACAGAAGTAACTTAAAGTTAACTTGAGATACATGAACTTCAAAACCTTATATGAAAAGTATACCTACTTGTAAAGTACAACAATATAAGGGTTTACACAAACGCGACTTTAGCATAGCATATGCCGCTCGACTGCGCGTTTCGCGGGCATTTTTTTGTATTATATAAGCGTAGTAGGTACCTAATAGGTACCTAGGTATCAGGTTAGCCCGCTACCATCTTAACATCAGGTCTTAATATAACGCCCTCGCCCTCGCTCTCGCCCTCGTCGTCGCCGCCTCACCCTCTGCGACTAATCGCATCGCCCCGCTGCCGACCTCGCCCTGCCACCGCTCATTTCGTGCCCGTACACTATGCGTACGCGCTCGCGCCCTCGCCAGCAAGCGCAGTGTAGGACGACCTCCAGCTCGCTGGTCCGATGACCTAAAGAAGGTGGCGGGAAGTGGGTGGATGAGGAAGGCAGAGGACCGTAATTGGTGGCGCGCTCTCGAAAAGGCCTATGTCCAGCAGTGCATACATACAGGCTGATGGATGGATGGATGGATGGATGATAGTTTTCAAATAAAAAAGTTTCAGGAGCTCTGAAAATTGAGAAAATAAATAAAAAAATTTCACCAAATAACTGCTTTCCCACACTGGATGGCGCTAGACGTTATGGTTAGCGAGTCTAATCAATTATTTTCAACTATTCGTCCACTTTGTTTAGGAAAAAAAATAATCTTTGCATTATTTGGGCAGGGGTGAGGATAATACTGGAATAATAAAACTATATTTGCAAGATTTATGTAACTCTTGTAATAATCACTTTACATTGTACTGCTGCTTTCCGACACTAGATGGCGCTACATTCGGGTCTTCTCCGATTGGCCCGTCAGGGCCAAGCGGGGGGTACGGGCCTCGAGGCATGGCCTCCTTACCCAGGCGGGGCGCGGGGCAACTTTGTACCCCGGTAAATGTCTTCCAGCCGTGAATCGGCTAGGGCCTGCCTTGTAGGCTACAGGCCCCTGGGCAAGTTGTCAACTCCGGAGTTGGGTCCTCGCTGCGGGTGACGTCATCACCTTCGCGCGTGGGACCCGTGTCAAATCCGGTTACCTCGGCGCCGCGGACGAGAGGGGGAGATGGCGCTAGACGTTTTGGCTAGCGAGTTCAACTATTTGACCACAGATGGCAGACAGATGCAATGTCAAAGGGCGTTCCTTTAAACGCATTGATTAATTTCAAAATGCTTTGTTCGATCGATTTCACGTTTCATAGAGGCTTGTCAACAAATAAAAATAGTTGAAAGGAAGGTAGGTTTCTTCTATGGTGTCTACAATCAGCTAAGAAACGGTTTTGAGAAAATTCACTCTACAGAGGTTGAAATAGGGGTTGAAAATTTGTAATATGATAGTCATGTTTTTGTAGTTAGAGACTTTAAAATTGGGATTTTAGTTATTCGTTTCAAATTATAGTAACCTGTATAAGCAATTTTACAGAAATCAATCCCAAAGAGTTGAAATGTACCAGTGTCCCAATGGGGGTTGAAAGTTGGGGGTTTGGGGGGTTGACGTGACGTGGGCTTACCTGGACGTGGGCTAACCCGGAAGTGGGCTAATCCGAAGGTGGGCTAACATGCACGTGCACTACTTATCGCTCTTTGCACTTCCTAAGGACCCTAAAAGGTATTATTTGCCTGTCTACATAATAGGTACTCAGAGTTTTAAACAAAACTAATATTAATGCAATATGTGGGTAGTTTTATATCTATATCCAGACATATGATACAGTTTCAAACAAAAGTAAATTTAAACCATAGGTAGAATGAAACATTATAGTGATTTCCGTATGGGTAGACTTCAGCCTCCAAGTCTGGGGTTCGACCCCGGGAACGCACCTCCAACTTAATTAAAATATAATATCACTTACGGTGAAAAAAAAATCGTGTGAAAAGTTTAAACCATGGCTGAGAGTCAGTCATGATTATAATCATTAAAAAAAAACTATGTGTATTAACATGTCTGCCAAGAAAAATTTGGCCAGAGAGAACATACTCGTGAGTCGTGCTTAGTAGTGGGACTAATGGGCCGGCAATGAGTTCATGTTGATGATGATTACTTTGTGTCTTTGATGGGGCATACAAGTGTAAAATATTCGCTGATATTTTTATAACTAGATGTGGTGGCTTATACTACGATTTTTATCTATTTTTAAAGTAATTGTCGTCATCGTTGCAACCGATTACCGGCCCATAGTCATTACAAGAAATTATAAGTCAACCCTTTACACGCGCCACGTCTGAAGGGATAAGAGTTACGAGATAGAAAGAGAAAAGGAAAAGGTTCATTTTAGAACTACTCTTGTACACTCTACCATGAATAGAGGAAAATACATAGATTGTAATAAAAATATAATAATTTAGAACAGTAAAATAAATAACGAGAAAAAAATAAAAATGTATTTCAAGTTTCCTATACGTTTCCATGATGACAACCTTCAGCCATAGGCAGTAGGCGCGAAATGTATTAAATGTCATTTCTGACAGTCACTGTCAAAATAACATGTTTTTCTCTTGAAAACGTCAAAAAATATGAATTCGCCATTGTTACCCACGTCATGTTTAGTGTAAAAATTAAATAATTTGGCCACTGAAATTACGACGAATTCGTATATTTGACCAATTAAAACTAGTCTAGTATTTTATTTTCCTTCATTTTTCTACTTGTACAAGACCAGGCCTACGCCCCATACAAATCTGAACCGTCTCTTTTCGTAGGTATTCATTATTTTCTCTCGCAGCGTTGTGCGAGCTGAATTGGGCTTTATGACGACATTTCCAGAGTCACTATTTATTAAATGGTCTTCGCGGAGTATGATTTCTGTACAACGTACTATTACCTATTTTGTGGTATTAGGTTTTACGTTGAGCAGTCAGCCAGATTACCATTTTACATGTTTTCGTCATGTATTTTAACCGAACAACTGTAACAACGCAAATATAAATGTCATTTTAATAACCCTATAATAATATACTAAGTAGCTACCTAGAGATAACATATAATGATCATTGTTTTACATAGCACTATCTTTGAATATAAAAAGCCAGTGAGCGTATGAACAACTTAATTTACCTTGAACCTCAAAACGATGAAGAAGTTTAGGTCGTATACATTTTTAATTTTTAGTTTTCTTTTTATGAAAGGTAAAACATATTTAATTTTTCCTTACCAAAGTTCTTTTTGTAACTGCAATTAGGTATTTTTTTTTGAAAGTTGTCAGATCACAAGATGTTTTTTAATTTAATTTTTATTTTCGAAAGGGCTTAACGTGCTTGGTTACGATTCTAATATATTCATAGAGGATCTGACCATATATATTATAGTTCTAGTATTCGGCATGATAATCTATACATAAATTATCAATGCGAAAGTTTTGATGGATGAATGCATGGATGGATAAATGGATTGATGTATGGATGGATGGATGTCTCTTACTCAATCACGCCAGAAAGCCTAAATGGATCTGGATGAAATTTGACACAGAGATACTCGTAGATTATTGTCTGGGGTAACACAAAGGCTACTTACTTTTTATCCCGGAAAATTAAAGAATTCCCGCGTTCCTGGAAAAAATACCGGATATAGTTGATAAGATAGGTAATTATAAAGAACAGCTGTTATGTATAGTCTAATTTTTACAGATGTTTCGTGCACAAAACACGAACTCAATACTAAAGCCAATGTTGAAAAAATAGTAGGTGGTAACGAAATAGATATTAAAAATGTGCCCTATCAAGTGCGGCTAAGGATTATAACTGACCATGGTGCATATGGATGCGGGGGATCAATTTTAAGCCCTAGATATGTACTGACGGCGGCACATTGCATAGTATCTGGGTAAGATATAGTCAGAAATAATATATCTCTGCCTCTATGAAGATTTGTTCGAGTATATTGTCTTGATCAAAGAGATTTAGCCTTTAGTCTTTTCCAAATGTTCTAGTAGTTTTCTTGATTTAATTGCTACTAGAATATTTAAGATATTTAAGTAATCTCGTTGGAAACCATTTCAGACTGTCAGTCTCCCCCTCTATAAATACTACTAGCTGACCCGGCAAATGTTGTTTTGCCATATAAATTAAGATGTAAGCTATCCTATCTTTCAAGTTGGATCAAACTGCACACGGTGTGCAAATTTAATTTAAAATCGGTTAAGTAGTTTAGGAGTCCGTCGCGGATAAACAACGTGACACGTGATTTATATATATTTAGATATTCCATACTCATTCGACTCGCTGTGCCATTGTTTTGTGTAAGAAATAAAGCCAATAGCTAACACACTCTCGAATTTTTAATTCATTTTAGTTCTTTTTTCATCTAGCTGACAACAAATTGTACAGTAATTATAATTATAAATTACTATTTTTTTCTTAAAACATATTTATGCTTACTTATCTGTATAGATAAAGATTGTTTGTTTATTATTACTCTTTCATAATGATATTTCAAATAATATTTATGGACTTTTCGATAAAATAATAATAATTAACGCTAACTTTTTTTTAAATTTCAGAACTAAAACTATATACGTTAGAGCCGGTAGCAACTATGCCCACAAAGAGGGTGAACTGTATACGTCCACAAAATTTTGGCAACATCCTAATTACAATAACAAAACAAGTGACAATGACGCGGGAATCGTTAGTCTTGATAAACCAATTGTGTTTAATTCAAACACGAAGCCAATTCGGTTGGCGAGAAGAGGCAGGAATATACCGGCTGGGACTGAAGCTCTTGTTACTGGATGGGGACTCACTTCAGTAAGTACTTGTGCGCTGTGCTCAGGAACTTCTTATCCTTGTTCTCCCATCAACTTACAACCGAAAAGCAAGAAACCGTGATCTTTTGCATATTATGTATAAGTGGTTTAAATCGAATTTTCTGAAATTTCACATGAAACGTTTCTGATGATAAGATATAAAACGCCCTTGTATTGGTTGTTTCTGTGTTTCCTAATACTATTGAATACTTCGCATTACAAAATATAATTTGACAAATGTACTCGTATATAAATGACTGACTGTTGCAGTAATTTTGAACACATTAGATATTATTATATATCGGTTACATTTAATATACTAATGTACCTACGTTAAGAAGTCAACCCAATTTTATAAGGTGGTTGGATTATAATATCATATGAGTTATGAATCATTAAAATCAACTAAAATTTTGAATAAAATAACTGTTTTGAGAAGTTTTAAAACTTTAAATTAATTATAATTTAAATGAACGCGTCATTGTATGTCTAATTATTATTTATTAATAAAAAATAAAATTGGACATCTAGGAAGATGGACAAGGGAGTGACAAGTTGATGGCAATAAGAGTGCCTACTGTATCGACTCAAGACTGTCTTAAGAAGTACACCTATATTTCTGAAAACATGATTTGTATTGGGGCGCCTGAAGGAGGAAAGGGCGTTTGTCAGGTAAAACATTTATTTTCCATTTTAAATGTTAAATGGAACATTTAAGCTAAGTTCAAATAGGCAGATTTTATGATTTGCTGTCTGTATTTTGCCTAGCTCTTCTTGGCATTAGTACATAGGACATCGTTGTTTTTTTACTATCATACAAAAGTTTCATTCTTCGGTAAAACTTTTTTAACGACAACCAAGGATTTTCTTCTCACTTGAGCTTTATTTCTGGCTTTACCATATTTTTTATATTCAATCGATCATTGGTAAAAATTCCCTTTATTTCCATTAATCCATACTAATATTATAAATGCGAAAGTGTGTCTGTCTGTTCGTAAGCCTGTCTGCCACGATTTTACGGCCCATCTGTTCAACCGATTTTGATGAAATTATTTTTCAGAGAACTCTTAAGGATTGATTGATTGTAACCGCGTATTGAGAGTATACATGAAGGTTATCCTTCCACTGCAGCCCATTAACGTCCCACTGCTGGGCACTGGCCTCCACTCTCTTAGAAGAGAGGGAATTAGAGCTTAGGGCCACTACGCTGCTCTTTCTCGGCTTTAGCGACTATCATCATGTTACTTATAATAACCGGGACCGACGCCTTAACACAAGAGGGTGAAACACCGCCAACTTCCTAACTTCGGGCTTGTACTGAGAATTTCTAGTCAGAAAAACCTAATACTTAATTATGGCCCGACCCGGGACTCGAACGCGGGATCTCGTCGACCGCAGTCGAACATGCCAACCACTAGGCCAACGAGGCAGTCTGATCGCGGTGAGGGTTGAGATAATGGTGATGATTTATTCTTTCAGGGTGACTCAGGAGGTCCAGCTCAATCTAAGTATGGGCAAATTGGAATAGCGTCTTTTTCAATTGGCTGTGCTCTTCCTGGTTACCCTGGCGGCTTTGCCAGAGTGTCAAGCCCTAGCATACGCGACTGGATCAAACGTACTACTAGAATATAATAATCTTATGCGATTCATTCCTTGGTGATAGATTTAACATACTGCTCTAAATTATCAACAGATTTACGCTCTACTTATTACTTAATCATTTTTAAAAACGTTCTTACTATTATGTGATTTTTTGCTACTTGGTTTTTAATTATAATACTTTAGCGTTTCAAACTTTGGAATCGAAAATAGTTTATGCATTCAATCGTTATGATTTTGAGTTTTTCTTCGAAACAACTGTAATAAATATGTTTCACAGTTCATCATAGTATTGCATATTAATGCTTATTTATATCATCAGGATATCCCATATAACTCAATTAACGCATTCTTTTTGGATTATGATGTAATTAATTAAATATGGCACTGTTTACTTTATCGTGTGTTTAAATAAAGGGATTTTATTGATCTAGTGTGTTGTTATTTCAATAAGAATGGTAATTAATAATTTCCATAAATTATTATTGAACTAAATTCAAGACAAACGCAATTTACGTTCACATTTTTTACCGAAATCGGTAATTTTGTATACTTAGATCATATAATATATAAGTTTAGTTTAATTCTAAGTCTCGATAAATCTTCAGTCTCGATTATTATTTTCAGATTGAAAATAATATTCGTTTCAGTGCATACAATACATGAATTTGAACGTTAGTTTAAACTGCGCCTAATATTTTTGAGGGACGAGTAGCCTGGTGGTGACAACGCATATCAGCCGATTGCGAATGTTAAGCATCGTTGACCCAAGTCGGTAACAGGATGGGTGACCGAATTTGGAGGTTCAAATTTGACCTTTTCGTTTCCTCCGTGCGTCGGAGAGCACGTTAAGCCGTCGGTCCCGGTTATTATCACTAACATCACTGATAATAATCGTTACAAAAACCTTAAGAGTTTAAATACTTTTAGTCTAGTCGTATGCGGAAGGACGTGGGAACCCACCGGCCCGCATTATTATCCCAAGAAAACTGCAACCATTATTTGATTAATGGAAAGGGTTCACGACCTTCAGTTAAGAGGGATACGACGTAGAGACTGAGAACCTTTTTGTAATAAGGTCCAAATGCTAAATAATAATGAATACTCAGTAACAACCGTTTATAAACAACTATTTTGCAGGGAAAACTATAAATTCACATATCCAACTAGACTGAGCATTGTTGACAAGGTAAACTTTGAGCGTGAACGACAATACTCACAGCAAATGCTAATACGGACTCTGCCAGAATTTAAATGAATGTGATCTGTGCGGGTGAGTGGAAACTTTTTTAATTTCGCAAAAACTCAGGATTCAGGTGTTCTGTCGACAACTGCACAGACTTTATCTCCTGACCCGTCACATGATAAAAACCATTCCTGCAGGGCACTCAGCTGCTGGCGAAATTTAATTATAATTAATCTTTTACCACTTTTAGGAGTTCAGTCACCTACTGAGAAGACGTATGAGCACATAAACCGTGTGTGTTTTAATCTAGTAGTTTGTTATTATTTCTTTTGTATAATAATTAAAATTAAAATATGAATTACAAACCGTTAATGTTTAAGTAATATTAGTAAACTATGTGTTTATAAACTTAATTTATATCGTGAGAATCAATCCTAAATAGCTCCAGTTTAGCTGTGGGTTTTATTGTTTCAATGATACGAGTATTTTAGGGTTTTATGTTAAGGTAGAGCGACTCTTCATAGAAGCTAATGATTATTCTCTAAATAAAAAATCATTGATACAAGCAAACTGATTTAGTCTACGAAATATTCTTAAATTTAGCCTAAACATTCCTAGAAAAAATATAGTCGAAAGAGATAAATTCAACGCGACAAAGAAATAATATAATATATCATAGAAAGTTTACTATTCTTTTGCATACAGATATGGTACACTGTCGACGGAACGTAAAACTTTTTAGCGTGAATGACAAAACTCAGAGCGAATGCCAGCACCGAATCCAGAATTAAAATGAACCAGCGAAGTTAAGTGTGAGATAAAACTTTTTTAATTTCGGATAGAGCCAGGTGTTCGACAATCCGACTAACGATTGGTATCTACTGACCCGTAACCTGATATTTTAATATAATTTTGTATGCCCTGCTAGGCAAATCGAATCTTCTTCGTTAAAATTTCTAGAGATGAAACGGATATCCGGTAACTATCCGGTATCCGGCCTATCCGGCGTAAATTTATTATCCGGCCGGATACCGGATAGTAACTCAATATCCGGCCGGATACTGGATGTTCAAAAACTACGACCATTTTCTAAAATAAACTTTAAAATATAAGTTTTTGTGAGGTTTACTAAATATTAAGAAAACGGGTAATATTTATAATTTTATTTAAAACTGAAAAGTTACATAAAGCAAGGAATTTCAAAGAACCTTTCTTAAATTGCACTCAAATCACGCACTTTACGCAGCAGCTAAACAACTAATTTTCGCTACACAACTAATCACTCATTCCGCCTGCCACTTTCACTCACGATGACACCCGAAACCGCACGAAGTGATCCGATCGCTTTCGCTGTACCTGTGCGGTCACAACCAGCTACGAGATCACGAGCCGGATATTCGGCCATCCGGTATCCGGTATCCGGTATCCGGCCAAACAACTATCCGTTTCATCCCTAAAAATTTCACTTCCAATTTAATAGTATTTATTCAAAAACCACACCGATACTATTATGTACAATAAACTTACCAGAAAACTTACTAGGTTTTTGGCCGTTTGTGTGAGTGGGTGGAAAATAAACACAATGATATTATTAGCGTTTCGAGACAAGGTGAAGTAAATATTTCATGTTCGTTGTTTAGATAATTTCGGAAATGGAAGGAAGATTAATGGAAACGCAACAAAGTACAAAGAAACTTGTAAGGGGCGTCAAAAGCTTTCTCGTCCCTGCATTATTTATATCATCGCGCTATCAAATAATGTTATTTATTTATTCCAACAGTTTTCCAGTTCAACGATTCACTTTATTTTATAGTGAGATGATACAGTTTAGAAAGAAGTGGGCTAATTGGTATCTATTTTTAAACGACTTCCAAAAAAGGAGGAGGATCTCAATTCGGCGCGTATTTTTTTAAATGTATGTCGTTGCATATCTCCGTGGTTTCTGAACCGATTTGAAAATTTTTTCGTTAGTCGTCTAGAGGAAGCTCTCGAGGTGGTCCCGTAAAAAATTCTGACTCCAAATCCTCAACCCTGGCACTAAAAAGTTAAAAATAATAATTCTTTCCAAAAACCCCACTTCCAACACCACTGTAAAGCATCAGACTCGCCCGACTTCAACATAGTGGGTAGAAATCAAAATTATTTTGTACTTTACAGAGGCGTTGGAAATCGGTTTTTTGGAAATAAATTTTAAAACATTACTTGACTAAAGTATGAACAGCTTTTATGGTCCTTTTAAGTACTTAATGGTTTTAAAGTGTATTTTTTGAACGGCCTGGTATGTACTTACGGTAGTTCCTGAAATAAGCTTGTACGGACAAACAAGCAGGGCTAGAGATCCTTGTATCATTAATTGATAGGTAATCTAGAAGGAGCACGTGAAGCCAGAGCGATATGGCTAGTGATTAATAAATAAATAAATAGTTGTGTCTCCGCATCCATACTAATATTATAAATGCGAAAGTATGTCTGTCTGTCAGTTTGTCTGTCTGTCTGTCTGTCTGCTACGCTTTCACGGCCCAACTACTCAGTCGATTTGGATGAAATTTGGTACAGAGGTAGCTTACATCTCGGGGAAGGACATATGCTACTTTTATCCCGGAAAATTGAAGAGTTCCCGCGGGAATCATAAGAATGTATCTGTTCAACCGATTTTGATGACATTTGGTACAGGGATAGGTTGTATCCTGGGAAAGGACATATGCTACTTTTTATCCCGGAAAATTGAAGAGTTCCCGCGGGATACAAAAAACACCAATCCACGCGGACGAAGTCGCGGGCATCATCTAGTTTTAATTAATTAACCGCTTCAATGTTTTTACCAAGTAAATTTTATGTTTCTAATCTTATAAACGTCCAATTTAAACATTCATTTGCAATTATTTCGAAATATTTAAGTGTTTGAAATCTTGTTAGCCCCTGTCGTTAATAAAAGCTGTCGTAACTAGTTTTGTATCTATTGAAATTCAGTGAAAACTGTTATTTTAATCTTCGTCTGATATATAAAACAAAGTCGGGTTTGTTCGGTCACTTATAACTCAACTGCTGGATCTGAATGAAATTTGGCACATGATAGATTATAGTCTAGAATAACATATAGGCTACTTTTTATACCGGGAAATTAAAGAGTTCCCGCGGGAATCAAAAAACCTCAATCCACGCGAACGAAGTCGCGGGCATCAGGTAATCTAATTAAATTCTAAAGTAACGTTCTATTTTCAAGACAAAAATAGAACTCTTCTCAAATTATTAAAGATAGAAAGTGTTGTCTACACGTACGTCACGTCTTGTATCTTCAGAACGTATGTATTTTAAAGTAAAACCAAACGAGATACTGGGTAAGTTAGTATATAGGTAGAAGTTAGTATAGGTGCCACTGCAGATCCGCGTGTTACTGCAAACACCGCCTCCCCTAATGAGGAGGATTTAGAGCGTAAGCCATCGCTGCACCCGCTCTTGTAGGGCTTATACGCCTTGGAACTAGTTCTTTGAACTGAACATATTGTGACACGCAAATAGGAATTTCGCCCGTATTATGAACCAACTGAAGAATAATACATGTACGGATAAATTTTTGTACAGAGATAGAATACAGTTATTACCTACTGTATGAAAAATCAATATCAATTACACAATAGCATGAAAAACCTATTGCCCCCATGTACAGAACAATTATTTTTAAATTACATTATAATAATATGATAGATAAATAACCATAACACCTATGTACAGCTAAATTAATTGTAAAAAATCATCGCGGTTAAAACACGATAAAAAAGCCTAAGGAAGTGAAAAACGTAAGATAAAACGTAAAAAATCTCTTAATGAATTTTATGTTGAAAGCATTTACTCTGTTATGGAATACTTCAAAAGAAAAAAATAAATAATAATTATAGAATAGCCGTAATTTTGTTTTTTGGGAAAAAATTCAGACACGGAGAGGCAGTTGAAAAAATTTTGGTTTTAATATTATAATAAAATTGACCGATAAAATCGTGTCGGTATTTCCCTAAATATAATAATCCCGTATAAAAGATACCTCTCGTTGAAAATTATTACGAATCCCTTATAATTATGGCATTTCTATTCACCGTGAGGAATATCAGAAAGACTTTGTTACGTAGAAAACGTTATTTCTTTTCTCTCAAATTCGCCATTCTCGTAATTAGCTTCTCCATGAGAGCAGGAAATAAGTAGCGGCATTATAAGCCCGGGGCAAAATTCTCTTTTCTGATTTTTCAGATCCGACGTAGCGAGATTGCTTGCTGAATTTAACACGTCTTAATGGCTACTTGGGTCTACGCCGGAAAATTATGAAGTCCGACTCGCTCTTTTGCGTTCGGTTCCGTAGTGATTTGAACTTTGAAGCATCGAGATTTTATGTCGATGTGATGTATAGTGATGATATTGATTACATTCTTCGAAGTACTGCTGTTAGTTTTTAAAAACAATAATAAGTACCTTTATTTACGTAGGTAATAAATCATATTTTTTATGACGATTTAAGCACTGCATATTACATTGTAGCAGGAAAGGTATTGAATATTGGGCAGTAAAAAATTTAAACTCAAAATTGATATCTAGCTAATGCCTGCGACTTCGTCCGCGTGGATTGAGGTTTTTTTGTTCCCGCGGGAACTCTTAAATTTACCGAAATAAAAAGTATCCTTTGTTATTCCAGGCTATAATCTATCTCTGTGCCAAATTTTATCCAGATCCGTTCAGCCGTTCTGGCGTGATTGAGTAACGTGTATGGATATCACCAAAAAAAAGCATGCATGGATATACATCCATCCATCCATCCTATCTTTGCATTTATAATATTAGTTATCTGTTGTTCCCGTTTTAGAATTGCGGATGCGGGCCCAGAAAAAAATGGGTGAGACGGGTATCTTTTTATTTTGATTCTCCGTAAAATTGCGTTTGTACCCTAAATTACGCGGAAATATTTAAAAATAATGCGGCAAAAAAGCAGTGAAATACGACTCGAATCTGAACGAGCAGGATGGATGTTCAATTTGGAAAGGCGGTAAAAAAGATGAAGGATTTCATCGCGTTGATAAGATAAGAGATTTAATTTCCTCCAGACAGTTTGGTGACGGAAAGTTGACATTTTATGAAATTAAAAGATTCCCACCCAGGTTTGTTTGAAAAGTTAATTATAAGAGGTAAGTATTTAGAAGTTGTTTTTAGAAATAGCAGCTTTTATTTTCAGAAGGTTTCCAGAAAAATCTAATTTCGAAAAGCAAGATGTCAAATGAAAATTGTGAAGTTATCATAATTTGTATGGAAATCGGTTTTATAGGTCTAGTAAAACAAAAGAAATATTTCATGATCGATTCTGTATTTATTTTACTAGTTAATAATTTATAATTAACTAGCTGATGCCTGCGACTTCATCCGCGTGGTTTTTTGTAAGGGAAAATCAAGGGAAAATGATTTTTTTAATTTTATTTTTTCGTCAATTTTCTAATGTTTTTAATAGTTATTTTGATATTCGGGACAGAGACAAATACAACAAATCAAAAAAAAAGACGTGTGGCACTCGGAGACTGCCGCGATAAAGCTATTGCATAGCATTTTTAAAATAAATAAATAAATAATCATTTAAGCTATTGCATAGCTTAAAACCATGAAAATCGGTCCATCCGTAATAAGTGCTTGAACAAATCCGACTTTGTTTTATATATTAAGAGATATAGATACATTATATTAGAAATTATAATATGGATTATAATATGGTATTCTAATATTATTATGGTGCAAAATACCACAATGCACTTGGTGAGGTCGTAAAAACTTGTACAACACGCAGTTTAATCTTGGCAACTTTGTTAGATACCTATAATAGTTAGACGAGACATATTGCTCGTAAGGGATATTAATAGTGGCATCCAATGGACTGCTGTCTATACTTACATTGTAGTTTTCTTAACATGTACCACAGAATAGGTAATAGTATGCTTGTACGTACCCAATATTTTGTACCATAGGTCATTGGTAATATTATATTACTAGATGATTCCCGCGACTTCGTCCTCGTGGACCAAGTTTTTTCGATTCCCGCGGGAACACTTGATTTTTTCGGGATAAAAAGTATCCTGCTGCTGCTGGCCGTGGCTCCGGCTGTTGGAACAAATATCGAGATCGGGTTCGGTTGGACCAGGGTCGAGCCCAGTATGGGCGACGCGCAAGGGAGGCACCGGCGTAAGTTCTACATATATTAGAGTTCCCGGAGACTTTCATTATGCGCCGGGGATGGTCACCGAGGGGGTTTTAGTGGGTACAAATCACCACATAACCCGACCTAGGAGGCCGGGTATCTTAAGAAAATTTCCCCCCGTAAACAAAAAAAAATATCATATGTCCTTCCCCGGGATACATCATATCCCTGTACCAAATTTCATCAAAATCGGTTGAACAAATGAGCCGTGAAAGCGTAGCAGACAGACAAACAGACAGAGAGACACACTTTCGCATTTAATATTAGTATGGATTTGAAAAGTATATGTATTGTACTGTCATTGTAAGCATTTGTACATTTCCTAGGATAGATAGCATTTAAGATACCTAAAATCTGATGTATATGTGTAAAATAAATTTAAATATACACATTTACTAAACAGCAAAATCTGGCCATTCAAGATTTTCTGGTTGGTTAAAAAACCACGAAGGCTGTGGCATCAACGCTAACCCAACGGTAAGAATTTTTGGGTGTACTTTTACACAAATCCTTTAAAGACGGAGAAAAATAGAGCGTGGATTTGACTTGCTCCAGCAATGCTAAGGACAGCGGTTACATATTGTATAGGTACATAAATAAAATTGTAAATTTTTTTTTTCAAAAGAGCAACCGCCGAGATTCTTGCTAGTTCTTCTCGGTAGGAATGGCATTCCGAACCAGTGGTTGATTCACTTAACGATTCAAAAGCACTTGTAAAAGTTTATTTGAATAAAAAGCATTTTGATTTTTGATTTTAACATATTTCCTTAATTGGAGTCAAAAAGCTGCCCTTTTGACTCCAATTAAGCATTTACTTCCAGCTTGAGGGAAGAGTTTTCACATACCTACATAATAAAATAGTAGCCCGAATGGTTGAGACGATTTATGAATTCGCATAAAATTAATAACAGTTCAGAATTTCATATCAGGCAAGTAATATGAACTCAATAATATTACTTTCAATACATACGGATTCACAGTGAAAGCTTTACCTCTATAACGTGAACCCTGAAAGGATTCGAACGTTACCAGAGCAGTCTCACAAAGAGATGCAATTTGCATTACAATAAATTTATATTGGAAGCCTTAAGAGTTCCGTGATCGGTTTGAGATCTTGAAATTGAAGGGAAATAAATTCTCTGTACATTATAAAAAATTACAAAATCTTTAAAGACGTTTTCCGAAGTTTAAGCTGGTTTATGTTGTTAAAGTGAGTTTTTCGATCGAACGTTTGTGATACCTAGGTAGTAGGTACTGTTATATAAGCCTAGCACTACTTAAACTGTTTGATCTTGTAAAATCTTTTTAACTGAGAGAGTTCTGAAAAGGTAGACTTCGGAAATGTCCAGGGTGCAATCCCCAGTACAGAAAATTTGATATTTGGGTGTGGTGGGAGGCTTCGGGCTTGACTTGTTAACACCCTATCGGGACAAACGTACCGTTAAGCGATTTGAAAGAAGCGTAGAATTAAAAAGTATTGTTTGCGCTGATACTATTTTTCCTGTACCAAATGGATGCCTCGTATACTTACTATTTCAATTATTCTATTATACTTTCAATTATTATTCCAGGTAGTTTCTTCCTCGCTAGTAAAATAATATTAACTTAAATAATAACCAGCTTTCATATGAACTAATTCATTAAAAGTCAACATTCTGCTGCTGCTGCAGAAATTCTTAACATCAGATAATAATGCATCCATGACAACTAGTTGAATCAGGTACTTACTTTCTTCCAAACTTCACAATGCGAGCTTAGTGTAGAATTTCTTATTAAGTACTGAATTGTTATGTCATCAAAAGTCAAGGCACTTTTTTACTTTAATCGATGATTAAGGATGGTTGTGAAATATAAAATTAACAGGAGACTTGGATGTAACGTCATTTACATGCATACATTCGTAATTTATTTGACTATTTGCAAATATCCCATTGCATGCTATAAATGAAAACAAAAAGGAATCTGAATCATAATTGTTGTCAAATCAATTAAAGTAATAAAGGCTGAATATGAGAACCCGCATAGAAATTCTAACAGAAAATGTACATACGAAAAAACTGCATTAGTATGTTATTATCTCAGTAGAACGGCCAAGGTCGCCAATGTTGATGATAAGTACATGACATAGTTACTGAACAAGGTCGTAGAAACTTACTTTTTTAATGGGTTACTAGGATATGGAATGAGGGGTCATTGTTTGTTTGTAAATTATTATTGGTTAGTTTACTTGAAAAGCGTATGTTGCCTTATTAATGTACTAGCTGATGCCCGCGACTTCGTCCGCGTGGTTTAAGTTTTTATGATTCCCGCGGGAACTCCTCAATTTTCCGGGATAAAAAGTAGTCCTATGTCACTCTCCAGGTCCTCAACTATACCCATGCCAAAAATCACATCGATCCGTTGCTCCGTTGCGGCGTGATTGAAGAACAAACCAACAAACCAACAAACAAACACACTTTCGCATTTATAATATTAGTGTGATAACATAGTAAAATTTATGTATAGATGAAAAAATTAACATATTGTTTTTTCAAATATTCCAAAATTACTTAATTATTAATATATATATAGCTGCTCGTGCTGATTCATTGATTGATCACCTCTCCTGAACAATTTTGTATGAAAAAAATTTTTTTCACTGACCATTTCGTATAGAGGGGAAAAATTCATGAAGAGAAAAAATACGGAGAGAGCTGATGATTGAGGATTTCGAAGACGGGTGAACAGCACAGCCAGGGCATTGAAGAAAGATGGGGGGTGCTTGACCAAATGTCATTCGAAACATCATCCGATTGACAATGAGCCGAAAAAAAAATCCAAAATGGCGGATTCAACATGGCCGCCATACAAACTTCGTCGGCGTCTATCTCGGAGAGTATAAAAGGTGGAAGAGTGGTTTCTTAGCAAAAGATGATCAGGAACTGAAGGTCTACTTGATGAACAGGAAAAAAATTCAAGATGGCGGAATTTATTTTTCCATAGAAAATGTATGGCGAATATTGAAGGGGCTACAATTTAGTGTAGAACTATGCAAGACTTTGATGCGGTTCCTTTTCATAATTTTTTGGAGAAAAAAATATAGGTACTTATGGAGAGCGATGATGATCGAGGGTTTGAAAGATGTGTGAGGAGCACGGCCAACATTAATAGGTGTCTATTTCAGAATGTATACTAGATGGAAGAGTGGAAGTAGGAAATATGCATGACTTTGATATGGATTTTGTACAAGATTTGTTCTGTATGGCAGAATTGTCGGTTTGCCGTTAGGAAAGCCAAGATGGTGAAGTTCAATGGCACCCAAAGGTACTCGATCATCAGCGGTATGATATTGATATTAATCAACTAAGGAAGGTTTCTTTGTGTTTTACTTCAACAGTCTCTTACACTGTATGATGCATGTCAGGATTTTTTTTTCATTTAAAGGCCCTTTTAGATTCTTAGGGGTTCTCTGTTTTATGTTTTCTTATAAGATTTTTTTTACGTCGGACGCTTGGCACGCTGGCGCTTCCACTGTGCTCGCTAGCATAGCAGTGTATTGTTTACTTCAGAACACGTAGGCAGTAAACACTAGGATAGAAGGAGAGCAAGTAGACAGTGGGCCACGCGGTCTACTACGCGGTCCGCTTTAGCGGGCCGCGCACCCACGCGCCCTACTAGTTATACTTTATATATCGTCTACCATAAATTTTCCTCTGTGGAAATTTGGAAAAATCCAGCCTTGTTTCGTACATTACAAAAGAACATCTGTGCAAAATTGTATTTTTTTGGTCCAGGAGTTTTGGCTGGGCACTGGTGATTCAGCCATTGATGAGAAGGGAGTAATAATAGACCGTTACGACGTGTGGAATACAAACAGTTAGGTTAATCCGATTTATCCTTGATTTATCCGACCGATGGAATTGCGGTCGAACTCTAACATCTATAGGCGTTCAACTCTATGGACTGGCAGTTATGAATGACCAACTCGGAGCGAAGCCTAAAAGTCACATTACGAATGAAAAACCGCGGGATTGCCGTAATTGAAAATTCCCTGTGTAATATACGACTTGCAATTTCAGAGGCACGGCTCCCAATCCTGGGGCGGGAACATTTTTCTTTACGTTTAACGATATTATTTAACGCCACAAATTTTACCATTTTTCTTATAGCCTTCAGAACTGCCGGCAATTTCATTATGATAATCGCGCGTTACCTCGCCTCTACCTTTCAAGAAATGCGTTCAAGTACGCACTTTTGGAAAATAATCGAATTCTTTATAGTCGGATTGTATTAAATAGATCTATTTAATTATTTTTTGCATCGCAAAGATCACATACTTTTTATGTGGGATTGACTTGCACTTGGATATTAATATCGTGCCTAGTAGAAGGCTTTAGGTTAGTGCGCACATTAAGCTTAATTTTCGCTTGTCTTGAAGGTTAATTAAAGGCAAAATATATACGGATGCGGTAAGCACGTTCCATACCTTAGTACCATTATGTATTCTGTAGTAGAATCACCTTGAAATAATATGGCAAAAAGCTTCTTCTTTTTATAGGTAGTTAGGGGAAGTGCTCCAAGACGTGTAAGTGTTCCCAACTTCAACCCTATTCTGTTCTACTGGCTTAGAATCGTACATTACCTTCTTTTTTATTTATTTATTTATCGTACATTACCTTATTTTTTTATATACTATCAATCTTTAGTCTTTTTCCTTCATGAATAATCCCTTTTCGGTTTTTTGTTATTAGCACAAACGCGCTCGTTACTGATAATTACAATGCCAATAATTGTGTTATGCACAGTACTTATGCAAAACTATGAAGCAATAGGTTACAAAATCCAAGACAATAACTAAAGAATTCATTAGTTTTTACTCTTCTTTTGTGTGACAAAGGACTAACAAAAAGTATTGTCACGCGTGAAACGTTAAATTCTATGGTATAGGTTATTGTTATGGCCATTGTATTATGTAATATTTCTTCTACAAGTACTTTTAACAACCTCCTTGTAACAGTAGTGATTGCTTTGACTTTATAAAAAGGAGGTCCCGGGTTCATGTTCCGGCTTTTATAATGGTTCTTCACCTTCTTCCTTGTTCACTCACGACAATGTGAGTCTTGTCGTAATTATGACTTGTCTTTCAACGCAGCTCCTGCGATCTCCCTCGAGCAACTTCTGTTGGCGGCATCCCGTGAACGCTCAGGGAAGAATAAATTTGTAATAGAACGGAAAGTTAATTCCGTCTATCTTGATGGGAAACGACCACATATGTCTTCCAGTCGACCTTGTTCCACGAGATGAACACACGTATTTATTGTGTTGTCAACAAGTAAGATGGGAACCTGGTTTACTATTTGCCCTAAATTACCACTCCTTTATTGGCTTCGGTGTCTATAGAGAGTAAAAAGCCCAAAATTTCTTAAACTAAGCAAATGCTGCCATATTTTTTTTTTCAAGTTATTAGGTATGAAATCTTTTCCTTTCATCATGTTTCCAAAAATCGTGGACCAGTCATAAAATAAAAACGGAAAACAAATTACATCGAATAAAAAAAAGCAACAACGTAACACGAATAAAGCATAAATATTTTAATTAAAATATCCAGCATATAAAAGCTGTCATTGCGTCTATATTGGAAGAAATAAACTTCTATCAGCAAATAGCTTTAGGGGTCCCCGAGCATTATTCTGATTGTTATGTCCTGCGAACCAATACACATGATCGTTATGCCCTGCGAAACCAACACGTATGAATGTTTATGGCACCAATACCGGCCGAGTTGTTCGATAAACTGAAATTGACTGCGTGGATAGACCTAGGCCCCCTTTTTACGGTCTTTTTGGCCTAAGCTTAGTGTGGCGCGGCGCATTGAACAGCAAGAGCAAATTTTTGAAACACTTTTTGCTCTATATAACCCATTATATGAGCATAACAATAGTATGGCAATAGTTGACAACTCAGTCAAATCAATAACTCTTTTACAAACTTAAAAACGAGCTTCTGGTATTGAAGTTGTGCGAAAGTTGTAGGATGTGACGTCATCAGATTTCAACATACTTTTTTTCTTTAATCTTTAGTTTAAAATGGTTATCAAAATAAAACTAACCGAGGATGTAAATTTTAGGTATTTAAGACCCTATCAGTAAGAAATAATTTATCTTTCACATAGGCATCATCCCCATTGGTAAAACCAAACAATGTCTCTGAATAAAAATAGGGCTAAGTTTGGGTTGATATCATTAAAGAAACCAGTTTTAATACTGTAGTGTAGTCAAGTATCTACTTACATTATATGCAAGTAATTCCCAACTTTATACAAAGTAGTGAGCTTGGAAAATATTGCTACTGCTTGAAATTCCCAAGTATCTCTTATAACGACGCAAGTATGGAAAGACTTTCCAATATTACATTAATTTATTTATAAATACAGCTAAAACTTTGTAGACACTTTGCCATAGCTGTGCTATTCTCAAGGCTCTTTTAATTCGTTAGCATTCGTTGTTGCTTGCGCCTTCGAACATCTATACCTAATATTATACTCGTAAATGCGAAAGTTTGGATGGATGAATGGATGTTTGTTACTCAATCACGCCAGAACGGCTGAACCGATTTGGATGAAAATTGGCCCAGGTATATATTATTATAGTCTGGAATAACACAAAGGCTAATTTTTCATCCCGAAAAATTAAAGACTTCCCACAGACACCTAAAAACCTCAATCCACGCGGAAGTCGCGGGCATCAGCTAGCCAATATAAAATCATCCAATTTGAGCCATGCGGGGAGGCTTTAGTCGATTATCCAAGCTATCAATATCAAGCTATACCTATCATCACCCTGGTCTCTAATTAAAGTTCAATTTTATGTGGATTTACTATGCTACGGGGTATTTTGAATTTACCAAAATTCGAGATAGCGCAAGTGTCAATATTTCATCGCTGCTTCAGCGTTGAAAACGAGGAGTAGGGTGAGTTTAAATAACAGCGTATTTAGTGCATCGATACACGTATTGTGCAATAATACTCGTATGTGAATTTTTCAAAAGCGAAACTTTACCTGCACATCTTACTTTTGCACGTTTAATTATGGCTGAATATATTATTAACTAATATTATAATAACAGACTAGGCTAGACCACCGTTGTTACTCATCGACACCGCCATTTTGCGTGGATATTTTGTCCGAATAACTTATAATTCGAACGATTTTACAGCAACACAAGGGACCGGCCCTTGTGTGGCCGTAAAATCGTTTAAATTACAGTTATTTCCGCATTCCGCGCATTTCCGCATATTTGACGACCTCAGTGGCGCAGTGTTGATCGCGTGCGGAGGGGAGGTCCCGGGTTCGATCATCGGCAGGGTCAATTTATAATTTTTGAATGAAAAATGAATTAGTTACCACTCTACCAGCAAATACGTGCCGACAAACGATTAATCGTTCCGATACGCTGCCTTGTAGAAACCGAATAGGGGTATGGGTTGAATATAACTGCCATGCCCATAACAGTTTACCAACCTAACCATCTTAGACTGCATCAGGTGACATTGCAGTCAAGGGCTAACTTGTAGAGGATAAATAAAAATATATTCATATTCATTTATTTTGCATTCCAATACAATTCTTATATTCATTTACATAATGTCAATAGAATAGTTCTTAATACAATATTGGAACCCCGGTGGGACACAGCAAAAAACAGTGGTAGTAGAGAGACGGCTGCCTTATTTTTCTTCAAGAAAATCTGTAATACACAGGATTTTTTTATAAAGAATTGATGAACGCTGTATTACTCTCCAAACATTTGTTGTGGTCCGGAATCCTATTATAAATTTTCACACACATCGGGATCGGTACTGTGGATACTTAGGTTGGAACTGGGAATCATCATATTATTTTTTCGCGTGGGTCTTAGTTGGTAACGTTGCGGTAGGTCCTCTAGTTTTTTTAAAGTTTTGCGGTTGTTTCCTTACAAATTTAACTGATTCTATTTAGTATGTAAATGCATGGCAGAGTAAGTATGTTTAGTGATTTAAAGTGGTGTACAAAACTTTCCCGATTCTTTAAGTTTTTTATTATTTATTATATATTATTTGCAGCATAAATAGTTCTGGTGCATTTGTGCTGTTTCCCCACAATACTACACCATAGCTCAGCCAAACATTTGCATAAGAGTAGTATGTCAATATAATATATCTTCCGCACCGCTTATTTTTATCTACATAATCAACATTTACATACATAATAAACATTTTGTTTATCGCGACTCGTAATATTCAATAGCGACTGGAAAAATGTCCTGTGAGCATGTGCAATTTGTCACCATCAATCATTCCATAAGGTCACTTCGCAGTTGTCTATTGTCCTCAGAAATAAGCGTCAAGACAAACGTGAATGGAAGTTGCACACCATATAATTATACCTACTTAAATCATGGGATTTTTTTTTGAAATATTATTATTATGATACATATTATTATTTGAAAATGTTTAAAATAGTTACATAAATTACAAGTGCAGCATGATGAAAATCACACTCGAGAGTCGAAGCTCAAAGCGCGAGTTTAATTTTCAATGCGCAATAAAACATGTTGCAAAAACGGAGTACTGTACTACTATCACGTAATATCTATTACCTATTAGACATAGATTTAGTATTGGGCTCGCTGGCGCTTCACCCAGCGAGCCCAATACTAAATATAAGATTAACTCAGCTTTAAAAGCGCATCAAAAATTATTAAATTTTTAAGCGCACCAAAAATTATTTTGAATCTGAATGTGATTTGATTTGAGAAGAGCTAATAGAATACGATTGATATCTGAGCAAAATTGTTGTGATATGATAGCGCAAGGAAAATTCATACAGCACCCTCTTTTGTCAGGTCTAAAACGACTATACACTGCGAGACAGCCAATTCTTTTTCATAATGCTCCTATGAATTTAGTTTTGAGATTGTGTACAGCAGAATTAGCCATATTATAATATCATCGATGTCATATTATAATAGTCAAAACCTCTTACAACGACATCATTTATTTTGACATATTGGTTATAATGACCGAAAATTTGTGCCGATTTCGATGTTGCTTCTAGAATTAACATCGGTTATTAAAACGAACCGGCTATAGCGACTTATTATAGTGGTCCCTTCGATGTTGTTATAACAGATTTCTACTGCAGACTAAAAAGACAAATGGAAATATTTTTTACTGTTTAAATTCAAGTTTTTACGGATTTTGTATCAGTATTTGAATAAAACCTGGACGTCATAAGTCTCAATAGACGAAAACCAAAGTTCAGAGTGTAAGTTCGCTACATAATTCTTGTGAAAAAATTTTAGACTCGTGTAGAGTTGTAGACGAATATTCCCTTTGAATTTAGGAGATAATTTGCTAACGCTAGACTTGGGAAAGGGCCAGTTGAAACATACGAAATTTATTTAGTTTAAACTATTTAAACTACAGTAGTTTAGATAATTTAAGAGAACTATGTAATGGTAGTAATGTTCTGTAGCGATCGAAATCTTTGCCAATGACGAAAAAGCTGTCATAATTCTGTAAAAAATACACGAAACAATAGGGATAAGTTTTATAGGACATTTTCAAAAATAATAGTAATAATGCAGTTGAACCATGGATACAGTGATTACATGAGCAATTAAGTATTAATTAAACGTAAAATCTCAATTGCTTTTGAGAATAATTGCACAGATTTCATTTATTTCCCTGGCGTGGGTTGGACCAATTAAGAAGGGCTTACAGTGGACGAATTCAAATCCCTCTAAGCGAGTTTTAATAGGAGAGTCTTAAAAGATTGAGAAGTCGGAATTCTGAATAAATGCCACGCTTTTCAAATTAAACTTCCAATGACAACTAGACAGGAAATTACCTATAGAAGATCTTATTAGGATTAAACCAACACCTCTTTAATTTGATGAATTATTGTTCAAGAACGCGATGAATCTTAATCGAGATCCAATTAAATTTTTCGATCTTTTCTTCATTGAAATTTATTTATTTATAGGTTTTATGGAAAAACAATATTTTTGTTAAGTTAAAATGGTTGAAAATTGCCATGATTGCTCAATTTACTGAAAAAAATCGCAGAATAAAATTAGATTTATTGATCAGACTCATCATGACCTCAGCTTTGCCCTTGCGAAATTAGCGTCATTTGACTCTAATTTCTGCTGTCCTTTGCTTCGAGCATTTTTTGAGTTTGTTTTCGATTCTAGCCAAATCAATGCCATATAGCTTAGTTATATGATTCAAAACTTTCATACAAACCGATTTAGTGGTTTTGGATAATGTACAAATGAATAAAAAACTAACAAACAGTTTTATATCTAACAGTGTGACGTTGCTGGTTTGGGAGATAAATGAAACCCGCAAGTCAACACAAATAATTATTTATTCAGAGAGCGGGTCGTGAGCCGAGAGGTCCGTCAATAATTTGGCTTCCTAAACCTGTAGTGGGCGAGTACTAACTGGTACGCCGCTAAGTATCGGTCCAGCTGGTAGTAGGACGCACGGCGAGATCTTCACCCAGGTAGTGTACGGTGTTGCTCGCGAGGAAAAATCGTCGAATCTTGCCAGAATCCCTGGTCCTCACTAGTCCTCTTGACCCCTAAAAAAGACAATAAGCAAAGGATTTGTCTCGATAACTGTAAATTCTGTAACTAGAAAAGATGCTTATAAATTACCCTATGTATCAGAAATATCACAAAATGCTAAAATATATTTGTCACGTATCGATCTATCAAAAGCATTCTTATATTTCGATGTTTCTTTTATTAAAGTATTAAAGTCGGTTGAAAACTGATGACAGTAGGCAGCATGAACCGTAATTAAGCGAAGACTCTTCTAAAAAGAAAGGAAAAAGTATTCTTAATTAAAGTGGAATGAAGCCCTGAAAATGTCTTATGTTTTTAATTATAACACTTTGTCCTTCTATCATCAGTCTGAGCAATAAAACCGGCTTAATTATGATTATTGTTGTAAGTTCAGAACGCGTAAATATTTTTAAGCGCCTAAAAATTTTAACGCAGTATTTTTATTTTATGTTTAGGAGACACACAAAGTAGAATGAAAACGAAACTTTCAGAGAAATCAAGAAATACAGTTTTTGATTTTTAGTAAACACCACTTAATGGAACCTGGATTACAGTGGTGCCAGGTTTTAAAAATCTGAAATTTATTTTATTTGAAAAGGTCTTCAAAACGCTTTGTAATAATATGAACAAACTTATCTGTAGTGAATAGGTACCTATGTGATGTGGAAATAATAGACTTGATCCACGTTTACAAGTATATTAATAAGATACAATAGATTATGTAAAACTGTACAATAGAAATATATCAAAGGAAGCGTTGCGCTGGACGTCTAGCAATAGAATGGTGTGTCGTCTGTAGCTATACAGCGCAGCTCCCGCGCGCATACGTTCCGAATCCAAAAACGTTCCAAAAGCAAGTTCGAATTCCGAACGCGAAGCTTGTGTGCGTAGCCAGCTAGCAAGGAGGTAACGCCACATCCTATCAAAATTTGAGCTTATCATTATAGCTTAATTCGAAGATACTCGTGCTATCATAAAAAAAACCTACCTAATGAGTTGGTGAATGTAATATATATATATATATAAATATATGTGTGTGTGTGACAATATAATTTTACAGTATCTTACTCTGGATAAAAATAATTTGAACACTGTTAGCACACAAATATTGAGGAAAAGTTTTGTCTTTAAGTGATACAAATGTAGGATAATTTATGTATTCCACATATAGGTATCCCACCAAAAGGCACAAAAATGAAATTATTGAAAATAATTTCATTTTTGTGCCTTTTGGTGTGGAAACCCTGGGGTCGTGGGGCGCAGATGCTAGATCCTTTTTTAAGGATCTATCTTCTCGTCTCACAGAGTCCACAGGTGACCGGAGGGCTGGCAGTTACCTCGGCCAACATATAAGTTTGGTTATTCAGCGGGGTAACGCAGCCAGCATTCTGGGCACACTGCCTCATTGCAGCGGGATTGATGATATTTTTAATGTATAGTTTTTCGTTTTTAATTAAGATTTAATTTAGATTTTAATGTGTATTAGTTCCCACATTTTTATTCAATTTTATAATTTTCATAATAATATAGAAAAACTAATTATTTCTAGAGCTGATCTTCAATTTTGGCAAGAAATTGGAGTCGTGCTACTTCAACTAGCTCGATAAAGTCTATAAAATAACTAAGCCAAAACTTCAAATAAATTTGAGTGACAAAGGACTCGGCAACCGTACCTGACTCCTCTATATCCATTTATTCCTTTACCAGCACCACCTTTTCGATGTATTTTCAAAGCAGTATACCTTAACCCCTTTCAAAAGTTCCATCATTATAATATGCGAGACGAAAGTTAAGTCTACCATTCAGATCCACCTTTCAAGGCATTTCGCTTTCTTTTATTAGCTTCCCAACATACTATCTTTTGTCCTTGGTTCGGCCTTATATTTGGTGTTATATTTGGAACTTAAATAAGTTTAAGAAAGTCTGACTGGTTTGTTGTTGCTTTTATACTGTAAAGTTCTATCTCAATGGGTTTAGTAATTCGGTGTGAGCTGTCTGTCCTGTCCCTTAAAAAATGTTTCCCCCAATAGTGCTTTTTGCTGTAAATAAAAAAATGTATTTTTATATTAAATTATAATTATAATTGTTTAAAATAAAAGATGAACAAATTATTTAAAATAATGGGATAGTTGAAAGTCGATCTACAAAACGTTGTTAAGATGGATCGTTTGTCTTAAATTGAGTTAATCTTTACACTCAAGCCGCTTTCTGTGAATATGAAGCTATGAAAATAAATTCAAGACCTGAGTAATCCTCCGCCATTTTTCTTCTATTACCTTATGTTTTTCTAATCCATTGCTAAACAGTGGATCTATTTCTAATTTCATTATACGAAAGCTGATTATTATCAAAGTAAGGTTCTTCTTCACGGGGCTTTCAGCTTTAAGGTTTTCGTCATGATGAAGGTAATGTCTGAAACTGCTAATTGAGCAGCCTCATTTGAGGCTCAATGATTAGTTCTGCTCATTATTCTCGTCGAACGCACATTTCAGAGATCCTTTGAGTATGGCCAAGTTCTGGAAGGAAGCGCAGTGTGCCTCAGGTTAGATTGGGTTTCATTTTAGTGTCTCGTTTTAACGCATCATATTTCTACCTAGAGGATATGAAGCTTTGCAAAATAATTAAGGTCGAGCCTCAAACTAAGCTGTGAGAAACATGCCAAGACTACGCAAATAATCCAAATGCATAAAGAAAACCGCTAGCAATAATAATTAAAACACTTAACGGGTTTGCATTAGATGTAAATGACGCCTAATATTCGGCATCTGGTTTTGCGGAGTCCGAACTTTACAAGGGTCAGTTGTGAAACAATCCCACTAAATATTGGAGCTGGGAAACAATGCGAGTCTGGTTTGGACAAAAACTGGCATAATTTATGGTTCAAAGTTAGCGGACGAGACAATTCGAGATATCGTCCCTTCCTACAATTTTGTACATAAATCTAAGGGAGCAAGGGTTGATTCGTTATTGGTTTGGGGATTTCAATATTTAGCAGGGGAAGTTTTTGGTTGAGTAACTTGCCTATTTTATCTAATCTTGATGATTTTGTAGATACATAGTTTTACTTTATATCTACAAAAAAAGTTTCTTAGATTTAAATGAGATTTTTACGAATATTTTACAGGAAATACAAATCCGGGGAAAGTCAGCTGGTACCTCTGTTTAATTCCCGCGGGAACTCCTTAGTTTTTTGGGATAAAAAGTAACCTATGTCACTCTCCAGGTCCTCAACCAAAAAAACCCTTGCCAAAAATCATGTCAATCCGTTACTCCGTTGCGGCGTGATTGAAGGACAAAATAATAAACAAACACACTTTCGAATTTACAATATTAAGTATGATCACTATGCACCATAGACATAAAATAATGATTTCTATGGTATGTATGGAAGACAACAGTTCTCTTGTACTTCTTACAATTTTGTTTAGTGATACGGGACGGATACCTACGGAAGTTTGTTGACGCTTCTGCTTGTTGCAGAGTAGCACTAATAAAACGGAATTTCTAAAGGAGCACTTAGATAATACACAACGCTCAAATATAAACGTGAACATGCATGTATACTCGTATGGAAAACTTCCGAACTTACTTTATACAAAGTTTTAAGCGCAAAGATATCACAACTTCGAGCCAGACATTCGCTTAGTATTACAAGGATTACCTTTTAACCTACAAGCAAATATCAACCTTTGTATTATGGAATATAAAGCTTACAATCTGATGACATAATATGTTTTGCTTATCTACCTTTATGTGGTCGACTATACACGTGGCTTTCTTATCTGACAACAAACTGGAGTTCGTGTGTTAATCGCATCGTTTTGTAACTATTTTGTCTCTGACATTGTTGAACGATATGACAGTCTGAAGTTAGAATTTTATGGTGAAACTAGAGGACGCCCGCGACTTCGTTCGCGTGGCTTAAGTTTTTTAATTCCCACAGGCACGTGTTAATTTTCCGGGCTAAAAAGAAGCCTGTGTCACTCTCCAAGTATACCCAATTATACACCCATGCAAAAAATCACGTCAATCCGTTGCTCTGTTGCGGTGTGATTGAAGGACAAACTCTCTATTTGACGTCCTTGGGGATAGATAATTCAAAACCTGTGAAATCCGTATGTCATTAAAAGCGGAAGCCCAAATACCAAGTTTCATGGCTTTAAAGGCTTGAAAAACGATGGACTTTCATACAAACTTTCAACCCCTATTTTAGCCCTTTGAGGGTAGAATTTTGAAAAACTGTGACAAACATTCTTCTTTATTTTGTACTGAAAGCCCAAATACCAAGTTTCGTTGATATACTCGTAACTTGAAAAATATCTTGAGAACTGAAGGACTTTCATACCAACTTTCATCCCCTATTTCACCTTTTTGAGGGTTGAATTTTCAAAAACTGTGAAACACATCTTTTTTCATTTTCAACTCGCAGCTCATATACCATAAGTTTCATGGCTATAACTTGAAAAACGACGGACTTTCATACAAACTTTCAACCCCTATTTTACCCTTTTGGGGGTGGAATTTCGAAAAACCCTTTCTCAGTGGATATCTAGTCTTCACAAAGAATACACTCAAAAATCAAAATCAAAATCAAATTATTTTTATTCAAATAGACTTTTTACAAGTTCTTATGAATAGTCAAATGAATCTACCACTGGTTCGGAATGCCGTTCCTACCGAGAAGAACCAGCAAGAAACTCGGTGGTTGCTCTTTTGAAAAAAAATAAATAGTATATGGTATGTTTACAATAATCTACATACAACATATACAGATACATAAGTAACCACTGTCCTGAGCATTGCTGGAGCGAGTCAAATCCATGCGCCTTTATCATTAATATAATCTTCGACAGTATAATAAGCTTTTTTTAGGAGCATTTTTTTAATGGTTATCTTAAACTTGTGTAAAGGCAAGTTTATAATAGGTTGAGGAATTTTGTTAAAGAATAGTATGCTCATTCCCACGAACGACCTTCGGACTTTAGTGAGGCGGAGCGATGGAGTCACGAGCCTATGACGGTTTCTAGTTGGCCTATCGTGCAGCACTCTTCAAATTTCATGTCTCTAGGACCAGCGGTTTAGGCTGTGCGTCGATATATAAGTCAGTCAATCATTCAGTTAGTCAGGATTTTGTATTTTATATAGATACATAGATTATAGATGAATAGCACGTCAGGTGCAACCTGAGCAGTTTATAAAGAATGTATCTACATCTATAATATTGTATATGTTACTATTATAAATGCGAAAGTTTGGATGGATGGATGTTTGTTACTCAATCACGCCAAAACTGCTGAAGGGATCTGGATGAAATATGGCACAGAGATAGTCTGGAATAGCACATTTTATCCCGGAAATATATATAGCTCCCGCGGGAACCAAAAGTCCTCAATGCACGGGGATGAAGTCGCGGGCATCAGCTAGTGTAGAAATATATTGATATCAAGACTCGAAATACTGCGAAGTTTATACATCTCAACAGAAAACTTATTTTGCTACCTAAACTCAGCGCTCTAAATGACATATAACAAACTTAATAAGGAAAGTCTCTTATACCTTTTGTGATCCGCAAGGCGTGGGACAGGATTTGAACATTCGAGAGATATCACGAAGTTGGTAAAATATCGCCTGGTGTGCAAGTTCGCATTCCCTTTGTTATTATCGTATTGAGTTTAGAGCGGTATTATTGGTGGCGTGAGTTATAACAGCTAGCGACTTTTCAACCAACTTCAAAAAAAGGAGGAGGTTCTCAATTCGACTGTATTTTTTAATTTTTTAAGCTATTGCATAGCTTCTATCGCGGGCCTTGAGCGTGGAGACCGAATCCAGAAATTCCGTAACGAAATAGAAAACCTAACACTTTGGTTGCTATGACTACTTGTGTTGTTGACTTCAAATTATTGAAAATAAAAAGACTATTTTTATGAATCGGTTCCAACCGATTTGGAATAGGCGTTGGATCCCGGCGAATCGCATAAACGTATTTTTCAAGCATAGAGTTTCCAAGTTCATCTAGTATTTAATAAGAAGAAGCGCGTCACAAAAAGTAAATTAACAAAGTATCAAAAAGTCAATATCTCCTTTACATATGCTTATTAGTAGCCTCCAGTTGTCTGAGGCGTGAATAATAATAAACTTACCTCAAATACTTTTATGACAAATATGGCATGCTATTTTAGCTATACGTTTGGAAGAAACAGCGAAGAAAGTGCTTCCAAAGAAGCATTGTGAAACTCATTTTTGCAGCATTTTTAGTATGCTTGCGTACTTGGGCTAAATCCTAAACTTTGCATTTCTGTCCATAACGAGGTGGGTCTGGCATTCTCCCGTAGAGAACTCGTCGGTCGTTAAAGAAACTTAGTTTGACCATAGCGAAAGAAAACATAAACGCTAAAAACAACCCGCTGGCTTTTAGATAAAACGCCAACCTCAAGTATACCCTTACGTAACATAATACCGATCAAGTACTAATGGGCGCAACTTTAACTGCACCTCTAACACAAAGGCTAGATAGTAGAGGTGCTCTTTAAAATTTCCTCCACGGATCAGCTTTGAGCACCGATCTGCCATCCGTAGAAAACAAACTTATCTAAGCCATATTTGGTCTATTATGGGTTTAGTTCTTTTTCGTAGCAGTAAATTATGGGCTAAGATCTATGGATCAGTAGATATTTGTTTTGTTCTCGACTATTTTGAAGTCTTTACTCTAATATCATACTAATATTATAAATGCGCAAGTGTGTTTGTTTGTTGGTTTGTCCTTCAATCACCCCGCAATAGAGCAACCTGATTTTTGGCATTGAGGACCTCAAGAAACATAGGCTATTTTTTATCCCAGAAAAATAAAGAGTTCCCGTTGGAATTAAAAATTCTTACTCCATGCGGATAAAGTCGCGGGCATCAGCTAGTTAAACATAATATTCACGCGCTTTTAGTCTCTCCATTAACTGTACAATGCTTTTTAAGTGTTCAAAAACTTAACCGTTAACCATCGGTAATGATTTCATTAGTAAATGTATAGGTAAAATAATTTTTAAAGAACGCTTAGTCTCTGTGGTGTTACTGTCTTTTTGATACACAATTTTTATATTTTTCGGTTGAATACGTAAGTACATTAAATATGTTTTATTGAAAATCTTATGTGTTTAAAAATGTGAAATAGAAGTGCCAACCATTTTTTTGCTGTATTTCAAATTTAGACTTTTTATGAAAAAAATCTTCATCATTTTTAAGAAAAAGATCTTCATGCCTATTACATAAATAAATATTAATCACATCAATGTGATGACATAAATTATTTAGAAAATTTATTTTTTACACTTAGCTAGTTTATTTTAAAGGTTGCTACTTGCTAGTGTTTGAGGATGATGTAAACACAGTGATTTGATAGCGCTGTGTGGCAAATGTTCTCGGGCCGGCCGTAATCCTTTAAGCGTCGTCGACCTGATCCAAACGTTACACTTCGGCTGCATGTCGGATAATTATAGCTCAATACTAACTCCTAAAGCTAATTTCTGTGCCACGATAGGATGCAGAATAGCTTTAAAACTTTAACAGGTTTTAAACTTTTTTACAATTCTACAACCCTTCACTGCGATCTCACCTAAATAGTAAGTGTCAGCTTTGTGTTTAAAAATGAATTGAAATTTGAAAAATGATAAAAGATTGTTAGTTTATTTATTGATGAATGTTTAATTAGGCAGATATTTGACTCATTCGATGTATTTCACTCGGTTCGTTCTTTGGCGGGATACGCCATATTGGAATAATTTGCATAAATATATACGAGTATTTTGACTTTGGTAAATCAATCTCCTACCGGCAGACTCAGCGATTATTGAATACTTTTGTGTTTACATCGCAATTTGATTTAGAGCTTAGCAGTAGCAACTGCAGTCTGATCAAATGATTAATTTATTGTTGTTGTGATGCTTTGGCCAAGTTTTATAATCATCTATTACCTACATTAAATCTCTTTCGGAACCACTACACGTTGTGACCATTCGCTCGTGCAAGTTTTAAAGAGAGTACAAACATATTTGAAAGTAATTAATTATTTGCCCACTTCTGGAATTATGCTTACATGAGTAAGTCATGATAAAGTTCATTATTGTAGCTGGCTATACTATTAATGCCTAATTAAGCGGTTATAATAAACCCGTACCCCTAATCGGTACATGATATAGGGTAGGGCTGATATAGGGTCTCCCAATGCTAGAGGTTCCGACGAAAGGTCGGCATTCAAGTACTTTTAGACGCCAACGTCTACCTGTGCTTCAAAATACATTATATTGAATTAATTACAATAAAAACAATTATCAAAATAGTCTTCTGGGATATAATATGACCATGTATGTAACTGGACAACAAGAACAATTCCAATAATACTATTACTGAACTATAAATTGCACAGGTTTCTATTAGTATTATTTCTTGATTCCTTAATCTCCGAAGATCATCATTTATTATTAGTCATCACATCAAATATTTCAAATAGCTGAAAAGTTAAGATTTATTGCATTAAAATATCGTATTATCCAAATACATTTATCAAAGCTATCAAACTTCACCAATAGACAATGCAATCATAGGGCGAATCTACGATTAACTTTAGCATGTGAAGTTTGTCTACAAATTATATTTGCGCAATTTCAAACAATTGAGACTATTATAAAGTTCTCATGATTGGTTTATGTAACTTTATATGGACGAAAATATATTTGGAAAGATTTATGCAAGCGTTCATAAAAACCAATTGGCGTTAAGCAATGCAGGTAAAGCATGGTCGTGGCTTCTAGTATCGTCGTAGGGCAGAATGTCCTTTGAGTCACTTAACCTTAATTAGTAAAACAAATGCAACCGCTAATAAAATATATCTGAGGTTAAATTTCTTTTTCACTGAAATGTTTGCAATTATAAATGTAGGTACTTTTCGGTGATCATAATTTAGAAGAATGGATTGCTTCTTTATGCTTATTAGCAAAACTACATGACATTTATTGATCGACAAAGGAAGGATTGAAAACTCACTGATGTATGAAATACTTATTACATAGAGATCGAATGTTTATTCAAGTAACAGAGTTGCTACAGTTTATCACTGTTACTTTGAAATGTAAAGTGTTTGAACTTTGTTGTTATTTACGAGGTTATATGAAGTGAGAACTCAAATATCGTTGAAGTTTATTAGGTTTTAAGTTGAGCTAAACGGTTTTTGTTTTATCACGTTTTAACTTTAAACTTTGTTGCCTGCTATGCTATATCTTTTATCTGGAACTCAGAACTTTAAGTGAATAATAAAAGTCAAGACAATGTCCATTATTCACATTACAGTAGGTACAAGTTCTGTTGTGATATGGCATTGTACTCGTAAATAATTAATTTACACCATCACGATCATTGCGCATCATTGATGTCCGGTAGTTGTGATCTATTGATTTTTCAAAGTTTACCTAAAATAATTATTTCAAATACAATAGAAAGATATTACACTAACTAAACTTAGTGTAGTAGTAAGAGATATCATATTAATATTTATTATAAATGCGAAAGTGTGTTTGTTTGTTGGTCTGTTGATTTGTCCTTCAATCACGCTGCAACCGAGCAACAGATCGACGTGATTTTTGGCGTGTGTATAATTGAGGTCCTGGAGAGTGTCATAGACAGTGTCTATAAATCTGTCTGTTTGCTAGGCTTTAATAGCCCATCTCTTCAACCAATTTTGATGAAATTTGGTACAGAGATAGGTTACAGCGATCTGTTATATATAGTGATAGGTTGTGTGTCCCGGGAAAGGATATAGGCTACTTTTCATCCCGGAAAATTAAGGATTTCCTTTGGAATTTAAAAAAAACTTTTCCACGCAAACGAAGTCACGGTCTCAGCAAGTTCATAATATTTAAAGCTCTTTTTATTGAGGAATTCATATTTAAAGCTCTTTATTGCCAACAGTAAGAGCATAATAAAATTTTAAAGTCAAAGTTGCTAACGCGGAATTCCATCGAAATGTGAGTGTGCATGGCTTCAGAATTTAGTGCCCAATATGATTCGGTCTAACTTCGCATGAAGTTGAAATGGTATCATATTTCACCAGCACTTTATTGCAGACCAAGTTATGTCTTTGACTAACTAGATAGGTTATAATTCTCTTGTGAACTACGAGTGGGCACTCCTATATTTGGCGAGTCATCACTTTTGAAGTGTTATACGCTCAGTTTCATAGGATCGATAGAAACATTAAAATCATTGGATAGGATGTTTTTGTAGATCTTCTATTATTATTATTATTATATGTTATTATATATATAAAAATGAATCCCTATTTCCCTTGGTCACGGCATCACGCGTGAACGGCTGGACCAATTTCGCTAATTCTTTTTTTATTGTATAGGTGAGGACCTGGAGAGTGACATAGGTTACTTTTTATCCCGGAAAATTACGGAGTTCCCACGGGAATAACAAAAAACTTAAACCACACTGACGAAGTCGCGGGCATCAGCTAGTAATATTATAATTGTTATATAATGTACAAGATGATGCCCGTGATTACGTCCACGTGAATAAGTTTTTATAATTTCAGCGGGAACTCCTTAATTTTCCGGGATAAAAAGTTATCAATGTCCTTCCACGGGACACGCCACAAAATCTCTGCGCCAAATTTCGTCAAAATTGGTTGAAAAGATGGGCCATTAAAGCGTAGCAGACAGACAAACATGTAGACACACTTACCCATTTATAGTATTAGTATGGAAGTAGGGTACTGATAATATTTAAAAATTCTATCTAGATCTATATTGTTATTGTTTCTGTTGCAAGGACACAGAGCATCGAGCACTGCTATGTTTTATTCTTTATTCTTTATTCTTTATGAAAAACATGCCAGGGAAGACTTTACAGTCGCCCAATTCGTCTCCTCTGGCTACAAAATTACCTACAACTACAATTACAACTTAAACATAACAAATACAGGTAAATACTTAACTAAATCTTTACAAAAAATAAAAATAAAAAACATGTTTACCTAACTAAAATAAAATTACAGTACAAAATATAGAATTAAAAACACATGACAATAAAAAAAAAAAAATTACCAGCTAAATTATTTCTAAAAAAGGCTTTATTTTTTTAATGAGTTGTAGCGGTGGGGTGTGAAAAATGTCTAGATCTAAATGTTTTTGCCTCAGATTATTGAGCAAACGTAGTGCACGAAAAAGTGGTGATTGACTAGCCATTGCTGTTCTGCAGTAGGGCAAAGCAAACAATTTACGACGACGCGAAGTTGCGTAGTCATCCGGTACGTGCAGACCTATCCAATTTAAAATAGCTGAATTAAATTTTTTCCCCCTGGATCAGATTGACCACGTATAAGAGTAAAGCAATGTTGCGCATCACTTCCAGTCTATCATATCCTATCATTCCAAGAAGAAATAAGCTTGGATATATGGTAGGATAACCCACTGAATATCCATAATGCTTTCTATACAACCACCGAATAAACTTCTTTTGAATTTTTTCAAGCATGTCTATGTATTCGGCTTCAAAAGGATTCCAAATAATAGCATTACTTTCTAGTTTACTCCTCACGTAAGCGTTATAGAGAAGCTTTATTGCATCAATTGACTTGAAGTGCTGTGCCTGACCGAGTACAAACCCTAAAGTTCTATAGGCTTTTGAACATATATTTTGTATGTGACTACGAAATGTCAGATCTTCAGACATACTTGTGCCTAAATCCCTTATTTCAGTTACACGCGGAATATCTGATCCGCCTAGCCGATAGTTCACAACAATTGGTTTTGATTTTCGAGTAAAAGTAATCACGGCGCATTTTTTATTATTGAAAAACAACTTATTCTGGTTGCACCACTGCAAGACATTATCAATATCACCCTGATATGTTTTGTTCTACAGAAAGCCAGCTCGTGTAGTATACAATAGGTACATTTAAATGAGAGCCGAGCTTTACATTGGAACAAAATACTTATAAAGAAACCTTATATCCAGTTGAGAAAAACGGAATTAGGCCACATTGGCTAACATGGCTCATACGTCAGCCATCGGAAACTGATATCTTGACCCAGTTTAGTAAAACGCGCCTTAGGTCACCCATTTCACGACGTCATGCATTGTATTGTGGCCAAAAGACAGGTCAGTATAGTAGGTACCTAATAGATCTCGTGTAACCTTCGATGTGATAATATATTTTGATTGGTCATCCCGCCATTCTATACCAGTAATTAGGATTCTAAAAAAATTGAGTAGGTACCTAATCCTATTGGTGGATATTTTTTCGCTAGCCACAGCTATTATTGTTAAAAACCAAATCAGACTTACCTATTATTTTTTCTTATATTCGGAAAAGTTAAAGGACTAGAATTTTGAGAGCTGTTTAAGATCTAACTCAACAATCGTTGAAATTAGTTTAATTACATAAAATTACCTTCTGGATGAACGATCTAAAAAGAAAAGCAATTTTAAAAGCCGAGTTATATTTAGAACTTGATTGAATTAAAGTTCGGATTGCTATAACTTTGATAAAGTTTTCCCTGAACTGACAAAAAGCAAACAAGCTGTTGAAGCTTAAAATGAGCTAACTTGTCTTCAAATAATTTGCTTATCATTCGCTCTGAGTGGAAATGAGTTGATTTAAAATACAAACACTTTCTCGAAAACGAACCGTGTAATGTGGATCTGAAAGTTTCGCCATTATTAACTGCAAAATGAAAATACATTGCATTTTTCGCGTGTACGTCCTTGTGAATTTAGATTTTTTAAGGTCCCGTTAAAATACTCAAAATTCTTGTTTTGTGGATAAGTTTTCGTCTTCATTATAGACGAAAACTTATTTTCAATATCTCAAAGTAGACCGGTACTAAAAATTCAGTCAGTCAATTTCTATTCTAATTATCTATCTAATAACTATTTTTTTATTATGATGAAATTGTAATATCTTTTCTGTTTATTTATTTGGTATTTAATTTTATGAACTGAATATTCAAAATGAATACCCGAGAAAATTCATATATAGCTGGAGCTGAATATAAGTTCTTCAAATAAAATTTATAAATTTATTTACGTTGATAAAATATTGTTACGCACATTGAATGAATTAAACTTTAATATCCAAGGACAAACATTTATGAATCTATAACTAGGTATACGCACTGATTACTGATTTATCCTAGATAAGTTCGGTCTAACATATTTTATTGACAACCTAGAAAATTTAAGACTCTTTGTAAGCACAAAAATAATGCCAAAAAACTCGTTATGTATGATGATTGCACATGTGTAATAAGGCACCATACGCACAGGCCATACGCGTCGTAGACTTTATCGCTACACAGGCAAACGAAAAGCATCTTTTTTTAATAATATAAATGCGAATAAATAAAATGGACGAGTAGTCAGTACGGGTCGTAAAAATGGTGTTTGTAACGCCGTTCATAATTTTTTAGATAATATTATCAACATAATTTATTCTGTCATCGAGTTAACTGCTGAACAAAGAACTTGCCTAATGAACGCCACCATACACGATCGCCACTTTTTCTCATTAAGTCACTGACTACCCCTTACATGTTATATGCGTATATTGTCAGTTTATATTACTGGACTGGACACTAACTTGCCGGTGATCAGCGCATTTTTCATAATGATAAAAAATTACTGTTTGTGACGCGGACGCTGCGTGCGACTCGGTTGTACTGTGCGATCAGTATTAACCGTTAAAAAGGTGCTCACATTGAACTGAAATTGTGCGTGCGAATTGTATATTTTTTGTAAGCTCAACTATTTTTAGGGCACTATGGTACGTATAAAATTGAGGTAAAGTTATATCACGTTCTTAATATGGCCTAAACTGAAACCCCGATAAATAAAACATTTAACAGGCCATTATAAGAAGAAAAACGCGATTTGGTATAAAGCATTTACAATTATTAGCGGTATAGAGATATTCATTAATACCATTTAATACTTCATAAATCTGTCATGTTAATAAAATTAAATAAATTGTATGGGTATTGTAAGTATTAATTGGGATACCTGAAAGGTTATTAATCGTGCTTTAAAAGGCCTGTTACACATAATTTAATTTTGTTTTTTTCTTCTTCCCATTCATATTAATTTCAAGCGAGACCACACTTATAGTAATAGTTAGTTAGTGATCTATAGTTGTAGTTGCAAAACATAATGTTTTTAGGGTTCCGTAGCCAAATTTGGCAAAAACGGAACCCTTATAGTTTCGTCATGTCTGTCTGTCTGTCTGTCCATCCGTATGTCACAGCCACTTTTTTATGATCCCGTGAGAATTTCTCAAAATACTTTATGCGGCAAAAAGACCGAATGGGTGAAAAGCTATACGCTATTTAGATATCTCTCTGTCAAATATGCAGCATTAATTATTATTATGAGGATGAATTGAAATCTTATGGTTCAATTGTCAAAAATTAAAAAAAAAAGTTACTGCTAAGGTCTTAATCCAGGCTAACTCAAGTTAATTCGACACAAAGTACCATGACACATTGTTTTGAAAGTTGCAATTATTACAAAGTGGAAATCCGTGTACATACATGGAAAAAAAACCGCTGAATTGAGAACCTCCTACTTTATAAATATGAAAGTGTGTTTGTTTGTTGGTTTGTCCTTCAATTACCCTGCAACGGATCAACGGATCGACGTGATTTTTGGCATGAGTATAGTTGAGGACCTGGAGAGTGACATAGGCTATTGACATATTTTTATCCCAGAAAATTAAGGAGTTCCCGCGGGAATAAAAAAAAACTTAAACGTTCACGTTAAAAAAATTCACGCCGGCTATTTCGCGGGCATCAGCTAGTAAAAAATAAAAGCTCCACGTTACCAAAAACACTGCAGCAATTTATAGAAAGTTTTGATTCAAATCTCCGCAATAAAAACAAAGCTTTTTCTATTTACGAACATTTCATGGAGGAACGAGCTGGCAGTTTGTCGATGCTAAGTGATTTACGCGTCGGACGTATTCAACATGCATAAATCCAGAGAGGCATCATATACCTACTAGAGATTGTGATGTCGCGTAAAATAACTTCAATAAAAAAGAGGATCTGTGGTGCTTTTTGTCATTTGGGGCGAAGACACACTACAGACCAAAAAAAATAGTCTGATGCATTTCTTTAATATCATGAAGATGAAGATGCATGGACTGCCACCACGCTATGAAACGACTTTTCCATACAATAAATTATGTGTTTCACGCGGGCGTTTTTTTCCTATTCTGACCGTATTGTGTTTTCGCCCTTATTAAAGGTGGCTTTACTTTGTCACTTTTTGTTGAGAGTTTATTGGTGTAGATAGAGTTTTATAATATTTTTATAGACAACGCATGTTATATATTCTGTAAAGCTGCCTTCAAATCGCGAAAGAATCGCATAATTTTTACATCATTACAAATTTACGACAGTTATTACCAATTATGAATTTATGACACTCATGCAACGTGCTCTCTTAATTAGAGATCTTTAACAATATTGGTGATTAACAAGAGAAAGAGACGTTATTATAACAAGAGAGAAGTAATATTTTGGCTTACATAGTAACATAATAATATGTAACGTTTTTGTATAATAATTAGATGAGGGTGCCTTTTTGTCGATTCATACTCGAGGTCTGTATCTCTACGGCTTACAACTCAATGCATGAGTCATTTTGTTCCACCTTCTAACTGCACTATTGATCCCAGAACATGTGTCAAGATTCGTACCTCGTCTAGGCAATAAAGCTAGTCGACCCCAACAATAATTCCTCAGGCGACGAAACTTTACAGTATGATAAAGTATCATGAGTTAAACGTATATTATAAATATCCGATAAAAAATCATAAAGGAAGAAAAAGGTTTTTATGCTATACCTAATTGTTAAAGCAGGAAGGTACATCATCGCGTAAACGCAGTTTAGGTTCGATAATATAATCGTTTTAAATATCTATGTTCTGTATGATTATTTCGTTTGATATTTCGGTTTTGAGTGTAGTTCAACTAATACCTACCATTATTTTAAAATAAATCGATAAAATATTCAGTCATAAATATTAAGTTTTAGGTATAAATACCTATCTTCCGGATGGATTTTTTGGAGGATATTTTTGTAAAGGTATATACCATATATAGGTTCATACCATACAACAACCCTGCCAAGTTTCAACGACGGAGGATTTAATGCGGGGGTCTGCATTGATCATAATTTTCAAATATATATGATTGTGACTGAATAATGAGTTAAGATAAATTGTGAATTATACAAATAGTGTTACGGCCTGACAGAAATGTAGGTATAGAGAGTACTTTGATGACTTGAAAAATATGATCAATTTTCGCACGTCAAGTTGCACAATTGCCAGTTTGTCTCTGAATATTTCTGCTATTAATTTCCAATCGCATAGTAGTCTAGGCAATGGGGCGGTTTGTTGTATGCAGACCCCCGCATTAAATCCTCAGTCGTTGAAACTTGGCAGGGTTGTAGTATGGTATGAACCAATATCTTTTTATGATGTTTTCGGTCGGGGTTCTCTGAGTATTTACGAAAATTTTATTCTTTTAATCATGGAGATACGAATAATGACTCGTACCCACTTTATTTATCGGCAAGATATCTATTGGTGTTACTTCTGTGTTTGTAATATCTAAGTAGTTGGGTATGACAGGCATATAAATCGGTATCGTTTTTTGAGTAATATTTTTATATGTATATAGTGAAATATTTTAAAATAAATTTTAACTGATCCGGAAAGTTGATATTCACATATATTTTTGCTTTTTCATATTGATGGATGGACGAGTGGATGATGATAGTTTCATAGCGAAACAAGGTAGCAGTTTGTCGATGTTAATTGGTTGACGCATGTTCGTTATTCTACGTGCATCAGTTACCTTGTTTTCTAGTAGGTATACCTATACTTCCTAATAAAATATTACATGTAATTTATTAATCATCCATACTAATAATATAAATGCGAAAGTGTTTATTGGTTTGTCCTTCAGTCACGCCGCAACGGAGCAACGGATCGCCGGAAGTTTTCGGATGGGTATAGTTGAGGACCTGGAGAGTGACATGGCTACTTTTTACTCCGGAAAATGAAAGAGTCGCTATGCGGCGACGGTAAAATCGCTTAGCGGTACGTCTTTTGCCGGTAGGGTGGTAACTTGCCACGGCCGAAGCCTCCCACCAGACCAGTAAAAATTCAGAAATTATAAATTCCTAAATTGCCCCTGCCAAGAATAAGACCCGGGACCTCCCATGTTAAGGCACAGCGCTCAACACTGCGCCAGGGAAGAGGTCTGATCTGGTGAGCGGCTTCGACCGTGGTTAGTAACCATTCCAGCAGTAAAAACGTGCTATCAAGTAATTAAGTATTCTGGTACGATGCCGTGTAGCTAAACCAAATAGGGATATGTATTGCTTAAATTAAGTTGCCCATACTTGTGTCAATTAAGAAATTACAAATTCCCAAAATTACTTGAAACCTCCCTCACCAGTGCGTCAGAGGTCTTTAAAAATATATGAAAAAACCGGCCAAGTGCGAGTCGGACTCGCGCACCGAGGGTTCCGTACAAACCTGTAGTAAGTTTTAAATTAAATGTTTTTTTTAAATATTTGAGTTGATTGAATGAAAGGTAAATTGCGATTTACGATTAATGACGTATTAAAAAAAAACTACTTACTTGATCTCGTTCAAACCAATTTTCGGTGGTAGTTTGCATGGTACTGTACAACATATATTTTTTTTAGTTTTATCATTCTCTTATTTTAGAAGTTACGGGGGGGGGGACACACATTTTACCACTTTGGAAGTGTCTCTCGCGCAAACTATTCAGTTTAGAAAAAAATGATATTACAAACCTCAATACCATTTTTGAAGACCTATCCATAGATACCCCACACCTATGGGTTAGATGAAAAAAAAATTTTTGAGTTTCAGTTCTAAGTATGGGGAACCCCAAAATTTATTGTTTTTTTTCTATTTTTGTAAGAAAATCTTAATGCGGTTTACAGAATACATCTACTTACCAAGTTTCAACAGTATAGCTCTTATAGTTTCGGAAAAAAGTGGCTGTGACATACGGACGGACAGACAGACAGACATGACGAATCTATAAGGGTTCCGTTTTTGCCAAATTTGGCTACGGAACCCTAAAAATATAGAAAAATGCTATGCCAAACTAACATAATCTGATTTCTTTTTTCTATTGGCAAAACAACATTGCAGTATTTCTACGCTAATAGATTTACGCGTGTACGTTACATACGTTTTACGACATGCACGAATAATTCCAATTGCATCTATTGCAATTGATTCCTGTACGTGTGCCAAGATTTGTCCGTGATAGCAAATATTTTGTTGTATCCTGAATCTCTATTACTCTCGAGCTTCGTTCGAAGATATTAGCAATGTATACATTGTAGTTTCACGTTAGACTCGCCGTTTTGCACTTTATTTCGGAGGAAGGTAGAACAAAAAATAACTCGATGTCGTACCACCCCGCCCCGATCGTGTCATTCACAGTTTAGTGCATCGCTGTTTTGTACGTTTTAAATCTAATTTAGTATTTCTTCGAGATTAAAGAAGTTTTAGGTGAATTTCCCAACAGCATAATTTATGCGGCATGGATGAAATCGGTAGTACAGAACGTTACTATACAGTTCTAATATTTTTTTCTAGGTAGAAGAGGTAGTTACCTATGTGCGTAGCAATAAATATTTCTTGATTAAGCTTTCAGTTTTTTTTAAAAAAATAGTTAAGCTCCGAATTTTTCATTTCGGTGGCTGTCACTGCAATATGTTTCTGTGTAATTTTCCTCATAAAACAAAAAATATTAGTTACGAAGGTTTATGGCTACCTTTATTTTAATCATGAATAGTGATAGCATAATTCCATAGTATTTTTTTAATAATATCTACCCAGTTTAATAACAGGAGAGTAAAAATGCATGTGTCCCAGAAATTTCTTTAATTTCGGTGACAAAAAGTTTATCAAGTATATTTTTGCTTAAAACAACTCTAGCTCCCCCCGCGTGGGCTTAAAACTTACGCATTAGTGGCCTCTAGGTGTTGATCGTGGGAAGACGTGCGCCACTTGCCTGCGTGTTCCCGCAAAAAACGAAAGTATGTCACATCGGTGACATGGAACACATTTCTTTTCATTTCCGTGTATAGGTATAACTTTTCTTGCAATAAGTTAGTAAACTTATTTGAGTATTCATGAATGGGCTAATGCTACTACGTTTATTTGTGTAGTATTCCTTACATCCTATAATAAATAGTTTTCTCGTAATACTAATTCTTTTCCTTGATTTTAATTTCGGTGTTTTCATTTCGGTTGATTCGGTGGCCTAAACTGGCCACCGAAATGACAAAATACTCACCGAAATGATAAAAATTCTCATTTCGGTGAGTTTTTATCATTTCGGCGTATAATTGTTTCATTTCGGTGGATCTTTTTATCATTTCGGTTGATTATTATTTCATTTCGGTGAAAATCCAAGCTAGGATGTGAATATTTCACAATCTTTGAATCATCATCATCATCATCATCATCATCAGCCGACAGACGTCCACTGCTGGACATAGGCCTCTTGCAAGGATTTCCACACGCTGTGATCTTGCGCCGCCTGGATCCAGCGGCTCCCTGCGACTCGCCTGATTTAGTCCGTCCAGGTCCACCAAGTAGGGGGTCTGCCAACGCTGCGCTTCCCAGTGCGAGGTCGCCATTCCAGCACTTTGGGGAGCAGCATTGCTCTCTCCATCGCCCGTTGAGTGACCCTGAGCTTTCTTATGAGGCCCATAGTTAGCGACCAGTCTCGCATCCATAGGTTATCACTGGCAAAACGCACTGTTCGAAGACTTTGGTCTTCAAGCACTGAGGAATCTTGGACGAGAAGACATCTCGAAGCTTCCCGAACGCTGCCCAGCCGAGTTGGATTCGGCAGCCCACCTCTTTCTTGAAATTGGACCTACCTAACTGGACCGTATGTCCCAGGTATATAAACCCGTCTACAATTTTGAGTGCAGAGCTCTCGACGATTACTGGGTGGAGCGGAACATGAGCATTAGACGTGATTTTTTGTCTTACTCATGTCCATTTTAAGGCCCGCCTGTTGTGAAACTCTACTGAGGTCATTGAGCATTGTATTAAGGTCTTCCAGAGTCTTGGCCATGATGACTATATCATCGGCAAACCGAAGGTGAGTGGTGTACTCGCTATTGACGTTGATGCCAAATCCGTTCCAATCCAGAAGCTTAAAGACGTCTTCCAACGCGGTGGTGAAGAGTTTCGGGGAGATTACATCCCCCTGTCGCACTCCCTGCTGCATTTGGATTGGCCTCGTAGTCTGGTCCTGTATACGAACTGACATTGTGGCGTTTTCGTACAAACACTTCAGCACTTGGATATACCGGTAATCTATCCGGAATCTCTGCAGCGACCTTAATACAGCCCAAGTTTCCACCAAATCAAAGGCTTTCTCATAGTCCACAAACGCTAAGCATAGTGGCCGGTTATACTCTTCCGTCTTCTGTATAATCTGCCGCAGCGTGTGAAATGTGAATGTGGTCTATGGTACTAAAGCCTTTTCAGACTACGGCTTGTTCGGGAGGCTGGAAGTCGTCGAACCTTCGAGCGAGACGATCCGTAATGACTCTCGAGAAAACTTATAGACATGGCTCAGCAGTGAGATGGGTCTATAATTCTTCAGCAACGTATTGTCACCCTTTTTGAAGAACAGAACCAACACGCTCCTGTGCCATGCCTGTGGCGTTATGCCCTCGTGAATGACGGAATTGAACAATCGCTGAAGGACCTTAAGTATCGGTTTTCCACCCGCTTTCAGGAGTTCTGCTGTGATTTCATCCTCACCTGGGGCCTTGTTGTTTTTAAGTTGCTTGAGAGCCATACTAATCTCGTAAAGGCTGACGTCCAGGTTATCTTCGGTATAGTGTCGGGTCAATTTGGCTCTGGGATTTCTAGCCAAATCGTCAACAGGCGTTGTGGTGTATCACTGTCCATAGAACTTCTCCACCTCTCCCAAGATCTCGGGTTTGGAAGAAATGAGACTACCATCATCAGTTATAAGTCGCGTCAGCTGGCTCTGTCCGATAGACAGATCTCTTGTGAATACTTTGGAGCCCTTGTTACGCTCGATGGTACTTTTGATGTATTCGATGTTAAAATTTCGCAAGTCATGCGTTTGCGCTTTACAAATCTGCCTATTAATCTGCCGGTAGGCCGACGCGTCCGCTGTAGACTGTAGTCCCATCTCTGCTCTCTCATCCATGAGCTTGAGAGTGTGGTCTGAAAACTTTTTGGTTCTTTTCGAACGGTGGGTCTTAAAGAACTTTGACCCTATCGTCTGGACAGTTTCCACCATCTTTGAATACATTTTTCTAATGTGTTTCCATGGCCTGTACTTTTGTGCGATTTATTGTAAATTTCACTGAAATTTACAATAAATCGCACAAATCTCTGATCAATTTATCTGAAATTTCGCAGAACATCTAGGTAACTAGACTAATATTATTAATCAGGCTTGATAATAATAAATATACCAAACTTTTTAAAGATGCTAAGACATGCAGCAATTTAGGTAAAGTGTAAGGTTGAGTTAGGTAAGTCTTTGCTCAGTAGAAAGTAATATTTGAAAGCCTGCTTGTATTCGTTTTCGGTGGATTTTAATTTCGGTGGATAGGTTTTTTCATTTCGGTGGCTAGTTTTTTCATATCGGTGAACGAATTTTTCATTTCAGTGGTATCACAAATTCAAACACGATTTCTCATTAGTTTATTAGGTATATTTTGATGGCATTAAATAAGAGCATGAAGAATATCAAGACGTACAATAAACTACTGTTTAAATTTGAGAAAACTTAATAATACGAAAGTTCACCGAAATGAAACAAAAAAACGCCTTTGTTGAAATTGACCCTAAAGGTTTTATCATGCCAATAAGGAAGAAAGATAGAAGTGATGATTGTGATTTAGATTATCTAGTGAAAAAATTACGAAAAATATAACGTAAGATAGCAAGGAAGCATCGACGTCGAGCATCGTCATCGGATAGCGATAGTATTTCGCTACAAGACCCGAGCGGTGAGAAATATTAAACTTTACACTTAATGCTTTCTTTGTATATTGATGAATTTAGATTAACACATCCCAGATAGGTTAAGTGTTTCTCAAATAGGAGTCAAACATATGCCTTTAGAATAGGGTTGCGTGTTTCTCATATCGGAGTCTCACATACGCGCACACTAAACAGGGTTGCGTGTTTCTCATATCGGAGTCTCATCATACGCCCATTCTATACAGGGTTGCGTGTTTCTCATATCGGAGTCTCACATACGCCCATACTATACAGGGTTGCGTGTTTCTCATATCGGAGTCTCACATACGCCCATACTATACAGGGTTGCGTGTTTCTCACACTGGAGTCTCACATACACCCTTACTATAGATAAGCGAAGCATATTTGCTTCACAGGCAGCGAACCGATCGCCGCCATTGATGTCAACGTCACAGAACCTCAAGAAGGATGTTCTTACTGGGACGAATTCCTGGAACAGACCAATGTGAATACTCACCATACCGACGTTGCTGACAACGTTGAAACAGCGGCTGTTCCTGTCCCCGGCGCGCCGCCACAGCTCCCAAACTCAGTCGACCCAGCTACCTCAGCTGCTGAATCGACTGCTGCTCTGCCGAATGCACTTACAGAGCCTACATTAAACCCAGAACTACTGAGTATTTTAGGAGAGAATCCGACCACCGTCAAAGATCATGGTGAAAATATTCAAAAAGACTTAGCTTTTTAGGTTAAGTCACATGGTGATTACTGGGTTTAGCAATGAAATCCGAAAGGAAGTGAAAGAGAAATACTTAATTCCAGCTAATTAAAAATTAATAAAGCACCGGCGCTGAATTCCGAAATTCGGCCATCTCTGACAAAAAGTCAAGCAAAACACAAAAAAGGTCCAGCTGGGATCTCTAAGCATGACACCGGCTCGGGGGAAGATCTTCCAAACAATTTGGCTGAAACTTTACTTGGCTTTATTAATAAATTTGGTGTACTTAGATAATATAAGATCTACAACAAGACCTGGAGCGAAAACGCCTATGACCGCTGCCGCAACTACCAGCATGCAGATTTTAAACTACGGGGCGCGAGTCAGTGCGCGCCGCTGCCGGCGCAGGCGGCAGCGAGGGTCTCTCACCCGCCAGCGCGGCCACCGACAGCGAAGTGGATGAGGATCGACGCAGCACGCCGTTGCTTCGAGGATGTCGTCGCATCAGCAGCCTCCACGACTCAGGCTTTAGAAACGGTAAAGCCGACAGGCCGCTTGACTTATTTTTATAATAAATGGTCATTGATTACTAATAGCCCGCCAACCCGCATTGGAGCAGCGTGGTGGGTCTAAGCTCTAATTCCCTCTCTCCTATGAGAGTGGAGGCCTGTGCCGAGCAGTGGAACGTTAATAGGCTGTAGTGGTGGTGGTGGATTACTAATAATTCAAAAATTCTATCTTGAATGTTATTTATCAGGTTATGAAATTCCATATTCATGCTCTGTGACACAACCAGTTATACCCACAGAAGCAGACTATACTTTGATAGAATATAATTCTTTCTAAGAATCTATAGATACTCTTTTATCTATAGGAGCTGTATCATTATGGCAACCATGTGAAGGTCAATTTATTAAAAAAAAAAAAAAAAAGCCTTAAACCGCGCCAAAACCAGATGGTATAAATCGTTTTATATTTAATTAAATTCATTGATACGCAACATTTTAAGCTGGCAGATCTTATAAAGTAAATAAAATTAAAGTACTATCAATAAATAGTATCAATAATAGTAGTTATATTAAAGTAATATAAAAAAAAAAAAAAAAATTGCTATATGTGTTTACCTAAAAAACGCTTATTTCCAAAATGTACCTGCATCAATATTCAAGGAATTATTTACGTTTTCAATGGAATTGCAACCTTTATGAACCTTTATGAATGTTTTACCATTTGGATTGAATACAGCTTCTTACGTATTTATTTACGTATCCTTATACCTGTTGCAAATCTTTTGCGACCCATGGGATATTTGTCCACCTTTTATTTAGAAGATTTACTTCTACTCTGGCAGTCTTATAATCATTCCTTAAAAAACATGTCCGATATTATAAGCGCATTAATAGAATCTTTAGGATTAATTAATAATACCGCAAAAAGGTTTTTACGCCTAATCGATGCTGTAAATATTTGGCAATATTATAGATTCAACAAGTTAGAAATAAAATGACAAGATAGTAAAAAAAAAAAAAATTTTTTTAAAGATCTAAAATAAGGGAATTTGCTCGTTTTTTGGGTTTACTTACTTCCGCGTGTCAAGCCGTAGATTACAGCTGGCTGTACACAAAAGATTTTGAGCGCTGTAAATATTTGAATCTAAGGGAAGATAAAAACTATGACAGTTTCATGACAATACCAGACAATTTAGCATCTGTGTTTAATTGGTGATTAAACAATATTGATTATGCTGTATGTAAAATTGAAGGAGACACTTTATGTCATGGAAATATTTACTGATGCCTCAACAACGGGTTGGGGGGCCTCCTGTGGTGTGGATACTGCCTGCTTGTGGGCAATGGAGTGAACAATGGACAATAGACAACAGGAATGGCAGTTACATATCATACTTAGAGTTATTGGCAGCCTTTTTAGAACGTAAATATTTTTCAAATAACCTCCAAAACTGTCAAATTTTGCTTAGAATTGACAATACGAATGGTTACCACATTTAACAAGTATTACACAGCAATAATGAAAATGGTTCGAAATGCGTAAAATCCGTCCATGCTGGTTACATTCGCAGCTGTTAATAATATTGCTGATGCGGAATCGCGAAGATCACATCTTTATATTTGTCTTTATATCTGATATTTAATGGGAGTTATCAAACAACGTTACATTTGGTATTCCCTCGATAGATTTGTTTGCGAGTAGGATAAATCATTAATGTGACACATACGTGACATGATAATAATGCCTTTGCAATCAATGCATTTACTGTAACGTGGAGAGATTTTTTCTTTTACTCATTTCTTCCAATTTCTATTATCCTCAAGACCTTATTAAAAATAATTAAAAATCGTGCCTTAATACAATACAATACACAACCCACTCTATAAGAAACATCAAAACCATGGATTTTAAAATCACACGATAATTTGAAAATTTCTCATTGTGGCAATCGTGCAGTACACCGACAAATTACACTGGTTGTAGGGATCTTATCCGGACTTCGCTACTCCGAAGGGGCGTCCCTCAGTCATCCATCCCAGTATTGCTGGCATCACTTGCAGACACTTACGCTATGACACTTGTCTTAAAAAATGGTTTACTTACTGCCAAGATAATGATTTAGATGTTTTTTAATGTCACGATTACGAACGTTTTGAGTTTTCTAATTTTGATTCAAATCCTAGATACGAATGAAAAAACACTTGTAGATCCGTTCTTTCATTATTGTTAGGTTAGGATGTAGTTAACAATGATTTAACCTTAGAAAAGTGTTTTTGTTAACGGCCTACATTGCCAAAATACTACCTTACATGTGATATTGTCCAGGTTTTATATTACTTATCAAATTGGTACCCTAATAAAGTGTGGTACCTGTGACACTGGTCACAGCCCACAGTGCTCCAACACTGTCCAATTTCACAAATACTGAGGTAATAATAAAATATTCTGACTTAATAAAGACTTCAACGGCTAGGTGCTTTACAGCCAATTTTGTATTTACGAGTACCTTTCTTTTCACAAGACCGCAAATATGTTCCGCGGACACATTGAAAGTATATTGTGAAAGAACCAAAGATTCATGAAAAGTTGTAACGACCTTGTTAATTTCATTCAGAAAGCCTCATGATAAATTTTTAACATTGAGTAGGTGTGTCAAAAGTACCTTAAATTTAAGTGGAATAGACACATCCATATTCACTGCCCACATTATTAAGGCATGCATCGACTTGGAAAGCCGTCAGGAGTCGGTATATATATTATTAGAAATGCTGCAGGATGGAGCTCAAATTCTTTGGTTTTCGTAAAAATGAGACATTCGAATATAGAATTTGCCAGGAATATACTTGAAGTACTATTAATGTTATTATTACTATTATACATAACGGTGTATTTCACTTAGGTAATTATACCTAATTACCTCATTACAAGAGATCAATATAATTAAATTATAATCATTTTACAAATTATAATTTAGAATGCGAATAATTTTATAATTTATATAATAATTTTTAATATAAAAATTGTGATATTATTTAATAATTAATTTGTCTGATTTTCAGAAAAACTTATTACTATTTAAATATCTACATATGTTTCACGACAATAATTACTTTCTCTCAACATCTACAATGTATACATTGCTAATATCTTCGAACGAAGCTCGAGAGTAATTAATGATTAAACGAACTTACCTGTACGTGAAGTTCAATCATAATTACTCGAAGGGCTTCGTTCGAAGATATTAGCAACCCTCCCTCCCTTACATGAACTAAGTAGTCAGGCCCCTGGGCGTGAAACATACGTAAGATAAGAATTCTAAACAGCTCTGCATTCTCCAAACTTAATGACACGATCGGGGCGGGGTGGTACGACATCGAGTTATTTTTTGTTCTACCTTCCTCCGAAATAAAGTGCAAAACGGCGAGTCTAACGTGAAACTACAATGTATACATTGCTAATATCTTCGAACGAAGCCCTTCGAGTAATTATGATTGAACTTCACGTACAGGTAAGTTCGTTTAATCATTAATATTGATGTTTGTTTTGTACGTCGTATGTTCACCAGTTACCTTTGTAACTCCAAAATTTCTCGATTGATATTATATTGAGGGTTGCACTGACATGGAAGGACGGACGTACGACGGACGATGCGCCTTTATCTATGTCATGGCTTCAAAATCATAACATTCAACATCATAACTAATATTATAAATGTGAAAGTATGTTTGTTTAATGGTTTATTGGTTTGTCCTTTACGCCGCAACAGAGCAACGGATAGATTTGTTTTTTGCATGGGTATTGGGTATGGTCAAGGACCTGGAGAGTGACATAATCTACTTTTTAACCGACTTCCAAAAATGGAGGAGGTTCTCAATTCGGCGCGTATTTTTTTTAATGTATGTCGGTGCATATCTCCGTGGTTTCTGAACCGATTTGTTTTTTTTTCCAACCAGTCGTTAGAGGAAGCTCTCGAGGTGGTCCCATAAAAAATTCTGACTCCAAATCCTCAACCCTGACACTAAAAAGTTAAAAATAAAAATTGTTTCCAAAAAACCGACTTCCAACGCCACTTTAAAGTACAAAATAATTTTAATTTCTACCCACTATGTTGAAGTCGGGCTAGTCTGATGCGTCAACTTTGCTTATCCTTGTTATACCCGCCCGACTTACGACAACATAGTGGGTAGAAATCAAAATTATTTTGTACTTTACAGTGGCGTTGGAAGTCGGTTTTTTGTAAAGAATTTTTTCACAGCATTAAGAAGTTCCCGTGGGAATTGAAAAAACTTATTTAACGCGGATCGAAGTCGCGGGCATCGGCTAGTTATAAAATACGCAAACACACATTTAAAAAAAAAATCTTTTTATCATTATTCATTAGCCTACTTATAATCAATTTGGGTACGCTTTATCAACCAACTAGCTGATGCCCGCGACTTCTTCCGCGTGGTTTAATTTTTTTGTTATTCCCGCGGGAATTCCTTAATGTTCCGGGATAAATAGTAGCCTGTCACTCTCCAGGTCCTCAACTATACCCATGCCAAAAATCACGTCAATCGGTTGCTCCGTTGCGGCGTGATTCAACTGGAGAGACTTCTCAAGGTTTATTAAATCATGTATTTCTTACGAAACAATAAAACGTTTCACTAAAGTTCAATCATGCGTATAGGTATTAAATAATATTGTGTACAATATAATCAACAAAAAACGCACGGAATGCTTATTATGTGCGCTGTATTAAATTGTAACACATGTGCGATAAAAGAACCGTTAAGATACCAATTAAAATAACTTTGATGTCTAACAGTTTCAATTATAAAAGCACAAATGCCAACTTCCTTTTGGAAGTTTAAGAGTCGCAACTACGCGACTAATAAAGTTAGTGCTTAAGATTATAGAACGACATAAGTCTACTACCAGTTCGGAAGCAGATCACTGGTGAGATAATTGAGATTTTTTTTTATTTGTTTTATTTTTTTTATCCACTACAAGTTAGCCCTTGACTGCGATCTCACCTGATGGTAAGTGATGATGCAGTCTGAGATGGTAGCGGGCTAACTTGTTAGGGGCATGGCAGTTATATTAAACCCATACCCCTATTCAGTTTCTACACGGCATCGTACCGGAACGCTAAATCGCTTGTCGGCACGTCTTTACCGGTAGGGTGGTAACTAGCCACGGCCGAAGCCTCCCACCAGTCCAGACCAGGGAAAATTCAGAAATTATAAATTCCCAAATTGACCCTGCCGGGGATCGAACCCGGGACCTCCGCACGTTAAGGCAACAGCGCTACACACTGCGCCACGGAGGTCGTCAGAATAATTTTTATCAAACGAAACACGAACGAGCATGAAATCTATCGGTCCTGCGTTTGATCTTTCTCAGGTCGTGTCGGATTGCCGTCCCATGTCAGTTAAAGTTAGTAGGTTCGTATAGGTATAGGTAACTATGAATCGTTTTCATGCGCTTTAAATCCATATACTAATATTATAAATGCAAAAGTGTGTCTCTCTGTCCGTCTGTCTGTCTGCCTGTCTGCTACGCTTCCACGGCTCATCTGTTTAACCGATTTTGATGAAATTTGGTACAGGGATAGGTTTTATCCCAGGGAAGGACATATGCATATTTAGAATTAAAAAATTAAGAATGAAAAACTTAACTCACGTGGACGAAGTCGCGGGCATCATCTAGTGGATAAATAAATAAACGAGATGAGCGTCCTAAGAAGAAGTCCTGAGAAGCCTCAGGCCCAGAGACCATACTCCTCGGTGTTTAGTTCAGTTCAGTCTTGAAACCTATGAAAAGAGTGTTACATCTTATATTCTCTATTTGCAGTCTCACTGTCCAATGAGACGACAATCCAACACGACCAAAGAGAGACGCTGGAACGACCGTTTAACGTGCAGGTGTATCACACCGCCAAGATTCCATTTCCGTGCTTCCACTGAGCTACGTGTTCTTTCTTAGTTTTGTGATAGTCAAAAGGGAAGGTGTATTTGAAACGAAGCTTCTTTCTCAAGCTATTTGGCATTTCAAGCCTCTGTTATGCGGATTGAAGAGAGGTGCGGTACACTGCCCTCCAAGTATTGATATTAACCTCGAGCAACCGACTCCCACAGTTAAGATACTGTTTCACAACACAATTACCATTGCGCGATGGAAAGGGACTGCTATGACCCGCGCAGGATTTCCTATTATACCAAATTAGTAGCCAAATTAGCCTCCAGAATTTGCGTTATGTTTCCTTATCAAATTTTTTTTCAGAGCATGGCAAAACCACGTTATTCTTAAATGTAACTACTACCAATCACAAGCTTTTAAGTATTATGCACGATTGTAAGCTTTACAATCGTGCATTGTCGAGTCGACATCTCCTAAGGATGGTCCGGTGTCGGAGTGAAACATACGTTGAAAGTAACTTGGAAGGTTTGTGTGGTGTGCATATTGCTAGCTTATTGGACGGTGCCGGCAGTATCGGCGGTGCATATGGTCTGTCAAACCTCACAGATTTGTCTGTTTTAGCGGATCAAACTACTTATTCCCTGATAATGTAGGTCTACTTTAACGTCTACTACAACTGTGTGTCTTTCAGGTTCATTTTATCTAAATTTTACTTGAATGTTACTTATAAAGAAACTAGTTGTTAGGCAGGAAAATCAGATGATTTAGTGGAAAACGAAAATCGTATAACTAGGTATCATAATTAGGGTTCCGTAGCCAAATTTGGCAAAAACGGAACCCTTATAGATTCGTCATGTCTGTCTGTCTGTCCGTCCGTATGTCACAGCCACTTTTTTCCGAAACTATAAGAGCTATACTGTTGAAACTTGGTAAGTAGATGTATTCTGTAAACCGCATTAAGATTTTCTTACAAAAATAGAAAAAAAACAATAAATTTTGGGGTTCCCCATACTTAGAACTGAAACTCAAAAATTTTTTTTTCATCTAACCCATTGGTGTGGGGTATCTATGGATAGGTCTTCAAAAATGATATTGAGGTTTGTAATATCATTTTTTTCTAAACTGAATAGTTTGCGCGAGAGACACTTCCAAAGTGGTAAAATGTGTGTCCCCCCCCCCGTAACTTCTAAAATAAGAGAATGATAAAACTAAAAAAAATATATGTTGTACAATACCATGCAAACTACCACCGAAAATTGGTTTGAACGAGATCAAGTAAGTAGTTTTTTTTAATACGTCATTAATCGTAAATCGCAATTTACCTTTCATTCAATCAACTCAAATATTTAAAAAAAACATTTAATTTAAAACTTACTACAGGTTTGTACGGAACCCTCGGTGCGCGAGTCCGACTCGCACTTGGCCGGTTTTTTTTAAATTGTATCTAATACCACTGAAAATTTTAATAACTGACCATACTGAAGTGCTCAATCTACATATATAGGTATTGTGTATTATCCACCTAGACTAAAACCTATCTGAATCTTCAAACGTTTAGGATCAAGTTTTAATAGGTATTCTCATTAGCAATCAAAACTTTAGAGATAGCCAACCGATATTAACCACGTAGATATTCGTAGATCGTGAAACGACCTATCTGAAATTGACAATTACTTTGAGTAACAAATGACCTGACCAAACCCTGTCAACCTTTATCGAAATGCTTTTAGGATTTAGGTTGACAAGTCCGTACCGTAAGGTCGAGTGCACACGGTTCAAGGGACGAACCAATTAATTATTTTCAATAATGAAACATTTTACGGTCAGTTGGCATGTTCTGGTAACGGGGGATAAAAATCTGTGTATCAACATCTATAGTAATATTATAAATTCGAAAGTTTGCATGGATGGATATCCATTTCGAATTTAAAATATTCATCTATCAATCCGGATGGATTAATAGAAATTGGATGGATGGATGGATGCGGATGTTTGTTACTCAATCACGCCAGAATGGCTGAACGGATCTGGAAATTAGGCAAAGAGATAGATTATAGTCTCGAATGGCACATAGGCTACTTTTTATCACGGAAAATTAAAGAGTTCCCGCGGGAACCAAAAACCACAATCCACGCGGACGAAGTCACGGGCATCAGCTAGTCGTTGAATATAAGTTATTTAATCTAAAAAATCCTACAAATTTTAATTATCAGGTAAAATTAAATTCTGATAACCGTATCAGAAAAAGGACGATACGGCCTTGCCCGTATTGCTTGTTTGTTCGACTTGGCGGGAGCCCCTGATAAGAGAGACAGACAGTCAGACAGACTGGCGGATAGATGGACCGACAAACCTAGATACTTTCGCATTTTTAATATTGGCATAGATTTCCGTAGATTATAGTCTCGAATGGCACATAGGCTACTTTTTATCACGGAAAATTAAAGAGTTCCCGCGGGAACCAAAAACCACAATCCACGCGGACGAAGTCACGGGCATCAGCTAGTCGTTGAATATAAGTTATTTAATCTAAAAAATCCTACAAATTTTAATTATCAGGTAAAATTAAATTCTGTTAGCCGTATCAGAAAACGAACGATACGGCCTTGCCCGTATTGTTTGTTTGTTCGACTTGGCGGGAGCCCCTGATAAGAGAGACAGACAGTCAGACAGACGGGTGGATAGACGAACCGACAAACCTAGATACTTTCGCATTTTTAATTTTGGCATAGATTTCGGTCTTATTTTAACGTACGTACGTACGTACGTTCAAGCGATTTAGCGTTCCGATGCAATGCCGGGTAGAATCCGATAAATTAAAACATTAAAACATATTGTGCGCCAGGCTTTAGCTTTTGAGTAGCAATAGTAATATAAGCTATCGTGCCATACCCTTGCGTGCGCTTAATTATGTAATAAAATTGATATTATCGCCCGTGTGTTTTTTGTAAATAATTTATAGCGGTCATTGAATGACTTGGATAGCCGATAGATTGATTAGGCGAACTGAATTGGACGTAATTACTTTGTTAAGAAAATTTTATGAAACCGGTTGTTTCTTGCGAAAAAAGCTTTATGCCTGTTCTCTATCTATATTATCATAACAGCTATCTGACTGTACTTATCTTAGTTAATTTTGGTAGCAACGACAGAGTTCAAGAAAAACCCTTTGAGCCCGCTTGTTTCATTTTATTAGGCAAAATTGGCCCCAAATATTCCTTTCATAAAAGCAAAGTCAGTCCATTTATTTACTACGTGATTGAAGGACAAACCAACAAACCCACAAACCAACAAACAAACTGACTTTCGCTTTTATAATATTAGTATAATGCGAAAGTGTGTTTGTTTGTTGTTTTATTGGTTTGTTGGTTTGTCCTTCAATCACGCCGCAACGGTGCAACGGATCGACGTGATTTTTGGCATGATTATAGTTGAGGACCTGGAGAGTGACATAGGCTACTTTTTATCCCGGAAAATTAAGGAGTTCCCGGGGGAATTAAAAAAAAACTAAAACCACGCGGACGAAGTCGCGGGCATCAGCTAGTTTATAATATTAGTATGATTAAGTAGTTGTATGGTATTCCATTGTGCCTATTTAATTTTGTGGTCAAATTGCCTTCAATCACCTTCAAAGTATACGTGCGCTTATTTTCTAGGTATTATGGTTTTCTGCACAATGTAGTATCGTCGTGGTATCACGTAGTAGTACTATATAACATCTGGAACCTTGATTAATGGAAGCCGCGAAAACATTTATTCCAGTCTTCTGGCTATCGAACGTAAATATTTTCAATTAAGTAGGTACTTAATTGAAAAATTATCAGAATATGAACATAACATTTTATATGCTTTTAACACTTTTATTTTTAGACAAAAAATCCATACTAATATTATAAATGCGAAAGTGTGTCTGTCTGTCTGCCTGTCTGTCTGTCTGTCTGTCTGCTACGCTTTCACGGCCCATCTGTTCAACCGATTTTGATGAAATTTAATACAGGGATAGGTTATATCCCGGGGAAGGACATAGGCTACTTTTTATCCCGGAAATTCAAAGGTTCCCGTGGGAATCAAAAAATTTATCTGTTCAACCGATTTTAATGAAATTTGGTACAGGGGTAGGTGGTATCCCGGGGAAGGACATAGGCTACTTTTTATCCCGGAAAATTTAAGAGGTCCCGCGGGAATCGAAAAAATTTGGTCCACGCGCACGAAGTCGCGGGAATCATCTAGTATATTATAAGTAGATAAAATTAAAATCTAAATTAAATCTAAATTAAAAACTAAATTAAAAACTAAAAACTAAAAACTATATGCTCAATATTAAATATACTTTTTGTAATTAATTGTGAGTTATTAGTAGTGTCAAATTTAAAAAAAAATAGGCTACACCTGATAAGTATTATTAAGTCTTAAGCAGGTATAATTTAAAAACCTAATTCCATAAGTCGGTTCGTTATCAAACGTAATAAACTATACCTATTATCGATATAAAGAAAAAAGGCATTGAACTTAAGGCGTCCGTGTAAGACGTACGTAAGTGATAAAAGTGATTTATTGCAATGAAAAATGTGTTGAATGGAACAGTGTTGCAACTTACTCTATTCGCGCTCCTACTAAAGCACCTGTATACTTGCCTGTATAGCATTTCGCAAAACTACGCGAGTGGCTATCAGCACGTGCAAAAGACATAAAAGTTCCAAACTTAATTAAAACCATTAAAATGCTAATAGTTTGGTGATCCAATTTGTAGTAATACTTTTTGGTAAATCTATAATTAATGAAATACTGATTTGTACCTAACTAGACACAAATTAGTATTTTTGGTATTAGCTTTGAATAAAAACATTTGAGTTAGATTTTATAAGTTTCAAGTATCAATAAAATATCACATAAATAACGAACTACCTAATCCATACTAATATTATAAATGCGAAACTGTGTCTGTCTGTCTGTCTGCTACGCTTTCACGGCCCATCTATTCAACCGATTTTGATGAAATTTGGTACAGGGATAGGTTGTATCCCGGGGAAGGACATAGGCTACTTTTTATCCCGGAAATTCAAAGGTTCCCGTGGGAATCAAAAAATTTATCTGTTCAACCGATTTTAATGAAATTTGGTACAGGGGTAGGTGGTATCCCGGGGAAGGACATAGGCTACTTTTTATCCCGGAAAATTTAAGAGTTCCCACGGGAATCGAAAAAATTTAGTCCACGCGGACGAAGTCGCGGGAATCATCTAGTATTTAATAACTGTATTTTGTTCAAATAATTGTAGGTATGTAATGTGACAATTACAAATTGTTATTTAGATCTGATTTAATATAAAATTAATCTAATGTTCACGTCAGTCACGACAATCGTATTCATATAACTAAATGCGAATTCAAATCACAAACAGTCGATATTACTACTTTGTTTGAATTATTGCATTAATGTTAAATCATTCTACAAATTTACGAATTAACCGTTACATGTAGGTATCTGAAATGATTTCCAAAGGTAATTTTGTTAGGTAGGTATTGCACGTATTAATGCATTAAACTGCCTCGTTGGTCTACTGGTTAGCATGTTCGACTGCAGCCGACAAGGTCCCGGGTTCGAGTCCCGGGTCGGGCCATAAAAAGTGTTGGGTTTTTCTTACAAGAAATTCTCAGCACTAGCCTGGAGTTAGGAAGTTGGCGGTGTTTCACCCCCGTGCCTCGGAGAGCACGTAAAGCCGTCGGTCCTGCGCCTGATACCTCTCTGGTCGTGTTGGATTTTCCGTCCCATCGGGTTATGAGAGTAAAGGAACAGATAGTGGACCTGTGTATGCGCACACACTATACCGCGCAGATAGCTAATCTCTCTGGAGATCGGCCGCCGTGGACTAAATTCGGTCAGGAGGACAATGCATTTAGCTTGACATCCTTTGATTATGATGTACGATTGAACATTTAAATTTTAAAATCTGTTTTACTTATCTTACGTTTACGGTTTTATTTATCGACTACAAGTTAGCCCTTGACTGCAATTTCACCAGATGGTAACGATCACTTGGCGGCACGTCTTTGCCGGTAGGCTGGTAACTAGCCACGGTTGAAGTCTCTCACTAGACCAGACCACAGACTCTTCAAAAATTAGAAATTTCTAAATTGAACCTGTCGAACACGAAACCTTCCACGTTAAGACAACAGCGCTCAATACTGCGCCAGGAAGGTCGTCAAAACACCTCAAAGACCGAATTATGTGTGATTTCTAAAATAGTAATAACAGTAGAATTGATTAAGTGCTTAAACTTTCCTGTTACAGTCGATCGTGGAGTTTTGTATGGCTCTATAACCTTCACTCATAAAGGTATTTCCTTTGACATTTAAACTGCACAATAGAACACACATTAAAGTTACCTAGTTGTCTACCAACAAAATGTAACATTCCACAGCAGCGTATTACGAACATTATCACTGTCATAATACAAGAGCCCTAAATAATTTGTACTTTGACTTTAAAGGTTTAGAAACTGGAACAAGGCGTATTGCACAATCTTAGCTATTAGGGTTCAGAACCCGAACAGCCTTGATCGAGCGCCTGTTACTTAATTATTATGCCAGCCGAATTTGATACAGTTTGGCCTATAGATTTTTGTTTAGGTCCTTAGACAACATAGCTCATGAATTCATTCAAACCGTTGCGCAAGAAATGTTTATAATATTGATAAATCACTTCAACCTTAAGTTCAGGAGCTTAACTTCAAAGATTTCGACCCACTTCAAATCGGCATTCTTGTACCTTGTCATCTTGTCATTGATAAAGATTTGTATACAATAATAATTACTTATATTATGTATACCTAATTTATGTAATATTATGTTGATTTAAGCGTCCATGCCATGCCATATTTAATTTGTCATCAGCTTTGCGCTACACAAGCGAAACTCAAATAGAGCGTAGCAGGTACTGCTTCAGAAGAATCATACTAATATTTTAAAAGCGAAAGTGTGTTTGTTTGTTGGTCTGTCCTTCATTCACGCTGCAACAAAGCATAGGATTGACGGGATTTTTGCATGAGTATAGTTGAGGACCCGGAGCGTGACATAGGCTACTTTTTATCCCGGAAAATTAAGAAGTTCCCGTTGGAATTTAAAAAAAAGTATTCCACGCGGACGAAATTTCGGGCATCAGCTAGTAATATATAAAATGTTCAACCACGTGAACATATTGCAAGTAGTGCCTATCTACTCTGCTCACTAATAGCTTTACCACTTAAAATACCACTTAAATATTGCTTAAACGGTGAAAGAAAATAATAGGAAAACACCTTCATATAAAAATGCCGGAGAGTTCTTCATGATGTTTCAAGGAGTGTGGTGTGATGCCTACTAATCCGTACTTGATCGGCGTGGTGGGCTAAATTGCCTCAGTCCTTCTTACCCTAAGGCCACGATTACGCTTGTAAGTTTTTACGTAAGTGACTTACATAAGTAACATTTGCATGCCTGCAAGATCCGTGATTTATACTCAGCAATAACAGCGATGAGTTGAGATGATAACTTTTATCATTTACTCAAACTATATTATGTATATGGATTATAGGTAAACAATGCAATAATAAAAGTAAAATATCAAACAAGTGAATATAATTAAAATTATTAAAAAATACGACTGCTCTACCGTAGCCCGTATTGAATTTTTCAAAAATTTATAGCCCGTGTCACTCGGGATATTGAACTATAGTGCTATATACTTTTGGAATCTACTCATCATTTTCTAGATGATGATTATATAGTTAATCTTATTTTCGATTTTTTTTTTCAACTTTAGTCTTTAATGCGGGACCATGGTCACCCCATCAATTTATCAAAATCGGTTCAGACGTATAGAAGTTATGGTGGAATATACAAACTCACATACAAACATACATACATACATACATACATACATACATGCATACATGAACCCTGAAAACAATATACTCCTTTTTTCAGGCAGTCGTATAAAAAAATAAAGGTAAAATACAAAACTTTTACTTTGAGGGTTATATCTCTTGATGGATCACGGACGGACCGTACGTCGGGCTTAATTCCCTATCGCAGTGGGTTAGCTAGGACCAAATACCAATTGGCTAATGCATTGGCCATGATAGACTAGATTTCAATTTGATGAATCCAGTATCGCAGTCCGGACTCCATCGGTCAAGATAGAGGATTGATAATACATCAAGGCGTAATTGCATTATGCAGCCGAAATCCAGTAAAGCTTTCGTTTTGATAAGTGAATCCAATTTTACAACTAGGTACGTATATGTTACCGTAAGATTGTAAAAACCGTAAGATTGTAATCTAACGCTTTTTTTTTCGATAGATTGTAAACAGTCGAAAGATTGTGAACCGTTCAATGTTTTAAGTGTCAATTTTTGAAATATTCATTGTATTTACGTTTTCTTGTCTCTTTCTTGTAGGTTAGGTTAGGGTTCGACATAAATAATTCAGTACAACAATTTCGCGAGTTGGATTATAATCCAACGGTTTTTACAATCTTACGGTGACATATACACTAGGTATTTTTAATGAAAACGCGATATTGTGTCTGTCGTTAAGTGAATTTTTATTCTACCTATACTTATACTTATACATAATTTGACAAAATATATAAAAGTGTTTTACAACGGCCTATCATCATACTAACTTATATTCTCCACTTCTTTTGTGGAACCTACAGGATCTATTAGAGAAATATAAGAGAAGAAATATTAGAGGCATACATGTTGGCCATACGTTGTTTTCACTTATGTATAACCTTTCAGGTATCCCATGCAAATAATACAGTTTTAAGCTGTTTACCTAATTTGTTAGAAAATCACCATTATAGCTGGGCTAAAACCGATATTATGATTTTTAGGGTTCCGTAGCCAAATTTGGCAAAAACGGAACCCTTATAGATTCGTCATGTCTGTCTGTCTGTCTGTCCGTCCGTATGTCACAGCCACTTTTTTCCGAAACTATAAGAACTATACTGTTGAAACTTGGTAAGTAGATGTATTCTGTGAACCGCATTAAGATTTTCTTACAAAAATAGAAAAAAAACAATAAATTTTGGGGGTCCCCATACTTAGAACTGAAACTCAAAATTTTTTTTTTCATCTGACCCATACGTGTGGGGTATCTATGGATAGGTCTTCAAAAATGATATTGAGGTTTCTAATATCATTTTTCTCTAAACTGAATAGTTTGCGCGAGAGACACTTCCAAAGTGGTAAAATGTGTGTCCCCCCCCCTGTAACTTCTAAAATAAGAGAATGATAAAACTAAAAAAAATATATGATGTACATTACCATGCAAACTTCCACCGAAAATTGGTTTGAACGAGATCTAGTAAGTAGTTTTTTTTTAATACGCCATATAATCAAAATATTTTTAATAATTTAAAACTTACTACAGGTTTGTACGGAACCCTCGGTGCGCGAGTCCGACTCGCACTTGGCCGGTTTTTAAGCTTTTAGCACTCGAGGTTGATGTAGGTAAATCATCTCCATCATCTAAACTAACATAATTTACCTCTTAAAGTATGGATAGAGCAAAGAAATACATATAAAATCTTGAAATAATCGAACATTATCAATCGAATATCAACGACAAAGTGCATACGTGCATTCGCATCTGCAGCTTATAATCCCAAATGCACATTCGGTGTCAAATTCGCAAAGACAAGTGCCTTGGAGTACTGTTACTATTGATACCTTGTGTAGTATTATTGTGGGTGGTTCTGGATTATTCGGTATGTTTAGGTCTCACGGTTGTTTACTGTGAATACCTATTGATTGTTAATGTTAGTGTAATATTAAGAGTAGACGATTAATATTTTCAAATCAGTTGGATAATAGCAAAAAAGACGGATCAAAAAAGATTGAAAAATATAAATACAGCTTAGATTTAAGGCTGACTTCCACCACACTGCCTATACTGGTTTAGTTAAAAAAGCACAAATCTTGCTGTCACTTTTTGAATAGCTTATTTTGGGGTTGACATGAAGAGGACAGGTATAAAAAATTTAACTTAAAAAATTAAAAAATAAACCCCCGGCTGAGTTTGTTGTGGGCTCTTCTCAGACCAGGGCGCGTTTGGAACCCTCGTAGCTTTAGTTTTAAGATACCGTAACCGATTATCACCATCACGTTTTATAAGTAAGTAATTTTTAACGTCAATAAGTGTACCTACAGTGTACCTATATTGAATAAATGATTTGATTGATTGATTGACTGATTGATAACATAAACATTTAATGGTCTTATAACAAATGGGCATTAGTATATCACAAAGTATTATCTGGTTTTACTGTCTTTAGCAACAAGGACAATATTAAACTTGGCGCTAACATAAAATTTGCATTCCATTGACGATGTTGTAAAACCGATCTTCCGATGCTAGGAAGGAAGTCTCATTTGCATTTTGCATAACCGCTCTATTAGACAATATGAAAGTTATGTAAAATGCACATCAATATTCAGATATGTTAAAGGCGTTTGGATTCAGTTTAGCTCGCTGCATCCATTTTGATCCGTGACAGTCATTTGTAGTGAAGCCAAGGTTATGGCTATGAAAAAAGCGTTGCATCGTTGTAATCATCATGTGGTGCTATTTTGGCTTTACATCCATAAACGAGTAGCTCGGTGGTCCGCCGATTAGAACAATATGAAATAAATTAATAATGAATCATTATAAAAATATATATAAATTACTAGCTGATGCCCACGATTTCATCCTTGTGGATTGAGGTTTTTTTCTCCCTGATTTTTCGGGTTGAAACGTAGCCTACGTGTTAAATACAGAATATAATCTGTCTCTGTGCCAAATTTCATCCGTTCAGCCATTTCGGCGTGATTGAGTAGCAAACATCCAGTGGGTGGGTATAATAAAACAGCATGTCAGTGAGATGCCACTGCATTCATATTTTATGGTCATTTGCATTTTTTTCTGAATATGATTTCTAACCTAAATGCATGCAGACAAAATTTAATACTTACCTATAAAAAAAACTTATAGAATATATTTACTTCACATAAATTAGATTTTCCTGTACGACTAATTCGTTCTGACTGATAAAATGCTATTTCCACGACACCCTTCTTTCCACGTCGCTGGTTTGGAGGCCCTACTCAAGAGCACCGAGCGTCGCATCTCTCATGAATATTTAAGCACTCATCAATGCTCGGGCTCAAGATATCGGATTTTCCGCTCGAACAGTGATATTAGGATATTATATAAAATATGCCTATGAGAGATGTTCCTTTTTCGGATGAATAAGTGATGTTTACTTTGCGCTGGTTTTCGCCTTCCGTTTTGTCTTGGTTTTCTCACATAAATGTAAAATAATACATTATTTGTTGCCAAGGAAAAATAAGCTTAATTCGTTAAAAGCCGCTAAAACAGACCAATCGATGTGGTACCTACAACGTGTAGCTTGCACCTGTAGCTTGTGATATGCACCAATAAGCCAGCAAAAAGCACCGCCACAACACCTCACCAAGCTACACATTGTACTACATAGTTTGGTCTGTTTTGGCCATAGAGGTAATATAGTTATATTTATACTCTATGGTTTTGGCGGATTATAGTGAATTTAGCTTATTGTTCCTTGATATTCATGGACTTCCGTAACGGCTACTTCTATCAAATTATTTGTTGTGGTAATGTTCATCGTGAATTTACATCTTCCGATGCTTCTTTTTCTGGGGGGCATGAACTCTTGCTTTCTCCCATGGAAAAGACAATCATCACTAAACAACAATATTGAATACGTCGAACAAGTGTCCAAGTTTATCAAGAAAGGCTAAGATGCGTCAATGGACAATTATTTCTTAGTACATAAGATTAATTATAAGTTTAGGTTAAAATAGAACTACTCATTAGCCAATTAGTTAGGCTAGATCGTAGTTAAATGAGTGCCTCGCTGGTACTCAATAATAGGAAAAAAAAAAACTAAACAACAACAAAAATCTATGAATATCATTTGAATATCTTGATCTCTCAAAATGAGAATTAGTTTCACTTTTTTTTCTCTTCATTTTCCTGTTTCTTTCATGCTTCGTAGAATCACGTAGAATATCAATAATATAAAATTTGTGCCAGGCTATGGACAGAAATATAAGTCGGCGTCCATTTAAGAGAGGAACGACGCTTTGTGCGGTCGGGCTAGTGTGCATCACATAAAAGTGGGGCCACTACATTTTTTGCCCGCGGTGAGTTTTCGCTCTAAAATTAATAAATTGTTATAGTAGGTACTAATCCATAAATTAATACCAAAACACACTGAGCTAAAACTGTCCCAGAGGTCATCAATTCATAATGTCGCTTCGTTCCACCTGTGATGTGCATATTTCAGGTGCAATCTCGAATCGATCTTCGTTAAGTCAGACGCCCCGATCAACTATTCATACGACCTATTTGAATTTACTGTTTCCCTATTTCACAGAACAAGATTCTAAACTTATAGTTAGCCTTTGACTGCGGTCTCACCTAATGGTAAGTTATGATGCAGTCTAAGATGTTAGCGGGCTAACCTGTTAGGAGCATGACAGTTAAAATAAACCCATACTCCCTAAACGGTTTTAACACGGCATCGTACCGGAACGCTAAATCGCTTGGCGGCACGTCTTTGCCGGTAGGGTGGTAACTAGCCACGGTCGAAGCCTCCCACCAGGCGAGACCAGGGAAAATTCAGAAATTATAAATTGCCAAATTGACCCTGCCGGGGATCGAACCCGGGACCTCCGCACGTTAAGACAACAGCGCTTAACACTGCGCCACTGAGGTCGACAAAAGGTTTGTAAAAACATTGAGCATTTTAAAAGCAACAGTTAAATGACATTATGTCATAGAATTAGTAGATATTTAAAATAATTGCCTGCACCTAGAATTAGCACTAAAGCTAGTTTACCGGCTCCATAAAGAATTTGCCCTTGACTATATTTTGCGTTCAAATTATAGAGTGTTTCGTGTATTGCATAAATTTAGACATATTTTGTGGTTAACAACTTGATTTTGCCCTGGTTACGTGAGCGGAGCGCATTTTCCAGCTTATATAATAATTATATAATTACAGTCATTAAAAATTCACACAAGTTTGAATACTAACTAAAAACATAAAATTACTAGCCATTATGATCGAGTCAAGTGTAGAATTTTGGAAAATAATTTGTTCTTAGTCACATTTAACTAAAAGTCCTTTTAATGCCAATTAATGTTCATTTTCCGAACCCAGTTAATTTATGGTAGGTCTGAATTTCTATGTAGAAAAACCACACCTAAATTCGTTTAGTACTTTGTAGAAAACTGGGAACAGGTAAACCCACATTAAATACGCTTACCCTAAATCCAAACTAATATTATAAATGCGAAAGTGTGTCTGTCTGTCTGTCTGTCTGCTGTGCTTTCACGGCCAAACAACTCAAAACCGATTTTGATGAAATTTGGTACAGAGAACGGTTACATTCTTGGGAAGGGCATAGGCTACTTTTTATACCGGAAAATTGAAGAATTCTCGCTGGAAAAAAAACAAAAAGCGGACGAAGGACGATGCCCACAAGGGTATCATCTAGTGTTACATAGTATTCTATATAGCCTCCATTCTTTCGTGAGTAAAAAGATCTTTTTAATTGCATCCAAGTCCGTTTCTATTGTCGATCGCAGGTTTTAATGAAGCGCTTTTAAATATCCCTGCCCTGCCCTAGGACTCACATTAACCTCGAAGCTATTCTAAAGTTTCTCGCTACAAAAGAAAGCGGTCTGAAAAGTTAGACTGCTCTTAATTATTGCAGGTTAATTAACGTCCTCGTTTTGCTCTATTACTGTTTTAATTTTTTTAATTTGTGGCTCTTTTAATAACTTTAGCTTTAACTCTAGATATAGGTAGTTTAGGTTATTGATTTTGTTATCGAATGATGGAATACTAGCTTGCTAATAGATTTGAAGTTGAGTTTTTTTGGGTTTTTTTGATCTTTCACGCATTATCCATATCCATATTAATATTTCCATACTAATATAAAAATGGAAAAGTGTATCAGACAGGCAGAAACACGTATTTATAATATCAGTATCAATATAAATTTTCAGCTCTCAAGAGAAGCCATAGAGGATCAGCTATTCTTTGATTATGTTCGTATCACGTCATATCGGTTCAAATAATATACGGGTTAGGTTATTGCTGCTCTAGTAGTATACAATCTAATATTCAGAAGTACCTATAACATTAAAATACAATCTACGTAATCAAAAGCCCGTATCGCGTATGAAAATCGTATTAAGCTGCGGGGTTCAAAGGGCAAATGACCGTTCGTAACGAGCGAACTGTGTGGTGGTTCGCCCTCTCGCGATCGCTGCTGAGCCACGACCTAGTTGCTTAAGCGATAAAACCATATATAATGCTACAGTTGACTAGTACAAGTGAGTAAAAATGCATTGTCGCCGCGTTTTATAGCTGTGGCCTGCTTCATTATGTATCGCTCAGATGATGTAAAATAAGGGCAAATGACTGTTTGTAAAAAGCGGACTGTGTGGTGGTTCGCCCGCTCGCGATTGCTGTTGGGCCACGACCTTGTTGCATAAGCGATAAAACAATACAGTGCTACAGTTGACTAGTACAAATGAGTAGAAACGCATTGTCGCCTCATATTATAACCGTGTCTACATAATGTATCGGTCAGGAGATTGAACAATGTCGCACGTCGCGATTTTGTCCCTGACACAGTGGTGAGCGCTGTGGTAGTAAAAGATAACTGTAACTGTATTACTGTAAGTGTACTGTAGGAGAATTTATACCTGGTTTGGTCAAGTGGTTGGTCGGCATCGGCAAATACGTCCAAGCGTTCGTACTTAGCATATAAACCAAATAATGACTGGCGATACGGCTAAGACGCAAAGCTGGTACCTCACTCGGCAAAAATATATTCACGAGCGCGCATTGTATTCCACCTACAGACAGTGGTCCCTCACAACTGACACCCTCTTCTCTTTCATGCTAATTTCTTAAATGCCTAAATACCAGCAACTCATTGGCGATTCTTCTAGTGCTGCAAGTTTATTAGGCTGCAGAAATCACATTACTGCTCATAGCAAGCGTGAGCCGCCTGCTCGTTTTCTCGAAACAAATTATTATTAGTATTAAAATACATCACACGGACTTAGCTTGGTTTTGTGGCGCGGTCGACATAAGCGCCGGCTTCGAGTCGCTTATACGAGAAGCTCGTGGCCTTGCGGTTACTGTGGCACCAACTTAAAATATTACAGTATGTTTCTCTAACAAGCTAACAAGCTTGCTACTGAGCTTGGTACTGCTTGACTTTCGGGATTGAAGATTATTTTAGAAAATACAGAAGATGACTGCTGAGTTGTATGACACCAGACAAAAACTCTTATGACTAACTAATATTGATATCACCCTGAAGAATCTTATCGAAATTAATAAATGGCAAAGCCGAATCAACTAAAGGTTCAAAAACTTGAGTTAGTTTAGGATGGATGTATTTTAGGAATCATAGGTACTTAGTTAGTTCCTAACTTGTAATTCCTTCCACTTAGGTAGGTACGTATAAGACCCAACGCACACCATTACACCAGCTATTTCGTGAAAAAAATATAAATTCAAATAACGAGCTCTTGAATATTTATCCTCAAAACGCGGTGTAGCACCAGATAGGCGCGAAAAATATTTCGTAATGGCCACATTTAAAATGTAGCGCGCGTTTAGTGGAGATAGATGCAGTGAAATTTTCTTTTAGAGAGGTATAATTTTCACTCACTCCCCTCATTAGTGTGGGTAACTTTGTAGGGTGCGATTTCCGTCCTGTCTGCAATGTATTTTCATATTTACGCATTTTGTATGCCATGTTGAAGCCTCCCGTTTTAAAAGATTTTTTTAATTCGATTACTAGGTAGTCCTTGACTGCAACTTCAATTGGTGTGCAAATTCAAGTGATAATGCTTTGTAACGTTCTGAATAAAATGATTTCTTAGCGCAGTGTTAAAGAATTTTACAAATGATGTTGATCGTTAAAATATGGTTCACCGAAGGTTTTATCAAAAAAAAATTATATTTCAAAAATTTATTTTAAAAAAACCTTAAATAGTAAACGCAGTCAGAAGGCTATATGAAGCCAGAAAAAGTGGAAAAAAATAAATTATAACTTTTTTCTCCTTAGCAGTGGCCTAGAAAAAAGCCTAAATCAATAAACTGCGCTATCACGTACGTTTGGAACATAAAATTTGTATTACCAGCCTTTTTTAGGATCTGACGTATACAGCGCGTAAAGCCTTTTTATGCATTTTGATAGGAACATGTTACTCCTTTGTTAAAACAAGCTATGACGTTAGTGATCTTCAGTAAGATGGATTCTGCTATATCTATAACTGGGCTCTGGCTCTTCTGGCTGGGCTCTTCTCAGACCAGAGCGCGTATGGAACCCGCGTAGCTTTAGTTTTAAGTACCGTAATTGATTATTACCATCATGTTTTATGCTTATTGGACGTTGAAAAAGTGTACTACCTAATTTGAATAAAATATAGAAATTGAATCTAGAATTTACAGAAATTGAGCCTCGAGTGCGCGAGTAAACTCTTTTTAATTTTCATGACTACTTTATAGCTTGTAAATATTTATATTAATATTTCTTTACCTGCAGGAAATTTTCTCAAGGAATCTGTTTTTTGTCAGCTCTTCCTATTATATTTTGTCCTTGAAGATTAGTATAATCAGTTTGATAGGTATAACTTCATAGATTATAATTGAATTAATATCATTGCAACCAACGAGTAGACTTTTCTTATTTAACTAGATACCAATGTTCTTCTAATTATATTTTACTAATTGATGCCCACGACTTCGTCCGCGTGAATTTAGTTTTTTTTAATTCCGCGGGAGCTCATTTTTTTGCCGGGATTAAACATGACCTTTGTCCTTCCTCGGGATGCGCCCTATCACCATACCAAAAATCATCAAAATTGGTGGAAGACCAACAGACAGTTGGACACACAGATAGACTGACATATACTTTCGCATTGATAATATTAGAATGGAAGTGACCATAGAAATGTGGTAACGATATTGTAAATAAGTACCTATACTAATAGAAACATTGTCAATTACATCAGATTCCGGCGCTGGGTATAACTCGTCCTCCACCACATCCTGTTAGCCTCGGCCAATAGGTTTTTATTATATTTTCTAAACCCAGTTTTCCGCATTTACCTACAGATCTAGTTATTTTGCAATCGGATGCATTATGCCACAGACATAATTGCAACGGCTTTTACTTCCTACATCATACGTATTTAAGCTAGTAAAAAACGTGTGGTTTAGTAATATTTCCGTGATACTATATTAAGACCTAATTACGTAGATGACGACGTGTTCTCTAGAATTATTAAAAGCTTTGTCATGCCAAGTATACAAGCAAACAATACAAATGCGCCTATGCAATTCGCAAAACTGACAAAAGGGTATGGACGAGATAAAGTTATCTACAGCGACAGCAAAACAAGGAGCCAGAGCTGAAGACAACCAAATAAAAAACAGATAAATTGCTAGACATACACTTAAACAAAAAATAAACAGTGTGTGTGTGCAATTCACACACGGCAGAAGTGAAACTTGAGAAAAGTAGCCTACGCGAGAGAATGAGATAAATATATTTAACTGGTATTCTATCTCATTCTCTCGCAGGCTAAATCCTATTATGAATAATATTCATTAATATCATTTAGCTTATTCTTTTCATCGAATTTTTAAACCACAACGAGTCTAAAGAAGTTTCACTTAAAAAAACAAACGAAAAGGTAATACAGAAGAGTGCAAAGGCGGTATTATTGATAAAGCAATCTTTTCCAGCCAACCTTTGGGGAGAGGATATTATCAACAAGAGCGCAACAACACATCTTTAACATGAAACGAATACATAGCTGACCAGATTTAATTAAAACAAAAATATAATATAATCCTAAATAAGGAATGTAATAGAGGATTAATTAAACAAAGCTCTATATTTTACAACCTTTGCCCGTAGCACAGGAAATATACTGAGCTTAATTACGAACTTCTTTGTTCTATTTAAGTTAATAAGATACCGATTTTCTCCCGTTGCAGGAATAAAAGTAAATTACAGATATAATTTTGATATTTAATTCTGGTTCTTGGTAACGTAACTTGTCGAGGTTATTTCTTTTTTCTCTACTGGAGGCTTATTCTAACGAAACGCACTAGAAAGTAAAGGTGTTTTAGTAAGTTTATCTATCTAAAAAATAATTTCAATTGTTACTTTGAGTCTTTGGTCGTAACAGTCAATATTGGTTTGATATCCGATCGGGACCAAAACGCACCAATTTAGGAATCATGCTATACACGGTATAACATGTCAAATCACATAATATATCAACTTCCACAACGGTATACAGAATATCGTATAAAACTGTAAATCAATGCGATAATCAGAATCGTCCTTATTTGGCTGACAGGCTTGACATATTAGCGTAAATTCACATGAGCATAAAGGCATAGCCTACTTCTAGTTTGCACAGTTTTAGTGAGTGTCATTCAGCTAATAACAATGATTGGCCATTTCCGTAATAGGGCCTAATATGCGGTCTATTTGATCGTACCAGGACAAATTGAGGCTCGGACAAGGCACGGATTGAAAATAATTTGAGCTTTTGAATGAAGTTTAAAATTTTTATTGCAGCGTTGCTTGCGAATGAAGGTAAATTGTCAGGGAATCATCAATTATATACTGAACAGTAATAAGCGAGGTTTTACTGTTCCTGATTGAGGACATGGAGAGTGAAATGGGTAATGACACACGTGACTTTCTATCTCGGAAAAGTAAGGAGTTCCCATAGGAATTTAAAAAAAAATACTTATTCCATGCAGAAGAAGTCGCGGGCATCAGCTAGTTAATAGTATTTAATCCGGATTCCGTTATAAAAATAAATCATTTACTTCAGTTCGTTCCACGGGTGGTTGCGTTTTAAGTGTCCCAGCGAATAAGCCTGCTCGGGGTAGATTGAATATTTTTCTTTCGCCTTTAGCTACGTACCGTCACCTTGTGCCCCGAACCCATTATCGTTAGTCTTGCAGGAGCACCGTTAAGATAATATTCTCCAAGCGCTCGTTGAAAAAACACTATCCAACTTAATACAAAGATTCCTCGAAATAAAGATGGAAGTAATTGCCGCTTTCTACCTTTTATATCCTTACAAGTTGCCGTGTTTAATGTCAGATTTTTAATACGACCGAGGGGATGTGGAATGAAAATGGTTTTTCCTGAGAATTGTAAATGAGGAGGACGACGTAACTGGAGAATGTAATGTTCATTGTTGAACACAATCCCACCAAATCATCATCATGGATCCATCATCACTGCTGAGCACAGGTCTCCTCTCAGAATGAGAAGGGTTTAGTTGCATAGTCCACCCCGCTGAGCATGTGCAGATTGGCAGACTTCATCCATCATTTAGAACATTATGGAAAACTCTCAGGAATGCAATATTCGTCCCTATATCTTTCTTCGTCGATATAGGTAAACATGTGATATTTGAAATACCTAAAATAAAGTCACAGGTGCGACCAAGAGGCCATACCTATTATAGCTGCTAGGAAATTACCGCTGTTTTGTATAGCTCGCACTATAACCAGATTTTTTATTACTATCGGAAATTCAGTTACAATAGCCTCTATTTTTATCTGATTTCAAAATACCTGTTTGATTACGAGCATATTGACCTTCAAATTACCTATATAATATAGTCGTCAAACTTTGTTGGCCGTACAATTTTATGCCCATAAAGCCGTATTTTAACGAAGCATGAGCTATCGGCATGCGCCAATTTAAAGTTTTAATAGTAACGTACGCTTGCTCGAGCTCCACGCTCCAAACGGGTAATCCGTTCTATCCATACAAACGAGTACTTAGCTCCCGACTAACCTCATTTTCGTGTTATTGTGCTGCTATTATGCTTTATAGTCTGTCTGATCCGTGATACAGAGGATTTACATAATCCAAAATTAGCTGCTTGTTATTGATATCCTTGAGCGAAATTAGGGTTTTCTAACTCTATTGTTAATGTCGGAAGTTTTCCAGCAAAACAAGCATTAATAAACCCCAATGATAATCATTTTATGGCAGCATTTCTTCCAAAAAATCTAAATATACTTATTCCTCTTGCTAATGAATCTTTTTGTGGATTTAAATATTTTTACAAGCCTTTATTCAACTTACAAAGTGTGTTTGTTTAGGTCAAATTCTACTGAATTTGTAAACAGTTATCCCCAACCTACTGAGTTGAAATTTTGCAGACACGTTTAGTATAGGGATGAAAATAGATGGATGGCTAAGTGACGTCATTCTTGTTAGGTAAGTATTAGGAACTTTATTTGGACATTGTGAAACAGACCCTTAATCTAATATGGCGGACACCCAAAGATGTCGGTCTAGTTATTTTTACGGCACCCCCATGTACGTTTTCTGAGAAGAATACGTCAAATATAATTATGTCACACTAAATAAATTCAATATGGTGGACGAGAAAAGCGTGTTTTAAAAATGTTTTATGATTTAAGACTTATTTATTTTTATTCTACTACAAGTTGTCTGCGATCTCTTGTGGATGGTAATTGATGATACAGTCTAAGGTGTGAGCGGGATAACCATGTAGAGGACTGGAAGTTATATCAAACTATGTCATTGAACTGCCTCGTTGGTCTAGTGGCTAGCATAGTCGACTGCGGATCACGAGGTCCTGGGTTCGATTCCCGGTCGGGCATAAAAGTTACATATTGGGTTTTTAATTAAGAAATTCTCAGTGCCAGTCCAGAGTTAGAAATTGGCGGTGATTCACCCCCGTGCCTCGGAGAGCACGTTAAGCTGTCGGTCCCGGTTATTATCACTAACATGATAATAGTCGTTAAAGCCCGCCAACCCGCATTGGAGCAGCGTGGTGGGTCTAAGCTCTAATTCCCGCACTCCTATGAGAGTGGAGGCCTGTGCCCAGCAGTGGGACGTTAATAGGCTGTAGTGATGATGATGATGATGTCATTGAACCTGACTTGATCGAACATGGTTCAAAATCAATTACGACGGACCTCTTCACCTTCGTTGTAATATATTAGTTGGTAACTAGATCTCTAGTTTGATTGAAATTTGTACAAGTATTTGGTATATAACCTATCAGATAATTCCAAGTTGAAGCATATGGCACGGTTAAAAGCCCGAAATGCTTATACGCCCCCAGCGGGAAATCCGTACTCTACATAAAAGCGCGTACTTGGCCAAACTAATCCAATTTTCATATTATTATTGTGCTGTTATCAAAGTTTCGTATTTGGCCTTTCCCGATGCTCCCCATTAAAACTAAGGAATTAGTTAACCTGTTTAATATGCACGGAGGATTCCAAATTTACATATTAATACAACATTTAAATTAAGTTTTAAAAGCTTCTAACTTCACTTATCCTCAGAAGGCTAAGTAAGTATAATACTAGTACTTCTAAGAGGTAGGTACTCAGTAGTGAGTCGGATTGAAATGATGATACTTTTTTTTACGCCTCTACAAGTTAACCCTCGACTACAAGCTAGCCTGATGGTAAGTAGATAATGATGCAGTCGAAGTTGGTAGCGGTCTAACCTGTTAGGGGTATGTCAGTTAAGTATATTTACCACAGAATAGGTAATAGTACAGCTGCATACCCACACCCCTAATCGGTTTCTGCACGGCATTGTACCGGAACGTTATCGCCTGGCGGTACGTCTTTGCCGGTAGAGTAGCCACGGGCGAAGCCTCCCACTAGGCGAAGAGTACATTGCTGGTAAATTTCAATTGGATAGAGGATATTCTCGACTGAATACATCATTAAGTAAAAGCCGTATTCAGTAATATGAAAGTGTTGGAAAAAAATTTAATAAAAAAATATATTTTGGTTAGAGAAATACAACCACCAAGGTTCTGTGTGGAAAATAAAAATAAACTTGCACAACTGTGTTGTACTGTGAACTTCTTCCAATCTACAAACTGTACCTGATCAGAATGTGTGGAAAATAAAAGACGAATATGCGATTAGAGGAACAGCAACCGACCCACAATAGAAAATTTCCATATCCAATTGCGGCATTCCTCTTTTTCTATCTCCCTATTCCATTTGGATACGACCGCTATTTTTATCCCGAGCAATAAATGACTGATCCATGCATAGAGGCGTGTGTCCGGCTCCAATTTATCTCGTCAGGAACAATCCAATTATATTTTTCCAGCAAATAGACAGACCCGGATGCGCTGGAACACATTCGTTTTGATCAGACATCGATGGCACTGCAACGTTGATTCTGTCTGCCTTTCGCTCTACCATTGCGCTTGCTCTTTTTTAAAATCAGAGATTTAAAAAAATATTCACTGTGCTAGCAAATCACATGGATTACTTAATTATTAGCTGATTTTCGAGACTTCGTCCGCGTGGATTGAGGTTTTTCATTTCCCGTGGGATCTCTTTATTATTCGGGATAAAAAGTAGCCAATGTGTTATTCCAGACTATAATCTATCTTTGTGCCAAATTTCATCCAGATCCGTTCAGCCGTTTCGGCTTGATTGGGTAACAAATATGTTACGTCCGCAAGTTCGCGGAGCTAATAAATAATCAAAAACCTAATAGAAAGAAACAGATATTAAATATAATGGGAAGGAAATGTTACCTTGTGAATTTGCACTTCACTTTGTTGGTGTATAAGTAGGTGGTGAATGGTGTAATGTGGTATGTATTTAATATGATAAATAATCCGAAAATATGCCAAAATGGGGAGCCGAAAAAATGTTATTCGAACCAAACAGAAAGACGGAAGCGGAATGAAATCAATGACAGGCAACGTCATCTGTCAGAAAACGAGTGCCATTTGACGTTTGGGGTTGCCGTTCAACAATTATACTAATATGTAAACTAAACATAAATACTAAATACTAAACAAAATATTTCATGCCTTTTTGTGCTATCAGGTATTTAGCGCACAGTCATATTAAAAAGTTTTATTTTAGTAACGAATTAATGAAATTAACCCTAAAGCAATTGGACAAAACAATTCTACTTATACAAGCTGTACCTATGGATTGAAATAAAAACGAATGCCGTATTGGAAAACACTTTGCATCCATTCCATTAAAATGATTCCCGTTTAAACGGAATACGAAGTGTCAAGTCCGACAACAGGCATATGATTAATATTGAAAAGCACTCTACGGCTGTGATTAACGATGAACAATCGGTTCAAATAATAGCATTTATTCAGGGCGCAGAGATTTTATTTAATGGAAAAAGAGCGATGAAATTAAATACTTAATAAAATAGCATTAAAATGATTGATAGTCAATCAGTTAATCAATCATTCTTAATAAATCGGACTTACTGGGGTTCTTTTTACAAAGAAAAGTGATGATTGTCGCCTTTCTCAGTCTATCTTTGTTCTAAAGTAAGTTTTAAGTCGCGATTTGACAGTGTCACAAATTACCGTCACAAAATAAAGAACGCAGTACTCTGCTTTAATAAATAATTAATTCTTACGACAAAAGTTTTTTTCTTCATGAATCTATGGTAAATCTACTAAAGATTACGCGATATAAATTAAATATTATGTACAAATAAGCTGACAAACAGGAATTATCAATTTAATAAAAATAATATTTGTAGGAACGTTACAGAAAAGCGTCGGGAAACTTGTACCTGCATCCGGTGCAACTATTCCAATAATATTACAACGCTAATAAAAGACAATACAATTAAATGTAAAAGTTTTTACGGCAGCTCTCAGACTGAAGAGCTTCTGAGACAAGTATTACTTTAGCCTTCACAATGCTTCATGGCTTTAAAACATAACTTTTCTTATAACATGCAAGTTGTTTTCTTTCGGACTTGCAGAAAAACGTGTTATTTTATCCACTACAAGATAGTTTCTAAACTTACTTAAACATGCATATCAAAAATTCGCGGAACCGGCAGGATTTGAACCTGCCCTTGACTGTGATCTAATTTGAATTGGGCTAAACTGATAGAGGTATGGCAGTCATTCTAAACCCATACCCCTAATCGGTTTCTACACGGCATCGTAAACAAGTACGCTTACTCCGAGTTTTTACATTGCAAATTCGATTGACGTAGTGAGCGTTCGATCCCATTAGCGTCAAAGTAAAATAGACCGAAAAGCTCTCGCTTTAAAGTCACAAATTCAGCGTTTGGAGCGCTAGCTGTGAATGAAATGATGAAATGAGCTCTAAGCCAATGCAGTTAAGGTTCATTTTAGTATAAAAACTCAGAGTAAGCGTACAGAACGCTAAATCGCATAGCAGCACGTCTTTTGCCGTAGATAGGGTGGCTGGTAACTAGCCATGGATGAAGCCTCCCACTAGGCCAGACTAAAATTTAGAAATTATAAATTCCCAAATTGACCCTGCCGGTGATCGAACCCGGGACCTTCCACGTTAGGACACCAGCGCTCAACACTGCACCAAGGAGGTTGTCAAAATTATTATGTTTTAGGTACATCAAGAGCCTAAAGAAACCAAACAAACTTTCAACTTGGTATCAACTTGCTAAGTATAGTATAACAAATCACCCTATTTGGCTACCACAAGCTCGTTCATGAAAACGTCTTCCCTGTGTTGCTGTCAAGTCACTGCCCCAACCTGAGCCACATCAGGCTAAAAGGGTAAGTATTCTGAACCATATTTTGGGGCTCTAAAAGGAACGTGGTTTCGTATCAAAAGATTAGGTATGTTTACAATAAAGTGGTATATAAAATGATTCACCAATATTTTTTACTCATTTATATGAATACACTACCTATAATATACGTAATGTAATCATAATTTTAATTGCCATCATCACTACAAAGAATAAAAACATGGCGAATTATTAAGTTGATCAAAGTAATTTTAATATTATAGTCCTCGAATTAATCAGAGTTTCGTTGATTGAAACATAAACATTATATTACAGGCACACGAAGACAATTATTAAAAGGATTTAAGCAATTATCGCCGCAAACGTTCGTCAGGATATTTTAGTAGGTATGAAACAAGCAATGTTACTTCTCTCCAAAGGTACACTCTGCGTCTCGCTGTAAGTAACGTTACCTTTTGACACGGTACCAGACCACTAGGTCAAAGAAGCTCATACGAGTATATGTGTAGATATTAGAAGTGTACTCTGTTAAAATATCAGCTACAGTGTTATGCTGACAATCGCCTCTAGATAGTCAAAATTCATTCGTTGTCGTTCAAAATTGTCTGTCGTAGCAAGAGTAACATAAATTTAGCCAATTACAACAATTCAATTAAGATTGAACAGCTTTATCGTAATCGAGAAATTACGGATTTACAAGATTGGTGCCATTGACATGTCAGCCAATCAGTTTCTCACTATGTTATTTTATACAAAACCTGGTAAGTATGATATTTTTTTCTCCAACTGAGCATTGAGTAGTACGTACCGTTACTTTAACCCTTACTTTTACCATTAAAATATTGAGGCTAAAATATGTTGTAAAAATTTAACTATTCATAGCTCTCTCTGAACAGTTTCATTCTTACGAAATTTGATTTTCATACTTAAATTCAAAAGTTCAAAATACCAAAGATCGTAGAAATGCCGAACATTTAGGTAATGCCAAAGATCCAAATCCAATGCCAAAAAATTGTAGCAAGTGCGTTCGCTATGTCCACTTTTCAAAATATTACTCTATGACGAAAGTAGTACGAAATGTCTAAGTGGTGCCGCTTTAATTGGGCCCATTAGGTAATTAAGGCTGGTTTCGTACCTACTAAGTATGATGTAAGGATTTTTTGCGAACGTATTCTGACTCACTGGTTACGTAAGTGTACTTACACTTTTTCTGAAACAAAACCTTAAACTATTATATTTAATTTGAAAATAGATAGACGTTTTATTTCTGTTTTAATTAAGAATCTTCTTTTTGTTCCATCGTGAACGAATAACTATCTTGTTTTATTAGAAAATATAAAATGATTAACGAAATTCTTCCCACTATTATTACATTTTGTTTTTATAGTTTTATGAATCAATAACCGGATGACCTTCAAAGACCAAAGGCATGGTAGTTTAGCATATATTTTTATTATTTTATCCACTACAAGTTAGCCCTTGACTGCGATCTCACGAATGAATGCGATGGTATGTGATGATGCAGTCTAAGATGGTAGCGGGCTAACCTGTTAGGGGCATGGCAGTTATATTAAACCCATACCTCTATTCGGTTTCTGCACGGCATCGTACCGGAACACTAAATCGCTTGGCGGCACGTCTTTAGGGTGGTAACTAGCCACGGCCGAAGCCTCCCACCAGGCCAGACCAGGGCAAATTATAAATTCCCAAATTGACCCTGCCGGGGATCAAACCCGAGACCTCCGCACGTTATGACAACAGCGCTACACACTGCGCCACGGAGGGCAAAAATGCAAGGCATGGGTTATGTTGTACACACTACACAAACCTTAAAGTCCCACAAACTCATCGGCCTCGGTGACAGCGTCTCTAGTATTTAATTAAAATAAAATAAAAACTAAACAAGCATAAAAATTAGTTCCAATTTTGGCCACCGGGCTTGATAAGTTGGTGTCCTATTATATAAAACTAGACGATGCCCGCGACTTCGTCCGCGTGGGTTAAGATTTTTTGATTCCCACGGGAACTCTTTAATTTTCCGGGATAAAAAGTAGTCTATGTCCTTCCCCGGGATACAATCTGCCCTTGTACCAAATTTCATCAAAATCGGTCGAGCAGATGGGCCGTGAAAGCGAACCAGACAGACAAACAGACAGACAAACGGACAGATAGACACACTTTCGCATTTATAATATTAGTATATCTATTATCTGTTTAATATTATAAATACAAAAGTGTGTATATCTTTCTGTCTGTCTGCTATCCCAGGGAAAAGCTACTTGTTATACCGGAAAATTTAAAAAGTAAGTACACTTGAAATAATCTGCCCGTACTTTTCCCATTAAAAATAATAATATTATTGTTTTAATACCAACTTTCATGGCTATAACTTGAAAATGAAGGACTTTCATACAAATTTTCAACCCCTATTTTGAAAAACTGAGACACACGTATTTCTTTATTTTTTATCGAAAGTCAAAATACCAACTTTCGTTGATATAACTTGAAAAATATCTTGAGAAGAGGAGGCCTTTCATACCAACTTTCATCCCCTATTTCACCCCTTTGGGGGTCGAATTTTCAAAAACTGTGAGACACGTATTTCTTTATTTTTAACCCGCAGCTCATATACCAAGTTTTATGGCTATAACTTGAGAAATGAAGGACTTTAACTTTCAACCCTTGTTTTACCCCTTTGGGGGTAGTTTTTTGAAAAACTGTGACAGACGTACTTCTTTATTTTTTAACGAAAGCCAAAATACCAAGTTTCGTTGATATAACTTGAAAAATATCTTGAGAAAAGAAGGCCTTTCATACTAACTTTCATCCCCTATTTCTATCCTTTGGGGGTCGAATTTTCAAAACCTGTGAAACACGTATTTCTTCATTTTCAACCCGCAGCTCATATACCAAGTTTCATGGCTATAACTTGAAAAACGACGGACTTTCATACAAACTTTCAACCCCTATTTTACCCCTTTGGGGGTGGAATTTCGAAAAACCCTTTCTTACTGGATATCTAGTCTTCACAAAGAACACACTCTTCAAATTTCATGTCTCTAGGACCAGCGGTTTAGGCTGTGCGTTGATATATAAGTCAGTCAGTCAGTCAGTCAGTCAGGACTTTGAATTTTATATATATAGATGACAGCTTATTGCTATTCTTTTCGCAACACTCCTTGCGGAATGGGGCAGCACAAGATTTAAAACAGACTGTCAGTTTGGTTTAGAGAATGCGTACAACAGAATTAACCTCAATGAGGCTAATTCTGTATAACACAATCTCTAAACTAAACTAAAATGACAGCTTTAAAGTTTAAATCTATTTTTGTCCCTTTCCGCAGGAAATAATAAGAAAGGGTTAGTAGTATTTTTCATGATGTCATTATAGTTTAGAGATTGTGTAATACAGAATCAGCCCCAATGTTGGTTCATATTATTTGAAAAAAAAAATAAACTTGTTAAAGCTGCAATAGCGTACCGTGTTCCCACTTCCTAGGGTTCGGTGTGGGAGTTCAGCCACTTCACTCTAGAGCTCTATGGCTCGAGAGATGCCCGTGAAAAACTTTCAGCTTTAATTGGAGTATAGGTACCTTTTATTAGCTTTATAAAATTGGATTTACCCGAGCGGATGCTTTCAGATCTTCACAGTTTCACTGTTTCCAATTAAAAACTCAATAGTTCATGTAGTAGTTTATTTTATTTGGAATAAAAGTTATTTTATAATTAAAAGTTTGAGCTTAATTAAGATCTTATGTGCTCAAAAAGAATTCTGACATAAATGTTGTATACATTTTCGAGAGTTTAAATAATTATCATACTAATATTACAAATGCCGGCGACTACGACCATACGACCACGTGGATTAAGATGAAAAAAACTAGAAGTTTAATCCGCTATAATCCGCCACAGAAGGCAAATCTATGTGGTACAGTGCGTATCTTGAACCTGAATTAAGATTTCTTGATCACCGCGGAAAATCTTATTTTTAATTTTCCTGCTTATAAGAATAAAATTGTTATCTATTCAGGTTATAAGCTATCTCCATTCTAAATTTCAGCCGAATCGGTTCTTTTATTGTTGCTTGAAGGAGTAACAAAAACACACAAACTTTTAAACCTACAGACAACCAAACATCCAAATTTATACAAAATTACAATACATTTTCATACAATTTCCATATTAATGCTTACAAGTAAGTAAGCTCTAATAGCTATAAACTCTAACAATATTGCATTAATATGAGAGCGGTATTAGTTCGGCGCTAATTACGCGCTTGTATGTATTGAATGGATTAAAGCTAGGGGCGTATAATTTAGGGAGGCAAACTTACGGAGCTCACTGTAAATATGCTGATAGCTTACTTCCTTGTTACGTATCTAAATAATTTTCAACGTATTGTGGGCTTACTACCGTCGCTTAAAGCAGTATTATTTTAATCATGTTGACGCTATCATGTCTGTTTGAGAATAATAATAATCATTATTTTAGGGTCGTTAAGGTACGCCATATAAAACGTCAATTTTAAGTTAAGCTTGAAGCAATGTTTGTACACCTACACACTGTACTTTGTACCTCAGTAAGTCTTGTTACAGATATGGTAACAAAATTAAGTAAACTTTTGACGGTGAAGGAAAACATCGCGATGAAGCCAGGCATTTATCTTAATTCTTCATTAAGGTCTCAAAGGTGAGTGAACTTGTGAAGTCTGGAAACTTACACTTAGCGACTTACGCAGTGGACTATGGCCTGAGTCAATTTTTATTTTAAGAAGTGCTACGAAGCTCAGTTTGTTAGCAATGGGTCAAAATGAAGATCATGATAATTATCGTTAATGTTTATGCCTAATAGTCCCAGCAATATATTAATACTAAAATCATTTTCGCATACGGTAGCAAGTACCTGTATTTCAGTTCGCAAGACTGATACTCTTGTACCTGTCCTTTTGTAATCATAACTTTCTGCTGGTAAAACTTTTATAAGTTTGGGTGCTGTAGCCCTTAAATTGGCGATTAATCGAGGTACTATAATTGGGTAACGTTTTGAATTTTTACCTTCTATTTAGTAGCTAGTACGAGTGATATCCAGTACTTTGAAGCAGTAGTGGGTATCAACAGCCTCTCGTAGTATACCTAGTCTTGTAACAAGTGGTAAGCAAGTTAAAGTATCCATTTTACCAAAGGATTGAAAAGGAAATAAGTTTTTATGTAAAGTTGTAATGCGTGCCTTAATGAAAACTTAATAATAATGAACCATCATGACCGATTCCAATAACATAGCTTGCATTTTAAAAGGAAAACTTTCGGAAATAACCAATATAAACTTTCGCGATGTTACAATAATATGAAAATGCAAATGCAGTTTGAGCAACGCCGAATAGGTGATGAGGGCGAGCGTTATACACTGTAGACTTTATAATTCCCTCGTGGTGCTAACAAAACTTTAAATTTGCCGATAGTTTACGATAATACCATAGTGTAAGTATTATAGTTGGTATTATAAATGTCTATGCCATGACAGTAAGTTGCATCTAGAAGTACGGTAGTTTCATCTATTTCGTAGTTGAGAGAGGTAGGCATACAAATTTATAAGAGTGAGAGAATGAAAATTCTGCCAGTTTCCTCTGTCACGTCACGTCCCTGTCACCCCGCAGTACTGCTCCATCTAGATGCCTCCGTTGAACGAAGGTACGGTACGGTAGGAAATAACGCATCTCTTTAGATTAAATACACAATGTATAAATATTTACGCTTTAAATAGTCACTAAGTACGAAGAACACTTGATTCACATAATATCAGAAGAAATTATATCTGCCCATTTTCTAAAGAAGCCTACGTAAAAAGTAACGAGATTGGAAGGTGGCAATTACATAAAATAAACTTAGTGTTGTCTCAGACCGAAGTATTGTTCGAATGGGCGCTTGGTGAATATTATTTTAGCTCCCACAAGATAAATGGTAATGGATTCAAGACAAGGTGACCTTAGTGAAGCTGAAAGCCAAAGAAAAATATTATTTCTCATCGGTAAAGTGTTAAGAGTGAGACACACATAACGCGCGACGTCAGCGTGTCCAAAACGCATCTTGAATTATACAAGGAACTGTAGATAGCACTATAATTATGGACAAAAATTCGTATAACTTACTTTTACATGGAACCACAAAAACTAGCGTGACAGAACAAAAAGTCCAATACGGACCTTTTACGCATACGTTGATTATTGTTTGTTCGCTCGCACTAAAAAGACGTTCACTTAGCAATGCAAGCCGCGCTATAATAACTCGCTATTGCAATTGAAATTTGTAATATTGTGACGTGCTTCATACATTTGATGGATGCCCGCATGATTTGCAAATTATGCACGCATACGCGCGTGCTCCGTATGAAAGGCTAGCCATGTAGTTTCCATAGCGGGTTACTGCCGTCGCGCTTTGTAACTGCCCAAGCTTTAAATAAATTAACTCGCAGATGAGGTTTGCCAGCTCGCTATGAAACCTTCGGGGCTATATCTGTAATTCACTTTTATTTCTACGGTAAGGGAAATTAGAGTCCAATTGACTTTAACGGAAACATAGAAAATCCGCAATTACGTAACTCTGCAGCAAAAGCAAAAGCTTTTATTAATAGACTAGCTGCTGACTCACCTGGACTTCGAACGCGTGGACTTAAAGTTAATTAAGCTCATAAAAAGCCTTAATTAAGCTTAGTATGAGGCTCCACCTCAGATCTCCACTAAACACACGATTTGCCATGAGGTTGTTTCAAACGGTTGTTTTTTACACTCTTCCGGCGTCCCAGTTTCCTGCCACGTGCAACATAAGTGCAGCCTGTAAGGCAAGAATGTATTTTGGCAAATGCACTCCAACCTATCATTGCTTTCTATGGGCATGATAAATGTTATCAAGCGAAGCCTATCGTGCTATAAAAACTAGTGAAAAATACCCTGCAAACTATCCTAATAACTAGGGGAATTTTTCCTCACCTGTGCCAACGTCTCCACATGCCACGGCATTAGGCTAATTTCCCTGAATATCAAATACTAGATGATGCCCGCGACTTCGTCCACGTGGATAAATATTTTAGATTCCCGTGGGAATGTAGCCTGGCCCGTGGTAGCCTATGTCCTTCCCCGGGATACAACTTATCGCTGTACCAAATTTCATCAAAATCGGTTGAACAGATGGGCCATGAGAGCGTAGCAGACAGATATAGTATGGATTCCTACTTTCATTAAAATATAGTTTTGCGAAGGATTTTATTGATGAAAATATTCAGGCATGTCTACTTGGGTAAGCGCACATGATGACTCATTGGGTATAGCTTTTGTTGTATCTCTACCATCAGCTAGTAAAAATATATCATTAGGCCATCATCATCATCACGATCTTCGCCTATTGCCGGCCCACTACTGAGCCTTCTGAATGAGAAGGTTAATACTTCTAATATTTCACTAATGTAGCATCTTGCAACGAGAATGTAGCTACACGTAACTATTAGGTAATAAAACCGGCTAAGTATGTGTCGAGCCACGCGCAGTGTAGGGTTTCTTGGACTCCTTTCAGTATGCGGGCATTTTGAAAGTTGTGAATCGAAACGGTTTCTCGCAAAATTGTAGAATCACCTATCAATGACACCCCATACTATGGGATAGGAGAAAAATTTCGCCTACTTTATGTGTAAGGGAGGTATCCCAAATAAAAAAATTCAAGATTTTATTTTACCACTCTGTAGGCGTGATTTAAATTTTCCACCCATGTGAAATTACTGGCTCAGAGCTAAACCGTCGACAGAAGGACACGAGGCGCATTCCTTGTTGACTACGGAACCCTAAAAATGATGTAAAGTATAAAAATGTTATGAAGTAACATTACGAGTGGAGGAGCGAGAAAATGTGAAAGTGAATTGCAGACATAAAGCCAGGATGCGCGCTCACACAAACATTCCCTCGCTAATGAGGAGGTTAAGTGGAAATTTTTGCCCATCTAAAAGTTTTCACGTCCGCGTCTAAATGTATGTTAAATTTTAATTATTTTTTTACGCCTGGCTAATTACATAGAGCTGTAACTAGTGATACGTGTTTTAGATACAGACATATTTCTTCGTTGAAGTTAAAACTGCAGTGCTTTAGATTTTTTTTTACATTTAATACATTGCGTAAAAATAAACAAGCAACAAAATCACGAAATATCCTCCTTTTTTTAAAAAAATAAACTATCCTCTTCCAGATGATTTTGTGATCTGATCTGTACCTCCTTTACAATTAATAATTTAGAAATTTGGATTTGTAAGCATATTTTATTTGTTTTAACAATACCAGTTGATGTCCACGACATTTTCCGCTCTAGTGGATTTCGTTTGTAGCTAACTTTTTGAGTTTCCGGAACATACTAATTGCTGCCGATGTCATTTTCTTTCTGTCTATCTATTAAAAAAAGACACATACAATCCACGTTAAATCACGTTGATCCGTTACTACACCGTCGCGGCGTAATTTAAAGAAGTGTTTGTAGAGAGTTATAATTCTTAAATGCGATTTAATAAATAGATGAAAAATAACTGTGACAGCAATATTCTTATATTCTACAGGCGAGCTAATAACAAAATTATAGGCAGAGCAAGCGCACCTGACGTCAGTTATTCATATCCAATTTGGAGAGATTATGTAAAACATGGCAAATTGTTTGCGTTTGTTTATAATATAAGGCACGCGCCACCGTAATAAAGTCGTAAATGTTTCGGGACAACAAAGCCGCAGGCGAGTGGCTTCATATATTAAAATTCCTTTATTTGAACCAACGAATATACTTCTTTTTAGTGTTCCGTGCTTGAAAGTGAAATACTGTGAACTGTGAACTAATAAAGTGTTTGGCTGTTCTTCAACAAACAAAAACTTTTATCAAATAAATATTATAAATGCGAAAGTTTGGATGGATGGATGTATGGATGTATGGATGGATGTTTATTACTCAATCACGCCCGAACGGCTGAACGGATCCGGATGAAATTTGGCACAGAGATAGATTATAGTCTGGAATAACACATAGGCTACTTTTTATCCCGGAAAACGAAGGAGTTCCTGCGGGAACCAACAAACCTCAATCCACGCGGACGTAGTCGCGGGGCAGCTAGTAAAGCTATAAATTAAATGACATTAAGGTACTACTAAATGTAATATAGTTATTTTAGATATATTAGCGGGGGCTCTTAATTTAAGGGTAGCTTATTCTTAAACATAAAAATTCAGTCGAAAACAAACTAAGTAGTACGACACCCCCTCGGGTTGGGTGTTGAGTAGGTTTTAATAAAATCAATAAGTAATTATAATAATTAGTGGCATAAATTATTACGAAAATCGAGTAGTTATAAATGACTAACGAGCTATCATTAAAGCTTTAATCCACCTCAATTATTCGGAAATCTATGGAAATCATACGGAAGTGACATTTTTTCAGAAAGAAGAGTTTAATTACGGAACACCGATTGTGCATGAACACAATATACGTTTGTCTGTTTTTTTCACGTAGATTACCTCTCTGTGGAATTCGGTATTTGGATCACGTTGAGCATAATTTTATCGACTTCATGCATAGAGAAACAGTTATATTCGAACATTGTTCCAATTTGATCGAGCTGAATAATGAAATGGTTTACCAATCGTATCGTAACGTGGCTTACGGTGTTTTACGTATTGATTTAATTGTTTCATTCACTGAATAAATAACTGTCCGTGACTACTTCAAGTTAATTAAGATGAAATATTAGTAACTAGCTAATGCCCGCGACTTCGTCCGCGTGGATTGAGGTTTTTCGGTTCCGCGGGAACTCTTAAATTTTCCGGGATAAAAAGTAGCCTATGTGTTATCCCAGACTATAATCTATCTCTGTGCCAAATTTCATCCAGATCCATTCAGCCGTTGGGGCGTGATTGAGTAACAAACATCCATCCATACATCCATCCATCCAAACTTTCGCATTTATAATATTTATTTGATGCTAAAAAGAAAATGAAATCGAAATGTGTAACTTCGTGAGAAAAAACATACACTTGTACAGCAAAAAAGTAGACAAACCTCGCCGATTCCCTGAGAGACACACAGACAAATTGATTCTCCCATTTTCAAAATTAGTACTGCACAGCTCGAGTCCCTATGTGTTGAAAATAAAAATATATAATAATCTACTAGATTACATAAGAAACATTGAAAAAGAAAAAGAGAAAGAGAGAGATTTTTTCACATAAAATCGGTCTCCCAACTACAATGCACTGTTGTTGTTACACCCAAACTAGGTATCCATAGCCTACCTTACCTATTATTGACAAAATATTATTATATTTTAAGGAATAAGTGTATCTATGGAATTGCAATTAATAAAGAAATTGATATTTAATAATTACGTCCGATCTCTGTCGAATATTATGAATGTATATGTTAAAATAAATTTAAGAAGCTTCAAGTCCACTCCTCCAATGGAACAAACCTACAATCCTACTTAAATACGAGTGAAAACGTCGAGCTACAGAAGTATGGTGTATTGCAGACGTGAAACGAGTAGGGCGCCCATTCAAAGGTCCCGTCACTAATGAGGGGGTGAGTTTAAATTTTACCTCTCCAAAAGAAAATATTCACTGCATATATCTCCACTAAACGCGCGCTACATTTTAAACGTGGTCATAAAACTTATTTCGTAACTCTCGTATCTGGGTGTAGACTTGCGATGAGTATTTTTGAAAAACTAATTAAATTTTGAAACTCTTTTATTTATTTTTAGGGTTCCGTACCCAAAGGGTAAAAACGGGACCCTATTACTAAGACTCCGCTATCTGTCTGTCTGTCTGTCTGTCTGTCTGTCTGTCTGTCTGTCTGTCTGTCTCCAGGCTGTATCTCATAGACCGTGATAGCTAGAAAGCTGAAATTTTCACAAATGATGTATTTTCGTTGCCGCTATAACAACAAATACTAAAAATTAAAAAAATATATATATTAAGGGGGGTCCCCATACAATAAACGTGTTTTTTTCGTATTTTTTTGCTCAATATTAAAAACGGTAACAGCCGTCTATATTTTGCTTCAATACCATGTTGCATGTTTCATTCATCATTATCATCATCACCACAGAATACATACTTGCCTATACATATGATCAAAGTACCTACTAGCCACTCTCATCTTCATGCTTCTTACTTCTAGCACAGAATACGAAATAGTACCTTTCCAGGCGATGGGCACTAATTTGAAATTTCCCTTTACTTGCCTAGTTAGCTTGCTAGATTTTCCACCACCTAGTTTACAAAAATACTAAGGACTTGACATACGAGTATTATCAGAAAATTTTCACTGAATTACGCTCAATCTACCTTCAATAACTAGCGTCTACCTCCAATAACTCGATATATTAGAAAAAAAAAAGAATTACGCGCTGACTCGACGCGGAATATACGATGGGCCGTTTGATCATGTATGTCACGTGCGGGATTATAAAAGCTTTTTCCAATTCTCTATTGTAGGAGCGCTCCGGGATCTCACGGCGACCACGTAGGCGCTATATCTTTCGCTCGCTGTACGCTTTTATTTTAACGAAATTTACCCCCGCTCGCTACTGACAAAGCCGATCACATTAACCAATCCGATATGAATATCGAATGGTGAAAGTGAAATTAAGGCAAACTTTACTAATAAATATCCATAAGGAAATTTAAATTTTTTGTTGTCTAATTTACGTAAATTAGCGAGGAAAAGCAATGTTCTTAATTTTTTTAATTTTAAGAAGCAAAGCTCCTCAATTTTTTGATCACATACTTCCTTAATCATACCTTTTTGAATTGTGCCTTTTTATTTCTTTTGGTAGGCAAAGAATACTAGTAAATAACTTTATTAGCCACACATGCGTCTGAGCATTAATGCAAACATTCGTGTCAATAATAAGCAATATCCAAAATACATCTTACGATAATCAATCTGGTCATTGCTGATTGAGATGACCAATACCCAAACAAATCAATCGGTTACCGATACGATTTGGTATCCCGTATACTGATAATATCGTATCGGTGACTGAAAACACACTGTCACTGTCGATTACCTCCCATTGTCTCCGCGGGAAGCGTATACCGAATCAAATTGGGAAATATTGAAAGAAAACGTGCTAAGCGATACCGTATCTGTTACCGGTTTATTTTGAGAATGCGAATAACAATAAAATAGGTAAAAATATTGTTTTAGATAAAAAAATGAAATTATTGAAAATAATTTCATTTTTGTGCCTTTTGGTGTTGAAACCCTGGGGTCGTGGGGCGAAGATGCCAGATCCTTTTTTAAGGATCTATCTTCTCGTCTCACAGAGTCCACAGGTGACCGGAGGGCTGGCAGTTACCTCGGCCAACATATAAGTTTGGCTATTCAGCGGGGTAACGCAGCCAGCGTTCTGGGCACACTGCCTCATTGCAGCGGGATGGATGATATTTTTAATGTTTAGTTTTTAGTTTTTAATTTAGTTTTTAATTTAGATTTAATTTAGATTTTAATTTTATCTACTTATATGTTCTTTCTAAACTTACTATTATTTAAATTTTTATAAATAATACACATACTTAGTTGGTTTCACAGAAAAATATTCTTTGGTAAACCTAGGTTGCCTGAAAGTAAACATTTTTATTGATTTCATCACACTAATATTATAAAGGCGAAAGTTTGTGTGTGTGTAAGTGTGTATGTTTGTTACTCCTTCACGCCGCAACTTCTGAACCGATTTGGCTGAAATTTGGAACATAGATAGCTTATAACCCGGATTAAAACATAAGTTGACATGGGATATTTAAAAAACCCTAATTTTCAACAGTAATCTATAGCTACACCTATAGGTATATTGAGCAAACTTTCTAGAAAGTACAACAAATACAGGTTCAAATAGGGAGCGGGAACGGAAACGGGAAATTCGCGTGTCGGGGGACTTCTCTTACCGAAACGCAAACTTAACTTTGTTTTTTGAGGTTAATTGCTAATATCCGAAAAAGTATAAATACAGAGTTCATTTTAATTTTCCCGTAAAATATACATTGATCCCTATTAATCATAATTATTGCAGAATTTTCGATTGGTAAACTTCGGAGATAAGGGGGGGGGACGGTATTTTTTTCGACAGTTTGCTCAATAAATCAAAAACTATCGGGCATAAACGGTTTAAGAATACAACACTAATATTATAAATGCGAAAGTCAGTTTGTTTGTTGGTTTGTTGGTTTGTCCTTCAATCACGCCGCAAGGGAGCAACGGATCGACCTGATTTTTGGCATGGTTATAGTTGAGGACCTGGAGAGTGACATAGGCTACTTTTTATCCCGGAAAATTAAGGAGTTCCCGCGGGAATAAAAAAAAAACTTAAATCACGCGGACGGAGTCGCGGGCATCAGCTAGTTTTACTGATAAGATCACTTTTCCTTTACATCTTGTATTGTAATTCTGCATAATCAATAAAGTTGTACCTACAATAAACTAGTTGTTCGCCCCGAACTGAGACCTCGCGGCGCCATCTATTGACATCATTGTGAAGTTCTGTTGTAAATACTAAGGCTCATTAAAAATTAAATAATTTCGTTTCCATATAATATTTATCTAATTTTAGTATTTGTTGTTCAAGTACAGGATATAATTCAAATAATTGATCAAGTTTCAGGCTCAGCATTTCAGAAAATTTAGAGTTCTGAGGTCAACTTTGGACGTGAGAAAATCTCCACTTTGAAAGCCCCCCATTTCATCAATTTTAAAGGAAAAATTAAAAAAAAAAAAAAAAGACGTGTGGCACTCGGAGACTGCCGCGGTAAAGCTATTGCAATTTGCATAGCCTGTAGTCCTGGTAGTCAGGGGCGGTGCGGGTAGGGCTAAGCTAAGCTTAACCCGCTTGTCCTCCTGATTTCCGGACGAGCCTGAGGAGGAAGAGCTCGGACGTGCGCGCTTGAGCAATTCGAAGCCAGGCGTAGGTACAACTACGCGGGCTACGATGGCAGGCGTATCGTTGTCGCTGTCTTCGCTTGTTTCCGATTCTATCGGCGAGGTGGTGGCGGCGGTAGTAGTAGTGGTCGGAGGACGACTGACGAACTCGGCGGCAGGGAACGGGGTAATGGATTGGTCCATTATATTCCAGCGTACCACTGCGCGCGGAATCCCTGTTCGTCCTCTTCCCTGTTTCGGCGGCCTCTGGTGGAGCGGTTGCTTGTCGGCCATGGCGATGCGATTGAAGTACGTTTAAAATGTATTTAAAAACGATGAAACGATAAAACGATAAAAATAATAATTTAAAAACGGGTTAAAACGGTTAAAACTATAAACACTTAAATTTTTTTTGGTAAATCAATTTAAATTAAATTAAAATCAATGGTTGATCAACTTGTAACAACTGCAGGGCGACCGCGTTACTTTTGCATCAATCATTGATACATCGCAATCACCTCCGATTTCAATTTCAATTTCAATTTCAATTTATTTATTGTGAATACAACAATATGTGCACATACAATATACTTACTCCTTAAAAACTAGACAAGCTTGAGAAGGCCAAAAGCAAAACTTACGAGTAATAGTCATGATGGAAAGTGTAGTGACAGGACACAGTTTCAACACTATTCGTGAACGACTAGCAGAAAAATTGGAACTATTTCGGTTTGATCCATTTACATATGAAAATACGAAGAATCAAATATTACGTACTGGATATTTAATAGTTTAGATCGACACCCGGCCTCCTATTTGGGTGGCACACCGCACAAGCTCGTTTCTCGGGCCTTTCGACTTTAAAACTTTTCAGATTTTTATTTTTAAGTTATTTTGTGTGTATTTTTTCATTAACTTATAATATTACTGTATTTTTTATTTTATTTCGTTATTTATTGCTGTTTCCTTGTCGCCAATTCAATGAGTGCTTCAGTTGGTAGCCTTGGGAATGATTCATCACTGGAAAGCCAGCTGCTCTGTAAGTACTGTTCTCAACCTAAGTATTTCAAAAATAAAACAGGCCTTAACATACACATTGGAAAAATTCACAAAACGGTTTCGGTACACCAGCAGTCACAAATTACTCAAATTCAAAATTCTTCACCAATTAAAACTCAATATTTAAATCAATTTAAAAAATAAAACTCAAACTCAAATATTTCAACAACTGAATTTTGGCAACATCTTAGCTTTTTGAAAAACAATGTACCTATTATTAAACGTGTTCCCAGGGGTTCACGCTTAATAGTAGCAAACACTTTAAAGAAAACGATCGATGCTGTAGTTACTCAAAATTCTTCTCAAAGTTGGGAACATTTACTAACTTTTGCTTACAGAGTTTTAAATGTAGACAAAAGTGAGAGCTGCTCCCTTAATCAGAAAATTAAAAATAATTGCGGTAAATGTTATGACCAAAATTCAAGTTATAGCCACCAGAAGCAAATAATAAAATTAGCAAAAGATTTGATTCGGTACTATATATTGAAAATAAAATTAGTGATGGCGATTATAAGGGTGCAGCTCGGCTTTTATTTTCAAGTGATGTGTTGGCCCCTGATACAGAAGAGACCTTAGAGGCTCTTCGTTCAAAACATCCGGAGCCTATTTCTCCTGTTGTATCAGATCTGAATATCGCAGACACAACTTCGCTTCTGGCTAAGGTGGAGGATGTTCGTGCAGCTGTATTGTCTTTTAGAAGTGGATCTATAGATCTAGTGGTCTATGATTGGAGTTGTTAACTATGTACCCAAACAACTACCATCCACGAATTTTAATACCCTTGGATTCACACCACAATCGAGTAGTTATTCCCCGCGAGATGAATGTTCATGAATTTAATTTCCGCGAAAATTATTATGACGACTCTTCTGAATACTATTGCGACCCACAGCCCCGGATCTTCAATTCTTTCGAGGCGGGGCAAAACTGAAAAATGCCGCCCCTGCCTGCTCATTTTTAGGGGGGGGGGGGGGGGGGGGTAAAAAAAGAGTTGATCCGCACTCGGATGTGAGTTCGGCCTGTTTCAATTTTTAAGGAGAAATTATAAATTGAGAAGGATGAATCGAAAAGAAATGATCTAAGAATAAAAATAGTAAAATTTCTCCCTATTCACTCGTACGTCGTAGTTTAGTGCCTTTAGTTAGGAGCCGACTGTACCGTTGCACTTCACGATGTCTTCACACAATCTGGGTTATAAAGAAACGCTTACTGGAAATCCGACTCTGCGAAATATAATTCAGAAATGCAAACGAATAGTTGACAATTTCCAACACAGCGCAAAAAGTACTGAGATTCTGTCCGCAAAACAAAAGCAAATGAATATACCAATTTTAAAATTAAAACAAGACATAGAAACTAAATGGAACAATATAAGTATTATGTTTGCGAGACTGTGAAATTAAAACCCCAATTCCAATTGCTCTAGCAGAAATTGATCTTGGACTGGAATCCCTTGACAATAACGAGTGGTCTGCTGGCGGTATAGACGCTATGTCACCACAGCATTTTAAAGACTTAATTGGATTAAACGATGATATTGGCAAGGGACTATTAAAATCAATCACCAATTTAGTAAACTTAATGTTGTCGGGCGTCGTACCAAAAGAAATAACACCAATTTTGTACGGCGCCAATCTTTGTGCCCTTGCCAAAAAAGATGGTGGTGTACGTCCGATAGCTGTGGGTTCCACCATAAGACGCATTGTTTCGAAAATCTGCTGCAGGAACATTGCACCATCTATGTCAGAATTTTTTCAACCTATACAACTAGGCTTCGGATGTAAGGGTGGCTGTGAAGCAGCAGTTCACGCTGCTCGTACTTTTCTATTAAACTCAGCTGAGGAGGTGTTGCTGAAAGTTGATGTTAAAAATGCTTTTAACTCAATTGATCGTAACATCCTCCTTTCTGAGGTTAAAAACAAAATTCCAAAAAATTTCCCTTACCTTTGGCAATGTTACGCGGAACCTTCCAAATTATTATATAAATCCAATTTTCTAAGCTCTGCTGTAGGCTGCCAACAGGGAGATCCACTGGGACCTGCTATTTTCAGTTTGGCTATTCACCCAATTATTTCGGAATTGAATTCTAAATTTAACATTTGGTATCTAGATGATGGAACTTTAGGAGGTGAAGCTTCATCTGTTTTAGGTGATCTTGCTGTTTTAATTGAACAATTTAAATCTGTTGGTTTGGAATTGAATTTCGGCAAGTGTGAGCTCTATATCCCAAATTCAATAGAATATCAAAAAAGACACATCATTGCTGAACAGTTTAATAATTTGGCACCAGGAATCAAAAATTTAAGTGAAGACTCGCTTCGCCTTCTTGGGGCTCCCGTCTTAGTTGATTCTATTCCACTTTTTATCAATGACCAAATTACTAAATTTGATCAATGTTCGGAACGCCTCTTCCAAATTAATTCACACATGGCCCTTTTTATTATTAAATATTGTCTTTTCGTTCCAAAATTTACCTATTTTCTTCGATGCTCACCACTATGGAAGTTCCTTCCCTTATTGCACGATTTGGATAAGAAAATTAAAAACACTCTGTCCAAAATTCTAAATTGTCCTTTAGATGACACGACTTGGACACAAGCGTCTCTCCCAGTCCGGTACGGTGGTTTAGGCATTCGTAAAATTAGCAGTGTTTCATTACCAGCATTTCTATCTTCTGCTTATAGTACGTTTAAGCTCTTTGGCAATATTGTAAACCAATCATTAGGTTCCATTGAGCTATCGTATTTGGCTGCAGCTAGAGTTGCTTTCAATGTGGCATGTCCTAGTAAGGAGCCAGTATCTTTGTTTTCTCAAAGACAATGAGATGACGCACTGTGTTCAGATGTTTTGCAGGAGCTTATAAATTCATCACCTACTGCAAGCGACCGTGCTCGCCTTCTTGCGGTGTCTACGAGGGAATCAAGTTACTGGCTTCATGCTCTCCCGTCTAAGCATTTAGGCACTCTGTTGGACCACCTCACTCTGACGATTGCGGTTGGTCTTCGACTTGGCGCCAAGTTACACAGCCACATCTTTGCCACTGTGGTGGGGCATCTTTGCCACTGTGGTGGGGCAGTGGACGCGTATGGCCATCACGGGCTTTCTTGTATTAAAAGTGCCGGTCGTCTTTCGCGACATGCTTCCCTGAACGACATCATTCGTAGGTCTCTTGCCACCGCTAAAGTGCCTGCAGTTTTAGAGCCTAATGGCTTGGCGCGCAGTGATGGTAAGAGACCTGACGGGATGACTCTTGTTCCGTGGAAGCAAGGAAGGTCGCTTGTTTGGGATGCCACATGCGTGGATACTAGCGTATCCACGCATGTGGAATGCGTTATCCCACTTGCAGGCGTCCTCCATGACAGCGGGGGCGGCGGCCACTAATGCAGAAAGAGCCAAGAGGCGCAAGTATGAAATTATTGAAAATAATTTCATTTTTGTGCCTTTTGGTGTTGAAACCCTGGGGTCGTGGGGCGAAGATGCTAGATCCTTTTTTAAGGATCTATCTTCTCGTCTCACAGAGTCCACAGGTGACCGGAGGGCTGGCAGTTACCTCGGCCAACATATAAGTTTGGCTATTCAGCGGGGTAACGCAGCCAGCGTTCTGGGCACACTGGCTCATTGCAGCGGGATAGATGATATTTTTGATGTTTAGTTTTCAGTTTTTAATTTAGGTTTAATTTAGAATTTAATGATTTGTATTTTTAATAATTACTTAATAAATTAAATAATAATTAAAAAAAAATATTCTAGTTATATAATAATAAAGAAATTAAAATTTAATAAAAATAAAAATAACAATAATCGAAAAATAAAATAAAAATAATAATAACCATCATCATCATTTTTTATATTTAATTCAATATAGGTACACTGTAGGTACACTTATTGACGTTAAAAATTACTTACTTAAAAAAAACACGATGGCGAAAAACCGAAAAAAAAAATCGGACTGGAGACATCTGGATTCGAACCGGGGTCTTCTGGTATCGTGACCGCCTATTTCCCACCTGAGCTACTTTGACCTTGTAGATGGTGGCGAAATTTACCTTCGTATTGACAAATTATAATATTTTTTTCGTTACGGAATTTCTGGATTCGGTCTCCCCGCTCAAGGCTAATATTGCATAGAAGCTATGCAATAGCTTAATATTTAGCTATGCTATGCTTAATATTTTTGGAATCTATTCCTAATTATCTTTAAAATGATATACCGCAACTCAATGTAACGCTATAAAAATATTTTTTCTTCATATTCGCTTCTTTAATAATTTATTAATATTTAAATTTGAAGTAATTACCTTCAGTAATTCAGAAGTAATAAAGCTCTGACAGACGGACGGACGGACGGAAAAGTGCAAATTCACTCAAGTAGACTCAGAGACCTTCGCTTCGCTCGGTCAATAAACCTAATATTTTTCTATACAACAATAACAAAATCATCGTGTAATAAAATTATCATAACAAGAAGCCCGTTATTCGTATTTTATTGCATTATTTGTTCACTCTAACGTCCATTATTTCCAAGCTACCTGAAGTGGAAACCAAAACACTCTGAGCAGCGACAAATAAAGCCATAAAGTTGCCCACAAAAATAACATTTGTCGTGATTTTTTGAGCGCCCCGTCCCTACAATGGGGCGGGCTATTTGTTGTTCCCATTCATACAGATCCGGAAAAATAAAACAGATAATAAGGGCCCTCGGCCCTGCCGCCTTGCACATTAGTGCCGCCGAAATTGTGACCATTCTTATACAAATGGTTTTGTTTTGACTTATTTTGTTTTGTTTCTAACTTTCGTTAAGTAAATAGTTATTATGTTTAAAAATACTTAATACGAATATGTATTGTATACGATATGATCACCGTGATACCATCTACGTGGATTTTGGTTTTTCATAAATCACTGATTTCTCTCTGATTTTCAGGGACAAAATCAGTTCATGAGGCGTTAAATGTCTTACAGACATACTCGTATCGTATGATAGACTAGCAGACAGACAGATAGATATAGATGTTGGTTTATCATAAAGCTATATAATCATATTGAGTGTGAGTTTCTTTTATGCAAGCCTCTCAAGAGAGCAAATATCTGAGACTGAAAATTGAACATTAAATTTAGCAAAAGTGAACAACCCTATATTCAGAACTAGTAAAGTAACTAAGCTAACCTAACTGTGCACACATTAAAACTTTGTTCGAATTGAATTTCTCTTGTTTCCCAATAAGTGCATTAAACAAACCACTGCACTGAATCAAAGTTTCAGTCTTTATCAAGAAACTTTGGTGCCAAAAAACTTGTCGAGTAAGTATTAATGCAGTCTGTACTTTCAGTTTAACTAACTTCTCTGTTACTTTCAATTTATGAAATCTTAGTAAAGAAGTTCGTAGAGTTCATTTGTTACTGGAAGTTAGTTTACCTTTCAAGATAATAATTTTGTTTATGACAGCTTATAGTTGTAAAAGTTGTCACACAATTTTACTCTATTTTATTTGTTATGAACTTCTACGTCGTAAAAGGAGGAAAAATGAACTTTTAAGTATAAAAATTTATGTGACTGTCGGCCTACAATGTGATGGGTTTGGCTGTAGTCTATTATGTTGGTCAAGTGCGGAGTGTGGCAGACTTCAAACGCCTTTGAGAACATTATGTAGAAGTAAGAGCTCTCGAGCATGCACGATGTTAATTGAGAAACAAAGGTAAATCCGAAAAGAAGATAAACAACATTTAAATTACCCATCTAACTCTATAGAAAGGCGTGATCTTTTCTGACTTTGAGGTAATAGTTCATGAAATTTCAAAAATATTACAGTCATAGGATCATCTTCAGTACTGTAATTGCCATAGTGACGGTATGTAGGTATGCAGCGAAATACTAACTAGGCAGTCCGACAGAAAATAATAACGAGAGATGGTAAAGCTTTTGCAAAATAAAATCATGCTATCCTATTAAGACATGCCCGCATTCATAAAGCCGGCGTAAAATTGTTTTGCCCGCGATGCAGTTAATATCTTGGGCTTAGCGAATGTGGAAAATATTCGGTGAAATAACAATTTGCACATACATTGCATTCTCTTGGCACCCGCTTCGCGGCCCGCGCGGTCCACATTCCGTCCCTGTACGGCTCAATACCATTCCTATATAACAACGTTTGTGCAAAAAAGGAAAATTAAATTCTTCGTGGGACATATTTCATTTCATAAATAATTAAAAAAATACGATTTAATCCTTGATTAATACATTGAATTGTTTGCAAGAGCTCGCTCTATAAAAAAGGCATGGATACTCTAGCTCCAGTGTTAGGTACATTTTAGGCTCACGTCACATAATGTATGTAAATAAATCAGTTTAAAAAATATTTTAAAGTTAAATAATATTAAGTTCTTTTGATACGTATTCTACAGAGCAACAAAGCTACTGAGTGACTAGCTCTTAGCTTAAAGATAAAAAACATCATTAGGTCTTATATGTTAGTAGTTACTAAGTTGCGTAACTCTACCTTAGTGTCGCCAAGCCACAAGATTTGCCCATCAGAATTTATACCATGACTGATTTCCTAGCGACAACTCTTCATTTACTTGAAAAGTTAAGTAGGTATACGGTGAAAATACCTCGTAAACATTTTGTTGTCTTGATAGGTATTATCTCGTTTACTCTGTTATCAAACAAATTCATGGGCACTCAATAATAAGAGCTAATCCTTTTAACATTTTATCTGTTGCCATTAACCCAACGTGCCTACGTCTTCACTACATACAAATTGGCATTAATTTCACGAACCGACCTCATCGTAATGACAGTGGCTTCCGAATTATACCGTATGGTTTAATATTACCGTACGTTATAACGAGCTGTATAATAACTTCTATTTGTAAACGTTTGCTTTTAAAGTAATATTTTGAACTCGTTTAGCACGCATTTGGGATTTAATAGCAATAATTGGTATAAAGTAATTTGTAGGGATTAAGAGGGACAGTTAAATAGATTGAAATTATTTACGCTGACGAAAACAGATTATAATATTATTTACGCCACTACAGATTTAAGAATTACTAGCTTATGTCCGCGACTTCTTCCTCGCGGATTGAGGTTTTTATGGTTCCCGCCGGAACTCTTTCAATTTCCTGGATAAGAATTAGCCTTAGCCTGGAAATGGAATAACACATAGGCTACTTTTATCCCGGAAAACTTAAGAGATCCACGGGAACCATAAAACCTCAATCCACGCGGACGAAGTCGCGGTCATCAGCTATTTGAAGATATAGCAACTATTAACCTAGATGTCAAATATTTTTTCTACAATAATAAAAAGTCAAAATGTATTTCGTGGACAGTCCATACTCCACTTAACTTTTGTCCGGATAAAAGGGTGGTAATAGGTCGGTACAAATTGACCGTCCGCTTGGAGTATTTGCTAAGCGATCCACGTACTGGCCCGATTACCGATCGAGAAGGTAATTCTTCGATGTGTGGAGACTGTGAAATAATTTTATTGGCACGTAATAATAACGGTACGATTCGAATGGTCGACCCTTAAGAGCACTTGAGGGTTTTGGCTTTTCACTCTTGGTTTCACTCACATTTGGTACAATTTTTGCGATGTATGATTTCGAAAATTCTTTTTAGATTATCCAGTGAATTGAACTCTTAGCTTTATGTTGAAGTTGATTAGAGTTCCAACTCTGTTGAATTCCTGAATTTTAATTCAAATAATTTCTTTAATATTGTAATTAATTGAGTATCTAATTGGTATCTCCCTGGCACAGTGATGGACGCTGTGGTCTGCTATTTAGCAGGGGCTATTTGGGAAATTACAGACATAACTTTTTAATTATGTATTAGAAAGGTGGCGTTCGTTAGGGGAAGAATAGGCATAGGTTATTAAAGAATTATTACAGGGTACTTATCACCCAGTGCCAGTTCTTAGAATTTACCGCCAGGCGAGATTGCAGTCAAGTTTTCATTGAAAAATTTATTATCTGTACCTAGATTCATCATAATGCTTAATTTCTTGTCTTATTTCTTTATTCTTTCCCATATAAACTAACACTAAGCTTAAACATGGTTCCGGATATTTGGCGGGTAAAAACCAAAGTGTACCTAATTTTTATTCGGGCTTTACAGTTCAAACAAGCTTTTAAGCATTCCGTGTTAAGAAAAACCATTTGAAAAATTATAATTTTTACCAACACTAATTTGTAAAATATAAAATAAAACTCGCTTTCGCCTTTCAAAGCAAACTTTTTCAGTCCATACATACTTTTGGTTGCTATTGATAAAATATTTAATAAATAATGTTTATCTAAAACGACCTCTGATTTATTTTTGCTAATAAATCACGCTTATTTTTATTGGTGGAAACATTAATACGGCATTCGGACCCGTTTGTATTTATCCGTATGATAAAATAAAACCGTGTTATGGTTATGTCAGGTGATAAGCTTTAAACTGTATCGTTTATTCAGCTAAATCGCTCTCATGCTTCCGACTGTTGTCCCAGTTTTGAGGATTAATTGTTGACAGTGCAATATTTAAAATAAGCTATTTTTAGGAGATCAACCCGGAAAAAACTATTGACACACAGATAACAATGATGATGTGTGAAAACAAACTGTTTAATGTAATATTTATCATGCTTTTGATGATGCTACATAATGTAAAAAACTGTAATCATACTTCATACTAATATTATAAATGCGAAAGTATGTTTGTTTGTTCGTTTATTGGTTTGTTGGTTTGTCCTTCAATCACGCCGCAACGGAGCAACGGATCGACGTGATTTTTGGCATGGGTATAGTTGAGGACCTGAAGAGTGACACAGGCTAATTTTTTCCCGGAAAATTAGTTTCGGGGGGAATTAAAAAAAACTTAAACCCCGCGGACGAAGTCGCGAGCATCAGCTAGTATCAGCTAGTAATTATATAAAAGCAATTTTGTTCTATAGTTATAAGCACTATATTACTAAATACTATTTAATTTAACGGAGCAGTTGCATAAAGTGAACGAAAGAATACATTGTTAGTCCTTAATCGAAACTAAAAGAAAAAAGTCATGAACAAATAAGTTTTTAATAGTTGTAACATAACATAGACCGTTAAAGCTATAATAGAATTTGCAAATGATCGTTATAAAGGCCGTATGTTACCAAACGGTTACCGAATTGATGACTACGGGGAGTAGTACCTATTACATTTCACATGCTTGTTTGGAACATCGCCGTCAGATTTATCGAGTCCCGAACCGGAGGCTCGTTCACATGCTAGATAAATTAGCTGTCTCTCGTTTGTTAAACTGCGGAATTTTCTATTGTGTATCTATCATCCATTTTAGACTGTTATCTGATTTTATCGCGTTAAACTCATCATGGATATTTTTCAGTACTTGAGCCAATCTTACCGAATAGCTACTCGTAATAAAGCAATGCAATTTTAGATCAAAAATATGACATGGAAGAAATTGTTGGATAAGATCCATGCAAACACAGACATCTTGTCTACTGTATCTATAGAATGAGATATTTATCTACTGTACTGTGCATAGTTTATTGTGATCATTTCTTTATCATTGCTTTGCTAGTGTCTCGTTTTTGCGTTAAATTTAAAATTTTATAGCGTTTATTTTAAAGGTATATTCTAATTGCTAACTTAATTCTTTAAAATATCTAAATATAATAGATATTACTTATAAAGCTTTAATATCGAAGCACCAATTTTAAAAGTCAACGAATAGGTCCTACATAACTGAGATGTTTCTGTTAATCATTTTATACATCGATACGATAACCTTCTTGGGTGTTAAGCAGATTCAAACCTGAGAATAAACACGTAATAAATTAATTCAGCTGGCGTCTATAGAGTAGATTGCATGAGTTTCGATGCTCGAATAATGATAAGATTATAATAATGTGAATATAACTTGAGAATACAAAGAAATAAATTAAGTAATAAGTAGAGGATAAACTATTGCACAGATTATCAGATATGATCTGGATTTATTTCTTAATTGATAACATAATACTAGTTTAATAGTTGGATACTATTCTTTAAGAATTGTGTCGCCACTCACTGGACTTTTCGATTTCTGGGAAATAAAAGGTCACAGGGCGATGCCCAAGGTTAGGATAGAAATGACCAGTATGCTCACTCTGAGTTTTTACATTGCAAATTCGATTGATCGTAGTGAGCGTTCGATCACATTGGCGTCAAAGTAAAATGAACCTTAACAGCATTGAATTAAAGTCACAAATTCAGTACAACTGATTTTAATTTGGAATCGTATCGTATTCATAAACGTATATGAACGCATAAACGCAATTGAGCTCTAAATCAATGCAATTAAGGTTCATTTTACTTTGACGATAATGTGATCGAACGCTCACTACGATCAATCGAATTTGCAATGTAAAAACTCAGAGTAAGCGTACAGCATGCGTATTCTTTCAATTGAGTTGTAAAATTACTTACGCAAACAGTGCGTGAGTAATACCTATTTTAGATAATTATTCTTAACTTTAATTCTAGTTATTAAAATGTCAAGTATTTTAAACCTTTGTCCATAAATAATGTATAGTATGTATGTAGCAAATATACAAATTCTGACTAATAGAAAACATTACCTAGTAGTACCTGGGTATTAAATTACAACAGCTGTAGTAGAGTACTTATTTCTTCAAATAAGTTCCGACTTCCTAGCATAAACTTTTGGTTGTCTATCTGTAATCACAATAACTATTTTTTTTTTTTTTTTTTTTTTTTTTTTTTTTTTTTTTTTTTTTTTTTTTTTTTTATTTAGTCTACAAAACTGACCACAATTGCTTTGAGTACAACCCATAATAAATCAATATTTGAATGTAATATATACAATTGAGTCTTCTTGAAGTAGACATGGCATGCATGGTAATAGGGCAATGCATGGCAATGCATGCAATTAACTATAAATAAATAACTATATTTTGTAATGTTTTCCAAACAATTATTTACAGTTGTTCATAGCAGTTGTTAGGGTAAATACCTAGTAAGTATAATAGATACTAGTTACTATGTATTAACCCTATACTGTGTGTGGCCCAATACGCACCTGGACGGTTTATACCTAAACACACCATCTGGATGTGCAGTTAAAACGTTGTGCCTCAGTGTTGTCTACGTTGTACCTACCACAGAGTTGTACGTAAGGTAACTTGTCTTACAATTCAGGTACATTATAATTATCTAACTTCATTTGTATGGGCTGCACTTGAAAGATTCTCCTCCGAACCGCAGAATTTAAGCACTGGAAAATAAATTTTAATGATGACCGCTACGAAAAATAAAAAATAAATTTCAACCGACTGTTTTCATTCAATGGTAAAATGCTCACTTTATTCATTGAATGCAAACCTTATTTAATGCCATGAAGAGACGAGTTGCACGCGGGTAGAAAATCTTTCAATTGGAATGGCTCTGTTTCAAAGTATCTATGTAAAATAAATAATTGATACAAAAACATTATGGTCATACTTAATAACTAATAGAAAAAGTCGTTTTTGAAGCTGTCAATCGTCCCTTGATTGATATGAGGCCCACGAAAAATTGTGATTCAAATTATATAGTCCCATAACTTATGATACCCTCGAGTACCCTTCGTATGCGTAAAAATCAAATATTTTTGGAACGAAAGTTCCACGACGAGTTTTGAACGATGCGGAGCGAAAATGTGTAAGATTTTGAAGTGAAAACATGCTCGCGTTATTACGAAGACAAAAGGTCTCAAATATAAAAATACTACATTAATTTAAACTTTAATGCCTTAGTGTTAAGGTTAATATTTTGATATTTTTTTTTAACGACACCACATAAGTAGACTTTTTTCAAGTGCTTGCAAATAGTCGAATGAATCTATCACTGATTTGGAATTCCGTCCCTAAAGTACTTAAAGGTTTTTAAAAATCCAGTGGAAACTTTTAAAAGTAATTTTACTGTGAAACATAGTCTAGAAAGCCTGTTCGTTTCCAAGTTGCGAATTATCTATGTACGTTTCTTTAAATCGAGTAAAAAGATAAGCCGTGCTAAGACAACGGAAAATCACATTTTCACAATCATAATGTTAGTAAGTATGGATTATTTAGGTACAGCCCTAGATGTAATTTAAAGTAAACACTCGCAACAGCCCTAGGGGTCTAAAAGGCCGCCTCATTATTTTAAATAATCCAGATTCCGGGGGCGATTGTCGGTACTAATGACTTAATCGTAATGCCGAATAAATTGTTTCATAAATAGCAAAATACTGTCATGAGCATATTTTAGATTGTTCTCCAGACAGAATATTATTATTGTACTAGTCCTAATATTGTTGTTCTAGACCTAATATTGGATTCGAATGACCTAACGAATAATCCATATTTATTTATGCAAATGCTGCTTCGTGCTAAAATGAAATACGGATAAAAAAATAGTTTGGTAACACAAAAAGTAGTGCGTCATTTTTAGTTTTGTATTAAACAACGCGCACACTAGACTAGGAGACAAAACGTCGTTTGTGTCCAACGTGGACGTTAAGTCCTGTCCGGTACCTAGTGTGCTGTGGTTCTAACAAGCCAAATTGGCAGGGTGTGCCAACTACACATCCCGGCGCTGGTACGGCTCATATGCGATATTTGTATGATAACACTAGCTTCTGCGGCTTCTATAGCGGCTCCGGTGCAGCTCCGGTTCAGTTCCAGCCACATGTACACGAAGCCTTAGCTAGCTCCGCACTGCAAAAATTGTCCGCGCGATTTCTATCCTCGCGATTTATTTTCCGCATACGGATTTTACCACGCACTGCGATGCGGTGAGCGTCATGATACAGCTCCGTAAAACACAAAATATTCGCATAATTCAATATATGATATTTTGTAGTCTCACACAATGGCCAAAGGATTTTTGTGATTGCACAAAACCTCTGGGCAGAACACAGTCCAGAGTGAATGATCATCGACGTTCATGCCGCTTCTGACGCTGTGATCTCCTGGAGGTCCTGGATTCGATTTCCGACAGAAGAAGTTTAGACATTTACCTATTATATTGTTTGTTTCTGGTCTGGTCTGCCAAGAGGCTACTGCAGCTGTGACTTGTTACTCCAATAAAATTTTCCCATCCAAAGTTAAAAGGAATCTGCCTACCTTGTATTAATAAATTGATCATAATGTTGCGATCGTGACAAAGGGTCATATGACTTATATAGACATCACACCTTAATAAACCAAGAGTAGGTGTTTGTAATAAACGTGACTCTAGGCTATATTGACCATTACTTTATTTTCCTAGATTTTCCTTGGCCTGACTGTTAATTAAGATGCATTGAGTCATTAATTTGTCTTATATAAATATCTAATAACATTTATATTAAGAAAACATCGATCATTGTTCGATTTCGCTCTACGCAATTTCAATTTTTTAAAAACATTTAGTAAACATCCGGATTAGATTGATAGGTATAGTCCCCTTTTTTGTGTACCAATAAATAAATAAATAAATAAAAAAAACTAACAATAAATTCCTTCTTTAACATGCCTCTTGCAGGGATTTACAAAGCATGGTTCTCAGGGTGTGTTTCCATCATACATGTGCTACGTTGGTAAGTTACTGATGCGAGTCAAACCCACTAATAGAGCGCTTGATTTTCATAGCTAACATCGCTTAGATGGGTCCTATTGCATCCAACGTATCCACACATCCGTTGGTTGGCAACGGAGTATCTCTGGTGGAAAGGCAGCCTTATACCTATCTATTGTTCCGACGGCTGCCCACAACTAACACACACTTTGAGCGTTCTGTACATAAGTCTTTAATTTTAAGCGATGCGAGCTGATGCTCTTAAAAAATTAATAGAGCATGATCCTTCAAGGCCCTGTGTAAATTGATAGAAGTTCTTATATCAATGTTGCGTTCAACAAAGCAGAAACTTACGGCATTAGATCCGATTTTCGATAGCAATTTCATCAAAGCAGCTTTGGGAAAATACTGATTTTGTAAAATATGACCGAAGGAGCCTATACAAATTGCTATTGTTTATTTGAATAAAATAATATAATAAGTAAGCTACGTTCGGGGAATGAATCGCTTACAAAATATTCGCTTGGATTCGTTTTACTGAGTGGAAATGAAAGGCAATAGGTATTCAGCATTTCATAATGAATTATTGTAATAATATTTCACGTTATGGTTTCCTCTATTCAAAGTCAACTTGAATAAAAAAGATAAGAATTTTGAATTTTAATTTTATTTCCGTTTGTCTGCACCTGTAGTTGCATTGAAATGGATCGATACATTCTAATGTTAATAAGCAGGTAGATCGCATCGATTCCATAGCAGGTGACCTTGGGTACATCGCGAAGACAATCACCGCATTACAACGCACCCAGGTCGGACAATGAGTTATATAGGTGCCGGAGGAAGGCCGACTCGTCACGTTCAGGTTAAGGACAGAGGCAGGTCCACATGGCGAGAGATCCTTTACTATGATATAACTGAATGACTAATTGGCCCTTTCGAATAGATGTGATGCAACGAACGATTACATCCATTGATTACATCTTAAAACACCAGTTAGTTAGGTTTGATAATGCAATAGGCTAAATATTAAAGATATCATCCAATCCACTGCAATGAGGCAATATACCTAGAACGCTGGCTACGTTACCCCGCTGAGTAGCCAAACTTATAAGTTGACCGAGGTAACTGCCAGCCCTCCGATATGTGGACCTGTGGACTCTGTGAGACGAGAAGAAAGATCCTTACACTACCGAGGTCGCCTGCAAGTGAGACATCGCAAGCGTATGCACGCATGTGGCATACCAAAAAAGCGACCTTCCTAACATTGATGTAGAATTTTAGTATCCTTGCTCCCACGGAACAAGAGTCATACCGTCAGGTCTCTTACAATAGGCATGATGACAGTAACCAAGAATCAATGAAATTATGAATTTATCTAATGAAATAGGATTCATGGATTATAAAAAACGTATTTATTTTTCTATTTCGAGTGAGATTGCCATTTATTTTGATAAAATAAAACTATAAAATACAGCAATCCGCCTTATTGCATAAAACACAAAGAAGCGAATGACGTTACAATAGTTTGTTTTCGAGCTATTGCTTACTGCACACTGCACAGAGTACATTGGTAAAAACAATTGTGACGTCACAACGACGCCATGACACCGCCGAACGTTTTGGCGTGATTTTATCTATCAAACTTTATTTTTCTGCTGAAATAAGATATTTTTTCGAAATAGTAGATACTTCCGAACATAATCTGACCATTTTTCAAAATCAGTCATCATGCCTATTACTGCGCGCCAAACCATTAAGTTGTAAAACTTATGTCAAAATCACTACTTACCATCAGTTAAGATTATAGCAAAACCAGTCAGCGATAAAAACTAAATGCTAACCAGTCGCGATACTTGGAAAATCATATTATTGTTATCTTATATCTGTCATTAGCTATTAGGCTTTAATAGATTTAAATAAATAAATTACAGTCAATTATTTAACTATAATAGGTAATAAAACATTACCTATTATAGTTAAATAAGCGACACATTAATTAATTGATGTTAAATGTGTTTTACTTTAGAATTGCGACCTTGCTTTGAGGGGACCCAAAAGTAGAGCGTGGGAAATTAAATAAGGAAACTTTGCAAGCAATTAGGAAATCGTTAAAGTGTTTTGGAAAATTAAGGAAACTTCACTCGCACCCGCTTTAAAGTTTAATTGGCGTTATAAGGTTGAACAGCCAAACAAGACTGACAAAATCAATTAGATATACACTTCCCAGCTGCATTGATGTTCTCTTATATTTTTACCCACGACTGAACGAAGTCGGTACATGTGTTTGCCCTATGGGGTTGTGCGTTTGTTTGTTTGTGCACTTTTTTGTTACTTTTTTGACCGATTATAATGCGGTTTTTTGCTTATGAGAGATAGATAGATTGTGAGAAGGTTCTTAGATATGTTTTAGGGCCATAGTCCACCAAATTGCACTGCAATCGTTGTTTTTATTTTTAACGTATGTTACCTTGTTGATAATAGTTAACTTTTACCGAAAATGTTGCTTAGAGAATACACAAGTAGGTGCTATATTTTACTACATAATAAATAACGTTTGTATGTTTTTACTTAATTTGGTCACAGTCAAAGTTGTCTATACAACAACCGCAGTACTAGCAAAGAATAGGTAATAGAACAATGTATTAGTAATTAGTATTCTATGCCTTTAATATTTTCATTTCATTTTCATTTTTTTTTAATTCGGCGATTTTGTGAAATGATCTGTTTAAAAACCGATAGAATAATCACTTTTTACCAAAAATATGTCTTTAAATTTTTTTAACAATATCCATACCTATATTATTATCTTTCAGTCTTTATAATTAGTAACCCAGTAAACGGCTGAAGACGCCCGTAAACTCTTCCTTTGAACGTGATTTATCTCGCCTTCTTCACTCTCCGGTTATTTAGGCGAGCGTTGAATAAATTATGGCAGGCATTTTTCCGAGTCAGTACACACCACTCATTTTTCTAACGGACGCCTTCCCTGACGCACATATTTCAAGTTTCAACAATTACATAAAAAACGAGTGTGTCCTGGTAGATAGGCGATCATTACCATAAAATTGTGTATTAGATGATTCCTGCGACTTCATCTGCGTGGTTACCTAATTTTTTTTATTCCAGCGGGAACTTCGCAATTTTCAAGGATAAAAAGTAGGCTATGTCCTCCAAGATGCAAAAAATTTCATCAAAATTTATTGAAAAGATGGCCTGTTAAAGCGTAGCAGGCAGAGAGACAGACGGACAGACAGACACTTTCGCATTTATAATTTTTAAGCTATTGCATAGCTTCTATCGCGGGCCTTGAACGTGGAGACCGAATCCAGAAATTCCGTAACGAAAAAAAACCTAACACTTTGGTTGCTATGACTACTTGTGTTGTTAACTTCAAGTTGTTGAAAATATAAAGGCGAAATAATTTTAAAGAATTATGTTTTCAATAGTCCGGGTGTCCAAGGGGAATCAAAAAACCTCAAACATTGGAGGTGACACCTCAAACCTCTTACAAAGAGGTTTTTTGATTCCCCTTGGACACCCGGACTATTGAAAACATAATTCTTTAAAATTATTTCGCCTTTATATTTTCAACAACTTGAAGTTAACAACACAAGAAGTCATAGCAAGTTGATAAAAAATGCTATGCAATAGCTTTACCGCGGCAGTCTCTGAGTGCCACACGGCTTTTTTTATTCCAGCGGGAACTTCTCAATTTTCCAGGATAAAAAGTAGGCTATGTCCTCCAAGATGCAACCTATCTCTATACCAAATTTCATCAAAATTTATTGAAAAGATGGCCTGTAAAACGTAGCAGACAGAGAGAAAGACGGACAGGCAGACACTTTCGCATTATATATATATATATATTTTTTTTTCATCCAACTTCTAACAAATTCTATCCTAACAGGTTACCTAATGCTATAGAATAAGCCTATTAGTATGGATACTTCTTAACAAGTGTCAATTAAGCAGACCTTCGACGTCGTCATCAACCGATAGGCATCCACAGCTGGACATTATTGGTCTCTTGTAGAGCCTTCCGTTGGCCGCGGTCTTGTGCAAAATTTTCAAGGGGTCTTTGATGTCGTCTCCCGAAAGAGATTTTTTCTACACTAAGTTTTATCAAAATCGGTTGAATAGATGGGCTGTGAAAAAATAGCAGAGAGACAGACTCATTTACAATATTAGTAGGTATGGATTTGAATTATGATGGCTGAATTTGTATATTGTTCGACTGCCTCGTTGGTCTAGTGGTTAGCATGTTTGACTGCGGCCGACGAGGTCCCGGGTTCGAGTCCCGGGTCGGGCCATAATAAGTGTTGGGTTTTTCTGACTAGAAATTCTCAGCACTAGCCCGGAGTTAGGAAGTTGGCGGTGTTTCACCCCCGTGCCTCGGAGAGCACGTTAAGCCGACGGTCCCGGTTATTATCACTAACATGATAATAGTCGTTATAAAGCCCGCCAACCCGCATTGGAGCAGCGTGGTGGGTCTAAGCTCTAATTCCCTCTCTCCTATGAGAGAGGAGGCCTGTGCCCAGCTGCAGTGGGACGTTAATGGGCTGTAGTGACGGTGGTGGTGGAATTTGTATAGTAATATTATGAATTTCCGTCTCTAGTATATCTCATATTTAACAATGCCTGATGCATTGCGTTAGTTATTTGTTAGTCTCATATTTAAATACCTAATGTTCTGTTAAATATGCGATACTAACAATAACTAACTGATACTTGCAAAAACCGGCAATTATTATTCTAGAACTTTTATTATTTTTTGCCTTTATCCTCTCTGTAGGTAGGTATCTACAATGGCGTTTAAATATTTTAGCTGCTCGTACATTTTGTCGCCAAATGTACGTGATTGATGTGAACCACTTTTCTTGTTTTTGTTTACAATGCGTTGAATTTTGCGAGCATTCTGTTTCATATTTTTCACGTCTAGTTGGTTTCAATTTATGGTTTCTGATTTTAAACCTTTATGTTTCATATCAGGCAAAATTAAAAAATATCGATTCATAAAACACTGTAGGTAGTAGGCAGTAGCTAAGCGTAGATTGTGAATATAAAGGGTTATCGATGGTTATCGAATAATATTCTCGAATTTTATGCCATACACGTCATTGAAGCTAATTCCGTTGTAGTCTATAAAGTTAACTGTTAAAAATCTACCGCTGTCCCTTTTTACAAGGAGAAGTATAAAAGGGCTAGAAACATTATATTTAAAGCTGAGTCTAGTCTCTGAGTTTAGTTTAGAGATTGTAGAAGAGAATAACAACTACATCGTATAATTCTTTCTCAATGATTCTTAGTAGACATTGCAGTCTAAGGCGGAAACGGTCAAAATTTTAGTGTATATAAATCAATCCCTAGTTAGTCGCAGCATGGCCAAACCGAACCCATGATCTCCCTTTTATTAGTCCGCAACACTCACCGCTATACCAGGGAGGTCTTCAATAGTAGATTATTCACCACGGGGGTAATGCGATGTATTATGTCACGGGCGCCGGGATAAATCCCAAGCGGAACGAGGGATTTTAGAGTAACTCCCGAGCGTAGCGAGGGTGTTGCATCTAGAATCCTGAGAGTAGCGCGGGAATTAGGGGCGCCCAAGATTAATACAGCATTACCCCTACGGTGAATACTCTACTTTTCACACCTCGCGATACAACCACTTCTTTCAGCTGGCGTGGCCTACTCGATTTGACAAACAAATGTCGTCAGTGCGAATCTAGTGGGCCACGGCTTCGGTTTTCGAAAATCGAGTTGGCCGCGCCTGCTGAGAACACATTCTGTTTACCAAAATTAGACTTTATGGGTATAGCAATAAGAATTATGAATAAAACCTCTTTGGAATTAATAGAATTTCCTTCAGATCTTGCTTCAGATGCGCGATGATTCTAAATTCAAATCACATTATAACCCTAGGGATTTAATGTCTTACCTTAGATAACAGGCCATGTAATAGAATAGAATAGAAAGATGTTTATCCTAGGCCATGTAATAAGGCGTTGTTGAGCGAGTGGTGTGAAAAAATATTTAGTGTGTACTTACTTTTATTTCACACTGACACATTGCTTCGCTGAAGCAGAGATGTGATTTTTCCTCTAAAACAACTTTTAACTTGTTTCCCGACGTAAGAACTGACACTTAAAAAGCGGTCACGTCGTGAGCTACAGCGGTACGCACAACACGCTAACATTTTTCTTTGTAGGGCTGACAAAGTGGTCTCTTTGTCTCTCACATACTTCAATAAAAACAAGTCTTGACTTTATACACTACACTCTACAGTATAAAAAGTTAAGACATGGTTTTATTGAAGTAAAATTGTATCAGTGTAGGCATACTTGTAGATAAAATTTTGCTTCTTATTTTACCGCAACGGAGAAACGTTTTGACATGATTTTTTTTTGCATCGATATAGTAATTGACCGCTTTAATTTTAGGAACCCCTCACCCCAAGGGATATATTGAAAATAGCATAATTATTTACAATACATTGTTAATGAGCTGAGTGCACTATTGATGGTAATATACCATTTCGAATTCAACTGAAACCTGATTACGTCCTCGTATAATGCGCGTCAAATATAATTTCGTTATCGGGGCACATTTAGCAGTATTTCAACATTAGCGATAGTACAATAGTATTAATTCCAGATGCGGAATTTCAGTCCACATTTACAAGCGGTCTAACGTTGTATAGCCCGAGAGCTGGTGGCAAAGGGCAAGGGTTTTTGGTGTACGTGACGTCCGCTATTTTAAATTTTTCTCGGGTGCTCGTGTCGTCGGTTCGTCGTGGGTCGTCTTCTATATTATACTAATTAGATTTTACCCGCAGCTTCGCTCACGTTAAGTTAGATTTTCATACCAATTTCAAAGCCCTATTTTACCCCTTCAGGGGATGAATTTTCAAATGCAAAGCTCAATCCATTCCGATCCGTCCAATGGATTGAGCTTTGCGTTGATAGATCATTCAGTCAGTCATTCACCTTTTCCTCTTGTAATATACATCCATACTGTCCATACGAATATTATAAATACGAAAGTGTGTCTGTCTGTCTATCTGTCTGTTACGCTTTCACGACCCACCTGTTCTACCGATTTCGATGAAATTTGGTACAGGGATAGTTTGTAATCCCGGGGAAGGACACAGGCTACTTTTTATACCGGAAAATTAAGGAGTTCCTGCTGGAATCGAAAAAAATTACTCCACGCGGACGGAGTCGCGAGAATCATCTAGTATTTAATATTAATCAGTAAGTTCAAAGGGTATATCGAATAATATTTGCGTACAAATGTTTATTTTTATAATTAAAAGGAAAATATATACGAGCAATCAGTTTCAGTGAAGCCTTCAGCTATTTAGTTTGTATACTTTGTAGAACAAATACCCTAGCCATTTGGTTTTTAACTAAAAAATATCCACGAGCTCTTCATCTATTGGTGCATAGGTACGTTTATTAATGCAATTATGACGTTTCACGAGTTTCAAGCTTGGTTTCAAGGTAATTAAATAATCAAATTAACGTTACATATTTTAGTCCTTTTGTTACTTACCTGCTTTATAACCAGGAATACTAGAAAAGTTGTTCCTGAGTATATTATTTTATACCAGATGATGCCCGCGACTTCGTCTGCGTGGGATAGGTTTTTTAATTCCACGGGAACTCGGTCGCAGATTGATTGAAAGACAAACCAACAAACAAACACACTTTCGCATTTATAATATTAGTATGATAATGATCCAGCCTAATATTATAAATGCGAAAGTATCGCTATTTGTCTGTCTAATTAGGTACCTTTCGGAGTTCATGCATTTAACCGATTTTGTCGAAAAATGGCACAGAAGTAGTTTGCATCCCGGAAACATACAAATAAAACTAACACGACTAAAGAACAAAGGCGCAAGTGGTTGGACAGGGCTAAGCTATCCAAGGCTAAAAGATGCAGCTCAAAATAGAGAAGATTTTCGCGTGGTGACCGCGAAACTTTGTGTTGAAGAAGGCACGCGGAAGAAAAATCTCTTATTACTAACGCTATTACAAACTTGCTTAGTACGGAGTAATACGAGTAATATTTAGGGAATACACATTAACAGTAGCTAGGTAATTCTATATACCTAATGAAGCTATTCAAACATGCATACAAGGGGCTTACTCCAGGTTTAGGGCCAGTTTATAATTAAACCGGCACCTGTTTAGATTGAACGCTGTTAGCTGTTACTATAATTAAATCGGTCTATATTACCTAATTTAGAAGGCGAGATTGCCTGTCGGGTCACCGCCGTATTTGACAATGTCAGTGTTAGGTTCACATACATAGGTAGATACTCGTGATTTTCATTGCTATCTTTCTCTGTCTCTTTACGTGGGTAAAGACTTATTTATTCCTTGAAAGCAGAAGCAATAAAGATAGAGAAATACATTTAACAACATACATTACATTGGAATATAAGTATTTCAAAGTAAGTATAAGTCACGGAAGTCGTTGGGAGCTAAGAATAACAACTCTTCGATTTTCCGGGATAAAGAGTGAGTACCCTATGTTTGCCATCAGGCTTTAAGCTACCTTGCAAAGTTTTGCCTAAATCGGTCCTGTTGTTGAGCCGTACAAAAGGAAACAGACAGACAGATACCACACACAATTTGTAAAATCTATTTTATCATAGGTAATAATATGTATACCTACCTACACGTACGTTAAATTCGTGAGTCCTCACCAAAACATGGCCATAAAATATTAAAGATGGCCTAATTAGAATTCGTTTTATAGTGACGATTCCATTTCCTTTCCCGTAAATGCATTAAACGCACGGGTGAATGAGTTGCTCGTCATGAGTTAGAGTTTAAGGAATATTAAAGTATTTCCTCGAATAATGATGTTAAAGTCTTCGGCGTTTTCGTTATTTATTACTTAGGTACAGAAACCCCTGAGGCATTAATGTTATTACTTTTTTCGACCGAAATCTTTTAATAGCCTACTTGCTGACACGCCCCGGCTTTGCACGTCTAACCTTACTTTGTATATTATGCATATACATACTTATGTATTACTAGATGATGCCCGCGACTTTGTCTGCGTGGATTTAGTAAAATAACAAGATTTAGTAATTTCAATAACAGCTAATAGAACTGACAAAATATTGCTGCTTGTGCAGAAATATCTCGATAATCAATTTAAAACGTGTTGAGGGTAGACCTGAGAATGAGACAAAAATAAAGCACTTTTTAAAGCCAGTCTGATAAGCCAATCTAGTTTGTAAATAAACAAAATTTAGACCATAGCCAAAACTACGGCACACAATGCATTGTGACGCAGCTTGCATAGAAACTAGAAATCTCGTAAACTTCCCTCTGATACAGTACAAATATCCTTGGCCGAAACGCTTGGGACGTTGACTGAATAGAAATAAGCTGAAGCTGCGGTAAACTTCACCTTTACTTAACTTTAAAATGTACTACAGTAGAAGGCGTAGTGAACATTAAACGTTCCTATTTTCGAAGTTAATTTAAAAAAATCTGAAAACTTTAAGAGAAAATGAAATGTTTACATCCTCAACGAAGTCAACACTTCCTGTTATAAAATGTGTTGCGCAGACCAATCCCATGCATCTCAGGCTCCTTCATTACTTATCAAGTTATCACCAAGCTATTCTGTGTGTGTATTCGGTGTGGTATGCAAGTAGGTAGTGTATTTTTATATGAGCCACAGGCAACGTAATATTTTTTTCATCCCACCATCTCGGAAAGAGTATTTTTAATCTTCGATATCTGAATGCAAAAGCCGTTATTATCCTCTTGAGGATAAAGTAAATTGAATTTAGAACATAGTGTGCATGGTTATCAAAATTGAGCACGCGGTTAAAAAACAACTTTTCACTCTTGTATAACAAATAACTATTTTTACATTACAATATAGGCTTGCGCTTGACGATACTATGAAAAGCAATGATGACGTCTAGGTTGGAGCGCGCTTGCTTAGTAAATGCCTATTCATCTCTTGCCTTAAAGGCACTCAAGTCATGCTCGGTAACATGGACGCCGGAAGGGCGTTTTAAACCTTAGCGGTTTGTATCATGAAATTAAAAATTTGGAACAGAATCGATTCAGAATGAATTGATTGTAGATAGTTATATAGGCCACAAAAATAGACTTGGTTTGGAAACTTAAAAATCACACAATATAACGTAGGCCACCAAAACTATAATAATGACTATGTATGCGGTTTCCAATTTCAATAATTCGCTTCGTTTGTCAAGGCAATAGGAACCTGTCTTTGAGGATGTGATTTCTCAAAATGCCGTCTAGTTGGTTTTCTCATATCATTTAACATCTTCCAGTTTCAGCAGCTTTACCTGTCAATTTTAAAAGTAGAACCATTTCGTCTCTGGTTTCCTATTGAGATAAAAGCGAGTTCAATTTAAAAGAGCTCTATGGAAACTCAAAATATGGTAAAGTGACAATCTCTTCCGAACGGACGTGTAATAATATGATGGATCTGACAATTTTTGTAAAATGTCTACACTGTTTGGAAAATTGAGTTCTTGTAATGAAGGGGCTCTGACCGTGCAGCCTCATATAATAAAGTCCTTCTACCATGGTGACCACATGCTTGTTTTGGCAGATCTCAGAAACCACTGTATACGTTTAACATCAGCAATTTTCAATTCTTGTTGCTCTGAAGGGATAGAAAAGTAAGATATGACAAGTCACGAAAAAAATAGGTTTCAAATGACGATATAGGACTACAGGTCTTACTTAGTTCGGGTATTATAGCTTGAAATAACATCCAATAGGGTATAGCGGGCCATTAACGCCAGTGGTAACCAACTAATTGAATTTAAAACTTGTTATCCTCGTAAATACAATATTATAAAACCAGCCGAAATTCGATCTAAAATTGCAAACTAATAACAACTACAAGGCACTCATAAATAAGTTCGGCGCTTGTTTATACAGTGGGTTTATTACCAACAACGGCTAGTACAGATCAAAACTCATTAAATAACATTTTGTCTCAACTGACTTTGATATTCTTGTCATGTTGATCGACATGTCCAATGATATTTTACCAAGTAAATTGCAATATTTTTTTTAAAAAACCACAGAAAAAAATAACGTTCTCATTAGGTAGATTAAATTAACTAAAGTAATAAATTAAACACTAAGACTAGACTAGAAAAGGACTAGGTTTCAAATAAAAAAGCAACATGCAAGTTAGAGACATGAAAATTGGTATAGAGATATTAAATCACAGCGCAATTTAATCTAAATAACTGATTTTTTCGTGCTCATATACCGAATTTTTAAATTAAAGTTGAGTTAAAAATTTAACTGCTAGCTTTTGGCCTAAAGTAGACATTTTGAATATAACAGGAAAATCCTGCCACACAAACGAAATCCAAATGTAGTTGGAATACATTTACTGGGTTTTGATTTAGAACAGCCACTGTGCTATGGCGAAAGAGATGCTGCAGTTGGTAACGAAATTACGCGCAACCATAACTTCATTGTTGCAGAGGCCGTGAGTGATACGTGCATTGGATTTGCCGGCGGAACTCAGTTACTTTGTATGGGTAAAGTACTCGAGTAATTCCATCATACTTTGAAATGTATAATGAAGAGCATAATTCTGTTTAAATATTTTATATCTGACGTTTTTAAAATCATCACCAATTGTGATGAATGCGAAAGTATGTCTGTCTGTCTGCTACGCTTTAACGGCCCATCTTTTCAACTGATTTTGATGAAATTTGCTATAGAAATAGGTTGTATACTGGGGAAGGACATAGACCTCGGCAAGTTGTATACTGGGGAAGTGTAAAGTAGTAGCAGTAGGTTATTTATCCCGGAAAATTAGGAAGTTCCCGCGGGAATTAAAAAACTTAATGTACGCGGACGAAGTCGCGGGCATCATCTATTTAATAATATATTAGAATCTAATCCAGAAAAAATTATTATCCGCTTACTTTGGTACTATTTTTTTTAAGAATAAAGAAAAGCGGGCGTATGTCAGTGCTTTCATCGTTACCTAAAATATAGCTTTTCAAAAATAACGACAGTAAGAACAGGTTATAACCAACGTCCGCGCGCAACACCCGCGTCTTAAAACACGTTTCGCCCTGGTGCAGCTTCATATACTCGTAAAAGTGTGCGCACTGACTAAGTATAATAATATTATTTACTAGATAGCAATCTGGTGATGACATCGCGATCCCCGTGGTTTAGACATCAACCTTAGTTAGGTACAAAGTTTGTGCCTGCGGGGGCGAGTCAAAGTGAAATTGTATTTGGTACAATTATAGAGGTAAGTAGTTTGAAACTCGCTCCGGAGTTGTGTCCTGTCTTGAATTTGACTCAACTCAACTTAATTCTCTCATCTCTAAAAGTGCTGGAATGGCACCCCCGCACTGAAAAGCGCAGCGTTAGAAAATCCCCCTCGGTAGACGGACGTCATCACGCAAGTCGCACGGAGCCGCTGGATCCAGGCGGCGAGGCTGGAATCAAGACTACACGCGCACGACTGCGGCGTTGGAAGGCCCTGGATCTATTTTCAGCAGTGGAACTATATCGGTTGACACCAAAGATAAACTCTATCATGCATTAACAATTACTGGGGATGATCGCTAATAGGGAAATACGTTTGTATCTATCATAGATAGACCCATTAATTGTTTCCAAGTTCTTTCCTTAGGGTGTTGCTGCAGACTGATTAAAGAAAATCGAATCTTCGATGCATTTTATCTAATTCGTACCTATTGGCAACGTTATCCACTTCATCATACTCAACCAATAGACGCTTAGAGCTGGACATAGGTTTCCTGCATGGACTTCCACACGCTGCGATATTGTGCCTCCTAGAACAAGCAGCTCCCTGCGACTCGTCTGATGTCGTCCGTCCACCGAGTAGGGGGTATGCCAACGCTGTTTCCCAGTGCGAGGTCACCACTCATGCACTTGGGAATCCCAACGTCCATCGGGTTATCCACTTATAATAGTCGAATACATACATCTCTATCCAGTATATTAACCTTGGTTGTGTAAGTTTGTTTTGTTTGTGCCCCCAGAAAGCATAAAACTTGAAGATGGATAAAAAGTATGATACACCCTCGAATCTTGTAGTAGGTATTATTATGATACACCTTAAAGGACTTATATTTTAAAGCGCGTGGTTTATAATGCAGACGAAAGCATGTTTCCCAGTGAACACGTCCGTGTAAATCTTTATTTTCACGGTTATATCTCGTCCTTTCACGACGCAATGGCCCGTAACGCAACATGGTTGTACTAGCTTTCTTATATCTAATAGAAACTGGGTTTATTTATAGCATTTTTGTAAAAGCTCGGAGATTTAATGGTAAGAACTAGTTTTTAGCATGCGAATTTCAATCAAAAATATTTTTGCTTCCGTAAAAATAAAATGAGCGGCGGTAAAAATTTAAATGAGCGGTGATCCAAGTTTACACGTTTCAGTTTCCTATTCAAGTAGTCGGAGATTCGATGCTCCATGGAGGTAGGAAATTAGCACATTCTCGACCACATACATAAGGGAAGACTTTGATTTTAGCTGATTTTAGACCCTTTGAAGCTTTTTGAAGACCACAAGACCTTCCCTTAATATTATGTCTGTATTGTCGACGCTCTGGCACTTTTGTTCTTTCTTAGTTTTTATATTAAAAATCCATAAACAATATGTTATACTATATAGGTTATATTCAGTTATATTACTTTATTCAAGCTTCTTGATTCTTATAAATAAAAATAAAAGCTCAGATGTTGTCATATTGCCATCAAATTTTTTGAAAGATTCAACAATGATTTGAAACGAGCAAATTTTAGTTTCTGAAAATATCGTAAAATGTTTATTTATTTCCACCAATCGTTATAGAAAATGTTGGTCCACAGAGAGCCAGAAGATACAACACTCCAAAAAATACTTTGTTATGGAACAATTTTGTTAATAATTCTGTACGCGTTCAGGTTTGTTAATTATTTGGTTGCACGCAAAAAAAACTGTGAAGTCTTGAGAGTAACTTCGCGACTCCAGCTCGGGAACAATTATCAGAATTCACAAGAAACTAATTCAGCAAACGAGGAGAAACGGAGCAGGAAAAGGCAAAGAAGAAAACGACAAAATCGTGTTACGGGTACTTATACTCCAGGACAATGGTATTTAAGATATGGCCACGACTGCGAAGATTACGAATAAAAAATTGTTTTCTAAACAATTTTGCCCAGCCCGCTCTATTGTAAAAAGTTCTCTGAAGAAATTAACCTTTCCAACAATATTCGAGTCAAAATATTGTCATGTCTAGGTAAAGTTTAGCGTAAGCAATTAAAACTTTTTCAAAAGAGAAGCAAGTTTAACAAATTATGAGGCAACCTTAGAAATGATGAGTCAGTGTTGAAGATCGGTCCCTTCAGATATTTTAAAACCTGATTCTGCGAAATTCTTTTCGTTTAAAATTTTCAAATGGCTTAGAGTTTGCCTTCGCAAAATAGCCGATTCACGTTTTCCAAGAATAGTGGCTCATAAGAAATTATTTCCACCTAACTTTATTGTTCGTGAAGTTATGTACTAGCATTGTTTACTCTTAGGACCTTTAATATTTTACGCGCAAACAAAATCTTCTTTATTGCAAGGTTCAAAATGTAAGGTTACATTAGTTTTAGTACCGAATCGTCAACCTTGACTTCTTTGCTCATTGTTAGTGCCTCTAAGCTGTCTCTGCCATAGCAATAGTAACCCGCTTAATAGTAGTATTCATATTTCTGTTCTTTTACCTATTTCCTTATTTTCTGTATTCTGTGAACAAACCAATGCTGAAACTGTTTTAAAGTGTGATTAAGTTTTATTCTAATAAGTAAATTATAACCATCAAAACCCTTTTATTTTTATTTTAATAATATTAAAGTGCTTATTCGTTTATTTTGTAGCCTGTTGCATTACGGGTTTCATTTTTGTGTTTAGTTCTGTAATGCAAAGTTAGCTAGGTAATTAAAAAGTAACCTAATTGCGGCGGTTCGCAAGCTCAACGGCGTCAGAACAGCCGCAAAGTAGGCTCTAAGTGTTTAAGCATAGTTGATGCATAATGAATGAAGGAATGGGCCTCCTAAATGTGGTGCACTATTTTGTGGTGTAGGCCCGAGAGCTAGTGGGTTTGATAACAGCTGAAAGATGGTACGTAGTACTTAGTAACTGTAACGAGATAATTACGTTCCTTCCTACCGATCATCCGACAGAGACGTCTAGACAGAGCAAACTGCAAAGTGACGGGGGCGTGACAGGGGAGGGTATCTTCAAGCTAGCTGAATTTCGCTACGGATTTATCGTACCCACCACCGTCTATACCGTATAGCCTGGTATGGCTAGGTAGAGCTGGCGCCAATCATTTAGTCGCGTGTGAAGTTGGCCGCAAGATGCGTCGGAATAGAATATTTTCGCGCGTAGTGTGTACGTTGTCTTCAACAGTTTTTATGAGGCTGCGCAAACACTCGCACTCGCACCTCAACTCAGAGACGCCTATTTGATTTATACTAACTATAAGTCGGGCCTAAAACGATACCAGCGTTCAAAATTCTGTGATTCTAGCATCATTCCATCATTTTTTTTATACAGCTTGGAGCTGTTGGTGTGCGAAGGTGTAGGTGTGGAGCTTGACAAAGCGGACAAAAATTCCGCGTCGACGCTTTTTCCTTTCACCTGGAGTCTGGTCCGTAGTGTGATTTAATGCCCAGCAATTATCTCCACGAGCTCTCGGACCATGTAATTCTTGGTATAATTAAGAAATGAAATTAAGAACGTGAAGTGAGTACGAATGATTTTGTGAAAATTCCATACAGCTCACACTCTAGCTTAATAGAGGGAATGTGTGAGGAAATTTTTGACGAATTCTCGCCACTTGTCGTAGTTCTTGGGTATTTAAACATTCATATTATAGGGCTTAGTTGTGACAACGTATATTCAGTCGATTGCAATTGATAAGCAACGTTGACCCAAGAAAGTAACTGGGTGACCAAATTTGAGGGTTTTTATGTATGTATGTTCCACCGTAGCGCTTAAACTACTGAGCCGTTTTCGATAACTTCTTTCAAACTTCTTCGTTCTTCAAATCTTCTTTACTAATATTATAAATTAGAAAGTTTGGATGGATGGATGGAAGGATATATAGATGGTTGGATGTTTGTGAGTCATCACGCCAGAACGGCTGAACGGATCTGGATGAAATTTGGCACAGAGATAGTTTATAGTCTGGAATAGTACATAGGCTACTTTTCATTCCGGAAAAAGAGTTCCCACGGGAACAAAAAAACCCTCAATCCACGCGGACAAAGTTGCGGGCATAGTATATAGTTATATTTGTTGGCAGTAGCAAAACTAAATATACCTAAGAGATTTTCAATATTTATTGAAATCTTTCCAATAATGCTACCTCAACTACCGCATGCGTCTGACATTGCTCGATACTTTGATTAAAACTTGAAGATAGTATCGATATTATGGTACCGATTCTGAACAATTTACTAAAAATATGTTCAATACAGAGCAGCTTTTAAAATAGTGCACGCTGATAGCAATAAGCTTGTTGTACAGTTACTGTCAAACTCGAGGAGTTGCGGTTATCGGATAATAAAACCGCAGTCTGTCCACGACATGGCCTGATAGCAACAGCCAATGTACAGCTTGGGGTATAATTATCTGGATATTAATAGAAATTATGATAATTTTATCTACTACTAGCTGACTCGCCCCAGCTTCGCACGGGAGCTATGATCTACCGGTAGGCCTAAGCAGTTAATAAACGGGATTTTTTCCGGATCGTTCGATCAATCGAAGTAACAGTTTAACAGAACGGAATAGATGGGACTGACCGGGAGGTACCGGGGATGAAGGATGAAGTGAAAAGAGGCGTTGAAACAGGCTAATTGAAGAATTCCTTAAAAAGAAATGACTTCAAGAATCAAAACACTATCCCTTTTCTCTAAGCCAAGTTAGCAAGTTAATTTTTTTACGCAACTGTTTTTGGATAACCCACATTTAGTGCGAACATCATAGGGACTCAAAAGGATCAAGTGATATTCAAATTGGAGCACTCCATAAAGCGGTCGTTCGGCTGCCACTTGCAATTCAAGTTATTTACATATCTTAGTTCTAACGGTTATTATAGTCATAGTTCTTGCCGTTGTTAGTACGAATTTCAGTTTCGTTCTTCAGAGCCGTCGCACACTTGCTTATTTCTCGACCTCGTTTTGTTTAAATCACAAAATTCGACTGCGACTGATGAGGTTATTGGTTCGATAGTGGGGTTTTCTGTCACGTTTGTTGTTGTTGTCAATGTTTGCCTGGAACTAGGAAATGGTGGTGTTTAGGATTGCCGTACTCATCGGACTATAAGAGTGAGGGAATACAGAGTGCAACTGTGTTTGTGCATACAATATTAATTGTGGAACATAAATGCTGCTCTGTGGATGTTTTTCATCGAGGCCAAAACGATAAAAAACTTATAACCATTAGGAACCACTTACGTGACTGATATGATAACCTATTATAATGTTTCGTAGAAGTAAGTATAACGATTGAATATGTTCTTATCGCGCGTTGTTTTACGCATATAACCTCGACTGTGCGACTGCAAACAAGATCACTCTCGTTACAATCTCACCGTCGCGCTGAGCAAAAGTCGCATCGATTTATGTCCTGGGAAAAGTATTCGATTGCGACAGAATTAACGGTAGTGTGCAACGGCTCTAACTCATACGTTGGTTAGTCTGAATTAGTGCAGTCAGATAGGTATTTGTTATTCAGATGGATTCGCGCAGGTAAATTGTGGTTTATTTAAGTAAGTTTCCTCTAATTATGTCTAATGAGGATTGATTTCTAGCCCGCTTTAGTACCTATAGTTCTTATGAAAAGAGCTTTTATTGTTAGAAATCATTTATTATGTTAAACTGCGGTTATTTAGTAAATGTATTTCGTCGAATTAAAATGATTTTATTTAAATTATAAACTAATACAAATTGGCATCTTCTAAGCAAGCGCGCTTCACCTTAAGCTGCATCACCACACGCGAGCAGGTCTGATTGCATATAAGCGCTGACGACATATTTAACAAACAAATGCCAATCTATTGAATCGTCAGGTATCTCTTCCACTGGATCGTAATGCCTTTACTATCATTACAATTTCAAGTTTGCCCCAAAGTAAACTGTATTTTTCATTTCCAGATTTATCAACAATAAGTAGGTACCAACTTATGTGAATTTTTGTTTAATTTAATTTGTATTGTGGAAAAATATTATTTGTAGGTATCTACTACCTAATAACTATCACAAAGCCTTAATCCAAAATATTAAAGTTTGATACTAATCCTACCATTTCTGATGTGGTTTGTCCTTTTGATTTCGTATCTTCCAGTCAAAGGGAACTACGTTCGACTAAGTTGGATAATCTTGTCTGTCTTACCTTTTGTCTCTGCAAATTCCCTCCCGATACAATTTGGAAGCTAGTCGACACTAAAACACGGGTAGAGTACGTTTAATTTGATCGTACCCGTCAGCTAAATATTTATTACTAGACAAGCTGATGCCTGCGACTTCGTCTGCGTGGTTTAAGGCTTTTTTTATTACCGCGGGAACTCCTTAATTTTCCGGGATAAATAGCCTATGTCACTCTCCAGGTCTTCAACTATACCCAAGCCAAAAATCACGTCGATCCCTTGCTCTGTTACAGCTTGATTGAAGGACAAACCAACAAAAGAACACACTTTCGCATTTATAATATTAGTATGATGATGCCCGCAACTTCTTAGTCCGCTGAATAGATTTTTTTTAATCATACCAAAGAAAACTGTCAAATATGTCACCTTTAAATTATTTTTTTGGAATAAAATTATTTTGGGAGCTATGATGCCACAGACATATACGCAGAAACACACGTTAAACTTTTAACACCCCTCTGTTTGCGTCGCGCGTTAAAAAAATACTTCCATGTTGAAATAAATTCCTGCAACAAGTACCTGCCTAAATATTTCACCAACACTCAAGCATAATACAGCTGCCCCAATATAGCAAAATATCGTAAAGCCCTACGTCTTAGATATTCAGGTGAAATAAGCCGTGAAAGGCATTGGAGTGGAGGAAACGCAATTAACCGCGTCGCAGCCTCATTCGAGTCATCTTATATACGTATAACTAGCATGCTAAACGTTGTATGAATATTTAAGTGAAGTAGTTACATACTGATGTCGCATCTGAAAGCCTATAAATAAATCTGTTTTAACTGACGTTTCAGTTAAAAAAGATGTGGTCAATTGAAAGGAAACTTTTACTGTGTAGTATGCCGACGGTGGGAGGAGAGGATGGAGGAGGAGGATAACACTTGTGTTGTGTTTTGCTTCTGCTTTCACGTTAAACAATCTATTGAGGTCTTGAAATAATTTTATTAAAAACAACTGTTACTAACTTTAGCTTTAATATAATTTAACTGTTTATTTGCTAAGTATCCTAAGTATAGCTGGCATCCATAATCTATATATTAAATAACATTCAAAGTCCTGACTGACTGAGTGACTGACTGACTTATGTATCAACGCACAGCCTAAACCGCTAGCATTAGAAACTTGAAATTTTGACAGTAGGTTCCATTTGTGACGTAGGCGCTCACTAAGGAAGGATTCTACCCCTAAGGGGGTGAAATAGGGGTTCAAAGTTTGTATGAAAGTCCGTGATTTCTAAAGTTATATCCATGAAACTTGGTATATCAGCTACCGGTAAAAAATTAAGAAATACGTGTTTTAAAATTTTCGAAAATTCTACCCTCGAAGGGGTGAACTAGGGGATGAAAGTTTTTATAAAAGTCCTTCATTTCTCAAGATTTTTCTCAAGTTATATCAACGAAACGTAGTATTTTTGCTTAATGTAAAAAATAAAGAAGTACGTGTGTCACAGTTTTACAAAATCCACCCTTAAAAGGGTGAAATAGGGGTTGAAAATTTATATGAAAGTCCTTCATTTCTCAAGCTATAGTTATGAAACTTGGTATATGTGCTGCGGGTTAAAAATGAAGAAATATGTGTTTCACAGTTTTTGTAAATCTACCCACAACGGGATGAAATAGGGGATGAAAGTTGGGATAAAAGTCCTTCATTTCTCAAGATATTTTTCAATTTATATCATCGAAGCTTGGTATTTTGGGTCTCGTTAAAAATTAAAGAAGTACCTACGTATGTTACACTTTTTTCAAAATACCACCCCTAAAGGGGTAAAATAGAGGTTGAAAATTTTAATGAAAATTTAAAAGAATATTTCTCAAGTTAAAGTCATGAAACTTAGCGTTTGGGCTTTTAGTTAAATGTGAAGAAGTATGTGTATTACAATTTTTGAAAATTCGACCCCCAAAGGGGTGAAAAAGGGGTTGAAAGTTTCAATGAAATTCCTTCATTTTTCAAGTTAATGCCATGGCACTTGGTCTTTGAGCTTCCGGTTAAATATGAAGAAGTATGTGTTGCACCATTTTTGAAAATTCGACCCCCAAAGAGGTGAAATAGGGGTTGAAAGTTTGTATAAAAGTCCTTCATTTCTCAAGATATTATTTAATTTATATCAACGAAACTTGGTATATTGGCTTTTGGTAAAAAATAAAGAAGAACGTGTGTCACAGTTTTACAAAATTCTACTCCCCAAACGGGTAAAACAGGGGTTGCCAGGTGGTATGAAAATCATTCATTTTTCAAGTTAAAGCCATGAAACTCGGTATTTGAGCTTTCGGTTGAATATTATGAAGAAGTATGTGTTGCACCATTTTTGAAAATTCTGCCCCCAAAAGGGGTGAAAAGGGTGAAGGGGTGACGGGACGAAAGTTTGTATGGAATTCCCGCATTTCTCAAGATATTTTTCAAGTAATATCATGAAAGTTGATATTTTGGCTTTCAGTAAAAAATTAAAAAGTATGTGTGTCACAGTTTTTCAAAATATTACCCCCATAGGATTAAAATAGAGGTTGAAACTTTGTATGAAAATCTGTCATTTTGCAAGTTACAACTTGGTATTTGGAATTTCGGTTTGAAATGAAGAAATACGTGATTCACAGTTTTTGAACATTTTATCTCCAAGGATGTTAAATAGAGAGTTTGTCCTTCTATCACGCTGCAATTATAGAGCAACGGATCAACTTGATTTTTTGCAGGAGTATACAGTTGAGGACCTGGAGAGTGACAAACGCTACTTTTTATACCGGAAAATTAAGGAGTAGGTACCTGTGGGTAAAAAAAACTTAATCCACGCGGACGAAGTCGCGGGCATCTGCTAGTTAATATTATAAATGCGAAAGCGTGTCTGACTGCCTGCTAAATATTTTAATAAAATTTTGTATAGAGGTAGGTTGTATCTCGGGGAAGGACATAGGCTACTTTTTATCCCTGAAAATTAAAGAGTTCTCGCGGGAATAAAAAAAGTTAATCTACGCGGACCAAGTCGAAGGCATCATCTAGTTGGACAAATAATGATTTGACTAAGTTATCACGTAACCACCCAATAGTAAGCAAACGGTTAAAAAGCTTATCTTTGTATCTCTTCGTCGTTCTCACTGAAGATTGTCTTCCATCTTTCACAAAATAAAGTTTTCTTTTTAACTCCTTGATTTTTTTAAATTATAAAATTAGAAGCTAATTTATTAAGTAATGTAAAGATATTGTATTGATTCAACCAGAGACGGCGCGAAGAAGTTTGCCATTTTTTTTATTTATTATGAAAATTAAGACAAAAATATGAAAGAATCATCAAAATATCTCAACAAATGAAAAAGTTATGGAACTTTAAATTTGCGCTTGCAAGTGCGGTCGTGTGACGTCGCACGACTCTATCTACCGTCTTTATAAAGCCGAATAAAAGAAATAAATGGACTTAACGTGACTTATTTGAATTAAAAACACTTAATTTGTGTGTGAAGGTAATTTTGAAGTATTAAATCTGGGCTAGGTATTAAAACTCACTCACAAAATTTCTCACTCGAGTAAGATACAGCAACCGGTGTCCATTAATAATTAAACTTTTAAATAATTAATTTCTCAGTCATTTATTGATGAATTTAAGGAAAAACACTGATTTATTAATTTTAATCTATATTGTACTTCTGTTGTGTTAAATATGATATTCACAACATCATGAAACTTCTCCATTGAGTTTGTCTTGGTTTAAAGTAAGTAGGACGTTTTCGTTAAGAATGCGCATTTTTTCCATTATAATCCTTATTCTTAAGGATTTAATATGGCATATATACCAAAAATCGCAATTATACATTGCTAAAAATTGCATTCATACAAAAGCATTTTCCACTAGAAGTACGATACTCACTAGGCACAGAGCCAAAAGAAGCGAGATTTAATTTATTGCATAAATACTGATTCATCAGGGAATTTTTAATTTTCAATTATTCATTTGTACTGTAGAAAATGGGTCATAATATTATGTTGAATCATAGAGTTCATATAATATTAATGTTTTTTATTTAATTTTGTTTAATAAAAAAATACTTTACTGAACAAGAGATTCTTAAAATCCCTTTTAAGAGAATTATGCAATGATTCTTCACGCAAAACGTAAAATATATAGATCTAGCGGTTTAAAAGTCAATCAGTTACACATAACTAGATGAAGCCCGCGACTTCGTCCGCGTGGATTGGTGTTTTTTAATTCCCGCGGGAATTCTTAAATTTTCCAGGATTTTCAGCCTATGTCCTTCCCCGGTATGTAAACTATCTCTGTACCAAATTTCATCAAATTCGGTTGAGAATATGAGCCATGAAAGCGTAGCAGACAGACAGACAGACAGAAAGACAGACACACTTTCGCATTTATAATATTACTAGATGATTCCCGCGACTTTGTCCGCATGGACCAAGTTTTTTCAATTCCCGCGGGAACTCTTGAATTTTCCGGGATAAAAAGTAGCCTATGTCCTTCCCCGGGATGCAACCTACCCCTGTACCAAATTTCATTAAAATCGGTTGAACAGATATATTATTTGATTCCCGCGGGAACCTTTAAATTTTCCGGTATAAAAAGTAGCCTATGTCCTTCCCCGGGATACAACCCTGTACCAAATTTCATCAAAATCGGTTGAACAGATGGGCCGTCAAAGCGTAGCAGACAGACAGACAGACAGACACACTTTCGCATTTATAATATTAGTATGGAAGTATGAAATTACGGATGTATTAGGGGTAAAAATGAGCAGTAGTGAGCCTTAATAGGTAATTTGTGTTTTTAAATCAACCCTGAATATCAATAGATCGCCACACCACACAAAGCTTTGCCTGTACCAATAGATAGTTTCCAAAGGATAGCAAAAACTATTAGCTATTAGCTATATGAGATAAAGTATGTTAGAATGATTTTTATTTTTGTACTAGCGGATGCTCGCGACTTCGTTCGCGTGGTATACATTTTTTTACTAGGGTTCCGTACCAAAATGGTAAAATGGAACCCTTATGGTGCGACTTTCTCCGTCTGTCTGTCCGTCTGTCCGTCTGTCCGTCTGTCCGTCCGTCACACTCGATTATTTCAGTAACTACCGAAGCTATCGACATGAAATTTGGAATAGTTGTGTATATTAGTGGCCCAAAGACACTGGAATTAAAAAAAATTGGAAACTATTTTTGTTCTTATTTAAAAAGGGGGGAAAATCTGAGGGTTGAAATTTAAAAGTGAGATAACTGTACTGTGTGGGGTATCATATGAAAGAATTTACTTTGTACATTCTAAAACAGATTTTTAATTATTTTTAGTTATGATAGTTTTTAATTTATCGGGGAAAATGTCTAAAAAAATACCGTTCCCCCCCCCTTATCTCCGGAGTTTACCAATCGAAAAATTTGAAATAATTATGGTCAATAGGAATTTACGTATATTTTACAGGAAAACTATAGCCAATGCTCTAACTAGCATAGTTTTTTTGATATTAACAATAAACCTCTACAAACAAAGTTAGTCTTGCGGTTCATTAACAAAGGTAATTATTTATTAATAATGGTACGGAACCCTTCGTGCGCGAGTCCGACTCGCACTTGTTTCCCACTCGCATTCCTAAATTTTCCGGGATAAAATGTAGCCTATATGACACGGGTATTTTGCACGGGAAGTTAAGGATCTGGAGGTCCTTAACTACCCTTGCAAAATATCCGTTGCTCTGTTGCGGCGTGATTAAAAAAATCACGAAAAAATGACAAACTCTATTTTCACCCTTTGGGAGTCGAATTTTCGAAAACTGTGAAACATGTATTTCTTTATTTTCAACCTTGAGAAAAGAAGCACGAGTGTCACAGGTTAGTTAATATAGTTTTACCCAAGCCAAAATACCAAGTTTCGTTGATATAACTTGAGAATATCTTGAGAAACTTGAACTTTCACACAAACTTTCATCCCCTATTTCACCCTTCCGTGGGTAGAATTTTCAAAAATTGTGAAACACGTATTTCTTCATTTTTAACCGGTACCTTGTATAACAAGTTGCACCGATATAACTTGAGAAATGAGGGACTTTCATACAAACCTTTACCCCCTATTTCACCCCCTTGGGGGTGGAATTTTGATAAATCCTTCCTTAGTAAGCGCCTACGTCACAAAAATAACGTACTGTCAAAATTTCAAGTTTCTAACCCCAGCGGTTTAGTCTGTGCGTTGATCCCTTAACGATTTTTTATATATTAAAGATGAGATGAGATTATAATTATCTCTATTCAATGTTTGGGTCTTCTACATTCATTTCAGCAGTATTGTTAGTTATAGTATTTGTTTCTTTGACTATCATCAGTAATTTCGCCTTCGCTCCAAGTTTTCTTTTCGGTTCTCGGTCTTGACAAAGAAGATAAACAAAAGAAACTTTTTCTGTTAAAAGTCCGTAAGCGAAAGAAAAGTACAATTTCTTTGGATTTAAATATTTCGGTCATTAGAGACTTGAGTCGGGGCTTGCGTAAATTTGCGCTGTTACGTTATTTAAATTACTTAATGAAATAAACTGAGTGTACCCGCTCAAGGGATTTGGAGCTGTACTGAAATTTGGCAGGCTCCCTTGCACAGTGGTTAGCGCTGTACCCATATAGGTGGGATATCTCGGGTTCCAGTAGGAGCAATTTGAGGGCAATTTCTAAATTTTTTTTTTTATTATAATTTAGAAATTGCCCTCATCATCAATTGCCATAATTTACCAGAACTGGTAGAAGGCTTTAAAAAAACTAAATACAAACGTTTTTTTCTCAAATAAAATTTTACAAGTGCTTTTTCATCATCAAATAAATCTACCACTAGGAAGGAATGATATTCTTACCGTGAAGAACTAGCAAGAAACTCGGCAGGTACTAATTTTTAAAGTTTAACAATAAAATCAAATACAAAGCAGGCATGCACATTGTAACCAACCTGACGGGGTCCCTAAGCATCTACACCTCTCTCTACTTATAAAATTCAATATTTCTTTAAAATGGCACGTGATACATCTAGCGGTAAGACCCTCACAACATTGCTGTGTCCATAATAAACCAAGATCTTTTAGAGTTTCGGAAGCCTCGAATTCAATCAACCCAACGACTCGCTTATACACCGATTTAGATGTAATTCAGTTAACTTAAAACAGGCATTAAGTAACGTGATCGCGAAGAGATAAATCTCTTCGGGATATTTACGAACTAACCCAAGTGGTAGCATCATCCTTTTATAACCTTTTATAAAGAAAAGGAAGATGCTTTGTATGGCATCATTTATATTTCTAAAAAATAAATGATGGCTGGCTGGCTCCTCCCCGCCACCAACGGTAGGCTTCTTCCCTCCTTTGGTACCCCTAGAGGCACATTAATACATGGACCAATACATCTTTAAGAATACCAAAAGTCAACAGCGCAACGTAACAGAGCCACAGGCGTGATGCACCCTTCAGTAATAGTATGTTATATCAAATACAACGCGGAACCACCATGGGTGATAGAATGTCGTTTGTGCGTAACATGGTTTTTAGCCAATGTGCCGCAGCATAGGTCGTGAAGCTATGCTTTTATAAGTAACATGGGTTGTGAATCCATGAAACTATGAAGTGTCGAGGCTGAACGAGCGTAGTGCAAAATGTAGTAAGATATCAGGCGCAACGTACGCATAATCCAACCTTCGCATTATTAAACAGCGTCCTTCCAACCATGGTAAGTTATCGTTCGAGCATAGCGAACGTCGTACGTAATTTAGATAAGTAGATCGCATGGTAAAGTCAGACGTACTGCGGAACATAGAAGTATACTCGAACTGCACTGCGCTCAGAAAACAAGCTCTCTGATTCAACAACAAACCAATCTCATCTGAACGTCCAACTAGGTAGACATCCAGACAGAACCAGCCGTGCTGAGGCATCGCTGAAGCGAGACACCGTACGCCCCACAGGCCTGACCCGACCTGCGATAATAATTGGTTTAGTAATATACGTGTAAATATGTTGTAGTTATGATATGTATATAAAATCCACCAGAGGCAGATAAGATTTCGTCGGATGCTCTCAAGCTAGGTCCGCTAAGGGTCACATTAGACAGCATCCAACAACACAGTGCGTTCAAACGATCTATTGCAAATATACCTGCTCAATATATTAATTTTATGTATCGCCCAACTTCTCTTGCTACACGCACACACAACAAGATGTTGACAACGTTGCGATAGCGAACGCTCGATCCCTACACCACCGCCATACCCACCCTTGGCGAGTGGTCGGAACGACGGGAAACTTCTCCGTAAGCTTGTAGTCGCGTAATCATATACACCCATACTATACTACCATTCTATTATCGTTTTAATATTACTTTACTATTATTTTATTATTATTATTATTTTTTTTTTTTTTTTTTTAATAATTACCTATATTCCACTGAATAGTAAGATACGTATAGTTACAACATGTAACCGCTCTTTGCCCGCGGTTGCGGTTACCAAAAAGACGTACCTACCGCCAAGCGACTATCTTTCTCGTACGATGCCGTGTAGAAGCCAATTTAAAGGGATGGGTTTAGTATTACTACTAAATGATGCCCGCGACTTCGTCCGCGTGGATAGATGTTTTTACTTTTTGATTCCCGCGGGAACTGATTTTACAATTTTCTGGGATAAAAAATAGCCTATGTCCATCATTGGGATGTAACCTATCTCTGTATATACCTTTCATCAAATCGGTTGAGTAGTTGGACCGTGAATGCGTAGCAGACAGACAGACAGACACACTATCGCATTTAAAATATTAGTATGGATTACACGCCTGCATTAGCATATTTATATTAGATATATAGATATAATAGACTGCATCATAATTGAACGGTAAGTGATATTGCATGGTGACATTGCAGTCAGGGGCTATAAAAAAAAAATAAATTATAGGCCTATTGCACTGCAGTTTTCACAGGATCCTCTAAAGCTTCTCTTATTACACAGTTATAAGGACCAAATTAAGGAACCTTTCTCCCTAAATCTTATTACACTACGCCGATTCCCCTAAGGGTCCCTGTGAAAAGTGCAGTGCAATAAGCCTACAGTGTAAAAACACTGACAAACATAGGCCCCGCCCATTGTATTGGTAGTTATTATGTTAACTCTGTGGATTGGACTCATAATATTGGTCAAAATAAAAAAAAGTATTAGAATCTACGTAAATTGGCGACATTGCGCTCATTGATTATGCTAGAGCATCTAGAAAATCTTAACTGCTAGGCAAAAAAGTGTGTAAGTCTCTTCATATAACTTTACATAAAAGTTTATATTATTGTCTAGACTCAATATTGTTTATTTTCCCCTTATCTCCACGATAAGATTTATTGTTGTAATTTTGTATCCGACGTTGTGTATCTCACGTAAATAATGTTGTTTTCTTCTTTAGAGTTTAGAGTTTAAAGTGTACAAACAACCTACATCAGAAACAAATATTTCGTGTATAGTGCACTTTTAACGGAAAAGGATTAAAGGAAAATTAGTATAAAAACAGATATTCATTAAAAAAATTAAATAGACTGATGAACTTTAATTTGGATTAAAATTAATGCTCAGGCTGAATAAATTCAAAAATATTTTCATCAAACCGAAATATCTCATTGATTAAAGTTAAACTTGTCTTATTATTGTAAAATAATGAACTACTCGTATTTCATTCGAAAAATCATTCACTGAAAAGGTAACATAAATATAATGGTTTAACGAGTGTACGCTGTTTCATTTAAAACTTCGAGTAGGTATTTCATCGAATGCTTTTAAATCACATTACACGGTTGGAACACTTGAGCGATTTGTAAGCGGATCACGACGCGTTTACTAAGCGCATTAGAAGCCCAAAATCACGTTGATAATACCAGCAGATTTGGCCTCCTGTTCCTTATACAAAACCTCCTCATAGATCCCTATTTGTATGCAAAAAGAAGAGGGGGGAAGATCAATTTAAAATTGCCAGTGTACCTTATAGACGCGTAGTGTACTAGTTGTTATGATAGAATTACTTGAACCGAGTAATATCTTATTATTACGAAGCAAAATTTGTGATGACTGAACAGCTGGCAGCTTCCACGCTTAGAAATTCAATTGTTATTGTTTTGTTTATAAATGTAAATTGTCTTCTCATTTAGCTACTTAATTCTTATACGACTCAGTTACTAAGGTCGGTGGGGCCATTGTTGACCTCAATGGTTCTACGCTTGGTGAGTACCTACCTTTGGGGAACCTTTTGTTCATAGTTTAACATACATTACATTTACATGCAAGCACAGCACATTAAAATCGTAAGATTGCAATCTTTGCGCCAAGATAGTACAAGCATTGGTCGGCCAAAACTTCGGTGGTTAGATGAAGTTAACCAAGACGCCAAGCGGCTTAGAATAAAAAACTGGAAAACGAGCGCAAAGGAAAGAGACAGATGGAAAAATCTTCTGGACCAGGCCCGGGCCCACAAGGGGCTGGTGCGCCAATGATGATGTTGAGGACATTTACATACAACATACTCACTAACAGATTTGACAAAACTTTTTAGGAGCTTTTGCAAGGCTTCTAGAACGCAAAATCATTGCGACACAAGCCTCTCATTTAGAAGTGATAATAGAAGTCAATCTTAGTTTCTACACAATGTTCCCCATGGCTCGCTCTCTCTTTGCGTCGTATTTCTCATTACTGAGGGTCATGACCCCTTTTTATTAATCACAATATAATGGTAGGAGTTTTCTTGGGATAACAATTAATAAAGCGGTGGGTTCGCACGTCCTTCCGCATACGACTCGACTAAGAGTATCAACACATATTCAGTCAAATGCGATTGTTAAGCAACGTTGACTCAAGTCGGTAGCTGGATGGGTGACCGAATTTGGGGGTTCAAATTTGGCCTTTTCGTTACCTACGTGCCTCGGTGAGCACGTTAAGCCGTCGGTCCTGGTTATAATCACTAACATCTGATAATATTATAATCATTACAAAAACCACATGGCTAATTACAATTAAAAATTACGAGGGCCAACCAAAAATTCATTTGGAGGCATTTATCTTCGTATAACAATTCTAAAACGCAAGATTGATTCCTGAATAAAAATGCAGTTTATTTTCGTCAGGACTTTTATAAGACGATATAAAATTTTCCAATTCGACTGTTGGCAGTCCTCACTGGCATTAGTTCGTGCAGTCACAAATCAAGTCTTCCGACGTTCTGCCGAGCGCAGCCATCTTTGTTTTTCGCGATATCTTCCCCGCATGGAAACCTTGAGGAAAGTGCCGTGAAATACGACATCGCAGTCTGGCGCGTTATCTACCATACTCTTGTAGCATTTCCTTATCTTAACATTTTTTTTATTTAAATTCGCCAGAGTTTTGGTAAATAATACTCATAATGTACATCGGAGAACGAATTGAGCCGTTTAAGTAATAAAAACCTTAGGTAATAATAATTTTTATAGCTGGCCCCGGTATTATTATCACTAACTTCATAAAATACCTAATCGTTTTAAAACCCCAAAAATTCGAAATTTCCCACTCTTGTAGTCATCTCTCCTCTAAATAGGAGAACCTTATTAATTTAGCAACAAAACTCCAACCCTTTAGTGATTAATTGTAGGTATCCTCATTGGTCCATTAACGTCACACAGGCGAACGGAATCATCGCTGAAAATTCTAAGAGGCCCTTCACACTAGCGTTTCTCCAGCGTAGGCGTTTTTCTGACTGCGCGACGGACCTACATGTGGCGCTAGCACCCGAATGCTGCGTCGTGTCATGTATTGTGAACGCATTACGTTACTAATTTTTACTCGTCTTTTTTGTTATGAAATTTAAAAATTAACATGATGTATTTGCAAATGTACATAACGCTGCAATAATGTTACGTCCACGCGACGCGATCCAATTTAAAAGAAAATCACAAACTTATCTACGCGACAACATATACCACGAGAAGGGTTAGCTACTGCTTGTTACCGTCGCGTTGCGTGGAATCAAATTGAGTTGTCGCGTTTTTGCATCTTGGCATGGCATGCCACTGCGCATAGGTTCGATGAACCCCTACGATGGAGAAACGATAGTGTGAAGGGGCTCTTAAAGCCATAGCTTGTTGTAGCTCCCGGCCAGCTCGTTAAAACTCCTAGGCTTATCCATACCTGTAGATAGGAGGTAGGTATAGTGTTATAACTGTCTGTTACGTATCGTGTGTTTGGGAGGTCTATCTGTATCCATTAGGGAGTTGCAATAACGGCGCGGCGGATTCATCAATATTGCTCTGATTCCACGCTGGTCGTATAACCTTCTATTGCTTTATTTTTGGGCACGGGATAAATTCTTTTTCCAGTTATTTCATTGAGATTTTGTTGCAATGTTACGCGTAACGTACCTACACCGACAGACGTTGAGCCGAGGTTTGGAGTCTTCCTTGATGGCAACTTAAGTTTAGGTAAATTAAGGCTGATCGTCCATTGAGTGCTATTAGACCCAAAAATGTAAGGATGCAATGCACTGGAGGAATAAAATTAAATTACCCGCCTCAGGTCTTACTTTTCCGTCGTTAATTTATTTAAATAGAAAAAAGTTACATAAATTGTAAGATAGGTAGTTACTATATAATGGCTTCAAGACATCTTATACTAAACTTGCTTATTCTTAATTAAAACTTTTAATTAAGAATTTATTAGTAGCCGTCGTCAGTATAATAACTGAATGTTAATTAAGCTGTTTATAATTATTATGCATAGCTTCTGTACTAAATTGAAGCTGAAGTTAGCAAAATACTATGCTTTGAGATTATGTAAATTTAAAGTATTATAAAATTGCAGTAGCTTTATTTGTCTTGTACGGGAGCAGGTGATATGGCTCGACCGTAACAAAGGATCTTCATCCTCCGAGCGGGTGTTGTGCTCGGGGACCACTGGTCCAACCGTTCATCTTTGGAGGTCGTATATGTAACACTTCGTAATCGTGAGTTGGGCTCTTCGTGGTCGCGTGCATCGTACTAGTAATGCCATGTATTGGATTATGTGCGGACTACGAAGACCGCCACAGTCTCTTTGTGCTATAGATAAAATTTAACAAGGTATTCCAAAAATATTTTTGATAAAAATAAACCACTACCGAACCAATAGAACCTAATTTCGATATTGGTAGATTAATATGTGTTTAGTGCTTATAATACTAACACTAGTATTCATTTCACGGCGCCATGCATTGCCCATTAGGTACATGGCGCATTGCATTGCGTATTCCTTGGTGCATTGCATGACCCATTGCATGGTGCATTACACAGCGAATAACCCAGATACGAACTGATGTGTTACCAACGCAAATATTTTAAGCTATAAGATGATGCTCACAATTTCGTCCGCGTGAATTATGGCTCTTTGATTTTCGCGGGAGCTCTTTAAATATTAGACATTGCCCTTCCCGTGATAAAAAACTAATATCTGTAACAAATTTCGTCAAATTCCGATGAAAAGATGGGCCGTGAAACCGTAGCAGACAGACAGATAGACAAATAGACAGTAAGGTAATCTTTCGCATTCATATTTTATAATGGAAGTTTGGATACCGAATATTATCATGAATCTACTGACTTATTCAGTGTACTAATAATATTGTGAGTTTGTTGTGGGCTCTTCTCAGACCAGGGCGCGTTTGGAACCCTCTTAGATTTAGTTTTAAGATACCGTTACTCATTATCACCATTATATTTTTACCCTCGACGAAGCGGAGACGGTATATGTGTTTGCCCTAAGAGGTTGTGTGTGTGTGTGTGTTTGTTTGTTTGTTTGTTTGTTTGTTTGTTTGTTTGTTTGTTTGTTTGTTTGTTTGTTTGTTTGTTTGTTTGTTTGTTTGTTTGTTTGTTTGTTTGTTTGTTTGTTTGTTTGTTTGTTTGTTTGTTTGTTTGTTTGTTTGTTTGTTTGTTTGTTTGTTTGTTTGTTTGTTTGTTTGTTTGTTTGTTTGTTTGTTTGTTTGTTTGTTTGTTTGTTTGTTTGTTTGTTTGTTTGTTTGTTTGTTTGTTTGTTTGTTTGTTTGTTTGTTTGTTTGTTTGTTTGTTTGTTTGTTTGTTTGTTTGTTTGTTTGTTTGTTTGTTTGTTTGTTTGTTTGTTTGTTTGTTTGTTTGTTTGTTTGTTTGTTTGTTTGTTTGTTTGTTTGTTTGTTTGTTTGTTTGTTTGTTTGTTTGTTTGTTTGTTTGTTTGTTTGTTTGTTTGTTTGTTTGTTTGTTTGTTTGTTTGTTTGTTTGTTTGTTTGTTTGTTTGTTTGTTTGTTTGTTTGTTTGTTTGTTTGTTTGTTTGTTTGTTTGTTTGTTTGTTTGTTTGTTTGTTTGTTTGTTTGTTTGTTTGTTTGTTTGTTTGTTTGTTTGTTTGTTTGTTTGTTTGTTTGTTTGTTTGTTTGTTTGTTTGTTTGTTTGTTTGTTTGTTTGTTTGTTTGTTTGTTTGTTTGTTTGTTTGTTTGTTTGTTTGTTTGTTTGTTTGTTTGTTTGTTTGTTTGTTTGTTTGTTTGTTTGTTTGTTTGTTTGTTTGTTTGTTTGTTTGTTTGTTTGTTTGTTTGTTTGTTTGTTTGTTTGTTTGTTTGTTTGTTTGTTTGTTTGTTTGTTTGTTTGTTTGTTTGTTTGTTTGTTTGTTTGTTTGTTTGTTTGTTTGTTTGTTTGTTTGTTTGTTTGTTTGTTTGTTTGTTTGTTTGTTTGTTTGTTTGTTTGTTTGTTTGTTTGTTTGTTTGTTTGTTTGTTTGTTTGTTTGTTTGTTTGTTTGTTTGTTTGTTTGTTTGTTTGTTTGTTTGTTTGTTTGTTTGTTTGTTTGTTTGTTTGTTTGTTTGTTTGTTTGTTTGTTTGTTTGTTTGTTTGTTTGTTTGTTTGTTTGTTTGTTTGTTTGTTTGTTTGTTTGTTTGTTTGTTTGTTTGTTTGTTTGTTTGTTTGTTTGTTTGTTTGTTTGTTTGTTTGTTTGTTTGTTTGTTTGTTTGTTTGTTTGTTTGTTTGTTTGTTTGTTTGTTTGTTTGTTTGTTTGTTTGTTTGTTTGTTTGTTTGTTTGTTTGTTTGTTTGTTTGTTTGTTTGTTTGTTTGTTTGTTTGTTTGTTTGTTTGTTTGTTTGTTTGTTTGTTTGTTTGTTTGTTTGTTTGTTTGTTTGTTTGTTTGTTTGTTTGTTTGTTTGTTTGTTTGTTTGTTTGTTTGTTTGTTTGTTTGTTTGTTTGTTTGTTTGTTTGTTTGTTTGTTTGTTTGTTTGTTTGTTTGTTTGTTTGTTTGTTTGTTTGTTTGTTTGTTTGTTTGTTTGTTTGTTTGTTTGTTTGTTTGTTTGTTTGTTTGTTTGTTTGTTTGTTTGTTTGTTTGTTTGTTTGTTTGTTTGTTTGTTTGTTTGTTTGTTTGTTTGTTTGTTTGTTTGTTTGTTTGTTTGTTTGTTTGTTTGTTTGTTTGTTTGTTTGTTTGTTTGTTTGTTTGTTTGTTTGTTTGTTTGTTTGTTTGTTTGTTTGTTTGTTTGTTTGTTTGTTTGTTTGTTTGTTTGTTTGTTTGTTTGTTTGTTTGTTTGTTTGTTTGTTTGTTTGTTTGTTTGTTTGTTTGTTTGTTTGTTTGTTTGTTTGTTTGTTTGTTTGTTTGTTTGTTTGTTTGTTTGTTTGTTTGTTTGTTTGTTTGTTTGTTTGTTTGTTTGTTTGTTTGTTTGTTTGTTTGTTTGTTTGTTTGTTTGTTTGTTTGTTTGTTTGTTTGTTTGTTTGTTTGTTTGTTTGTTTGTTTGTTTGTTTGTTTGTTTGTTTGTTTGTTTGTTTGTTTGTTTGTTTGTTTGTTTGTTTGTTTGTTTGTTTGTTTGTTTGTTTGTTTGTTTGTTTGTTTGTTTGTTTGTTTGTTTGTTTGTTTGTTTGTTTGTTTGTTTGTTTGTTTGTTTGTTTGTTTGTTTGTTTGTTTGTTTGTTTGTTTGTTTGTTTGTTTGTTTGTTTGTTTGTTTGTTTGTTTGTTTGTTTGTTTGTTTGTTTGTTTGTTTGTTTGTTTGTTTGTTTGTTTGTTTGTTTGTTTGTTTGTTTGTTTGTTTGTTTGTTTGTTTGTTTGTTTGTTTGTTTGTTTGTTTGTTTGTTTGTTTGTTTGTTTGTTTGTTTGTTTGTTTGTTTGTTTGTTTGTTTGTTTGTTTGTTTGTTTGTTTGTTTGTTTGTTTGTTTGTTTGTTTGTTTGTTTGTTTGTTTGTTTGTTTGTTTGTTTGTTTGTTTGTTTGTTTGTTTGTTTGTTTGTTTGTTTGTTTGTTTGTTTGTTTGTTTGTTTGTTTGTTTGTTTGTTTGTTTGTTTGTTTGTTTGTTTGTTTGTTTGTTTGTTTGTTTGTTTGTTTGTTTGTTTGTTTGTTTGTTTGTTTGTTTGTTTGTTTGTTTGTTTGTTTGTTTGTTTGTTTGTTTGTTTGTTTGTTTGTTTGTTTGTTTGTTTGTTTGTTTGTTTGTTTGTTTGTTTGTTTGTTTGTTTGTTTGTTTGTTTGTTTGTTTGTTTGTTTGTTTGTTTGTTTGTTTGTTTGTTTGTTTGTTTGTTTGTTTGTTTGTTTGTTTGTTTGTTTGTTTGTTTGTTTGTTTGTTTGTTTGTTTGTTTGTTTGTTTGTTTGTTTGTTTGTTTGTTTGTTTGTTTGTTTGTTTGTTTGTTTGTTTGTTTGTTTGTTTGTTTGTTTGTTTGTTTGTTTGTTTGTTTGTTTGTTTGTTTGTTTGTTTGTTTGTTTGTTTGTTTGTTTGTTTGTTTGTTTGTTTGTTTGTTTGTTTGTTTGTTTGTTTGTTTGTTTGTTTGTTTGTTTGTTTGTTTGTTTGTTTGTTTGTTTGTTTGTTTGTTTGTTTGTTTGTTTGTTTGTTTGTTTGTTTGTTTGTTTGTTTGTTTGTTTGTTTGTTTGTTTGTTTGTTTGTTTGTTTGTTTGTTTGTTTGTTTGTTTGTTTGTTTGTTTGTTTGTTTGTTTGTTTGTTTGTTTGTTTGTTTGTTTGTTTGTTTGTTTGTTTGTTTGTTTGTTTGTTTGTTTGTTTGTTTGTTTGTTTGTTTGTTTGTTTGTTTGTTTGTTTGTTTGTTTGTTTGTTTGTTTGTTTGTTTGTTTGTTTGTTTGTTTGTTTGTTTGTTTGTTTGTTTGTTTGTTTGTTTGTTTGTTTGTTTGTTTGTTTGTTTGTTTGTTTGTTTGTTTGTTTGTTTGTTTGTTTGTTTGTTTGTTTGTTTGTTTGTTTGTTTGTTTGTTTGTTTGTTTGTTTGTTTGTTTGTTTGTTTGTTTGTTTGTTTGTTTGTTTGTTTGTTTGTTTGTTTGTTTGTTTGTTTGTTTGTTTGTTTGTTTGTTTGTTTGTTTGTTTGTTTGTTTGTTTGTTTGTTTGTTTGTTTGTTTGTTTGTTTGTTTGTTTGTTTGTTTGTTTGTTTGTTTGTTTGTTTGTTTGTTTGTTTGTTTGTTTGTTTGTTTGTTTGTTTGTTTGTTTGTTTGTTTGTTTGTTTGTTTGTTTGTTTGTTTGTTTGTTTGTTTGTTTGTTTGTTTGTTTGTTTGTTTGTTTGTTTGTTTGTTTGTTTGTTTGTTTGTTTGTTTGTTTGTTTGTTTGTTTGTTTGTTTGTTTGTTTGTTTGTTTGTTTGTTTGTTTGTTTGTTTGTTTGTTTGTTTGTTTGTTTGTTTGTTTGTTTGTTTGTTTGTTTGTTTGTTTGTTTGTTTGTTTGTTTGTTTGTTTGTTTGTTTGTTTGTTTGTTTGTTTGTTTGTTTGTTTGTTTGTTTGTTTGTTTGTTTGTTTGTTTGTTTGTTTGTTTGTTTGTTTGTTTGTTTGTTTGTTTGTTTGTTTGTTTGTTTGTTTGTTTGTTTGTTTGTTTGTTTGTTTGTTTGTTTGTTTGTTTGTTTGTTTGTTTGTTTGTTTGTTTGTTTGTTTGTTTGTTTGTTTGTTTGTTTGTTTGTTTGTTTGTTTGTTTGTTTGTTTGTTTGTTTGTTTGTTTGTTTGTTTGTTTGTTTGTTTGTTTGTTTGTTTGTTTGTTTGTTTGTTTGTTTGTTTGTTTGTTTGTTTGTTTGTTTGTTTGTTTGTTTGTTTGTTTGTTTGTTTGTTTGTTTGTTTGTTTGTTTGTTTGTTTGTTTGTTTGTTTGTTTGTTTGTTTGTTTGTTTGTTTGTTTGTTTGTTTGTTTGTTTGTTTGTTTGTTTGTTTGTTTGTTTGTTTGTTTGTTTGTTTGTTTGTTTGTTTGTTTGTTTGTTTGTTTGTTTGTTTGTTTGTTTGTTTGTTTGTTTGTTTGTTTGTTTGTTTGTTTGTTTGTTTGTTTGTTTGTTTGTTTGTTTGTTTGTTTGTTTGTTTGTTTGTTTGTTTGTTTGTTTGTTTGTTTGTTTGTTTGTTTGTTTGTTTGTTTGTTTGTTTGTTTGTTTGTTTGTTTGTTTGTTTGTTTGTTTGTTTGTTTGTTTGTTTGTTTGTTTGTTTGTTTGTTTGTTTGTTTGTTTGTTTGTTTGTTTGTTTGTTTGTTTGTTTGTTTGTTTGTTTGTTTGTTTGTTTGTTTGTTTGTTTGTTTGTTTGTTTGTTTGTTTGTTTGTTTGTTTGTTTGTTTGTTTGTTTGTTTGTTTGTTTGTTTGTTTGTTTGTTTGTTTGTTTGTTTGTTTGTTTGTTTGTTTGTTTGTTTGTTTGTTTGTTTGTTTGTTTGTTTGTTTGTTTGTTTGTTTGTTTGTTTGTTTGTTTGTTTGTTTGTTTGTTTGTTTGTTTGTTTGTTTGTTTGTTTGTTTGTTTGTTTGTTTGTTTGTTTGTTTGTTTGTTTGTTTGTTTGTTTGTTTGTTTGTTTGTTTGTTTGTTTGTTTGTTTGTTTGTTTGTTTGTTTGTTTGTTTGTTTGTTTGTTTGTTTGTTTGTTTGTTTGTTTGTTTGTTTGTTTGTTTGTTTGTTTGTTTGTTTGTTTGTTTGTTTGTTTGTTTGTTTGTTTGTTTGTTTGTTTGTTTGTTTGTTTGTTTGTTTGTTTGTTTGTTTGTTTGTTTGTTTGTTTGTTTGTTTGTTTGTTTGTTTGTTTGTTTGTTTGTTTGTTTGTTTGTTTGTTTGTTTGTTTGTTTGTTTGTTTGTTTGTTTGTTTGTTTGTTTGTTTGTTTGTTTGTTTGTTTGTTTGTTTGTTTGTTTGTTTGTTTGTTTGTTTGTTTGTTTGTTTGTTTGTTTGTTTGTTTGTTTGTTTGTTTGTTTGTTTGTTTGTTTGTTTGTTTGTTTGTTTGTTTGTTTGTTTGTTTGTTTGTTTGTTTGTTTGTTTGTTTGTTTGTTTGTTTGTTTGTTTGTTTGTTTGTTTGTTTGTTTGTTTGTTTGTTTGTTTGTTTGTTTGTTTGTTTGTTTGTTTGTTTGTTTGTTTGTTTGTTTGTTTGTTTGTTTGTTTGTTTGTTTGTTTGTTTGTTTGTTTGTTTGTTTGTTTGTTTGTTTGTTTGTTTGTTTGTTTGTTTGTTTGTTTGTTTGTTTGTTTGTTTGTTTGTTTGTTTGTTTGTTTGTTTGTTTGTTTGTTTGTTTGTTTGTTTGTTTGTTTGTTTGTTTGTTTGTTTGTTTGTTTGTTTGTTTGTTTGTTTGTTTGTTTGTTTGTTTGTTTGTTTGTTTGTTTGTTTGTTTGTTTGTTTGTTTGTTTGTTTGTTTGTTTGTTTGTTTGTTTGTTTGTTTGTTTGTTTGTTTGTTTGTTTGTTTGTTTGTTTGTTTGTTTGTTTGTTTGTTTGTTTGTTTGTTTGTTTGTTTGTTTGTTTGTTTGTTTGTTTGTTTGTTTGTTTGTTTGTTTGTTTGTTTGTTTGTTTGTTTGTTTGTTTGTTTGTTTGTTTGTTTGTTTGTTTGTTTGTTTGTTTGTTTGTTTGTTTGTTTGTTTGTTTGTTTGTTTGTTTGTTTGTTTGTTTGTTTGTTTGTTTGTTTGTTTGTTTGTTTGTTTGTTTGTTTGTTTGTTTGTTTGTTTGTTTGTTTGTTTGTTTGTTTGTTTGTTTGTTTGTTTGTTTGTTTGTTTGTTTGTTTGTTTGTTTGTTTGTTTGTTTGTTTGTTTGTTTGTTTGTTTGTTTGTTTGTTTGTTTGTTTGTTTGTTTGTTTGTTTGTTTGTTTGTTTGTTTGTTTGTTTGTTTGTTTGTTTGTTTGTTTGTTTGTTTGTTTGTTTGTTTGTTTGTTTGTTTGTTTGTTTGTTTGTTTGTTTGTTTGTTTGTTTGTTTGTTTGTTTGTTTGTTTGTTTGTTTGTTTGTTTGTTTGTTTGTTTGTTTGTTTGTTTGTTTGTTTGTTTGTTTGTTTGTTTGTTTGTTTGTTTGTTTGTTTGTTTGTTTGTTTGTTTGTTTGTTTGTTTGTTTGTTTGTTTGTTTGTTTGTTTGTTTGTTTGTTTGTTTGTTTGTTTGTTTGTTTGTTTGTTTGTTTGTTTGTTTGTTTGTTTGTTTGTTTGTTTGTTTGTTTGTTTGTTTGTTTGTTTGTTTGTTTGTTTGTTTGTTTGTTTGTTTGTTTGTTTGTTTGTTTGTTTGTTTGTTTGTTTGTTTGTTTGTTTGTTTGTTTGTTTGTTTGTTTGTTTGTTTGTTTGTTTGTTTGTTTGTTTGTTTGTTTGTTTGTTTGTTTGTTTGTTTGTTTGTTTGTTTGTTTGTTTGTTTGTTTGTTTGTTTGTTTGTTTGTTTGTTTGTTTGTTTGTTTGTTTGTTTGTTTGTTTGTTTGTTTGTTTGTTTGTTTGTTTGTTTGTTTGTTTGTTTGTTTGTTTGTTTGTTTGTTTGTTTGTTTGTTTGTTTGTTTGTTTGTTTGTTTGTTTGTTTGTTTGTTTGTTTGTTTGTTTGTTTGTTTGTTTGTTTGTTTGTTTGTTTGTTTGTTTGTTTGTTTGTTTGTTTGTTTGTTTGTTTGTTTGTTTGTTTGTTTGTTTGTTTGTTTGTTTGTTTGTTTGTTTGTTTGTTTGTTTGTTTGTTTGTTTGTTTGTTTGTTTGTTTGTTTGTTTGTTTGTTTGTTTGTTTGTTTGTTTGTTTGTTTGTTTGTTTGTTTGTTTGTTTGTTTGTTTGTTTGTTTGTTTGTTTGTTTGTTTGTTTGTTTGTTTGTTTGTTTGTTTGTTTGTTTGTTTGTTTGTTTGTTTGTTTGTTTGTTTGTTTGTTTGTTTGTTTGTTTGTTTGTTTGTTTGTTTGTTTGTTTGTTTGTTTGTTTGTTTGTTTGTTTGTTTGTTTGTTTGTTTGTTTGTTTGTTTGTTTGTTTGTTTGTTTGTTTGTTTGTTTGTTTGTTTGTTTGTTTGTTTGTTTGTTTGTTTGTTTGTTTGTTTGTTTGTTTGTTTGTTTGTTTGTTTGTTTGTTTGTTTGTTTGTTTGTTTGTTTGTTTGTTTGTTTGTTTGTTTGTTTGTTTGTTTGTTTGTTTGTTTGTTTGTTTGTTTGTTTGTTTGTTTGTTTGTTTGTTTGTTTGTTTGTTTGTTTGTTTGTTTGTTTGTTTGTTTGTTTGTTTGTTTGTTTGTTTGTTTGTTTGTTTGTTTGTTTGTTTGTTTGTTTGTTTGTTTGTTTGTTTGTTTGTTTGTTTGTTTGTTTGTTTGTTTGTTTGTTTGTTTGTTTGTTTGTTTGTTTGTTTGTTTGTTTGTTTGTTTGTTTGTTTGTTTGTTTGTTTGTTTGTTTGTTTGTTTGTTTGTGCACTTTTTTGTCACAATTTTTCTCAAAAAGTACTGGGCCGATTGAGATGCGGTTTTTTGCATTAGATACGTATAGCTTGTGAGAAGGTTTTTAGATATATTTTAGGACCATAGACAACCAAGCTGAGTTGTAGTCTATGATTTTAATATTTCAACATGTTACCATTTTTCACAAAAACTACGGGGCCGATTGAGATGCGGTTTTTGCATTAGATGTGTATAGCTTGTGAGAAGGTTCTTAGATCTATTTTAGGACCATAGACAACAAAGCTGAGCTGTAGTCTATGATCTTAATTTTTCTATGTGTTAAAATTTTTCACAAAAAGTACTGGGCCGATTGAGATGCGGTTTTTTGCATTTAGGACTTCGTGCGATTACAAAACAGGAAACTGGTACCAAAATTTTAAAAAATCAGCGCCATTTTGAAATTCTTTGTTAATTGACCGATTTCGTTCAAAATCTATATTTAGGGCTCCCTGGGGTCACAAAACAGGAAACTGGTACCAAAATTTTAAAAAATCAGCGCCATTTTGAAATTCTTTGTTAATTGATCGATTTCGTTCAAAATCGATATTTAGGACTCCCTGGGGTTACAAAACAGGAAAACTGTTACCAAACTTTAAAAAAACAGCACCATTTTGAAATTCTTTGTTAATTAACCGATTTTATTCAAAATCGATATTTAGGGCTTCGTGGGATTACAAAACAGGAAACTGGTACCAAAATTTAAAAAAAATCAGCGCCATTTTGAAATTCTTTGTTAATTGACCGATTTCGTTCAAAATCTATATTTAGGGCTCCCTGGGGTCACAAAACAGGAAACTGGTACCAAAGTTTAAAAAAACAGCGCCATTTTTATTTATTTTGTTATCACCATAATAAATGAATTCAGTTTAGTACAGTAAAATCTGTACTACTTGTAAGTCTAACCACAACCCGTGAGCTGCTTTAGCAGCTCGCGCACAGGGTGAAATACTAGTTAGATATATATAGCTTGAGAGAAGGTTCTTAGATATATTTTAGGACCATAGACAACCAAGCTGAGCTGTCTCTTTGATTTTAATATTTCGATATGTTACCATTTTTTACAAAAAGTACTGGGCCGATTGAAATGCGGGTTTTTTCATTAGATGTGTATAGCTTGTGTGAAGGTTCTTAGATATATTTTAGGACCATAGACAACAAAGCTGAGCTGTAGTCTATGATTTTATTTTTTCAATATGTTACCATTTTTCTCAAAAACTACTGTGCTGATTTAGATGCGGGCTTTTTGTTTTAGATATATTTAGCTTGTACCTAGATGCTGCCCAGGGTATCATGATGGTGTCAGGAGGCGATTATGGGAACTCCTTAAATTCTCATCGTATACCCGTCGCGTTTGGACTCTTTTGATTTGTCCATTTGAAAAGGGTTTGGCCATAGTCCACCACACTGGTCAAAAAAACTACTGAGCTGTCAAAGATGCAGTTTTGTGTTTTAGATATTATGTAATATATACGTTTGCTACGTTCTAATTGTTGTTTCAAAGTTATAAAGGTCAAAGGTGTAATGGAGCTCTGCAGTTCGTCGTGGGTTTTTTTAAAAAAATTTATTTTATTACTTGTATAAATAAGTGGACGTCAATAAGTGTAGTACGAGTATGTCTACCTAATTTGAATAAAACATTATTTGATTTGATTTGATATGATTATTCTATGTGAACCACAGAGAGTGAACCTCTATGATGTGAACTATCTCACACTTCAAGGTCATCTGTCCGTTGGCATCGTAAATATTCCATTAACACACTGCGGGCGACACTCCACACTAACCGATCCTATCTCTCGTGTCATCTTAGATAACGTAGTTAGAAGGGTCTACCCTCGGGGGATGGCGATAGATTGCTATCTGCTTCTACGAGCCGGAGATAACGACAGTCAGGTAAAGTGATGTTATGAATAAATCCTGTTGCGACAACATGAAGTACAGATTGCATAATAATATTAGCTGTTGTCTGCGACTTCGTCTGCGTGGTTTATAATTTATTAATTACCGAGGGAACTCATTCATTTTTCGGGATAAAAAGCCTAAGTCCTTCCGACCTATGTCTGTAACGATGGGCCGTGAAAGTTTACCAAACCAACATAATATATTCCAAAACATACTCGTACATATTATTTATAATATTATTATGTTTCAGAATTAACCGACATTATTTAGAAATTAATTGGAATTGTCTCTGATCTAATTTCGTGGGAGTCTTAGGCGTTGGTTAGTTATCAATAATCAGTAACTAAACAACAAAGACGTGCCACCAAAATAATTAGTATTCCGATATTATGATCTTGTATGGACTAGGTACTAGCTGCCATATCCCTTTCAGGTTACCCAGCTACCATCTTAAACTGTAATCTTTTCAATCAAATTTGATGAAATTTGGTGTCCGTTGTTAAAGAACATGAAATCATCGTTCTTATTTTAACAACACTCACCAAAACTCTAGTATGAACTATTAACTAATTGTAAGTTGTAACCATATCTTCATGAGTCAGTACTTTATAGGAAAGCAGCAAAATATTGATGGCAAACACAGACCATACAACCAATTGACTGAGCATAGCGTGCCCCCTCACCAGCCAAACGTTAGCACTATCAGTACTAACGCTACGTTTTGTGCCTATAGTCGCCCTCAGTCCGTATTCGACCGTGCTCGGAAATTGATCGAGTAAAAAACGAAAAAATAGGCCTCTCTGTAGCATTAAATGGCGTGGAAAGAGAAGCAATACCTCCAGCTATGTAAAGGATGGGATAACATTACATAAGTAAGTGTAGTTTTGTAATAATAAATGAAAATCACCAATACGCAAAAAAATAAAAAACATAAAAATATTTACCAAAATGAAAAGGAACCAGTTGATGTCTTTCAGTTTTTCTTTGTCTTTCACATGTAGTTCTACATATCTCCGTCTCTTCCACGCATAGCCCAGTGTAGCCCGTGTAACTATCGATAAATTATATCGATAACCTTAGACTACTTGAATGCCAATAAATTAATTTACTGAGTAAAAACTTATATTTCATTAAATTCCGAACAATTCTGAAGTAGAAGACCAGGTTAGATGTCTATTATTTATTTGATTAAAAGTTGTTGTTGAAAACTTAAGTTCTTTAGTATAGAACTTGGGCACTTGGGCAATTAAAAAAAAAAATATATATCAGATAATTATCTATAATCATACATATGGTTGTCTTTTGCTGTTTGAATAAAATTATTTGTATCTATTGATTTTCCAATGGTAATTTTTATCGATATATTTTTGTCCCGCAGCGGGCAGCCCAAGTGCCGCGGTAACATATACTTTGTACTTAGAACTGTGTAAAGTTGACCTTGAGCCTTCCAATAAGAAATGCTATTATTACCTCGTCCCCCACCTGAAAGTGGTGAGATGTGTTTCAAAGCGAAAATGTGGCTATTAGCTCTCAATAGGTTTACTACTCGGTGATGGCAAACTTCTATTTCAAGGATGCCAAGTTATAAAAGAATCTACTCTATCATGAGAGGGGGCAATGTGGTATGGTTACAATAACATTTTAAAGTTCTCGAGTAAATTGTTAAACTTGATTGATGAAGCAGTTTTCATGTAAGCTTCCCCTCATAAAAATCTATAAAAACGTGCAATTTATCACAAAAACTAAAAGCACCGATCGTACAGCGCCAGTACTAGACAGAAACTATTAATCGTGAAAACAAACCTCAAGAAGCGAAACTTTGAGCTTTAACGATTGTGATATTTTCAAATGAGAACCTCCTCCTTTTTTGGAAGTCGGTTAATAAAGATTCATTCCTCGAATTGTGTTTTCGTACATTGTGTTTTCGTTAAGGCTTTCATTAATTAACCCGTTGCCTAAGTGAGCGACAGCAGCAAAGCCATAAACAATGACAGACGTGTCTACGCAACAACGTAAGTCACGTGAAGGGTCAGCTACTGTTTGATATTGTCGCGTCGTGTCGCATCGCGTCGCATCGTGTCGCGTTGCCGCATTTGTCGCTCACCTCAACGGGTCACTCAGTGATAGCTCGGAGCTTAGCTTCCGTGGGAATTACGTGAGATACAGCCTTATTCCCTAGTCGAAGTTACTTCAGTGCTTTCTTCAAGCTTTTTAGGTCTTAGGGTTTGGGCTGGGCGTTGGTTAGTTAGTGTCTGAATCTAGACATTTCTTCTTAACGTGTTTTTTCTACTATTTGCAATGGTTATTGAAGTCCAAGAATGATCAAAGCTATTCCCTCTTGCGAATTTTACAAGCAATTCCCTGACGATGAAAAGATTAAGGAAATCTCGTGAGAAATCACTGTCGTATTTGGGCTGAAGGATGAATGAAATTAATGAATGGATGAATGAATGAAATATTCTTTATTGTTCACCAAATAAAAAATACATTTAAACAATAACAATAATAATTTAATATAAAAAATTCTTTTTAAACAACCGACTTCAAACTCCCGCGCCAACTTTACAACAACAAGCACACGCTATAGAAAGTACTTATTTTATTGTTGATATTTTAAAAACCGCTCGACCGATTTCGATAAAATTTATATGGGACCACTTGGGAAGTATGCTCTTTCAAATAAAAAAAGATCATCCAAATCGGTGTACCCAGTCAAAAGTTCTGAGGTATCAAACATTAAAAAAAAAAAAAACAGTCGAATTGAGAACCTCCTCCTTTTTTTGAAGTCGGTTGAAAAAAAAAACGGTACAAATGGCGGCCTTACCGCTTTGAAGCGATCTCTTCCAGGCAACCACACTTTATAGGAATTAAGCCTAGTGAGTCGAGGGTGTAGGTACGTAGATATGTGTAGGAGGAAATAATAATAATTCTATTGTATAAGATATGCTGGCTGCTAGTTATTTAGATGGTGGAGTCACAAATCAAGTCTACAGACGCGTTCTGTCAAGAGCAGACATTTTAGTTTTTGTGCGACTTTTACTCAAGAGGGCGCGGTGAGTGAAGAGCCTCTTGAAAGAAATGCGCTACTATTATGAATTACACCTTTTTTATACAATTTTTATGTTATTCAGTTCAGATGTGCCAGACGAAAAGTTATGGATCCTAGTTAAAATGCTTGTTGCCTAGAATTGTTTTAAATAACATTTAAATCAATAGGAACACTGGTTGTAAAGCTTTTACAGAGATTTAATCTTCAAGTCTGTTCAGCTATTGAAACAAAAGCTTAATCAGCGACCAGCTCAAGTTCACTTTTGCTACAAAATAAAGATACGAACTTGCTCGAGTACTTCAGTAAGTAAGTTCTGTTCGTGTTTGAGTTTATTATTATGTAACGTTTATTGCATAGTTGATAGGTTTTTATTTTTAATAATAATTGAAATTGATTATTTAGATTTACTTGTCTTGGCGCTATCAAAACACGGTCTATAATTTTAAATCCTTTCTTTTGTTTGTAGAAATATTTTAGCAATAAATAAGTACCGAAAAATTTAAATGAAAAATTATAATTATTGCAAACTATTATTATTAAAAGTATTTAAATATTATTATTACTGCTTAAAAAAGGTAAGGAAGACAGTAGGTACAGACTATTTACATGGCGGGGTTATTTTATTTCGCTGTAAAATTTTAAACAATGTTTTAAATAAAATGAGTGAATCTAGTTAGAAAGATTGTAAATGTGTTGTTAAATTTATATTATTGTTCAATATAGGCAGGTACGAATATTTCTCTTACGTCTCGTATTTTCTCGCTATTGAGATGAAAAGTTGTATACACACGATAGCAAAGTTTTTTGTTTCTTGTGCCATTAAATCCCTCACTTTACCCAGGATTCAGGATCCATTCTATTAAAAAATCATTCGTTTGCTCGGGAATCAAACTAGACACTCGCAACAAAAATGAACTTTGCTATCTTGTTGAACAAATAACTATTTCCTACCATCTAACTATTAAGATTTGTTATGTAGAATGTCATGCAATAACTTCACTCCATAAATTTAAGAAAACATGGTAATATTCGCATTGATTCTCATGTCTACGAGAATATTGCTAACATAAATCTCACAGAATAGTGGGAAAGAAAAAATAAAAACAGTTGTTTTGCTTTCTTATGAAACCACAGCTGTCTCCAAATATTAAAATGTATGCTAACTCGACTCTCTAATGACCGAAAGATTTAAATCTAGAGGCAATGCTTTTGTTCTGATAACGGATTTTAAACAAGAAAACTTTTCTTTACACTTTTTCTTTTTTCATGGTTTTCGTAAACAAAAGAGACAAATAAATTAACATTATTTTCTTCTTATCATTTTAATGTAATGAATAAACGCTTTTATCAGAATAAAATATAGGTTAGATTGTTACATTATACTTTTTAAATTAGGCTTGATAATTTTGTATCCCAAAATTTTATAAAATCATAATATATGACTGTGATAAAATTTTATTACTTTGTTTTTAGCTTGTTCTTTAAATTGCAATCTCTACTAGTCTCAATATTAAAAATTGTATATAGTTTCTCTTTTTTAGATTTGAAGCTGATATATTTTTCAACAATTATTACGACCTTACTACTAATAGGAGCTATGACCTGATGCGAAAGTTTGGATGGATGGATGTATGGATTAATGGATGGATGTTTGTTACTCAATCACGCCGGAACGGCTGAACGGATCTAGATGAAATTTGGCACAGAGATAGATTATAGTCTGGAATGGCACATAGACATACTTTTTATCGCGGAAAATTAAAGAGTTCCCGCGGGTACCAAAAAACCTTAATCAACGCGGGCATCAGCTAGTACTTCATAATATTATGCATTCAAAGCATAATATGTACCTGATAGGATAAAACTCTGAAAATTTCCTCTAAATCTGAAAGAGTATCCAGAGTAAATTTTGAACTAGCGCACACTTTGTCCAAGTCGAGAATTTTATTGGCCAATATACAATTTTCCAATTCCAATGTTGGCACTTCCATATCTTTTCACCGAGGCTTCTCGTTCTGCTTGCACGAGGGCCTCACAAATCACTTCTATTGTGTTCTTTCATATTTGTTTTCAGTTAAAATGTTCTGCAGCTGCGAGGCAATTCCATAACGTCTCACGTGAAAGGCAACCGAAAATGGAATTAGTTTCAGAAAAGAGAATGGTTTTTTTATCAAAGGGTTTTCCAATTGGGCACCTTATCGGACTTGGTATGACAACATGTTAAAATAATTGAATGCTGGTATTTTAGAATCGTTTATTATTTTTAGGTTTGCGGTTCGCAAATTTAAGAGAATTAACCTTGCACGATTAGAAATACAGTTTGAAAGGTACAAGGTACAGTATCATTATTATCAGTGGACTAGCGGTTCGCCCCGGCTTCGCCCGTGGTACATTCTCAAGCTCAATTCCCTCTCTCCTATGAGAGTGGAGGCCCGTGCCCAGCAGTGGGACGTTAATAGGCTGTAGTGGTGGTGGTGGTGGAAACTAATCGTAAATTTAAACCGTATTTGTAAGCGAAAATCTATTCCATTTCATAACTTATACTATTAAGGGATCACAACCCTCAGCAATGGGGAATATGATTCTGAAAAGTACAGATGATCAAAAGAGAGAAGAAAGAAAGTATAAATTACCCACTGTGTACAAATCGCTGACAATTTGAAAGAAAGAAGCACAGACGTCTAAAGGAAATCAATTCGGAAATAGAATAAAGCCCGCAATAAAGAGTTACACGTAAATGTAAACTTTCAGAAGTCGATTGTTTTCCTTGTTCGGTTCAGGCGTTTCGAGTAAACTTACATGTAACTTGGTGATCATTGAAACTTATTCGGCTTTGTAAACTTTATCAGAATCTTGTGAAGAATATTTTAGAAAATGGTTTCGTCTCTAAAAAAACCCATTTTTATATGTCACCGTAAGATTGTAAAAACCGTTAGATTATAATCTAACTCGCGATATTGTTAACTGTCGAAAGATTACAATATAGCGCATTATCTTTCGGTAGATTGTAATCTGTTAGGTATATTAACCCGATAAAACCTACCTGGTTATTTATGTCGAAACTTAACCTAACCTACCAGAAAGAGACAAGAAAACGTAAATACAATGAATATTTAAAAAATTGTCACTTAGAACATGGAATGGTTCACAATCTTTCGACAGTTAACATTATCGCGAGTTAGATCATAATCTAACGGTTTTTACAATCTTACGGTGACATATACAATCGAAAACGCATAACACATATAACATTGTACTAAAAATAAAGCAATTTTGAATTTAAGCTGCATTGAGGGCCTCGTTGGTCTACTGGTTGGCATGTTCGACTGCGGCCGACGAGGTCCCAGGTTCAAGTCGGCCGCAGTCGGGCCATGATTAAGTATTGGGTTTTTCTGACTAGAAATTCTCAGTACTAGCCCGGAGTAAGTATGTTGGCGGTGTTTCACTCAGTGCCCCGTCGGTCCCGGTTATTATCACTTGTTAATAGTCGTTAAAGCCCGCCAGCACGCATTGGAGCAGCGTGGTGGGTCTAAGCTCCAATTCCCTCTCTCCTATGAGAGTGGAGGCCTGTGCCCAGTAGTCGGATGTTAATGGACGGTAGTAGTGGAGTGCTTAGTCACAATAATAAAATTTGCTACTCATAATTTACAAAATGTGTATAAAATTATATCTTATCTTCGATAGTAAATTCGGTTTTCTTTAAAACTCAAAGGCAAATTAAACGTACCTACAATAAAAAAGCTTGAAGACTCTCCCTATCAAAAGTGAGACAGCACGTAATGAAATGACGTATTAGATTGTTATTTTACCCCGGCCTCCCCTTGATTGTCACGAGCATTCTACCAGTAGCATAGTATCATTAGTGACATGCCTAAAAGAAGCTTTCCCGCCAAGAATTTTCTAGCACTTAATGCGAAAGAAAAAATTAAACTAAAGTAATCAATTAAATTCAAATTAATCTTAGAAACTAAGTATATAGTGATTCTTGAACAGCTGTGTTGTTTGACAGAGATTTTGCGTTATCTGTAAAAGTTGAGCTTAAATATCACCAGTGCAGCAATTTTTCCTTACCAAACCTCCCAATATTATAAATCCGAAAGTGCATCTGTTTGTATAGAGGCAGGCGTTACTTTGCGGAAGTTCATCATAATGAAGGAACCAGAAGTTTAATTTGCTATAATCCAATATATATAGGGATTATAGCTAATTAAACTTCTGGTTCCTTCATTGTGCATCTGTTTGTTTGTCTGTTGCCTTTCCATGGACCGATTTTAATAAAACAAAACAAATGAAATGTTTACATCCCGGGGTCGAACATGCCTAGTGACTATCCAAAGTTGTTAATAAGAAGCATATAGAATTAATTAAATCAATATAATAAATTCAAAAATTCAAATATGGTATTGACGATATCTCCTCATAAAAGTTTTGGCCTGCGATCAAAATGTGATCCGGCGTCCTAGCAAACGGGTCAATGTGGATTGTATATTATGTCGCCTCCCCCTCAAGGGAGGTGCTTGCTCATTGTGAGTATTAAATAAACGAGAGCTAATTCAGAGAAGGATGTGCTCAGAGACACGAATGCTTGAAGTCTCGACATTTAATGAAGGAGAGGAGAACAATGGTTCGTTGATTTGACCCCCGAGTTGTTCCATGTAAAGTGAAAGTTTATTTTAAAATTATACACCGCTGCTGAAATTTTCTTGCGCTGAGTAATGAGATCGCGAGGTGTGAATATATACTGTAGATTGTACTGCAGTAATTATTCAGTTACATATTGGACGTATATTGTTTAAGGAAATTTAAGGATGGTTGATACTCCGATTACAAGAGCTCAGGAAGAACTTGACAAATCATAATGCCTTGATGAAAGTCTACAAATTTTACGTTCAGTTTATGTAAAGTATGAAGTCTTGAGTTTTGATCAGGGTAATCATTGGACGTACAGCACGCCAGCTTATTTTGAGATCCTCGCCAGCCAGCCAGCTCAATCCTCCAGATTGGAGGATTGAGAAATTTATCACAAATTGGTAGATAGTATCGATTATTGTCGTTACATCCATGTTATCATTATAAAGTCTTCTGTCACGGTATAAATTTAGTATTGTACAATAGTATCCTTTGTTTTAACCGCCTTCCCTATAGTACACTACAATCAGCAATCCAGACTTTTCCTTTCAAATGCAAACGCAAAATATACCTACCTCTTTGCAGAAAGTAGTTTCTACTGAAAAAAGCTTAATTTTTTTTTAAATGGTGGCTGAAACTTTTTTTAAATAGTTGTATCAGAGTCAGATACCATAAATTATGTTTTTTAAGAAGACTATAAAATAAGTGTCGAACAATTGTACTTTATTATTCAAATATTTATTCCGGCCATGAACATAACAGTGATACTTTGAATTCAATATCGGCAAACCGTTGTAACTGTGCCAGGTTGGCAGCTCTCGTGTAAAATATCAATAATTGGCAACCAGAACACCAATATATTAAGTACTATTTGGCCGACATACATAGAAAAGTTTGCACGTTTATTAAAATTGTCGAACGGAAAGGTTTTTTTGACTTTTAAGCTCAGTTAAAGGCTTACTTTTAATAATAATAATATAAATAATAAATTCATTTATTTGCTTGAAACATGGCTTACAAAGAAAAAATAGCGATATCCGGTGTCTCAAATGAGTTGATCTAACTCATCGGGGTCAATTGAACGTCTGAATTTGCTTTACGCTGACATTGGTCGTGCTTTGTGATTCAGGGCTTAGAATAAAAGCAAAATCAAACATGAAAATAAATATTTTATTCTCGAGACTTTTTTAATTTTTTTTTTATCCACTACAAGTTAGCCCTTGACTGCGATCTCACCTGATGGTAAGTGATGATGCAGTCTAAGATGGTAGCGGGCTAACCTGTTAGGGGTATGGCAGTTAAATCCATACCCCTATTCGGTTTCTACACGGCATCGTACCGGAACGCTCAATCGCTTGGCAGCACGTCTTTGCCGGTAGGGTGGTAACTAGCCACGGCCTAAGCCTCCCACCAGGCGAGACCAGGAAAAATTCAGAAATTATAAATTCCCAAATTGTCCCTGCCGGGGATCGAACCCGGGACCTCCACGTGTTAAGACAACAGCGCTACACACTGCGCCACAGAGGTCATCAAAAAACGGAGGTGTAAAAATCTAGCATGTGCAATAATAAGATACACTCGCTCTTTTTCTTTTAAATAAATTTCATAAAATTCAATAAGTATGAAGCTCGAGAAGCTCCGCCCATATTATTATTTTCTGACTCATCCAGATATAAAATCTGTAACATCAATTTAGTACTATTATGTAGTTTTGCATAGCAGCAAATTTTAAGTGCTAATTGCGCCAAATAAGTTGTGGCATGTGCATCTCATTAAAAACTCGTAACTATTAAATTAACATACGCATACAACACGACATCATTATATCAATTTTATTTGTATAAACACGCAAATGTTTTTCATTAATTACAACCTTTTAATAAACATACATGCGAACAGAATACTGAATTTAGCCGCAGTAAAATTAACCGCTACAAAATTTATAGGGCTTCAACCGGGACAGCTGTAATTAATGGTTGCCCCTCTGGTTGCCATGTCGTCACACTAAACTAACATGCCAGGGTTTCCAAAGAAATAGTTTACGTAGTGATTAGTTCCCGTAGTTAATAAGGGAAAATTTTAAAAGATATTTATTTAACGACAATGGAAAAAAAGCATAATGTTTGCAAGCCTCCAGCAATTCAGCAAGGTCAGTTTTCCTTTTTTCGCAACCATGCCTATGCCGATTCATGATTACTTCTTGTATTATTGTCCCGTGAAAGCACACACACATATGGAGGAAAAGGTGGAAAAATATGGTGGAATGGAAATGGACAAAGAACAGTTGAAATATAGTATTTGCTAATTGCAATCTTTTTTTTTGCAATATTACAGAGGATTTGGTAAGTCATTATTATCTGATATTTTCACCAAATCTGGTTATTGAATTGAATTGACCTGTAAGTTTTATTTGTATGGTGTGTCGTGCCAAAATTATGTCACGATGGTAGCTTGTACGTACAATGTCATGGTGATGCATTTATGGACCCATAAATAATATGTTCAAGGATGCATGGCGGTCATGTCCTCAAAAATTTAGCACACAAAAAAATAATAGCTATATGATCTTTGATTAATTATTAATATTGATGGCTGCGAACAATTATAAAATGTTAAGTGTGTTCGTGCGTTTATATTATATCGATCAAGATTCACGTCAATCACTTATCGTCAGGTGACATATTGTCAGCTTATAGATTTGGATAAGCAATATATTAATGGTAATGTACGTACAAGTCACGAAGAAGCATTCAAATATACATATTTAAAGGTTCTGAATAATTTAGCATTAGAAAAACCTTTTCCAAGAGCAATTTGCTAGACCGTAAAACCAAACAGTTAATCCGGCAAATTCTTCGAACAATCTGATGGATTCGCGCAAACAAACTTATAATGACTTAATGTATAAACTTTTTATCGCGGCCTAAGAGCTGTTCAGAACTTGTAATTAATTTTTAATCCTTTATCTTTGCTTTGCGGCTTCACACAATAAATTAATTTTATGGCCGCTGAATCGCTATCATTTTAATCTGGGGCTGTAATCGGTTAATTTGGGGCTTTCTTGTCGTAATAAATAATTTAGTCGTGCTTTTACATTGGTGATCTCAATGTTTTCTTGTCTAAACTTTGTAATTCCATCACTATTAAGCACGAAGAGATATTGTTTTGTTGTTTTCTTTACTTTTGGAGGCTTATAAAGAGCTGTACTATATTGCAAATCCTCACAGAATGAGACATACGATTCTAGATGGACAATTTGTCCAATAATATTTTTATGTTTTTTTTATCTATTACAAGTTAGCCCTTGGCTGCGATCTCACCTGATGGTAAGTGACGATGCAGTCTAAAATGGTAGCGGGCTAACCTGTTAGGGGCATGGCAGTTATGGTTTCGAATAGTTTGTTGGTAACTAGTGGAGTTGCTAAAAAGAACCTAGTTAATGTACCTATCGTGTTATAGTTATATCGAAGTTATAGGATATTAAACCAAGATTAATTTATATTATTTTAATTAAATAGGTCCCAAATAGGTATTTTCAATCTTTGGAGCTCTGACGCAAGCGTACATAAGGTAAAATCAAATGGAAGAATTTAAGCCGTGTTTATGTAGATACCTTTTTTTTTTTTTTGTTGACGGGGGGAAATCTCCTTAAGATACCCGACTTCCTGGGGGGGAAATCGGGTTATGTAGGATTTCTACCTACTAAAACCCCCCCGGTGGCCGACCTTAGCGCATGTTGGGAGGCTCCGAGATCTCTTAAGAACGCATCGGTGCCTCCCTTGTGCGATGCCCATAGGGCTCATCCCTGACTCCTGGAGAAGTCCCCTCATTACCCGGACCTGTATGTAGATACCTACACGCTTAAACCTTTAAATATCGGGTACGAATAATGCAATGGAAATTCTCGCGTCCACCAACTCCCCGCGCAAAACACGTTAGCGGGAAAACGCAATTATTCTAATAAATTAAATTAAATAGCACAATCAAGGACACGTCAGAGTCTAATTCGTTGGCTTTGATTAAAACAATACGTGATATGTCGAGATCACGACGCGAATATATTCCAAGAAATTGCTCGGTTGACAATTCACGTAGTTACTTTGAATAAGCACGCTTTATTAAAACAAATAATTCAATTACTTCGTCGCTGAGTTGTATAATAAGATTGCTACCACTTTGACAAGGCTGTGGGCAAAGTCAAATTATTGTAAAAAATAACACAAACTATTTTCATCTCTCCGCCGTAAAAATGTAAAATTATTATGGTTAAATATTCGGATCTGTTTTATTTAATTTACTAAGGAATCTTACAAATTAAAAGAAAACTAACGAAAAAGTAGTACAAGGAAGGTAGGTTTTTTTTCGTATGAGTAAAGCATGCCAAAACTTGTACCAGAAATCTAACTTTTGTTCAATATTATGAATATAATTTTCCGAGAAAGAAACTATCGGCAATTCAATTTAATTGCAACGACGAACGCGAACTTTGAATTATATTTCCCCTGAGGTTGAACAAAAACATTTATCCTCCCAAATGGCCTATATGTAATGGGAAGGCTAGATTTATTGTCAATTGACGAACGATTATGGCCCATATAAAAGATTAGAAACGTTGATTGTTGATTGCTATCATGTGGATGAGTAAAAAATATAGCATCTAAACAGGTTACGTTGATAGAAAATTGGTTGCCAACGAAATAAAATTATTTTATTTTGATGGTAACCAATTTTGTATAATTATTATAGAGACCCTTAATAATGCTGTCACTTTTTTGCAAAACCGCAATATTTACGCAGTAGCCAAAAAAATTAACAGTTTTAGAAAATTTAACTAAATCATATTTTAATGTTTATAACGGGTACATACCACGATTAATTTTTTGTTTTTATTTGTCGATATTTCAACCCAATTGCACGGGTCGTGGTCCCGCCCCGTCGTGACCTCCACCCGTGCAATTGGGTTGAAATATCGACAAATAAAAACAAAAAATTAATCGTGGTATGTACCCGTTATATACATAAAAATATGTCGTTAAACCAAGAAATAAGCTTAAAATCATTAACTAAATCAGTTTTAATGTTCTTATGCAAGAATCGGCGGCACACTCTGTGGCATGGATTATGGTCTCAGGGAGTGCTCGAGAGTTGTAAATCACACGTTTTGATTGAAAATGGGCCAAATACTAGCTCAAAATCTACAGTCTACCGTCAGTCGCAAGATTTGGATTTAGAACGGGTGTTTGTTCTGCTTTCCAGAGGTAGATTTGGTTTGGTACATATCGCATAAGTTATACATCACTACTCTAACATATGTACGTACTCTTACGCCTCATTCAGGTGAGTTTATATGACGTTCACATAAATTTTTGAAAAGCCTCGTGGAAATTTTCTATATTGTTTTTCGGGATAAAAAGTCCGCCTCGAGGAGGTACGACTACCTCTGAGCCGGATTTCAGCGAACCTAGTTCAACGAATTATTCGTGAAAAAGAATAGATAAACTTTTGCATTTACGTTAGCGTTTTTTGCATTAGCGTTTAATAGCGATCGCGAAACTGGTTCCCACGTAAGGGAACCTCAAATCTCGTTGCGTTACTGATTTTTGCACGTGAGTTGGTAACTAGTCTCGGATTTCCGCTTAAACTGCCATCTCTAATCGAAAGTCGGTAATCATTGAAGCTTTATTTACCGCAGCCTTCAATTTAGTAGCTGCGTTTAAAACGGTTTTAATACGTAGGTATCAGATATTGAGACTACAGAAAAGCTGAGTTTGAAAACTAATCAAGACCTGTAAACCCAAGTATCCTGTAAAATTCGAACCAAGGCCTTATTGTAACTTTTTTCTCCATACTATAAAGTCCCATTACAATATTATAATGGCAACTTCATTGTCTACTACCATCTAGCCTATGGGCTAATATATACCTAATATTAATTTAACTCAAACTTCTACTTAAAATTAATTTCTACATCTAAATTACAGTTCAATAACCGTCCTTAGTTTATTCTATTGCACTTAGTGTTCACTACGTTAATGTGACCTACTTATTGTAACTTCTCCCAATTCAATTCGAGCATTTTGATACTTCTGTACCTGGAATGACGCTTTGAATAAGCGTCATTCAAGGTACAGAAGTTGAGTTTTCCAATCGCCTTTGTTTCACCCAAAAAGAGTGTCGGTTTGTATATACACGCGGCTTAATTCGAAAAAACGTCAAGAGCGCACCGCATTTTCAGTATACGAGTAGAGCTAAGAGCGTGTTCTTGGGTTTTCGGATGAAAATGCGAGAGAATTCAACTCAAGAGCACTTCGCCCCGACGCGCGGGATTTAGAAACGCCGTGTGTTCTGTTTCGTAGCGCAAGAGCCGCCGTTTGTAGCGGGAATTATTATCACTTACCTAAACGTCGTTCGTAAAGGGTTCTCTTAAGCTCATCGCACATTAGGTACGCAACAATCTGCAAGAAAATTTGGTAAACGACGCTCTGAAATACAAAAAGAATAAATTGATGTCATAGATAAGCTTCCCTTTTAATATAATCAGAAATTCCACTCTGAGTAATTCGCACGTAATTTCGCTCGCTTTGGAAAATAACATATTAAAAATTTTGGGACCATCTCTGCTAACGCAGAGCAGAATTCCGCCATATGCTCTCCCTATGTCCCTGGACGTAGAGACTATGTTAGACTGAAAGACTGCCAGATTCATTACAATCACTTTCCACGTACGAAAAAGTCGTTGATTGCGGTGTGCGACCAACATTACCTCAAGCGTTTACGCTAGGTGCGTGTTTTGGTTGTAAATGTGCGGAATCTTCATTCAAGAATGGGTACCTAGTACTACTTGAACGGTTTAGAACTGTTATTTTTTCTCTTTTCGAGAACAAAAACGTATCTAGGTCTGGAATTGTTTTTATTTTCTTTAACTCTACACAAAGCTTTTCCTTGAATGTTTGCATTGCTTTTTGAGTGCAGCCAACGATTACTGTGAGTTCTACCTTTTTGTTAACTTCTATTTTTGAGTAGATCTGTAAATCTACTCAAACATAGTCTGTGTTAACTAACACTTAGTTAGCTAGCACGTGATTCCAAGGGAAATGTTCGAATTTTCAGCTCAAGTGCACTTCGCTGACGACAAAGATTAGAAACTCCACTCATTTGCTGTTTCCTAGCATGGAAACCCGTTTGTTGAGCAGTATAATTATACGCTACCTTTAACTTACAGCGTTTTCTATTAGTTAACTCCTTGAATAAAATTTAAACTAAAGTAACTATCCCTAATATAAATATCTAGCTAATGACCGCGACGTTGTACGCGTGGATTGAGGTTTTTCGGTTCCTGCAGGAACTCTTTAATTTTCCGGGATATGCGTTATTCCAGACTGTAATCTATCTTTGTGCCAAATTTCATCCAAATCCATTCAGCCGTTGGGGCGTGATTGAGTAACTAACATCCATCCATCCATCCATACATCCATCTATCCAAACTTTCGCATCTATAATATTAGTATAGAAGTATAGATTGATCCCATAAAAATGCTTACTCAGCAGTCGATGGACATAGCAATGCAATTGAAATTTCTCAATATAATCAAATCAAATCGAGTCGGGAAGATAAAGTAACAAAGTACACAGTAGTGTCCAATAGGCGCTGTTGTCCTGCTATGGTGATCTAGTACTGACTGAGTCCTAGTAAACTCCTAATGCGCTTTTTAAACGCTAGCGAAACCCTCACTAGATGGGCACAGGGCCACCAAAGATTGTTGTATACTGAGAAGACGTAACCTAAGTTCTTAACTATTGTACGCGTCATGCATACCTTCAAAGTATTCAATTAATGATCTGTGCTGATAGATATGTATTTAATTCTTGGTAAGCGCACTGATTTAATTAACTCAAGAAAATATATCTAATTAGCGTCACCGAAATATATATAGCCTTTAAAAACCCGATTATTGCCAAAAATATTCAAATTTAAAATTAGTTGCTTCAAAGTCAAAATTAAAAGTAGATGCGAATAATCTGGATATTAGAGAAAGTGAACGTTATATTGACGGAGATTAAAATTAATGATATTCATACGCATGTTTTACCCTCTTTCCTTTATTGCACGCGTTGTTTTGTGCTCGCAGGATAAGTATAATCCCTAGAAAGCCCTGCCCCTGAATTCAGCCCTGTAATCTGCGATATTTATATTAAAGATCACTCTGCCTTCCTTAGGATTATAAGGATCATTGTTTGCCGTGTTTCCTGACTAATCAAACCATTTCGTACTAAAGATTAACTTTCAAAAGACTGTACTTGTTTTAAATTTAAGGGTAGGTAAGTCTGTTATGAACTTATGAAACGTGAAACGGTGCAGTCGTTCTTTACTCTAAAATAAGTAATTCCGCTGTATTCTACTTACTACAAGTTAGCCCTTGACTACAATCTCACCGAGTATAAGAAATTACGTAGTCATAGATTGGGGCGAACCCAGTAGGGGTATAAAAAAAGCCCATATCCCTAATCGGTTTCCACACGACATTGTACCGGAACACTAAATCACTTTGTGGTACGTCTTTGCCGATAGAGTGGTAACTTAGCTAGGGCCGAAGCCTCCAACCAATCAAAAAGTTAGGTTTTTATTATTCATTCGTATTAAAATTAAACCATAATAAAATTTACCATCGTGTTTTTCTTTCGTTCCTGCGCTAACAAACATTATGAAATTTTAAAGCCATTTAGGTCAAAGGTGCTTCGCAGAAAATGCCTTGCTTTTTTAAAGTGTTAAAACCACACTTTGTCTAAGAGGTGTACGCTTTCTTGTAGTGTTTTTTTTTAATTCGTGGGAGCTAAAGGTTTGCTGATATGCCATATTTACAAGGATTGGACAAAGGACAACCAACGATCAAGCAACTACACTTTAATACGTAATATATGATTACAGTAAACAAAACCATCTTTTTTGTGACCCATGTTGACATTTATCAAATGATCTCTCAAGACTCAGCGGTACAAAAAGCGTGACAAGCAATTAAGATATAAAGATAATATTCATTTGTAGATAGAACATATTGGACTAGCATAACTCACTTGGTACTCGTACTATACACAATTTACTATGAGGCATATACAAATGAGGAACAAAAGTTTCAAGGTCGTGCCTTTCCAGATTTCCTTATTCGAATAGGCCAGCTTCTAATAACATGAAATTGGTACTCCTACAAAGAACCTCGAATTGTAAATGAAACAAATGGGTAGCAAAAAATAACATGCACATCCATCTCTGAATTGAACTGACAGAAATAAAGTGGTTCAAAATTCGTCATGTCAAGTTGTATCTAGTAGATAGACAGTCACGAGTCAAGCTCAAGGTTCCAAACTTTAACCCTGCGGTTTACCGGACTTAAAATACATAACGAGGAGATTGACTTCACGAACAAAAGATACATGATATCGCTAATGATATGGACGCAAAATTTGTGAAGATAAATTTTATTTACGTATCAATACAAAATTATTGCAGAATTGTAATTTTTTTCAAAGACAGATAAAATTGAAAGACTCACAGTGTACTCTGTTTCTAACAGACTTCAAAAGAAGGGGGAGTTTCTCAATTCGGCGCGTATACTTTTTTCTTACAAAAGTTATGCTAGAAAAGAATTCCTTGAAAAAGAACGTCGGTATTTTTATAATGTTTAGGAAAAAATACCAGAAAATATCCCGGAAACAAACAAAGTTCCGTATCAAAGAGTAATACGAGAAATTCCATTTGTAGCTCGCACCTGCAAAATATTTTAGTCAACATAGAATTTTGGGAATTGAGAGCGCAAATTGAATGAGCCCCCAGCTTTGGAGCAACGCGTTATAATATTACAATGGCTGGTCTATTTTGACTACATTCACGTTGTTTTTTAAACCTATTATGTACGAAAGGAAATTAGACCAATGTTTAGAATAGTAATAAAAGAAAAATAAGCCAACTGTTTTGGATACATTTTAGTGAAAGAAGATGCGTTACGAAAAAATCATCAATTACCTCTTAAATTTTACAGCGAACCTTTCTGATTTTTGAATTTAACATAAAGTTCCTATTGCAGTTCTTATTTTGTGACGAAAGTTCTAACCTCAATTAAGCTAGAGGTATGTTCTACTAACGAGGCCGAATCGTAAACAAAAGTTAGTCTTCAACTCAAATACCTAATCTAATGCTAACAAGAGAATAACCATGGAGAATCGCACGGAGCAAACCAAATACCTTTAAATCCTAAGGTCAACGACATCAAATAATTGATTTGTTTTGCAAAATAATAACGCTTGATCATTTTTAAATATTCGATAACATTTATATCATCAAGACTTCGGTGGTACTAATTTTAATATCCAGATTGCAGATAAAAATATTATAATTGCAAGATATTTCTTTGATTGTCTCAATGTCAAGCTCAATGTCGATGACAGAGTAAACTATTGAGGAGTGAAGATGTGGCGTGTCGGACTTAAATACAATTTAATATTAAGTTTATAAATTAAATTCACCAATGGCAATACAGGATTTTAAAGTTCTTCTAAATCAATGTCATGATCAGTACCCATTGACAAAACCCCTAAAATACAATAAAGCAAAAAAAAATACCAATTTAATTCTAGTAGATCTTTGCGAGTGTTCAGTCAGAGTCTCAGACTCAAATAAAGCAATAGTTTCGAGAAATTTATTGCTAGTAAAATACCTATCACTGAGATGGCCTACCTAGTCTTTGCTCGGTGGGATTCCTTGCAATCCTTACTCTAAGAGCCCACTAGGACTACGTCATATAGAGAGCCTGAGGATGTTATAAAATTGCAAGTATCAGGACCCGATTTGCGTGTTGTTCAATAGTTTCTCCCTCTATGTTATGTACCTATGCATAAATCACTGGCACGGAATCACTTGAAAGGCACAAGTGGCACTCATGTGTGAAGTTGTGAACTAACCACTTTTTCGTTGTTTCCGTATTTATTCATAGATTTGTTTGTTGTAGAATAATCATCTAAGGCTCATAAAAATCTAAAACTACCTATAATTTACAAGTTAGTAAAACTGTCGATCACCTTGCAGTAACATAGTGAAACTAAAGTCTGGCCATAAAAATAATTATTTCGTGAACGAATCGTGAAGTATTTTAGCATATAGCTGTTAAATGGTATTGTTTGGTGCTGAATAGTAAATATTTCCTCGACGCCCACAAAATGACGTTACCGAATATAAACCATACAAAAATAATTGCGTATTGTGTGAGGGCAGAGGATGCAATTCCGGCTTGACGGCATTCCGAGCCAGCGGTAGATTCACTCGACTATTCAAAAGCACTTTTTAAAAGTCTACTTGAATAAAATATTTGACTTGATTTGCCTACAATTAGCATAGTCGACTGCGGATCACTAGGTCCTGGGCTCGATTCCCGGTCGGGCATAAAAAGTTAGGTATTGGGTTTTTCAATTAAGAAATTCTCAGTTCCAGCCCGGAGTTGGAAGTTGGCGGTGTGTCACCCCCGTGCCTCGGAGAGCACGTTAAACCGTCGGTCCCGGTTATTATCACTAACATGATAATAGTCGTTAAAGCCCGCCAACCCGCATTGGAGCAGCGTGGTGGGTCTAAGCTCTAATTCCCTCTCTCCTTGGGGAGACGTAATTAGAGCTTAGATGAGAGTGGAGGCCTGTGCCCAGCAGTGGGACGTTAATAGGCTGTAGTGGTGGATGAGATAGAATGCAATTTGCTAAAAATCAAGATAAAACTGTAGTGAAACTTTTTTTTTTTAATCTTTATTTAAAGAGCTTGGTGGCTTAGCGACTACGACGCTCTGTTAAGGACACAACAAATTATTATTTTATGTTCTTGATTCTAATGCACATGTATTTAAATCTATCAAATTTTTAAGTGAATGTGATTCTAATTGTCCTAAAACTATATTAATTCCGCCAGTCGATTTTAAAATACTAAAATGATTGAACACCCTGCGTCTCACGACCTCATTCCGGACACATTTCATCTTAATAATAAAAAAAAAGTGAAATAATATTATTCATATCTGCTTATCAGCAGAGATGTTATATTTTTCTAAACATTAATCTTCATGTTTGATAAAGGTAAATTATTTGTTTGATCCAAGGTAAATTATGATAATGATGTCTCTATAAGGGCTCTCGATGACATGCCGCAAAAGAGACTAAAATGTGGCATGTTTGTTTGTGAGTATGATAGTTCGTTTGTACGTTTAATTCACACGTACAAATAATTACAATAATGACCTATAATTAATGTGTTCAACGATTGTCACGTGTGGTCGCTAAACGGAACCATCCGCGGTACGTATACTACGCAGTCAAGCAAACTACTTAGGCTAATTTCAGAGCCATGCATGGTATAAGTTACTGAGGACTCTACGTATCCGGATGTCCAGCAGGTGGCCAGTCCATACAGAACATACGCATTGCTCTGAAACCCTTACTCACGAGCACTACCTGACCGCGTTTTTGCCGCTGTGGTGTAGTTAAGGTGTGGTCGGTTTGAATAGATATTAAAGTCGTAGTCAAAAATACTTGTTGTATGAAAGCAAATATTATAACAGCTCGCTTAAAATAAACAACAGAAAGGTAACAGGATGTAGATATTGCACAAGTGGAGTGTATAATAAACGTCTCGTATTTTTTGTACTATTGAACACTTGCAAAATATGTTTATACATCTGAGTCTACGAATCAAAGAAGCTGAGTATGAGCTATGAAATTCAGAGCAATGCGAATTTATCAATGTAAAAGCGAAAGTATGTCTGTTAACATTTTGTCGTCGTCCACCCGTCTGTTGACAGACGGACATTCCAAACAGTGATCTCAAATATTTTCAATTATGTACCTTTTAACCATATCTCTGATCTGGTTTGGTCTGGTGGGAGGCTTCGGCTGTGGCTAGTAACTATCCTACCGGCAAAGACGTACCGCCAAGCGATTCAGCGTTCCGGTACGATGCCGTGCAGTAGTAACCGACTAGGGGTATGGATTTTATATAACTGGTTAGCCCGCTACCATCATAAACTGCATCGTCACTTACCATCAGGTGAGATCGCAGTCAAGGGCTAACTTAAAAAATATATTATTACAAAAACCCTAATGGTCTCTTCGTAATAATTGTTTTTTTTTTATTTTATAAGGCGGCCTGTGAATGACATTATGATAGCGGTAATGTGACGACAATTTTTGTGCTTTTAATTCAATTAAGTCACGTTATGGGGCACACAGTGCAGCTGGGTAGGTCCAATTTCGAGAAGGAGGTTAACCGCCGAATTCAACTCGGCTGGGCTGCGTTTGGGAAGCTTCGAGATATCTTCTCGTCCAAAATCCCTCAGTGTCTGAAGACCAAAGTCTTCGAACAGTGCGTGTTGCCAGTAATAACTTACGGATCCGAGACATGGTCGCTGACTATGGGCCTGATAAGAAGGCTCAGGGTCACTCAGCGGGCGATGGAGAGGGCTATGTTGGGAGTGTCCCTACGTGATCAAATCAGAAATGAAGAGATCCGTAGGAGAACCAGAGTCACCGATATAGCCCGAAGAGTTGCGAAGCTGAAGTGGCAATGGGCGGGGCACATAGTTCGGAGAACCGATGGGCGTTGGGGTCCCAAAGTGCTGGAATGGCGACCCCGCACTGGAAGGCGTAGCGTCGGCAGACCCCCCACACGTTGGACGGACGACATCAAGATAGTCGCAGGGAGTCGCTGGATCCAGGCGGCGCAAGACCGTGGCTTGTGGAGGACCCTACGTCCATCGGTTGACGACGACGACGACGACGAAGTCACGTTAGGTCCATTGATTTCTTTTATTCGGCTTTATAAAGTCGGTTGATAGGGAATTAGGTATGACGTCACGTATCCCGTCTTGCAAGCGCAACTTTAAAGTTCCATAACTTTTTCATTTATTGAGATATTTTAATGATTCTTTCATATTTTTGTTTTATTTTGTCTTAATCTATATATATACAATTCAAAGTCCTGGCTGACTGACTGACTGACTTATATATCAACGCAAAGCCTAAACCACAGGGGTTAGAAACTTGAAATTTTGACAGTAGGTTCCTTTTGTGACCTAGGCGCTCACTAAGGAAGGATTTTTCAAAATTCAACCTACTATAAGGGGGTGAAAGTTTGTATGAAAGTCCGTCATTTTTCAAGTTTAACCCATGAAACTTGGTATGTGAGCTACCAGTTAAAAATGTAGAAACACGTGTTTCAGTTTTTTGGAAATTCTACACCCAAAGGGGTGAAATAGGGGATGAAAATTTGTATGCAAGTCATTCTTTTCTCAAGATATTTTTCAAGTTATATCAACGAAACTTGGTATTTTTGGCTTTAAGTAAAAAATAAAGAAGTGCGTGTGTCACAGTTTTTCAAAATTCTACTCCCCAAAGGGGAAAATAGGGGTTGAAATTTTGTATGAAAGTCCTTCATTTCTCAAGTTATAGCCATGAAACTTAGCATTTGGGCTTTCAGTTAGATATGCAGAAGTAAGTATTTCACCATTTTTGAAAATTCGACCCCCAAAGGGATGAAAGTTTGTACGAAAGTTTGCACGATATTTCTCAAGTTATATTAACAAAACTTGGTATTTTGGCTTTCGGTAAAAAAAAAGGACGTGTATCGCAGTTTTTTTAATATTTCACCCCCAAAAGGGTAAAAAATAGGGGTGGAAACTTTGCATGAAAGTCATTCATTTTTCAAGTTAAAGCCACGAGACTTGGAAGGAGTGCCTATGGGGAAAACAAACTTAAACCACGCGGACGAAGTCGCGGGCATAAGCTAGTTTTCATAATAAATAATAAAAAAACACAGTAAACTTCTCTATTATACTACGTAGGCTACGTACCTACGTGTAATTAGGTTAACCTTATTTAACGACCCCTAATATTTTAACCCGTCTTCAAAATGGAGATTTCGTGTAAATGTTTGTGCACGATTTTGTCGGAAACCAATGAACCGATTTAGATGTCTTTTTCACTAAATTAATCTGCATAATTTCAGGAAGGTTTTAATTTTAAGTAGGTATCATCCTTATTTATATTTCTGTTTGTATCTCAAATTTACACTACACAATTTTAGTAGGTAGGTAATACCTACGGAACTAACCTAACTTACTAAGGGACTTAATATTAATTAAAATCTAATTTCCGTCAAAATTTCACCGAGGAGACGACGAGTATGAAATTTTATGAGAAAACAAAGGAAGAGCTTGAATTATGTTGTTTCGTTCCATAAGTAATTAATTTCGTATAAGCAATCACCAAAGATAAGTTTATGGCCTCGTTTATTAATGAAACGCATGAAAATAGAGCCTTTACGCACTACTGTTTTCTTCTGTATTGGGATACTTGCTACTCGTTTCACCATAATTTACTAACTATTCAGTTTTTTTCATGTATTTGTTGCTTTGTTCAAAAATAACGATCTTTTATTAAATTGATTTATATCTTATTTTAACTTTCGGTATTTCCTCAATTATTCCAACTTTAACTGAAATAAGGTATACTTTCCGTTACCATGGTAAAAGAAATAAGTAGTTCGCCGTGTCACAGATGCTTTATGTATAAGCTTCGAACTAGGTAACTTCGTAACAATGCAAAAGATATTATAGGACTAAAATATTTATCGTATATAAAATATAATATCAATCGTAGGATAAATTTTAAGGTAAAAATACCTAGCTAAGAATATTTTGTGAATCTTTTTACTTAGAATAAAAAAATTATGAAGAAATTATGCATGTATTCAAATTGGCCACTTCAGTGCGCGTAGGGCGCAAGTCGCAACCCTTACATATTCAGAAGCAATTAGAAAACTTTTGTACTGATCCATTACGTAAACGCAATGAATAACAATTTTGCCTCAGCACGTAACAAAGTTATAATACGATTTCCTTCGCGCCCGCTCTGTCGCTCGCAATTATTAGCTCAATTAGTATTTTGATATGAAAGCAAAAGTATTTAAAGACTTTAAATTAAAGTTAAATTCATCGGTTTATTAGGGTTCTATGTACCAGGTCGTCAATGTCACCAACTAAGAAAGCAATCAAATAAATATTATAAATGTGAAAGTTTGGATGGATGGATGTATGGATGGATGTATGGATGGATGTGTGTTACTCAATCATGCCCCAACGGCTGAACGGATCTGGATGAAATTTGGCACAGAGATAGATTATAGTCTGGAATAGCACATAGGCTTTTTATCCCGGAATATGAAAGAGTTCCCGCGGGAACCAAAAAACCTCAATCCACGCGTACAAAGTCGCGGGTATCAGCTAGTTAGTAATTAATAAAGCTACAGACCTAATAGTTCATCAGTTGAACCAATGTCGTGCCAACAATCGTACCTACAACCCATAGACGTCGGCTGCTGGACAACGATCTCCTGCTAGGATCAAATCAAAATCAAATCAAATCAAATAATGTTTTATTCAATTAATGTAGATATACTACACATATTGACGTCCACTTATTTATAAAATATAATGGTGATAATTAGTAACGGTATCTTAAAACTAAATCTACGAGGGTTCCAAACGCGCCCTTGTCTGAGAAGAGCCCACAACAAACTCCAGATCAGATCAGAACAGATCTCCACAGAATATCATTGTAAATTATTATTATTTTTTTTCAAAAGAGCAACCGCCGAATTTCATACAGGAATATCATTCCGAACCAGTGGTAGATTCACTCGACGATTCAAAAGTACTTGTAAAAGTTTATTTGAATAAAAATCATTTGATTTATGAATTTTTTTGTGCGGCTTGCAACCAGAGGTACTCAGCTATAGATTGATTGATAGGAATAATCGGATAAAGTTGGTATTCAAAGTTAATTGATTGATTATTTTGAGTCTGCGTGAATTCATTGATAAGTGATGAACCAATCAAATAGTGATGCATTACTGTTTTTAACAACCACGAGTAATACGAGAATAATTATTTTAATCAATCAATAGATAGAAGCGCTGACATAATACATAATAATTTTATCGAACATTATGTCTAACCAGGGGGCGTACTGCCATCGTTTAAAATCGTTTTATTTCAATATTGTTGACGTTCGTGCTTTAGAATTATAATCCTTATTTTTAAGAAGTCAAGATACCTAGGTCACATAAAACTTTCATTTTGAAATAATACTGCTTTATGATAAGATAAGATAAGATATTTATTTATTGCAAAAATACACGTGAAGAATTCTTATTCTTATTCTTCTATTCTTACAATATTTTTGGAATCAGTGTACAATCTACAGTATGTAAGTTGACTCAAAACGGCGATCATCTGCGCAGGTACATTGTACTACATAGCCGAGCGGAACATGCGCGGAGAACGAGGGGTAGGTATAGTAACGTGCGGCCACTCGCGGCGCACCTCATACCGCACTTCGTTTGACGTGGTTTGACACCCGAAATGTGTTTCTGCGCAGAGTTCAGCGTACGCTGCGGCTATTGTACTACAGTGTTAGTTAAGTGATGGTAGTAGCCCCCCCCAGGTCGTTAATCTCATAAGACAGTTAGTTTATGTAACGAACGCATTATGCAGGCAATGCGTGTAATGACAGGATCTTGACGCGCACGACGTTGGTAATAAAACACAGCCGTGAACTGTCGGCCATGACATGGCCAAGCATTTGTCAAAGGTTTCGCCAAATTATGTTATTTTGCTTAATAGTAGTAGGCAATTCTATATCGTGGAATTGTAATTTGTGTGACTGAAATCAGAATTTGCTCATGATTTGATTAAGGTTTTTGGGGTAATCGTTATTATGGCTAGGCCAAAGTTTGATTATTGTAGTTTTTGCTTAGTTATTTGAATTAGGTGCTATTAGTTAAATCATGATTTCATATTCCATGTGTGGTAGATATACCTAATTAGGTACCTATTCTATACTCTAAGGCAAGATTTTAGCTTGAACCAGAATATGTACGTATTTGAACGACGGAAAATCTGTATGTTATTGTTTTATTTATATTATTAAGAGGAAACTCTGTTTATTCATCATTAGGTATAATACTTTTATTAGATAGTCACACACACAACAACGCCATAATTACCCACCATAGAGTCCTAGACAAGTATTGCCAAGTCTAGGCTAGATTCGACCATAGTGGCAATAAGGCCTTGTACAAATTTGCTTCAATATTACGTCTAGCCATAGCTTTGTTAAAATTGGTTTACTTTTTAAAATGACCAGCAAGTGTAGGTGGTTAAGTAGGGCCATAAATAGAACAACTTACTTAAAGCATTATGGAGGAAATTATATCTGTTCGGGTTCAAAGTAAAAGAGAGATGAAATGATTTCTGGTTTACGAAAAAGTACTTACTAAGTTTAATTGTACACAGTGCGTTATAATTGTTTTGCTGGCTGCGAGTAATTTAAGTAAGAATAATAAAAAATGGGGTGTGGCTGTGTTATGCACACGGCCGTTTGTTGTACGTGAATACGTCTCGTAACGGGTAATAGTTTATACCTATATAAAATATAATTATTTAACGCGATGCGTTACTTAACGTAATAAATTCTTTGATTCTTTAGCTATCCAGTGGTGTAATTGAAATTTGAATGGAGATGATAGATATCATGTATCTGCAACACTAAACTGTATTGTTATCAATCGTTTTTTTGAATTTCGTCCCTATGGAAGCAATTTTAAAGACGTATTCACGTCAATAAGATATCTAAACGATTCATTTATTTATTGGAGTGTAGACAAAATAGTTTATTTTGTGTATATGTCACCGTAAGATTGTAAAAACCGTAAGATTGTAATCTAACGCTATTTTTTTTTCGATAGATTGTAAACAGTCGAAAGATTGTGAACCGTTCAATGTTTTAAGTGTCAATTTTTGAAATATTCATTGTATTTAGGTTTTCTTGTCTCTTTCTTGTAGGTTAGGTTAGGGTTCGACATAAATAATTAAGTAGTGCCACTTAGGTTCTATCGGGTTAATAAACCTAACAGATTACAATCTGCCGAAAAATAATCCGTTATATTGTAATCATTCGACAGTTTACAATTTCGCGAGTTAGATTATAATCTAACGGTTTTTACAATCTTACGGTGACCTATAATATATACAAAATAAGCTATTTTGTCTAATAATTAAATTCCAATGTTTAGATACATAGATAATATTAACATTATAAAGCATGGTGCTCCATGACTGACTGCCTCGTTGGTCTAGCGGTTAGCATAGTCGACTGCGGATCACGAGGTCCTGGGTTCGATTCCCGGTCGGGCATACAAATTTAGGTATTGGGTTTTTCAATTAAGAAATTCTCAGTGCCAGCCCGGAGTTGGAAGTTGGCGGTGTTTCATCCCCGTGCCTCGGAGAGCACGCTAAGCCGTCGGTCCCGGCTGTTATCACTAACATGATAATAGTCGTTAAAGCCCGCCAACCCGCATTGGAGCAGCGTGGTGGGTCTAAGCTCTTATTCCCTCTCTCCTATGAGTGGAGGCCTGTGCCCAGTAGTGGGACGTTAATATGCTGTAGTGGTGCTCCATCAAGCCATTGTATTATTTAGTAGAACCTAATGTACTTTTAGGTGCATTAAGTATTGCAAGTGTCATTTTTGTAGATATTTATATTATGTCAGTAGGTATATCAAAAATATTGTAGGTACGAGTATATGTAATTGTAGTATGCAATTTTAAAGTACGTAAAGTCTCTATGAATTATAATGAAATGATATTGTAATACAATTATACTTGTAGAATTCACTGCAATTTAGTGCTACGATGAAACCCCTTATTCAGCTGGAATAATTGCGGAAGCACAGTTCGTAGGAAATGAGCGGGCTTAATTATGCCAACCTTTGTTCTATTGTAGTCCAAACCCTGTCTTGATATGCATATTAGATACCACATCAGTTGTCGCACGACGAATGTCAATCAAACTTTTTTGTAGGAGAAGAGTGAGATTTCTATAATAAAAAACTTGAGAGGTGTCAAGGGACACCCGATGGAACGAAGTACCAAAATTTGTAACGACACTTTTTGCTATAGTTGTAAGCCGTGCAGCGTGCACGTGTTTCTCTGTGTATTTTTTATTACAATTCCTTCACTAATTAATCGAAAGGAACGGACACCCGGATGGAACGAATATCTAGCTTATGTAACTATTGATAACATAATTCTATAAAATTATTTCGCCTTTTTATTTTCAACAACTTGAAGTCAACAACACAAGTAGTCATAGCAACCAAAATCATCTTTTCAACCGACTTCAAAAAAAGGAGGAGGTTCTCAATTCGACTGTATTTTTATTTTTTTTTGAAAGGGCAAACTTCCCAAGTGGTCCTATATAAATTTTATCGAAATGGTCGAGCGGTTTTTAAAATATCAACAATAAAATAAGTACTTTGTATAGCGTGTGCTTGTTGTTGTAAAGTTGGCGCGGGAGTTTGAAGTCGGTTGTATAAAAAGATTTTTTTTTATATTAAATTATCATAAAAAGTGTCGTTACAACTTTTGGTCTTAATTTTTTCCGTCTAGCCCCCTTTCGTAGCGCGCGATAAGGAACTTCGTTCCAATAAAAAAGCCGTGGGGTGTCGTTAAATGCAAATATCGCAATACTAATATTATTATAAATGCGAAAGTATGTCAGTAATCACTATATCAGTATGTCTGCTACTATACGCTTTCACGGTCCAATTTACAAGAGAGAAGAGACAGTGTTAACACTTTTTTACTATACGTACTTTTTTTTCTAGGCTAGGTTTTCGCGTTCTATCGTGCCAAAATGAACAATGTTCTACTAGTTTTATATTTTATGACTACGTATACTAAAGTTACATAGATTTTTTACTAAGAGTGATTGTAAAATTTCGGCAGGTCGTCTTTATTATAGCATTAAGATTATATTTTTTTACTCTATTGGTGAACTATACCAATTTCTAAGTCTGATAATTATTACAATACTATTCAGTCTTTATTCCGATAAAATGTTGTTATAATTTAATTAGTTAGTGTCTACTCTGAACATCTGAACAGCTTGAGTAATCAAGCAAAATTTTCATTCCATATTTTTGCGTATAAAAAGGTTTTTACCCCCGATACAAAATATAAACGTGAGGTCATTCATATAACTTCATTACTGGTATCTTATTAAATTCATGTTTCAGACTTCATTAATATCAAAAGATGTGAGTCGTGATTTTACATATTATACACCAATTTACTTGTACATCTTACAATCTAAGATGAGATTTACAAGAAATAATATGCAAAAGATGCTAGCTTTAATATCACTAAGCTAACAGTTTGCTTAAAAATATCGCGTATCTTATAATACTTCTCACTAATGAGTTTGAGATTTTAAATATTTTAAAATAATATTAATTAAAATTTGCGTGTCCTTATATAAGTTGCACGAGGTGCTGCATAGAGTCAATTTATAATGGTAATTATGAACTGAAGTGTGTGATACTCGTAATTTAATGTTCTAATAAATAGTAAGTTTACACAAAGTTTATGTCTAAATTCAGTAATAGGTGTGCCATTGAGCCAAGCAGTGTGAGTCACTGGTAAAGTTGTTCCATCAAGCAAATAGCAATACAAGGAGTACTTTTGTGGCTTGATTTTGCCATTACTTAGCTATCCGTACTAATCCATAGTAATATTATAAATGCGAAAGTGTGTCTGTCTGTCTGTCTGTCTGCTACGCTTTCACGGCCCAACTACTCAACCGATTTTGATGAAATTTGGTACAGAGATAGGTTACATTCCAGGGAAGGACATAGGCTACTTCCCGCGAGAATCAAAAAACATAAATCCACGCGGACGAAGTCGCGGGAATCATCGAGTCGTAAATAAGTCGTCAAAACTGAACACACGTAAGAACTTTGACCTTAACATTGCAAATTCGATTGATCATTCGAGCGTTCGAACACATTGGCGTCAGAAAGCATTGATATGTAACAATATATAATATGTCACCGTACGATTGTAAAAACGGTTAGATTATAATTTGACTCGCAAGCTTGTAAACTGTCAAAAGATTACAATATACCTAACGCATTATTTTTCGGTAGATTGTAATCTGTTAGGTATATTAACCCGATAGAACCTAAGTGCTCTATCTGGTTATTTGTGTAGAACCCTAAACTAACCTACAAGAAAGAGACAAGAAATCGTAAATACAATGAATATTACAAAAATTGACACTCAGAACATTGGACGGTTCACAATCTTTCGACAGTTTACAATCTATCGAGAAAAAAAGCGTTAGATTACAATCTAATGGTTTTTGCAATCTTACGGTGACATATACAGTCCAACAAACTTATCTGACCCGGTGACAGCGTTTATTGAATCTTATTTTGCTCCTAACTCTATTTGGTACGTCAAAATTGGCGGTTCTTCATGCAGTTACACTATCCATACTAATATTATAAATGCAAAAGTGTGTCTGTCTTTCTGTCTGCTACGCTTTCACGGCCCATCTGTTCTACCGATTTTGCTGAAATTTGGTACAGGGATAAGTTGTAACCCGGGGTAGGACAAAGGCCTCTTTTTATCCCGGAAAATTTAAGGGTTCCCGCGGGAATCATAAAACCTTAATCCACGCGGACGAAGTCACGGGCATCATCTAGTGATTAATATCTCATTTGTTGTGTAATTGATTAAATTTATGGTACTATAACAGCTGTAACAATGGATATTGCCCAATGACGAAAGAGTCTTAACCACTACCTAAACAGTGGCGATCGATCGTTTCACTTTAACAATTATTTTTAGGTTAAAAGGACCTTGAACCACAAAACACAAACTATTACTACAACCATACCCTGAGCTGCCTAACTTGACATCACAACTCACAAATATATGTAAAAAGCAAGATACATTCAGGTATAGAGAATTAAGGCCCTAATTCAATCCTAATAATATTTCCACGTGAAAACGTGGCCCTATGCGAGTTGACTCTAATTGGTACATTGAGATCTCGATGTCATTCCGGTATCGACAGGAAAATGGCGCGGCTACACGCTGTGACACAAGACATGACATATCAATGTAACAAGTGCCATTCGGCAAAAGCGTTAACCGACTGGATCGTTCTGTTTAACCGATTCTGTTGGGCAAATGGATAAAATAAATAGATAAATAAAAGCTTTATTATTTCCATTATTGTTAGGAAAATATACACAGAGCACCTTTCTTATGACTAAAATATCCATAGTAATATTAGAAAGGCGAGTGTGACAGTCAGTTCGTCCATCCGTTCGCCTATCTGTCCCTTTCATCTATCTTCCCTGTCTGTTTATCCTTACCTTTTCCATCCGTATAGTGAATTTTGACAAAATTTGGTAGATAGTTATGGGCCGCTAGCTATCTTTGAGAAAGACGGTTCCCATAGAATTATTAAAAACCTATTTTCAAACGAAGTCGCGGGTAGCATCTACAATAGCTTAACTTAGCAGTTGTATTTTTGGCTACTGCGTCATAATGATATCAGTGTGCACTCGGCAGTAGGGTGAGAAGGGCCAAAAATATAAGGGCGGAATTAATTGAATATCACTGCACTTTTGGACCCCGCAAACCCGCCTTGGAGCAGACCCACCACGGGCCTAAGCTCTAATTCCCCCTCTCCTATGAGAGTGGAGACCTGTGCCCAGCAGTGGGACGTAATGGGCTGTAGTGGTGGTGGTGGTGGACGACATCGAGCGAGTCACATAGAGCTGTTGGCATGGCATGTGGAACTCCCTACAAGAGATCTAATGTGTCTAGCAGTATCTATCGGTAGTATCTATCGGTTTACATCGACGACGACGAACGAATTGAATAAATCATAAGCCTCCAGGCTGGTTTAGCCACAATATTGATGCTTAAAGTATCTATGTTACTAATCGTGTCATTCAGCTAAAGCGACATACCCCACACCTGTATTACAACTGTGTCTCGAAAATATTTTGGTACTTACAGAGTGAACGAGGTACTTACTTGTGACCTGTGAGAATAGATATTTGACTATGTGCTTGTTCAGTTGCAAAATCTATTTACGTATATATTTACCTTAAACAACAATTTATTGTATCAAGTGGACTCCAAATTATCTTTGTAGATTTATTTTTCAAATTATTTTGATAGAACGTAATCGAACCTCCTGATGTTTACAATGTTTCAGAGTTCTGAACTATTAAGCGACCTTCGTTTATTTTTGGGTGCACGTAGGTTCAATACGTTTCTCAAACTAAGCTAATATTTTTGTTTAGCTAACATTATTTATGTAAAGTTCAGTAGGTACCACCTATACTAATATCATAAATGCGAAAGTTTGGATGGATGGATTTTTGTTACTCAATCACGCCGGAACGACTGACCGGATCTGGATGAAATTTGGTACAGAAATAGATTATAGTCTGGAATAATAAATAGGCTACTTTTTATCAAGGAAAATTTAAGAGTTCCAGCGGGAACACAAAAAGTGATGAATGCAGAATGATAGGTAACTTGTGCAAGGGACACCCGAAAATGACTAGCACTTTTTGATACAAGCTGAGACTGACACGGACGGCTGAGTACAGATGTGCGTAGAGTTTTACCGTTTAAAAGCTACATTCAAAGCTGTAGGATATAGGATATTATATTTGTGCGTTAGGGCGGTTAACGCCCTTACACGCGCGCTACATTTTGCGCTTCAAAAAACCGAACGCGCGTACACTCGCTTATTCCGGCGTGTTTACTCGGACCCGTGGCCAGTCAGTAGTAGTAGTCAGTAGTATACGAGCCTATAAGCACGCCAATGCTCATAAGATTTGCGTGTGTGGCATGGAGAGCGCCTATATGCGCCTAAACCGCGCTTCGAAAACGAGCTACTATCGCGCCAAAAAAACGATAATCTGCGAGGATGAGGGCTTAACTGGGATGTAACGTCATTTAACTGGGGAATAAAATATCTTCTTAGTATATATTTCTATGTTGTTGTTTTTAATTTATAGTTTTCATTGTTTTTTGCCTTAACATCGAGTCTCTTATAATTGAATTACAGTAAATCAATTTTAGAGAATAAATCAATATGATATCCAAGCAAATCGCTGTCAATTTTTGAAAAATACTCCTCAGATTAACTTTGAAATAAATTAATTAAGGAGAATTGTTAAAATAATGAATAAGCTACAATAGGACTGACACTGATATGACATATTATATAAAAGGCCTTGAAAATAAATAAAGATTTAAAAAAAAACTTTGAAGTTTGATCCATAGTAGTACTAATATAATTGTCATGGACCCAAAGCTTAACTGTATGGAACCAAATTGTCCTCATTTTGTAATTTCCTTTTACTCAATATTATAATTTATCATTTTCCCTTTACTACATATCTTGAAGGTTAAAACAACGAATGTCTTACTTACCGCCTATCCATTTCAATACGCGTGATAAATAGTCTACCGATTTTAACGCGATTGTAAAGTGTATACATATTATAATTACAAGCCCAAAATAGTTTCCTGATAAATGCTTCTAATATTAGTAACCATTATCTATTTCACCATTTTGACGCCAAGGAGACAAAATAATATCACGCCTACGTATAGAAATAATTTATTGCTGTTATACAAAAACTGTACGTATTAATTATTAAACGAACTTATATTAATTGGTATACATAAAACGTTAAAAAACGATGTAGATATTTTGTATTTATTTTAATAGTGACTTTGGTAGTATTTTAACAAATAAGTACATTAAAACGGAAAACCGTATAGCTGATAGGCTTATAAAAAGGGCCGCTTGCACAAGATCATTTAAACTGATTTAGTTATATTTAACTAAATCAAATCGTCCTTGTGCAAGTGGGCCTTAATTTGAAAAGGACAGGCGCAGAATTCCCTTTTTTTAACACTTTTTTGTAGTAATTATTTTTGTAATCAGGCGCTGAACAAGTTTGTTTTTTCAATTTTCTTCAAACTGTTTCAACTTGTGTGGTAGCTATAGATTATAATTATAGTAGTATGTTAGTTTCTCTGAGCGATAGAATTCGAAATGACATCAAGGTTGATGAAAATAGTTTGCAAAGCTGAGGACTAGGTAAGTGGTTATGGCGCCTACTCTATGAATATCGTGTATCCAATAGCGATCGTCCACAGATTGGTGATGATGATGATGATAGTGATTATGAGTATCACCGGGCTAACCTGGTATTTACCCCTACCAGGTTAGCCCGCTACCATCTTAGACGGCATCATCACTCACCATCAGGTGAGATGGCAGTTCAGGGCTAACTTAGAGTGGAATAAAAAAATTAAAAAAACAACTATTATTTTTATACTCGTCGAGTCGTAGACATTCCTAAAACATGTTCCAAGATTCTTATTCAATTAAGAGGTAACGCAGAGACAAATTACGTCACGACGAGTCTCCACATACAACTATAAAACGTTTGTTATGCCAAATCGCTGCCAAGTGTAGACAAGCATCGGGAACATCTCGCCTTCCAGCAGCCATTGCGAGAATTTGGTCACGGTTCTTACAACCGTCAATAACTCAATAATTATGTTGCAGTTAAATAACAAAAGCTGTGATGACGGGAAATGTGGAGAGTGACAGCTGACCTCTCCCAACAGCGGGCTAAAGAGCGAGCAGTTTGTGGGTGACTTTCTGAGGGATCCAAAATAAAGAAATCCAGTGAAGAACTTATACATTTAACCGACATAAATATTGAAATAGTGTCTATCGCAGAACCGAGAGAGACTTTGATGGCGACACAGAAGCGTTGAAATGGAGGCTGCGTACCGACAATCGCAATGTGGATTGATCTCAAGCTCGCTGGGCTGACGACTTTCTGTTACGGGAAGTAGATGGATGAGAAAAGAAAGGCGTTCTCCAATAGGTTTATTTGCATTCTGCTGTGGTCGCATTATTCTGATGGATGGATGCAGAAAAAAATTAAAACAGAGAAAATTAAAATTCATATCACAATCACATCGCATCACTCATAGTCACATCTTCAATAGATAAGAATAATGTAAATTACTAGGAATATTTCATATTTGGATTTATTGAATTTGGAAATTTTTGAAAAATCCTAATAACATTAAGTCTGTGTCTGCTACAACAATATTGTGTAACAGCTAGTTAAACAACAATCCTTTTAAGTATTATAATGGTTGATTGCATCGCATTGTAGAATACACTGGCAATAAACTCATCGAGATATTCAGGTAAATCGCACTTTACCTTAAATAATGAGTTGTATTGATTACTTAAAAGGACACGTTAAATATGATAATGAACCGCGGTAATTAGCTGTGGAAGTATTTAAAATACTTGTTAATTACGCGAATTTGCATTAATTATTTTGTGGTTCAATAAGTATTTGCATACAATCTACATTGGTTAGAGTGATGCAAATGGAGTTTGTTTTTAAATATAACGAATTTTGTTTTATATATTCAATCTGTGTGCCTGTGTGTCTGATTTTTTTTTTTTGCAGTAAGCATTATCGCAAGAGATTTGTCTATCGGACAGAGCCAGCTGACGCGACTTAAAACTGATGATGGTAGTCTCATTTCTTCCAAACCCGAGATCTTGGGAGAGGTGGAGAAGTTCTATGGACAGTTATACACCACAACACAAAAGCCTGTTGACGATTTGGCTAGAGATCCCAGAGCCAAATTGACCCGGCACTATACCGAAGATATCCCGGACGTCAGCCTTTACGAGATTAGTATGGCTCTTAAACAACTTAAGAATAACAAGGCACCAGGTGAGGATGGAATCACAGCAGAACTCCTGAAAGCGGGTGGAAAACCGATATTTAAGGTCCTTCAGCGATTGTTCAATTCCGTCATTCACGAGGGCATAACGCCACAGGCATGGCACAGGGGCGTGGTGGTTCTGTTCTTCAAAAAGGGTGACAACACCTTGCTGAAGAACCATCTCGCTGCTGAGCCATGTCTATAAGTTGTTCTCGAGAGTCATTACGAATCGTCTCGCTCGAAGGTTCGACGACTTCCAGCCTCCCGAACAAGCCGGATTCCGAAAAGGCTTTAGTACCATAGACCACATTCACACGCTGCGGCAGATTATACAGAAGACGGAAGAGTATAACCGGCCACTATGCTTAGCGTTTGTGGACTATGAGAAAGCCTTCGATTCGGTGGAAACTTGGGCTGTATTAAGGTCGCTGCAGAGATGCCAGATAGACTACCGGTATATCCAAGTACTGAAGTGTTTGTACGAAAACGCTACAATGTCAGTTCGTATACAGGACCAGACTACGAGGCCAATCCAACTGCGGCGTGGAGTACGACAGGGGGATGTAATCTCCCCGAAACTCTTCACCGCCGCGTTGGAAGACGTCTTTAAGCTTCTGGATTGGAACGGATTTGGCATCAACGTCAATGGCGAGTACATCACTCACCTTCGGTTTGCCGATGATATAGTCATCATGGCCGAGACTATGGGAGACCTTAATACAATGCTCAATGACCTCAGTAGAGTTTCACAACAGGTGGGCCTTAAAATGAACATGAGTAAGACGAAAATCATGTCTAATGCTCATGTTCCGCTCCACCCAGTAATCGTTGAGAGCTCTGCACTCGAAATTGTAGACGAGTATATATACCTAGGACATACGGTCCAGCTAGGTAGGTCCAATTTCGAGAAAGGGGTGGGCCGCCGAATCCAACTCGGCTGGGCAGCGTTCGGGAAGCTTCGAGATGTCTTCTCGTCCAAGATTCCTCAGTGCCTGAAGACCAAAGTCTTCAAACAGTGCGTGTTGCCAGTGATGACCTATGGATGCGAGACTTGGTCGCTAACTATGGGCCTCATAAGGAAGCTCAGGGTCACTCAGCGGGCGATGGAGAGAGCAATGCTCGGGGTTTCTTTGCGCGATCAAATCAGGAATGAGGAGATTCGCAAAAGAACGAAAGTAACCGACATTGCTCGACGCGTTGCGAAGCTGAAGTGGCAATGGGCGGGGCACATAGTTCGAAGAACCGACAGACGTTGGGGTCCCAAAGTGCTAGAATGGCGACCTCGCACTGGGAAGCGCAGCGTTGGCAGACCCCCTACTCGGTGGACGGACGACATCAGGCGTGTCGCAGGGAGTCGCTGGATCCAGGCGGCGCGAGACCGCGGCATGTGGAAATCCTTGCAAGAGGCCTATGTCCAGCAGTGGACGTCTGTTGGCTGATAATGATGATGATGATGATTATCGTCGTTAATGAGCCCAAACCATTTTTACTTTTAATTTTTGTCCCTCTGTCTATCGGATTTAAATGCAACTTGACACATTCTACATGGAATTTTAGGTCGAAATATTGAATATTTTTATCGCGAAAATCAATAAGGTTCCTTGGGGATAAGAGAAATCGTCCGTCAAATCTGAACAAATTATGATAAATCTTTTATGTCTATGTTTACAAAGTTTATACCGTTAGATAAGTCCCTTGTGAATTTCGTGAAAATGAGATGAGTAGTGCTGAGATGTAGGGCAGAACTCCTCAAAAAGTCACTGCAAATCTATTGAGAGTCGTATAAGACCATTATAAGAAGGAGATGTTTACCTATTTAGTAGTAGATGTTTAAGTTAAAATTGCACCCGTGCAAAGCCGGGGTGGGTCAACTAGTCTATATATATAATAATATTATAAATGCGAAAATATGTCTGTCTATCTGTTTGCTACGCTTTCACAGCCCATCTTTTCAACCGATTTTGATGAAATCTGGTATAGATATAGGTTGTATCCCGGGGAAGGACATAGGGTATCATCGAGTTGAATATAAATGCACGCGAACGATGTCACGACCATCAGTTAGAACTAAACGGGTTTATCAAAACGCATAGTGTTAAATCTATTGTAAACCCAGTTAGCAAATGGGGCATGAACGTTGCGCAAGCTAGTTGTCAATGCAATGAATTCGTCATTTGCTGCTTCATCGGATTGCTATTTAGGGATTTATTGCGATATACCTAAAAAATACAACTTCGTACTAGAATTAACTAGTAAATCTGTAATAGGAATGATGCCTATGTAAATATAAATTATTTTTTACTGATTTTAAGGTAGAGGGTCTACAAAAAGACCTAAAATTCCCATCTTCTGGTACTTTTAAGATTAATAATCATTTTAAACAATCGAATAAAGGAAAAAGTCCTTTTAATTTTGATGGCGTCACAACTATGTATTTCATACAAACTTCCATACTTCTCGTAGATGCGCGTTTTGAAGTTTGATAAAGAGTTGCTTATTTGACTGAGTTGTCGTCCCTATTATCCGTATCTATGTAACTTGGTTATTGTCAGTTTTTCAACAAACTTTACTGGTGGGCACAGGCCTCCACTCTCATAGGAGATAGGGAATTAGAGCTTAGACCCACCACGCTGCTCCAATGCGGGTTGGCGGGCTACCTATAACCTAAATAACCTATATCAATTAATTCAAATACCATAATCCAAATCACGATCTGAGGCTGATTTGATTTTCCGCATATGGTGAGAGCACGGAGCCTTGGTCGAGATCGTGGTCCGCATTTCAGGAAAAGAATCATTGATAATAATGACTGGGGTATAGTTTTTAACATTTAAATAATGTATGAGCATGACTCATGACTATGCTTTTTTATGTTCAGTTGAACCTTGCTAGACATATAATCACACACAGGTAATATTTTATATTAGACAACCTTCCTGGAGTAGTTCTAGTTGCTCTAAGAGTATTCTGGAGTAAGGTAAATCATTATCCCTTGATATGCTCTGGTCTGGACTGATGTTGCGGTGTGGCTACTTATTATTTTACCGACAATCATGCCACTAGCAAAACTGTTTATTTTGTCATGATAGCAAATAGTTACCCGACTATGCTAAATTTGACATGGACAGTAATAGTCGCACCATAAGGGTTGCAACTTGCAAACCTATCTTCTAGGTACGCAACCCTAAAATATGTCTGGGTATACAATTAACTTCCATTTCACTTCAATCATTATGTTAAGTTAATAAATTAACGTTCTCCTGAAAATATAAATATCATTACAGCAGCTACATTTTAAAATAAAGCTGATTTATTATGTTTTTAACTTAACTTTGAAGCATACTTCTTCAAGTTGCCATTTTAAATTCAAATGAAACATTGAAAAGTCTCAAGTACTCATTAAATTCTACATCAATGCAAGTACTTATAAAATATTGTTAAAATGTTAGCATTTAAGGAAGTGTCATAACAACTTTGAAAAACGAGCGCATTTAAAACGGACATGAAAAAACCCTAACGTAACAAACGATCTAATTAACCAACAGCTAATTAGCTTTGTTCTAATTTGAATTTGACCAAAAATACTCAATCATGGCTGATAAAATCAACGTCCGTAGTTGAGGTTTTACGCTCGATAGCCACCTCCAAAATGCAGATAAAAAATGAATGCTTTTTAATATTGGTTCGGGTTTGAATCAGATAGCTAGCATTTTTTAGCCTCTTTTAATCTTCTCTTTTGATTCTAACATTTTTTTAGCCTCTTTTACAAAGGGCTCTACTTCTCTGAGTTTTGTGAAAACTGGTATTTTTTCATCCATTGTTATATGTAAAAACTGTATTTCAGAAAAACAAATTCTGGGTTAGCTAGAGCTACACAGGAAAACATAAAACTTTTATCATAATATTTAATACCTATTTTAAGTTTTTGTGAATACTACCTACTCGTGGATTTCCTGGAATAAAAGTCCTATGTCGGCAAAGCATAATTACTCAGAGTAGAAATAAGATTAAAAAATGCGCAAGTAAGTTCAATTTGTATAAGAACTAAGCAAATAAAGTCTCTTAGTTAATATTTTTAAAATAAACTGGGACTACGAGACTTCATTACCTCCTCTCTCGCAAGAAAATTGTTGGAAACTTTAATCAAAGGTCTCATATCCCTGTCAGGATGTTGAACACTCGTTAAATATTATGAAGATGTTATGAAGTTTCTCGACAGGGGTCCCTAGGCTTAACCACTGTACGTTCACTCGGAGTGAACTTCACGACAATGGTGGATATTGCAACAGAGTGCAAAGATTCGTGATCACGCCCGTGAATTACTGTGGGGTCAACTAAATGGTATATTTTTGTACGAGGCGAGTTTTGCATTAATAGAAAAGCATAAAATGCCACTTAAACAATAGTCTACTTGCTAAGCTCCCATAGATGTGTTTTAGTTACTATTTTCAAATCATTTTTTGAAGTGAAACTTCTTTAGAATCGTTGTGATTTGAAAATTCGATGGAAGGAAAAGGTGAAACGAAAAAGCGACACCAAAAAGAGACTAACATATCAATCAAATATAAATATTATAAATGCGAAAGTTTGGATGGATGTCTGGATGGATGTATGGATGTATGGATGTTTGTTACTCAATCACACCCCAACGGCTGAAATTTGGCATAGGGATAGATTATAGTCTGGAATAGCACATAGGCTACTTTTTATCCCGGAAAATTGAAGAGTTCCCGCGGGAATCAAACAAATGTATCTGTTCAACTGATTTTGATAAAATTTGGTACAGGGATAGGTTGTATCCCGGAGAAGGACGTAGGCTACTTTTTGTCCCGGAAAATTAAGGAGTTCCTGCGGGAACCAAAAAAACCTCAAACCACGCGGACGAAGTCGCGGGCATTCGCTAGTTTATTAATAAATAGAGTTTAGCCTTTAAGGACGGATGTACTGTAATAGGGGGAAACATCCTTTTCTGTTCCGACATTTTAGTATAGCAAAAATTAAAATTTCATTATCGAATAAATACCATTCGCTACTCATTGAGATATAGTATGATGTAATTAAAAAAAGTGGTCAAAAAATCGTATAGTAACGGCAGAAAATTATTGGGAAATTCATGGAAATCTCAAAAAAGGTCTTATCGCGTTCCGACTATTGTGATTTAATTTGAGACATTATTTAGACAAAATTTATTTTAAATTGATCGTAAAAGATCAAAAAACACTTTAAATAAATAATATTTTCAATAAAACTTATAGTTTTTTTACAATCTGGTTACAAACATCCCTCATTTTTACAGCACGAATTTTTCATACAAATTTAGTACGGGCGCGCGCATCACAAAATTTCGTTATATATTCATGAAATACGGCAGTCATTTCCCATACGCCTGCGGGCTCTCAAGGCGTGAGGTTGCGTCCCGTTGCTCCTGAACTGACGTTTGTCACTGTTAGTATCCGTACACAAACGTCAATGCATCCACTACCATTGAACAAAACTAATCATCGATATTTATACGTATAAAAAAAATGTAACTGGACGATTTCTGTATATAAAATATTTATTTTGAAAATTTAATTGGTGGTTATTTTATTATTCACTGAGCCCAAAACGGTATTTTATTCTCTGTCTTATTTTGCCTGTTTTGTGCACGAACTCCACTAAAACTAACTTTGAATGGGTATTTTGGTTCTTATAGCTCAGTCTAAGTAGATTTTTTTCTTTTATAACAGTCGTCCGAAGGGGGAAACTGGCGAAATATCAATTTCGGGTATAGACCCGAATATCAATTTCGGGTACCTAATGCTGATGTTCATTCTGTTTTGGTCTCGCAGAAAAGGGCTGTTCGTGCCATATACAAAACTAAATTCAAAGAAGTTGAAATTATGACGGTCTACGACCAATACATAATTGAAAACTGGATGATGCCCGCGACTTCGTCCGCGTGGATTTTTGATTCCCGCGGGAGTTCTTTAATTTTCCAGGATAAAAAGTACCCTTTATCCTTCCCCGGGTACCCTATGTGTTATTCCAGACTATAACCTATCCCTGTACCAAATTACATCAAAATCGGTTGAACAGATGGGCCGTGAAAGCGTAGCAGACAGACAGACAGACACACTTTCGCATTTATAATATTAGTATGGACTGAATGATGCTAGCGACTTCGTCCGCGTGGATTAAGGTTTTTGATTTCCGCAGAAACTCTCATTTTCCGGGATAAAATAACCTATGTCTGTCCCCGGAATACAACCTACTCCTGTACCAAATTTCATCAAAATCGGTTGAACGGATGAGTCGTGAAAGCATACAACCAAACAAACAAGCAACCAACAGACACACTTTTACGTTTATAATATTAGTATGGATTATGGATATTATGGATTAAGTATAATTTATTATGTGTGTAGTAGGTCTGACGACCTCCGTGCGGCGCAGTGCTTTGCGCAGCCTTAACGTGCGGAGGTCCCGGGTTCGATCCCCGGCAGGGTTTGTAAATTTATAATTTCTGAATTTCCCTGGTCTGGCCTGGTGGGAGGCTTCGGCCGTGGCTAGTTACCACCCTACCGGCAAAGACGTACCGCCAAGCGATTTAGCGTTCCGGTACAATGCCGTGTAGAAACCGAATAGGGGTATGGGTTTAATATAACTGTCATGCCCCTAACAGGTCAGCCCGCTACCATGTTAGACTGCATCATCACTTACCATCAGGTGAGATCGCAGTCAAGGGCTAACTTGTAGTGGATTTAAAAAAAATGTGCATAAAATCATCAATAAATTCAAGAATGAAAAAAAGTAACCATTCAAGAAAATATATGAATTTTTAGTGCTTCTAGACTCTGTAAAATTAGTTAGGTATTCATTTGTCGGTAACAGTATGCGTTTTTATAATAACTCCCAAAAGAAATATTTGAGATGCCAACAAGTTCAAAGTTTTTGTAAAACGTCAACTATTGAAAAGTCCTATTACAGTGTAAAGGTGTATGATACCTACAGGGCGCGTTTGGAACCCTCGTAGCTTTGAAACCGTTGTCCATCACGTCTTATACTTTGTAAACGTGACGTTCAGGTGTACTGTGTAGGTACCTACTTATCTATACTTAATATTATAAATGCGAAACTTTGGATGGATGTATGGATGGATGGATGGATTGAAATTCAAATTCAAATGATTTTGAATTTGAATTTTTGTTAGGTAATTAATCACGCCAGAACGGCCGAACCTATCTGGATGAAATTTGACACAGGGATAGATTATAGTCTGGAACAATACATAGAGTACTTTTTATCCCTGAAAATTAAAAAGTTTCCGCGGGAACCGAAAACCTTGATCCACGAGGACGAAGTCACGGGCATCAGCTAGTTTTTAATAAATATATTATTAGTTTGAGTTTATGTTGTCGTCAAATGTTAATCACTCCGTGATAAAGTTGACTATTTCATCAAATTTTCGATGACTTCCATGACGCAGTGGTTAGCGCTATAGTCTTCTAGTGGGAGGACCCAGGTTAGTTTCCTAGCAGGGTCAATTTAGGAATTTATAATATCTGAATTCACCCTGGCCTGGTCTAGTGGGAGGCTTCGGCCGTCGTTAGTTGCCACCCTACCGGGAAAGATGTACCGCCAAATAATTTTGCATTCAGGTAACATGCCGTGCAGTAACCCGCTACAATCTAAGACTGCATCATCACTTACCATCAGGTGAGATCGGAAACTAGGGCTAACTTTGTAGCAGTACCTAAGTATATAAAAATATCCATATCCATACTAATATTATAAATGCGAAAGTGTGTCTGTCTGTCTGTCTGCTACGCTTTCACGGCCCAACTACTCAACAGATTTTGATGAAATTTGGTACGGAGATAGGTTACATCCCAGGAAAGGACATAGGCTACTTTTTATCCTGGAAAATTGAAGAGTTCCCGCGGGAATCCAAAAATATGAATCCACGCAGACGAAGTCGCGGGAATCATCTAGTTCTATATAAATATTTTTGGGGTCTGTATACATAATTAACATTACTCCAAAGATTTATCATAAGTACCTATATAGATAGATAGAATGAAACATAACTTAAACAAAACAAAAGTCCTCATAAAGGCACAATTTTTCCAATCCTCTCTATTGTTTTGTATAAAACAAAGAAACGTGCGCACGCCGCCTAGCTTCATCCAATATTTTACTGAACGCGCAGAACTTGCTGCGCAGTTTTCAGTCGCACGTAGGCTGTCAAAATAGCTGATCTGAAGTGATAATCTTGCTTTCTGTCGAGTACAAAAACAATTTACTTCTGCAGTGTGTGACTATTGTAAAAAAGTAAGTATAATTTGTTTTATTAGTTACCTACAGTAATAGTCAGTGTGATTATTTGTAATATTTGAAATAAAAGATCCCTTCAAAAAAAAATTAATATGGCGTCGGCCGCGGTGATTTTCGTATTGTTGCGCTGATTGTTGGGTTTTGTATCATTGTGTGATTTCAAATTTGACGTTTGTTGAAGTAAAACTTTTACAGACACGTCACCACGTACTTTTACAGCCAGCGCATAATATAATGGAGAGTGCAACGCCAGTAAAACCCATGTACCGACACTTTAATTTTTTGACATAATGACGTAAACATACCTGAGGCTTTTATCAAAGCTCAGCAAATTTCATCAGTCCATGTATTTTTTAAATTATCTAGACATGATCTAGAATGATTTATTGTGATTCATTATTTTTGCAGATGGGAAAACATAAAAGAAGGTCTGCCTATTATAAAAAAGAAAATAAGCCGTTGCATTGGAAAAAAACAAACAAAAAGTATACTCTTATTTCCTGAAATCTTGAAAGCTGTCATCCCATATCACTTCCACATAATATCACATGCAGATTGCAGAGAAGAAGCAAATAAATGCATTAGTTACCTACATAATTTCTGTACAAGTTTCGCGCTTTATCGCAAAATGCAATTATTCGTTTCTCAATACAAATCAACTAAATTTTCATTTCATTGCACCTACAACACTTTTCCGCTAATTATCATCGCATCAGAGTTATACCATTTCATGTACCTACTCTCACCATAGTCTGTACACTAGTAAAAAAATATTAATTTATAATTAGTAGACTATACCAACAAAAGACATTCATCTTTCCTATCTAAACATTTTGGTTATTTACGTATTGCAGCTTTGAAATTCTAAACGATGATCAAGTTATAGAATATAAATTGGAGAGCTCTGAACAGCAAGGTAAAAAGCATTCGGCAAAAATAACTAAAAGATAGGTAACAAATTACTAAACTAGGTATAAATCCTTATCCTTACTAATATTATAAACGCGAAAGGTTGTGAGTATGGATGAGTGGATGTATGCATGTATGTATGTATGTTTGTTACTCTTTCACGCCTGAACGGCTGAATGGATCTGGATGAAATTTGGCACAGAGATAGATTATAGTCTGGAATAACGCATACTATAACAGCTACTTTTTATCCCGGAAAATTAAGGGAACCAAAAACCCTCATTTTTTGTTGTTGTTTCCAAATTATATCTGTCGGTTTAGTTGATGGGTAAAATTACAATTATAAAGGTTTGAAATAAATAAAAGAGTACCTTTTATTTATTTCAAACTAGCTGCACTATTGGTAACTATCGCCAGGAAGGCTGATTCAGTATTAAGTAGGTGTAGGCTCTCCTCTTATGACGATAGTGCGGGCAGTCCCCGCATGCTGATGGGGTCTGACTACTTATCGCCTCTCAAAGATGTCTTATGGTTGCCTAAAATTAACAATGACTAGGAAGGTTAACACATCTTTGAGCGGCCATGTCTAGTGAACGACCCGATGAATAGCGTCAGTTTTTATACTGTTTACATAGGTACTGCGCATACTTTAATACTGTACAAGAATCAGCCTTCCTAGTTATGGTTCATTTTTGGTAACCATAGTACGTGTTTGAGCGGCCATATCTAGTGAAAGGCTGATCTGCATGCAGGCAGACCTTCACTATCGTCATCAGTGGAGAGCCCTACACCCACCTAATACTGAATAAGCCTTCCTGGCGATAGTTACCAAAAGTGCAGCTATCTCATAGTCAGTACCTACATGATATTATAAAGGTTTTTTGGTGTCATAAAACTTCGGTTTGTCAAAATGTGACAAGGATAATTTTTATTTATGTCAATTATGGGTATGTTCCGATATACACTGAGAGCACTGTTCAGTGCTCTTACTGGGGAGAAATTCGTCCCGTTATGGACTGACAGTATACTGCCGCAGTATCCTAGGGAATATATATGACGTCATAAATCGTCGCCATTTTTGTACTGTGAGCACTGGAGTTTTCGAGGTAAGGTGCTCTCAGTGCTGACTGCGTTCCGTTTTAAACAGTGACCAGTATAGCTAACTATAAAGGAACGGTTTCGCAGTGTACTAAATTGACGTCACACCTTACAGTGCAAGCAGTGTATTTCGGAACATACCCTATATTAGGTACTTTATACTAATAAACTTTATATTGTAGTAATAAATTGCGGTTTTATTTTCCATTTCAGTGCTATAAAAGTTTCACATCAAAAACTAAATAAATAATGGAAATAGGTTTTTTAGGATGAGTTGTGTCATTTATGATGAATCAACGGGACTTTACCCAGCTTGAAAAGGAGATTCTACTGAGGAGAGATGACAATAACTCAGCAGTTTATAAAAAGAAAAAAATTGCAATAATGTACCTAGAAAATAATACACAATATATAGGGAGCTACATAAATATATGTACATACATAATGTATCAAGTATTACTCTGATTTAGTGGGCTGTTAGTGGATAGTTTCCATGCAACATTAGGAAAATCATCAGTTGATGCTACGTTAGTTGTTACGGATATGTCTCAAACCCACCAGCATCAATTGATTTTCATAGCTTAGCTCTAGGGGAAAGGGGTTCAACTAAGCAACGAAGTTTTTCACATAATGAGGAAAGGAAACACGTCCTTCTAAGTATTTATTACGAGAGAGGGAATGACAGCATGACAGTCACGCAGCTTACTTACGTCCATAATGTTCCCTACATTACACATTATACTAGTTGAAGTATGGAACACAGAAGCTGACTAGTTACTTCTCAAACCACTTCATCTACATCGCACATCTCAGATGGAAATGGAATCTCCTAGTGCTGTCTTACACCGTTTTTATACTATTCATGCTAACTACTACTAATACTAAGCGTCATTATTAATTTAATTTATTTTTCTACCTAAGCATACAACCTTTATCAAATAAACACCTATCTTTACCTATACCTACCTACTCATAGTTATAAATCAGTTAGCAGGAATCAGCCGGTTGGTATATTATCAAGAAGCACCTCTACAATCCATACTATGATATTAAAAATGCCAAAGACGTGTAATTGAACGGCCCATTATTTCAACCAAGTTGGTATAGAGTAAGGTTACATCCCGAGGAAGGACATAAGTTACCTTTATCCCGAAAAATTGAGAAATTCCCGCAGAAATAAAAAAAAATTAACGAACGCAGACGAAGCCGTAAGTATCATCTAGCTATCAATCAATAAATAATATTATTTGTGCCATAGTGAGATAGTTGATCGCATATTGTGTGCTCCCGTGGTAGGGGCTGAATCCTTCTATGTGTGCGCGCGTAGACTGTGGTTGTATGTGTATAGAAACAATTGACAGCGGCTGACAGCAATGCCTAGATGTCGGCCAAGGGTAGGACCCTTAAGAGAATGAGATAGAATACAAGTTATACATTCACAACCAATAGATGGCGCTGTACGATATTGAACCGCGCTGCTGCTCCATTGTACTTAAAAGGGTATGTTTATCTCATTCTCTCAAAGGTTACTTTTCTGAAGTTTCACTTTCTTTCAAACTGTCCTTTTCATGTCCAACCATGTAACAAAATGTTACATGGTTGGACATGAAAAGGACAGTTTGAAAAAAAAGTGTGTGTCACTTAACGCAGAAGTGAAACTTCAGGAAAGTAACCTTTGAGAGAATGAGATAAACATACAACAACAATAACTGAAAGTATGTCAGATAAAGCAGTGTTGTGCAAGACGACCTTTAAGTACCTCACTTATCACGTACAGCTTTAACTTAGAAATAAACAATTACTGGGCATGATATACACTAAACCGTGCACCATTTGCCGGGTTGGGTTAACAGGTGGAGTTTAAAGTTCACCATAGATGTATTGTTATAATCGCTCGTTTCCTAGCCCTATTACATTGCGCAAGAAAATGGTTCATTGCGCTTATCATCTTACGTCTCGCCGTGAGCTGAAAAGCGTGTGATATTCCGTTATTTTAAAATAACGTGTAACTTATTTGCCATGGATGAATGGCTGAGCTGAGCTTTATTATAGCTAAAGGCTTGTGCAGACGCTACTAGGCGGCATTAGATACTACAAACAAAATGAAAGCGGGCCGTCTATCTACACAAAATGTCCGGTGTACTTCTAGCCAAATTTTCCTCATAGCAGCCTATCTTTAATGGAGCACACTTGTACTCTCTGTTCCTTCATTCTCAAGTCTTACAGTGAGAGAGATGTGGCAGGTTTCATGTGCTACAGAGATTACTAGTACCTACAGGAAACTTTAATTAATAGTTGATATTTATGATTAATGCATGTTAAAGAGTTGTTTGGTTTTAACTTCTCATTATTGTCTCCCGAAAGATAAAACTTGTCACATTTAGAATACAATTGCAATATCATTCAACGTAGACTACTGATTATGGTCGACATCAGCAACATGTCGTAATACAGTAAGTATTTTTTGATATCGGTGTGCTTCGAGTTTGAGTCGGACACCGTTTCTATCGTTTCACAGTCTATAGTTTTCAGATAAAAAGCGGTCGTTTGCTCTATCCCTTAGTCGTATCTCATTCTAAGGTATTATTAAAAGTGTGACAACCTTATTTACTGCGTAAATTAAGACGTAAATAATTTTAATGTCCGATTGAATGCCATAATTGCCGGTCATAAAATGCAGTTAAAATACGAAAGCCTTTGGACATAATAATTTTCCGAATACCATTGCAACGTACTATAAGGTAAGTAGAATGTTATGACAATTAAATATTGACTTGATGATGCCCGCCACTTCAACTTCAAGGATTTAGATTTTTATTAACTAAGCTGTAGAAGGGACTGTATATCTAAAAGCCTACTGGCTTTTAAATTTTTTTTTGATTTTCAAATTCAGAAATCAGCTCTTGCAGGAACACGCTCTACTGGATTGAAATCGCAGGGTTGAGAGTATAGAAAGCACTAGGGATCGGACAGGCATGTGACCTAATACCATGTGACCCCTGGAAGACGGTAGCTGGCCGTGGCTCCAGCTGTTGGAAATAACATGCAGAAATCGGATTCATCGAGCGACGCGCAAGGAAGGCTCCGGTGCAAGTTCCCGGAGCCTTTCATCATGCGCTGAAGATGGTCACTGAGAGGGTTTTAGTGGGTACAATCCCACATAACCCGGTCAACCGGTCCTCCATCAACAAAATAAAAAAAGGATCGGACAGGCAAACCGTCTGTGTTGGAGGCTATACCGACATTATGTTCAGTCGCACTATGTGTGTGCAGATCGTTAAAGGTAACTTACATGGACTTTTCGTCCGCCAGATAAATCTTTTTGACTCTACATGTTGTTCTGCCAACACAACTCACAGATACAACTAGGTTATACATAATATAAAAAAATCTTTTTAAACAACCGACTTCAAACTCCCGCGCCAACTTTACAACAACAAGCACACGCTATACAAAGTACTTATTGTTGATATTTTAAAAATCGCTCGACCGATTTCGATAAAATTTATATGGGACCACATGGAAAGTATGTCCTTTCAAATGAAAAAAGAATCATCCAAATCGGTCCAACCAGTCAAAAGTTCTGAGGTAACAAACATTAAAATAAAATAAAAAATACAGTCGAATTGAGAACCTCCTCCTTTTTTTGAAGTCGGTTGAAAACGAGTAGGTTTCCGCGCTTCGTACCTACTCTACTTGGCAACTGAGCCGTTTACTCTACCAATGTGCACTCGGGTTTAAAGGCGGAGTTATCAAATTCGGCTAAAACAGGGACAAAAAACACAATTAGCGCAGTTCGATCCGTATTTGTAAACAATTAAGCAACACGCGTTTATAATGTTCATAAAAAAGTTCACGGTTAAAAAAGGTCTATATTGTACCTGCTGATACAATTTAGATAGACCGTGACATGCTACCTACGTCACGTTATCACGCATACCCAATAAAAACATTTGAATGAATTATTATTATAGGTAGATTACAACAATAGGTACGAGGGTAAATATAAATTCAATGTAAACAAATAGGTAATTAGTTATTTGTTATACAAGAGTGATAAGTAGTTTTTAAACCGCGTGCTCAATTTTGATGACCGAGCAAGCGAAGGATCCTAAAATTAGAATCCATGAGTGTCAGCGAGAGAATCAAAAGAGCACGAGGTGAAAAATCTTTTCACTCGAGTGCAACACGTAACTTTTCATCCCACCTCAGCGAGAACACCAAGAAGGTTACGAGTGTGAGTTTTTAACAAATTAAAAACGCTTGTATGGCACAGACATTTATAAATCTGTGTTGTATGGAAATTCGGCACCATAGAGGTAAAGTCAGAAGGTTTTAATGATGTTTTGAATTCACAAACTTCATAGACGAGTGATATTTACTCGTACTAACGTGCACACGATGTTCTAAATTCAATATACTTTATCCTCAAGAGGATACGGCTTTTGCATTCAGATATCGAAGAGTACAAATACTCTTTCCGAGATGGTGGGATGAAAAAGTAATTTAATGCGTGCGCATTTCTTTCATTTTGGTGTAGGAAATAATAATCTTTTTTTACTAAACAGACTAAATTTTAAAATAAAATAAACTAGTTACGCCTACGAGGGAGGTTTCAGGTATGCGGATGTCGAAAAGTCGCTTTATCTCAGGGCCTGAATGCATTCAATTTGCGCACATATACTGTAGATAAGTATTATACTATACTAGATGATGCCCGCGACTTCGTCCGCGTGGATTAAGGTTTTTTGGTTCCCACGGGAACTCTTTAATTTTCCGGGATAAAAAGTATGTCGTTCCCCAGGATACAAACTATCCCTATACCAAATTTCATCAAAATCGGTTGAACAGATTGGCCGTGAAAGCGTAGCAGACAGACAGACAGAAACACTTTCGCATTTATAATATTAGTATGGATATGCACTTAAATGCAATCACGCTTGATATCTGTAAGTGATGATGCAGTCAGGTAGAGCGAGCCTATGCCTAGAAGATGCTCATCAGGTCTTCTTTTAAAGCGAAAACACACTACTAGCAGGACAGGGCAAAATGTGAGCACGAAATGCACTTTGGAAACACGTTTTGTCCCGTTGCGGTAGCCTCTGACTTTTTATCTGCCACTCAAAATTCATTCCAAAAACCATAGTGTATTCTCGCCCTTACGTTGGGTTAGTGTAAAGCTCTGTAATTTACCTAAATCCAAGACTAGTAATTTGCACGTGCATACAAGGAAAGACAATTTCTACGTATGCCAGTGCAATTACACTTAAGAGTGCCCGTTGAGAAGCGAATCACGTTCCGGCGCTTGCGACAGCTGTTTGCTTGCAAGCTAAGTTTTGCCATCAATCAACACACTTGTATGGAATTACTTACTTTCATTAAGTTTTTAATAAACTGTAGGATGTTTGTTGAATAATAATGAGGGCTACCGTTTTTATGCTCACTAGTTGGCGCCACTTGCGAGTAAGGTCCTGAAGTATAGCTGTATATTCGGTAAACAAGCATATTTCTGAAAAAAAGAACTCTTTTTTAAATAGTAAACATACAGGAACCAGGGAAATAGATACTAACCTATGAATTAGCTGTTCGAAAGAATCCCCTTAATTTTGCACCTATTTTTCTTAGCTACGCTTTCAAAGCACAGAGCACTGGCATTATTTGGCACGTATCTTACATCTTCCATAAATAATCGGTTATTGCTAAATATTCATCACATTAATTAAATAATTAGACCCGCGATAAAAGCCCAGTGATATTTAACATTTCAGGGACCTCACACTACACTAGCGCCCCTAGCGGCGAATTTAAACGCGGTAGCCCTGATTGTACCACCACCACCACCACCACCACCACAAAAGACTCATAGGGATAGGCCTCCACTCTCATAGGAGAGAGGGAATTAGAGCTTAGACCCACCACGCTGCTCTAATGCGGGTTGGAAGCTTTAATACACAACTACTTAATTGCACACAACACTATCCATACTAATATTATAAATGCGAAAGTCTGTCTGTCTGCTACGATTTCACGACCGATTTTGATGAAATTTGGTATAGATGTAGGGTTACAACCCGGGGAAGGACAAAAGCTACTTTTATCCCGGAAAATTACAGTTTTTTTTTTTTCTATCCACTACAAGTTAGCCCTTGACTGCGATCTCACCTGATATTAAGTGATGATGCAGTCTAAGATGGTAGCGGGCTAACCTGTTAGGGGCATGGCAGTTATATTAAACCCATACCCCTATTCGGTTTCTACACGGCATCGTACCGGAACGCTAAATCGCTTGGCGGCACGTCTTTGCCGGTAGGGTGGTAACTAGCCACGGCCGAAGCGTCCCACCAGGCCAGACCAGGGAAAATTCAGAAATTATAAATTCCCAAATTGACCCTGCCGGGGATCGAACCCGGGGTTAAGGCAACAGCGCTACACACCGCGCCACGGAGGTCGTCGAGTTCCCTCGCAGAATCAAAAAACCTTAGCCCACGCGGCCGAAGTCGCGGGCATCTAGATTATTATGACAATGCATGTCGATGCTGTACTATGAATAGGCACTGCCCGGCATCGTCCGAATTTTTACTCATGCAGGAAATGTGTCAAAGCCTTAGAGCACTTTCCCTTTTTTTCCCTGTCAAATTCAAAAATGACTGTCCAATCCACTGATAAATGGAAAACATTGAGTTTATATAATATGTACACCTGCTACATAAATCATCATCATCATATCATCATCATTTTATCTCACTATACTGACCACGAGTCTCCTTTCATAATGAGAAAGGTTTGGCCGTAGTCCACCAAGATGGTCAAGTGCAGATTGACCGACTTCACACCCTTGATAACATTATTATTAACCCATTATACTCTAATAGATGATGCCCATGACTTCGTCCGCGTGGATTAAGGTTTTTTAACTCCCGTGGGAACTCTTTAATTTTCCGGGATGAAAAGTATATCCCTATACCAAATTTCATCAAAATCGGTTGAACAGATGGGCCGTGAAAGCGTAGCAGACAGACACACTTTCGCATTTATAATATTAAGTATAGTATGGATTAAGTATATAAAGTATTAAGTATGGATCACGGCACAATGAATAGCAGATTCTACAAGAGCTGGAAAAAACACATTAATGCAATGCAATACTCTTTTTAAAATGTATTTTGTGTTCAAACAATAATTACTATAGCTCTATCAATCGTTTTCTGCATTCTGCATTGTCAATTACTATCAAGTGAGATCAAGTGAGATCACAGTCAAGGTCTAACCCCACTTGAGATGCATGGAGCGGCGCGGCCGGCGGCACGTAGTGGCAAATATTATTTGTATGAGCTTGTATAGGGCCGCATCGCATGGTGCACTTCCGTGTTCCATACAACCTTATACAAAGAATACGCTACGTGCCGCGCCGCGCAGCGCCTCTGTAGTGAGGCTAGACCTATAATCTCAAACCAGAATCCCATAACTAATAGAACATAAGCCAAGTTGGACCATTTTACAGCTAATCGCTACATTTAAACAATTCAATGCGCAAATCTCATTATTTACGATACACATAAATCAGCGACAGAAGCCGCTTACGATAATTGCTAAATAACAAGTTTTACTGCTAACATGGGAATTCCAGATAATATGTAACGATTATTTGGATGTCATTTTTTGTATTTGTTCATCTATACAGTTTTTCATTTATTTGAATATTCTAGAGAAGCTGCAACAGAGCAGATCGGGCGATAATGCTGGGTAAGCAACAGTTACTCAAGCCGCTAATTGAATTGGTGACCGACTTTGTATTGGTGACGTACTTGCTAGGTCCAATATGGCTTATTCGTGTCCTTCGTGCGTCGGAGAGCACGTTAAGCAATCGATCGCTAGCATCTGCCTCTCGATTGTGTAAGGAATCGTGTATAAATGGATAATCCGACCTGTTTAAGGAGTTCATAGATACCTACACGTCAAAAAGCATGTATGAACTCTTTAAATAGTCCAATTAATACATTTTAAGCTATGAAATTATAACGATTTGCTTACACAATTGGGCCTCTGATCCTTGCTGTTGCTAAAATTATATAGATGAGGGATGCCATTGATTCAGGAAAATACCTACCATTAAGTGATCGATAAGAGTCGTAGGCCTCTCAGATATATTGTTGAGTTAAGTAAATTGTTAATGTTAGTTAATTTGAGCTGTTAACTGTTAACACACAATATCATAAGCTTCAAATGAGCAAATCTATGAGCTGTGTAATATGGAAAGCGTGTATGTAAAGCTGTTACACACCGTAGACTTGTGATCTGTTATAATTTTGTTTATTTCATTTGTTAATACATTAATCATCTCCAGGATTGCCTACATGAGTGAAGAACAGTGAAGAAATTGAGAGGTCAATAATAATTTGGTAATAATTAATTTACAAAAATATTTTCATATTTAACATCTATTGGACATGATTATATAATGCACCATAAATAGATAATGTATACAACTTAAAATTTGACGACAGCGATATCATAAAAAATTGGGAAAAAATATTCTTGCATAGATAGATTCCTTTTGGTGCGCAGAAAAATATTATTATCCATGAATCTACCACTGTCCATACTATGTTCTACTATGTTCCATGACTATTGTCCATGCTATGTTCCACTATGTTCCATGACTATTGTTCTTACTATGTTTCATGAATCTACCACGATTACAAGGACTTATTCATGTAGTTTATAATGCCTACATCGACGCATCGTATGTACTTCTCCTTAGATCCAAATCACAATCTACTCAGCATAATTGATTAAATTGGCAGGCGATTCGATCGGTCATAGTAATTATTGGTTCGCATCTAATCCGTAAGTCAATCAACGGTGTGTAATTTGCATTGCAATTTCTTAATTAGTGAGTGCTTTGTTGAAGATATTTGAAGTAGTTATCGCACCAAAACTTAGCACAGAGCTTAAAATTTGGATAATATTATTATTCATAGCATGCTATGAATAATAATATTATCATCATAATAATTAATTTATATTCGTTTGTTAAATTCCAAATAATAATATAATTTGGAATTTTACAAACGAGATTATTACTTCTTACACATAAACATGCTTTTACTTTATATATGTGATAGTAAATCCGTCTGTCTTGCATTTTCGTCGCAGTAATATGATCTACTGTACAAGTCTGGACGGATCATAAGTAACGAGTTGTCCTACATGAAATAAAACAATTCATATCATGGCTCATCTATTTAACCAATATTGACCACATTGAGTACAGAGGAAACTTGCATGCGAATGCTTTTTGTCGAAAAAAAAATGGGTTTCTACGGAAGCAGCACCTCAAGCATAAAAAATTATATTATATTATTTGGTAATCTTTACTGTATTTTTGTACACAAATAGTCAGCTGAAAAAAAAGTTAACTCACATAATTTGTCAAAGAGAAGAAGGGGTAGACTCGATAACTTCAAGCACTCATGCCCTAACACATTTCGAACTTGATCTATTCCCCATTCTACGCGCAGATGGCGAAAACGATCACACGATAGTATGTAGGGATGCTTATTTGAATTCTCAATGCGCTATTTACGTAAAAGGGTTTATCGGTGGTGGGAAATTCGATGATACCGTAATGCCTCTTTAAGGTTTTATTTATAGTGGCGTGGATGTCAGCGCCTTCGTAATGTATTTGGCAGGTGTCATGATACTTAGTGAGAGGTATCATGACATTATATAAGTATGCCCTAGTAGTAATCTATACTATATACTATACGATATATCTATACTTAATATTATAAAGCTGAAGAGTTTGTTTGTTTGAACGCGCTAATCTCAGGAACTACTGGTTCGAATTGAAAAATTCTTTTTGTGTTGGATAGACCATTTATCGAGGAAGGCTTTTGGCAGTGTGATATAACATCACACTGCGACCAATAGGAGCGAAGCATAAGTGAAAAATGTTGCAACAACGGGGAAAATCATCCATATATTTTGAGTTCCGTTGCGTGCGCTGCGTAAACGGTTCAAGTTACCCAAAAAATATGTACGAAAGAATTATTCCTCTAGAGATGATCTACATAATATCTCCGCGACTGGATCCCGCGATCATAATAACAGAAATTGACGCGGACGAAGTCGCGGGCAACAGCTAGTAAGTAATAAGGCTCGTGATAATAAGATATTGACTCTCTTGTGTGTATTGAAATACGCATAATAATTAGGTAAGAACAACAACAGTGACTAGACTAATAAGAAAAGAACATCTTTTGCCAATCAAAAGTTTCAGTGATCTTTCAAAATGCCCCCAGGGGCATTCTGGTACAATCGGTAACTACTTATCAAGTTATAGATATAAAAGCTCGTATAGACTAACGCGATCATTCTACAGAACCGTAGCGGCTTTATCACAACAGTCGATTGTGCCGGGAAAATTGATCAGGTGATCACTTAAAATTAAAATATAGTATCAAGTAACAATAGTAAAGGGGATCACCGTATATATTACAATAACCTCCCAGAAGACATGTTGAAGATGTCTCTGAATAAGTTCAAAGTTAATGTAAAACGTAAACTCAATAAAAGATCTTACTACAATGTAAAGGATTACTTAAATGACAAGGAAGCTTGGCAATAATTTGCTCTAACGGCTCTGATAGATCCTTAGTTAAGATGATTTGTGAAATGGTGATAATTAAAAAAAACGGCTGAGTTTGTTGTGGGCTCTTCTCAGACCAGGGCGCGTTTGGAACCCTCGTAGATTTAGTTTTAAGATACCGTTACTGATTATCACCATTATCCATACTAATATTATAAATGCGAAAGTGTGTCTGTCTGTCTGTCTGTCTGTCTGTCTGTCTGTCTGTCTGTCTGTCTGTCTGTCTGTCTGTCTGTCTGTCTGCTACGCTTTCACGGCCCATCTGTTCAACCGATTTTGATGAAATTTAGTACAGGGATAGGTTATATCCCGAGGAAGGACACAGGCTACTTTTTATCCCGGAAAATTCAAGAGTTCCCGCGGGAGTCAAAAAATGTATCCGTTCAACCGACTTTAATGAAATTTGGTACAGGGGCAGGTTGTATCCCGGGGAAGGACATAGGCTACTTTTTATCCCGGAAAATTCAAGAGTTCCCGCGGAAATCGAAAAAACTTGGTCCACGCGGACGAAGTCGCGGGAATCATCTAGTATTTTATAAATGAGTCATACATCAATATGTGTAGTATATCTACCTAAATTGAATAAAACATTATTTGATTTGAATTATTAATGTACCTATATTATATACATCATTGTGACTCAACCTTCTTAATATGTGCTACGCTGGCACAATTAATAATTTTTATTGTGTGTTACTAACGCATGATTGTGAAGTGAGCCGAAGCAACAAAATATGGAGTTCGGAGGGAGGCCTTTGCCCAGTCGTAAACTAATTTAGATTTAGATAAGATAAATGCGTGATATCACTTGGAGGCGGGTCGAGCTACCATATTGGTACATAGGTACAGCAAAAGCAGCAGATATAACGTTTTATTGTCTAGAGTCTGATACTCCAGTAGCAATTTACAGAAGCGCTTGCTTACTCAACGGCGTAATGAAATGATATCAGCAGAGCTATGCGAGTAGAACAATGCAACTATTTAGTGTTTATCAAGTCAAAGATACAATCTTTATTGAATCAGAAGCGGCAGTCCGTTTCAATTTCCTGTTTCATGCTTTTCCTTCCCAGTAGTTAAACTCCAATTTTAATTTTAATGTAGATGCGCTTTTATTTATATACCTTTTTAACCCCCGACGCAAAAAGAGAGGGTGTTATAAGTTTAACGTGTCTGTTTGTGTATCTGTCTGTGGTATCATAGCGCTCAAACGGATGAACCGATTTTCGTTTAGTTTTTTTGGTGTCATAGATAATTTTATCCCGAGTGTTCTTAGCCATGTTTCATGAAAATCTGTTCATCCGTCTGAAGGTCATCAGCTTTTTACTTTATCTGTACTAACAGATTCAGATCTGATTGTTAATCTTTGAGTATGGAACTATCCATACTCAAAGATTAACAATCTGATCGCTCCGAGCTCGAGCTGTTGTCGGGGGTTTTTTTAAATTTGTAATTTATACTTGTTATACGATCTTATTTCATAAGCTACAATTTTTTTTGGATATCACAAAGTACTTATCTAAATAAGTAGCTGCGAATACACTCAATTTAAAGAAAATACCAAGTTAGAAAATTTTATTTAATCTAGAATCTGTTTCAACTTTTATCCCACTTCAGATACCCTCTACTCCGCCACAACTTTTGCATTTTTTGTGCCAACTTAACAACAGTCTAGGGAATAATAAAATGAGTAATGTTTTTGTGAGCAAGCAAAATAATTACGGCAGGAAAACCGAAGAGTATTTTACCTAGGCAAGCTTTGTTTGTTCCTTGTGCAGCTTAAAAATGACGTGAAGCATAAAAATAATGATCTCGTTCCTAAGTTTTGATAACGGTCTGCTAACTTTTACTGCCCTTTATTTTCAGATTTAGAATTATCGATGTCAATAAATGGGGTTAAGAAGAAAACGTGAAAGAAGAAGAAATGCAACTTAATGTGTGTTCTAGGGCATCTAGTAGAAATCTTTTCGAGAGATATTGCATGTCCCTCCTTGTTTCCACGTTGCATACTTACGTGTCATGTGCATGTCCTTTCAATATTTATGTTTAGCTGTTGTTATGTTAATCGTACGGAATAAATAAATAATTATTAATATTATAATCTAGGTATAGAATACAAATGCTATTCCATCAGCCTAGATCTGCTGTATTTTAACCCAGCTTCAGACAGTACGATTTGGATTTACCTTTGATATTCAAAAGGACCCTTTTTATGACAACTTCTTACTAATATTATAAATGCGAAAGTTTGGATGGATGTATGGATGTTTGTTACTCAATCACGCCCCAACGGCTGAACGGATCTGGCTGAAATTTGGCACAGAGATAGATTATAGTCTGGAATAAATAGCACATATGCTACTTTTATCCCGGAAAATTAAGGATAGATAGATAGATAGATAAATACTTTATTGCACACATGAAAGAAAAAGAATACAGAGTAAAATTAACTATAACTAGGTATGCAAAGGCGGCCTTATTGCTTACTGAGCAATCTCTACCAGGCAACCTTTGGTGAGAGGATTGAACGAGATGTGTAGGGTAGTGTGGCACAATAGAATACACGTTATTATTATTAGTTGAGTAAATAATATAAACATACTAGACAAAATATATATTTATACATTACATATAATTAAAATAAGTAAATATAGATAACAATATATATTATACATAAATAAATAGTACATACATAATGCATACATAATTTACACATACCTATTATATAAATAAAATTACATAAGCATAGTAATGAATTACGATAGAAATAATATAATTATTTAGTTATTATGGCACAACTTGGTTAAGGAAATATTCTTTGAGACTTTTTTTAAAAATAGTGAAGGATTTGGAGTCTCTAATATTTTTGGGTAAAGAATTCCATAACTGCACAGCATACACCGTGTAAGATTTGCTGTAAAATTTTGTACGATGGCTAGGAGTTTTGAGTTTATTATCCATGGTAGAACGCAGCTGCATATGGCGATCAACAGCACCGAGAAAGTTGAAACGTTCTTTAAGATAGCTGGGAGTATGAGGAGCATATAGGATAGAGAAAAGTAAAGAAAGAACATGAAAATTTCGTCGCAACCTAATTGGAAGCCACTTGAGACGAGCACGATACGCACTAACATGATCAAATTTCCTCAATCCATAGATGAATCGAATACACATGTTCTGTAAGCGCTCAAGCTTGTTTAGTAACTCCTCAGTGAGATCCGTGTAACTGCTATCGGCATAGTCCAGTATAGGTAAAAGGAGTGTTTCAGCTAAGGATATCTTAGTTTTGACTGGAAGGAGATTCTTCCAGCGTTAAGAACCGATAGCAGCAAAGAGACGTCGGCTGACGTGGTTAACTTGCGGTACCCAGGAGAAGGAGGAGTCAATAATCAAGCCGAGGTTCTTAACAGTGTCACTAAAGGGCAAGATCGTCTTATCCAGCACAATTGGTTCTATGAAGTTAACATCAACCTTACGGGTTTGTGCTGGGTTGCCGATAATGATAACCTAATGAGGAGTTCCCAAGGGAACCAAAAAACCTCAAACCACTCAGACGAAGTCGCGGGCATTCGCTAGTTTTGAATAAATTATATTATCTTTTAAGTTTCATGCTGGAAATGTTGCAGATTACCTACAGTAAAATTAAGGTATTTTTTTAGACGCTTCCTGTAAAGTCCTTTGTGCAGACTTTTTTAGCTTAGTAGTTCTATACCTGTAATATTTTTGAAATAGTGGTTAATCCCCGAAATGAGCTATAAAAATTCAAAAAGTAATAGCTATCCATAAATATAGAACATACGTCATTAATGCGTTCCTAACTCAATGGTGCCATCAATAAGCATAAGTCTAGCCGCATAAAAGTTAGAGCTAAAACCCCTATTACACTGCACTTTTCACAGGGCCCTGTGGAAAGGATGGGCATGGCCGCTAGTTTTGGCGTCGCTATTACACTGTACTGACTATCGGGCCCTAACTCAGTCTGAACGAGAACGTCAACAGAGTTGTACATGTATCTTTATGTTAATTGTCGTTCACTAGGCACCCGTGCTAACGAACGGCTGGACCGATTTTCATGGTTTTTGATTTGATGTAATTTGTTTCCGTCCCGAATAGCAGGATAACTATTTAAAACATTGGACAATTTACGAAAAAATAAAATAAAAGAAAATACATTTTCCCTTGATTTTCCCATACAAAATGTTCATGGGTTTCGTAACTGTCAAACATCAGATTATAGTCTGGAATAACACACGTCAATCCACGCGGACGAAGTCGCGGGCATCAGCTAGTCCTACATAAAATATGCGAAAAATTTTGATAATTTTCCTTTGGACACGAATAATTGTCAAAATGCTCGCGCGAGCCGGAGAAACGCAACTACTGAACAGTACGCTGGTCGTGCGATGACTGAGCTCACTTCTGCCCTGAACGTTATTACATTACCCTGACTGCAGAGCGCAAAGGCAGCCAGGCAGATCGGGACCACCCGATCTCCCTGAACATCGACCCTTCCACCCTGTGGCTTATTACATACACTGAATCGGGGGAAGGGTCCCTGTGGAAAGAGCGGTGTAATAGGGGTTTAATATCGGCGATAACGCTTGATGCCGCATATTATATCACTAACATTTCCGGTATAGAAAATGTGGCAATTGCGGCTTTGGCAGCTAAAGCGCCTCTTTCAGGGCTCGTAATCTTGACCTGAGTGTACAGTTAAATAGATATAATCATCCATTGAAGCTGTAGGTAGGATTAGAGTATCGCACAATATGCTTAAAGCTCGGAGCGATCTGATTGTTAATCTTTGAGTATGGAGCTGACCATTTACGGATCCCGCTCCCAGGAGAGCCGTGAATGCGAAATGCGGTAAAACGTTGCATAGTTAAAGGAAATTGGAATTGAACGTAACTGTCCACCGAGCGATTAGATTCTATAGTTCTATAGGGGGTATCTCGTAGGACTCACGGATATATAATATAAATTGTATGGATGTGTGTTCGAGATTGCATGAAAGTTAGTTTTGCTAGCGAGAATTATTTGTAAAGTTAAAAGTCGAATATAAGGCGCACTCGTTTTTCTAATACCTAATCCAAAAAAAATGGCTTGAGAGTCGTTACGGGTTTTGTGTCAGCGATGTTTCTCATAAACACACACACGCACACACAGCGTGGGATAGGCCGTAAATTGGCCTGACGCACAGCCGTGACGCTATCTTTAGGTAAAATTGAGGTGAATTATTATAAAAAAACAATTATTATATTCTTCATCATTATATCGGTAACTAGCTACCCTTCTCCAGCTTTGCTCGCTTCCGATGAAGAAAAAACTAAATGCAGTATCTCAGGTTTCTTGAAGTAAGAACAAAGCTAAGATTGACAATGTCAGTCAGTCAGATTTTCTTTATACGGTTGATTCCCGCGGGATCTCTTTGATTTCCCACAGTAAAAAGCCTATATCCTTCCCCAGGATACAAACTATCCCTATCCCAAATTTCATTAAATTCAGTTGAACAGATGGGCCGTGAAAGCGTAGCAGACAGACAGATAGACACACTTTCGCTTTTATGACAATAGTATGGATGTATATATTTTGTTTATAAACTGTTGTTCACAATAAAAATATTTCAATCCATTCAATACAACAACCAAATCCGATCATTGGGAATTTTATATAAGTACAACAGATAAGTAATTGATATAATAAGGAGAGCGCCATAAAAGTCCTTGTGAAAAAACAAATCCCAATATCTTTACTTTTATTGAACCTAACTCACGAAATAAATTAAGTAGATGGTACAGTAGACAGCGAAAAGCCTTGCAGCTTTATAAATCATGATTTATTCACTGTCTGGCATCAGGCGCCGGTCTGATTACCGATACGAAGATGTGTACGTCTCAGACTGATAGAATTACTCTATCCACCGCAGATGGTAAGGATGCTATCGAATACAGGCGGAAGCGTTTTGAACTCGTCAAGTGCCATATCAACGTCTCCCTGCTGATATGTTTTAAGGAGGTCCTACTTAAGAATACTAGTTGGCTGAAATAAAAAAATGAAATGTTTTTTTTTATGTATCACAACTTGTATCACTCATGATAATATGTCGGGACTCAACCAAAAGTTCGGAAAGAAGATTGACTGAGGACTGAGTACCTACAGGCTACGGCCAGAAACTCGGCAGCAGTTGCTTTTTATTTATAAAACGCAACTGCTGCCGAGTAAAAAACGCTTCCATAATATTGTTAAAGAAACATCTGTGAAAGATCTGAGTAAGTAAATCTTCAAAACTGCATTTTTTTTTCTTCTAGACCTTCCTGTTATTGTTTGCAATAAATGATTAAATAAATAAAAATATGTAAGTACTCAACCACTCACTTGGATGTTTCTTCGTTTAAATTTCAAAGAAGCACTCAAAATCAAAACTATCTTTCGTGCTTATCTAAAGTATTACAGAAAGAAAATAAGATTAACTATATAATCATCATCTAGAAAATGATGAGTAGATTCCAAAAATATATAGCACTATAGTTCAGTATCCAGTGATTCCCAAAAAAATATCATTTAATAAAAATGTGAATAAGATTCCATAGGTAATTAATGACTGTGGTATCGTTATGTAGTTGATAGTTACGGGCTACGGCAGAGCAGTCGTATTTATTAATAATTTTAATTATATTCACTTGTTGTTGTTAGATATCAGAAATATGGATGAATTAAATTTACGGTTTCAATGCATAGAGATTCAGGGCTCAGCTTGTATCACTCAAAACGCTTTTCGCTGACTCCTGGCTACTTTGCCCTCATCATTAATTATCTGAAAAGAGTAAACTCTCTATTTTTGTAGGAAACGGATGCCTTGATTGTGTACGTTAAAGGAATCAGGAACAACTGAGTAAATAGCTTTGCAGTGTAGTGTTTTCTATACCAACATTTGTCTCGATGCTGCTGGTGACTGGGAGCTTACCCAGTATAAGCCTTACCATACACAAAACGCGGCAGCAACGAGGCATGATGGCAGCAGCGAGACAAGAAGATTATTCGTTAAAATTACAATAAACAGGAAGAGATCTAATCCGAAGCTAATATTTTTCTAAGCTCTAACGCATACCTATTGAGAAGAATGAATGTCGAGGGGCAGTGTATTTATTTTAAACAACATAACCTAAGCTTTATGCCTCCTAGTCACTAGGGGAAGTGTCCCGCGACACGTGTCGCTAGACATGTCGGGTGACGTTGCCTAACTTTGCCCGCGACATCACACTATTATACTGGCAACAGGCAACAAATTTGTTATAATTTTCGCGACACAAGATGACTGGCGACGTCAGTTGACATCTACCAACGTCGCCAAATAGGAGGTGTAAAGTTTACAGATTCTAGGCACTACCACCGTCAAACGTCCCTATATCGTCTGAAATCATCAAGGGTGTTGTCTTACTGTATGTTCTTACCTATTTACGCTATTAAATCGTTATCAGAAAAGCCGCTCTGACACTGCAATCTACAGCTGTATGTTGCGCATTACAAATGTAGGCACTACCTATTTCTATGAACTGTTTTGATATTAAACTAGGTAGGTACATGTAATTGAATATCGTTCCCGACGTATATATGCTCATTAAGTTAGGATACTGTTGTAAATGAGATTGCACAGCGAAATACAGTGTTCCTGTTAAATTACTTGACTGTGACCAAATAATATGAATTGGCGCTCCATATCATGTATTTATAATACATCTATGCTCTTTGAAATATATCTGATCATGTATAAATAGTAAAAAATAATCAAATCAAATCGAATAATCAATCAATCAAATAAATCAAATAAATATTATAAACTAGATGATGCCCGCGACTTCGTCCGCGTGGATTGATGTTTTTTGATTCCCGCGGGAACTCTTCAATTTTCCGGGATAAAAAGTAGCCTATGTCCTTCCCCGGAATGTAACCTATCTCTGTACCAAATTTCATCAAAATCGGTTGCGTAGTTGGGCCGTGAATGCGTGCATGCGAGCAGACAGGCAGACAGACAGACAGACAGACAGACGGACAGACAGACACACTTTTGTATTTATAATATTAGTATGGATGCGAAAGTTTGGATGGATGGATGTATGGATGGATGTTTGTTACTCAATCACGCCAGAGTGTCTGAACAGGTCTGGAAGTAATTTGGCACAGAGATAGATTATAGTCTGGAATAACACATAGGCTACTTTTTATCCCGGAAAACTAAAGAGTTCCCGCGGGAACCAAAAAACCTCAATTCACGCGGATGAAGTCGCGGAAATTAGCAAGTCTTTTAAAATGATAATTCTATAATTGAAAATGTGGGCGCCTACTAAGTCCGATAAGCAGTTGCTTCGATCTGCAGATTGTATTATTAATAAAAAAAAATACCTATATTAATTATCATAATACAACTGATGATAACAGCTAACCTACAAATATAGGTAGTACTAATACTTACTACGTAGTAGGTAATCGTAGAATTTTATGCTTACACAACTGTCGTTTGTCTTATCTGTGGAAGAGTTGTAAAAAGAGATATAAACATCAAAAAATGAAAATTACGACAACATCGATATCACGTCAAAGAGAAGAACATAATGATATCAAAAAAGATTTCCAAGAGGGCTTTTAATTTGAATAATTATTTTATCAAAATTAAACAAAATAATAATTAGCCACCATTTCCTTTACATAAGTTTAATAAAAAATTGAACCACTAAGGACAATTTGGAAGCCTTCTCGGCATCATTGTTAAGAACAAAATATGGCTAAGAAAATCTTAATGGGACTAGGATGAGGGTCCATTATAAGAGGTCAAGAAACAAAAGCGCCTATGTTTATATTACTAGCTATGTTTTCTTAAGACGTGTTTCGTACATAGCCACCATGGCGACCTACTTTACATTATAATTAGGATTCACTGACCCTAAGGACGCTTTCTAGATAGAAAGCGTCCTTGGGGTCACTGAATATTCTAAATACAAATACTTAATGTTTTTTTTACAAATAAACTTTTACAAGTGCTTTGGTTCAGAATGCCATTTCTACCGAAAATAACTGGCAAGGGACACTGCGTTTGCGGTTTTTCAAAAGGGTTTAAAACTTTAAAAACAAAATATGTACCTAATTATACCTAACAGATTGCAACCTACCGAAAAATAATGCGTCAAATTGTAATTTTTCGACAGTTTACAATCTCGCTAGTTAGATTATATTCTAAGGGTTTTTACAATTTTACGGTGACATGTTTAAGCTAAAATCATCACGATGACTAAGTCGATCAGTAAACTCTTCGCAGCTTTGAGAGCGCCATATCACTCCTCCGACTTACTCATGGTACACAGCAGCTTAAAAATTATTGCTGACCTAGGAGGCTAGGAGTCTAAGATATCAAGCTTTATAACTTATAAGGCTAGATCGAAGAGTTTACCGATCGTTATAACACAGTTTATCCTGGCACTTCGTCTCTTTGGGATCCTTTAGCTTGTGGCAAAATGAGCGAGAAGTGGAAGCGTTGAGGCAACTACTTCTTCCTACCTACTTTAGGAATAAAATAAAAAATAATGTCCTCCCGACCGAATTGCGGCCACAGCGGCCGATCTCCAGAAAGATTAACTATCAGCGCGGGAAATATTTTAGTGCACATACACAGATGCACTCTCTGTTCTTTTACTCTCATAGCCCGATGGGACGTAAAATCCGACACGACCGAAGAGAGATCAGGTGCAGGATCGACGTCTTAACGTGCTTGCCGAGGCACGGGAATGAACAATTTCCTCACTCCGGGCTAGTACTGAGAATTTCTTGTCAGAAAAACCCAATACTTGTTATGGCCCGATCTGGGACTTTAACTCGGGACCTCGTCGGCCGCAGTCGAACATGTTATCCACTAGACCGACAAGGCAGTCACCTTTATGGATACCTTTAGGAATAGTAGGTAAGTAATATAGCACAATTGCTAAACTTGCTACTTATTGAGTTACGTAGGCGACGTTTTTTACGAAGACCACAGTTGGCAGACTTCATATTCTTTGACAAAAACTTATCGACTTGTCATGTGGAAGCACAATTTATAAAAATAAGCCTTTTTCCTTCTGCTCAGTGGTAAATCCAATAACAATTGTTTTCGCTCAAGTTTACAGACCGTTATTAAATTTCCATTCACAGTGGCACAGTTTTTGCAAACTGCAGTCGGCCACAAACACTAATGACTTGAATATTACCGTGGAAATCTTCCCGGGGACGTCCCATTTGCATGCTAACAAGGAGCCAGGTTTTCTTTATTAATTGCCATCGTACTGTACTGCAATTTACAATAACGAGAAAACTATTTTACGAGGGAGGCAAACTTAGAATGAAATTCCAACACCAGTTTTTTTCAAATGTCAAGTATAAGTTATATCAGACATATTCCTAACTCACAATTTCAAACAAACGCAGTTGTTATATCTTATGTACCTTAATAAATAAATTATGAATGAACTTTTAACATAAATACATCAAAAATTAATTAATTATAGTAAAACCTGTGTATCGAAAGATTAGGTAGGTACAATAAAAATTCTTTCCAAAAAAAGTTGAGGACTTGGAAATAAGTTTAAGTATAAAGTCGTTGCTTGACACCTACAATATTAATTCACCATAAAAAAATCCTAAACCACTATGTTTAAGGAGTTCTGTACCCTACAGCATCAGGATTGAGGATTTGGAGTCAGAATTTTTTATGGGACCACGTCGTGAGCATCCTTTAACCTATGAAAAAAAAATTGTTTAAATCGGTTTAGAAACCACGGAGATATGCACCGAGATACATTAAAAAAAAAAAAAGATACGCGCCGAATTGAGAACCTCCTCCTTTTTTGGAAGTTGGTTAAAAATTACCTAATTTTGGGTTCGTTCCTTACTCCATTTTATACAGCGTTTCCAATCATGATAAAGTCATGTAAATTATACAAAGCTAAATTCTGCCATGCATACTTCGCGTCATAATATCTATATTCTAATTCATTAGTGCTGCATAAGTTACAACGGGCGCACGTGAAAATAAAGTGAAAATCGATTCCGCTCTCAACTCCACACAATATTCGGTTCGTTGCACCTTTTAGAGCGCAATAAAAATAATCTTCTTTGTTCAGTGGTCCGTTTGAACACACAAACAGGCGTATGATAACAAATACGTTGCCTGAACAACACACCGTGTTATTCCAAACTCGAATTGGTACCTACAGGATACGTACATTTTAATCACGGGTAGACCCTGTATAACTGAGTAAGTATGTAATCTGTCCCTGTATATCTTTTCTAGGAAAGTATATGTCGCTGCCAAATCGTAATTTCGTTATACTTATTCGTATATATTATACGGCGGACTCTACAATCCCGCGGCTGCATATAATATAGACGGCCGAAAATAGGAACGAAATGTGTGAAATACAATTACATTTCCAAGGAGTATTTCTAAATGATCAAGTATTTCTAGCTGATTAAGTATTAATTCTAGATGGTTAAAAAAATATTAACCAGGAAGGCTGTGGCGAGAGTGGAGCTGCGCTGCGCACCATTCTCGACACAACCTAACTAGTCTATAAATTAAGGAAGTCGGTTATAAAAAACAACCTACTTCTATAATTTAGCCGAAGTTTCGGCATGCCTATCAGTTTCAGCTGCCACTACGCCTTACCGATAGTTACACTAGCGTTACAGTGCTACAAAATAGGGCGGCACGATTCCGCTTAGGCAGCACTGAAATTGTACTCTTACTGAAGTTTGACTCGGCGCAATGAATTCTGAGAATTCAACAATACTCGTAAGTTTCGTGTACAAAATCTAGCTTATAATTTTTTGACGACTATCATTGACTATTTAACTGCACCACCAGTCCACTTATGATCCAGGCGGTGCAACACCGCGGCTGATGGAGGTCCTTCCAAAAGACTTATGAATAATAGAAGACATCGATCGGTTGACGTTGACGACGACAATGACGTACCTTTGGGGAAGTAGATTTTGTCCAGAAAAAGCCGACACTGTTTCATCTAGACCGCTGTTTCAGGCAGATTCGACTATGTCCAAATAGACAAAACGAACGACAAAAGATAATGACTCCAATTCACTCTTTATTAAAAATGTATCAACACAGTATTTCCACGTTCAACTTTTCAGACACATTTTCCCAAGAGAAAATATCTCAGCCACTTTTCTTTCGTTCACATTTAATTTTAAGTAACGATATAGGTATGTACTTTGTTAGTAGCTTTCAAAGAAACGTGTCTTATGGAACTTTCGCAAGTGAGGAATAAACGTTATTGCAACTTTCATTGAAGCACTCCCGGGACGAGACTTGCGAGAGATATTTTCGTGCAATTAAAATAAAAGCAATTGTACACGCTAACAACTTTAATATGATAAAGAATATTGGTAACAGAACTGAACATTTATGTACATATTTATAACATCGTAGGTACATAAGTAAGGTACCCAGATGAATTTTATACTAAAATTACCTTCTTAAAATTAGGGAATTCCCTAATTTTCCGGAATAAAATGAAACTTATATCCTTCCCCGGAATACAACCTATCTATCTCCATACCAAATTTACAAAAGATGGGCCGTGAAAGTGTAGCAGACAGATACACTTACGAATGAAATTCTTCATCCACGCGAAGGAAGTCGCGGGCATCATCTAGTAACGATATAAATCATCAGTTCAGATTTATTCAGATAGTTAAATGTTCAGCGAACAATACAGAATGATATATTATTAGGTACGTTTAGGATGGCCATAGATGAAGTATGCTCAACGCAATGCATGTGTCAAATTAAGGGTACTAACATTTTACACCAATGAATTAAGGTCTTACTTGGTTGCCTGTATATTATTATGATCAACGTGATATATGTATAGTCTAGAGCGGTAGATTTCAGCTAAAGTTGGCAAATAGCACGGTAATTCCTAGGTGAATGCAATTTGCTTATAGTATCTCCCCTACGTGGCTCCTAACAGGCAGAGGGGCAGGAAGAGCGAATTTCTCGCGGGATTTTCTCATTTCGAGCTCAATTTAGAAATTTGTCGAGTATACCGTCTACTTAGCCCGCTATAGATGGAATTTATGATTATTTTAGTCCTGCGTGCGACTTTCATTTCTCATTCTTGTGTATTGCTCTTGTTTTATTAAGCTATTGCATAGCTTCTATCGCGGGCCTTGAGCGTGGAGACCGAATCCAGAAATTCCGTAACGAATAAAAAACCTAACGCTTTGGTTGCTATGACTACTTGTGTTGTTGACTTCAAGTTGTTGAAAATAAAAAGACTATTTTTATTAAAAGATGATTTATGATGATATGATGATAACAACCAAAATCATCTTTTAATAGCAAGTTGATAAAAAATGCTATGCCGCGAGCTTTACCGCGGCAGTCCCCGAGTACCACACGTCTTTTTTTATATTATCATTGTCAACTGTTAAAATCTTCCATGCAGAAGTCTCGTCGTAGTATAGGGATAAAAATCTAGTGGTTCAAACGGCCGACCGCCTTCTATTCGTGGGTCATCTGGTACTTGGTTCCGGGCACACGCCTCTAAAATCAATTAAAATCACTAGTTTGAAGTTGAACGGTAAAAGAAGCATCGTGAGGAAACCTGCGTGGCTCAGATTCTTGAGGATTGAGGCTTTAATAATTGAATATAAAAAATTATTTTTAAACAACCGACTTCAAACTCCCGCGCCAACTTTACAACAACAAGCACACGCTATACAAAGTACTTATTTTATTGTTGATATTTTAAAAACCGCTCGACCGATTTCGATAAAATTTATATGGGACCACATGGGAAGTATGCCCTTTCAAATAAAAAAGAATCATCCAAATCGGTCCACCCAGTCAAAAGTTCAGAAGTAACAAAGTAAAAAAAAAAAAAAAAAAAAAAAAAAAAAAAAAAAAAAAAAAAAAAAAAAAAAAAAAAAAAAAATACAGTCGATTTGAGAACCTCCTCCTTTTTTTGAAGTCGGTTGAAAAATGGATAGTTTTCACTGCTAGTCGAACAAAATCTCCCAAGAGATTTTTATTCACGTCCTCTGTTCGTTTTATGTTGAATTATCGATTAAACTAAAAAAGTGCGTCGAACTTTCATGACGTCACAATTCTGAACATCATACATACAAAATCCCATGCTGAGCACGCGTTTTGACGTTTGAAAAATAATTGCTGATTTGTCTAGTTGTCAACTATAATACCCCATAATCAGCAGTGGGTGAATCAGCTAGTTTTAAATGTAATCCATCGGTTGCCAAATTATCGATAAGGTATCTTCCTCCCATGTAAGTGGTCTGTGAAAACAAACATCGATAACCTTTCACTGTCATACAAAAGGCGTATTCAGCCGCGAAAGGTCCAAATTGATTTTCGTACGAATTCAGCACAATGGGCCTAGTCTAGATAAAGTTCCTCCTAGAATGAGTAAGCTTTGTAGTTCAAAGTCTCTCACTATGACAGACTGGGCACAAACATTGCATAGTTAGTGTTCAGAATGTATCCGTGCTCTATTGTTATTGTCAGTCACCATCGACAATAATTCATTCAAATTTGTTGAAGTGAAAATTATCACACTAATGCGGTGATGCCACTTGAGACTTTCCAAGTTTGTTCTGCTGATGCTCTTCTTAGCTTGCTTAGAGATGTTTCTTCACTCTCATAATATTTTGTCGTCGGAATGGATTTAGTGGCGCAGCTGTCGCACAAAATAATAATATGTGTCTCGTTTTGTAGAATTAATAACAAACAGTATTAAGCGTAATTAATGTAGAATTTCGGAATTCACTTACGTTACTAAAATAGCAAAATTGAAGAAGATTTTTCGAAGAAATTGGTTATATTGGTAGAAGTCCACACTTCTACCAATACAACCAATTCTACATAACTTGGCAATTCTACCTTCGTCTTCGTCAATTTGTCAATGCTATCGATTCTCAATCAATAATAATTATTGTGACAAAAATAATTTGATCACTGATTTCGATCGTTACACTTTTTACGAATAAAAAAAAATATACATAACAACATATTCGACAAATAGGTGAACTTCATGTTATAAAACTGCTGTGTAACCCCATTCCCAATACTCCATGAAAGTCTTTGTTCCGTGGCCCGTGGCATTTTGCTGACATTCGCTTGGTTGTGAATTAAATTATTTTGCCATGTTTTGTGTTATTTTCGAAAGTGCGAATCATATTTTTTTCAGAATAAAGTAAAAAAACAAATACATGACGCCATTCTGCTTATATTATATACCTACAGCTACATCTGGCATATTGTTTGATTCTTCGTTGATGTTACAAAATATAATACAACTAGATGATTCCCGCGACTTCGTCCGCGTGGACCAAGTTTTTTCGATTCCCGCGTGAACTCTTGAATTTTCCGGGATAAAAAGTAGCCTTTGACCTTCCCCGGGATACAACCTAACCCTGTACCAAATTTCATTAAAATCGGTTGAACAGATAATTTTTTTTATTCCCGCGGGAACTCTTCATTTTTTCCGGGATAAAAAGTAGCCTATGTCCTTCCCCGGGATATAACCTATTCGTGTACCAAATTTCATCAAAATCAGTTGAACAGATGGACCGTGAAAGCGTAGCAGACAGACAGACAGACAGATACACTTTCGCATTTATAAAATTAGTATGGATGTAAGTATGTATCATAATGATGCTCACGACTTCGTCCGCGTTACGTTTTTTGCAAATCTTGAGGCAACTCTTTGATCTTATAATAAAACTAGATGATGCCCGCGACTTCGTCCGCGTGAATTGATGTTTTTTTAAGATTTAAACTATCCTATCTCTCAAGTTGGATCAAACTGCACATGGTGTGCGAATTTTATTATAATCGGTTAAGTGGTTTAGGAGTCCATTGAGGACAAACATTGTGACACGAGATTTATATATATTAAGATTGAATGTTACGTCATTTACGGGATAGAGGCTGCGAATCACGCCTGGTTCCTACCTGGTTCAAAGGTTATCCATTACCATTCAGCGTGGCAATGCTGCAAGCTTGATGGGTACCTTTGGCCCAGGGGCAACCAGGGGTGGTCTTAGTGCGACGGGAGTTTAGTTACATAATGTATGACTTTTGATAATATGACTTTTTCTGAATAGGTACCGCTCGATTATTGCTCTAATCGTTTTTTGACAAGCTGTGGCTTTTCGGAAAATACTCGTAGTTGTCTAACTTCGCATAAAAAATAAAGTTGGGAAAACCTGATTTTTGACTGGTAGATTTTAATTATGCAACTGTTATTTTATACAAAAATAAATTATATTATTATCTTATTTAATGTTTTGATTGAGATCCTTTTCACTAAAATTAATTTAATCTGGCTTAATTTTGTAGTTTAATTTGATCCAAGAAAGATTACGTCGCCCGATCTGAATAAATTAGAATTATTTACGGAATTAGAAAACAAAATCCACGTAAATCCGGAATAATTTGTCTCGGCTTAGCGTACAAATACTCTGACAGCCGAAACCCGTTTAATCAAAATCGCAGGAAGAATGGAGTAATCAGAAATAATATAATTTTCTTCTTCATTATAACTTCGTGAGGGAGGCGGAATTACTTATGGCTCACAGCAAATGAAAAGATCACAATCGGCTTTATTACGGGGCTGACTAAGCATTCACTTATTTCTTAGGATGGAGACTTTTCTCTCTTTTATTTCCTTGCCCAATTTTAATGCAGATATAGTAGATTATTAACCAAGGGGATAAAGCAGTGTCTTCTGTCGCGGGTGACGATTTAACGCGAGCGTAACGAAGGACTCGAGGTTTACTCCCGAGCGTAGCGAGGGTGTTAAAAACTTAAATCACGAGCGAAGCGAGGGATTTACGACGAGTCCTGAGTGTAGCAAGGGATTTAAGTTCACCCAAGACTAAGACAGCTTTATCACCGAGGAAAATACTCTACTTTTCGTACCATTTGCGAAAAAATTAACATAATAATAATATGAGATAAGCATTTATTAAAAATAATGACAATTAAAAGTGAAAGTTAACATTCGAAACATTGGTCCAATTATTGATAGAGAGAGTTACATTTTTGTTTGGTACATTTATTGTTGATGAGTTGATTTGAGTATTTCTCTGTTCTTACGTCTGAGGAACTGTTTAGACTTTAGAACATTAACTTATTTATAAAAATAAATTAAAATAAACTTATCCTTTATGTATTTGAAGAAAGCAAAAACGCGGCAAATTCCTAGACTAATATTTTTTTTGTCGGAAAAGCAAAGGCATCAAGCTCATACGGCCTCGTCGGTTTTCGTAATTTTATTTAATAATCATAACTGCTTATTAAATGCGTATTCCTTTTTCAAAAAGATGTTTAATGCTTTATATACAAACTCAATGGTGTAAACACAGCTGATCTAGTTCAGTATAAATTTCGGTAAGTATTCCAAATTTAAATCACATTCTCCCCCTAGAGGATGAATGAAATTCAGTACAATTTTCTTTCCCTGTTTTTAACAGATTAAAAATGACTATTGTTATGTTCGCTTTTTGTGGCATAGAATGTCACCTTTTTGAGCAAGTGGTACGAAAATAATATTAGATACTTATTATGAATGCTGACTGAAATATTTTATTTGTAAGTATTGTAAGTATATTTAAAAAAAAATATATTTTTTTTCGATTAAATTATTAAATGATGTACAATTAAATGATTAAATGATTTTATATAGTGTTAATTTCTTGGCCAGTAAATAATTTTCATTTAGGTAGTATTAAATTGAAAAAAATATATATAATTATCTGACATAAATATCGCATATCAAAACTTTTGATGTTAGGGACAGTAATCAGAGAGTTCTTCAAATAACGAGCTCAGCAGGGGGCAACAACTAAAAATTATCAGTAGGTAAATCTTAGATTTTGAAATACGTTTAGCTTTTAGTGAGTATAGTGAGCTTTTCCAATCATTTAGTTGTTATCGTTAACGCTTGAATAAAATGTGCTATAAAAAATTTATAAGTAAATACAAGTATGTATAACAATATGAGCTAAACTATTCATAAAAAACAGTCAACTACGTCTCATTATTGAACCGTAAATGCCTCCAAATGCTTGCAATTTATAAAAGCGTTTACAGCCTAAAAATATGCAGGGAGATTACTACCATTGCTGAAAACAGTATTATTTCATAAAAGCAGATTTGCTTATGTCGCGTACCTTGACTTAACTAAGATAAGAATTCTAAAAAACGAACGTCAACTATATGAAAACAATATCTACGGCCTCTGCGCCTACTCGGCCTAGTGCGCTGCGAGTTTTATGAACGCTCCTAAGTGAGGCATCGCTTTAGTAAGTTTTTCTATAAAATATTTTGAGACCTAATATAATATCTTTATTATGATTACATATGACAGATCCTGAAGCATTATTTATAGTAAGGCCGGTGGGTGTTTTTTCAAGTCGGGCACCGAAAAGGACGATAAAAGTTATGAGGGCAGGGAAACTCTCGTAAATAGCAAAAAGGGAGAGGGGATAAAGGTATAATATATCAATACGAATCTTTAATATTCGCACGCCAGCATCATAAATCAGATGGAATGAGACCGGACGGTAAATCAATAATTTAATATAAAAAATTCTTTTTAAACAACCGACTTCAAACTCCCGCGCCAACTTTACAACAACAAGCACACGCTATACAAAGTACTTATTTTATTGTTGATATTTTAAAAACCGCTCGACCGATTTCGATAAAATTTATATGGGACCACATGGGAAGTATGCCCTTTCAAATAAAAAAAGAATCATCCAAATCGGTCCACCCAGTCAAAAGTTCTGAAGTAACAAACATAAAAAAAAAAAAAAAATATACAGTCGAATTGAGAACCTCCTCCTTTTTTTGAAGTCGGTTGAAAAAGATTTTATGTGCGTGCACTTTGTATGTAGGTAACTAATGTTAATAATGTCTATCTACTGTGTAATGTCTGTTAATGTTTGCCCTGAATACATCGAATACATCTAATTATATTAATTTAACTAACCAAATATTATAATTAATAGATATTAGAATATGGTCAAACAGGTGGGAGTAGGGACCATAATTGTTATAATGTAAGGCAATGACAATACAAATATACAAAAATAAAAATTATCAGAGAAAGAGAGTGGTGGAGTCAAAACATGGCGTAATTGAGTATTACTCATTGTATTTACAATTGTATATTACTCATCTATATATATAAAATTCAAAGTCCTGACTGACTGAGTGACTGACCGACTTATATATCAACGCACAGCCTAAACCGCTGGTCCTAGAGACATGAAATTTGGAGAGTGTGTTCTTTGTCAAGACTAGGTATCCACTAAGAAAGGGTTTTTCGAAATTCCACCCCAAAGGGGTGAAATAGGGGTTGAAAGTTTGTATGAAAGTCCTTCGTTTTTCAAGTTATAGCCATGAAATTTAGTATATGAGCTGCGGGTTGAAAATGAAGAAAGATGTGTTTCACAGTTTTTGAAAATTCGACCCCCAAAGGGGCGAAATAGGGGATAAAAGTTGGTATGAAAGGCCTTCATTTCTCAAGATATTTTTCAAATTATATCAACGAAACTTAATATTTTGGCTTTCGGTAAAAAATAAAGAAGAACGTTTGTCACAGTTTTTCAAAATTCTATCCCGTAAGAGCAAAATAGGGGTTGAATGTTTGTATGAAAGTCCGTCGTTTTTCAAGCTGCTATAGCCATGAAACTTGGTATTTGGGCGTCCGCTAATGATGAAATATGGATTTTACAGTTTTTGAATTTTCTATCCCCAAGGACGTCAAAAAGAGAGTTTGTCCTTCAATAACACCGCAACAGAGAAACGGATCGACGTAATTTTTTGCATGGGTATAATTGGGTACTTGGAGAGTGACACAGGCTTCGTTTTAGCCCGGAAAATTAAGGCGTGCCTGTGGGAATTAAAAAACTTAAGCGACGCGAACGAAGTCGCGGGCGTCCTCTAGTTTTAATATACAGCGCTATTATTACCTAATAGCTAATGCCCGCGACTTCGTCCGCGTGGATTGAGTTTTTTTGGTTCCCGCAGGAACTCTATATTAATTTTCCGGGATAAAAAGCAGCCTGTGTGTTATTCCAGACTATAATCTATCTCTGTGCCAATTTCTTCCAGACCTGTTCAGACGCTCCGGCGTGATTGAGCAACAAACATCCATCCATCCATCAAAATTTTCGCATTTATAATATTAGTAGGTATAGATTTTTTTTACATTGCAGTGCAATTTTGCGACCTGAATTATAAGAGGAATCGGTACCTACTTACTGTACTTGAAACCCGTCTAACAAACCCGTCATTCTTGTTTGCCTACTTATGGTTTCCACAGAGCTATTGAGACTTCAATTTAATTACAGTACAGATGTACCATCTCCCATAAGGCAGAGTTACGTAAGCAAAATAAACTAGCACCAAAATTAATATTTAAACCTCCATCTTGGCGCTATACTCACTGTGCAAATATTATTAAGCCGCTAAGTCACGACGTTCTGCCAACAGTATACACTGAAAGCCATATATTTACACAGTTTAGCTAAATTAACTTTAAGGCATGCTCCTAATAATATAGTTAGTTAATGTAGAATTTTGATGACGACGTGTGTGCTTTCCAAAATAGACTCATAACTGAACTACCTACCTTGTTTTGTTATCCACTACAAGTTAGCCCTTGACTGCGATCTCACCTGATAAGAAATAAGTGATGATGTAGTCTAAGATGATAGCGGGCTTACCGCTACCATCCTTCCTGTAGGATGGTAGCTTGCCATGGCCGAAGCCTTCCACCAGGCCAGACCAGAGAAAATTAAGAAATTATAAATTCCAAAATCGACCCTGCTTGGGCTCGAACCCAAGACCTTCCACGTTAAAACAGCGCTCAACACTGCGACAGAGAGGTCATCAAGATTGCTTCGTATTTTTTTTGTACATTTTTATAAACATGAGGCTTTTCCTTATGGCTGTCCAGGCCTTCAGATCCCCAAATTTGCTTTTTATGACGCAGGGTAACATGGGTCCCTTGACTATAGGGAATACATTTGTAAATTGAAACCGCACATGTTCCCAAAACTACATAATATAATGTTGTGGTAGTGCACACGTACTAGACCTTTGACAATACGTTTAAAGCCTATTCCGAGTAGTCTTACCGAATAAAACTATCAATTGAATTTGCCTTTTTTTATTTCAACTTAACAGTAATAAAATACAAGGAATTGATACCTCAGTTGAGCGGATGGGTCGTGCTACCTACCGAAACAGACAGACGCACTAACAAATCATACTTCTTTCCAATATTATAAATACGAAAGTTTGGATGGATGTATGGATGGATGTATGGATGGATGTATGGATGGATGGATGTATGGATGTTTGTTACTCAATCACGCGCCAACGGCTGAACGGATCTGGCTGAAATTTGGCACAGAGATAGATTATAGTACATAGGCTACTTTTTATCCCGGAAAATTAAAGAGTTCCCGCGGGAACCAAAAAACCTCAAACCACACAGATGAAGTCGCGGGCATTCGCTAGTATATTATAAATGCGAAAGTATGTTTCTTTGTCCTTCCGTCACGCCACAATGGAGCAACGAATTGACGTGATTTTTAGCATGGGTATAGTTGCAGACATGGACAGTGATAATTATAGGCTACTAGATCGTTCAATAAGTCCCGAGACTAACTTGGAAATGGCGTATATATTAAAAAATCTTTTGATTATTAAAAAGTACTAGCCTTCAATATAAGATATGTGTAACATTTTGGCTTGTAGTTTCGATACAATGGAAAAAAACGAGTTTCGCGTGTTGATAAAACATTGTTTTTTAATGGGAATAAATACCGTTGAAGCACAGCAATGGCTTATAAAATGTTATGCGGGATCAGCTCCCTCTAAAGCAACCATTTGTCGGTTGTATGCCGACTTCAAACGCCGTCGCATGGACACAAAAGATGGGGAAAGCTCAGGTCGTCCAAATGAAGCAGTGACTTAACAAAATATTAACCAAGTCCTCAAAATCGTAATGGAAGATCAGAAGATAAAAGTGCGCGAGATAGCCGAGATAGTGAAGATTTCAGCTGGTAATGTTTTCATTATTTTACATAAACATTTGGCCATGAAAAAGCTTTTTTCCAAGTGGGTGCCGCGTTTGCTTACAACTGATCAAAAGGGGCAAAATATAAATAGTGACTATTACATGTGCTTATTGGAGCGATTGAAGTACGAAATTGCGGATAAACGGCCTCAAATGAACAAAAAGAAAGTGGTGTTTCACCAGGACAACGCGCCTTGTCACAAGTCTGTGAGAACGATGGCCAAAATTAATGAATTGGGCTTTGAATTGCTTCCTCATCCCCCTTATTCGCCAGACTTGGCCCCCAGCGATTACTGGCTGTTTGCAGATCTCAAAAAAATGCTCCAGGGTAAGAAATTTGACTCAAATAGTGAAGTTATCACAGCAACGGAGGCTTATTTTGAAGCCAAAGACAAATCGTTCTACACGCATGGGATAGAAAAGTTAGAAAAGCGTTGGAGGGACTGTATCGCTCTTGGAGGAGACAACGTTGATGAATAAAAAATAATTTTTATAAAAAAAACCTTGTTTTAGTACTTAGTCTCGGGACTTATTGAACCACGTGTTACTTTTTATTCCGGAAAAGTCGAGTTCCCGAGGGAATAAAAAAACTTAAACCACGTGGACATAGTCGCAGGCATCAGCTAGTTTAAAATATAAAATATGTATATATAATATATCGACACTATCTATACTTAATATTATAAAGAGGCATAAAGTTTGTGAGTTTGTGAAGTTGTAGGGGGTAATCTCTGGATCTACTGAACCGATTTTGAAAATTCTGGTACCAATAGAAAGCCACAATATTTGTGAGTGTCATAGGTTATTTATACTTATCAACCCGAAAAATTAGGAAGATCCCGTGGGAATTTAAAAAACTTATTTCACGCGGACGATGTCGCGGGCATCTGCTAGTATAATATAAAGAGGTCAAAAAATAGAACGTAAAAGCCAGATAAGTATGTATTTTGAGTAATGTCATACGCGTGAAACTAATTTCTGACCTTTTTGTTGAAGAACGTCACAAAAGAGAAAGTTATACCCTCAGCGGACCCTTTAAACCTTTCAAATAGGCGAGCACATGTGCTCTATAACATTTCAGAGTTATTACTTTGCATTATGACATCGCTATTATATAGAAATTGAAAAAGTTTCGTTGAGTTTATTAAAAAGAAGAAAATGACGACCTTCGCCCACACTTTTTATGTGGGAGTACGAACCTACTCAGATTGAAGAAAAAAAAGAAAATAGAGCTATTTTGTTAGCTGATAGCCTCATGTACGTAACGGTTACTGTTTAAATGCGTTAGTCAATCACAGAAAAATAGTTTGCAGTATTATTAGAATTTGATTACTTCGAACCTTAATTTTACATTTCATTTCATGGTGGTATTTGAATACTGACTTTTTAACTCACTTCGTTTAAAGGTTACCACCACCACCACCACCACAACATCCTATTAACGTCCCACTGCTGGGCACAGGCCTCCACTCTCATAGGAGAGCGGGAAAGGTCTAAAGGTTACCGTAATAACTTTTAACCTATTATCATGCAACCGGCCCTGATATTCATGCCATGGGTTAAGTCAAAAATCTGCATCAATCATTGCTACAATCACAATTGTTGTGATCAGCTGAATCTATGGTATTCTTCATTTGACTGAGGAAAATAAAATCAAGAAAATAGTGCTATACAATTAAAATGTGATAGCGATTGTTATATTGTAGCTGTCATATTGTTACCATTATCACCCTACTGAGTTAGCTGCATGTTTCATCGCTGCACAAGACTGCAGCATACACGGCAACAAAAAAAAAATCTCGTTGAGTTCAAGCTCGGATGTATCTCGTCTCAAACGGAATTCGTTTTCATTAAATGTTGAATTCTAAAAGCATGAGCAACTGCAACAGTTTTTATGCAAGCAGCAAATATCTCGGGCGCATCCTCAGTTTTAATGAAAGTTGCAATAACGCAACGTCTACTCCTCAGACGCGAATTCCATAAGACAGCACTTTGAAAGCTGGTAACAAATTACATACCTACCTTTTTCCGCGAGCTATAATTAAATATGAGTAGAAACTAAAAGAAGAGCGCCTGCGCTATTGTGTTGCTGAAAAATATTTTCTAGGAACTGGAAATTTTTGTTACGTGCGAATGCAAGTTTTTCACCATTTTTTGTGATTTTCTAGGGCTGAAAATATCCATATTTTCCAAGGTTGTCTTTGTTTTGACATATTTTCAAAGCTTCCTTTGCCCTCGCCGCAAAAGTCGTATCGTGGCCAATGTAATGAAATGATGTACAAAATAGGGTAGGTATATCTTCCAAGATAGAGGCGATTCTACAAGTCCTGCCACTCCTGATAGCTTAGGTATATATTGACTCGTTACTGATCGACTGATACTGGGTAAAGTAACTGGTTTGTTATTCTATAATTTTTAGTTCTGAAAATGTGTATGATTTATGACTAACAGGTCCTAAAGAAATACAGTCAACCTGCATGGGTTCAATAATTACAAAAAATATATAGATACTAGATGATTCCCGCGACTTCGTCCGCGTGGACCAAGTTTTTTCGATTCCCGCGGGAACTCTTAAATTTTCCGGTATAAAAAGTAGCCTATGCCCTTCCCCGGGATACAACCTACCCCTGTACCAAATTTCATTAAAATCGGTTGAACAGATATATTTTTTTATTCCCGCGGGGACTCTTGAATTTTCCAGGATAAAAAGTAGCCTATGTCCTACCCCGGGATACAACCTATCCCTGTACCAAATTCCATTAAAATCGGTTGAACAGATAAATTTTTTTATTCCCGCGGGGACTCTTAAATTTTCCGGGATAAAAAGTAGCCTATGTCCTTCCCCGGGATATAACCTATCCCTGTACTAAATTTCATCAAAATCGGTTGAACAGATGGGCCGTGAAAGCGTAGCAGACAGACAGACAGACAGACAGCCAGACAGACAGACAGACACTCATTCGCATTTATAATATTAGTATGGATATGAATTTTGCACGAAAACGTAATAATATTGAGGCTAAGCGCTTGGCTGCAATCAGACTTGCTTGCTAGTGGTGATGCAGCCTTAGATGGAGCGCGCTTGCCTAGAAGATGCCTTAGATTCACTGTTGATTTGAAGGTACCACCTATACTAAAGGTGGAGGGGGAAACGGAACAACTGATTCAAAGACTGCCTCGTTGGTCTAGCGGTTAGTATAGCCGACTGCGGATCACGAGGTCCTGGGTTCGATTCTCGGTCGGATATAAAAATTGTTAGGTACTGGGTTTTTCAGTTAAGATATTCTCAGTGCCAGCCCGGAGTTGGAAGTTGGCGGTATTTCACCCCCGTGCCTCGGAGAGCACGTTAAGCCGTCGGTCCCGGTTATTATCACATGATAATGGTCGTTAAAGCCCGCCAACCCGCATTGGAGCAGCGTGGTGGCTCTAAGCTCTAATTCCTTCTCTCCTGTGAGAGTGGAGGCCTGGAGTGGTGGTGGACATTGAGACTGCAAATAGTTTTCAATATTGCTTGAAGATTTCTTAGTTAGGTATTTGCTTAACTTAAAGCTAGCTACTAAAGAGTTTATTAGAACGGAGTTTGTACTGCTTAATATAAACTATCTCCTATGTATCCTCATTGGTAGTTATTATAATATTATTAAAAAACATCAAGTCCATCCGCCGAGTTTGTCTATATTCAAATTCAAATTCAAATGATTTATATTCAAATAGTTTTTTTACAAGTGCTTATGAATAGTCAAATGAATCTACCACTGGTTCGGAATACCGTTCCTACCGAGAAGAACCAGCAAGAAACTCGGTGGTTGCTCTTTTAAAAAAAATATATGGTATGTTAACAATAATTGCAATAATATATATGCTACGCAATTGTCGCGTTTACCATTGGATAGACATATTTTGAGAAGATTCACCTGTATAACATTGTAAGGCCCCCAACAGGTTATACCGCTACCATCTTAGACTGCATCTTTACTTACCATCGGATGAGATCGCAGTCAAGGGCTATCTTGTAGTGGATAAAAAAATGTGGCTACCTACTTGGCCAAAAAAAATAAAATAGAAAGATCATTTCATCATCATCAGCAGCCAATATGCATCCACTGTTGGACATAGGCCTCTTTAAGATTGCGCCAACTTTGCCTATCCTTGGCTGTTAGCATCCATTTGATGCCAGCCACTCTCCGGATGTCGTCGCTCCACCTAGCCGGGGGGCGCCCCACACTCCGTTTGCCGAGACGCGGTCTCCACTCTAGGACCTTGCGACTCCAGCGGCCGTCGGTCCTAGGACAAACGTGACCAGCCCACTGCCACTGCGCTAGCATTGAGAGCAATGTCGATTACTTTGGCGAATTATTTTGTTTCGGATTTTATCCCTCAAAGAAATTCCGAGCATAGCTCTTTCCATAGCGCGCTGAGCGACTTGAAGTTTGTGGACTATAGCTTCGATGTCAGTGTCCACGTTTCGGCACCGTAATTCATAACTGGCAGGACGCACTGATTGAAGACTTTGGTCTTCAGGCATAGCGGTATACGCTACGAAAATACTCGACAGAGTTTACCACATGCTACCCAGCCCAGCTGTATTCTCTATTCTATTTCTTTCTCGAAACTGTTACTTCCTAATTGCAAAATTTGCCCGAGGTATGTGTATTCTTGGACAGTTTCGAGAATAGATCCGTTGACAGTAATCGGCCTCGGAACGAGCAATTCATTGAACATGACCTTGGTCTTGTCTAAGTTCATCCGGAGACCGACACGTCGGGAGGCAGAGTGAAGGTTATCGAGCTTCTTCTGCAGCTCTTGCAGCGAATTTGTGATGATGACGATATCATCGGCGAAGCGGATGTGTGAAATGTGCTCTCCGTTCATGTTGATGACTTGTCCGTTCCAGTCAAGCGTTTTAAAGACATCGTCCAAAGCATTAGAAAACAGTTACGGGGACAGAACATCCCCTGTCTCACCCCGCGATCCAATTGGATAGATCTTGTAGACCCCTGTACTTGGACAGACATAAATGCCGAGCTATATAGGCATTTCAAAACTTCGATGTATCGCCAAATAGAAAGAATCTGTGCTAAATTAAAGCACAACGAGACTGCATAATTTAGAACTTTGGCCTGTTAGTGTACTACCATAGCCTAATGAAATAAATTTTCCAATAATTTCAATATTGGTAATAATAATTCATTCTGATTCCCTTACAATATTGTAGATTGGCTTATTTCCGAATAGGCTCCGAGGAATAAATTTTCCAATCGGAATATTACAGAAGTTTTACAATAGACGCTATTCTATTTCGAAACTTAGGGTTTCAAATTCTATGTTTTGTCTGCGATATAATAGCTGGCTATTTAAGAGGAATTGGTTCCTAAATTAGTTTTGTAGAACAGAATTCAGGTCAGCATTATACTAAGGTTATTTTAACGTTCTACTATTTATAGATACGATAGATAAATCGATAAAACTCTTTATTAGACAACAAAAGTAATAAACAAAAAGGTTAAAAGATAAAACAGAAGGGTGCAAAGGTGGTCTTATTGCTAATGCAATATTATCTTCCAAACAAACTTTGGGGAGAGGAGATTATCAAACAAAAGCGCGGGATAGTGCAACATCGAAACACTAAAATATATAATAAACGATGATTCCCGCTACTTCGTCCGCGTGGACTAAGTTTTTTCAATTCCAACGGGAAATTCTTAATTTTCCGGGATATACAATAGCCTATGTCCTTCCCCGTTATAAGCTATCTCTATACCAAATTTCATCAAAATCGGTTGAGTAGTTGGGCCGTGAAAGCGTAGCAGACAGACAGACACACTTTCGTATTTATAATACTAGATGATTCCCGCGACTTCGTCCGCGTGGATTAAGTTTTTTTGATTCCTGCGGGAACTCTTGAAATTTCCGGGATAAAAAGCCTATGTCCTTCCCCGGGATACAACCTATCCCTGTACCAAATTTGATCAAAATTGGTTGAACAGATGGGCCGCGAAAGCGTAGCAGACAGACAGACAGACACACTTTCGCATTTATAATATTAGTATGGATAAGTATAGATTTTATTACGGATTAGATAAAGTTTGCACATAGTTTTTAAACTTTGCTATCCAACGCTAATAGAAGTTAATTTTGTAAGCAAGCTCTTTAAATCACCTTTGCTGCCGGTTTCGTTAGGCATTATTTATGTTTGTTAGTCGAACTATTTTAATAAAGCATCTACTTATTACTAAAATAAGTAATAAAAAATTCTCACGCTCCTCTTTGTCACCTGACAAGCCGCAGCGCAGCTCAGCTTCGTCAACTGCGCAGATGTAGGCAACGATCGCAACGCCAAACCGCTGCGCCGCTGGAGTAATCGCGGTGAGTGGGTAGGTACTCGGGCCGGCAGCTGAAAAAGATCGGCACCACCATGAATTGAATGAATGAATTCTCCACAGTGCCAAACGTTGACATGCAATCGAAATTAAAAAATGTTGAAATTTGTGGGTGGCTAAAAAATATATGAAGATTTGACAATTTTGATTATGACACAATACAGATTATATAAACTCGATAATAAAAACATATAAAATTATAAATTTAAACCATAATTATAATTTTCTGATGTGATACAAAATATTTTTATTTAATGAAATTGGTTTTAAGTTATTTTGACGCGATAACGTCTTATAAATTGATGAACACCGACTGCACGCACGAAAAAGTGTCACGTTACGGCTGAGCTTGAGCGTGCAAGTGAGAGCGCGGAACAAGCGATAGAGAGGCACGATCGGCCCAAGCGTTGGCTTGTGACACATTTCTCTTCTCGCGTGACGTCAGAGTCTGTCACGCGAGCTTCTTCGAGAACTTCTAGTTATCACGTAAAACTATCGTCCGTAAACCGCCTTTACAGACAGTCGTAATTTAACATAGTTAAATAACACAATTTTACAGGCGCTTTAACACGCCAGTACGCCAGTCAGGAAGATAGATTATAGTCTGGAATAACACAAAGGCTAATTTTTATCCCGGGAAATGAAGGAGTTCCTGCGGGAACCAAAAATACCTCAATCCACGCGGGCGAAGTTGCGGGTATCAACTTGTAGTACATAAAATGCTTTGAAATAGTTCGCAAGAAGTCATGTTTCAGACTGGCAGGTAAACTATCAAAGTTATAAAATAAATGGCGGGAGTTTGCGCAAAAATTCATACTTTAACGACTTAGAGTTAGCTATAACGTGACCAGAATTTTCTAGTTTAGAAGCAGGACGCCTTTTGTTGAATATTTAATTAATTGAATGTACTATTGATCATCGCTCTCTATGTATTTATCTTTGAGTGTTCAACCAAATCAACCAAACGCTGGCCATCAAAATTAAAGTAAGGCGCAAGATTCCCGCGGGAATAAAAAAAACTTGAATCACGTGGACGAAGTCACGGGCATCTGCCAGTTTATAATATTAGTATGATTCTATGATGTGTTAGTCAGCTACATGACTGTGACATTTTTACGAGTCAACCTTTCAACAACATTTAGCTCTGAATTCGCTCACAATCCTGAAGATGGATATAGGATACTTTTGATATCGGATAATCAATAAGTTACGTACGGCTGACAAGGACATTTGCTTGTGTATAATCATCAAAATTCTCTAAATTGATAAATAAGTAGGTAGGTATTTATCAATTTTTGATAGAAATAGTCCCACAAATGCGGGACTTAAGGCCAGCTTAGTTAGTGAGAAACTTGCAACATTTACTCCGTGATTCTCTTCAAGTTTTGATGTCAATTACGGCTCTTTTCGCAACGGCGATGCTTGGTCTACAACATAAGTATACCTATCGCATAGATGGAGATTAAGAAAGTCTTTTATTAAATCATTAGTTTTATACCTGGACTTCTGGTTATTCTTATCTGTAGATCAGTCGGTCTAAAAAGGTGATTGCGTTTTCCGGTCAAGTTAGAATAGTAGTAAGTCTGAGAGCACGTAAAGCCATTGATCCTACGCCTGATCTGTCGGATTGCCTTTCCATTGGACTTTGATAGTAAGGAAAAACGGAGTGCACCTGTGTCTGTGTCTGTGTCTGTGTTTGCTAGCCTCCGTTGAAAATGACCGCCTTTTCCGTCAAGAATCGAGATACAATGATTTTAATAATGTAATTAATATAAGTGATGGTTATGTACGGTCAATTGTAACTATCGAAGATCTATTTGAGAGATTTTCCTAAAGCTCAAATAATTATTCTATTTTCGGTATTTTTGTACTAAAACCATATTTTGTGTAAACTCTCAAACTTATATTTTTTTATTCAAATAAACTTATTAAAAGTGCTTTTGAACCGTCGTGTGAATGTACCACTGTTGGAATGCCATTCTCATCGAAAAGAATCAGCAAGAAACTCGGTAAAAAAATGATTGTTTGAAGTTTCTTTAAGCTCACATACATAATAGAAAAAATATATCACACCATCGGGTCGCCTGTCTACCAGATCCACAAATTGACTGTCATTACAAAAATATGTCGCCAAGTGATATCTCTAATGACCTGTCATCACTGAAGCCTGTAAATTCATAATTACATCGGTCGTTACCGTCCTATAAAAACCAGTCATAATACAGCTGACATTCTTATAGCTGTTTGACGATTATTATTACATGCTTTGATAGGTTTTTGTTATTATTTAGGAAAACTCTGTGACAATATGACAGAAAGTCATATTGTCACAGAGTCGAAGAATATTTTACCATTCCCACAAGCATCCTTAAGGATTAATTTTAGAACAATTCTTTCTTAACAGATGCCTGTTATACTCTGCCCATTTCACATCAGATGAATTTTAGAAAAGTAATTAGTATCTATCGGACGCCTGTATCCTATATCCTAAGAAAGTACCTATCTGCTAAAGCTAAAAAAGTTAGTGTTTATGATAAACAAATACAAACGACGTGACGTAAATACTAAATACTTAACAAGACTTTAACGGCCTAAATATAATAAAAACTTTAGCCTTAGTTAAACTCGTGCTTTGTAAGGGCTAACCTTAACGTCTATTTACATGTTTTTTTTTTTTATCCACAAGTTAGCCCTTGACTGCGATCTCACCTGATGGTAAGTGATGATGCAATCTAAGATGGTAGTAGCGGGCTAACCTGTTAGGGGCATGGCAGTTATACTAAACCCATACCCCTATTCGGTTTCTACACGGCTTCGTACCGGAACGCTAAATCGCTTGGCGGCACGGCTTTGCCGGTAGGGTGGTAACTAGCCACGGCCGAAGCCTCCCACTAGGCCAGACCAGGGAAAATTCAGAAATTATAAATTCCCGAATTGACCCTGCCGGGGATCGAACCCGGGACTTCCGCACGTTAAGGCAACAGCGCTACACACTGCGCCACGGAGGTCGTCAAATGTCAAATGTTACAACAGGGTCTAAATTTTTTTGTACTAAATAATACAATAAAAATTTACGGCTGTATGTATCCCTTTATGCAGTGAATAGTCAATAAAGGGTTTTAATACGTTTAACTCGTTTTACAGATTTTCTATAAACAGGAATATAGATTAGGTATTGCAGTGTAGTTGACAACATTAAATTAATAAATAAATAAAGGCTTTATTGCTTGCACTATTGTTACTCGTAACTATTATGTACAGTGAATGCACTTATCTTATATGATCTGTGTTAAAATCTAACAATAACATTACAGTTCTAGAACATTCAAAGGCTGGAATAGACCATTAAATCTGTGGAAATGGGTGCGCAGGTGCCAGTGCTGACTCTGCGAAGTATCCGATGTTACTTTGTTAATGGCGTCTTAATAACTATCCTATGTCTAAACTAAGGTTATAAATTATTTCAGTGAACATTTCAAAATAGCGAAATTAGCATACGTATTAAAACCTTACCTCTTCAAGGGCAAAGTACCCTAATAACACACAAATAACAAAGCCTGTGTTCTATGGAGATCTATTCAGGAGACCTACGTCAGTGGACGTCTATACTCGTAGGTTGAGAGGACGACGAAGAGGAGACGTAACAATAAATAGAATTTGTTTCTACAAGACAAGTTACAACTTACAACATATCGGAAAACCTATCTCAGTTTTAACGAATTGTAAGTGGACCAATTTGTGAATGTGACGAGATGCGAATGGGACGAGCTGCGAATGTGATGACTTGCTTCGAACCCATATAGTATGTAGAAGAATACGGGAACCCATCGCAACAATATCCCAATGAAAACTCCTTCCATCATGTGTATACCTTTTTTTTTCATCCACTCTACTGACTTGATGGTAAGTGATGATGTAGTCTAAGATGGTAGCGGGCTAACCTGTTAGCGGCATGGCAGTTATACTATTAAACCCATACTCTTAATCGGTTTCTATGCGGCATCGTACCGGAACGCTAAATCGCCAACCAACCAACGAGGTACCAAAATTCTCCGTTTTGTGGTGCTTGGTAGGTAGACACGGCCCTTGAGCACCGCTAGGATGTTGGAACACCCTCCCGGCGCACGTGTTTCCTACCACGTATAATTTAGGAACCTTCAAGGCAAGAGTGAATAGGCATCTTCTAGGCAAGCGCGCTCCAACCTAGATCTCATCATTGCTTTGCACTAAGCATGATTGTCGTCAAGCGCAAGCCTATCTCACAATAAAAATAAAAATAAAAATTATAAATTCCCAAATTGACCCTGCCGGGGATCGAACCCGGGACCTCCGCACGTTAAGACAATAGAGCTCAACACTGCGCCAGAGAGGTCGTCAAGAAAAGGAAACAGAGTGAGAAGTTGCAAACAAAATAAAGCCACAAAATTGGCACTACTAAAATACATCAACGAATGTCTAACGAAGTTTTGGAAAAGTTCGTTCTGAATCTGTTACGATCAGCTTGCATGCTTTCAATGCGAGGAAAGTCGGATTGCGGAAAAGTTAATATTAGAAGTTTAGCTGCCGTTGCAACCGCGCCTACCACTACAGCACTCAGCACTTTTAACTTTGTTGCAAAGTACCTACTTCGCTTTGTTTGCATCTTGTCTTTTTATTCTACAGTTTTGTATACAACCACACACACATTCCTACATATTCCTGATTGTATTGCTTTTACTGATTATATTAAAGCCCTACTTGCACAAGGACTCTCAAATTAATTTAGTTACATTTTTTAATGGCAACTTTTTGGGAACAGTACGCTTACTCTGAGTTTTAACCTTGCAAATACGATTGATCAGCGTGAGAGCTCACCACGCCAAGTGTAAGCGAACGTCAAAGTAAAATGAACCATAACAGCATTGGTTTAGAGCTCATTTCATCATTTCGTGTATTTATTCACAGCCAGCGCTCCAATTGCTGAATTTGTGACTTTAAAGCAAGAGCTTTTGAGTCCATTTTACTTTGACGTTCACTTACACTTGGCGTGGTGAGCTCTCACGTCGATCAATCGTATTTGCAATGTAAAACTCAGAATAAGCGTACTGCTATATACTTTTGCCAAAACGTGACAGCATTACATTTTAACTAAAATAATTTTAAAGTCCTTGGACCCAGAGCGAGTGAGCCCAAGTCGTCTTGAAAATTTAAAGGTCCAAGCTATATTTTATAGTCTGTGCCAAAGAACATTGCATACAAATATTATAATAATAATGTACTCCCGACCAAATTTCAGCCGACCGAATCTCCAGAGAGGTTTGCCATCTGCGTGGGATATATTATAGTGCTCAAGACGTGTGTGCGCAAAAGCATGTGTACTCTCTGTTCCTTTACTCTCATAGCCCTATGGGACAGAAAATCCGACACGACCAAAGAGAGGTCAGGCGCAGGACCGAAAGTTTTACGTGCTCTCCGAGGCACGGGGGTGCAACACCGTACACGTAACATAATTATTCAGTGGTTGCATGACAGGGGAAGGACACATAGGCACCTTTTTGTTAAAAAAAAAAGTTTCCAAGAGATTTTCAAAAGCCTAAACCTAGATGGTTTAAGATATTATCGTCTGATACAACCACACACTGCAATAGTTGAAGCGTCGGGACACATTGTTAGCTACATGAAACAATCAAGTATCTACATCGGCGGCGTAAGGATTCCTATTCGGTAGATATTATGTTGATCGATTGGAATAGTTCGATCGAATAGTTTAGCAGCTTTATAAACTTCTGCGTATTGAAGTGTGTTGGCAAGTAATTTCAACAAAATGATGTAAGGATTAACATTTTCAATGGGTGTTTGGAATCGATTTTCTTTTGGATTCAATTGGATTCGAAATACGTAGATTACAATGAACTCAGTCTGTCTCACTGAAAAATTCTATAGGTACTATAAAATTTTAAAGCTTTCAACAACTTACATTAATGATTAAATTTTATTTATAGATTTTTGACTTGCCTTTACACAAGTTTAAAAAGTCCATTAAAAGTATGATCCTTATACAAGCTTATTAATTGTTATTGAAGATTATGCAAACGATAAAATAGCGTGGATTTGACTCGCTCCAGATATTCTGGGGACTTCTGCAGTTACTTATTTAGCTCAATAGTTATTGTAATTTTAGATTTTTTAAGACAATAAAGCAAAAAAAACAAGAAATATTCTGTGGTTGTATTTTAATTATGTTTATTGATCAGGTTGCATACAGCTGAAGCAGAGATAGTCAAACTAATGAGTAAAAAAGAAAAACCACGATTGCAACGCCCCCTTATGGGCCAGCGTGGTTGACTATGGCTTTTCCAGTAGTGAGGTTGGAAATAGTGCTGATGCTTTGAGTAGGTATATTCATGTATTCAGTCATGTGGTAAAACTGCATTGCACGTTAAATTCTCTACAAAATATTATTTCACGGAAAGCAAACAGGATATTATTTGCTTGCTTTTGTATTACCCATTTTGTTTAAAAGTTATTGTTGGATACAAATTGCGGATTTTAAAACCACAACGCGAATACGCTTCGTCGGTAATCAAGAAGTTATGGCTTGAATCTCTATGTGTTTTTCATTCGCCAAATCTCGCCTTCTTCATTTTCTGCACCAACGGCAGGAAATAAAATTGCCATCAAAACGTTGCTCGTAATTTGAGAATAACTGCAAAAATTCGTAAGAATACGCAGTTCGAAGGGAAATAGCGGTATGTCCGGATAAGGCGCCGCGCCGGTGGGTCGCCGTTTTCATTGAACTTAAGAAAATGGATGGTTATTGCCGAAAATAAATAGTGATAGCCTAGATTGAGACTTCAGCCTCGTCTGAGGTTCCAACCCCAGGCTATAGTCTAGGAAAGGAAGCTAGTGGACCTCAGAAGTAATTTCTCAGACGACGAAACTTTACAGTATGATACTTCCCCATGGATTTTTTTGGATATTTATATTGCAACAAACCTGCTAAGTTTCAACGACGGAGGATTTAAAGCAGGCGTCTCCATACAACAAGCCATCCCATTTCCTAGACTACCAGCACCACAGCATTTTGGGAAATAAATAAAATGACAATTAAATAATCTTGCTTTACTTCGTGAGGAACCCTGCATGCCTGAGATTCCAAAAAACCTTCTTCTTGGGTTCTGATTTTTCTAGTCTGACAGAAGAAGATTTTTGCGTATCTATCAGCTAGTGGTAAGTTTGATTTGTAGGTACTTGTATTGACTAAAGGGCCCAATGACTATTTGCTTCGCAGAAATCCTATTACAGTGTAGCAAGGTAAACTCGAAAAAAGTTGTTTTTCGACTGTTTTTAATAAAATTATACACTCTATTTTGTTCATTTACAGAAACATGCTTGGAATGGAAAATTTTAAATTTGAAGCTGCTACCTCTGTTAGGCATTACGATTGAAGGTACTGTAATATTTTAGGGGTAATAATATCGTCTATTATCTTTTATATTAATGTTATAAATGCGAAAGTTTGGAGGGGTGGATATTTATTACTCAATCACGCCAGAAAGGTTCAACGGATCTTGATGAAATATGGTACAGAGATAGATAAAAAACCTCAATCCAATAGGTTTTAAATCCATAAATATGTAAGATGCTCGTGTCGGTACCTACTCAGTACTCGCAAGTATCCAATGTGACTTCGTTAATGACTTCTCAATTGCTTCTCTATAACAAAACTTTAGTCGTTAACTAATTAGAAAACGTCACTTAGCAGTCATTTAAATTTTAATTACCAGCCATTGACTCAGCAGGTTAATCCTTAGTAGATATTTTCTGACTTTCTGAGGATATTATTAAAATACTAGCTGATGCCCGCGATTTCCTCTGCGTGACTTGAGACTTTTTTGGTTCCCGCAAGAACTCTTTAATTTTCCGGGTAGTCTATATGTTATTCCAGACTTTAGTCTATCTCTGTGCCAAATTTCATCCAGATCCGTTCATGCGTTCTGGCGTGATTGAGTGACAAATATCCATCCATCCATCCAAACTTTCCCATTTATAATATTTGTAAATGTAGATAAAAATTTAACACTGTGTTCAAAGGACAGAAAAAAATATTCGTTTCATATTAGAGGCGTATAAATATAGGTATAAGTTTACCTACCCTACCTAAGTATGACCTATCTAACTCAAGTAATCCGGTTTATTTGTCCCATGATCCGATTAAAATCCGGGATCGGGCCACATACGAGTTTGGGAAGTTGTTTTGTTACAAAGATATTTAAAATATATTTTGGGAATAACAGGATATTAGAATCAAAATCAAAATCAAATATTTTTATTCAAATAAAGTTGTACAAGTACTTTTGAATCGTCAAGTGAATCTACCACTGGTTCGGAATGCCATAGGAATAGGATAGATCAAGTAAAATAATAATTATAATATTATTCCTATATCGTCAAAAAAGTGGTCACAGTGGTACAGTAGAAGAGTAGGAACAAGCCTGATCTTCTGCTCAACCTAGCGTCAATGTTTATACCAGTAATTAGGATTGTAGACACATTTAGTCTTTTCCTCTTAAACTATCTTCACGTTGTTTTTAAATTCACATTATTGCATTAAAACAGCAAACAATTTAACTCAGATAGTTATCTGCATATTATATGACTATCTTGAATTGTTCACCAAAATGCATTTTCATTTCCCTACTATGGTACGGGGAGTGCGTTACCTGAGTTTTTTAATCTTGTTTTTATTGTATCTATTTACTGCTCTTACTCCTCAGGTAAATCTCTTCGGTTATTCACCTACATATTAGCAGCAATAATTTAAGGATAACGCTCGGGTAATTTCGCTCGAACCGCCCGCGAAATCTATGTCTTTAATAAACGCGAACAGAGTACGGATATAATTATTTTAAGTAAATTAGTGCTTTGGAACATACCCTTAATGAGAACACTAATTATGTTGAATTCACCGGCTTTAGCTGACATTTTAAATTGCTATAATATAAGCTCCCGGACTTGTTTATTGTACCATATAACAAATCGGTTACAATTATTCTACCAATAAAACATAGGTACTAAAATTCTACATAAATGAATAAAACACATAAAATAATCATACTAATATTATAAATGCGAAAGTGTGTTAGTTTGTTGGTTTGTTGGTTTGTTGTTGTTTGGTGGTTGGAGAGTGACATAGACTACTTTTTATCCCGAAAAATGAAGGAGTTCCCGTGGGAATAAAAAAAACATATTCCACCCGGACGAAGTCGCGGGCATCAGCTAGTATTTGTATAAAAATCCATGCTATCGTATATTTTTTACATAGTACATTAACAGAAAACTGACAAATCACAGCTGGTACTTTCTAGAGCGTGTATTTTTTTTTCAATAAAATCAAATAAAAAAATCAAACTGCGCTTGAATGGGGCGCGCCCGAGCGGCACAGATCTCTTTAAAGACTTACAACACAAACCAAGCCAATATATAAAAAATCATAATAAAAATGGATATTCATTTTCCTTAGTATAGAATGTTCAAAAAAACCTTCAAAGTAGTTCATTTTATGAGGTAAAAAGTCTTTGAAATTGGAGCGTTCAACGATTTTTCCAACACTTTTCAGTGTCATTACACCATTCTTGAGACGCGACGAGTATTGCCTCGAGTAGGTATTTTCTGGCGGATAATGGCTTTAATATCCCTTTAAAACTTCTTAATGCCGTCTGTCCCTCATAAAAGCTTACCTAGTCTTGTTTTAGACGGTACTTTAACAGTAGGCACTAAATAATTGCCTATGTTACTAATGATACAAGATAAGTGCTAATAAAGTTTATCTTGGGTGGGTACTAAGTACAATAGGATTTATGGTGCTATGTTTGCAGATATTTTTTTAATAAATCAAAGAGTTTTACTCAAATAAAGCAATAACATAATGATGATCTAAGAAATTCCAGCAGCCTAGAAAAATATTTTCTACTTTCTAAATTGAAATCCTAAAGATGATATATATTTTTAATATTTAGTTTTTAATGTATTCAATAATGTATTTAATTAAAATAATATTCCTTCCATATTTTTTACCTAACACCATAGTTAGATATATAAAATTATACCTAAGTGTGTCATGACTCTACCACAAGATAACTATTTAATTTTGTAACCAATTATATCACTAGGTTGCGAAATTGAAGTTTACTAAAATCTAACGCCTTAATTATGCCTTTCGCTGACTTTTAGTAAACCTCATTATTAATGAAACTAAACAGAATTTGTAAGGGATTGAATTATAGCAAATCCTACAGTATCTCCTCGTGCCTTCCCCCTATCTCTCCCTTCTCACGGCTGAAATCACGTTCAAATTATACCCATCCTTCGCTGGAGTCTAGCGGTAATACGCCCGTTAATAGCCCAACGTATTACATAGTATATTGCATCGTATAATTATAATATGAAAGTCTATCAAGGAAATAGCGCTGTAGTAACGTGAACTTTATGGCTACCTACTTATCTAATGAATGTTTTGCATGAAGAATTCAACTGTTTTGTGTGAAGACTGCCTATCCACACTCACGTGGTGAGTTATAGCCAAACTATTTTCCTTAAATGAAGAAAATAACTTTTACATTCTTCTCAGAAGGAAAAGAGTTTGGATGGCGCCATTTCAAATGATGACGGTGAAAGTTCATTTTCACAAAAAGAAAGAAAACAGCTTTCTAGTTTCTATTGTTGAGATAGAGTATAGTTTTAGGCACATAATCACAAACTTACGGGCTTTTAACACTTGTAACGGTAACTAATTAAACTTATTTATCGCCATGGATTTACATACAACTTCGTGTAAGTTTATGTATAGGTTCATGTTTATCGCCGACTGATTTTGAAATTAGAATACCTACCTTTATAATTAAGATATGTACTAGATAAGCTAAAAGCCTGAGTTCGTCCAAAAATATACAACTTTAATAAGCTTATAACTTAAAAATAGCAACTTTAGTGGGACTTTGACTTTTAAACAACAGCTTTTGGTCCATTTTTCTCCAACGTTGTTTACCGATCCTGATACTTGAAATGTACCAACGTTGTCGATTTATGGCAACTTGTACTGAGGCAACATAATGGTGAGGAGGACCGATGTTGATTCCGTTTTCAATGCGACCAAAACAATATCGGTATATTGAACAGTGAACTAACGAATAGCGACTGCAATACAATACATGCTGCTCTTATTGAATATTTACTCAGTCAGGCCGGATTGGGTCTTTAGTTTGTGGTAGCTTTTATTAACATATTGCTTTTGATCTGACATCGCATTGTATTGTACGTTTCATCAGTATCTGCAATTTTACGTTTTTTCGTAATAGATATTTTTCCAAATAGTAACTGTAGGTCATTTTCTTTATCCTTTAACAATTAAGGACACATACTATTAAATCACACATTGGTAGAGGTTTTTCGAAATATTGTCGCATTGGGAAATCTTTGTAAACTAAAATATGATTTTGACACTTTGGGTAACGATTATTTTCAGATAGTAAACGGGAACGATAGCTTGACTTGCTATGCAAGAAAAGAAGGAAAAGGCTTCATTTGAACTTAGAAACTTTCTGAATACTACTACTAAGCGCAACCAACTGATATGTGCTATCCAAGGCGCTATCGCCGGCGAAGATGATCGTTATCATCTCAAACTATCGCGGGCCCACTTCTGAGTACGAGACTCACCTTATCATAAGAAGAGCTTAGAGAAGCCAGAACAATTTTTTTTTTATCCACTACAAGTTAGCCCTTGACTGCGAACTCACCTGATGGTAAGTGATTATGCAGTCTAAGATGGTAGCAGGCTAACCTGTTAGGGGCATGGCAGTTATATTAAACCCATGTCCTTATTCGGTTTCTATTCGGCATCTTACCGGAACGCGAAATGGCTTGGCGGCACGTCTTTGCCGGTAGGGTGGTAACTAGCCACGGCCGAAGCCTCCCACCAGGCCAGAAAAGGGAAAATTCAGAAATTATAAATTCCCTAATTGATCCTGCCGGGGATCGAACCCGGGACCTCCGCACGTTAAGGCAACAAGCGCTACACACTGCGCCACGGAGGTAAACCGGAGATGGAAGATTCAAGCAGTGAGTTTCAGAAAAATATATTTAAAAAATAAGAGTAAATTGATACCAATACAACCTTAGGCGTTTGTCGAAAACCCAGCCCCACTAAGTAGCCTGTCTTAATTACTTTGATGTAAGACCAGTAATAAAAGGCAATTTGGCTGATTTATTGTTACATCCATTATAACTGTTCTCTGAAGGTTAATTGTAGGTTTAGTGTGACTCGAGTCTGGCAATATCTGCCAACTATTGAATTATTATTTTCATGTTATTTACGTATTGGAAATATGTTTTTATTACTATTAATTATACTATTTCCATTACAATTATTTAACATAAGCTGATCAAATTACATTTCGATTCCATCAGAATTAATAACTATGATTCCTACAAATAATAAAACTTTGGCGAAAATATCAATTCTGGGAATTACGTAGATTTCATTTTCGTAATTAATATTAAAATAAACATTGATGTCTATTATGATTAAAATCATTTCATTTACCGAATCCCTATTATAAATGGCATAGTCGGTATCAATTTTTGGCTGACCTAGTGTTATTAAATCCAGAGAAGTGGTATTATACTAAAAGCGATAATGTTCCGCTTTTAATGGCCTCAATTTGATGGGTAGACAAGTGGACCAATCGTAATTTTTTTTTTAGTCAATGAATTCATGTTATTATTCTGACTACGCCCACGTGTTTTGAGCATTATGAGAACAGTGTTAAAAAAAATATTTATTTATTTTATTTTTGTGTAATATATTGTCTTAAAACTAATAGAAAAAGGTGGACATAGAGCTTATCTCTAAAATATAGCCTTCAGCTTTCCTTAAAAGTGAGTGAGGTAAAATTGTTAAGTCCAATCAATCGGAAGTGATTAAGATCCTTACACTGTAGCAATCATTTTTACGTAATAGGGACCCTGATTTCACTCTGTATTTATTTTTATCTTAAAATTAATAAGGTTCATTTTTCGATAAAATGTGACTCGCTCAGTCTATTTAACTCAACGATATTTCTCTACACTAGATCTTAAAATACGTATAATAATATTAAAATGATATTCGGGATATTCCCTAGAGCGCCGGCTCAAATAAACTTTACTAGCTCTAAAACTTCGGATCCCAACTAAATAAGTACCAATTCCGCTAGAATTATGATTTGTCGCCCCCAAAGAGCGGGGCTGAATAAATTTTATTAAATCCCGGAACAGTTTACGAGCATCGCGTCAGCACTGTGCCACATCCACGGGATAAGCGCGGCCAAAAATATTTATTATTGTCGTACTTGGCTCCGTCTAAGGATCTTGGTTATTACGCCATTTGTTTAATGTACCTCCCTACCTTTTGTTTAGGGACTTACGCAGACATATAATTTTTTAAATCTTTGTGATTTTCGCATGTAAATAAATCTTCAGAGATAATAAAAAATCCTAGACTTTGTTACATTTTGAAAAAAATAAAATGAAACTTAGTAAAAGTAGTGGTGTAAGTTTCCAAAACACAAATATGATCAATAATGGTTGTAAACCTACCCTTTAGGAACGCAACCATTAAAATGATTATCCATATTAATATTATAAATGCGAAAGTGTGTCTGTCTGTCTGTCTGTCTCTCTGTCTGTCTGTCTGTCTGTCTGTCTGCTACGCTTTCACGGCCCATCTGTTCAACCGATTTTGATGAAATTTGGTAGTTTATATCCCGGAGAAGGACATAGGCTACTTTTTATCCCGGAAAATTGAAGACTTCCCGCGGGAATCATCTAGTCTTATATAAATACTGTACTTATTAAATTGCCACTTATCATAATCCGGAAGGACATTGCTATTTTTGCTTGCAAAATTAAATGATAACTAATTATTCTATTTCAGTGATAACTACTGTGTGTTTCAGTGAAAACTTGAAATAAAATGCAACATTTTTCTAAAAACTAGATAGTTTTTCTAAAAACTACAAAGAAGAAATACAGCAAGTACTACAACAAGTACCTACCTACCTTTTATTTAGGGACTTACGAAGACATATAATTTTTTTAAAGCTTTGTAATTTTTGCATATAAATAAATTTTCAGAGACTTTTAATAGAGCAAATAATAAATCCTATACATTATTGCATAATAAATACAATGAAACTTAGTAAAAGTAGTGGTGCAAGTTTCCAAAACGCAAATAATATCATTAATAAGAGTTGTAAACCTACCTTTTAGGTACGCAACACTAAAAATGGTTTTCATAAATAAATACTATATTTCAATTGCAACTTATATTACTTATCAATATAAATTTTGCTTAGTTTTGCGTGTTTAATAGAAGGCAGTACTGCCCTAAAACCGAACGGGTTTGTTACACTAACTTTCCTTTCCAAACTCAAAGGTTTTGCAAAGGGAATGCGCCCTGCTATTTATTTAGTTCCGTGTTCATCAGAAGGAAAATTACTTTCCTTAACACACGCACGGAATCCGTGTTTGTTTGAGGGCATTTCATGGGGTTGAGGGGTTTAATGAATAGGCAAAAATATTCAAAGTTTTTAATTTTTTATGGGCTATAACAATTTATAAAAATGTTGATGTAAAATGGATGGGCTAAGCCAGAAGACTTATTTTCTACAAAATACAACACATTTCTTGGGGATAGTTTTTCTAAAACTTGTCGTGATCGTGTGTTCGACTGGCAACATTTATTTATTATTTGTGGAATGGCAATACTGATTTCATGTTGGTGTTGCACTATTGATGAATTCAGAGTTGGTGGAGGGTGGGCGAAAAAGACATTGTGTATAAATACGGGCGTCATTCTGTAAACAGAAAGTGGAGTATCGCTCGCCATCAGAGGTGCACGCCTGTGCTGTGTACATTCTTATATATCATAATATGTACAGTGTTGTACTTTTGTGTATGGAGTGAGTTGAGACGTGGTGTTGGAAAGTGGAGTGTGTGCGAGATGATGGCTGAAATGCCGGTGGGTCCTTTGTTGTATCGTTCCAATTTATTATTTATTTATTATTTAATCTCTGATGCATTTTAAGAGTAATCTTTAACACATGTGTTAGTGTGCTATTTCAGGATTTCTATAAGGTACATTGTGGGTAGCGAAGTTGTTCGCTACTACCCAAAAATATGCCCGTTCTATGCCCACGTGTAGTTTTATGAACTTCCAAATAAAGATCCGTAGTTAGTCAATCGGTCTTAGGTTGTATCTAGTCATGGAATATATAGACCTTAACGGGAGTTCGTGACAGCTTCAGAGGTGAGAGTGAACCCGGGAAAGCAGTATTTTTTTAACACGAGAAAAATATTGTTCACTAAGTGGTTATATTGTGACGCAATTCTCTGTGTCGTACCTTCAAAACTTTTGGACAGGGAGTATTCCGTTTACTAAGTTCAAAAGAGATTGACTGCTTTGATCAAAGTTGGCATGTACTTGGGATCCATTCTTGCTATGCTGTAGGGATGGCGTGCGGCAGGGAACTTTTGGATATTGCTAAATCTGTTTTGACACCTGTTGTATGGGTGCATTGAATAACATTGGTTCTGGGTGAACTCTTGGATTTGCTATTTTGGCTATAATATTATGTTGTGTTCCATTTGAGTGGAGGTTGAATCGAGTGTTTGGTGGTGATCTCGTGCGATAATGATTGACATTGTATCAGGGCGATTAATATTTGAATTGCATTTGTATTTCGTATTTAGTTACCCACAAATTGGAAAAGAGTTTGCTGTAAGCTTTAATGTTACATCATCGCGACGTTGGGACTGTGAAGTCTCATCTGAATGAATTGCCAACTCAAGCCAGCTTGGCGACTGGCTCCCATCGGGGAGGATGGTCCCCGAATTACGATTTTGTAAGCAGTTTACTTTAGTGTCGAAGTAATTCTGATTCTAAGGTATTTAGTTTAGATAAAACACATCGATGGAAATTTCAGTGAATTGAGTTTTGAATATAGTGTCCATAGTATTTATTTATGATAGATGATGTAAAAATGTCATGTCCTGGACATGAGTCCGGGAAGTTTTGTGTTATTTGGCTATAATCAACAAATAGAGCGTCAAGCGAGAATTTCGCCAGTATGAGAGTTGACATACTGGAATAAATTTCGCTGGCACCGGCCGTCTGAGCAGCCATTTTAGATGATTAAATGCGATACCATACAGCTTGGTTATTGCTACTGGTTAACCTGAGGTACTCCTAGAGATATGAAATAGGTAAATAATTATCAGTTCTAATTAACTCAAGTATTTGTGAATTATTCTCTGGACCATTACTTTGGATGAACGTTACCTAAAGTTTTATTTAGTGTAAATGTAGTTAAATGATTATTGAATTTAAAAGCAGCCTCGTGCCTTCAGACTAGTGTACTGAATGAGATTGTAGTTTTTTTTTTACGCACTGTTTAAGTTTCGAATTTTGATTTTACAAGGTTTTTAATTTTTAATTTAGTTTTTAATTTGAAATTTCTATTAACCAGGCATAGATTAGATTACTGGTTATTCACGAAGAGAATTCATGGAGTGAATAATAGTAATAAAAAAAAAAAAGAGAAGTGAATATGTCAAATAAGATACCCTCATGTCAATACTAGGATGCAAAGCAATTTATCGAACTCTGATTAGTTTCATGTGTGATTTATAAGAAATACGATAAAAGTATGATTTAGTTTTAAATTCTCTATATAAAAGTATACTTACTGGTATACTTATTTTATGTGATCTAGATAGTTTAGTCTGGTAGTACTAGACTCGATCAAAACAGGTGTCTTAGGAATTTGTAGTGTTTCAAAAGTAATTTTTTTTGAGTGGCAGGGCAATAGTGCCGCGAGTGAACTTAAATTACATTAGTGAAGTACATTGGCCAGACATGTAATTTATGATAAGTTTATTTAAGCACTTGCTTAAAATCATTTGCCCTTTTATTAGTGATCTGTTCGATGGTAGTTGTACCTATGCTGAAAGAATAATAGTGGTTTTACTGACCAAGTCCATTTGCAACTCTTAATATGTGCTATTATCACAGCATATGTATTTTAGTACTGTATTGTATATCAGCTATTGATATCATTATCATTTGTAGTTTAAAAAAAAAGGGGAACCTCTTTCTATCGCATTACAGGTTGATTGACATCAGGGGTTCCGCTTTCATGTACGGAAGCCTTAGTGTCTCTTGACAGATTTATCAGTGATTGAGGTTAATAATGAAGGATTTTGGAAGAATACAAGATAGAGACGTTAGAATATCTTAGATTTCAAGTTGAAATTGACGATTTTGCGTAGCTGGTATTGTGGGAGTAAGAATAAAGATATTGAATGATGGTCAGAGAGCTCGTATACGTTTGGAGTAGTCATGAGTGTGTCTACTCACTATTATAGAGTGGCCAAGTGTGTCGATATTTTAAGGTGGCCATGTGAGTCACCATTTTAGAATGACTATGTATGTCATTTGGGCCATGTGAGTCCATAGAATGTAACCAGGTGTGTTACTAGAGTGGAACAAGTGTTTCCATAAGTTGTGACCTAGGTGGCCATGTGAGTCACCATTTTAGAATGACTATGTATGTCATTTGGGCCATGTGAGTCCATAGAATGTGACCAAGTGTGTTACTAGAGTGGAACAAGTGTTTCCATAAGTTGTGACCTAATGAGCCGGTAGGTTGTGAACAAGTGTGTTACTGTTTTTGACAGTATGTTATCTAACTGTTCGTGAAAGATCTAATGTATTTTATTTACTTAATTTTACGTACATATCAAACTAAAGGGATGTACATAATGAAAGCAAGTTTTCTAGTCCAGAATTATTAGCTGCTTTAGTAGATTACTGTACAAGTAACACGTTCTATCTAGAACTACCATGGCATTTTATTCATTTTTCATAGTTCCTGTGTGCCTTTAAATGTTTTTGATCAGGGAAAGTTCTACATTTTTAAATTTTGAATGATTTTAGATAGATTTCGGTTATTTTAAACGACTAAGATCAATTTTTGCAAGTAGTATAACTGTACCTAATGGTACAGCCGCAAAAATTGATTGTATTTGTATGGACTTTAAAATGGATTAATTAGTGATCCCGGTGTAAGGCGACCGATCCTCGACGTGTTTCGGATGTATATAATCTGAATGCGCCGAAATACGAATGAATTATAGTTATTTCAAAAAAAAACTATGATGATCAAACGAACTTGCAAATTGAAATTAGATCGATATTATATGAGTACGCTTCATTTGAAGATATACAACAACTTAGTTATTATATTTACACTATTTATAATAACGTACCAGATCGATGTCGATGGGGTTTAGGAAATGATGCATTTAATAGCCTTATTGTGATTGGTTCAACTTATCAGTTGGTCACTCACCCATTCGTTATATTTGAAAGATTTGTGTTTCTCAAATATATGACTCACTTGTAGACTATGCTTAGTAGTTTAAAAAGTTAACAAGCAAGGAATGCATAAAGTAAATTGAAACAAGGGTTCCAAGTTTGTTGTTGTTAATAGATCTTTCACTCGTTTGGTTACACTATTTTATGGCTTTCAACATAATGCGGTCCGATGTTCGGAATGCGTTAAGAATTAAATACGGAAGGATATATACTTCAGCTTGTAACGGTGAAGGTTGTAGTAATTTTGAAATTCTAGATATCGCAAAAATAATAATTCCAAAAATAGTTCAAACGTGTTTCGTCAATACTAATTAGCATTCCAGTGATTCAGTTTGACCAAGTTAGTTCATTAAATGATAAATTGAATTTAATAAAAAGATTAAAATTTTTGGAACATTTACTAATCACAAAGAAAGATAAATAAATAAATATAAGGGCTGAACATTTGAGGCTCGAAGTTAAGTAGCTTGCTGGAAACTACAGTCACGACACGAGAAGCCCGTTTAATAAAGTAATAAAATTATAAAATGCGCCATTCTCGAAGTCACATTGGGTTTTCTTTCTATATATTTATCTGAGTGATTTGAAATAATGAACTGGATGATAAAATTTAACAGACTATTATTTGAATTGAAAATGAAATCGCGCAATTAATTATCTTTTGCCGTCGAAAATCTCGAGAGTATAATATGATGTAAAAATTGTATTTTCTAGAGAGTGACTAGTGCGTGCTTGCTTACTCTAATTTTATCTCCATATTGTTTTTCTCAAATTTATTGAATGATGTCGTGTGATGCACGGGCGTTGTGGATCCGCAAGCTCGTGACGAGGGTATGCCCTCACCTAGCGGTTCCGGCCTACAACCGTCAGTTAATTTGTAAATACTTACTTTAATTATTAGAAGACGCAGAAAAGTAAAGCAAAAAGTATTAAAAAGCAGAATGAATAAAACACTCAGTATATATACTATATTATGTTACTGACGTAATATATTATAACTTGGTGTAACGTTTTTATTTATAATTGGTTTGATTTTTGTTCATATGTTGAGGTAATGATTCTGAAAAAAAAGACAAAAGAGGTTTTGAGTATTAAATTCAAATTCTAGTTTTTTATTATTATTTAGTTTTGTATCAAGCTTTGGATTTACAGCAAAATTTGAATTTTGTATTTTAATTTGAAATTGCTGTTGAGTAAAGTTAATTTAAAATAATTATATGATAGCGATTTAGTATTGTACAATAATTGCAAGCCGATTCTACTTCAATTCATACAAAAGTTTTGCATTTCAAAGAAGCCTTTGATGAAGAGTTAGATTTAGTTTTGGACTAAGGTTTAGTTTTGGACTTTTTGTTTGGTTTTCAATGATGATTGTAGTCAAAGTTCAGGTATTTGACCCAGTTCAAAGCATTGGGTAAGATTCTAAGTATTTCACAAGTTAAAGATTGTCTTGGACAACATAACCTGAACTGATTCGGTTGAATTTTGTGGTGCTGTCTCTTTTTGATGGGTTTATTCAGAGGTTAACACGGAAAGGAAAGGTTAGGAAAAGAAGGGAATAAACTAAAACAACTTGTGTTTTGAGGCGTGTTTAATAGAATTGAACTCTATTTGTTAAAATTTTTGAATAAGCTACGAAAAATTTCATTTCATTTATTAAAGACGTTGACTGTTACATAGTTAAAGATTTTAAAATAGTAATAATTTAACATAGTGGGAACAGTCTACCGCCAACAGGTATACGATGTCAGGAATTTAGAGCAGATAATTTAACATAGACTTAATTTGATTCAAACGATTAGTAAAGATTAGTTAATGGTACAGCAGATCCAACTGAATTGAAGAATTGATAGATTAGTAATCCTGATTAATGTTTGCATTGGATGCAGTTGTAGATTTTATTGTGAACTCTGGGGTAGTGTGTGATACTTATTTCTTGTCAAGTCCTAAAATTTTAATAAAATCAGCTTTCCTTTACGTTCTGATAAATTTTTCGATTTCAATAAAGTTTTTTAAAAAAAGCAGGCATGACACGTCATGTATGACACATGATAGGTGGGGCTCAGGATGATGGACCTGTTGGTCTGTTACAGATTGTAATCAGGGTTTAGATATTTACTTAGCTTTAGATTCAGCGTCAGATGCTTGTAAGGTATAAATAACTGAAACGGTATAAGAAATAAAATAAATATTGGGTATTTTATTGAGTTTGAATTCAGTTTTAGACTTTTGCTTACGGTATATGTAACATACTGTTTAGATTATGTTTTAGACTGTAACTGTTCCAGACTTTGATTAAGTTTCAGATTAGATTTTTATTCAGCTTTAGATAATTAATCCTTTATTTGCCTAACTTTATTCTATATGAGTTTTAGATTTAAATTGCGATATTTTTATTTCTGTTGTGAAATTTCGACTCAGCGATATCAATCAGTTTAATTGCACTTCACACACACTTCACAAATCTCAAGATCAAAAGCTCGATAGTTTTGGATTTCAGATCGGTTTGAGGTTTTAAGTTTGATATTACTAAATTGAAAAAATGTAGGTTTCCTTTTTGTTATCCTTTTTAATTCTCCCGAATGTCGTGATTTACTAAAACTAAATGTCATCGTGCAAGTATGAATGGATGAAAATGTTTTGTTGTACACTACAGATTGTTGCAAGGAGTGAAGCGAACTAGGCTTAGCAAAGCAAATGTTTGGTGGTTGTGCACCGGGAGGTTGCACAATGTCGGATGGCCGAATGTCGTGATCGTGTATTCGACTGGCAACATTTATTTATTATTTGTGGAATGGCAATACTGATTTCATGTTGGTGTTGCACTATTGATGAATTCAGAGTTGGTGGAGGGTGGGCGAAAAAGACATTGTGTATAAATACGGGCGTCATTCTGTAAACAGAACGTGGAGTATCGCTCGCCATCAGAGGTGCACGCCTGTGCTGTGTACATTCTTATATATCATAATATGTACAGTGTTGTACTTTTGTGTATGGAGTGAGTTGAGACGTGGTGTTGGAAAGTGGAGTGTGTGCGAGATGATGGCTGAAATGCCGGTGGGTCCTTTGTTGTATCGTTCCAATTTATTATTTATTTATTATTTAATCTCTGATGCATCTTAAGAGTAATCTTTAACACATGTGTTAGTGTGCTATTTCAGGATTTCTATAAGGTACATTGTGGGTAGCGAAGTTGTTCGCTACTACCCAAAAATATGCCCGTTCTATGCCCACGTGTAGTTTTATGAACTTCCAAATAAAGATCCGTAGTTAGTCAATCGGTCTTAGGTTGTATCTAGTCATGGAATATATAGACCTTAACGGGAATTCGTGACAAACTATTTAAAGAAAAAATACATCAAGTATTAGCTACGGAGTACGGTACACAAAAAATTAGCTACGTTTTAGTATAATCACAGAATAGGTATATTGCGATCTTACACTGTACGCGTCTTAATTTTGCTAAAACGGAACTTCTGGAAATTTCAACGGAGCAGATGCGATGAAAGTTCTAGACTGACCAAAGTTTCCCGTCGCGCAAGGTAACCTAATTGACAGCAAAACTTGAGTATCTATCACGAGTTGCAACTTCCACAAACTCCAAGTCGTTAAAGAATGAATTTTTGCGCAAACTACCGCCATTTATAGGGAAACTTTCATATAGTTTTCTGACAAGCTGGTCTAATTCTGATCCACGATTTTGTTGACTATTTTTAACTGAAATTAAAAGACTGAGCTAATTGACACTGGCAACCATTCAGGTCTTTTTACTTAGCAAAAAATAAAAACTACATTGAAATTAAATTCACCTTTTTCTCTCCTTTTGAAATTTAAGCTACAGAGAAAATCCGTGGAGCATTAGCTCCACGGATAGAACATAACACAAGTTTATTTTTGATAATTAATTATGTATCCAAAATCGACGCGTGACGCTGATTTCATGTTTATTTTAAAATTTCCAATTTGAGGTATTCAACACAACATTCTACATAAGTGATAAATGACAGGGACTATTTTGTCCATGAAAAATTGAACATGCAATTCTTCACGGTAGTGCTCGCTGCGTTGTTAAAATCGCGCTAAAACAAAACGTTTTCAACGCTCCCGTTCAAAAATAATGTCACTCGACACGCAACACTGCCTAAGCATCGCCATCTAAAATGCAGCTCCAGCTAGTTTTTAGGAAACAAATAGGTAGTAAGCCAGCGTGACATTTAAAACACTCTATATGAATTTCAGTGTTTAAATTTATATTGGAACGAAGTTCCTTATCGCGCGTTACGAAAGGGGGCTAGACGGAAAAAATTAAGACCAAAAGTTGTAACGAAACTTGTTATGTTGCTATGACTACTTGTGTTGTTGACTTGAAGTTGTTGAAAATAAAGTGTCTTTTTATTTTCAACAACTTAAAGTCAACAACAACAGTTATGAAAAGATGATATTGGTTCAAAAATAAAAAGGCGAAATAATTTTAAAGAATTATGTTTCAATACTTACATAGGCTAGTTAGTTCCTTTCGATTAATTAGTGAAGGAATTGTAATAAAATTTAGACAGAGAAACACGCGCACGCCGCACGGCTTACAACTATAGCAAAAAGTGTCGTTACAACTTTTTGTGCTTCGTTCCAACGGGTGTCCCTTGACACCTCTCAAGTTTTTTAAATATTATAAGTACAATTTTATACGTTACCGCATATATACGAGTATGTTACCCGTCATTGTTATCATTGTCATTGTAATCGTTATTTGACATTCCCAAATCCAGCAGCCTAATTTGGAGTTTCGTATACTGTACTTATTCATAAAGTATGATTGACAAATGTTTTGTGTCGTCCCCAAATATTTTCGTGGCCTTTAGTAAATTTAGGCACATATTGGGTCGCTTGTAATATCTTACGCAATTAATGAGGGTGCAATTGCCTCTGTATTAGACCTTCACAATCTAGTGAGAACATAAACTGTAAGACATGAACGCAGAAGGCCCGGGGGCTTGTTTAATTTCACGACTGAATAAATCCGAATGCTATATCGTAGACTGTCCCGCGTTATGTTGACCCTAGCACATTAATAAATCCTTATGTATGTCAAAAACGAGTCCCATTATAATGTACTATCGCAATGGATCGCAATGGGTAATATTAGACAGTAAATTCTTACCCGATATTTTGGAGGAATTTTAGGAAATGTTAGGGGTTAAATAGGATACAGGGATTAAAACGACTTCGCAGGCATCACGCACCTTTGAGAACAAGTTTGGAGAACTTATGCACGCAGGTTTCCTAGCGATATTTTCTATTTGGCAGTTTTTTACTGATTCCCGTAACACATCTAACATATATAGTAACTAGAGGACGCCCGCGACTTCGTTCGCGTGGCATAAGTTTTTTAAGTCATATACCAGTAGCTAATATACCAAGTTTCATGGATATAACTTGAGAAATGACGGACTTTCATACAAACTTTCGACCCCTATTTCACCCCCTTAGGGGTCGAATTTTGAAAAATCCTTCCTTAGTGAGCGCCTAGGTCACAAAAGGAAGCTACTGTCAAAATTTCAAGTCTCTAACCCTAGCTGTTTAGGCTGTGCGTTGATATATAAGTCAGTGAGTCAGGACTTTGAATTTTATATATAATATAGATTTATCTTAGGTACACATCTGTTTAGCATTCTAGATGCTGGATTAAAGTCTCAGAGTTGCATATTTACATAGCAATTCAGGGATAAGACAAAAATTTGTTATCGTTTGCATAATCGCCGACTTTTTTCAATCGTCTAACTTTTGCGACTTAAAGAATAAGTATGGATTTACTGTAAATCCCGCTTCTCTAACTCGGAGAATTTTACTTAGGAAACAAAAGTACTCTAATAAAAGAAGAACAATCATAAAGGGAGACGTACGAAAGCATTTGATTTAAAAAATAGGGGTTACGCGACACACGTATTTTTTCACCCCAAACAAACTTGTCAAGCTTTAAACTTTACACTTGACATACCTACTTTACATTTATTTTCCTCTTATGTAACAAAACTTCTCACTCTGTGTTTCTAAATTAACATTTCACTTCACTGTGTTTCATTTTATAGATGTCGCAGCCGGATTGTGGAATCTGCCGTTTTGTTATACGGCGGATTTTACAATTTGGCGGTGACATAGACAGCATAACCAATTAAAAAATCAAATAAAACTAGCTTATAACATTCCAAATGAGTAAGAGTCAAGATTTGTTGTCTTTTCAATTTTTCTAAAAAAAATGTATATTTCAAGTGATTAATGTAATTCGATTGCCATAAAAAATAGTATTTTCTTAGTATGACATTATTTCGAATTGATCGAAATAAATACATGGTAGGTACTAAAAATCTGCGAAATTACGATTTCAGAGCACCACTTGCTGTCAGCTATCCTCTTGTTTCATTTGTCATGGTCACGATGAGCGGTGTCCTCTCATGACAATACGTAATCTGTCAGTAGGGGCCTCCATACTGCCATCGCTTAAAGCCGTATTATTTTAATATTGTTGAGGTTCGTGTTTCAGAACTAGAATCTTTATTTTAGAGACGTCAAGGTACGTGGCACAAAACTGTCGTTTTGAAATAATAAGCGATGGTAAAAACCCTCTGGATGGCATATGTGGATCAAATGAAGGCCTCTTGTGCACTGATCTGAATACGAAAAATAGTGCTAGTAACTAAGGCTAAAATACACTAATGACAGAAAATGACGCGAAACTCCCGCATGGTATGGGAAACACGTTTTGTCGTGTCGTGTAGGTCTGTATAGCACCCGTGGACCCATCAAGCCTATGCCTATTTCTGTTACAAACGTTACAAGCGTTTGACCATAGTCAAGCGTTTGTAACGTTTGACTATAGTCAAACGCTTACAACGCGAGAAGGAAACAACATGTCTAGACAGACATTCACTTGAAGGTTACTAGGGAAGTTATAATTGGCAGGGAAAAGGGAGGCGTGAAAGCTTCATTACTAGTAGCTGTGAATTTATTTTTCGAAATCATGGACCTTTTATTTTCCCGATATATTTTATGTCCATCACCAAAATCAGGTTTTTTATTCGCTCGTAGCTTTAGTTTTAAGATACCGTAACCGATTATCACCATCACTTTTTATAAGTAAGTAATTTTTAACGTCAATAAGTGTACCTACAGTCTACCTATATTGAATAAATGATTTGATTGATTGATTGATTGATTATTATTTTGACACAAAGACACAATTTTTGCGTTTATTATCTTTACCTAGTAATTTGGATTTTATAGTATTTTGATGCCACTGAAAATATATTATTATGACATCTAGTATATCTACCAGAACTTTAGAACAAAACATTATATTCGAGAATGTAGAAAGTTACTCAGTTATCCAGTCAAACATAACAATGCAACGTAACTGCTCTAGAAAAGTTGAAAAATAGAGTTTTTTAAACAAGCAAAATAGGACATACGATTGAAAAATCCCACCGGTTTCCCTCGGAATCTAAGCGTCAACTTTAGCGTTCACTTGCAACAATACAAGGGTGTTTTGTTAGAGTGAACAATATTGCCGGAGTGAAAAATGAATATGAGCACAATTCCGTACATGCAAAAATAGAACACGCCACCCTTTATGGTACTTACTGTGTTGTAAAAATCCCACGCTGTCGCGCAAATCAAAGAATTTCGAGTGCTCTTGTTTCGAATAATGTAGCGTGGCATACTCCTCTCGTAAAGTAGTCTAAAGTCTAAGCAGATATGCTATTTTTATATATGTCACCGTAAGATTGAAAAAACCGTTAGACATAAATAATCAAGTAGTGCCCGCCCTGCGGCCGGTGTTCTATCGGGTTAATATACATAACAGATTACAATCTACCGAAAAATAAAGTATTATATTGTAATCTTTCGACAGTTTACAATTTTGCGAGTTACATTATAATCTAACGGTTTTTACAATCTTACGGTGACATATTTACTAATCATGCAAGTAAAACTTAAAAGTAAAACATTCTGAGGTGCTCATCTGATAAGTTAAAAATTATTTATTTGTAATTTTTATTTTATTGATAGGTCAACCTGAGAACACATTTTTTACAGTTGTCAAATTTGTGCACGCGACTGGTTAAAACGTCCACTTTACATTAGCGCTTTGTGCTTCTTTATGTTTTCTGTAATTTACTTTTGTTATGTGTGGTACAAATAAAGAGTTTAATAATAATGATTATTGTAACATCACGTACTTAATTAAGCACCGGACATATAGGTTTCAACCGGCCAAATACTAGATGGCGCCACCAGTAGGTTACCTCGCGCTCGCGTTTTGTATATTCGTAGGGATAAGTTGGCCACCGCGGCCAGCCTTCGACATTCGAACCGCAAGCTGACTGCAGTGCTTCAGCGAGCGCTTTCCATAAGGAGACACTCGCCGGACTCTGTAGTCAAGTTACTTATCTTTAATATAGGGTTGTGCTTCCGACTGACGCTTCCACTGCGTGGGACGGCAGTAAGGGACTCAACTCTCGTACCCATTGTACTTATCATTATAAAAGCTCATTCAATATAACGTGTTCATCAAAGCTTCGCTGTTTACCTCGACTCGACCTTCCACAACAAGCTCCACACACCCTCCACAATAACCTCCCCTTTACATCTGGCGCGCAACGTGGAGCCGCCATTTTTCAATCTGGCGGACAACGTAGGCAAATTGAACACCACAGGCCCAAAATTTCACGTGACAAGATCGGGTCGCACAATGACACTGCGCCAAAGGAGAAAATTAAATATGGCGCTGACGGCGGAGCAATTTCAAAAGCTGCTGGAACAAAACCATCAACAGCAGAAATCCCTTATTGCTGCTTTAACGAAACAGAAAAGCGGGAACATGACAAAGTGCAAATGTTTCTTCAACGGCGAGAAGGAAACCGAAAAGGTGGAGTCATTTCTGTCTGCTATTCACCTCTTCAGAAACCTGGAAGGAATCTCGGATGAGGACTTCATTCAAGGCTTACCACTGGTGCTGCATAGGGACGCCGGTACTTGGTGGCAGGGCGTCAAAGAAGAAATAACGACCGTGGCGGATTTCGAATCGCGCTTGAGAGAGAAGTTTTCACCATTGAAACTTCCACATCTTCTTTATCAGGAATTGATGACCATTTCACAAAGTGCCTCTGAAACAACTGAGAATTTTATCACAAACAAAAGAATGCTTTTTTCGTTATTACCGGAGCCAAAACATCCTGAGCCACAACAATTAGATATGATTTACCACCTATTGCGATTGGACATAAGAGACAAAGCTCCAAGAGCGTCTTTCACCACTTACAATCAGTTGCTGGAATCTGCGAAAGGCATAGAGCAAATAAACAAAGAAAAGAAGACAAGCCACCCAACTGCCCCTTCGCTCCCACGTAATACAAAAATTCGGTGTTCTTTTTGTAAAAACCCCGGACATGTGGTTGCAGAATGCCGTAAGAAGAAGATAATTGAATCCCGAGATGAGCACACTCGTACCTCTAAAGATCAGGCCAAAACTCAGGCCTCATCGCCAATTCAGCCGAAATTCTCGTGTTACGGCTGCGGTGCTCCAAATGTGGTGCGCACAAACTGCCCCACCTGTTCCCACCAGAAGACGAAACTCATCAAAGAAGAGATTGGGTTTTGTTCCCTGAGTATTCGGCACGAGACAAGACCACGACCAGTCATACCGGCCACAATAGGAGGAATAAAAGGATACCTTTACATCGACACGTGCGCGAAAACAAATGTTGCCTCTTACTCACTGTATTGCCGACTTCTAGAACAAGGTTATGGCTTTAAAGAAGAGAAGGTAGAACTTACCTTAGCTGATGGAGTCGCTAAGAGCTGCACAGTCCTAACAGTCCGGGTAGATGTCGAGGTCTTTGGAAGAGTGTTTCCTACCAGTTTCATGGTATTACCGGAATCCAAGAAAAATAAAACTCTACTGGGCATAGGATTCCTTACAAGAGCCATGATGGTCCTAAATCTACCACAATTTACATGGTACTTCATTGATAATCCTGATGAGGTACACAAGCTTTTCATAGAGGATTTTGTGAGATTTAATGATGAATCAGTTTCTCAAAAGAACGCGCAACGGCAAGCAATAATGCCACATAAAACAAACGCACCCGTTCATGCAATGAGTGCTACTCCCAGCATATCTTCCGGCGCTGACAGTTTAGTTCTCATTCCTGAACCAAGGGACGATGCGAATCTTCCGGATAATAGTGCACAGATGAAAAGAAAATATGAACTCAAGGAGATAACTTTCGGTACTCCTAAACGTGGCAAGACGCTTTTCGATGGATACTCACCTAGATTAAATTATATGTACCGAGATGCCCAAATGAGTATCCAAAGACAGGAAGTGGAGTTATCACCTCATTCGCTGGCGTTATTTCCAGACACGTCAGAAATTGGTATCAACACGGTGGACATCGAACTGCCTTCCAATGATGAATTGACCACAGATCGTCAAAATCAATTACGGAGCCTCGTTTCGAGTTACGAAGACGTGTTTACACCAAATAGCGAACCAGCCAAACACGTCCAGCATATTATTAATACAGAAGGCAAGGGACCTATCTCGGTTCCACCTTATCGCTTGTCTCCACCACGCCGTGATATTCTACGCAAAGAAATCGACAAGATGATACAAGATGGAATTATTGAGCCTCGTGTTACCCCTTGGGCTGCACCGGTAGTTCTCGTCCCAAAGAAGAACGGAGAAATACGAGTCTGCATTGATTATCGCCGCCTTAACTCCATAACAGTACCCGACTCTTACCCAATCCCGAGAATTGATGATTTACTTCATGAAGCTAAGCCTACATCCTTCATGTCTAGCCTTGACCTCAAAGCAGGATATTGGCAAATCGAGGTCAACAAGGACGATATAGACAAAACAGGATTCATCACCCCATTCGGAATTTACGTTTTCAAACGAATGCCATTCGGGCTGCGAAACGCACCCGCCACTTTTCAAAGGTTAATTGACAGATTTCGGGTATCTCTAATTGATGTGATATTTGGACGACCTAATCGTATTTTCTACGTCGTTCGATGCTCACCTCGTAGATCTGGCCAAGATCTTTGCCAAAATGAGAGAATTTAACCTCACTGCCAACCCGAAGAAGTGCAGATTCTGTTGCTCAACTATAAAATATTTGGGCCACTACATCACCCCATTTGGACTGAAAGTGGATCCCGAGAAAACAGCAGCTATAGCAAACCTTCCTACTCCTAGCAACATACGGCACTTGGTTACTTTCCTACAGACTTGCTCATGGTACCGTAGATTTATTGAAAATTTCTCGGCTATAGCTGAACCCCTAACTAAGCTTACAAAGAAGAAGTGGCAGTGGGTTGGACATCAGCACAGCAGAGAGCATACGATGAGTTAAAACGTCGTCTCACTACTGCACCGATCTTAAGACAAGCCGATGAAACCAAACCTTTTATAATTAAAACAGACGCAAGTAGTTACGCTTTAGGAGCTGTTCTGATCCAGGGGGAGGGAGAGGATGAACACCCCGTGGAATATGCGAGTCGCCTCCTGACACCAACTGAAAGAAATTATTCGACCACTGAGCGCGAAGCGCTTTCGGTGGTCTGGGCGGTTACAAAATTCAGAGGATACATAGAAGGAGTACCAGTAACTGTGGTAACTGATCATCAAGCCCTGAAGTGGCTTATGTCCTTAAAGTCACCTACTGGCAAACTAGCGCGGTGGGCTCTACAACTTCAAGCGTACAACATCAACATACAGTACAAGCCTGGCCGTACCAATGTCGTTGCAGACACATTGTCGCGACCTCCATGCACTGAGGAAAGTAAAGCGGAGTGTGGTATTTGTGCTGTTACTATAGATATGCCAACACGCAGTCAAAGCGAGGTACGTGCTGAGCAATTAAAGGACACTTTTATTTCTCGCATCATAGAAACGTTAGAGAAAGATTCTGATGAGAACGCAACATATTGGAGTAACAAAGGTTACTTCACCAACAACGGACTGCTTTATCGGCTAGCACCTGATTCTGACGCCGACGATGCACAATTATTCGCACCCGAGCACGAATGGGCAAACATACTTGCCGCATATCATGATGACCCAATGGCTGGACACTATGGCGCCGAGAAGACGTACGCTCGCATTTCAAGAAGATATTTTTGGAGAGGCATGCGCAAGTACATTGAGGCATACGTACAGAATTGTTTGCCCTGCCAACGCTATAAACCTACTAATCTTAAACCAGCAGGTTTATTGCAAATAACTGCCATTAATAAGAGATTTGAAGCCATATCCCTTGACCTGTTCGGTCCGCTACCAGCTTCCCCAGATGGAAAAGTTTGGATCTTGATAGTACAAGATAACGCTACACGCTGGGTTGAACTGTTCGCTCTACAAACTGCCACCGCAGAAGCATGTGCTGACACCTTACTTAAAGAGGTCATCCTAAGATACGGTTTGCCAAGACGATTGACGAGTGACAACGGAAGCCAATTTGTCAGCGCAGTTATGCAGAAGTTATGTTTTTGTCTTGGAATCAAGCATACCTACACCCCAATATATCATCCGCAAGCAAACCCAGTGGAAAGACGCAACAGAGATCTTAAAACACAGCTTGGGATTCTAGTTGAAGGCAATCATGGCAATTGGCCCGATAAACTCCCAAGTATCCGATTTGCCATGAATACGGCTGTCTGCTCTTCAACCGAAACCACACCTGCCTACCTGACTTTCGGGAGAGAGTTAAGAACAACCGACGATATCCAGCATGATTTCCGTCAAATTGTAGAATCCGAAAATTTCATTGCCGAAACCACACCAAAGCTCATGAGCATGGCCGAAACCATGAAGAAAGTCAGAGAGGTACAAGAAATGAAAGAAGAAGCTCGCAAGGAATATTTCGACCAGCAGAGACGGGAGAGCCCCCGTTACAAGGCTAATGATTTAGTCCTAGCCAATGTTCATCCCATAAGCAGAGCCTCCAAAGGCTATAGTTCGAAATTAACCCCCAGACGGGATGGGCCATACATGATAGTGGCACAAGCTGGTCCTGCCTCTTACAAACTTGCAAATGTTGGAGATCCTAATACAATCATTGGAACTTATCACGCTTCATCACTGAAACCCTATATTGGAGCTGGGGAAGAACTCCCAAACCCGATTCAACCTTTACGGAAGAGGGGACGCCCCCGAAAGCACAAATAAGGAAATAACCTGACATATCCAGTTTCCTCGTCGGGACGCCATCAGAAACTGAGGGGGAGACTGTAACATCACGTACTTAATTAAGCACCGGACATATAGGTTTCAACCGGCCAAATACTAGATGGCGCCACCAGTAGGTTACCTCGCGCTCGCGTTTTGTATATTCGTAGGGATAAGTTGGCCACCGCGGCCAGCCTTCGACATTCGATCCGCAAGCTTACTGCAGTGCTTCAGCGAGCGCTTTCCACTAGGAGACATTCGCCGGACTCTGTAGTCAAGTCAGTTAATCGTAGTATAGGGTTGTGCTTCCGACTGACGCTTCCACTGCGTGGGACGGCAGTAAGGGACTCAACTCTCGTACCCATTGTACTTACTTATAAGTGTTCTTTCAATAAAACGTGCTTCGCTGTTACCTCGACTCGACCTTCGACTCTCGCACACACCCCCCCCTTTACATTATTATTATTGCAAAAAAACACGTTTAAAGTTGAGAGTCAATCCAATTTAATCAGTTAAAATAAAATGTAGAAAGTGTCCTCAAGGGTCCTATTATTACATCTTACTGCTCTCTGAAGGGTAAAGCAGGGGGGAGATAAGAAAGTAGAATAATATTGCTGCAACTGGGAAGCGTACCTACTGTACTTTTAAAGATTGAAAAAGATCTAATTTCGAAGTTGTTTGTTTCTTGTCGATCTGATTTACTTTAGAATTTTAATCTTTGTTTTAAACCGTCAAAATATTTTTTTATTTTACTGCATATTGCATACGGTATAGGATTTATAACAAGATTGGTGATGTTGAATTAGTTACTACATGTTTGTGGAATAAGATTGAAGTTTGGTTTAATTAGATAAGTCCTAACTCCTAAGTTAAAAAAATCATTGCCATCAATTACTAATTTGACTTTTACGAGTAATTTGTATGTTGCAGCTATTTTAATCTAAAAAGATAAAGTCTAACTTACTCATTAATTACAGCAATAAAATCACACACAAAATTACGCCCTAGTCTTGTCAAGTCCAATTAATGAGGGTGCAATATAAGATAATATCACGACTCCGGACGTATTAGACCTTCACAATCTAGTGAGAACATAAACTGTGATAGAGGACGCCGCTGGGTTTGTTTAATTTCACGACTGAATGATTCCGAATCTACCGCGGAGATCGTGTTTCGCGTTGACATTTCTGTTGTCCCATGTCTAAAATTCTCCCCTTTCGACGGTATATATTCAATTCATACAATTTATGTTAAGCCCCTGTTTGACAGTGATAAAGCAATTATTAACACCTTACCTAATGTTTTACCTATAATCATGGATCGACTAAAACTGTATTAGGAATTATGGCAGGTATTATATAAAGGACTATATTAATTTGCCTCAAAATGTTATACGAGAGATTCATTATGTCTGTTTGTCTTTGTTTTATTAATTTGTATCTCATTATTTCTTCAAGCGTACCAAACATAATATTATATCAAGGATTTATTTTCTTCATAATGATCACTATTTCCTTTCCTATCGATATTAATAAATAATATAAAGTCTAACAGGAATAAATCGCTGTTACATTCGATATCCTCCGTGATGGCTGGGACATTGTTATATTAATCTTGTCTAAACGGAAGAGCATAATGGAGGGATTGGTAACGAAGGGCGACATCAAAGGTAATATTAAAAGTACAAATGATGGAAATATGCTCGAGACGCTGACATGACAGAATAATTAATGAGGACGTATTTTCCAAGTAAGGATTTTTAAGGAGAAAATAAAAATATGTCAAGCGAACGTCGAATTTGAGATATTAATTTTATATCGAAAGAGCCCGCGAGTATGTTCGCATAATTTTAGATGAAATGGAATCAATTACGTAAGAAAAATATGATTTACGTAGGAAGATTATTTATTTCATCTCCGGAATCTTGAAAATGTCATGAAGAATGGATGGCAAAGCTAAAGCTCATAACACAACTGTGGGAGAAATAAAATGATTAAGCAAGATTATGAATGGTTGGTTAAATTTTCAATTATGTATCAAAAACTTCTTGGAGAAGGCTCTAGGTTAGTTTTCTTAACTAAGATAACTATAGGTTCATAGAACATAAGGATTTTTTCAGTACAACAAATTTTAAGAATAATTAATGTGGATTTTTATTAGTAGCTTAATAGCGTAGTATATTTAGCTTAAAAATAAAAGTACCGTTTTAAAAGAAGAAAAATCATAAAGAGAGATGTAAGGGAGGCAATTTTGTCTTTAAAAGGGGGGAAAACTCATACATTGTGTCTTTTATACAAGACGCCAAGCACTTCTGTAATACCTGCATATAAAAAACAAAATGAGTAAGCTATTTACCATAAAGTTTTAATGCGCTTTGAAAAATAAATTCAAGACTAACTTACGGACCTGAGTGTACGTAAAGACCCCTCGGTTACGATTCGGACTTTTATAGGACGATATTTGGTAGGTATACTTCAATATTATCATCTTCAATATTATCATTAAGTAAGTGGTGGCAATGTAACTGACCCTACCGAGATCTCAGCTGGTTTCCCTTTTATGAAGATAGAGCACAGTTTAGCCTTTTGAAGTTAAGAGTGCTTACTAGAACATCCGGAGTATTCCACGAGATGAGACCTAAGGTAATTTAGAAATTATTAATTCCCGGTTTGACCCTGCCCTAAACTAATACCCAATTTCATAAGAAATCTAGTGCGCCAGAGATGTCGTCTTTTGTTTTTCTAAAATAACAAGTAAGTATAAGACGGACTGATATCATTAATGTTGAACGCGGGCTTACCGGGAAAGATTAAAAAAAAATTAAAAGTTTGATGATTGAGGCAGACGCTAATCTTTTTGAGAGAATGCATTTATGCCTATAATATTCCACACTTACATATGAAGCCCTAGCTGATGCCCGCGAATTCATCCGCGGGCGACATCATGACGCCACAGCTCAAAAAATATCACGTGGTAGCTGGTAACGAATCGTAGACTTCGCCACAGGTGGGATTATAATGTATTTCTACGTTTTATCAAGCAGAAATATAAGTTAACTAGCTGATGCATGCGACTTTGTCCGCGTGGTTTAAGCTTTTTAATTCCCATGGGAGCTCCTTAATTTTTCGGGACAAAAAGTAGCCTATGTCACTGTCCAGGTGCTCAACTATACCCATGCTAAAAATCACATCGATCCGTTGCTCCGTTTCGGAGTGGCTGAAGGACAAACCAACAAACAAACACACTTTCGCATTTATAATATTAGTATGATGATGTGTTTCACAAAGTATGACAAACTTGATAAAGTATTACGTATCATAACCAGTTCGGACAAAGATACTTCTAGTTTCGAAACTAGTCCTGCTCTTGAAGCTGTGGCCTTAATACATCCCATAATTAATTCAAGACAATGCATTAAATGCTCACATGCAGCTATGCGCCGTACACTACACGGGCCAATTGATTTTCAAAAGCACATATATGCACATATATGCATAGACAGGACAAATAATAAATCTCGTGTAGAGAACGGGTTGAATGGTAGACCCTTAAAAGTTGTTGACAATGCGTACCTAATTGCAATTAGATCTCTAAACATGGTGGTAAACATAACAAAAGAGTCTGAATCCTACTTATAATTTAATTTACTTTAAATTTCATAGGTATAGAAATTAAAAACAACGCCAGTGTATACCTACAACTATTACTCCGAGTAGATAATAATTATTCATGTGAGCATAATTAATTACAAACTTAACAAATTTGATAGATCTAAAATTAGATAGTATTCCCTGCGGCTAAGGATAGCTCCACAAAACAGCTGTTGAATATTCAGTGGATAGCTCTAATCCATACTCCATACTAATAATATTATAAATGCGAAAGTGTGTCTGTCTGTCTGTCTGCTACGCTTTCACGGCCCATCTGTGCAACCGATTCTGATGAAATTGGATACAAAGATAGGTTGTATCCTGGGGAAGGACGTAGGCTACTTTTTATCCCGGAAAGTTAAAGAGTTCTCGCGGGAATCGAAAAAACCTTAATCCACGCGGACGAAGTCGCGGGCATCATCTAGTTTATGATAATAGGTTTGTTAAATAAGTGTAGTTTAGAGATTATAGCAACTAAAGGAGCTAATTTGGTTGCACAACTTCTTAAAAATAAACTAAATTGACAGGCCTGAAAACAAGGACGTTATCCTGTCCCATGGTCCTATCCACTATTTGTTCCCTCACCCTTGAGGTAACGAGATTTTCTAATAATTAGAGAGGTATTGAACAAGAACAAATTAGCGCCAATTTAAAAAAATATAAGTAGGTACTATTTTCATTAGATTAGAATCAACTAGCTGATGCCTACAACTTCGTCCGCGTGGATTGAGGTTTTTTGATTCCCGTGGGAAATCCTTAATTTTCCGGTATAAACGTAGCATATTATGTGCTATTCCAGACTATAATCCATCCCCGTGCCAAATTTCATCCAGATCCGTTCAGCCGTTATTGCGTGATTGAGTAACAAACATCCATCCATCCAAACTTTCGCATTTATAATATAAGTATAGTTATAGATAAATTAAAAAAAGTAATTTTATTTTTATTAGAGTAAAAACGTATGGCTGGAAATGGAGGTTGTACTTAATCCGACCTCCATTTTAAAAGGAATTCCTACGGACCGACAAGCTAATTGGAAAATATTTTCATCTAGGATAGAGGAAAAACAGCTTGGGTATTTCGCAGTAATCAGTGCAAGGTAAGTAGTGATAGCGGCATTAGACGAGATGAAATTATCCACCGACCGCAGCTACGTTGCAAATTGGATTTTTTTAATAAAATCTGTGATGCAATTTTCATTACATCGATTTTTTTTATGTTCACTGCATTCACATAATATTATTTTATACGTTGAATAACTTATTGAAAACGTTGAAAATTTTTATTAGCTATGTTTTACAACACTTACAATTTGGTTATTTAGAGCTGTAAATGGACTATTGAATAAACAAGTAGGTAGTATTTTCTTTAAATCTAAATTCGATAAGGGTTTACGCCCATAGACGGTATGCAATGCATAGGCAATATAAATTTATAACATAATGGTGTGACAGTAAAATGAAATCATTGAAATTTCAATTTTATTGTCATACTATTAACTTATATTTCTACTTGGTAAAACGTAAAAATACAGTATAATCCCACCTATGACGAAACCTACGATTCGTTAACAGTTACCACATGTTTTGGAGCTGTGACGTCACCCGAGTCACGCCTGAAAATCAGCGTCCTACTTTGCATGCGTGTTTGCGCATATCATGCCATGCACCGCATTTGGAATACTGAGCACACTCATTTTGAGTGGTGTCACAGAGGAAAAATATTCTAATCATGCTAATATTAAAAATGCGAAAGTGTGTTTGTTTGTTGGTTTGTTGATTTGTCCTTCAATCACGCCGCAACGGAGCAACGGATCGACGTGATTTTTGGCATGGTAATGAGGACCTGGAGAGTGTCATAGGCTACTTTTTATCCCGGAAAATTAAGAAGTTCCCGCGGGAATCAAAAAAACTTAAACCACGCGGACGAAGTCGCGGGCATCAGCTAGTTAAAAATAAATTCACACATCTCCATCGATTTGTATAAAAATGTTTCTTTTATTCAAAGCCTTCGAAAGTTCTTCACCTATCGCTTTGAAATTTGAAAACACCGGTTAGGTATTTACGTGCTTTGTTTCATATTTTTTGTTTATTTGTAAAGGGATAACCTCTTAAGGGCAAGTCATTTACATATTGCTGAAACACTTTTGTTCTACAAATTAAAAAAAAATACTCTAAATAAATTCACTGAAAAGCTGAAATTTAAAACTTTTCTCTGTAGACTCTAGGCACTATGCAACTTCACGTTTTTATTGGTTAGTCAACTAGTCGAGTGGCATTCAGTCCACCGTGTGCCGAGTGCATGTGACGTGGATTTATGCTGTCTTAGAGCAGGCAATTTAAAAAAATTTACCTTGGTTGAATTTTTTTCTCAGAATTTCAAAAACTCTTAGAACAAAAGTGGTCCAGTATTACGTAGAGATGCTACCCCTTAAAAGGTTATTTGTGTTTTTAAATCAACCTTGTTTAAAAGGAAATGTAAATATTCGATCTTAGCTGACAATAAAACGACAAAAATATTATGTATGTATCTATATAATATCTTTATCATTGACAGTGGCGGCCTTAGGGGGTGGCAATCAGGGCAACTGCCCGGGGCCTCGCTCATGCAGGGGCCTCGCGCTCTTGCCCAACATCGCTACAGCCCAAGTAGAAAAAGTCATTGGGTATACTAATAATATGTATTTGAATCTCGCGCCCCGCAAATATCTACCGCCCTCGCAACGGCTATAAGGCCGGTCCTGATCATTCATATTAATTCTAAAGATAATATTATCTTAAGTAGGTACAACATTGTGTGATTCTGACGTCCCATACTGAATCTCAACTGATAGTGGCAGTATGCAAATCCTAGGCAAATGTTTGCTCAGGCACGGTTAATATCTGATCTAGATATTAATGCACTGTTTGAGTTATCGACCGTCTTACAGTGACTGAGAATCTTGATTGCTAATAATAATCAAGAAATTTTATTTAGTAGCTATCACGATAATATTATTTTTATTGTGAACTTTAGGGCGTATGCTTGGAACTTTGTCCGTGTGTTATGATTACTTTTAACTGCCATAAAATCTTTTGAAATACTTATTTATTATTCCAAAACAAGAATGACTGAATGATTGATGCTTCCCCAGAATGCAACGAAAACTAATTGTAGCCGTCAAATTGGTTGAATAGATGTGCCACTAAAACGTAGCAGGCAGACAGACAAACACATTTACGCATTTATTAATATTAGTATGGATTGTAATCATCATCTCCGCATGCAGACGTCCACTGCTGAACATAGGCCTTTCCCAAAGAACGCCACCACACCCGGTCTTCAGCCTTCCTCATCCAGCCATTTCCCGGCACCCTCTTAATATCGTGAGTCCATCGTGCTGGAGGACGCCCCACACTACGCTCACTTGTACGCAGCCTCCACTTTCCGGCTCCAGCGGCCATCGCTCCATCGACAGGCATCGCCTACCCACTGCCACTTCAGCTTGCTAATGACCCTGGCATGAATTATGAACTGTACCTAACAGTCGCATGGAACTTAAAAAAATTACCGTCGTAATTTTTGTATGTAAACGAAAATCTTTATGAAAACATATGCGTCATGGTATCGCGTGCTGCTTAAATTATCACCATCTTTATTAAAATGTACATGACCTCATAATTAAAACTTTACGACAATAGGACCCCACCTTTGTTATTTATGATGCAATAAAACAAACCCCCCACACAATGTAAGGTAAAACTCACTTCGTTATTTTGAACGTGATAAAGAATCGTAAATGAAGTTACCATTGTTTTAGTTTTAAAGTAAATACGAGCATTTATAACTCAGTCTACGAGAGACTACGTTTATAACGTTTTCCATTCAAATAATGACCTAGCGCGCTACGCATACCCACCGACGCAGCTACCGATATTATGTTGAGTATATTACGAAGTAGGTACAAAAATTACGTACTATAACGACTATTACTAATTTTTTTCTAGAACATTGTGTGTGATTTTTCAATCAGCGTGTTTCTACATATTAAATCTTATAATTATTATTTATATTAATTTATACTAAAAAAAACATTTAAAGACAGAGAATGAGACAGCATAATCTTTCAGAAAAGTTCACTGCCTTCTCAAGCACAGCTCTGTTTTAAAACAAAACTGACAGTTTTTGAAGAAAAGTGTGTTAAGTAGATGTAGCAGCCATCTATCATACGTCATCATCAACATATTGCCAGCTGACTAACTGAGCACGAGTCTCTTCTCAGAATGAGACAGACCTCAAACACCTTTCAGAAGCTTATGAAGAACTATGTAAGAAGATATAGCAGTAGGTACATCACTAGAAACAATAACTTTTCCCATACAATTCGAGTGGATAGTAAATAGGGTCCATTATTCGACTTATCTATGAAGGAGACGTGCGGTTGACAGGATGTTATAAGACGCTCTAGTTTATCTATACATCGTATTATTATATACAGTCATTATATTGTGTTCGAAGCTTCTTGTTATGAATTAATTACGAGAGTCTCTAACAACACAGCCGTGTCAACAGCTGGTTTAGTTTCCAAACAGGTTTGCTCTATCGCTAGTTAGAGACTTCGATAACATCAACTTTGTATTCGTATCGATTATATTATAAGCATGAAGTTTGATAGATGTACCGAAATGGCTACTAATTTATTAGTTAAATATTGGATATTAAATTGGATTGGAAGGTTGTAACTCTAGATAGTTCGTTAGTTTAAGATGATTTGTGAGATGGTGATAATTTAAAAAAAAAACGGCTGAATTTGTTGTGGACTCTTCTCAGACCAGGGCGCGTTTGGAACTCTCGTAGCTTTTGTTTTAAGATACCGTACCTGATTATCACCATCATGTTTTATAAGTAATTGGAAGTGTACAGTGTACCTAATTTGAATCCATAATTAATTTTGATTGATAATACTGTAAAACTAGCCGCTTAGGCTATATTAATGGCTAGTTTTGTTTCTTTAAATATTATTATCTTCTATTGATTTGGTAACCATCAAAATATATATTTGTTAAATCTCATACCTATATCAAGCTCATCGCAGCTGCAGCTGTTTAGAGTAATGACAAATATCAAAACGTGAGTTTTCATCAACTAGATAATCCTTTTTTCATTTTCGTTTTTCTGAAGTACCTACTAGTAGTACCTACATAAAAAGGGACTATTCAATCAACCCGCATCTTTTTTGGCGACTTTATAATGTCCACCACGAACTGAAATTAATAACTGTTGCTTTTATTTTCATTATTTTGCAGCCAATTCTCAATTTATCACGATCTTCATCAGCTGCGACTAACTAGTCCAACTAATCATTTCAATTTCACGCCAATGTCTCCGGCTACTGCATGTTTGTCCGTTCGAGCAGAAAGCTTATTGCTATGAATTAATTATGGTCTCTCACAAGACAGCTATGTTAACAGCTGGTTTAGTTTGCGAACTGTCAACAGACTGCTCCATAATTTGCTAGGCTCTTAGGTTACGTTAACTTTGACTTCCTTTCGATTCAATGACCATAAGGTTCAATTGCTGAACTTCGGTGTCTTTTTGTCCGTCTCAGCAACGTTACTTTCCCGTTAAGAGCTACACAAAGGAAACGTAACCACAAACTACGAAACGGCTACGCATACGAACCGTAGCCACAAACTACGAAACCGCCTGATGACTGTAGTACACTGCTAGCAGCCGTCATTCCACGTCACCACCTCAGTCACCGGACCTAAGGGGATAGTTAGATGCAAGTCTATTACTTACCATTCATAAGGTCGTTTTTTTAGGGTTCCGTACCCAAAGGGTAAAAACGGGACCCTATTACTAAGACTCCGCTGTCTGTCTGTCTGTCTGTCTGTCTGTCTGTCTGTCTCCAGGCTGTATCTCATAGACCGTGATAGCTAGAAAGCTGAAATTTTCACAAATGATGTATTTCCGTTGCCGCTATAACAACAAATACTAAAAATAAAAAAATATATATATTAAGGGGGGTCCCCATACAATAAACGTGTTTTTTTCGTATTTTTTTGCTCAATATTAAAAACGGTAACAGGTAGACGGTTCAAATTTTCACAGAATATTAACTTGTATATTATCTTTCAAAATAAATAATTAAATATCAATAAAGTAAATATTAAAGGGGGGCTCCCATACAACAAACGTAATTTTTTGATATTAACAGTAAACCTCTACAAACAAAGTTAGTTTTGCGGTTCATTAACAAAGGTAATTATACCTTCTTCTTGAGTACGGAACCCTCGGTGCGCGAGTCCGACTCGCACTTGGCCGGTTTTTCAAAATATCCACGAGAGAAAAGCCGAGTGTGATTGCTAGTATATATAAATACTATTAATTTTTCAGAATAAATTCGAAGCTTTTTCTGTCAGATTTTGTATGAGACTAATCGTTTTTTAAATAAGGTGGTGGCGCACCGCGAGTGGGAAAGCGCAAGGGTAGTGGCCCGTTTGCGCTGTACGTAGTTAATAGCAATATTATTGGTCAGGTAGATTCATAACAATATTATACCTAGTCGTAGACAGAAAAATATCTACCAAGTAGGTACCTACTAAACTTTGTCACGCTACTGAAGCGAAAAAAACCCTATTACCAGCATGCTACTCTCGTGCAAAAACATAAAACTGTACCGGACGTAGTGGATTGACTAATAAGATTAGCATAACTGCACCAAAGCACCGCACGCGAGGTCATATCTTTTAATAATTAGAAACTTCTCGTAAAGTGCACGATACTACGCGACATTGTCAAAGTAAATTCTGCCCGGTTGGGACTAAAGTCGAAAAAGTCCTTTACAACCTTATTTAAACATTCTTGATTTTGTCAATACAGTCAATGTATGTTTAATATACGAGCATAAACTAGTTTAATAGTGTCTTTGAATATTTACTGTGTAGGTATAGAGTTGGTCAGCTTATAGAAACCTATTTGGAGTAAGGACTTTATACTATTACTGCTATAATATTATTATATACCTACCAGATTTACCCGCTACCATCTAAGACTGCATTATAACCATTGCATAGCCCTAATTTATCCAACTGGAAATCGAAAAAAAAGCAAGTGAGTTGACTACTCAACCCTGTGTGCCCAAAAAATCTGCGTTGGTATAATTAACGATTGTAATTTTTTAAATTATTTTTCATAAGTAGTAGTCGATACACGTATGCTTAAGATTATTCGTAGCTTTAGACAGATTTATGTAAGTATATACGGTTCAAACCGTCACGCTATTATGGAAAAAATATAGTAAGGTGGTGGCACACCCGTGCAAAAATATAAATTTAAATGTGGTATTATCTAAACGCTTTCATTGCTGACACAGCGATGTATAATATATATTTTACTGTTTACCTTAAATCTTATTCAATACTTTTCATTTCTTCGACACTATATTTAGATTATTTTATAATTTTGACTAGTAAAACCTGAGTTGGAGAAACATGAGCATAAATTAATATAATAAGTCATCTAAACTTTAATTTTATTTAAGATTCTCACACAGATTTAGAAGACATGTTATATTTTAACCAACTTCCAAAAAAGGAGGAGGTTCTCAATTCAGCGTTGTTTTTTTTATGTATGTCGGTGCATGTCTCCGTGGTTTCTGAACCGATTTGAATTTTTTTCTATCAGTCGTTAGAGGAAGCTCTCGAGGATGTCCCACAAAAATTCTGACTCCAAATCTTCAACTTTAAAAATAAAAATTCTTTCCAAATAAATTCTGTTTTTTAGAAAAAAAAATTATATTACACAGGTACATGGGAGGTGGTACATCTGAAAGCTGAAAGAAGAAAAACGCTCGAAGCAAATTTTGATGTTGGACCGCAACTGACTTATGAAAATTGAGATATTACTTGTGGTCCAAACGGTTCGATCGCTATGGCGAGCTCAACGACGACTAGAGCGCACTACAGAATAACGAAGAAAAACAGAGTGGATTGACTAATAAGATTAGCATAATTGTGCGAGGCACTGCACGCAAGCCCATAGCATTTCATAATTAGTGCCCGTTGTTATAAAGTGCATGTGTTACTTTGCGCACTCCAACTTATATTGCACGTAAGTGAAGGAAAGTGGGTCGTGTACTCTTTGTCCTTATTGCGTGCAGTTTTTTGCTGATGGTATGGCGTCATGGAGCTATGTTGGTTTTAGCGAATTAAATGTTTTACTGTAATAGTTTTATTACAAGATTCTACTGAAATAAATGTGATTTATATAAACTGCATAAAAATATTGCGGTATTTTTTCATGATATTATTATGCGCTGTGCGAGTCTTTAAGTAGAATAGCTAATACCTAGAATATCGAAGGAACTAGAAGTTTAATCCATACTAATATTATAAATGCGAAAGTGTGTCTGTCTGTCTGTCTGTCTGTCTGTCTGCTACGCTTTCACGGCTAGTTCTCTATAATCCACACACGATTGTGAAATCTCTTGAAGATGCTCCGGTATCGGAGTGAAACGTACGTTGGGAGTACCTAGTTTGAAAGATTTCTGTGGTGTGGTGGTGAATAGTGCGGGATACGCACTATACCACATAGATTTTACCTATTGTCGCGGATTATAGCGAATAAAACTCCTAGTTCCTTCATTATCCTCGACTTCCGCAAAGTAACGCCTGCTTCTATCCGGTACCTAGAATATATTTGTAAAGTACTAGCAAGTAGCATTCTACACACCGTTTTCTAACTTAAGATTATAAATGCGAAAGTTTGGATGGATGTATGGACGTTTGTTACTCAATCACGCCCCAAGATAGATTACAGTCTGGAATAGCACAGGCTAATTTTTATCCCAGAAAATTAAAGAGTTCCCGCGGGAACCAAAAAACAACAAAACAAGCATATGAAGTCACGGGCATTCGGTAGTAACTTATAAAATAAAACGAAAACATTGTAGTTCAATAATTTCGTGTTCGTGTCCCTATTCATTATTCTAAGCCAGGGTTTTTAAGTAGGTATATGATAAATAACCCTAACGCCTCCACACAAAATTTGGTATTTTGTAAATGAAAAAAAGGCTCGATTGCCAATAAATAACTACAATTGTCATGTTTTCTTTCCTTAGGTCGTTAGCTTGTCTCACTGGGGTAATGTGCGAGACCATTAAAAGAGCATAAATATATTCCCCTGTCTATAAATGTCACTGGGTTTCGTAGTTTGCCACTGTAAATAGACCGCTCGATGCAATCTACAATGTTGTTGACGGAAAACTTGGTTGGTAGACATTTTTATCTACGAAAGAATAACGCTAATGACATACTTTTCTTGGAACTCGGCTTATTTATGTTCGAGCGAAGAAAAATTGTGCACATAATTTTGTTTACCTTTTAAGGATTTTCGTGTTCAGATCGTGGTTTTAAAGTTACAACGTTTAATACTTCGCTTACTTTTTTTAAACATTTTATAGTTTTACACGTTTAATTCGGACACGTCTCCCGTCGTGAGAATGACTCCATCAAGCGCGTCGTCGTGCAGGGCAAGGCGAGGGCATCAGAGGGCGAGGAAGGTCGCCCATGCGATGGACCGACCAAATTAAGTCGGCTTTTGGCGGTTAATTGCACGAGTGCAACAGGCTGTCGGCCAGCAGGCAGAAGTGGCGGATGCTCGTGAGGCGCATTACACCTGCCACTTAAACCATCACTTCGTGATGACCACAACCACTCTGTCAAGAATGTAACGACGAAGAAGAAGTTTTATTATAAATGCGATTATGTCCTTTATGAGAACTTTTTGGAGCGACTGCTGAGATTTTTAATGATTTGATTGGGATGGCATTCCGAGCCTGTACGTGCTAGTATTTTATATTCATTTGAAGATTCAAAATCACTTGTAAAAGTTATTTTAAATTTGAGTTTGTCTCTTTTATAAATTCTGAACGAATTTCATACCGTGATGGCACTGGTGATGGCTTGCATCCCCAGGACAGACATAGGCGAATACGCCACCTGCTAAATGGCCTTGTACCATAAATTATATAGTTAATGTGGGATCGCACTAACAAAGTACAAGTTCGGATAGAAACTCGAAGTGAGAAAATCTCCGAATAAATCAAGGAAAGTTTCTATTTTTATTTATTTTTATTTGGTGTACAATAAAAAATATTTCATTCATTCATTCATTCATTGCAAGACTGTTCTCTTCTTCTTCCTCATACCAATATTTTAGGATTGTTTTTCAAATTCTGGCAAAAATTATAACCTCATCAATCAAATGCTAATTATAAGCAACCACACAAACGGAAGAACCTATACACAAATAAATGGTCAGATCTTGCTGATATTTGCTTATATTTTAACAAAATACACTTTTTGGAGAGCACGCAACATTTTTTAGGGGTTGACGAATAGGGTGGCACACAAGTTTAATTAAAAATAGTCACGCGATACTATTTCCAGTGTGGCGTGAGAGATCCGTTTAAAATTTCACTGAACTAGGCTTTTATTAAACGCTCTTTCAATTTGATTGAATGACTTTTCTGTCGGTTTCCTATCGCGACTGCGTGTGGAAGATAGGAGTGTTGATACAGTTTGCTTTTACGAGTATTTTTATCACTTGAAATTGAACCTTATGTTGGCATAAGAATTAATAATTAAGTATTAAATTCAGCGTTGACATTCTAAATTTATTTTCTTTTGTTTGAGGGAGGGCAACTAGATGAAATAGATATAGAAAATCTTTTTATCACATGTAACTTTAACAAATCGAATGCCTAATGCTAATATAACAAACTTGAAAATAGGAAATGAGTTTTATGCCAAAACCTTACAAAAAATCTAATTTCAAAACAGGTAAAATTTTTCAGATCGCGGCTGTACATAGAAGGATGTTGACACTATCCGAAAATATCTATTTTTGCTTTATTTGTTGTCCATAAAAAAGGCATTATAGGGCGCGTCGAATTTATTGTACTCCGCAAAGACCCAGATGGCTTGCCTCATAAAATACACCGAGTGGTTCTGTTAGTAGCAACGCTACACTCAAAGATAATCACAATTTACGGCATCCCTTTAGCAGAAATTTTCCTCTTAATAAGACATTATTATAGCAATTATTAGGCTTGGTAACGAGGATATCTGCTTCTAATTAAACTTCAATAAAAGCAGCACTTTTTGAGAGTAGCGTTGTCTTTTTCTTTCACATTGGGAGATGTGAAAATCTGAAAAAGATACAGAGTACGTCATAAGCAGATCCTACAGTTCGCGCGCGAGTTGAATGCAGAGCAAATTTATGGTGACACATACAACAGCTCTGCATTCAACTCGCGCGCGAGCTATAGTTCAATGGAGTGCGTAGAGTAAGTAAGCAGAATTAATTTGGCGGACTTTTCAGCATTGGAGCCCCGTCGGTATATTTCGACAAAGATATTACACAAAGAGTAGAAAAAAAATACAAAGAGGCTTACGTACTCGACATTGTAACTCCTGGCACGAGAATTCAAATAAAAGGAGCGAGTATCAATAAATCATGGATATAACAGCAAATATCGTACGTCTTAATCGTAAATCACTGGTGTAGATAAAATAGAGGCAGCTCAGATTTTCTTTATTTTCACGTTTTTATACGTAACTGGAATATGAAAAATGGGTTATTTATACATTCATAGCACATTGGTGAGAATAGCTCGAAACGATTTTATGTTATATCGGATTATAGATTATAGCTGTTCTAGGTGAACTTATAAGCCGACAGCCGAAGTATTGTAACATAAATAAATAATACAGTGGGTGAAAAAGACAGCTTTTAATATGGCAGCTTTTATAATCCTGTTTTACACATTCTCTGAACTAAACTTACCTGAATGACACCACAATTTTTTGCTATTCCTTTCATATTACTCCCTGCGGAAAGGTACAGCAGTACATATTGGGGCTAATTCTGTTGTACACAATCTCTAAACTAAACTAAAATGACAGTACTAAATATTGCTAACCCTTTCATAATACTCTGTGCAGAAAGGGACAGAACTAAGTTTAGAGATGTCATTTTAGTTCAGAGATTGTGTTGTACAGAATTGGCCACTCAGTCCTGTCGGTTTTAGTTTAGTTTAGACATCGTGTACACATACACATTTTCTTGCGTTGGTACACTCTCTATTGTTGCAGCACAATATTTGAACGACAAAATATTAAATAGTGTATTTTACAGTCCATTCCATATTGTAAACAAAGGATGTTTCATAAATGTGGTATACATTTATGACATCCAATAGAAGTTTTTTGTTGGAACGAATGTCCAACAAAAAACCTCAGCTCCAGCTAGTTTTTAGGAAACAAATAGGTAGTACGCCAGCGTGACATTTAAAACACTCTATATGAATTTCAATGTTTAAATTTATGTTGGAACGAAGTTCCTTTCGCGCGTTGCGAAAGGGGGCTAGACGGAAAAAATTAAGACCAAAAGTTGTAACGACACTTTTTGCTATAGTTGTTGATATGACGTACGGTTGCATATATTCGCCGCTTTCAAGTAGATCTCCGTGGCGCATACAATATGGTGCCACGTTTTCGTAAGACGTCGCAGGCTCGAATCCCACTCACGAAATAGCAGTTTTTGTATTTTTTACTTTATAGACTAGTGCTTCACTGTAATCAGACCTGCTTGCAAGTGATGCAGCCTAAGGTGGATCGAATTTGTCCAGAAAAGTCAAAGAAAGGTAGATATGCTTAAGAAACTAATATCTATGTGTATAGTTTGTCAGATTTCCGTAAAAGTTTACAGTTGAGCTTTTATTGAAATTTATGAGTCCGAGTTACTTTGTACTAGAACTACGTACGAGAGAGAAATAAGTACGAGTAGGTATTTTACTGAAATCTGACAAACCTTACACACAAATATTCATAGGTACTAAAGTTCTACATCAATGCTACCTAATATTATTTTTATTAACATACCGGGAAAGTAATAATCAAACATTTTTGGTGTTTGCGTTTCAATGTACGTTTTGTAGACATTTCTTTGAAAAATCATTCATGCTGTAAATATTGAATCAATAACCATAAGATCTTTTTATCAGATTACGCTAGATATGAAGTTACCTAATCAAAAAATATTGTTATTTATCTAAGAAACTGCATCGCATGTCCTCAGGCGTTCCTTCTCCCGACATCCCGTTCTATAAACTCTCATCAGCGCCCCCCAAGCTTAGGACAAATTCTTTTGACCTTGTTTAGGGTAAACCTTTCCATTTATATGTAAATTTACAAATCTAAATCTTTTGCAGATAAGGATATGATAAATGAAATCTAGGTAAATAGGTGTTTGTTCTATTTATCGTTTGTTCTAAGAGATCGAAATGGCCAGTCTCCGAAAACGGCTCAGATATTATGTTACTTCGTTTACTTACAAAAAAGGGAACGGAAATTAATATTATTGTCTTCGCTGTTAGACTGGTTCATCCAAATCAAAATCAAATTTATTTATTCAAATTAGGTACACTGTACACTTATTGACGTCCATACATAAAAAAACAACATGACGGTGATAATCCGTTATGGTATCATAAAACTAAAGCTATGAAGCTACTATCCAAATGGTAATAATCCATGGCAAAAACATTCCATCAAACTAGATCTGAGGTAAATTAAAATTATAAATCTCCACATCAGCTTAATCAGGAGTTCTACCCTAGAACTCCCAAATTGAAGACGCTCTCGACTGAACCAGGTCGCTATAAAGAAAGAAAAGAGGTGCAATATCTTTGAGCGGCGTAATATCGATGACTCAGCACTTTCTTTGATCCCTCATCTGTATGCAATGATCCAAAGTTACGCTACGTAAGCGAATTCATTATACAAGTATGATGTGTGGTGTTATATAGTATCCTACATCAATTTACGTGTATCTCTACAACAAAGTTTAACATTTTCATGGATACTAACATTACTATAGGTCTGTTCAGTTACTAATAAACTTGTAATAAATCTAACTAGTATTACACCTAAAAATTGTTGTTATCATAATAATAAGAATGGTACCAACTCTTTATCAAACGTCAAAACAAGGTCAAAACGCGATTTTAGCGTATAAGTAGTTTCTGTGCTTTTAGTGTGGTAGTTTGTTTGAAATACATACCATACTTGTAACGTCATCAGCTTTTGACTCACTTCATAGGGTTCCGTAGCCAAATTTGGCAAAAACGGAACCCTTATAGATTCGTCATGTCTGTCTGTCTGTCTGTCCGTCCGTATGTCACAGCCACTTTTTTCCGAAACTATAAGAACTATACTGTTGAAACTTGGTAAGTAGATGTATTCTGTGAACCGCATTAAGATTTTTTTACAAAAATAGAAAAAAACCAATAAATTTTGGGGGTTACTTAAATACTTAGAACTGAAACTCAAAAATTTTTTTTTCATCTAACCCATACGTGTGGGGTATGGATAGGTCGTCAAAAATGATATTGAGGTTTGTAATATCATTTTTTTCTAAACTGAATAGTTTGCGCGAGAGACACTTCCAAAGTGGTAAAATGTGTGTGTCCCCCCCTGTAACTTCTAAAATAAGAGAATGATAAACTAAAAAAAATATATGATGTACATTACCATGCAAACTACCACCGAAAATTGGTTTGAACGAGATCTAGTAAGTAGTTTTTTTTAATACGTCATAAATCGTAAACCGCAATTTACCTTTCATTGCGAAAAGCATGAATTTTTAGTTACATCATATAATAAAAATATGTTTAATAATTTAAAACTTACTACAGGTTTGTACGGGACCCTCGGTGCGCGAGTCCGACTCGCACTTGGCCGGTTTTTTTCTGTAATCGATAGTTTAAAATGGTTGGTTCGAACTACCAGAGGACATGGATTTTAGGTCTTTTGGAAGACTCTCTATTTAATAATCAGTAAAAATATTTTTTGTTTAGGCATCATTCTTCTTCTTCTTTAGGTGCCACTTCTATCGAAGGTTGGCGATCATATTGGCAACTTGAACTTTCGACACTGCAGCTCTAAATAGCAATCGGGTGCTTTTGTTGAACCACTGGCGTAAGTTCTTCAGCCAGGATGTCCTTCTCCGTCCCGCGCTCCTCTTGCCCTGTATCTTGCCCTGGATAATCAATTGTAGTAGGTCATACTTAGGACCACGAAGTATATGACGCAGGTACTCCAGTTTTCTCTTTTTTACAATTAGAAGAATCTCCTTCTTTTTCCCAACGCGCTGCAACACTATATCGTTTCTAATTTTATCTCTCCATTAAATTCTTAACATTCTTCTGTAAACCCACATTTCAAATGCGTCTAATTTCATAGGCATCATTAAAAACTACAAAATCAAAATAATAGGCAATATTCTAGATATTTCAGTGAAGATTTACCTACCTAATTCTTCGAGTCAAGAAGCCTAAAAGATTCCATATAATTTTATGAGGCAACCATTTCTCCGTAAATCCAACTAGACAGTTACCAAACATTGTAATTTATGTACCGTTTTCAACACAACTGTCTGTTGCAGCTTCCAACTGTAACTTTGGTGCCTAGGCGTTGTTCGGGACAAATTATGACCTAAATAGTATACAATGTCTTAGTTACAAATTAGTTATGATTCACGAAGGATGTTAATTTTAACTTAATGTGCCATAACTGCCTCGTTGCTCTAGTGGTTAGCATATTAGGCTAACTTGGTCCCGGGTTTGAGTCCCGGGTCAGGCCATAATTAATTGTATTACAAAACATGTAAAAAAACTATCCAAATTATCAGTAATAGTAAGTAAACATATACGTTGACACAAATTTTATTACTAGAAGGTACCAGTCTCTTAGAAACCCGTGTCATCCCATCCATTCATTCATCCCGCAGCTCACAGGCAGCTTCCTAAATCTTTGAGAGGGTATAATTTCCTACATTAGGATGAAAAACCGCAACCTGAGAAACCACAGCTGCGACGGTCCCACTCGCTGCATAACGTATGAACGGAACCGCACACGTAACGTAATAATTCAAGAGAGAGATATTCGAGTTCTCCTAACTCGACATTATCTCTTCTGAAATTCATACAACATCCTTCTCCATCCTCCTTCCTTTATTATATATGTTATTACGTAATAAAGTGATAAAAATTGTGCTAATTTGAAAATATAGGATTCAGACAAATGTTAATAATATAAAGTATCTGAAATTAAAACTTAGGGATACTCGGAACATAGTCCATAGAAACATACTCCATCGCTCGCTGAGTAACCCTGTCTTCATAATAAGTAAGCCGTAGTAAGCGACGTCATCACTGTCAACACGCCCTGTTCGAAGAACTTGGTCTTCTGCAGGCACTGAAAAATTTCGGACGAGAAGACATCCCGAAGTTTCCTAAAAACTGCCCAGCAAAATTGGATTCGGTGGCCTTGCCTCACTTGCCTTGGCTTGCATACAATATTGCAGCGACACTAATTATTATACTCATAACTATCTAATTTATTAATATTAAGCAATATTGCTTTGCGAAAAATACGAGAGTAGGCTAATCGCATGAAGCCTTATTATTTTAATATTGTTGCTTATTTTAAATAAATAAATAAATATTCCTTTATTCAGCCAAAAAAATTACATCTAAGTGAAAATGCCACATACACTACATGGAGTGCCATAGTATTTTAGGTACGTCAAGGTACGTGACATAAAGCTGTCAGTTTGAAATTATACTACTATAAGCGATCTTTTGTGCCTTATCCATATACTCGACACTGGCGAAACAACCTGTGCCCCTGTGGCATACCTAAAAGCCATCATCTGGGAATTGAATTGAATTGTAGTAACCCCCTTGGCCGCAGTTGTATTTTTCTTTAATCCGTCCGGCAAAAAATACATAGAAAATTTGGAAATCCTTACGCCATCTGTTATTTAATTGAGACATTAAGCGTGGGATCGCTCGAATGGGTCTGCTTTAATAACGCGCATACATAACTGATGGCGGACAAAATGTACGGGAATTACACGAGCGGCGCCCACCCGGCTAAATGATGGCCATTGCCCGCAATCGTCGCCGGGAAAACTCCGGGATAATTGACACGAATATGGCGAAACGAGCACCCAAATACGGTCAACTGTTAGTATCCTTAGTTTGAGCTTGACACTTATCGACAATGTTGATAGATTTCGAGTAGTAGCTAGTTTTGGAGTCTCGTATTATTTCTTTTTATATTTCAATGATAACTCACTGCATATATTTCACTTTCTTGTACTCTCTAAAAAATCTAATTTTGAAAATAAATAGATATTAATATTATTATCATCATTATTTAACTACAGCATAAAATTGATCTAAAACTAGTAAAAAAATTGTGTCAAAATTATAATATCTACCTCAATACAAATATTATGTAATATTAGCGTTACTAAAATCCCTTAACGTTAGAGGAGGATATTATATTAAAAAGATGATAGAAGTCTGCGTTTCTGTTTTTTAATGTTTCGATATTCAAAATCTTCAACGTTTTCTACGATCGTAGATGTGAAAACTAATACTAAATAAGGTAAATGCTGTGTTTGTAGGAGGACGTCAACAATTCTCTTACAAAATGGCCTGGGGACACTTGATGTTTATCCCTGAATATATTCAGGCAATTCGTGACTATTTAGACCTTGGAATAATTATTTTGACAGTGAACCGTCGTCGCCTTTTGGCTCCTTGTTTGTAATTTGTGTAGAAATATTGCCAGACTAAATATTTTATTAGGAGTCTCTATACCGCGTTCTATGTTTCAGGAATAATGTAAGATAAAAATTCCCATAAATTATATATTAAGTTTTTATAATATTTTAGTGATTGTTATCATTCGACATTTCGATGTCAAAGTCATTGTTTAAATTGATGTTATATCTGCAGAGCCCGACCTAACTTGAGAAGATTTTAGCGTCCCCCGTTATGCTAAGTGAGCGGCAGAAGCGACGCGACGCGATGCGACGCCATATAAAATGACAAACTTGTATATGCGACAATGTGGGCCACGTAAAGGTTCAACTACTATTTGATGCTGTCAGACTGATGCTGTCGTATCGAGTCGCGGTGTCGCGTTTGTCGCGGTGTCGCGTTTGTCGCTCACGCAGGACAACGGGTCAGCTTATGCTGCCTGCATGGCAATGCAACTGCCACTTGATTGATATAATATTATATTATATTCTCGCTATAGAGCGGTCTAACACTTTTCCAAAGCGGGATCGCCATTTCAGCATATTGAGAACACAACCATAGACTAAAAATAATAATTCTGTCACTAAGCGCATAGTACTCATGATAAACCTGCCGCCAAAGCAGTCAATAGTTTACAAAATATAATAGACATGAATCTTCTAGACAAACGCGTTCCAACCTCTAGGTTTGTCTCATTATTCAATGCTTCTATTTTACACGTAAAAAATGACAAATCGTATAGCAAAGTAAGTCTTTCTCGTAAAAGTACGTACTTGATCTTTTTGTTAGTTCCACTCTAAATGGTTTTGTCCCTAACAGCGGTTTCACCAAAGTGATTTATAGACGCGTTCTGTGGTTGATATGAAAAATAAAAGTAATTCTTTATAGATTTGTCAACAGAGGCTCGTTTAAATAATTGTTTATTTATTTGTAAATTATTGTTATCGGATAATTAATTGAAGTACATACCTACATTTCTAAATAACATATAATAATATGTAAGAATTGAAAATTACATTTAAGTATAGTAAAACCTAATAACTTAATAATACTTTGTAATTAAAATTCAACTAATTTTAATATGAAAAGAAAAATAGCACTAATTGACAAATAGGAAATTATTAATGTATTGACAAAAATATTGTAAACATAAGTAGTTAATATATGTATTGTAATTTAGTTGGTTATAATTATAGTTGTGACAGAGAATATAACATATTGAAAATGAATGTACCTAATGAAATTGTGAAGATAAGGAAAATAAAAGGCTTATTTATTATTTATTTATTTATTTATATAGGACCAAATTTTTAAGGAAATAACATAAAAGGAAATTATTTACCTTATATATAATTCCGCATCTTAGCACTATAATATGTACTTTTATAGACCTAGCTGGGAGTAAAGCATGGATAAACCTAAATTTAGGCCCAGTGTAAGCTAAAACTTATTACCTATTCTATGCTAAAACCATACCTAGCAATCAATCATTCAATCTACATATCAATCATTTTCACATTATCTCAATTGTTGTGAGTGATATAATTTATGGTATTCTTGCTGCAAGTTGCAACAATGAATTTTGGCCAATAGCAGAAGAGTGTTAACAGACTCAGAGGAATAGAGGTGGAGTCAGAGGAACCAATTTTACGTAAGTAATAAGGTCCCTAGCGTGATTTGTTTTGTAGTTTCATTTGAAATTTGAAACATCATAACCAATAGCATACCGGATCATCTGTCCACGTTAAAACCACTCTAGTAGTTTTTTATAGGTAACTTAGACGCCCATGAAAAAGACGTAATAGGGTGCGTCGAATTTATTATTGTCGACAAAGACCCAGATGGCCGGCCTCGTAAAATACTGCGAGTGGTTCTTTTGGTAGCAACGCTGTACTTAAAGTTAATCACAATTTACGGGGTCCTTTGGGCGATTACTTGGAAAAAATTTCTTTTATTTAGGTGTCTTTGGTAATTACTCGCTAGGATTCTTATAACTATCACTCATTGTATGGGAGGTACTTACGTCTTTAAAGAATTGCTCAGGTTTGTGAGATGTAGTCAAGGTTTAATTTGTGGAAAATATCGTTTGATATCACCCGTGCCTCCGGCCCTCCGTCATTCGTTATCGGTCTTCCAACTTCTACTAATAATTGTTCCACCATTTTGCCTTCAGTTTAGCATGGTATAGGATAATGATGCTCATCTACACGACAATTATTAATATTCTAATTTCTGATTAGCTCACGTACAAATTCCTACCTACTCAAAACTCATCTGTCCCGAACAGGTATTTCGAACAATCTGAAAAGTCATTTGGGCAATTGGCATTTTGGCAATGGGAAAATTGACAATATCTAAACCGATACAAATTTTGGATGATTTCTCAGTGCAGTGAAAAAATATGTTAAACCTGCGGTAAAATCTTAATACACGAAAGAACGCACTTGCGAAAGCTGGGTTAAAAATAAAGTTTGTCGTGCATTTGCATTTTGCAAGCACACAACCTTTTGAGAACACGTCAACTTCGCAATCTTGAAGTATTGCCAACTGTAGAAACCCATTTACCTGTACGTTCGCATTGACTCCTATCGGGAACGATGCATTGTTGAAGGGTGCAACGAACCCGGCTGCATTCAGCTCGTCACAAAGAGAATTGAATGTAATCCATTCAATTCTCTTCGATTCGATAGAACCGAAGAAATTCCACTTGCACTCCATTATGGGAGCTAAGATGAATAAAATTTTGTTTTGAGGTGTTTGATTTGTAACGAATATGGCGTTATAAATAAAACACGGCACATAAAATGATAAACAACCTACAGGCATTTAGAAATAGTAGGTGATTAAACAAATAATAAGAAACGCCTAAACATCCTGTGTTCGTTGTGGGCACAGGTTATGGGCTTTTCCCTTGTTGGAACCTCCGTATGTTGCTTTATTTTTAAGATACAAAAAATCATCACCATTATTCTCGCTCGTCTTATTACTAGCTAATGCCTGCGACTTCGTCTGCGTGGTTTGAGGTTTTTTGGTTCCCGCGGAAACTCCTTAATTTTCCGGGATAAAAAGAAGCCTATGTGCTATTCCAGACCATAATCTATCTCTGTGTCAAATTTCAGCCAGATCCGTTCAGCCGTTGGGGCGTGATTGAGTAACAAACATTCATACATCCATCCATCCATACATCCATAAATCCATCCAAACTTTCGCATTTATAATATTAGTAAGAAGTAAGAAGATTGACGTACAAAAAGTGTAAAGTGTAATATTTCTAGATTAATTGAAGCAATAAAAAATTCACTTTGGTATTTCAAACAAGCTGAATAAGTATCAAAATAAAATGACAAAAAATACAATGGGAAGATCCCATCCCAAGATCTTAGCAGATCAAATAAACATGGCAAACGATAAAACTTTTTCAATTTTCCAAATATTTTCCCAAACAGGCACCGAAAAACTTTGCCAAAGTGACTAAAAGTCTAACAGTGCCAGATTACTGAATAAAATAATGGCATGAGACCTTTTATTTGAATTTTACCTATGTTCCTTAAAAATACAATGAGTTTAGTCAGTGTTTATCATTTTTAATTCAAATAATCCATTGGTACTAACTTAATATTATAAATGCGAAAGTGTGTCTGTCTGTCTGCTACGCTTTCATGGCCCATGCTTTCAACCGATTTTGATGAAATTTGGTACAGAGATAGTTTGTATCTCGGAGAAAAACATAGGCTATTAATTATAATATATAATCCCGGAAAATTAGGGAGTTCCCGCGGGAATAAAAATTTTTTAATCCACGTGGAAGAAGTCGCGGGCATCATCTAGTAAATCATAATAATCTAATTATATCAAACAAAAAAGTTTAGGGAAGTGATAATATTTTCCCCAACGGTTAAAGTATTTAGGTTTTATATGAAGTGCGATAACATTATACAAAAATAACCTTATTATGTCTTTGTTTACCTTTAACACAGCGTATCCAAACTTGAACCTTGACATGGTTATTTCAAAGTTTAAAATAGAATGGCGGAATTTTCGGAGTAGTGCTCCCGGGGTAGCCCAAATACGAAGGTGAAACACGCGATGTGGCACTTCCATAACTCAGTGTCATAATTGGCTGCCCCGTTAATTAGTTGCAGCGTGGTGCCGTGCTCTTTAATAGCCTTTTAGGCCTAGCCCCTAAGCCCTCTCAGTTTTACCTAACTATACGTGTTCTATCCCCTTAATGTACCTACCTAATACCTAAATACTCGAAAGCCTAAATATAATAATAATCTATATATATAACATTCAAAGTCCTGACTGACTGACTGACTGACTTATATATCAACGCACAGCTTAAACCGCTGGTCCTGGAGACATGAAATTTAGAGGGTGTGTTCTTTGTGAAGAGTAGGTATCCACTAAGAAAGGGTTTTTCGAAATTCCACCCCCAAAGGGGTTAAATAAGGGTTGAAAGTTTGTATGAAAGTCCGTCATTTATAAAGTTATATTTAGTATTTGAGCTACCGGTTTAAAATGAAGAAATACGTGTTTCGCCATTTTTGAAAATTCTACCCCTAAAGGGTTGAAATAGGGGATGGAAATTTGTATAAAAGTTCATTCTTTTACAAGATATTTTTCAAGTTCTACAATCTACGAAACTTGGTATCTTGGCTTTCGGTAAAAAATAAAGAAGGATGTGTGTAACAATTTTTTAAAATTCCACCACCAAAGGGGTTAAATAGGGGTTGAAAGTTTGTATGAAAGTCCGTCGTTTTTCAAGTTATAGCCATGAAACTTGGTATTTGGGCTTCTGGTTTCAAATGATACTGATACGGATTTTCCATTTTTTGAAATTTCTATCCCTAAAGATGACAGATAGAGAGTGTGTCCCTCAGTGTGACCCACAGGCACTCCTTAATAGGAGTGCCTGTGGGAATTAAAAACCTATGCCATCGCGAACGAAGTCGCGGGCGTCCGCTAGTATTATTGTAATGTGCCTTGTACATGCAAATGAAATGGCATGGTGGCCTTAACTAGGGAAGGCCTATGTTCAATAGTGTACGTAGGTACTTACGTCTACAGGCTGACATGATGATGATTATGCGTCCAGACTCCAGTGCCACTCTGCCTTGATACTCAGTAGTATACCTGTTACTCTTGATACAGTGTGTACTTGAAATTGATACAGCCTTTTAACAATTTGATTGCCAATCACTCGATGTCGCGTGATCATTGATGTAGAATTTTAGTACCTATCGCGTGATCGCGTTAATTTTCGAGGTCATTTACTATTTGTTCGGAATATAATATTACGCTGGCCGTATCGTAGACGCAGATAGTTTTGTTAGGGGCCTCTAGGGAAAAGATGGACCTGTCGGGAAGGGAACGTGGCTATAAGTGTCACGCGTTTGTTTTTGCGTAACGTAATTGGTTAGTATTAAAAAACCATATGGCCCCACCCCCAAGAATTTGTCAAATTGCTTGGCAATTAGCGTGTTTAATTTGTATCTGTCCCGGGCTTTAGAAGGCGGTGCTCTTACTTATTACGACTTACGAGGCGCTGGCTAGGATTCCGTGATACTAGTAATCATATTGAGATAAATGGTAGTTTGGATACAAATTTCACGCGATGCGGTAACAATAATTGTTGACCGAGCGAAGCGAAGGTCTCTGAGTCAACTTGAGTGAATTTGCATTTGTCCTTCCGTCCGTCTGACAGAGCCTTCTAACTTCTGAATTACTGAACGTAATTACTTTAAATTTAAATATAATAATATGTAAACCGATGGCCTCCAGCCGAATATGTCTTAAAAAGTTATAAAAATCTTTATTTCATGGGGCTCTCATAGAAGCGAATGCGAAGTAAAATATTTTTATAGCGAATTACATAGGGTTGCGGTATATCATTTTAAAGATAATTAGGAATTGAGTCCAAAAATATATTTTTTTTTAATTTTTCCCCTCAAATTGACGAAATGGGGGGTTTTCAAAGTGAAGATTTTCTAACGTCCAAAGTTGACCTCAGAACTCTCAATTTTCTGAAAGGCTGGCCTGAAACTTGATCAATTATTTGAATTATATCCTGTACTAGAACAACAAATACTAAAATTAGATAAATATTATGAGGAAACAAAATTATTTAATTTTTAATGAGCTTCAGTATTCAGTCAGTTTAACAGAATTTCACAGTGATGTCACTAGATGGCGCTCTGTAAAAGTTTATTCGTTCTATCGATACCGCGTGGTCTCAGTTCGGGGCGAACCACTAGTTATACCTATTTGCGCGAATATTTTGCGCTATATGGATTTGTGTGACTCTTGCCGCATTCGCGTACGTGGAAAATAAAATCGTGAGAATAAAAATCCCGCGGACGTTTTTCGCAGCGTGGGCTTAACCTTACGAAGGTGAAGGAACCTTTCCATAATACTCAAGTACTTGGACAGGCACGTGCAATTTTGTTAGGCACTGAATGATGACCGTATTTCGCGCTTCACGCACCATTACAGGTCCTTTCAACGTGTACATTCGGGTGTGTGTAGTAGTGACAAGAAAATGCATAAATATAGAAATCTTACATCTCTGAAGCAACGAAAGTAATCGAAAGGAGATGTTAAATTTGGTATAGAAATAAGTCTTTTCAGTTAGCTGATTTCCATTACTTATGGCGCAGTATTTAAATTCTCGTGATACAACACAATCTAGTAGAATGTTAACAGTTTATAATAGCCAGAGAATTTAGCCATATACTAATAGCACAGTAAACGGTTTCTGAATTGAGAATTTCATGTTTCATATCTCAAAGACTACTGGACTGTAAGGTTTGAGAGTTGCAGCTTGCAGTTTTTGCTTGAATGCTTAATTCAGCAACCGGCCCAATATCAATACAGAAACAAAAATTTTCTTAATTAGTCCTTAAGTAGTCTTTGAGACAGACTCCACATGAAATTCGCAATTCAGAAACCGGCCGTTAGTATACGATTTTTAAAAATTGGCAGATCTAGCCCCACTGCAGATACACGGCGTGGCGCGACACGTAGCGGCAAATATTCTTTGTATGAATTTGTATGAGCACACTTAAGCGAGCATGCATGCACGCGGCATGGAGATTGAAAGAATAGTTGCCGCTAATGCACCGCCGCGCCGCGTCTCTGTAGTGGGGCTAGACCTTTATCATTACGAAACGAAGTATAACGGATTCAAACCAGACAGAGGATGGCCAAATTATCTTATCAAATTAATAGCGACAAAGAAAAATTATATCTATAATTTAACTCTATAACCATGCTTTAGGAAAATCGCGCTATCGTATTTTAAGTTTAATTTTGAGTAATAATTTAAACGAGGCTCCCAAGCGCAGCCTGAATATCTTTCAAATTAAAACGGCTAACGATCTTTTAGGAACTGTTCACTGCCAGCCAGGTTTAATTTGTAACGAGTGCTTAAAGCGTTAAAAGGATTACGCCCACATAGTAAATGGCACGGATCTATGTAGATAATAATTATGAGTTCAGAAATATGGTATTCAGAACCGTCATTAAAATAAAAATTAAATGAAAAAAAATGTCCGCTTCATATCATAAACTGAATCGCATGGTATGCCCGCTACTCGTAAAATCACTTAAAGATGGAGGATGCTTTTCATCCGCTTTCTTTCGCAGTACGCAAATCCATATATGTACTGACTTTAAGAGCATTAACCTCGTCTTAGAACGGAAGCACATTACTACGTTAATACTCAGTATGTTGTTCTCCTGTATCTCATCTCTATCTGTATTATAAACGTTAGTATTTTAATACATCCAACACTGGAATGGATAAGAAAAACGAGATCGTTTGATAAAAAATAAAAATCTACAATTTTCGTTCTACAATGCTTTGGTCTCCGAATCACGTAGCAAAAGCCGACGACTAGGTACTTATACATACTTGGATAACTATTGTTTTTTTAGAAAGTATTGGGCAAAAGGGCTTTAACTAAAATATAGATATTAACTAGTCCAACAATAATGGTACCAAAATACACACGCATATTTTTATTTCGCGGGGGAGATAAACAATGGATATCAAAATTTGATATCCATTACGCCGTCAGTCTTCATTAAATGAAGACTCACGGCGTAGAATAGAAATCCTAAACATCGTCTACCATTTATTTATTCAAATCAACGTCTGTCAGTTGAAAGGCTATCATCAGTACTAAGTTAACAAAGAAAAGTGTTCTTAAGACCGTAAAGAAACTGATTTTTATACGACTGCCTGAAAAAAGGAGTATATTGTTTTCAGGGTTCATGTATGTATGTATGTATGTGAGTTTGTATATTCCACCATAACTTCTATACGCCTGAACCGATTTTGATAAATGAGGTATCGTTAAAATCCCTAGCTTATTCCGGGTGACATGGCTAGTAAAAGTTTTAAAAAAATTGATGGGGTGACCATGGTTCCGCATTAAAGACTAAAGTTGAAAAAAATAATCGAAAATAAGATTAAATATTTAATCATCATTTAGAAAATGATGAGTAGATTCCAAAAGTATATAACACTATAGTTCAATATCCAGTGATTCACAAAAAAAATCATTTAATAAAAATGTGAATAAGATTCCAAAGGTAATTAATGACTGTGGTATCGTTACGTACTCGTAGTAGCAGTGGTGGAGGGGGTTTTTTATTACACGACTACCCAAAAAAGGAGTGTTATGTTTTCAGGGTTCGTGTATGTATGTGTGCCTACGGCAGAGCAGTCGTATTTTTTAATAATTTTAATAACATTCACTTGTAGAATCGTTGTGATTTGAAAATTCGATTCAACGAAAAGGTGAAACGAAAAAGCGACACCAAGAAGAGACAAACATTCATAAATTAATAGGATTTAGCCTGTGAGAGAATGAGATAGAATACAAGTTATATGTTCAAGACCAATAGATGGCGCTGTACGATATTGAATCGTGCTACTGCTCCATTGCACTCAAAAGTGCTCCATTTATCTCTTTCTCTCGTAGGCTACTTGTCTGAAGTTTCACTTCTGCCGTATGTGAATTGTACACACACACTTTTTTCAGTGTGTGTTCTATAAGTTCCTACTAAGTGAGTGTTCATACTTAAATCCCGACTGCAGTTTGCAGTCCAGTAAGTATTTCTAGTGTGACATTCCAAAATACATCAGACATAATATTCTGGAAGAACGGAAGTGTCAACAACAACAAAACTAAGTTTTTACTGAAATGGCTGAACGACGTCAATATAGGATACGAATTACGAAAGGACAGACAAATGTGAATATTTTTAATGCCATGGATAGGGCGTGATCTACAAAAGTATTTGAGGGACGAGTGGCCCTCAAATATTTTTATTATTGAGTAGTTATTATACAATTATTATTGAGTAGTTGAACGGGATAATAATGCGGTTGGTTCCCGCATTAATATCCCGAGAAAACTCCTACCATTATTTGATTTGATTTGTTTTTAGAGAGAGACGCGGGAGCAGGAAGTTTTGTTTTTGACATATTATCCTCTCCAAGCCTGTGTTTTCGCCATAATTCGACGAATGTTCAAAGAATGAATAACGATTGTAATAAAAGCTGAATGAAAGCGCTCCCCCTGGAACGGGGCGTGATTAAGGAGCTGCCGTCATGTAAAGTGGAAACCGCACCTTGAGTGCGCTGCGAAATTAATAAGCCGAATTATTCACCTTTAGCGTCACGTACAGTACAGATGGTGACTGGAAACAATAATAATTATGGTGGGAAGTACTCACAGTTAATAATATAATTTTCACTAGCTGATGCCCGCAACGTTGTCCGCGTGGATTGAGATTTTTCGGTTTTTCAGATAAACAGCCTATGTATTATTCCATACTATAATCTATCTCTGTGCCTTTCAACCAGATCCGTTCAGCCATTTTAGCGTGATTGAGTAACAAACATCTATCAATACAATATTTCGCATTTGTAATATTAAGTATAGATTTTATATTGATGTAAGCATAATTTTAAAATAACATGTGATTGATATTGAAAAGTTATTGTATACTAGCTGATGCCCGCGACTTCGTGGATCGAGGTTTTGTGGTTCCCGCGGGAACTCTTTAATTTTCCGGGATAAAAAGTAGCATATGTGCTATTCCAGACCTATCTCCAGATCTATCTCTGTGCCAAATTTCAGCCAGATTCGTTAAGCAGTTGGGGCGTGATTGAGTAACAAACATCCATACACCCATCCATCTATACATACACCCATCCATACATCCATCCAAACTTTCGCATTTATAATATTATGTAAGATAATAATTAATATATATTTTAAAATTTTAAAAAGGAAGAAGAAGGCCAACTTTTTGCGTTTAAACTTTCTACACCTGTCCTTTTCTTGCCAACTTCGGAAAAAACTTCTCCAGAAGTGACAGAATCAAAAAATTTTACTAAATGAATCAGAGGCTCAATTGTCTAAGCAAATCGTAATCAATTGACAGCTTAAAACGTATTACTCGAACTGTTTGGAGTCGAAATGGAGTTCATACATATCTTTTGACGTGCAAGCATCTATGAACTGCTATAACACAACAAGCTCCCAGACTCTACAATAAGCTCCCAGAAGACATGTTGAAAATGTCTCTGAATAAGTTCAAAGTTAATGTAAAACGTTAACTGATTAAAAAATCGTATTACCATGTAAAGGATTACCTACTCAAATGACAAGGAAGCTTGGCAATGATTTGATCTAGTGGCTCAGATAGTTCCTTAGTTAAGATGATTTGTGAAATGGTGATAATGAAAAAAAAACCCCGGCTAAGTTTGTTGTGGGCTCTTCTCAGACCAGGGCGCGTTTTGAACCCTCGTAGCTTTAGTTTTAAGATACCGTTACTGATTATCACCATTATATTTTATTTAAAAATAACTGGACATCAACAAGTGTAGTATACCTACCTAAATTGAATAAAAATTATTTGACTTCGACTTTGACTTTGACTTATAGTCGAATTATCCGTTTGGAAAACGATTACTATAACGATTTTCTTACACAATCGGGGGGCAGTCCAGGCAGCGCTGTGAAAGACGACCTAAATTGCAGCAGGCCTGGCTCACTTGCCTGGCTCACTAATACCTATAATTTTCTCAAATGTGTCTGTGAAAATGAAATCGGCCAGTGTGGAGGATGTGTGGCTTCAACCCTTCTTATTTTGAGAAGTTCTGAGAAGACGGAACAGTTACAAAGAATCCTGTGTTTCCATATAACATCGATTCTGATTACGTAAAAGTCCTTTGTTTTTCGATAGGTATCATACCGTCGTTGGTCCGTCGATTTGAGTGCACAATCCCCCTGACATGCTTACAATGCTTAGACAGCTTGGAAAACCTTCACAATGAAAACGTAGAAAACAATGGAGTCTAATGGAAATAAAAATGTTTACGTTTCATATAATTTTTAGAGTTTATTTTTGTATCAATAAATGATTGATTAATAGATATCAAATTGAGAATGAATGTCGAATAGAATATCAAAATCAAGACGTGATCAGTGACATGCTCGTATGACCGACATGCTCGCGAACACATAAATATACTACATTCGAAATTAAACTTTAACGGCTTAGTGTTAAGGTTTATCTACACTAATATTATAAAGAGGAAAGATTTGTATTTTTGTATGTAACGAATAAACTCAAAAAGTACTGGACCGATTTTAATAATTCTTTTTTCATTAGAAAGCTACATTATCACTGAGTAACATAGGCTATATTTAGTACTAGATTACTATAGAAATCTTTAGAAATTCCTATTAAAACCAACCGAAGGTGTAAAAAAATTAGCCATAAAATGTCTTTCATCGCATACGCTGCGAAGAGTATTAATGATAGGACAAAAAAATGTTCGACAATATTATAGAATATATCAATATCTACAAAAAACTTCGCGAGACCATGTGTCTAACTATTGTAGTTACGTCACTACAACTACTTTTTTACATTTAACAAATTGATAGAAATGCCGATCAAAATCAGACCGTGTTATCCATACCATTTATAAATTTTTATCCAAATAAATAATTTAATATTCAAGACTGTCTCAATACCTGATGATTACTTTTTGAATTATTGAAATCGGACATTCCATTCAAAAGATATCATGAAATTAAAATAAAAATACATGCCGGCGGCGGCCGCCACGCAGCGCATCGAGTAACTAACTCTTCGTGAGAGGGGCAGTGCGGGAGAAGGGGGTGCTGCACCATTATGAAAAATATGTGTACCTATTTATGTCTACCCGTGCGAAGCCGGGACGGGCCGCTAGTATTTTATATATTAATAATATTGATTTATTATTTTTAGGTTTATATTTTAATAATATTAATTTAAAAAAAATTAAAAAATATATATTTCGTTTTCACTTCTACCGCCAATTTTTTTTTACAATTAAGTACTTGCCTTCAAGTGAAAAAGATTTATCTAGAGCCTTGTGGTAATGCTTACCATTCTTGTTGACCCAAGGGTGGGCGTGCGTGCTGCGACTCTTTTTATGTCATCCCCGTCCACGAAATTGGGAAAGGTTGCGTTTTCCAAATGCAAGCAAAAAAAAGAATTCATATCCACACTATCCATACCAAAATTATAAATGCGAAAGTGTGTCTGTCGTCTGGAGCTCGTCTTTCTGTATGTTTGTATGTCTGTTACTCTTTCAATCTTAGCAATCGTTTTTGACAAAGTTTTTAAATACTCGAAGATTGGATCACGGGAAAGGACACTACTTTTTGTGTCGGAAAATCAAGGAGTTCAGATGGCATTTCTCAAAAACTTAAATCCACGCGGACGACGTCGCGGGCGTCATCTATCTGATGTAGTAACTCATTTTCAACCGATTTAAAAAAAAAAAAAAAGATACGCGCCGAATTGAGAACCTCCTCCTTTTTTGGAAGTCGGTTAAAAAATAGAAGGTTCTCAATTCGACTGTTTTTTTTTTAATGTTTGTTACCTCAGAACTTTTGACTGGGTGGACCGATTTGGATGATTCTTTTTTTATTTGAAAGGGCATACTTCCCAAGTGGTCCCATATAAATTTTAACGAAATCGGTCGAGCGGTTTTTAAAATATCAACTATAAAATAAGTACTTTGTATAGCGTGTGCTTGTTGTTGTAAAGTTGGCGCGGGAGTTTGAAGTCGGTTGTTTAAAAAGATTTTTTTATATTAAACTAGCTGATGCCCGTGACTTCGTACGCGTGGATCGAGGTTTAGTTGTTCCCGCGGGAAATCTTGAATTTTCCGGGATAAAAATAGCCTATGTGTTAGTGCAGACTATAATCTATCTCGGTGCCAAATTTCATCCAGATCCGTTTAGCCGTTCCGGCGTGATTGAATAACAAACATCCATTTGAGGTTTTTTGGTTCCCGCGGGAACTCCTCAATTTTCCGGGATAAAACGTAGCCTATGTGCTATTCCAGACTATATTCTATCTCTGTGCCAAATTTCAGCCAGATCCGTTCAGCCGTTGGCGCGTGATTGAGTAACAAACATCCATACATCCATACATCCATCCAATCTTTCGCATTTATAATATTTATTTGATTATACTTGCAACATTATTACCCTAGCAAAGGAAAGCCCTAAGATATTTCAAGCTGGAGGTAATTGTAACGGCGCCAGCATTTATGGTTCGTTTAACTGCTGCCAGTCACCATCAATATTATTTATGTGACGTTAAGGAGAGTAATTCTGAGTATTAATTTCGTGACGTGTTAAAGGTGCGCCCTTACATGATTCGTAACTCTTAATCACACGAAGGGGAGCGGGCTTTTATTCAAAGTCAAAGGCGGGATTTATTGCTGCCATTTTTTATTTCACTCGAAATTTGAAATGTAATTCAGTAAGTTACCTTTGATTAATACGGAACGTTGTTTAACGCTAATAGCCAAATATGTATTATGTTTGAATTTGCGTTAGTGCTATGAGTTTGCATATTAATTTCTAGTCGTAGTCCGCGCGCGAGCTCTGAGGAATCCTATGGAATGTTAAAGTAATGACCTAGAGTTGTTTAAAGAACAAAACAATACTGCTATCGCAAAATTACACCCGTCAAGCTCGAAATTAGTGCTGGGAGCGAGCTGGATATGGAGTGACGATCGGGGGTGGCGTACAGCCGTCGCTTCTTCAGACCCAAGGACTAACTGGTTAATATATTGTGTACAAGAATTTATACCTACTTTCCTATAGAGTGGTAAGCTTAAATGTTTACTGGTGTGAACAGTACGGCTGTACACTCTTACCTATTCTGTAGCTGTACCAAACTCCTCAACCGCGCCTCATCATCATCATCAACCCTTCACCAGACCAATACTGCACGAGTCTCTATCTCAGAATGAGCCGAGTTAAGGTCATAGTCCACCACACTGGCCAAGGGCAGACTTCACACACCTTTGAAAACATTGCGAAGAAGTCTCAAGCATGCAGGGTTCGTCACAATATTTTCTTTCATAGGTAAAGAGATTTATATTATTTTAATTGCTTAAACCGGAAATAGTGTAATTATAGGGAAAATACGTCGTATAAAATCGTTGAATATTTCAGGATTTGGTAAAATTATGACTCCCTCACAAATTGAGAAATATTTGATTTCCTATTGTTACAAGAAACAATAAAATGCCCAATAAAACTTATGTTATTCATTACATCAAGTTATTCTTATCGTAACAGTAAAATAACAGAAGTCGGTTTCATAAAACTCTTATCGCTAAGTATGATTTCATTTTGGGATAATAAAAGTTGAGCTGTAAAAGTTTGTTGATAAAAAAGCTATATCTTATTTACTACGTGGACTTTTATTGAGTCATAACAATATAATAATACAATACGATGCAATGAGACTCGCCGCTGACTTTATTTTAATTTTGAATTTATTTATTTTTTTGATTTGTACAATTTATTAAAAACTAGCTGATGCCCGCGACGTCATCCGCGTGGATTGAGGTTTTTTAGTTCCCGCGGGAACTCTTTAATTTTCTGGGATAAAAAGTAGCCTATGTATGCTAAATTTCATCCAGATCTGTCCAGCCGTTCGAGTTATTTATGTGTTCGAACAAACCCGACTTTGTTTTATCTGATTTTTATCCTGTATAGCACTCAACAAATAGAATATTTATTATGTTCATAACTTGTTTAAACTAGGTCTTTTTTATGGTTTTAAATTTATTTTCGCCGATTTCTATTGTATGAATGAGATAGTAGTGGCAGCATAAATTAATAATTTTGCTAAAAATTGCTGTGCTGCCATATCTCATGTCACCCAACCTTCACACCCTTCAGCGACGCAAGATTTTTATTATTATACGTTCCCCTTTTCGCCATAACACACCGCGCCGAATGTAAACCTTGTAAGGAGCAGTAATGATGCGTGAAGCGTGAAATACGGTCACATTTCAGCGCCTGCGAAATGGAACGCACCTGGCTCCTTAGGTTTTATGTGAAGTTTCCTCACCTTCTTACGGCGCTTGGTAAGGGCTGCCAATATCGCCGTCCTCACTTTGTGACCCCTCATAATACGAGTAATACTTCTTGAGAGGGTATTGAACGTGGGTAGGTTCCGTCGCGCCGCTGTAATTTTACGACTGGCCTTTTACTTAAGCCTTTCGTACACAAGGCAGTGTCTGATATTCGGCAACATTTAAGTACTAAGCGCAATATGTCTGAGATGTACTTGCGACAAAACATCGCGTCGGTTACGTGACAACGTTTGTGGTTCATGATGGCTGCAGTTTAAACATTAGTTGCAATCGAGGGCTGCACTCTTTGGACACACATATTTTGTTATGCATGTTCCCAGTGTATAACTAACCTAATTTCTCTATGAATGAGTAAAGTAGCCCGCCAACCCGCATTAGAGCAGCGTGGTGGGTCTAAGCGCTAATTCCTACTCTCCTATGAGAGTGCAGGCCTGTGCTTAGACTGCTAAGCACAGGCCTGCACGGGACGTTAATGGGCTGTAGTGGTGGTGGTGGTGGAGTAAAGTATTATTATTATTATATACTCTTTATTTGTACCACCAAAAAAATTACAAAAAACCAAAAAGATGGAAAGAAAACAACACAAACACGATACAAAAGGCGGCCTTATCGCTTAGGTAGGCAGGCAACCAGAATAGGAAAAAATGAGGAAAAAAGGATTGCAGGTGGTGACATCCTATAATATACATACATTCGAATAGCTACATTCTAATACATAAACTAATAATAAACATTAATAAAACAATATTATAAAATATATATATATATATATATATATATATATAAATAGACTAATAAATATACTATAATTCAGTTAATATATAAATAATAAAAAGTTAAAAATTATACTTAAATTTATGATGTCTTCAGTTTGAAAGATAATAGTTTTTTACAGCATTTTTGAAAATTTCTAGTGACTTTGACTGGCGAATGGTCAGAGGAAGTGCATTCCAAAGCTCAGTAGCTTGCACAGCGAACGAGTTTGTATAAAACTTCGTTTTATGAGGAGGGATTTTCAGAGTTAAAGTTCGGCACGGTCTTATGTCGGATTGCACTCCAAGAAAACTAAATTTATCCTTGAGGTAGGAAGGAGTTTTTAAGTGAAATAGCACACAGTACAGAAGAGAAAGTACATGCAAATCCCGGCGACGGCGAATAGGGAGCCACTTGAGCTTTTGACGATATTCAGATATGTGGTCATATTTACGCAAGCCAAATATGAACCGTATGGCAAGATTTTGGAGTCGCTCAAGCTTGTTAAGTTTGTCATCAGTCAAGTTAAGATAGCTTACGTCAGCATAATCGAGAATAGAGAGATGGAGAGAATGTGCCAACATAACTTTAGTTGGGATTGGCAAAACAGAGCGCAACCGTCGCAAAGAGTTCATCGTTGCAAAAGTCTTCCTACTCAACTCTTTTACATGCACAGACCAGGATAGTTGTGAATCTAAATATATACCAAGATCCTTAACAGAATCACAGTACGGAATGATGAAGCCATTAAAGCAGACTGGGGATAGGCCTCGCAAATCAAGTTTTGCAATGTATCCGGGACTACCAATGATAATTGCCTGTGATTTTGCTGGATTAATATGTAGCCCATACTGTTTACTCCATTCCGCAACTGCAGCTAGATCGCTATTAATGGCAGAAACAGCAGCATCGAGATCACCTAGGGCTGTAGAGCGATAAATTTGAATATCATCTGCATACATGTGATAGAGAGAAGAAATGTATGGAGTAATAGAATTAATGAAGATAGCAAACAGTAAAGGAGACAACACACCACCCTGAGGTACCCCGGCCGTCACATCACACCATGATGAAACAGTCTCATCAATTTTAATGCGCTGATGACGACCTCTGAGGTAACTCCGAAACCAGTCAATCACCGATGGAGCTATGTTAATAGAACGTAACAGGCTCAGCAAAATGTCGTAATCCACGGTATTAAACGCATTACTAAAGTCAAGCAAGGTTAAAATTGTGAGCTGTTTATTGTTCATCGCCCACCGAATATCATCGGTAACTTTTACTAACGCTGTAGCCGTACTATGACCGGGACGAAATCCGGACTGGAACGGACTGAGAAGTAAGTTCTTATTTAGAAATAAATTTAGCTGTTGATAGACCAACTTCTCAAGGATTTTAGAAAGGAATGGCAAAATAGAAATGGGACGAAAATCATTTACAGAAGAAGGGTTAGACTTTTTAGGAAGAGGAACAACTTGAGCATTTTTCCAAGCTTCAGGGAATTTGCTAGTATTAATAGAATAATTCAGGATATGGGTTAGAATAGGAGTTACAATATCAATAATAGGAACGATCATGTTACGGCTGACGCTATCAGTACCCACCGCATTCGATGTTATGGACATTATGTTCTTCTTAACATCACATTCAGTGAAAGACTCGAAAGTAAACGGTAAAAAGTCCGGAGTTGAAGAGGATGAAAGAATATTAAGAGTGTGTTCTTTCTCGACACTATCAATTGCATCGGAAGTAGAAAAGTGGTTGTTAAGGAGTTCAATATCAATATTAATGGAAGGTTTTTGGGAAGATTTACCAACTCCGAGTGACTCAAGAAATTTCCAGGTTTTGGCGGTATCGCCATTTTCGACTGACTTGTGAATGTGGCGTCGTTGAGCATCTCTACACAATGTATTGCAGCGATTCCGAGCTTTATTATATTTTAACCGATTGGCATTAGAGTCGTTAACTTTATATTTATATTTAGCAGAATTTTTTTTATCCATTAAGATCCTTATTTCATCTGATAACCACGGAGCTGGGCGGTGTTTCATTTTAATTGGCCTAATAGGTGCATGTGTATCAAAGAGTTGTGTCACTAAAGTGTTAAAAATCTCGACTTTACTATCAATTGAGTCAACATCTCTGATAGCATCCCAGTCCAAAAGCCTAGCATCATCACAAAGACGATCCTTGTCAATCCCTGCAAAGTTACGCTGCAGAAGAATTCTCGGTTTTGCTTTAGGAGGTCGTATTTTATAGGATAGAAAAATCAAGTCATGATAAGAAAATGCGTCAGCAGGGCACTGCCCATGTTTAAAGACAAGGTCTGGAGAAGAGACCATGATTAGGTCAAGAAGGGAGGGAGTACAGCCCGGAGAGAAGTGCGTAGCGGTAAGGGGCAGTATATGCAAATTGCATGATTCCACTGCACTCAAAAGTTTCTTACTACGATGATCGTCCTTGAGTAAGCAGGTATTAAAATCTCCCATTATAATAGTTTGGCTGTACAAGGGGATTATCTTTTCTAATAGATCTTCAAAAGAGTGAAAGAAATTAGGGTGAGAAGGAGGGGAATAAAACACCCCGAGAAGGATTTTAGTGTGCGATAAGAGAACTTCCACTAGTAAGTGCTCGGCCGCGTCAGGTACTGGAGGCTGTGAAGACGAACTGACAATAGTGAAAGGAATATAAGATCGCAAATAGATCGCTACTCCACCACCTCCCTTACCAACACGATCGTTGCGGATAAGCCGAAAACCTGGCAGCGAATAAGACGTTGAGGGTAAGCAGGTTTTAAGCCAGGACTCTGAGACTAGAACGGCATGTAAATTACGGGATTCAAAAGACGCAAGCATATCAGGATAATGAGCCGGGATACTTTGTGCATTAATATGAACGACATTGAAGTTTTTCACACAGTCTGAGAAACATGAATCAAGGGAGACATCGAGCGGAAGGATAGATGTACTGTGAAAACTAACATCACTGGACAATTCACCACTAGACGCAGATAGAAATAGGTCGCTATCCATATCATCCAAACTGTTTGACAACATAATTTAAAAAATAATATATATAAAAAAATATAATTAAAATAATATACTTAATTAAATAATAAAATAATAAAGACCAAAGTGTCCTTAAAAACTTTTTTTCCTAGTCCGCCAGCTGCCCAGTAGATTAACAAAACAAAGAGAAAAACTAATCATTTGCACAAAATAACACACAATTAAAGCAATTTAAGTTAAAAACAAAAACAATGAAAAACTAACTAGGCGCTTAATATTAAAATATAATATTACTCACAGTGTGCCGCAGGCTTTACATGTATGACGTTAGCAACTTTCAAATTTCTGAAAGAGCTGTCAAATGTCAGTCTATACGGTCCATTGATACGGTCCAAACGTCTTGGCTAATGTCAAACGTCACTGCCAGTTGAAAAAATTGTCAAAGTAAAATAAACAAATAGCAATTTTAAAATACCACCTACTTTTTACAAATGTAATACAGTAAAAAAATATTATAAATACAACTATAGAAGCTAAAGGCAAAACATTATTAAAGAAGACAATGACATTAATAATATAATATACCTACAGACACTACAGGAAAGACGCTTTTAACACGGAGCCAATTGTACCTATCCTCACTTCTTGATCACTCTTTTGACACGAGAGTTGGCGCTTCTGGCGTCCTTTGAAGCTACCGCCGTAGTCACAGGCACAACGGGAGGCCTCGGTACACCCTGTACAGAGGTCGGGATGGCGTTCAAGTCAGACATAGTTGCTATGCGATGCCGCTTACCATCTGAGTCGATCACCACTATATTACCGTCCCTGGTCCAGCACTTCGTCACGCCAAATCGCTGTCGCGCCGCTAAGAAGATCTTGTGGCGGCTTCTAATGAGGAACTCTGACAATGTAACGCCGGTGCCTTTCAATTTAGTCTTAGCCGACCAAACTGTGTTCCTTAAAGTCTGCTCTCTAAACTTGATGAGCATCGCACGAGGTTTGTCGTCACTAGACCGGCCCAAACGATGACATCGACCAATAGCATCCGGAGAAAGCTGTGGCAACCCAAGCTGCTCAGACAACAACTTAGAAATCATTATGCTGGGCTCTTCCTTCTCTGTCTCCGCAACACCATGGACAAGTAGTATTTTCCTCCTGGACCGCATCTCGAGTTCGTCTTGCTGCCTTGCCAGAAGCTCCACCTGCAGCTGCAGGTTTTCTAAGGCAGTTAAGACAAACGATCGGAAAGCACCAAACTGTGAGTTTAAGTTTGAAGTCGGACTTGTGGCAGGGATAGCAGTCTTCAGTTCTTTTTGAAACTCCTCCATTTTGGCATTGAAGTGGTCCGTGATTTCACTTAAGGTTGTTTTAATAGACTCCATTGTGAAATGATTAAGTGAAAAGTGAGGTTAACTTAACACTCAGTGGAAACAATTTTAAGTATGGTTAATTTTTGCACAAATATATATGGGATTACTGGCAGACTAAACTAACTACAGGTACATACAAATATTTTATTATAATATACACTATTTTATTATTTATGAATATTATAAACAGAGCAATTAAAATTATGTCTGCTTTATTTAAGGCCTACCCACAGAGATCAAAGTATGGTACAAGGAGAGCAATTTAAGCTATACAATAATTATAAATACGATAGAAACTGAAAATTTAAAGAGAATACGACATTAGTGATATAAAGTTAGTTTTCTCGATGAACAGTTTTGATGACGTTGTGAAATACATCACAAATTTTAAGGATTAACTTTTTGTCGTGCGCGGTGCGACAAGTCGTTATTGAGATTTTGGGTTTATTTACTTGACTGTTTTTGCCTGTTATAAAAATGTTACGCATAAAGCTTTCAGCGAAAACAAATACTCTTGTTATGATTCTTATGAGAATTGGAAAATATTTTCACGTTGGAAAAGAAATTTTCTTTGAGTCCTGTTGATTATATCTGATATAACGATAAAAATATAAGGCGTCATCAAACCAAATATATTTTCGTTACAATACAACATGAATAATATAATAGACATGGTAGGAAATTCTAATGAGCGATATTTCTTTCGTGTTTGCCCGAAGCGTCTTTCCATTTTAATGGCTAAAAATTTTATGTTGTTAGGTACTCGTTCTTTTTATATTATTTTCTTACATTATAATAATAGATACCTTCATAAAATCGGTATTTGATGTATATTTAGAACAAGCTTTTACTCGCGACTTCGTCCACGTGGATTTAATTCTTTACAGATCCCGTCAAAGGCTCTAATGAAGCTATCTAGATTTATCTTATAGATAGAATGTAGATGCAAAGTCTAAACTTTCTATGCCTAGCATTTCCAGCTTGACAGTGTTTTAGGTCAGTCACTCATTACCTCCTCTTTTAAATTTATCATACTATCTACTAAGAACACGCTGATGCCAGCGACTTCGTCTGCGTGGATTGCGGTTTTTTAGTTCCCGCGGGAAAGACTATAATCTATCTTTGTGCCTAATTTCATCCAGATCAGTTAAGCCGTTCTGGCCTGATTGGGCATCATCCCTCTGAAACATCCAAACATTCGCATTCATAATGTAAGTATTGATTAAACAACAACTGACTAGGTGAAAATTGCATTAAAAACCACTCAGCGCTTTAGAGGTTATAAACGAATGCAGCGGACTCTGAATGCAAATGGAAACTATTTGGAGATACAGATAAGAATAAAGTGTTTTTATTTTTATAATATTATGTCTAGAGATAATGAGCAAACAGAAATATCTTTCTCGACATACGGAGTAGATCTCGTACCATTTTGAGCAAAATATCCCACACAGCTACGTTCCCACAATAGAATACAAAATTTGATTCGCTCGGCTCTGTCAAATCTGATAAGCGCTTCTAAGCTCTGTGACTAGGGTATTCAGTATTCTACAAATACTAGGACGGTCCGAAATAAAAGCCTTTTAAGTTGATATTCGAAATAGATTATTTCATGTGTAAAAGAAAATCCTATTAAAATTATTGAGGTGTAATACTAAAAATTAAACGGCACTAGACAGCGGCGTGTGGGAGTTCTAACGAGAGACCTATGCCCAGCTGTGGACGATTCTCGGTTAACGACACCTCCCTAGCGCAGTAGTTAGTACTGCTATCTTACAAGATAGCCCGCTACCGCCACTAATTATCACTTACCGCCAGGTGTGATTGTAGTCAAGGGCTAACGAGTAAAAAATGGACAATGACGTCAACGATTAATTACTAATTTATGAATACTTGTATTTTTTTATTGAAACAAAATAATATGATGTTTGTTAACATTTAATGGTATGTAGGTATACCATTTTTGAACATTATTTCATTGGGTATTTCACAAAAAGTCAAATCAGTAACTTTTTTTTCAAACTTCAAAACGCTCTCTTAATATGGATGTTGCATGGAACACTAATAATTATTGTAGCGTGAACAATATTACAAACTTTCGCATTTAAATTATTAGCAACTTTTTTTTTTTCACGGAATATTTTCACTTGTGCTCAGTGCTGGATACCCTACCTGTGGCGTATTGTCATGCAGATTCGAGTTTCTTGACCCGTACAACAATGCATCCCCTGCGCATAGCAGAAAGTCTACCAAATATGTATCTGTCGCAGTCATCTGGTTTAATCTGCTATTTGATTGAATGACTAGCGCGTTCATTGAATGACAACATTCAATTGAATGACTAAAGGACAACTCGTCAAGTTGTTTAATGTAACGTTCAACATCTTGACTGAACGTCATCTAGCATAGTCGTTGAATGGGATATAGCCGACTTTGTAATGTTTGGTTAATGTAATCTGTTAGGTATATTAACCCGATAAAACCTTAGGTTTTATCGCACTTAGGTTTATTTGGACGTTGAGTGACAAGACGTTCGGCCTAGTCATTCAATTGAATGTTGTCATTCAATGAACGCGCTAGTCATTCAATCAAATAGCAGATTAAACCAGATGACTGCGATATATCCAAAAGGACACAGATTTTTGCAACTTTATTAGTTTTACAGCACAAAATGTTTTTTTTAACCGACTTCCAAAAAAGGAGGAGGTTCTCAATTAGGCGCGTTTTTTTTCACATGTGAATATGTTATTTACGGGCAACTTATAGGATTATTCTACCACGAGCCAAAAGTTTTAACCACTGGGCTACCATACCGTGATTTAATGTACCTTTAATATAAAGGCGAATTGAGAATTTATTTTTTATTTTGGCAGACATTCTTCATGGAAAAGGAAACGGAGCTAAACCTTCGTTACGTCAAACCGGGACCATTATTCACACGTTTGGCATATAGTGCGCCGCAGTCGGCAAATACAAAAGGAATTACTTTTATTTTTCATCTCAACCGCAGCATGTTGCCTTATGATAAATCACTTTGGCGCCAACGCTGCACAGGAAGAGACAAAAACATTTAGAACACATCTAAAACATACATCTTTTTCTTTTATTTGTTGGTATCATCTTTCTTTCTTTATTCTACTTGATTATTTTATTTTTCATATGATACTATCTCTGATGCGCTTCGTATGGTCCTCCTTAGAAGGTAAGTTGTGCTATAAAATTGCTTAATTTCTATATTGCTACAATCTCTTTAATTGTTGTTGTGATTGGCTCAATTTTGGCTATCCGTTAGAAGCTAAATATAAAGCATTTCAGCCAAAAGAAAAAATTTCAACCAATGATTAGATTAATGATGAATGAATAGAGATTACTATGTGATAGTATATTTTACATCTGATTGGTTGATTATCTACTCAAGCTGTAGTTCAATATAAGTCTGAACTATAATCTCGATTAAGAGATATCTATCTAATATTTAATTTTTTTTCACCGGTGGGCATATTTTTTTTGTAGCAAACGTCGGCGGTCCTGCGGTAGTTAGCGGCGGCAGGGAGCGGTTGGATCCAGAGGGCGTCCTCTGGATCCAACCGCTCCCTGGAATCTACTTAGAGCCATCAGTGTACCAAACTCTTGACATTGGAACTCCAACATCTATTGGCTCTTAGAACCATGGTTGAAAACCACGAGTGATACCAAGGGATCATCCCTTGGCTTACCAGATGAATAAAATTGGTAATTTTGCATAGTTCACACGATCTTACGTGCTACTTGCTAGGCTACTCGCGCGCAACAACATAAAAAAAATTGTCATTTATACTCAATCACGTTCGTTCGTGGTAAATCGGTTTTTATCGGAATAGCGCTTTCATAAAGAAGGTGGGTTATCCAGCGGTCACTTTTCCGAGGGGCCGATTTAGAGGAAACCGTACGTGTTAGCAATTTATGGCAGCGATAATATCTGGATATAAATTCAAAGGATTACAATAAAACCCTTTATTGCCTTCGTTGTTGTCACAAAAACGATTCGGTGGGCGATGTAGAGGTTTTTTTGCGGGCATAAAATTGTTATGTCATGTAACTTGATAAACAAATCTACGCATTACATTGTAGCATGTTTATTATGATATGATATAATTTTGGTCAATTGAAATTATTTGTTTACTAGATGGATTAAGATTTTTGACTTTCGCGGGATTTTTTTTATTTTCCCTGATAAAAATGTATCCTATGTGCTAATTTAGGACACTATCTGTGTTACAAATTTATTTGTTGTAGCGCAAAGGAGTAAGAAACACCTTAAATGAATGTTAACTACATATTATCCGTACGAAAATGTTTTTTTCTCTAAATTTATTTAAATAAAACAATAAAAATAAACAAATCAAATAAAGTCTAAATTATTTCTATGTTGGAAATGACATGTTAATTAATAACTTTTAATAATTTGTTTAAGGTTACATTCATTCGGTTGAGATGGTTCACATCTTTACATCTCTTTAGAATAATGTCCTTCAATGTTAATTTTAAACTATTAGATTATTTACAAACAGCTGATAATCGTTTCTTAAGTGTGTCTTCATACCTATAGAAATCAATGCATGTGAATGTTACGTGTTTTATAATTATTGACAGAATATAGATACTCGAGTAACAACACTATTATAATTAAAGTAATAAGTTGGAATTGGTCGAATCTGAGCACTAAAATTTTATATGAGACGTTACGATGCTCGGATCATTGAATGCAAATGAGGGATCAAAGGAAATTACGAGTGCTTTATAAAATTTTCGCTGAGCAAAGAAATCCCGCCCTCTTACCAGGCATTTCCCATTTGCATGCGTTCAAATTTTTAGGGTTCCGTACCTAAAGAGTGCCAACGGGACCCTATTACTCAGCGTCCGCTGTCCGTCCGCACGTTTGTCCGTCTGTCTGTCAGCGGGCTGTATCACATGAACAAAAATAGGTAGTAGAACTAAGTTTTCACAGAGTGTGAAATCTATTGCCGCTTTTACAACGAATAATTAAAAAAAAAGGAGGACCTCCGTAGATTTTTTCCTCCACCTCCATAGAAACGTGATTTTTTGGCTTTTTTTTAGGTACCCATCTCTTGAACCGTAATAAGTGATTAATATTATACCTAGCTGCTATAATAACAAATAGCGAAAATAAAAATAAAGTTATAAATTAAAGGTGCTTATAAATAAACAAACTTGTATTTAAAAAGTACATAGTGTTAAATCATGCCTGCCTCGTTGGTCTAGTGGATAGCATGTTTGACTGCGGCTGACGAGGTCCCGGGTTCGAGTCCCGGGTCGGGCCATAATAAGTGTTGGGTTTTTCTGACTAGAAATTCTCAGCACTAGCCCGGAGTTAGGAAGTTGGCGGTGTTTCACCCCCGTGCCTCGGAGAGCACGTTAAGCCGTCGGTCCCGGTTATTATCACTAACATGATAATAGTCGTTAAAGCCCGCTAACCCGCATTGGAGCAGCGTGGTGGGTCTAAGCTCTAATTCCCTCTCTTCTATGAGAGTGGAGGCCTGTGCCCAGCAGTGGGACGTTAATGGGTTGTAGTGGTGGTGGTTGTACTTACGGCGGTACGGAACCCTTCAAGTGCGAGTCTGACTCGCCCTTGGCTGAATTATTATTTAATGCATGGCTGGCTTATGGCTTCAAATTATGTAAAGTATTATATATCATCAGAGATAAATAGATAAACTCTTTATTGCACACACTTTAAACAAAAACAATAAACAAAGAGGTAAGGCATCATACTTAAAACTTTTTAAATAATAAAATAACTCCTCACATAAGGCTCAAAACCACGTGTTTTAAATTTTTTGATTCCCGCGGAAACTCCTTAATTTTTAGGTATAATAAGAAGCCTATGTCACTCTCCAGGTCCTCAACTATATATGCCAAAATCACGTCGATCCGTTGCTCTGTTGCGGCGTGATTGAAGGAAAGACCAACTAACAAATACACTTTCGCATTTAAGACCAACAAACAAATACAGTAAGTATGATCATGATCTTCATTTATCTGTCTAGATAATATATACCTACCGAGGCAATTATTATGCTAAACCAAGTCCTTGATTTCATATACAAACACCATCCGTTTGCATACAAATACAACTATTTGAATTCAAAATAGTCATGTGCTGCCAGTCCAGGATCACGGAGAGTTTCATATTATTTTCATCTAAGCAGCTCCTTTCAAACCTCTTTCAATAGTGGAGAAAATTTCATTGCATTTCTATATGGAAATGCAGACCCTTCATGTTGGAAATTTACTTGTATTGGGTTTATTCCACTTACCTTATCGAATATAATGTTTTTATATCACTATTCAATAGTCTATAGTTATTAATGATGTGTTTATACTCTCAATATTACATTTCAATATGTCTTATGACTTTATTTATGACTAGCTTATGCTTGCGACTTCGTCCGCGTGGAGAACACAAATTTCAAACCCCTATTTTACCCCTTAGGGGTTGTATTTTCTAAAATCCTTTCTTACCGGATGTCTACGAAGTAGTAGCTATTTGTATGCCAATATTCCAGCCAGTGGTTTCAGCTGTGCGTTGATAGATCAGTCAGTCAGTCACAGTCTTATATATTTAGATTGTGTCAGAACTAGATTTTACTAGGAAGAGACGCCATAAAACTCAGCAATTGCTTTTTTCTTCAAAAAAAAATGTAGTTAAATACAAAACATACTCGTACGTCATGTAACAAGTATTACATTGACTTGTGGGCTGCTGTAAATACCCAATCTTCAAGTTATCATGAGGTTCCATCACAAAGTTTCTCTATCACACTGATATAAAGCCCGGTCGTCTTGTATACAGTTTAGGCCTTGTTTAGCGAAAGTGAAATAATTATTCTGGGTCTAAGTATCAACAATTTGGCAAAACATATTAACGGATACATGCAGTTAGGGTCTGGATCATTCCAAAAGGAGAATTGTCGTGGACTGCCCTCGAATACAGTTGTAAACATAGAGTTGTCACTATATTACTAGTACTGGAGGTAGTAATTTTTTACACATAAGACTCAACCTGAATGGAACGTCCAAAACTTAATGGAACAAGACCAATGCCTTGCAGTGCTTTTTGACATTCAGGATTAATAGGCACTGAAGCTGCTTTCAATCTAATGTCACTTATTTTGTCACAAGACGCAACCTTTTCATATTTACATACTTAATTATACGACATCGTGGCCCGCCTCGCCATTTACTGTTTATGCAGTTTTCTGTGAATAGACTAGCGCATTGCTGCTATCAGAACTGTTTGCACGTGGTGATGCAGCGTAAGGCACACTTGGTTTGAAGATACCTATTACATTCAAAATGCAAGGGACAATGGAAGCCAGAGGTACATTTCATTTCCTAACGTTTTTAAGTAGTTACTAGGAAGCCAAATGTCGTCAGAATGTCACACATAGTCTTTCCACACTGACATTTTTGAGACGAATGTGTAAACAGGTAGTAGGTGAAAAAAAAAAAAAAATTTACTATAATAATTTTAATTTATAAATGTTGATTAACTCTGATTTTATTCATATAATCATCAAATGAAAGCGCTTTTTAAATACTTGATCATAAAGCTTGAGTCTCTAATAATTCAACATCTCTCTGGTTGGGCATATAATGGCGGTCGCTTTGAAACATCCGTGTCAATTATCCGGGAGTTCTCCCACAGTTTTCCCGACGGGAATTGCGGGCGATGGTCATAATTTAGCTTGTCTTGTGATGCTTCGGTCTCCATTATTTGGACGATCCCACAGCTAATGTCTATATCCAGAAAACTGGTGCTCTCCATTTGTTTTTACCGTCCATTGCCTTAAATAGCGCATATAATTGTTGATTCATATAAACAAAATATGATTATTTACTTAATATGTATGTGTTCCGAGTGCAAACAATTATCAATCTCAATGCAACAAATTACATAATAATTAAGTACCTATGCCTTATGAACAGAATAATAAAATACGTGACCGTAAACGCAGGTGTATGTAGAGTTAAAAATATCAGAACTGACTATAGGTAGGTACTGACAGAACAGACACCTTTTTCTAGACTATCACGAACATTTAGCAAAACATTAACCGAATCGATCCAGTCGTTTTCAAGTGCTACGCTTACCTTACCAACGAACAGCATTTAATTTTATATAGAAAATATAGGACGGTCTTCAAATACTTCACTAATGTTTTGTCGATAATATTATATCGATAAAGTGGCGAGCATTTGCTAGTTTATTGTAAGTGCATAGAACATATTAATATCTCTCTCGTAAAGTGGCCGACTTAACTCGCGGTCAGTTTCATAAGCAACCGATTTGGAGGAAATCGTAGGTATTAGCTATTTATGGGGGTGATAATATCTGGATATAAATTCAAAGGATAACAGTAATTCCCTTTATTGCCCCCGTTGTTTTCAGAAATGGATCCGGTAAACGATGTAGAGATTTTTTTTGGGAAAAACGGTTAATGTCTTCCTTCATGCGGTCGGTTGGGATGCTACTTACATAAGCTGGCTTATCATCTTACAACATTACTAGCTGATGCCGCGGCTTCGTCCGCGTGGTTTAAGTTTTTTTATTCTCGCGGGAACTTCTTAATTATCCGGGATGAAAAGTAGCCTATGTTACTCTCCAGGTCCTCAACAATACCCTTGCCAAAAATCTCATCGATTCGTTGCTCCGTTGCGGCGTGATTGAAGGACAAACCAACAAACAAACACACTTTCGCATTTCTAATATTAGTATGATTATGTACACACACACGCACACACACACACACACACACACACACACACACACACACACACACACACACACACACACACACACACACACACACACACACACACACACACACACACACACACACACACACACACACACACACACAAATTAACTTGATTAAGTCCAAACTAGATTAAAACTACCCAATAATTTCTGCATTAGGTCTTGGGGCCCGTAACACAGGTTTTCCTAGTACAGGTGCTATAGCACTCCCTCTGACTTCATAAACTTTATTGTTCACCTTTTCCATTGCATTGTATTGCTTTGTATAATTTCAGGTTCTAAGGGAGTCTTATTGATTATCACAGTGTAGGTATATTCTAAGTTATACCTACCTAGTGAATGTAACTCAACTGTATTACGAACTGTGATTTTTTATAGATATTATATGATTTATTTAATAAAAATAAAATAATAATAATAAGGCGAGTAGTATTATATAACAAACTGAATGGTAAATATATGTTACATGAAAACGTTACGTTTCTTCACAAAATAGTGTCATTTACGGAAGCATTCATCCCATAAGACGGATCGTAAATTCTTAAGAGGGTATAATTTCCTACATTAGGATGAAAAACCGCAACCTGAGAAAACACAGCTGCGACGGTTCAGCAATAGTCCCGTGTTTTGTACATAATATATTTATAGAATGTACATAATGTTTGAGTAAAACCTGAATCTACCTTAGATACTCTATGGATTATTTTACGATTTGGAAATTTTCTGTGTAAGCTAAGCCCTGTAATTAGCGATGCGTATTTATATTTGCGACTATGCCTATTAAATTATAGATAAGTAAATAAAACCCAAGTCAATACCTGGATGGTAATCCAACTTTTTTGGGGTACGAATTTTACCGTTTACTTTCCTCGACATTATTATTTTTATTAGACTAAGATATAATAATTTAAGCAGAAGATTTTTTCGATTATTATTGTATATTACTTTAATTAATGAATTAATTATTATATGCCATAAATGTCATATAATAATGAAATAGCTGTTAATCTTAATAATCAGTTACGGTAGAACATGCACCTTATCATGTTATAATGTTACATCTGTAATATTATGTCAAAATTGAATTGATATTTTGATAAAGATAAAAGATTTTGTATTTGTTTAGTGATGAAGGTTTAATTAAACTGATATTTGACTCATTCGATGTATTTCGCTCGGTTCGTTCTATGGCGGGGATACGCCATATTGGAATAATTAACATAAATACGAGTATTTTGACGTTTGAAAGTTAGTCTCCTGCAAGCAGACTCAGCAATTATTGAATACTTTTGTGTTTAGATCGCAATTTGATTTAGAGCTTAGCAGTAGCAACTGCAGTCTGATCAAATGATTAATTTATTGTTGTTGTGATGCTTTGGCCAAGTTTTAAACTTTTGATTACATTAAATCTCTCGTGAAACCACTACACGTTGTGACCATTCGCTCGTGCACGTTTTGAAGACATTACAAACATATTTTAAAAATAATTTTAATTATTTGCCCACTTCTGGAATCATGCTTACAATTATGTACCTATATTATAATAATATACCATATTCTGGACCATAAATGAATTATGAAATCGCCTTAGTTGTGTCAATATAATTGGATTAAATGATAGTGGTCACGACCCTAAGAAACGGGGCATAAAGCGCATAAAACCATAGAGGTCTTTTTCTTTTAAGGCTCGAGAAAAATCCAGCAAGGAGTTTCTTATTCTGTTATTAAGATACGTTAAGGTAAATGCAGCGTTGAATCGTTCCAGAAAATTAGGACAATATTATGCGCATCAGTTTATCGTTAGAGGTGTTAGTCATTCATCACTGGCGTCATTTACTGCTGGATAACCGCTGAATACCAAAATGATAAGCAAAATGAAGTTGCCTTCATAACATAGAATAAAGATGAGATGATCTTGGGATATTGCGCGCGTCGTAGCGGCCTAAAGTTACGTGAAAAGCTTATGCATTGTGACTTCATTTGACGTGAAAATTTTATAATATTATGAGGGCAAAGTACGTAAAAATCGATTCTTAAAAATAATAAGAGGTTAAAAAGGTCCTAATGCAGGTTCAGCAAACCGTATATTACCCTGACTTATCCCAAAATCTGATATCGCACAATTTTTAATATGATCTATGAATTCTTTCACAATTCTTAGGTATTTCAATCATCATCATCAACCGACAGACGTCCACTGCTGGACATAGGCCTCTTGCAAGGATTTCCACACGCCGCGGTTTTGCGTCGCCTGGATCCAATAATAACAATAAAATTTCAATCCATACTAATAATATTATAAATACGAAAGTGTGACTGTCTGTCTTTCTACGCTACGCTTTCACGGCCCAACTACTCAACCGATTTTGATAGGTACAGAGATAGCTTACATCCCGGGGAAGGCCATTGGCTTTTTATCCCAGAAAATTGAAGAGTTCCGCGGGAATTAAAAAAATCAAAATATCAATCCACGCGGACGAAGTCGCAGTCATCATTTAGTAGTTTTTTTAAATAATTGATTAATATTAATAATATTGTAAATGCGACCTTTCTGTAGCCTTATTGTATAAAACATCATAAGAATTCATTGAAAACATCATATTAATTACTTTACCTTTTACTATTTTTGGCAAAAACTAAACCTTGTATTGTAATAGCATGTTTGACTTCTATTGTGAACTAAAAACTGTACCAAGGCGAAAATCATCTTCAAAATAATGTATAAAAGAACGAAGAAAATTGATGGGATAGGTCTAGGAGCATACTAATATAATGAATCCGCTTACGAAGCGTTACGATGCGCTTGGATCATTGAATATAGATGGAGGATCAAAGAAAATTACGAGTTCTCAACAAAATTTGCGCTGCGCAAAGAAATTCCGGTTATTTTCTCATTTGCATCGTTTCGAAAGTCAAAAGTTGGAAGATGCTTTCTGGAATCCATAATTATATGCTTCGAAAACTGTTTTATTCTTACAAACTATCTTTTCAATGTATATAATTACAATACTTGAACTTCGATTCTGCATCTTAAGAATTTAATAAATACATCCATACTTTGCAGAATTTATTTTCTCTTTAAAAAAACAGAAATTTACTAGAAATACAAAACTTGTTCAGTGTTTATTTCTGCAAGAGTCTTAAGTACTTTCAGCAGAATTGTATCGGTGAAAATTTATCTGTTTTAGTACCAATAATAATATTATGGTTGATCAACCCGTCTTTATTTGCCTTCGCGTGCCTGTGTAATGATGCCCGCGACTTCTTTCGCGTTGATTTATAATTTAAAAAATCTAGTGGAATCTCTTTTATATCTGGGGGCAAAAAGTAGGCAATGCTCTTGGATAATTACCCTATGCCGAATTTCGTTAATTTTAGTTGTCTGAAGGAATAGCAGATAGAAAGACAGACAGACACACTTTCACATTTATTATTTACTAGCTGATGCCCGCGACTTCAACCCCTTTTGACTTTTTGGTTCCCGCGGGAACTCTTTAATTTCCCGGGATAAAAGTAGCCTTCTGTCTCATTCCAGACTATAATCTATCTCTGTGCCAAATTTCATCCAGATCCGTTCATCCATCCATCAATCTAAACTTTCGCATTTATAATATTAGCATAGATTAGCATAGATTAGTGTAGAAGGTACGTCCCAAAACACACGCTAAAAATCTTCAATAGGTTATTAAATTTACATGTAAATGGAAAAATTTACCCTAAACAAGACCAACAGAATTCGTTCTGAGCTTATGGGAAGCTGATGGGTGTTTATGGGAAGGATTACCGAGACTGCGCCCGAGGACTTAAGATACAATATCCTATTTACATTTTGAATACTTTTAATCGAATTGATCCTGCGAGATTCTAATATTATAATGTTATTATCCTCCAAGTGGAAAGATTTATTTTTCAGATCGGTATTTCCTACATTCGTGGACTTTTTCCCAAAATCCATATCCATACTTTCATAGTTTATTTATTTATTTTATTTTATTTTATTTTATTTATTTATAGTAATATTATAAAAGCGAAAGTGTATGTCTACTACTCTTTAACGACCCATCTTTTCTACCGATTTTGATTGGGAGGAAAGACTACTTTTTATCCCGGAAAATTATGGAGAACTAAAAAAAACTTAATAACTTAACTTATTTTACAATAAAATAGCTCTGTATTTGAGAACCAATGGTAATCTATTAATTTTCTACTGAGTTATTAAGTAGAACACCTATTAGAAATACCCCTAACTTTTACATTTGTTAACAGTCAATATGACTGACGGCTTTTCCAACAGCAACAAACTAATCTCTAAATCAAATGGACATCGTACTTTGTAAAAGGCTACTTAGTTAATTTTCAAGGAAACTCGACTGTTATCCTTGTAACAGTATCGCGTGACCATTTTTAATTAAACCTGTAAAGTCGCTCCATTCATCAAGCACTAAAATATTGCGTGTTTTTTTAAATATTATGTAAAGGTGATCGCATACTAGTATGCAATAGGCCCAAAAGTTGCCACAAAATGTCATGTGCCTATCACTAAAATCTTTTCAATTCATACCAGCTGAATTATTTCCCTCCTAAAACTAATTAGAGACTATTGGCGATTGGGTCGGAAGAGGGGGTGGTTGGATGTCGCTGCCAAAGACGCGGTTTTACAGGAGGCGTGGCGGTGAGAGTAAGAAAGCGGCGCTAGCGATATGCTCATGCCGCAACTTCTGCATAACTTGCGACACGTCACTTGTAATACATTTTGTATGAAAGAAGCGGCGTGGTGCCACTCGCCACGCCGCCGCCGCCACGCCGCCGTCATGCTGTATATGTACCACACCTTACGTAGTAGGTAATACTTGAAAATAGCTAGTGTACCAAGTTATAAAATACGTCAGAATCAGAGTCGTCAAAGTAGTTCTGATGACTTATGTTTAAGTGATTTTACGCGTCTTATCCTAAGATTTTCTTTGCATTTTCAGCACAAAAAAATACACTTTTGCAGGTTCGGTGAATTTAGAGCTTTAAAAAATACAACTTTTGCGTCCTTTCATCGGTTAAAGGCTGCAGTGTGCGATCTACTTAATAAAAATAATGTAAACGGGTACTTGTAAGCCCAAGTTGACCATTTATTTTGAAGTACTTTTCTTTGTAAAAAGTCAAGAATTGTTAATGTACGACGTGTCAACATTGCCGATAAGGTTACGCTATGTTTTATTAAAACTTGTAAGTATTGTTTTCTTGACTACTAAATTAAAAGCCACCCTTTTTCATCGTACATTCTCGCGTGCGTAATACGAGGCCACCAGCTGAGGACCTGGATCATCCACACCCCTACCAAAGAATTTTTACTATTAAGGTGTGCCCAAACATAAAAACGGCAAGTGCACGACAGCCACTTACGGCGTTTACTGTAGTTATAATATGAGGACTATACCCGCGAATATAATATGCGCGGCAGATGTCGAATAACAGAGCGACATTCGGCATACCTCAGCAGCCGACTTTAGTCGTGCAGGATATTGTATACTTTTAAACATAATTGGGTACCTATTTGACAACTAGTCAAACAAATTACTGATTTGTGATTATTAAATAGAGGATCTCCTAAAAGTCGTAATATCCACGTCCCCTGTTAGTTTTATGTTGAATAAACAATTTAAACTATCAATTTAAGTAAAAAAGTGCGTCGAACTTTGATGACGTCACAATTTATCTTACTAAATTTATAAATGCGAAAGTTTGGATGGATGTTTGGATGTATGGATGTATGGATGTTTGTTGCTCAATCACGCCCCGCTGAACGGATTTGGCTGAAATTTGGCAGAGATAGATTATAGTCTGGAATAGCACATAAGCTACTTTTTATCCCGGAAAATTAAAGAGTTTCCGCGGGAACCAAAAAATCTCAAACCACGCAGACGAAGTCGCGGGCATTCGCTAGTAGGTTTTTCTTCTAAATCCCATACTAAACACGCGTTTTCCTTTCCATGGGTATGTTTATTTACTAGAAAATTCCTGGCGGATGAACGGCGTTATCAGAAAAAAACGTCGTTCCATTTTATAGCTTTTCCAATAAAGCTCTTTATTCAAATTCAAACCGAATTTTATGTGCAATGAAGCAAAGTCCTTATAATGGGTATCTGTTCAATCGGTATAAATGTTTTATTTTTTGGGAATGAGTAGTCATTGAGTTATAGAGACCAAATTATGAGTAGCAAATTTCAAGGACGTCAAAAAACCTCCTAACATAATTGTGTGAAAACAAAAGCTTGCAAATAACTAAGTATTAATATTTCTTTCAACTATTCGAAATAACGTTGAAGCGGTGATAACCTAGTGGCTTAGATACCCAGCTTCCTAGTCAGATGGTCGAGGACCGATCCCCGGGCACGCACTTAAAATTTTACGGAGTTATGTGCATGTTAAGAAATTTTATATCACATGCTCTAACGGTAAAGGAAAACATCGTGAGGAAACTTGCATGTCCGAGAGTTATTTATGATTGCACACCGCCAGAGCTGAGGTGCGACGTCTTTCTTGTTAAAAACTCAAACTAAGGTTTGTTTACTTTTAGGCGTGGCGAAGCGTGGCACGCGTGGCATGAGTACATATTATTGTGTACTACGTGTTTTTGTATGTACCAATTTCAAAGGTATTTCAATGTTTAGTACTTAGTACCGAGCAGAACCGTTTGCAGAATATTGCGTACTCTATGAGTATGACAACTCTCTGAGTCCGGGTATCATTATAACTTTCAACCGTTCGAAAGAGTGAAAGCTTCAGGAAATTGCTTTAAACTAGCGGCACGCTATGATGGCCGGTTTGACACATTACAATAGTGATGTGGAATGTCAATTTATTCTCGAACAAAAAACAATTAAGTTTTGTTTTTGTACCTGATTAAATAGGTTTAATAAAACAAAAATGTAAATGTTTATTTAATTTATTTGAACGAACTGAATATTTGAATGAAAATGAATATACATACTTTATATGCACACAAGAAACATATGAATACAAAAGATACCAAAAAAGGTGCCACAAAAGGCCATAATTAATCAGATTCGTCCATACTACTATTTTCACTGTCGTCACTGCTATCATCACCTGCATTAATAATTATATGTTCGTTTTCTATAATATTATCTATTTTCACATCTCTTTCATAATCTTCCCTTATTAATTTAACAGTTCTATTCACAACCTTTTCCCAGTCTCCTTTAGTCACATGTTCACAAGCTTCTTCTAATAATTTTAGCATTTTTTTTGTGGTAAATGGGGGTTCTGTATTGTGTAAATTACTAAATTAAATTAATTAATTAATTATTATTGTAAATTACTTTGGAGACAATGGAATTTAAGTTATTTAGGTAAATAAAACAACAGTTTATCAATTGGACAGTTTATTGTTTCTTTTTCATAAATAAATTAAAGCACAAAAACATAAACGGAGCACATTCACGGATGGAATTACATTCAGACGCAAAAAAGCGATTTCAGAGGTTTGTCCACATAGTGAAAATTGTTCATATTCACAAGTACATTCACCCCTTAAATGGTGCAAACTGATTTTTCTACACTTGTATACATTTTAGAAATCAATTTAATAAATAAATTTTGAGTCCTAAACCTAAAACTACATTCGATAAAATTTATGAATCTCTGCACATCACTATCGTCAATAAAGTAATACAATTATTTCCTTCAAAGTCGTTATCAATTAATACGGAACTTCATGAGCGGACAAACGTCAAACCGGCCATCATAGCGTGCCGCTAGTGTAATGAAAGAGAATTTGTGGTTAAGGAATTCTTTTTTTGAATTTTTGTATCAATTTTCTCGTATTCAGTTAATAAAGAAATGATAAAATTATTTCGATGCCTTTTACTTTTGACACTTAAGTAGGGATTTTAACACAAAACTCGAAATAAGATAATAGAAATTGTACTGTTCTCTTTAATGCGAGGACCATTTGTTAAAGAAAATGTGCATGCCGGTGACGGCTACTTCTAATTCCAGAAAATCAAGAATGCCTACGGAATGTAAAAGAACTCTAGTTCCTGAGAATAATCTAGTGCTAAAGAAGTGGGTATCAAAGACATTAAATTGCATCCTTAGCTTTATCATCACGTCTCCCTTATCGCTCGCAATATGAATACACAAGTCGTACTTCAGTTATAAAAATATCATAAAATATTTACCCCACACACAATATGTCGTCCGTATTGATGGCCCGTTATAAAGTTTATGTAGTTGTTAACTTTTATACAGGCGATATCGGCGTTAGTCTATAGAAGTTCCAACACTCGAGGTCGTAATGATGTGTCATAAAGTGGTTTGAAGACTTGTGATTCACTTAACAACCAGTAAGTAGTTGAGCTTTAAACGTGTAAATAAATTTAATTGACGACGATATTTTATTTCAGTAGGGGACAAATTACACTTATAAACAAACTAAGTACAACCTTATCTGACCCGGTGGCCAAAATTGAAACTAACTTTTTGTTTTTAATTTATTTTTCATAGCTGATACCCGCGACTTTGTCCGCGTGGAATAAGTTTTTTAATTCCCACGGGAACTCCTTAATTTTCCGGGATAAAAGGCGTGATTGAAGGAGAACAAACAAATAAACACACTTTCGCATTTATAATATTAGTATGATCAGTATATTTAGTAAATCAGTAATTAGTATGATTGTTAGGTTTACCTAAAATTTGTTGTCAATAATTGTGAAAAGACTTGATTAATAAATAATCGTTTAAAAAATTATAACAATTTTGAATCGTGTGTTTTCACAACTATACAATTTGTTATTTAGGTACTAGCTGATGCCCGCGACTTCGTCCGCGTGGTTTAAGTTTTTTTAAATTCCCCTAGCCAATGTCACTCTCCAGGTCCTCAACTATACCCATGCAAAAATTCACGTCAATCCGTTGTCTGTTGCAGCGTGATTGAAGGACAAACCAACAAACCAACAAAAAAACTGACTTTCGCAGTCACCTGTCAGGCAGACGCTGTCACCGGGTGAGATAAGTATGTCGGACTATATTCTGTTCGATTCACTTTTCTTCCATACAACTATGCCTTATAAGCTACATCATTCGTTGTTATATAGGTACACTCAATGTTTTGATTGGCTCATAGTATTTCTTGCTGCGACAGTCGTTTTTGGCCAATAGCGGAAGAGAGTTAGCCGATCCGCGGTTATTGCGATAGATCTACTGTTTTAATATTTTCTAAGGCCCCGGATGTTAAATTCTATGGAAATGCATACGCACTCGATGGAGGGACATGGGGAGTACTATAAAATTCCAATAATGATCGTCAACATCGTTTTTGGCATACCTATAACGTGACTACAGAACCTTAAGCGTATTTTGACACGGATCAGTTCAATTTGCTGCAGCTACTATAGCTATGTTATAGTCCAAAGCCGAAAAACGGGCGCATTGCGATTGACCTGGGCAATTTTCAGATATGGCCCAAGCGCTTGGTCCAAAGCTAAAACTTGGGCTTTTGCCTAACGAGTTTCCAGACCGATCTCGACGTGCCTTACTAGTCAAAAGCCGAATAAGTGAAATAGATATTTGGCCTTTGACTAGGCAATTTACGTATATGTCACCGTAAGACTGTAAAAACCGTAAGATTGTAATCTAAAGCTTTTTTTTCGATAGATTGTAAACAGTCGAAAGATTGTGAACCGTTCAATGTTTAAAGTGTCAATTTTTGAAATATTCATTGTATTTACGTTTTCTTGTCTCTTTCTTGTAGGTTAGGTTAGGGTTCGACATAAATAATCAAGTAGTGCCCGGGCACTTAGGTTATATCGGGTTAATAAACCTAACAGATTACAATCTACCGAAAAATAATCCGTTATATTGTAATCATTCGACAGTACAATTTCGCGAGTTAGATTATAATCTAACGGTTTTTACAATCTTACGGTGACATTTAAAGGACACCATTAGAAGATAATAACAAATTGTTGTTGTAAAATAACAAATTTACGTATATACACCATTAGAAGAAAATAACAAGTTGTGACAAGACAAAACATACGTATGTTATATCGTAGCGCTAGCAAAAAGTGATAATATGTCGTTGTAGGCACGATAAATGAGCCTCGTTAGTGCCGTATAACAAAGGGCCTAGCGACTAGCGAGAAGTCGCCGACAACTAATAAGTGTCTGTTCGCATTATCACAAACCGGCAGTTTTATACACTAGTGATATAATGAAAATGAAATTATTTATTTCACGTAGGACAACTTGTGCTACTTATGATAAGTTGTAAGAATCTACCACTGGTTTGGAAATAGGATTCTACCGAGAAGAACCGGCAAATAAACTCAGCAGTTGCTCTTTTACAGTCTGTTCTATAGGCCGTTCACAATTATTTTACCTCTCGCTGTCATCATCATCATGTGGTGTCATCTTCAAACTGAAGCCCGGCGGTCAGTCGGAGAAAACTTTTGTGGTCACGTGCTATCTTTTTTAATCCTGCTTATGTCGAGTAAGGTAAATCGCCTCTCGCTGTAACCTAACCAGAATGTCCATGTTTTAATTTTTACTAGTAGTAGTTTTTGTAGTTCGAACATTTAATCCGCCTTAATTTCTAATACTAGATGACAATACATAAAGAACAATTGATTAAACTTTTTAAATGCTGTATAAGCTCATGCATGTGAAAACACTTAGATTAGCCAAACTTACAGCGAGAAGTAAAATAACTATGAATGGTATGGTAAATCTAAGTCAAAATCAAAATTTACTCAAAGTTTGACTATAATGTTCTGGTGTAAAAAATATGTATTACCAAAGTGTTTTTCATCTAAATAAAAGGAAATAAAGGGTTAAAATGTCGTATATCTCCGGTGCAGTAAACTGGACAATCGAAGACGTTACTCTTCTCTAATACTGGTTCTCCCTTGAAATGGCTCTTGTGCAACGTCATCCATTACAAGAGGACCGACATGTGCCTAATACGAAATTTTATCATTGCTCTTAGTTTTATGCTAAAACTAATAAATGAAGTCCAAAATGGGATTAACTCAATTAAAACATTGAATGTCATCGTAGTATGCAAACTAATTCAATATATTATTATGCAAATGTTATATTCATACATAATGTATTCAAATATTACTTATTTTATTGATATTTAATTATATTCCCTTCTGAGGAACATATAGAACACAGAAATAAGATAATTATTACCTATCAGTATGACTCCGCCATTAGCGGAAATATATTCCAATATAGCCCAGCTAGATATAACCTTAATATTGAAATTATTTATTTATAAATTTTATTTACATAATAATTTATTTTAGATAGAATAGATATATAAAAAATTAAAAATACCTTAACCATGATCCAAGATAAATTGTGTTATTACGATTTTCTAAGGCGACCCTTAATAATAATGGAAACGAGCTCTAATATATCACGTCGACCAACGATAAGAACGCCTGGATTTATGTTGCCGATTTCTGAGCGATACCAACGTATATAACTATACTAGATGATGCCCGCGACTTCGTCCGCGTGGATTGATGTTTTTTTGCTTCCCGCGGGAACTCTTCAAATTTACGGGAAAAAAGTACCAAATTTCATCAAAATCGGTTGAGTATTTGGGCCGTGAAAGCGTAACAGACAGACAGACAGACAGACAGACAGACAGACGGAGAGACAGACACGCTTTCGCATTTATAATATTAAGTATGGGAGTAGTTATGGATATGGATTATGGACACTAATTCCGTTTATTTATTTAGTTACATAACGAATATCGGTCTTGCTAATCCCACCTTTTTTTGTCGCTGTTTAAATTTTAATTTCTTTGTCTTCAGGCACAGAATAGGTAATAGTTTAAAGTTAAGGGGGCATACTGCCAACCTTCTTTTTCTTCTAAGATCATTGCTGCCAACGCTTAAAGCAATACGCAATATTACCACAGAATAGTTAATAGTAGATATTACTCAAAATGTCAGTTTGACGTTGACGTAGACGTTCCTAAAATAAAAAAGTCAATAATATGGTTTAAAGCATTGGTAGTATGGCCCCAGCCCAAAAATGAAAAGGTATACATAGCATCCTTTGTATATATAATTTTTTTTTAATCCATTATAAGCTAGTCCTTGACTGCGATCTCATCTGATGGTATGTGATTATGCAGTCTATGATGGTAGCGGGCTAACCTGTTAGGAGCATGGCAGTTTACCGGAACGCTACATCGCGTGGCGGCACGTCTTTGCCGCTAGGGTGGTAACTAGCCACGGCCAAAGCCTCCCACTAGTCCAGGTGTGTGACCATTTCACCATTACCCAACCCATTACCCGACACGCTGAACCGAATTTGACTAAAGTAGTAATTAATTTATAGGTAAGTACAAAAATCTAGTTATGAATTAAAACTAAATTAATTTTATACACTATATGGAGATGGTTGTCAGTTTAATTACGTTGACAGCCATCTTTACCTATCATGAATAATGAAGTAATTAAGACTTTTAATTTTGTTTCCCTTTTAGAAAACAAACAAGAATTCCATTTAAGTAAAACACCAACTCTTCTTGATAATATATAAAATAAACAAAAACAACACATAAATAAAAAATAATTGAATGAGACAAAAATTAAAAAATCGGCCAAGTGCGAGTCGGACTCGCGCACCGAGGGTTCCGTACTCAAGAAGTAGGTATAATTACCTTTGTTAATGAACCGCAAAACTAACTTTGTTTGTAGAGGTTTACTGTTAATATCAAAAAATTACGTTTGTTGTATGGGAGCCCCCCTTTAATATTTACTTTATTGATATTTAATTATTTATTTTGAAAGGTAATATACAAGTTAATATTCTGTGAAAATTTGAACCGTCTACCTGTTACCGTTTTTAATATTGAGCAAAAAAATACGAAAAAAACACGTTTATTGTATGGGGACCCCCCTTAAGGACGGATGTACTGTAATAGGGGGAAACATCCTTTTCTGTTCCGACATTTTAGTATAGCAAAAATTAAAATTTCATTATCGAATAAATACCATTCGCTACTCATTGAGATATAGTATGATGTAATTAAAAAAAGTGGTCAAAAAATCGTATAGTAACGGCAGAAAATTATTGATAAATTCATGGAAATCTCAAAAAAGGTCTTATCGCGTTCCGACTATTGTGATTTAATTTGAGACATTATTTAGACAAAAGTTATTTTAAATTGATCGTAAAGGATCAAAAAACACTTTAAATAAATAATATTTTCAATAAAACTTATAGTTTTTTTACAATCTGGTTCCAAACATCCCTCATTTTTACAGCACGAATTTTTCATACAAATTTAGTACGGGCGCGCGCATCACAAAATTTCGTTATATATTCATGAAATACGGCAGTCATTTCCCATACGCCTGCGGGCTCTCAAGGCGTGAGGTTGCGTCCCGTTGCTCCTGAACTGACGTTTGTCACTGTTAGTATCCGTACACAAACGTCAATGCATCCACTACCATTGAACAAAACTAATCATCGATATTTATACGTATAAAAAAAATGTAACTGGACGATTTCTGTATATAAAATATTTATTTTGAAAACTTAATTGGTGGTTATTTTATAATTCACTGAGCCCAGAACGTTATTTTATTCTCTGTCTTATTTTGCCTGTTTTGTGCACGAACTCCACTAAAACTAACTTTGAATGGGTATTTTGGTTCTTATAGCTCAGTCTAAGTAGATTTTTTAGGGTTCCGTACCCAAAGGGTAAAAACGGGACCCTATTACTAAGACTCCGCTGTCTGTCTGTCTGTCTGTCTGTCTGTCTGTCTGTCTGTCTGTCTGTCTCCAGGCTGTATCTCATAGACCGTGATAGCTAGAAAGCTGAAATTTTCACAAATGATGTATTTCCGTTGCCGCTATAACAACAAATACTAAAAATTAAAAAAATATAAATATTAAGGGGGGTCCCCATACAATAAACGTGTTTTTTTCGTATTTTTTTGCTCAATATTAAAAACGGTAACAGGTAGACGGTTCAAATTTTCACAGAATATTAACTTGTATATTACCTTTCAAAATAAATAATTAAATATCAATAAAGTAAATATTAAAGGGGGGCTCCCATACAACAAACGTAATTTTTTGATATTAACAGTAAACCTCTACAAACAAAGTTAGTTTTGCGGTTCATTAACAAAGGTAATTATACCTACTTCTTGAGTACGGAACCCTCGGTGCGCGAGTCCGACTCGCACTTGGCCGATTTTTTTCTTTTATAACAGTCGACCGAAGGGGGAAACTGGCGAAATATCAATTTCGGGTCTATGGGGTACCTAATGCTGATGTTCATTCTGTTTTGGTCTCGCAGAAAAGGGCTGTTCGTGCCATATACAAAACTAAATTCAAAGAAGTTGAAATTATGACGGTCCACGACCAATACATAATTGAAAACTGGATGATGCCCGCGACTTCGTCCGCGTGGATTTTTGATTCCTGCGGGAACTCTTTAATTTTCCAGGATAAAAAGTACCCTTTATCCTTCCCCGGGTACCCTATGTGTTATTCCAGACTATAACCTATCCCTGTACCCAATTACATCAAAATCGGTTGAACAGATAGGTATAGGGTGGTAACTAGCCACGGCCGAAGCCTCCCACCAGGCCAGACCAGGGAAATTCAGAAATTATAAATTTATAAACCCTGCCGGGGATCGAACCCGGGACCTCCGCACGTTAAGGCTGCGCAGAGCACTGCGCCGCACGGAGGTCGTCAGACCTACTACACACATATTATACTTAATCCATAATATCCATAATCCATACTAATATTATAAACGTAAGTGTGTCTGTTGGTTGCTTGTTTGTTTGGTTGTATGCTTTCACGACTCATCCGTTCAACCGATTTTGATGAAATTTGGTACAGGAGTAGGTTGTATTCCGGGGACGGACATAGGTTATTTTATCCCGGAAAATGAGAGTTTCTGCGGAAATCAAAAACCTTAATCGACGCGGACGAAGTCGCCTAGCATCATTCAGTCCATACTAATATTATAAATGCGAAAGTGTGTCTGTCTGTCTGTCTGCTACGCTTTCACGGCCCAACTACTCAACCGATTTTGATGAAATTTGGTACAGAGATAGGTTACATCCCAGGGAAGGACATAGGCTACTTTTCATCCCGGAAAATTGAAGAGTTCCCGCGGGAATCCAAAAATATGAATCCACGCAGACGAAGTCGCGGGAATCATCTAGTTCTATATAAATATTTTTGGGGTCTGTATACATAATAAACATTACTCCAAAGATTTATCATAAGTACCTATATAGATAGATAGAATGAAACATAACTTAAACAAAACAAAAGTCCTCATAAAGGCACAATTTTTCCAATCCTCTCTATTGTTTTGTATAAAACAAAGAAACGTGCGCACGCCGCCTAGCTTCATCCAATATTTTACTGAACGCGCAGAACTTGCTTCGCAGTTTTCAGTCGCACGTAGGCAAAATAGCTTCGTCTGATCTGAAGTGATAATCTTGCTTTCTGTCGAGTACAAAAACAATTTACTTCTGCAGTGTGTGACTATTGTAAAAAAGTAAGTATAATTTGTTTTATTAGTTACCTACAGTAATAGTCAGTGTGATTATTTGTAATATTTGAAATAAAAGATTCCTTCAAAAAAAATTAATATGGCGTCGGCCGCGGTGATTTTCGTATTGTTTCGCTGATTGTTGGGTTTTGTATCATTGTGTGATTTCAAATTTGACGTTTGTTGAAGTAAAACTTTTACAGACACGTCACCACGTACTTTTACAGCCAGCGCATAATATAATGGAGAGTGCAACGCCAGTAAAACCCATGTACCGACACTTTAATTTTTTGACATAATGACGTAAACATACCTGAGGCTTTTATCAAAGCTCAGCAAAGTTCATCAGTCCATGTATTTTTTAAATTATCTAGACATGATCTAGAATGATTTATTGTGATTCATTATTTTTGCAGATGGGAAAACATAAAAGAAGGTCTGCCTATTATAAAAAAGAAAATAAGCCGTTGCATTGGAAAAAAACAAACAAAAAGTATACTCTTATTTCCTGAAATCTTGAAAGCTGTCATCCCATATCACTTCCACATAATATCACATGCAGATTGCAGAGAAGAAGCAAATAAATGCATTAGTTACCTACATAATTTCTGTACAAGTTTCGCGCTTTATCGCAAAATGCAATTATTCGTTTCTCAATACAAATCAACTAAATTTTCATTACATTGTACCTACAACACTTTTCTGCTAATTATCATAGCATCAGAGTTATACCATTTCATGTACCTACTCTCACCATAGTCTGTACACTAGTAAAAAAATATTAATTTATAATTAGTAGACTATACCAACAAAAGACATTCATCTTTCATATCTAAACATTTTGGTTATTTACGTATTGCAGCTTTGAAATTCTACACGATGATCAAGTTATAGAATATAAATTGGAGAGCTCTGAACAGCAAGGTAAAAAGCATTCGGCAAAAATAACTAAAAGGTAGGTAAATTACAAAACTAGGTATAAATCCTTATCCTTACTAATATTATAAACGCGAAAGCTTGTGAGTATGGATGAGTGGATGTATGCATGTATGTATGTATGTTTGTTACTCTTTCACGCCTGAACGGCTGAACGGATCTGGATGAAATTTGGCACAGAGATAGATTATAGTCTGGAATAACACATACTACTTACTACTTTATAAAACAGCTACTTTTTATCCCGGAAAATTAAGGGAACCAAAAAACCTCATTTTTTGTTGTTGTTTCCAAATTATATCTGTCGGTTTTGTTGATGGGTAAAATTACAATTATAAAGGTTTGAAATAAATAAAAGAGTACCTTTTATTTATTTCAAACTAGCTGCACTATTGGTAACTATCGCCAGGAAGGCTGATTCAGTATTAGTTAGGTGTAGGCTCTCCTCTTATGACGATAGTGAAGGACTGCCCGCATGCTGATGGGGTCTGACTACTTATCGCCTCTCAAAGACGTCTTATGGTTGCCTAAAATTAACAATGACTAGGAAGGCTAACACATCTTTGAGCGGCCATGTCTAGTGAACGGCCCGATAAATAGCGTCAGTTTTTATACTGTTTACATAGGTACTGCGCATACTTTAATACTGTACAAGAATCAGCCTTCCTAGTTATGGTTCATTTTTGGCAACCATAGTACGTGTTTGAGCGGCCATATCTAGTGAAAGGCTGATCTGCATGCAGGCAGACCTTCACTATCGTCATCATTGGAGAGCCCTACACCCACCTAATACTGAATCAGCCTTCCTGGCGATAGTTACCAAAAGTGCAGCTATCTCATAGTCAGTACCTACATGATATTATAAACGCTTTTTTGCTGTCATAAAACTTCGGTTTGTCAAAATGTGACAAGGATAATTTTTATTTATATCAATTATATTAGGTACTTTGTACTAATAAACTTTATATTGTAGTAATAAATTGCGGTTTTATTTTCCATTTCAAAGTGCTATAAAAGTTTCACATCAAAAACTAAATAAATAATGGAAATAGGTTTTTTAGGATGAGTTGTGTCATTTATGATGAATCAACGGGACTTTACCCAGCTTGAAAAGGAGATTCTACTGAGGAGAGATGACAATAACTCAGCAGTTTATAAAAAGAAAAAAAATTGCAATAATGTACCTAGAAAATAATACACAATATATAGGGAGCTACATAAATATATGTACATACATAATGTATCAAGTATTACTCTGATTTAGTGGGGTGTTAGTGGATAGTTTCCATGCAACATTAGGAAAATCATCAGTTGATGCTATGTTAGTTGTTACGGATAGGTATGTCTCAAACCCACCAGCATCAATTGATTTTCATAGCTTAGCTCTAGGGGAAAGGGGTTCAACTAAGCAACGAAGTTTTTCACATAATGAGGAAAGGAAACACGTCCTTCTAAGTATTTATTACGAGAGAGGGAATGACAGCATGACAGTCACGCAGCTTACTTACGTCCATAATGTTCCCTACATTACACATTATACTAGTTGAAGTATGGAACACAGAAGCTGACTAGTTACTTCTCAAACCACTTCATCTACATCGCACATCTCAGATGGAAATGGAATCTCCTAGTGCTGTCTTACACCGTTTTTATACTATTCATGCAGAACTACTACTAATACTAAGCGCCATTATTAATTTAATTTATTTTTCTACCTAAGCATACAACCTTTATCAAATAAACACCTATCTTTACCTATACCTACTCATAGTTATAAATCAGTTAGCAGGAATCAGCCGGTTGGTATATTATCAAGAAGCACCTCTACAATCCATACTATGATATTAAAAATGCCAAAGACGTGTAATTGAACGGCCCATTATTTCAACCAAGTTGGTATAGAGTAAGGTTACATCCCGAGGAAGGACGGTTACCTTTATCCCGAAAAATTGAGAAATTCCCGCAGAAATAAAAAAAAATTAACGAACGCAGACGAAGCCGTAAGTATCATCTAGCTATCAATCAATAAATAATATTATTTGTGCCATAGTGAGATAGTTGATCACATATTGTGTGCTCCCGTGGTAGGGGCTGAATCCTTCTATGTGTGCCTGCGTAGACTGTGGTTGTATGTGTATAGAAACAATTGACAGCGGCTGACAGCTACGCCTAGATGTCGGCCAAGGGTAGGACCCTTAATATATGTTTTTTTTTTTAATTTTTAGTATTTGTTGTTATAGCGGCAACGGTAATACATCATTTGTGAAAATTTCAGCTTTCTAGCTATCACGGTCTATAAGATACAGCCTGGAGACAGACAGACAGACAGACAGACAGACAGACAGACAGACAGCGGAGTCTTAGTAATAGGGTCCCGTTTTTACCCTTTGGGTACGGAACCCTAAAAAGTTTGTTAATAAAACAGGATAAATAATGTATTAAAATAAATTAAGTCATAAAATTCATATAGCCAAACGATTACAAAGTAACAGTTAAAACGTGTTCAACAGATTACCTCGTTCGCTCCAGGGGGAGCGATAGATTGTTATCGCTTATAAATCGCTCAGGCTTATCGCATGCATTCAGAGGAAATGTGGAAAAGGTACTTTCCGAAACGCTATTCGTTCACGTTTTCGCTAAATTTTAACCCTAGTATTTATCGAGAACCAAGTAATGGACTGTTAGTTTAATAGATATAGGATACTCCTCCTTGCACTGGAAGAGTAAGTGTTGGACGACCCACCATTAGGTGAGCGGACGATCACAAGCTAGTAGCTGGGAGCCGCTGGAAACAAGCGGCAATCGTGTCCCGTAGAGATCCATGCAGGAGACCTTCGTGCAGCAGTGTACGTCTATCGATTGAGACGACGACGGAGATACTTCAATAAGGTACTTAGGTAGATCTTGACATGCAGCGCTATGTGTGTATGAGTGTACATCTAATTATGCAGCTGTGATTTGTGATTGCAGAACTTCCCATTTGGTTGACTGTAAAGGTGAAGATACAAATAATAAAAAAAAAATGCAAATTCTTTATTAGAACTACAAAGTCGTCAGTTATATTTTATAGCAACTTTTTATTACATGATACCCGTGACTTCGTCCGCGTGGATTAAGTTTTTGATTCCCGCGGGAACTCTTTAATTTTCCGGGATAAAAGTAGCCTTTTTTCACCCCCGGGATACAACGTATCCTTGTAACAAATTTTATCCAAATCGGTTGAACGGATGGGCCGTGAAAGCGTTGCAGACAGACAGACACAATTTCGCATTAAAAATATTAGTATGAATTCATTTTTATTTTTTAACAATTAGTTTTTATTTGTTTATTAAATAACTTAAATCAGTAAGAAACCTGTGAAAACTTATTATGTTAAACTAGGGTAATATACCTTAGTTTAGTGGTATAATAAAAAGAAACAACGACATGGCGTTTCTGAAAATTTTATAGAGGCATAAAACATATGAAAGCGCGCGGCGCGACTGGTTATTTGCATAAAAGAGTCCTGTATAAATCTTATGTATATTTACTTTTTATGTTTACATCAAACTACGTAGGTTTTCACGATCGTTGTCTTAAAATGTCCCTTATCTTTGTACTTTGTTGGTTTACCTAGTGAAGCACCCATTTCAAAAACAAATCGCGTCGCGTTGCGTCGTTTTGCTTTCATCCACGTGAATTGAGGATTTTTTATATATTATACTCTTTCATTTTCCGGGATAAAAACCGGCCAAGTGCGAGTTGGACTCGCGCACCGAGGGTTCCGTACAAACCTGTAGGTATAATATAAGTAAAAGTTATGGTAATTTTATTGCTAAATGAAATCCATAACATTAGTAAGTTTAAAATTATAAAAAATATTTTTATTATAATATGATGTAACTTAAAAAGTGTACCTACCCTGTAGGTTTTGATTCCCTTGCGAGTGTCGAAAATTTTCAGCATAAACGGCTGTATCTTTTGATTGCGTTAGCTTAGAAGTTTGATTTTTTCACAGCTCCAAGGGACAGTAGACCCGAGTTTTTGATATGAACTTCAGCTCAATACCTCCATGCGTTCCTGAGAAGACGGGTCTTGACAGATAGACAGACGGACAACAAAGTACTACTATAAGGGTTCCGTTTTTTTCTTTTGAGGTACGGAACCCTAAAATACAAAAAATCGGCTGAAAACATGGGCCGTTAAAGCGTAGCAGACACAGACACATTTAAAATATTAGTATGGAAGTATGGTTTAACTGATTAGTTAATAATAATTGGTTGGCTCTATTCAACGTTATTGACAAACAAAATACGTAAAACCTAATTAAAATTCATCAACTCATCAACCATACAAACAACAATAATAGAAACTAATAAATTGGTTCGTTATTACATTTGCTACGGTGACAGATGGTAATTGATTTTACAGACTTGGTCCCATCGGCCCCGCTGGCTCTGCCCCGCTAGCGGGGCAGTTGGGAAAAAAAGTGCCATCGGCCCCGCTAGCCTCGGCGTACTCGCTTAACGGGGCAGATGCAACTTTTTCACACAGATCAAGTGTCATTTGCCCCGCTGCGCTTCTGTTAGAAACTTACGAATAACGTACATCATACTTACTTACTTACTAATATTATAAATGCGAAAGTCACCTTGTTTGTTGGTTTGTTGGTTTGTTGGTTTGTTGGTTTGTCCTTCAATCACGCCGCAACGGAGCAACGGATTGACGTGATTTTTGGCATGGGTAGGTATAGTTGAGGACCTGGTGAGTGACATAGGCTACTTTTTATCCCAGAAAATTAAGGAGTTCCCGCGGGAATAAAAAAAAACTTAAACCACGCGGACGAAGTCGCGGGCATCAGCTAGTTACCTATATTCTGTAGTATTACAAAATAGTGATGGACATTTAATTGCAGAGACAACGGAAGATTGACTATAAAGTTACTGTACCTAAATCATTACTATTACAATTAGCAATTTAATAAATAATTATTGTAGTTGTGAAAACACACGATTCAAAACTGTTATAATTTTTTAACCAATGATTTATTAATCAAGTCTTTCCACAATTATTGACAACAAATTTTAGGTAAAACTAACAATCATACTAATTTACTAATCATACTGATCATACTAATATTATAAATGCGAAAGTGTGTTTGTTTGTTGGTTTGTCCTTCAATCCCGCCGCAACGGAGCAACGCATCGACGTGATTTTTGGCATGGGTATAGTTGAGGACCTGGAGAGTGACATAGGCTCCTTTTTATACCGGAAAATTAAGGAGTTTCCGCGGGAATCAAAAACGACCAAGTCGCGGGCTTCAGCTAGTCATCATATTCATACTAATATTATAAATACAAAAGTGTGTTTGTTTGTTGGTTTATTGGTTTGTTGGTTTGTTGCTTTGTCCTTCAATCACGCCGCAACGGAGCAACGGTTCGACGTGATTTTTGGCATGGGTATACTTGAGGACCTGGAGAGTGACATAGGCTACTATATTTATCCCGGAAAATTAAGGAGTTCCCGCGGGAATAATAAAAAACTTAAACCACGCGGACGAAGTCGCGGGCATCAGCTAGTAATTAATAATTATGATTATATCATAATTTCATAATTTTTATTTTGCCAAATTGTGGGTAACAACAGCTGTTATCTTACAATTATAAGTTCCGTTCCGTCCCGTTATGAACAAAAGTCATTCTTTGTAATTCCGTATACCGAAGGGCCTTAGGAAGTAAACATAATATGCTACAGTGTAACGATCGCACTGACCCCTGATTGGCTATGCTCTATCGCTATTGGCCAAAATCCACTATCAAATTCAAATTCAAATGATTTTTATTTTATTAAAATTCACAAGTACTTTTGAATCGTCGAGTGAATCTACCACTGGTTCGGAAAGACATTCCTACCGAGAAGAACCAGCAAGAAACTCGGCGGTTGCTCTTTTGAAAAAAATAATTTATAATTTCATTCATTTGTACAATACATAAGTAACAGCTGTCCTTAGCATTGCTGGAGCGAGTCAAATCCATGCTCCTTTTGTCATTAACGTAATCTTCAACAGTATAATAAGCTTCTTTCAGGAGCATACTTTTAATGGACTTCTTAAACTTGTGTAAAGGCAAGTTTAAGATAGAGTGTGGAATTTTGTTATAAAATAGAATGCTCATTCCCACGAACGAACGTCGGACCTTCTTGAGGCGGAGCGATGGAGTCACGAGCTTATGACGGCCTCTAGTTCATGCAGATCGCATATTTTTTTGTAATTGTGAATGTGCTGTTTTTCGAAGATTAAATTATTTTATATATATTGCGAGGCTACTGTAAGAATACATATTTCCTTAAATCTCCCTCTAAGGGATTCGTGCGGTTTTAAATTATAAATATCTCAGTAAGAATACTCTAACCAAAGATTGTAACCATGATTGATGTAGCTTTTACATAATATTGTTGCAGCAGTACTTACTAAATTAAAAACGAATTATTTCAAAGAGGAACGAGTGGCCTAGTTGTGACACTGCATACCAATCGATTGCGATTGTTAAGCAACGTTGAGACAAGTCGGTAACTGGATGGGTGACCGAATTTGGAGGTTCAAATTTGGCCTTATTTCGTCCGTGCCTCGGAGAGCACGTTATTGTCACTAACATCTGATAATAATCGTTACCATAACCTAAGAGTTTAATACTCTTAGTCGAGTCGTATGCGGAAGGACATGGGAACCCACCGCATTATTTATTATCCCAAGAAAACTCCTGCCATTATGTGATTAATGGAAATGGGTCACGACCCTCAGTAATGAGGAATACCATGCAAAGAAAGAGACTTACTAAATTAATGACAGTTTCCATCACAGCAACGCCGATTTCCACGAAGCCTTCCAAGTTCCAACATTAATTAAACTACTTTCGATAATGAATAAAGGTTATTTAAGGAAATTCCATCAATATGAAACAGCTTCATTGAAATCTCCTGGGAATTGATGAGGTTGCCTTCTATTACGGCGGGGCCAAGACCGAGAAGTTAAAACGTTTCCATTTGAATTGGAAATCATTAAAAATTCTATTATATTGCTGAGACGCTGTGCTTAGGTGTAACGCACACGACTGCTTTATGCCTGTATTTTACGCCAACTGCATTTTCATTCTTAGGTAGGTATCATCATCGTCATTATCATCATCATCATCCATCAGCCTGTATGCATCCACTGTTGGACATAGGCCTTTTCGAGAGCGCGCCACCAAACACGGTCCTCCGCCTTCCTCATCCACCCGCTTGCCGCCACCTTCTTTAGGTCATCGGACCAGCGAGCTGGAGGTCGTCCTACACTGCGCTTGCCGGTACGCGGTCCCAACGGCCATCGGTTCTGCGACAGACATGGTAGGTATCATATTTCAAACTATAATATTATTCGGCCTGATACCTAGGTATTTTACGCTAACCGAATGGACACTTTAACACGTTATCATTCGTAGGTAAGTATATCATACTTTATACTAAAAGTTATAAATGCGAAAGTGTGTTTGCTTGTCGGTTTGTCCTTCAATCATGCCGCAACAGAGCAACGGATCGATCGATTTTTTGCATGGATATATTTGAGGACCTGGAGAGGGACATAGGCTACTTTTTATCTCGGAAAATTAAGGAGATCACGTGGAAATCAAAAACTTGATTCGCACGGACGAAATCGCGGGATCAATCAAATAGACTATAGTATATACAAATATTATATTTGCTCACTTTAGCGATCTTTTATCGTACCGATTACAGTTTCACTCATCTGCGGACGGAATTACATTTCGCGTTGAATATTATTCATGAAATATAAAAAAGCAAAGAACCTCTGAAGTGACTGAAAAAAGTTTCAGTGTCTGTACAGAAGCTCTACAAAGACGCATTTATGTATTTTGTATTTTTAAGAGAAGTCAAATTGTGTCTGTGTGTTTGTCAATTTTTCCATGATTAATACAATATATTATATACGTACGGCGTACTCTCTCCGTTATTATTTTCTATTTTCATAAATGAAATCTCCAAAGTTATCTCTTCCCGCTACCATCTTTATGCAGACGATTTGCAGCTGTACAGGCACGCAGTAGTTAATGACCTTGCCTTAGCAGTAGGTGCTGTCAATACTGACCTAGCACAAATAAAGAGCTGGGCAGAATGTTACGGGCTACTCGTCAACCCAAAAAAGTCGCAGGCTCTCATAGTAGGTAGCAGTAGGATGCGCAGCAAAGTTAATTTCAGTTCTTTACCTCAAATAGTCTATAACGGTGTTCCCATACCATTAACCGACAAAGCTAGGAATCTGGGACTGATAATTGACTGTAACATTTCGTGGTCTGCGCACATAAATGAGGTCAGTAGACGGTTACACTACTCGCTCCATTCTTTAAAGAGACTGCAGAACTTCTTACCTCTGCCTACTAGGATAATGCTTGCAAATTCTCTTCTCCTACCTCTCATCGACTACGCTGACGTATGCTACTTGGATGCGACAGAGGAGCTACTCGACAAATTAGAACGGCTTCAGAATCTGTGCATCCGTTTTATATTCGGATTGCGCAAATTCGATCATATTTCCGATTTCCGACGTCAACTGAAGTGGCTCCCTATTCGCCTTCGCCAGAATGTTCACATCCTAACCTTGCTCTTTAAAGTTTTCCAATCTTCTACCCCTCTCTACATACGGGAACGCTTCCAGGTAGCTCCTCCCAGAGCTCGTCCGATCCGTTCCTGTGTAACACTGAGAACTCTCGATGTACCTTCATACAATACGATCTTCGCCTCTAAATCCTTTGCTGTCCAGGCTGCACGTCTCTGGAATTCTCTTCCGGAGAACATGCTTCGGGACAACCCTTCACTTGGAGTGTTCAGGTCAAGACTGAAACAACACTATCTTTCTTTGGAAAATAATAATTAGTTCTTCATTTATGTTTTGTTGTCTGTTGTATATATGTATATATTATAAGTATATTTTATATATATATATATATATATATATATATATATATATATATATATATATATATATATATATATATATATATATATATATATATTTGTATATTATAGATAATATATGCTTTTAAATTATGTATCATATTTGGTTTTGTATCACATACTTAGGTTCTGTACCTACACAAGCATTTCGGTTATTAATTATTCTCACACCTAGGGCATCTGGAAGAAATCCACATTTTGTAGTGATAAGATGTCCTTGTACACGTCCTTTCTATTTTTAAGTTTAGTTTTAAGTTAAATTTGTGCAGAATAACTAAATAAATAAATAAATATATAATATGAAACCTGAAAAAATTAATATACTCGTATAAACTATATGAACTAGATCCTATTTTGAAATCGTTTAGATAGGCATTAGGTACAATTTTTTTTTAATGCTGAGTAAAAAATAAAACCACGATTGCAGCACCCCCTTGTTGTTGGCAAGCATAGTGGACTATGGCTGTACCCTTCGCGTTCCGTGAGGAGACTCGTGCTCAGTAGTGAACCAGCAATGGGTTGAAATGATGAGTAAAAAATAAAACACCGATTGCATAAAGTGTGTCTGTGTCTGCTACATTTTTACGGCCCATCTTTTTAACCGATTTCGATGAAATTTGGTGCAGGGATAGGTTCTATCTAGGGAAAGGACATAGGCTACTTTTAATTTCGGAAATTTAAAAAGAGTTCCCGCGGGATTAAAAAAACCTTGACCCACGCGGACGAAATCGCGGGCATCGTCTAGTTCTGGAATAAATTGAAAACACAACTTCTTGTATTTTTTTCTGCTACAACAAACTTTGCTAAATAAAAATATTACTTTTTATAAGAATAATTTAGAAAAAACAGATAACCCAGTAGGTTTACATGTGAAGCTCCAGATTTGATACCACATTTTCTTTCTTGTTTCACTTTAAGCATATCTCGAAATAAAATTGCAGATTAAAAGTTGAGCGTACCGAAGTGCGGTTTCGATGCATTACTAGATGTGCATCTAGGTAAATCCCAGTCTGGTAATGTAATGGAATTGGTAACCTGAAACGCTGGCGGGCAGAGATAAGGTCGAAGTAATCTACCGACTCAACAATACAACTTTGACCGTACTATTTTGCTGTTGCAGGATCCAGATGCTATTTTCGATTAAACTGATTCGATTAATATTGAAATGAACTTGGTTGGAGCTAATTTTGTTTCTGTTCTGCCGGCATACCTCAGACGATCGATTGTGCTGTTTTCTACAATAACCATTGTGACTAACAGAATATAACCTAGAAGAAAAAAAGATGTTATACTTACTTACTTAATAGCATTTCATTATTGTGCCCATGATTGACATAATATTATTGATTTAATCATTGACTTAATCATAGGTGCTCTTTTGTGAACCGCCGCCCCCATCCCACGCCCCCGAGACTACGATAGTATTTTATTTCCGTAAATCTAGGTAACTTTTTAAAAAGTCTTAAAAATTAATGTATCATGGTAGCCTGAATTGTTTTAGGACATGTTTAATCCTAGTGCAAAATAAACCGCACTATTCCTGGATAGCAATGCTGCATGTACAGTGAAATTGGATATTGTAGTGTTGAAATACCTAGCCATTGGATTATATTTTGATGATTTAGAAATACATTGAGTATGACGTTATGAATAATATAATAGTGGGTATGTCAATGTGGCTATTTCTGGTGTTCTGCAGACTAAATCTAGTGCTTTTCTATTCCGCAGGGAGTACTATTGAAAGGGACAGCAATAACATTATTGCAATCTTTTTAGTTTACTTTAGATATTGTTTGAATATCAGTACCTTATTTTTGTGTATTATATTTAAAACAATTACTTACACATTATAAATTATACAATGTTAGTGGCACATAATTAGCCCCAGTAAACTTATATCACAAAAAATATATTGCACGGGGAAAAATTCATGACTTTTAAAAGATTTTCGAGATTGGGAATGTACTTTTTTTTTCACCGTGAAGACGTCGCATGGTAATCAGGAAAATTATTTACTCACATCTGGGTGCGTTGTAGTGAAATTGATGCAGGGTTGCCAACTTACGGCCAGAGTAATAATAGGTATGCACAAAGTATAACATTACTTAAGTTATGATTGAGGTCTGCTTTTACAATCATTAAATAATTATCTTTAGCCAAGGAATCAATTTGTTAAACAGTAAGGGAATCTGTGAAATTGATTCCTCAGTAGTTTTTTTTTTTAAATCAGTTAAATCGATATAATAATAAGTACGTGCTTTACCGTATTCTCATAATCTGTGTTAGTGTAAAGCGACGCTGAAGAAGGAACGATTAAGTTGCCACAAGAGGAGTTCGCAAAAGTCTCGCAGAAAAATTATTCAACGACAACTTTTACAACTTTTACAACTTTGACAAGCTGTTAATTGAATTAAATTTTTATTTCAATTAAAGGAGACAAACCTAAATCCTTTTGTCGGAATTATCACAGCACAGTAGTTTGCCAAGAGCTCTGTAAATAGTCATTATACTGGCATAACGCAGATTAATTAAATTTTTATATAAATTGAAAGGGACAACCTTTTGCCGGAACTATTGTGACGGTATAAGAGGAGTTCGCTAGAAGCTCTGTAAATAGCCACCGCTGTGGTTTCTCTCAGATTATTTCCAAGTCAAAGATTGAAAGCTGGTAATTATTAAATTAATTTTTAACATAAATTGAAGGGGACAACCCTTAATCTTTTTGCCGGAATTATTATGACGACACAAGAGAAGTTCGCTAGGAGCTCTGTAAATAGTTACCGCTGTGGCTTCTCGCAGAATAATTCCAAATCAAACGTTGAAAGTTGGTTATTGAAATTAATTTTAATATAAATTAATAGGGACCACTGTAAGTCCCTTGCTGGAATCAAAATGTCGGTGCAAGAGTTCAACAGGAGCTCTGTAAATTTTAACCATTATGGCTTCTTGCAGATTAATTCCAAGTAAAATCTCAAAACAGGTAATTAAATTGAAATTTTGATATGTTTTGAAAGGGACTACCATAAATCCTTTTCCCGAAACTAGTATGACGATACAGGAGTTCGCCATCGGAGCTCTATAAGTAATCACCGCTATGGCTTCTCGCAGATTATGTCAAATCAAATATCAATATCATGCCAAGTCAGGATCGAAAGCTCGATCGATAATTAAATTCATTTTTAATATAACTTGAAAGGGACAACCTTAAATCCTTTTTCTGGAACTAATATGACGGTACAGGAGTTCACCATAGGAGCTCTGTAAATAGTCACAACTGTGGCTTCTCGCAGATTGATTCCAAGTGAGGGTGCATCGCGAACCTTTTTTCTTTTCAAAGACTTGAGCCCGCTTGCGACAGACAATGTATTCCTACTTTTATTAAACCTTTACCAAGAGGATGCAGTGCGGTAAAACGTGATATTATCTGTATAGTCTAAAGGTCTCTATAACTTAACAGTTAGAGAACAAACAGTACCTAATCCAAAAGGTCGTCGATTCTAATCCGAGCAGTTGCACTTACCTACGTATTGTCATAGTTAAGCCTTAGTACAAGGTTTCTACTAAAGCTTGATTAAGAATTTGTCCTTATTGCTATGTTATATTTTTTAAAGATTTTCTTTAAAATATTGCCACGATGCCTTTGTGCAGCCATACACCGAGAGCTCTTGGAATTGATTGTTTTTTTTTAATCCACTACAAATTAGCCCTTGACTGAGATCTCACCTGATGATAAGTGATGATGCAGTCTAAGATGGTAGCGGGCTGGTACCATCTGGTAAGAGGCAACGTCTTATAGCACAGACTAGCGGACGCCCGCGACTTCGTTCGCGTTGCTTAAGTTTTTTAATTCCCACAGGCACTCCTTAATTTTTATCTTGAGAAAAGAAGGCCTTCTATAACAACTTTCATCCCCTATTTCACCCCTTTGGGGGTCGAATTTTCAAAAACTATGAAACACGTATTTCTTTATTTTCAACCCGTAGCTCATATACCAAGTTTCATGGCTATAACTTGAAAAACGACGGACTTTCATACGAACTTTCAACCCCTATTTTACCCCTTTGGGGGTGGAATTCCGAAAAACCCTTTCTTAGTGGATACCTATAGTCATCACAAAGAACACACCCTCCAAATTTCATGTCTCTAGGACCAGCGGTTAAGGCTGTGCGTTGATATATAAGTCAGTCAGTCAGTCAGTCAGTCAGTCAGTCAGTCAGTCAGTCAGTCAGTCAGTCAGGACTTTGAATTTCATATATATAGATAAAGGAATAATTGCGAAAAGCATACATTTTAGTTACATCATATAATAAAATATTTTCATGCAAATTTTCGACACTCGCGACTCGCGAGGGAATCAAAACCTGTAGGGTACTTTCCGTGAACTCAGAATCTTGAAATTTGGTACGAAGCAACGTCTTATCGCACAGATAAAGGAAAAATTGCGAAAAGCATAAATTTTTGTAACATAGTAGTAAAATATTTTTAATAATTTTAAACTTACTACCCCTTTCCGCATGCACGCGTAGAGGTATTAAATTTAAATTAAAATAGTTATGTGGAATAAAAATACCATAACTTTTACTTATTTACCTACAGGTTTGTACGGAACCCTCGGTGTGCGAGTCCGACTCGCACTTGGTCGGTTTTTTTATTTGCCGTGACAGTATTTACATGATACAAGATTCGTGCGTAACCTTATTATTGTCTCGTTGCTTTGGAACACGAGCTCGATGTTTACGGATACCACGAGACGTACGAATTCTGGCACTTTGAGACTCATGCGTCATTAGGCATCGATCGGTTGTCTCAACAAGAACGGTCGCCTACACACGTACCTTTAGACTGAAATTCGAAGCAAAGGTAGCGCTGCTGGCAAGAATAGATTTAAATATTGTTGATTGAGTGTATCTACGAAACTATACTTAGGCACACTTGCACAAGGACTCTTAAAATGATTTAGTTTAATTTTGCTTTTGAGAAAAAATTACAGGATTACAAATGTTAACTAAATCAGTGACCTTGTGCAAGCGGCAAGCGGGCATAAGTGGGCAAGTGATGGTTTGAGATTATCTATGACTTATTTTGCAAGGTGTTAAAACTAAGCCGATAGATAATAAAGATATTCCCTGACAAAGATCATGATCCTCATCAGTGAGTTTGATGATGCATGTAGGAGGAAATCTACCCCATTTTATTAAACAATAAAGTACATTAGTTTTATCATGTTTCTTCCTTATAAGTCCGAAAGTTGTTTCTCCACGAAGATCAGTTTTAACAACCTCCCTGGCGCAGTGGTGAGGTTAAACCCAGGACCTCCCTTTTATAAGGAAATTATAAGTTGACAGTCGATCTCCAGCAAGGTCAATATGCGAATTTATAATTTCAGATTTTTTTCTGATCTAAACTTGTAAGCGAATTCGGTCTTGGCTAGTTATCACTCTATATCTGTATATGGCCATACCATACATATCTCTATATATACATATATATACATATATGGCCATACATCATCATCACTTGTCATCGCGGTTGAAATAAAAAACCGGCCAAGTGCGAGTCGGACTCGCGCACCGAGGGTTCCGTACTCAAGAAGTAGGTATAATTACCTTTGTTAATGAACCGCAAAACTAACTTTGTTTGTAGAGGTTTACTGTTAATATCAAAAAATTACGTTTGTTGTATGGGAGCCCCCCTTTAATATTTACTTTATTGATATTTAATTATTTATTTTGAAAGGTAATATACAAGTTAATATTCTGTGCAAATTTGAACCGTCTACCTGTTACCGTTTTTAATATTGAGCAAAAAAATACGAAAAAAACACGTTTATTGTATGGGGACCCCCCTTAATATATGTTTTTTTTTTAATTTTTAGTATTTGTTGTTATAGCGGCAACGGTAATACATCATTTGTGAAAATTTCAGCTTTCTAGCTATCACGGTCTATGAGATACAGCCTGGAGACAGACAGACAGACAGACAGACAGACAGACAGACAGACAGACAGACAGACAGACAGACAGACAGACAGCGGAGTCTTAGTAATAGGGTCCCGTTTTTACCCTTTGGGTACGGAACCCTAAAAAACCAATGAGGGCTGACTTGTGGTGAATTAAAAAAAGATACGCGCCGAATTGAGAACCTCCTCCTTTTTTTTGGAAGTCGGTTAAAAAAGTGCTCCCACCTCAGAAAAAAGCAGGTCTTGTGTTAGGACCTTCATTTTGATACAGCATATTTAAATTCAAATGATGTTTGCGTACATGCCTATTTCTTTAACTATGGTTCCAATTAAATTCTTTTTTTTTTTTTTAAATTACTAGTACTTTCTAAAATAGTAGAATTAACTAGTGGAACCGGACTGTTTCAATTTACTGTGAAGCACTTAAAATATGCAGCCGTAATTAAATACAGAGCTTAGTATAAAGAGCGGTGATTGCTCAGACTCACTGGCCGGGATTTACTAAAATAATTTTGCACTTTCAAATTTCCAAAAAAGAACTGCAATTTATAGAGTCATTTTTACTAAAAAGTTTTCAGCAGTTACATTTTAATTAGTATGTGGATTTATTTTCGTCAGTACACCGGATTTTAGCAAAAGATCTCAATTTGTTTTTATTCTTGCTAGTTACTAAAAGCTACTGGTTGATTTTTTTAAAAGCTGACAAAATTTCAAACATTTTCTATCCAGTTATCTGTTTCGTAAAATCGCCTGTTTAACAACCTAGCTGGTAGAAAAAAAATGAAGAGGAAGTGCATGTTGTAGTTTTACTTCATTGCACTGTTGAAATGTTTAGTGACATATTTTGGAACCATTGAAATCATTTTCACTTTTTTTATTTTTTTTATTTGGTTGTACTTTATTTTAGAAATAAGGTTTGATATTATTTAAAGAGGAAATCAACGATTTTTACAGATAAGTAGCTCGAAAGTTACTGAAGAGGAATTTTACGAAAGTACAAATTAATGTTACTATTGGCAAGCATTGGTCGTGCGAAATCGCATCAACCATTGCGCATTGTGCATGGATGGTGGATATTGGTAAAATTGGAGTGTCATAAGATATTAACGAGTCATGTTTATTCAGGCGACGAATGCGCAGCTCTTCACTGGTATCCCATTGTCTCTGTTTGTTTTAACTTTTAATCACTGTGTGAAATGTTGTAGATGGAAATTATGATGAAACTGAAAATAAGCCCATCGAAAAACCTTTTGTTTAAGCATAAATAGCATTAGTTATGTAGTCTATTATTATGTATCATCATAAGTTTTTGCACTATCCCGCTCCTTTTAAAAATTCTTAATGGATGGGTTGTCGGTCACTTTTAGTGATAAGACCGCCCTTGTGCACTTTGATATATATCTATACTCGCCGGCATATTTAGCGGAACATAAAAAAAAGGTTTGATATCAGTATCATATAGGGTTGCTGGCTGGTTTATACGTCATTTAATTTAAAAAGAAATATTTTCAAATTAAATAAACAACTGAACATCACATTTTATGCAATTGTTTTAATTTTATTCAAATACACCTTATCTGGAGCGAACTTCGAGTATTTTTTCCTTCTGAGTTTGATTTAAAATTTCATTGAAATACTGTTTTTTGTTGGTTTTTTTTAATCGCGTATCTTTCTGGAGTTGATGACTGAATTATGACTGACTTAGCCCCAACGGAGATTGCCAGGGCACTCGAAATGCGAAGAAATGGTCAAACCTACAGAGTGATATCCAGAGATCTTCGTCGATCAGTTTAAACGATCCATCGCAGTATCCAACGGTTCAGGGAGACCGGTACTTATGTGAGAAGAGCAGGACAAGGCAGAAAAAGACACACTTCGAGTAGGGATGATCTTTTCATTCGGCTTCGTGTACGTAGGAACCCCCGTTTGACGGCCGTCCAAGCCCAACATGAGTTAGAAGCAGTGCGGGGTGTAACCGTAAGTGAGCGTACGGTACGAAGAAGGCTCGAAGAAGCTGGTTTGGGTTCATCTGTGTTCGCCAAGGCTCCAAGGCTCGAGGTAAATCATCGTAGAAACAGGTTAACTTTTGCTCAGGAACATCGACTTTGGAACGCGGACCAATGGAGTAAGGTATTGTTTAGTGATGAGTGCAGAATTCTCTTAAATCAAATTGACGGCAGGCAAAGAATATACAGACGCAAAGGAGAACGATACATTCAGACAAATTTTGAAACTACAGTTGCATACGGTGGTGGATCAATAATGGTTTGGGCGGGAATTTGTTTGGGAGCTCGCACAGACTTGGTAGTGATTGACAGAGGGAGTCTAACTGCAGACCGCTATATCAGAGAAGTTTTAGAAGAAAATGTCGTACCGTTTGCCCCATATATCGGTGACGATTTTGTTTTTATGCAGGATAATGCTCGGCCGCATACCGCTCGGGTAACTCAAGCTTATCTTAATGATATGAATATCACTGTTATGGAGTGGCCGGCGAGATCACCGGATATGAACCCAATAGAGCACGTTTGGGACTTGCTGAAAAGAAAAGTTAAGTCCAGAATTCCAGCTCCTGCCAACGTGGGTGAACTGCGAATCGCCGTAGTTGAGGAATGGCGGAGACTATCCCAGGAGACCATCGATAACATCATTTTCAGTATGCCTAGACGGGTAGAAACTTTAATAAGAGCACCTGGAGGAAATACGCGATATTAATCACCATTTTTCTCATTTAATTAATTGTTATTTTAATATTAAATTTCACTTTTCACGGTTACATGAAAAGTTCAAAAATGTACAATTTTTCACAAATAGCCTTTACTCGCAAAATCTGTTCTTAATGTGATCTCATTTTAAGTAAAACAAATGAAACTTTAAATAACAAAAGAAGTGTAGTAAGTAGATTGTAAAATTAAACCATATTTTTTTAATTATGGACCTTTTTTTTGTGTTCCGCTAAATATGCCGGCGAGTTTATATTCTATATAGGTATGTTTACTTTATATCTTTGTTTGTGTGGCTATAAATAATTTATCTATCTATCTATGTGTTGGGGCTTCAACCTGGTCCAATGCTACAACCCTAAGACGCTGTTCCAGGGGCCCATCAGCTGGATTCGAGCCTGTTAGACCATTGGCTCAGGGCCAAATGCGGACAGAACTGTATTAGGGGTAAACTTAGGTGGTAAGACAATAATGAAAACTATACTACGTACTTACGGAGTCCAAATGCCTACTGAATCTTAGATAAGGAAGAATGTAGGTTAAAGGTTAGGAAAGGTCAGGAATGAGAAAGTACTTGCTGTTCGGCCGTAGCTTCTTGCTTCAAGACGGCACTAACACACAACACACACAGCACAGCACTAAAGTTCGTCTATAAGCTACTTAGATTAATTATTTACTTAAGTATATAAGATTGCACGGCCAGCAGTGGCGTCAACGTGGCACACAACTCTTGTCACTCAGTACAACAAGTAAGTCTTTATTTAGTACCGAAATAACTAGAAGCTAATTTCTCGCGGGAACCCCAAGCCATAGCGAGGTTCTAACAATACGGATTACAAGAAAAACTTGGTTTTACAATCAACAATTCCAGGCGCCGGCCCGCCTTGCCAAAGACAATCTTGAACTCTGTCGAACTGTCAACCAAAGGTTTTATCAAAAAACGCGGCAAGCTAGCTACGTTCACAAAGTATTCATCTGTCACAGCGACCACAGACAACTAATACATAGGTGGCGCGAACAATCCCCCGCCCGTGGACGCAAGGATTTACGTCCACTCACTAACAGATGGGGAGACGTGACAAGGTGCAAACGGCTCGGTGCAAGACCAAATCTGCGACCATTACCTCGGCGACTCTGGGAACCCCATCAGACCCGTACATTAACTTAACAATGCGTCCACGACACCAATACAAAGGTAGCAAATTAGATTCCTTTACCAATACAAGATCACCAACCTTAGGGGGATCGGATTTGTCAGCCCACTTAACACGTTGCTGCAAAAGGTGCAAATACTCGAGTGACCAACGATGCCAAAAGCTCTGAGTCATTTGCTGCAACAGTTCAAACCGAGACAAACGTGAGGTTTTCGCGTCCCTGAAGGGGTATTCGGGCAAGGCGTTAAGGGGCTGACCAATCAAGAAGTGGCCGGGAGTTAAGACCTCCAGGTCGTTTGGGTCAGACGAGAGGGGGCAGAGTGGCCGAGAATTGAGTATGGCCTCAATTTTACAAAACACAGTGGCGAGTTCTTCGAAGGTCAAGATAGTTTCTCCTATAACGCGTCGGAGATGTGTCTTGGCGACCTTGACGACAGCTTCGAAGATCCCACCCCAGTGGGGGCAAGCTGGAGGGTCAAACTTCCAGGTTATCCCCATCTTGGACATTGCAGTACTTAAACTAATCTTATTACTAGACAAAAATTCAACAATTTCTCTTAAATATCTATCGGTACCCTTATAATTAGTACCGCAATCGGTGCGAACCAGGTCAGGCAATCCTCGACGAGAGACAAATCTACTTAGTGTGGCCACAAAGGCCTCAGTGCTTAAGGCACTCACCAGTTCCAAATGGACCGCTTTAGTAGAGAGACAAACAAAAACGCACAGATAGGCCTTGAGTGACCGGGCGTTGCGGAGGTTAGAGCTCTTGATGGCGAAAGGGCCTGCAAAATCAGTGCCAACTCCGGCAAAAGGTCGAGTGGCCATGACGCGGTCGGGGGGCAAGTCACCCATCATCGGCTGCGCAGTAGGGGCCTTCAAACGGTAGCAAGGGATGCATTTGAAAATGACGCTCCGGATTGTGCGTCTCCCTGCCAAAATCCAAAACTCACGCTGTAAAATAGCCGAGAGGGCATTGCAACCAGCATGGGCATTTTTCAGGTGATAAGAGGTCACCAGCAATTTAACAAAGGTGCCGTCCTTAGGGAGCAGCAAAGGGTGACGAGCACCATAGGGCAACTCAGCATTCCTAAGGCGTCCGCCAACGCGTAACAATCCGTCATCGTCCAAAAAGGGGCTTAAGCGAGCAAGCGGGCCTTTCAAAGCTAAGCCTCCTTTTATGGTGTCGATCACGGACGCAAAATGTTCTGCCTGAACCACACGCACCCAATGTGTCCGGGCTTCTCGACGTTCAAGAGGCGACAAGACAGGATTCAAATTTTTATTACCTGGGTTCCTTCCATTATGGATGAAACGTCTAATCCAACCGGTAACACCAATGAGTTTATCAAGGGAACTGTATCGTTCCAAGAGGAAGTTGGAGTCTGGGATCAGTTTATCCTCCACGACTCCGACTCTTAAGCCCGGCAAAACTTCCGGAGCGGAGAACCGATTCTGAGGCCAAGTCGACTCAGGTTGCGTTAACCAACTTGGGCCCCACCAAAGGGGATGGTTGACAAGTGAAGAGGCCTCGAGACCGCGAGAGGCACAATCGGCCGGGTTCAATTCTCCGGGTACGTGTCTCCAAATCAACGGAGTTTCAGAGCACTGAATTTGGGACACCCGATTCGCGACAAAGACCTCCAAGTTGTGAGGGGCGGCTCGGAGCCAACATAGGACAATTTCACTGTCCGTCCAAGCATACACGTCGGTCAGTTCGACCACGGATGCCAAAGATGAACGGACGTGGTTAAGAAGGCGCACCAAAAGAGCAGCGCCAGACAATTCTAATTTAGGGATCGTCAAGCGTGACCGAATAGGGGCCACCTTGCTCTTTGCCAAGACAAGATGTGTCGCTACCTCACCAGTGGCATCGACAGTCCGCATATATACCACGGCAGCATAGCCTCGTTCGGAGGCGTCACAAAACCCATGGAGACTGGCGTGGCACCTTCCTGGTGGTAGGAAGCGTCGAGGCATCGAAATTCGGTCGACGTCCGGAAGTGCAGACACAAGGGAGTGCCACTCCTTCAATAATTTCCCTTGGAGAGGCTCGTCCCAACCGACTTCAGCGATCCAAAGCTTCTGAAGGAAGCATTTGGCCAAAAATATTACGGGAGTGATCCACCCGTTTGGATCAAAAGTGCGGGCAACCGTAGACAAGACGGAGCGCTTAGTCCAAACCTTAGGAGGTGGGTTCAATTTAACCCGGTAGGTGAAGACATCCTGGACGGGCTGGTACTGTATTCCAAGGACCGTCAGCAAATTAGGATTTTCAAGGTTTTCAAAAATATGAGGGTCCTGCTGATCCTCTCCCGGGAGATCCTTCAAAACGTGAGGGGAGTTGGATAGCCACTTTCGCAATTCATAACCTCCGGACTTCAGTATTGCAATCAATTCGTCACGCAGGGTCAAAGCTTCTTCAACACTAGAAGCTCCTGTGCAGATGTCGTCCATATAGACTGACGATTCCAAGGTGGCTGATGCACGAGGATAATTCAGCCGCTCGCGGTTAGCCAATTCCAACAAGGTCCTAATAGCAATATAGGGGCTTGACCGGAGTCCGTAGGTCGTTGTGTTCAATTCAAAGACCCGTATCGGCTCATTAGGACTCTCGCGCCACAAAATCAGCTGATACCTCCGATCATCGCGATGCACCACCGAATGTCTGAACATCATCTTGATGTCAGCAACAAAGACAATTTGGTGACGGCGGAAATGCGTGAGGATGTCGGAGATATCCTTGATCAACTTAGGGCCAGCGTGCAGACACTGGTTCAAAGTCACCCCGTTAGACGTAGCCGCGGAGCCGTCAAATACCACTCGAATCTTACCCCCAGGGGTCTTCAAGACAGCATGGTGGGGTAGGAAGTAGTGCTCGTGCGAACGCCAATCAAAATTTGATGGTGACATGTGTCCAAGGTCTTCGTACTCGCGCATAAATTCAATATACTTGGTGCGGAAGATAGGGTCGCGCCGCATGCGCCGTTCCATAGACAAGAGCCTCTTCTCAGCTAAGGCTCGTGAATGACCAAGAGGGGGGCGAGAGGCGAGGAAGGGCAAGCGAGTTACGAAGCGCCCGTCAGTACGACGGCCTGTGTTATTTTGATAGAACAACTCGCATTCAAGGTCAAGAGGATTAACCGGTGCAGCGTGTGGCGGCTCCTCGACTTCCCAAAAACGCTGGACTACATCCGACAACGTTAAGCCGGCTACCTGCAATTGGTCTAGCACCGGTGGGTCTGAAGACCACAAAACGGGTCCAAGAAAGCTATGACCAAATATAGTGGAGATGGCGCAAAGTCCATCTTTCTGCAGGACCCTAATTCCTCCTGACAAGATCAGGCCTAGGACATCAGAACCCAACAAAAGATCCATGGGACCAGGTTCAGTCCAGTGAGGGTCGGCAGGGGTCAGACCTGCCGTACAGGAAACCGCAACATCAGCGATTCTTTCCTGTGGTAGAGGACCCAAGATATCGTCAAGGACTGACACCTTGACCAAGACGCGGAGATCGCCCTTAATTGGGCCAAACATCAACTCCGCTTCACCCTTAGGAGTTGAGGGCTCGGCACCACCGATACCTATCATCCGAACCGCATGAGGACTCCAAGGGAGCCCTAGCTTACCCACCAAATAAGAAGAAGCAATACAGCGCTGTGAACCCGAATCCAAGAGGGCACGAACTATCAAACATTCACCTTTCGGGTTGTACACCTTCACTGAGACAGTCGGCAAAAGAACGGTCTGACAGACGGACTGCTGACGATTAAGATTCTCAGGAGATGTGGCTGTGGTGGGGGCTAGGGCGGCGACTACCTAGCATTGGTCACCTTCATCAAACCGGTCCTCGAACCGGGGAATCTCGAATCGAGATTCATGCGGAACCTCCAGAGGCGGAGGAGACGGACCTCCATTTGGGTAAATCCACGCGCCATCCTGCGGCGGAAGCACAGGCCTAGTCAAGCGGGCAGAGGCCGGCACACCGTAGTGAGGTTGGCGACCCATACGAGGTGGGCGGCGCTCTAGTCGCGGCCACTCGTGAAGCGGGGGTGAGTAGCGAGTAGGACGGCCCGTCGCCGTGGCGGCAGCAAATCCCGCATCAAATTGGCGCAGGGGGGTCGAAATCCCCCCGCGGGGGGGTGAAGCCCCCCCGGGTGGGGGCGAAGTCCGGACACACCGGGGCACCTGACACGGTGCAGGAGAGCGACGCAGACTAGCAGGGGAGCGATTAACATAAGCACCCCCGCCTGTGCGGGGGGTGCTCTCCCCCACCTGGCGGCCAACGCCATTTTGGTTGGCACACAAGATCGCCAGGTGGTTGCCCTTACAAACAGGGCATGGCTGCTGATGTGGGCAGTCTCGCTGCAGGTGAGCTTCCAGGCAACTATAGCACCAGTGGCGGTCCCTGGCGATGCCCCTCCGGTGGTTAATCGTCTTGTCCAGGAACTGGGGACAAGAAGGTACCCTGTGGCCCGGACGCTTGCAATATTTACAGGGGGTGGCCTCAGTGGCAGCAAGCCCCCTGTAGACTGGCATTGGCCTTCGCTCAGAGGCCCCCTTACCAGGGCTGCCAATCTGACCCCTTCCCTTCCTCGGCTGGGCAGGTTGCTCTGAGGTCCTTGAAGGACCAGCAACACCAGAGTTGTCAGCCTGCCGGCACTCCTCCTCGAGGAACTTTAGCAAATCTGAAAAGGGGGGCAGATAGCTGGCACCGTCCCCACCATACCTCTGTTCAAACCGCAATTTTAATTCGGGAGGTAGGCGGGACAACACTATATGCAGCAACAGAAAAGACCACTGGTCCACCGGGAGCTCTAGTCGCCTAAGTGCATTACATGCTACAATCAACGGGTTTAACAAAGATTCCCTCAAACGAGCAACCCCTGAGACACGTGGCAGAGACAAAATTTGCGCCACGTGCGTGTCCGCTAATCGGCGCACGTTGGCATACCGCCGGGTGAGTAGTTCCCGGGCGGTAGTATAGCTCTCCTCGGAGAGGTCCAGGTGGCAGACCACACTCAGAGCCTCTCCCTGCAAGGAGGACAGCAGGTAGCTCAGTTTCTGGCAGGGAGACAGATCCTTCCTAGCATGCACCAGACTATCAAAGAGGCCGAGGAAACCTAACCACTCACTCAAATTGCCAGAAAATTTAGGTAGGTCTATAGTGGGTAACCTACCTAGTAGCGCAGGTTGAGTCGGAGGTCTCAAAGGAGACTCGAGAAGAGAGCTTAGTCTCGCCTCCTTCTTAAGCTTAGAGCTTTCCTCCACAAGGCCGTCCGTTAGTTCAAAGAACTGCTCATAGTCTCGCTGAGCGGACTGGAGCAGTTCCTCGGGCGGTTCCAAAACCACTAGGTCCCTAAGCGCTTCCTCGACAATTGCCTGTCTGGTCGGCACCTGTTCACATCGCTTGAGCAGTGCGGATGCTCTGTCCTCACGGCCTATCAAGGTACGAGCTGTAGCCGCCCATCGGAGTTCAGCTTGTATCGAGCCAACGAGCCTTTTATGAGCTGACATCTTGTACGCAATAGGTATTGCAATTTGCAATTAAATAAATTACTTTGTGATTCACACTTACAATTTAGGCTGGATTGAGGTGGCAACCTTAACTAACAATTAGCCAGCTGTGTGAATTCACAACAAAACACCAACAGTATAACAACACACAAAACAGCAACAAACAACAAACAAATAACAGCAAATAAACAATGTTCAAATTCTATTGTAAACAATGAATTTATATGTTAGGTTGTTACACTGTTGATTGCTACAATAATCAAAGTAAAGAATTAAAATAAACAAGAATAAGAACTACAATAATTAAAGCAAGTTAAACTTACCTACATGAAAATTATCAAATTATCAGGGGTTAACCTTCAAATACAGACATACATACATGTAAAAACAAAAAACAAGTTATGTGTATAGTTAACCCGAGACAAACAACAATAATATGTAATTATAGTAATTGTAGTATAATCTTAAGCATAAGTTAGAAGTTACAAATTCAAGTTTTTAAACAATTGCAAAGACAGGCAAAGACAGGTGAGCAACTATATATGTGACTGAAAACACTGTGTAATCAATGATTACCGTTCAATAATTAAAAACAAGGTTTTAATTTGCAACTAGTAGGGGACAAAACCAAAGGTAGTGGTTAAATTTACAAATCCAATTAATAATAAGCAATTAATTCAAGACAACAAATTCATATACAGTCACAATCGCAATGCAGACAAGCAATATCAAACCTTGTAATTAGCAATATCAACATATAAAGGGTAAATAATGTATACATAATACCCTTTATTACAAGTTATTATCTGTACACAAATTCAGTTAAAGTGTTGAACAGCTGTTGGCCAATTAATTTAGAAGTTTGCCAACAAATCAATAAGCTGCTAACAAGCTAGTATGTATTTAACAAAACTAATCACAGCTTGCAACCTTTTCTCAATCTCAACTACAAACTTTCAATTTAAATAAGTACTTTCATAAACAAACCGTTATTTAATTAAACAGACACCAAGTACAAGCTTTGACACCACAGAAGTATAGTTTGTGCGGCAAGAATCAAACCTAATGTACAAAATTCTCTTATGCCGCTTCAATACATTTAACGGAGCATGTAGGAACTATAGCTAAGTAATCCAAAGTAAAAGTTAAGCTTGTTTTAATCCACCTAGCTATATCCCACAATAAATTCCCCACTAGCTTACACTATCAAACCGGTACAGACCTGTCCGCAGCGTTTAGTACAACCACGCTCTTTGCTACCAAATGTTGGGGCTTCAACCTGGTCCAATGCTACAACCCTAAGACGCTGTTCCAGGGGCCCATCAGCTGGATTCGAGCCTCTTAGACCATTGGCTCAGGGCCAAATGCGGACAGAACTGTATTAGGGGTAAACTTAGGTGGTAAGACAATAATGAAAACTATACTACGTACTTACGGAGTCCAAATGCCTACTGAATCTTAGATAAGGAAGAATGTAGGTTAAAGGTTAGGAAAGGTCAGGAATGAGTAGGTACTTGCTGTTCGGCCGTAGCTTCTTGCTTCAAGACGGCACTAACACACAACACACACAGCACGGCACTAAAGTTCGTCTATAAGCTACTTAGATTAATTATTTACTTAAGTATATAAGATTGCACGGCCAGCAGTGGCGTCAACGTGGCACACAACTCTTGTCACTCAGTACAACAAGTAAGTCTTTATTTAGTACCGAAATAACTAGAAGCTAATTTCTCGCGGGAACCCCAAGCCATAGCGAGGTTCTAACAATACGGATTACAAGAAAAACTTGGTTTTACAATCAACAATTCCAGGCGCCGGCCCGCCTTGCCAAAGACAATCTTGAACTCTGTCGAACTGTCAACCAAAGGTTTTATCAAAAAACGCGGCAAGCTAGCTACGTTCACAAAGTATTCATCTGTCACAGCGACCACAGACAACTAATACATAGGTGGCGCGAACATATGTATTTATATGGAACGATAGCTGTTGCCCGTGGCTTCACTTATGTTAAGCTCAATTTTTGTTTTCCAAAGAGGTTGAATTTCCAAAAATCTTTTTTTAGCTCATGCCTACGTCATCGTAGCTGAATGCATGTTGTCTGCATTGATGATACTGATGTGTTGTTTTCAAACACACTACTGATAGGACATGACAAAATGTCATCGCGAAACGTCCTTGTCCTGTCCTATCAGTAGTGTGTTTTCACCCTGAGGAAGATCACATGCTACGTCGCTACGCACGCCACAACCACTACAGTATTTGGTTAATTATACTATACATATATGAAATAGTAGCCAAAATTAATCCACATAAAATTAATATGACGTCACATACTGCAATGAAAAATAAAACAGAATTTGCATATTAAAGAAAATACAAGGTCAGATCCTAGGTTGGCACGATTACTCACCAAGTAAACTTTTAACCCTACCTATCTTCATGATAGAATTGATATCTTTTCCTGTGAAGCAACACTGTGGTAACCTCGCTTACCACGGAGCGCAAATGTTAATTTACAACACGCCTGCAACAGCACCTATTGCAATAAACAAATGGATAACATCACGGGAAGGCGATGCTCGTAAAAAGCATAGCTGACACGCACGCCCTCGCGTAAAACACCGGCTTTATTCTCAATGTAACAATTGCAACGCGGGTCTAGTAGAGAGATTTCGATTTCCCAATCTCGCATCTTGGTGAACTATTTTGTTACTAGTTATTCCTTTCTTTGAACACAGTGTTCATTCAAAAATACTTGATTTCACCTCGCTCTGATTGTATCAAAATGTATTGAGAGGTTTCGAGTTTGATTCCAGGCTGCGGCATTTTTTTTACATTTTTTTTGAAGAGACCGTGTACAAACGTACCCAATAATAATTAAAAAAAATCTCTCTAAAGCCTATCTATAGCTGACACATGCAAGTCCTCCCATAAAATACCGGCTTTATTCCAATATAACAATTAAAACATGGTTCTAATAGAAAGATTTAGATTTTTCGTACTGAGATCTTGGTGAAATATTTAGTTTCTAGTTTTTCCTTTCGCTTTCCACAATATTTGACTCGCTGACTGTATCAAACTTGTGACAGGTTTTGGGTTTGATTCCCACCAGTGGCAGTAAGTATAATATTTTAAATATTACCTTACAGCGAGCTGCAATGCGCAGGTTTTGGGCCAGCCACATACATTCGGAATTCCAAAAAAGAATTCTGATTCAGAATATCGAATCGGGATTCCGAACATATACACGTATCACACACATACGCTTTTTTCCGTTCGGAATAACAAGGTTCAGATGTCGGAAGACGCTATCCTCTGATTTCAGAATATTCTGTCAGCGAATATGGACGACGATTTTCTCATGGCGATTGCATTGTTGCTATATTTAACTAAGAAGAAGAAAACACGTCGCTTTTACTGGGTGCATCCCCTTAAAACGAGATACGGTAGCCATTTTTTCCGTTCGGAATTCCGAACGCACAGGCGTGTGTCATAGAGACCCATAGATTTTATATGGATTTGCTGCGTTCGGAATCCCGATTTGGAATTCCGAATCGGAATTCCGTTTCGAGATTGCGAATGTATGTGGCGGGCCTTATAATTCTAACAAGCGCAACACCGGACTAGCAGAGAGATTTCGATCGTCTGATCTCGGATCTTGGTGTAAAAAGTTACTAGACTTTCGAGTTAGCTATTCTTGCATATTCCCTAACAATACATTCAGCAACATCAACATAACACACTAGCAGATGCCCGCGACTTCGTCCGCGTGAAATAAGTTTTTTAAATTCACACGGGTACTCTCTCATTTTTCAGGTTAATATTTCGGCCACTCACAAATAATATGGCTTTCTATTGGTACCAGAATTTTCAAAATCGTTAAATTAGATCCAGAGATTACCCCCTACAACGTCACAAACTCACAAACTTTACCTCTTTATAATATTAAGTATAGATATACCTACTCATGACAGAACATGACAGGACATGACAGAAAAGTACCGGCATTGACTGCTCTTTTTTCTGGTCCACCTAAACTGCCGAGCTTATTACTGCTAAGTATAGTCACCGTAAGATTGCAAAAACTGTTAAATTGTAATCTAACTGGCGAAATTGTAAACTGTCGACAGATTGTGAACCGCTCAATGTTGTGAGTGTCTATTTTTTAAATATTCATTGTATTTACGTTTTCTTGTCTCTTTCTTGTATAGGTTAGGTTAGGGTTCGACATAAATAATCAGGCAGTACCCCGGCCGCAGGCTGGGCACTTAGGTTCTATCGGGTTAATATACCTAACAGATTACAATCTACCGAAAAATAATGCGTTAAATTGTAATCTGTCGACAGTTTACAATTTCGCTAGTTAGATTACAATCTAAAGGGTTTTGCAATTTTACGGTGTCATATATAAGCAAATTCTTAAAAATATACCTAAGCAATTCTTAAGAAACTTAATTCCACACTCAATGCAAATGTGTACGTGTTTGGATAAAAGCATTCTAATATTTTCTATCAAAAACTTTTAGAAAGGAGCTTTCAGAATTTAACCGGAGCGTCAGCTGCGGTTTTAAAGGCGCTCGTAAATCCGATAAAGCTGAGAGAAACCTACTTTTGGAATAATATTCCAGCATTCATATTTGTCTGGAATAATATGAGTGCTTATCGAACCGCGCGGTGAAGCCCTGCAATGACTAAGTAACTAAAGACTTTTTTCACAATATCGTGACTTTACTGCTAAAGCGGTGAAATGCGAGTAGCTCCTAGACTCCCAGCTTCCTATTCGGATGGTCGGGGGTTCGATCCCCAGGCACGCACCTCTTACTTTTCGGAGTTACCTATGTGTGTTTTAAGAAATTAAGTGTCACTTAAAACATCGTGAGGAAACCTGCATGGCAGAGAGTTCTCCGTGATGTTCCCAAAGTTGTGTGAAGTCTGCCAATCCGCACTTGACCAGCGTGGTGGACTATGGGCAACCCCTTCTCATTGTGAGAGGAGACTTGTGCAGTAGTGAGCCGGCAGTGGGTTGAAGTGATGAGTGCTACATGCGTCTTCTCCTGTGGCTATAATTACATTGCTTTTTGCATTGCATTCTACATTGTGGCGATAAGGCCGCCAAATTGTATACCTACTTACTTTGTTTTTAGCTTAGTTTCTCATACTGTATTTTATTGAGGTATAGTAAATATCCCTTGTGGTGTTAATAAAAGTGTAAGTATTCATTCGTTCATTCAATTTTTTTTTCAGTACCTACTTCAAGCTTCCTCATGCATTCAATTTTCTATCATATTCTGCGCCAGATAATAAAATACCAGTAGGTACATCCATTAGTTTCGATAAGTACCTATCCGAGCGCTGTGGCTTCACGAGGAGGTGCGAGGTGCGTGATTTGAATCTAAAGAACTTCGCGATAAAGCCTGTCGAAGCTGATTTGAATATGAATAGAATGCTAATGAAAAACATGCACCCGAGCATAATGGCTCCGTAAAATTGTTTTACTTATAGTGAAATATATCCGGATGACAGATAACAGGTAATATTTAAAAAAGTGCGTGTGCAATTCACACATGGCAGAAGTGAAAATTCAGAAAAGGAGCATATGAGAGATTGAGATAAATATAGCTTGTATTCTCTATCTCATTCTCTCGCAAGCTAAATTCTATAAATTATGTTTGTCTCTTTTTGGTGTCGCTTTTTCGTTTCATTTTTTCGTTTCGTTGAATTTTCAAATCGCAACGATTCAAAAGAAGTTTCACTGAAAAAATAAGCTCTAGAATAAACAAGATGATGCCCGCGACTTCGTCCGCGTATGTCCATCCCCGAGATGCAACCTTTCTCTACACTTACAAAATTTTGAAAAAATCTGTTGACCAGGTACAACGTAGCAGACAGACTCTCTTTCGCATTTCTAATATTTGTATAGAGGAGTGCCTGTGTGTCTATCTGTTACCTTTTCACGTTCCATCTGCTAAACTGATTTTGAAAAAACGTACAGAGATATTGTGATGAGTTTTTACCATGACAACATCCGGAAAGCCAAAGATCCCCACGAGATTTCACAATACACCTAAATGTACGCGGATAAAGTCTTGCGTATTAACTAGTTACTAGACAAACAATATGTTAAGAAATATTTTTTAATTTTTCAACCTTATCCACATGGCTTTTTGTTGCACGAAATTTAAGTTACTCGTGTTATGTAATTTAAAAAAAAAAAAAAAAAATTAATTAATTTTATAATATTTTGTACCTGGTATGTAGGTAAAGTAATTAGTGTTCTCTTTGTTTTACTAAAATAATAAATTTTTGGACAGTTAATTTATCACTATAAAGAATTGCCAAGTGCGTGTCAGAACTAACAAGGTAGGGTTCCGTTGTCACATACTTTGACATTATTAATTTCTTAAATGGTAGTTTAGTTCCTTAAACTGTCTTAAATAGCTTATTATAGTTATGATATAATTATAATAGTATATCTTATGCTTACTGTGACTGTGAAGAACTGAACTAAACTATAAATAAATATATAAAGCCTTTATTACTGATAAATTAAAAGAAAATATTGACAATTCATTAAAAACTTAGTACTTTAAAATCCGTTGCGATCAGGGGCCCTCCCCGGCGCATAGGCCTCCTCCAGGTGTTTCCATTTTGAGCTTCTCATGTCCAGTGCTCCAGCCGTCTGCTTTAAATATAGTCAACCCAGAGTTACCTTTGCCTACCTTTTTCTCGCTTTGAAAGTAACTATACGGTTTCCTTATTTTACATTAGAACTCTAAAAAAGACAAACCTATAGTATAAAAATAAAGCTAAATAAATATTTCTAAGCAAGATGATGCTCGCGACTTCTTTCGCGTGGATTAAGTTTTATCAATACCCGCAGGAACTCCTTAATATTCCGGGATGAAAAGTAGCCTATGTCCTTCCGCGGATTACCAACTATCTCTGTACCAAATTTCATCAAAATCGGTGGAACAGGTGGGCCGTGAAAGCGTAGCAGACATACATACAGACAGACAGACACACGTGACTTTCGCATTTATAATATTAGTATGGATTTGCTAAAGGCTAAAGGGTTCATAAAAGATGCGCGTACCAAACTCTAATTTGCTAAAACCATCGATTAAAACTACTGGGACTTGCACGAACAAGTCGCGATGAACGAAATGAATATTACTCAAGAGACTGCTAGAGGGTGTTAATTTAAATAAGAGAACACTTAAAAAAAATTCGCGGTAGTGTCCGTTTTTTTACTTTCTTTACTTTCGAAAGTAATTTAAAAAAGTAATAACATTCAAATTGTACAAATGGTTATCAAATTCGTTACTTTGGTAGAGGGTTGTAATTATTGAGCACTTAATTGGTTAAAATTAATGTTTGGAGGTTGTAATACATAGTTATGAACATGTTATATTTGCGTCTGGGGTTAATAAAATAGAATGGTACTTTTGATTCGCAAGTGTCTTGAAGACACTTCATTTAATTCAATTAATTAATCGTTGACTCAGTTACTCAACACAAAACTCTAGGGCAAGACAGCGTCCACTCGCCACGTGCCCGACCCGCGGCCGCGTTCTGTGTGATGCCGTCCATATCATCAATATATAAGTAGGTACTACATAGGCCCTTTCATAGAAAAAATTTGGCTTCCGACCTGCAGAACGCGTTCCACACCTGTATAGCTCTGTCCTTGTCCCCGCCATAGCGCTGTCCCGCTTTTCAGACTAGATGGCGTTAGTAAATTAGGTCCACATTCTTTGTTTGACAGGGCCCGTCTATGTAAATTGAAGTCGTTGGTCCATATAAATACAAGGAATTCAACCCGCCACGCACCCGACCCGGCTCGCTCCCGACCCGCGCCCGTTCCCTGTGTGTGCGCTTTACACCACTAATGAAGTTAAAAGTGATGTCCTATTAAAAAGTTTGGTGGTATATTCTAAACAACAATCAAATTAAGTTGATGAACGTCAAATATTCAAAGATACCTTACATTCGGTTCTCGAGCATCTCGCGCGTCGCTTTAAAAGAGGGTCGCAATGCACTCTCACTCAAAATTAATCAGCGAGAAGCTATTGCGGCGACTATTTACAAAAGCTTCCTGGCGCAGTCTCCCGCTTCATCATTTTGTCATATAAAGGAGCCAGGGATGACTCAGCCAAAAATCTTACATAGCCAAACTAAATTAAATTAATGCCTACGTAATAAAAAAGGATCAAAGAGTTTATTTTTTAGTTTATTGATATTTTTGCTTATCACTCAATCACGCCGCGGTAAACAGGTTGACGTGATTTTTTGTTTGAATATTTTTAAAAAGTTTTTAAAACCCATGTCCATCCGAACGTTGTCGCGGGCATCATCTAGATCTAGATAGAGGTATTTAAGATTGTATGTGTTAGAATTTAGCAGTAATAATCTCAGGAAGAACCTGGCAAGAAGCAGTTACATATTTTAGCTGTTTGAACAAAGTACCTAATTGCTGAGTTTTTCTGGAGTAACTGCGATCGCTTCCAAAATTAAATGGTCTAGTTTGAGTTTCCAGAAAAATCTGTCAATTCAAGGCTCAAGATTTAGGTACATATGTAGAGACAACCTACTAAAATAAACTTTACATTGAGGTTTATTTCTATTTTGGTATTCGGATCATTTTCAATGTTTTGTCGAACTTTAAAGCATCAACATAAACCCCATTAGGTACTGGCAGAGCTCAACCGTAACTATTCAATATCCATACTAATATTATAAACGCAAAAGTGTGTCATTCTGTCTGTCTGTCTGTCTGCTACGCATTCACGGCCCAACTACTCAACCGATTTTGATGAAATTTGGTACAGAGATAGGTTACATCCCAGGGAAGGACTTAGGCTACATTTTATCCCGGAAAATTGAAGAGTTCAAGCGGGAATCAAAAAACATGAATCCACGCAGATGAAGTCGCAGGAATAATCTAGTTTTAAAATAATTAAACAAACAAAAAAATATTTAAAAACTAAATAGAGGCAACCCTAAATGTATTTCGCAACAAGGCCCACAGACATGAGTAAATAATTTTCCTGATTACCGCGCCCCGTCTTCGGCGAGCAAAAGGAAGTCTGGAGACCCGACCTCGACAAAAATAATAAAACTTTCCTTCTCCTCGTTCCTTATTTAGGCCCGAGAGCTGGTAGGAGTTTTGAGAATGTCATTAATATAAAAGCTGAAAGTGGATTCTTCTATCAAAGTGGATGTTGACTCAACAGTGCACAATTGTAGTCTTCTATGTTGTCTGCTTAAGGTAGACTTACCAAATCGCTGAAGTATTTTCTATTCTGTGGCTGAAATGTGGTGATTGCAAGTTAGAAGATCGTTAATAATTTTTATTAAAAAGAGGCTCTATACTTATGGTAGCGATCATGAAAGGGATGAATGCATAAGCATGAAGGTATGTACGATAACCTAAACGGATGAGAATGGATATACGAAATTGAGCTCTAATTCATTGCTGTTATGGTTTATTTTACTTTGAAGCCGAACTTTGACGCTTTGATCGACAATTCTTACATAATTGCACCTCTGATATACCCGTATCACGTTTAACATAAAATCGTAAACAAACCACTAATTTGTAAGTTTAGTATGTACAACTTTTTTATCCAATACAAGTTAGCCCTTGTCTGCAATCTCACCTGATGGTAAGTGATGATGCAATTTAAGATGGTAGCGGGCTATCCTATCATACTATCCTGTTAGGGGCATCGCAGTTATATTAAACCCATAACCCTAATCGGTTTCTACACGGCATCGTACCGGAACTCTAAATCGCTTGACGGCACGTTTTTTCCGGTAAGGTGGTAACTAGCCACAGCCGAAGCCTCCTACCATAACGCATAATACGCATGAGAAATACTATGCTAACATTTAGTATGAACACTTCCTCAAAATTTTCTAAGAACTCGTGGGCTATTTAGTTTTTTTTTAGCCAGCTTGGTATTGCAAAAGAAAATTGATTTCCTGTAACGTATTTTGAGTGCGAAATTCAAGTAAGTACTTAACTATTAAACTAGAAGTCATCGATTGCAGAGCACTCCATGATAGCTTTTTAGTTATAGGTAGGTACTTGCTGACGAGAATTGCAATTTTCATTTGCAAATTATTCAATGGCGATTCCTGTGAAATTGAAATCAAGTTTTTATTATGCCGCTTACCAGAAATTACATTATGCCATTAACGTGATCTGTGGCTTAATTTATCACCGATAATATTTTTTGATGTTTCTAATAATTCTGAAATGTTTGAAATACTTATAAATATCTTTAAGAACTGGTCAAGTGGGTATACCTGCATGTATACCTAAATAAAGATTCCGTCGTCATCTAACCGGTCTAAAACTCGCACTCGCTTTTTAGGGTTCCGTAGCCAAATTTGGCAAAAACGGAACCCTTATAGATTCGTCATGTCTGTCTGTCTGTCTGTCTGTCTGTCTGTCGGTCTGTCTGTCTGTCTGTCTGTCTGTCTGTCTGTCTGTCCGTCCGTATGTCACAGCCACTTTTTTCCGAAACTATAAGAGCTATACTGTTGAAACTTGGTAAGTAGATGTATTCTGTAAACCGCATTAAGATTTTCTTACAAAAATAGAAAAAAACCAAAAAAGTTTGGGGGTTCCCCATACTTAGAACTGGAACTCAAAAATTTCATCTAACCCATAGGTGGTGGGGTATCTATGGATAGGTCTTCAAAAATGATATTGAGGTTTGAAAGATCATTTTTTTCTAAACTGAATAGTTTGCGCGAGAGACACTTCCAAAGTGGTAAAATGTGTGTCCCCCCCCCCGTAACTTCTAAAATAAGAGAATGATAAAACTAAAAAAAATATATGTTGTACATTACCATGCAAACCACCGAAAATTGGTTTGAACGAGATCTAGTAAGTAGTTTTTTTTTAATATGTCATAAATCGGAAACCGCAATTTACCTTTCATTCAATCAACTCAAATAGTTAAAATAAAACATTTGATTTAAAACTTACTACAAGTTTGTACGGAAACCTCGGTGCGCGAGTCCGACTCGCACTTGGCCGGTTTTTTTATTTTTCACTCATGGATCCCTTTTAATAAAAAAAATAATGAAATTTTATTTCGAGTATCAATTAATAGTTACTTAACCTAAAGGTAACCTATCATAAAACTAGGTAGTCATCGCTGCGCCATTCTGCTAGAAATAGCACAGCAATGTTATCAAGAAACAAATAATCATCACACATACAATGTAATTAGTAAATCTTTATAATAATATGCAAAGCTGAAATAGTAAAAGGCTATGCCAACGCCTTCTACTATGCTAACTACCAGCGACAGCTCTTCTGCGAATGCAAACAAAATGCGTTTACTTTTAAAAGAAAACCGGCCAAGTGCGAGTCGGACTCGCGCACCTAGGGTTCCGTACAAACCTGTAGTAAGTTTTAAATTAAATGTTTTTTTTAAATATTTGAGTTGATTGAATGAAAGGTAAATTGCGGTTTACGATTTATGACGTATTAAAAAAAACTACTTACTAGATCTCGTTCAAACCCATTTTCGGTGGAAGTTTGCATGGTAATGTACAACATATATTTTTTTTAGTTTTATCATTCTCTTATTTTAGAAGTTAAGGGGGGGGGGGGGGGGGGACACACATTTTACCACTTTGGAAGTGTCTCTCGCGCAAACTATTCAGTTTAGAAAAAAATGATATTGCAAACATTTTTGAAAATATCATTTTTGAAGACCTATCCATAGATACCCCACACCTAAGGGTTAGATGAAAAAAAAATTTTTCTAGTTTCAGTTCTAAGTATGGGGAACCCCCAATATTTATTGTTTTTTTTCTATTTTTGTGAGGAAATCTTAATGCGGTTTACAGAATACATCTACTTACCAAGTTTCAACAGTATAGCTCTTATAGTTTTGGAAAAAAGTGGCTGTGACATACGGACGGACAGACAGACAGACAGACAGACAGACAGACAGACAGACAGACAGACAGACATGACGAATCTATAAGGGTTCCGTTTTTGCCAAATTTGGCTACGGAACCCTAAAAAAGTGACGAAGTTGAACATGGACCTCCTGCATGACGTGCCCTTAATGGACGGCTTGATGACATTGTGGACTCCTGCAAGACGTGCCCTCAATAGGCGACTTGACATACACATTGTATAGGAAAATGAGCTTCTAAATCGGAAATTCTTTCATCACCCTTCAGGTTTTACTTTTGTAGCTTATTACGCCGGTATGCATCAACGCGCACAGCGGATATTACAAAGATCCAATTAACAGATAAATAGCGCATTAGTTCCATTTTAGCGCACAAAATCATTACGGCACGAGTAAGCTCGAAATGCAAAAAAGCATTAATATTATTTTGATTCCGACATAGAGTTACATTATAACTAGAGCCGACGTTGCATGAAGCAGGCTTGATACTTGTTGTTATTAATAAATTGACCATGGACTTCTGATTAATCTGATTTGATCTATTAATAAATTATTCTGGTAACCAAACTAAAATGGCAACTCTAAATCTTGCGCTGCCCCTTTCCGCAGGGTGTATTATGTAAGGGATAGCAATATGAATAGAGCAACCATTTAAGTTTAGTTTAGAGATAGTTGTACAATAAAATTTGCCTCATTGTACCTTGCATTGTATAGAGTTTTCTTGTTCTATCTATGTTATCTTACTATTATATTAAAAGTAATCGATTCGGATTAAAATGTTGACATCCAGAGGAAAGTCAAGCGGAATTCCATTTCAAATCGAATGAGCTGTATAGAAATGTTATAAGGCCGCCCTGTCTGTATGGAAATTGGAAACATGGCGCAGCGAAATTCTGTAAAGTGGGTTTTTTTGACGCGAAAGGTCTGAATCTCCATCCATAAGTATTTAATACTAGATGATGCCCGCGACTTTCATCTCAACAATTAAATATCAAAAATTTCATCCGATGACATTATTTAAAAATGATGATGGTTAAAAAGATGAGCCGCTCGGTAAAACGTAGCAGACAGATAGACAGATAGACAGATAGACAGATAGACAAACTTGCGCATTTATAATATAATTATGAATTATTCTTAATGTAAAAGCAATAGGTTCAACCAATTTTATCAAAATTGGGGACAAAATTATACGGTGACGGACATAGTAGACTACTTTTTATATCGCAAAATCAAATACCTACTCCATATTACATCAAATTCAAACCCTACAAAGCACGCGGAAGTAGTCGCGGGCAACATCTAGCAGTCTACAACTCAATGGCTTCCGATAAATGAGATTGATTTCGAATAAATCTCGGAATCACATCCTAAAAATTCGGAAGAAAGAGAGCGGAATAAATCCATGACGCGAATTAATAAAGGCTTCGTTTGAAGAAGATTGCTTTTATGTGTAAAAGGAATTCAGCACAGGTGGGGAGCGCAATTAAATTGTGCAGGTCGAAATGCTCGCGTCCCTGGGAATGTAATAAACGAGTCGCCATCGAGCAAATATTTAGGAAATTACCCGTGGACATGTGGGAAGAAGCGGTTAATTGATTTTTGAAACACTTTAATTCAGCTTCCCTTTGGTTTATTTGTTTTATTTTATAGATTTTTCCAATACTTCTGGCAAGGCAATTATCTTCTAAGGAGGATTATGGACTATGGAATATGGATATTATATGGATGGGTAAGATATGGCTTCTATTTAATGGATGGACAATGGAAAATGCGATGCAATATAACTATGCCAGAAACATTCATTCCAGTATACCTAAACTCTACGACTCTAGATTTTAATCCATAGTAATATTATAAATGCGAAAGTGTGTCTGTCTATCTGCTACGCTTTAGCGGCCTTTCTGTTCAACTGATTTTGATGAAATTTTGTATAGGGATAGTTTGTATCCCGGGGATACAAACTTTTTATCCCGGAAAATTAAACAATTCCCGCGGATTCAAAATCAAAAAACCTTGATCCACGCGGATGAAGTCGCGGGCATCATCTAGTCTAGTAATTAATAAACGCACGTGTAACGTACAATCGTTGACTTTGGTACAATGTTTTGAAGCATGTTCAATGTTTACCGACACACACGTGACGTTATGCAAATGTTATAGAGATACGCATGACTGATCTATCGAGCTGTTTGATTAATAATCTGGCCAAACTGTAGGATATCCCTGAAACCCACGTGTAGAATGCCTAAACAACTAGGCATTACGTTAATTTGAACAAAATGTTCAATATTTAGGGCTAGCTGATGCCCGCGACTTCGTCCGCGTGGGCTGAGGCTTTTGTTTTGGTTCCCTTTAATTTTCCAGGTTAAAAAGTACTAGTAAAAATCTCTGTACCAACATCCAGATCCGTTCAGCCGTTCTGGCGTGACTGAGTAACAAACATTCGTCTATCCATCCATCCATCCAAACATTCGCATTTAAATTATGTTTTAGTATAGATACAAGTAGGTATAGAGGCTTGCTCGGTCTTAAGTCTTAGACACTAGACTAACACCACCCTACTAAAATAAGTTATTTTCGGAGCTGTGTGCGTTTTGTGCAAATAAATATCACTTGCTAAATCGGTGAAGGATTACGTCGTGAAAAAACTTGATTGCCCGAGAGCTCTTCATAATGTTATCAAACGTGGTGTACTTTAGCAAAACCCTTCTCATCCTGAGAAGACGACCCTGCTCACTTGGGAGGAGTACCTATGGCTGTTTTTAACTGAACCAATCGGTTTCTACTCAGCATTGGACTGGAACGCTATCTAAGGCTGAGAGCTATACAGCCGGTTTCTGAATTGAGAATTTGATGTTGAGTCCGTCTTAAAGACTACTTAAGGACTAATTAAGCAAATTTTTGTTTCTGAATTGACATCGTGTAAGGTTTGAGAGTTGGAGCTTGATGTTTATGCTTGAATGCTTAATTCAGAAACCGGCCCAATAACAATTCAGAAACAAAAATTTGCTTAATTAGTCCTTAAGTAGTCTTTGAGACAGACTCAACATGAAATTCTCAATTCAGAAACCGGCCGATAGTGTCTACCTTTGCCTTTGCCAGAAATAGCTTTAAAACTTCAGGTCAGGTTGTTGTCAGTAGGTAAGTGATAGTTCAATTTTTAATTTATATCAAAGAGCTTAGAAAAGTGATGAAGTTAAGTGGGTAATAGTAATTTCTATAGACGTTTAATGCAAAAAATAGGGACGTTTAATGCGATAGCGAAATTGCGGGTGATACGGTCATTCCTTACATCGGTATAGCAGTCAAATGCGATAATTTAATAAAAATATTCCGCTTGCAAAATATCCAGGAAGTACAAGTTATTTATAAAGTAGCTTCCTGAATACTGAATAGTATTCGTTTAGGCGAAACAAACGCGAAATGAGCAGTCTTGATAGTGTAGCGCAAGTTTTTCATTAACATTCTATTCATATTCAAATCGGCTAGGCTTTATCGCTAATACTCCTGGATTCAAATCACGTTCCTCGCACCTCTTTGCAAAGCCACGGTTCGCAATGAGATAGTCAAACTCTTGATTACCTGCATTCTACATAAACTTACTTCGTTATCCATAATATAATACAATATACACGTAGATTACGTACATATTTCGTTAAAGTAATCCACTACAGCTCATTAAGATCCCACTGCTGGGCACAGGCCTCCACTCTCAAAGGAGAGAGGGATTTAGAGCTTCGACCCACCACGCTGCTCCAATGCGGGTTGGCGTGCTTTGACAACTATTATCATGTTAGTGATAATAACCGAGACCGACGGCTTAACGTGCTCTCCGAGGCATGCGAATGAAACACCGCCAACTTCGTAACTCCGGACTAGTACTTCTTCTAGTCAGAACTTCTAGTCAGAAAACCCACCAATTAATTATGACCCAATCCGGGACTCGAACCCCGCCGCAGTCGAACATGCTAACCACTAGACCAACGAGCAAGTTAAAAATAATTATTTTCTTATAATAATTATTGGCGACAATCCTGGTGTAGTGCAGAACGTTGTGGACTGTGTCTTAATATACCTACACTTACCGCAAGCTGGCTTCCGAATTGGTACCTATATTGTTTTTAGGGTTCCGTACCAAAATGGTAAAATGGAACCCTTATGGTGCGACTTTCTCCGTCTGTCTGTCCGTCTGTCCGTCCGTCACACTCGATTATTTCAGTAACTACCGGAGCTATCGACATGAAATTTGGAATAGTTGTGTATATTAGTGGCCCAAAGACACTGGAATAAAAAAAAATTGGAAATTATTTTTGTTCTTATTTAAAAAGGGGGGAAAATCGGAGGGTTGAAATTTAAGTGAGATAACTGTACTGTGTAGGGTATCATATGAAAGGGTTTACTTTGTACATTCTAAAACAGATTTTTAATTATTTTTAGTCATGATAGTTTTTGATTTATCGGGGAAAAAGTCTAAAAAAATACCGTTCCCCCCCTTATCTCCGGAGTTTACCAATCGAAAAATCTGAAATAATTATGGTCAATAGGAATTTATCTATATTTTACAGGAAAACTATAGCCAATGCTCTAACTAGCATAGTTTTTTTGATATTAACAGTAAACATCGTACTCGTCGTCAAATAAACATATTGGTTTTTGCCTGATTGTTTTGCTTCAGTACCTACTTCTTGAGTACGGAACCCTTGGTGCGCGAGTCCGACTCGTACTTGGCCGGTTTTTTTTTTAATTCATTATAGACTTGAACCAAAGAAAACTTACCTAAGTATTACCCGTACGCATCTGATATAACCCAAAAATAATCGTCTACGAAAATCTTATACAACTTCCACTTAGTATATATTTTATGAACCCTTTTTCTATAATTCTCAACTAATTTCTTTGGTACCATAACATGAAAGTGAATAGGGACTACTTTACATTGTATTTCGTTGAATAAATCATTCTCCACGACAGATATTGATGAACTTCGAATGCTATAAAACATTTTTGATTTACGTTTAATCAAGCAACGCGTCCGCTACTATACACTCCTTATAATGTTCGCACATTTTATGGCATTTTTAATACGCCGCTGCAGGTTGTCCTCCCAGCGCACGTATTTCCTGCCACGTATAATTTAGGTACCTTCAAGGCAAGAGTGAATAGAGCATCTTCTATGCACGCACGCTCCAACCTAGACCCCATCATTGCTTTGCACTAAGCATGATTGTCGTCAAGCGCAAGACTATCTCACAATGGGTACTGATCAGGCAAGGTTGGCTTAAGATCCAGCACGGCGTAACACACCTCTGCCAATCACGTCTAAATTTGTACCAGCAAGTAGATGGGAATCGACCGAATCGATTCGATTATGTTAATTAGTGCAAACCAGGAGACAGCAGGGGTTTCAGGCGGAGTCTGACACTACCCAACGTGTGTCCATGAGGATTTCCCCTGCATTTTTTTCATTATAGTACTTCTCACACTAGGAAAGTTTCTAAACTTACTTAAATATATTATATCAAAAATTGCGGAACCGGACTCAAGTTAACTCGAGCAGAGAGAAGGTAAATCAATGACACCATTGCTTACGATAACAAGGGTATAACTGACGCAGTAGCCTGGACAGGACATATTTTGTTATTAGAATTGATTTGGCAAGCCAAAGAATTTTGATATACAATCAAAATTCCTTTATGTGATTAGATAGATTAGGTATTGTAGAATATATATATATATATATATATATATATATATATGTAAGGTTGATTTTTTAGAATACTAGCTTATTCCCGCGACTTCGACCGCGTGAATTGACGTTTTTTGGTTCCCGCGGATATAAAAAGTGATATTTCAGACTATAATCTGTCTCTGTGCCATATTTCATCCAGATCCGTTCAGCCGTTCTGGCGTGATTGAGAAACAAACATCCATCCAAACTTTCGCATTTATAATATTTGTATAGATTTTTACATAAACTTTGGCTAATTTCGATAAGCTGAGATTAATGATTGATGATTATTTACAACGTAATGAATTTAAGCCCAAAAGCCCAAAATAGTGATAATAACATTATTTTGTAAAACACAGCGAAATATATTTGGCACAGGAGATAATGAATTTCAAATTCAGAGAGCTCAGTACACGTAACCTGTTTTCGTGGAAATTACTTTTCAAAGATGACTCTGCATTGTAGCTAGACCCAGCGGCAAGAGAATTATTACCCACTAGCAGATGCCCGCGACTCCGTCCGCATCGTTTAAGTTTTTTTGATTCCGTCGGGAACTCCTTAATTTTCCAGGATAAAAAGTAAAGGATAAAAAGCCTATATGTCACTCTCCAGGTCTTCAACTATATCATGCCATAAATCACGTCGTTCGTTGCGTTCGCTGCGGCGTGATTGAAGGACAAACAAACACACTTTCGCATTTATAATATTAGTATGACTAGATAATACCTTACTTCGACTTCGACTTCATCTTTACGACGTAGATTTTGATTTTTTCAAAATGCCATGGGAACTCATTGAGTTTGCAACATTTGTTCTGATTTTGACAAAATCCTGACCTATCTGTACAAAATCTCAACAAAAGGGTCAAACGGATGGGTCATTAAATGTGAGCAGATAGACATAGACAGGCAAATAATTTCATTCTTGAATCCATACTAATATTATGGGTGGGAAAGTGTGTCTGTCTGCTACGCTTTCACGGCCTACCTGTTCAACCGATATTGATAAAATTTGATACAGGGGTAGGTTATGTCCCGGGAAAGGACATAGGCTACTTTTAATCCCGGAAAATTAAGGACTTTCCGCGAGAATCGAAAAAACATAGTCCACGCAGGCGAAGTCGTGGGCATCATCTAGTTTTTAATATCAGAATGGATTGTATAAAAGCAATTCAACGCATCACTAGAACGAGAGGAAATGTATTGAGAATCTCCCTATCCTTGCAGCAAATGCATTACAATCCCCCCTTCCGTGAGGCGTAAAATAAATCAAACTTAATCCTCTTTCCTTTCCCCTAGCAAATATAAAAACTAGTTACATTAATACGAGGATAAGTCCGCTACTGAATATTTCATTGACAAACTTAATTAAGCTAATTACCTACCTTTACGTTCAAATGAACTCAAGGCGCAGTGTTCGGTATCGTTTTGGCCCATCCGTCCCTCTTCTGTCCAATTCCATTACACCAACGCATTTTCTGAGGTACAATAGGAAATATCCAAAGGGACCTTACGTCGTCTTTTTTAGGGTTCCGTAGTAAAACAAGGAGTCCTGACATCTCATCAATTTTATTTTTCAGCACAATCCGATTTTATTTGATCTCTCTCTCGATGGCAGTGAAAACAACTGCGCCGCTTTCCCACCTCAGTCATTTTTGCTCATGGTTTGAATGCTCTCAGGTAACACGATACCAACTTGTATGCCATGCATCAGTTCCACTAATTGTCACGGGACATCTCTCGTGCACAAACTCTACATAAAAATGATTTGTAATTGACAGTGTAACGTAGTTTCTGTAGATCAGAATTCATTGACGCGGCAAGAACACCTATTCTAACATTCGGCCAGTGATAACAATTGAGACTGTAAAATGTATAGTTAACATTTAACTATTATTGAGACTGTAAAATATAAAATGATTTGTCCCTCAGTTTGTATGCCGAGCGCAGAAAGGATTTAGCTACATTTCATATTAACGAAGCAGAAAGTGTAAGTTTCTTGTTTGTCTATGGAGAAGATTATAAGTACACTAACTAACAAGTATTTATTTCGCGCGTTTATCACTTGTATACCAGAATGCACTGGTCCATTCCATTTACCCGAAAGTTCCGAACAATCTTACAAAAACAATTAAATACGAAAGAGTCGACATAACGAAGGGTAGGCACCTATTTCTTCCACGCGATATTCCCCATTCTCTTAGAAAAGTATTGCAGTAATGGAATTGGATGGCGAAGGGCCGGATGGGTTAAGCAGATACCGTGCGCGGACTTGAAGAAAGATGAAGATAAAACTAATTAGCGAAATGAATTATCATTACAAAGGACGTTACATAATGAACCTTTCTCACTTAGATACTCAGATGATATAAATAAGGTAGACGTATCTATGATTACCTTAAAGACTATGTATGTTGTCTATAATCTCCATAGTGTTCAAAACAATAGACTTTAATTTGAGAATTCTATATAGATTAAAATCTTATCTGTTTTATTTAGTCAGGACTCTGAATAGGCCTCTATAGGCCTCTCTATAGGTTGTGTCTTCCAACGTTGTGTTGTAACATACAATAAGTACACAAAAACTACAAAAGTGCTTGGAAAAAAATCTTCAACTACAACTTTACCGGACAGGATGGATGCATTTTATTAATGAGCGCTGTTCATTTATTCAAATTAATATTTTATTTTACTAACTAGATGATGCCCGCGACTTCGCCCGCGTGGATTAGGTCTTTTTGATTCCCGTGGGAACTCTTTAATTTTCCAGGACAAAAAGTCATATGTCCTTTCCCGGGATACAACCTACCCCTGTACCAAATTTCATAAAAATCCGTCGAACTGATGAGCCGTGAAAGCGTAGCAGACAGACAGACACACTTTCGCATTTATAATATTAGTATGGATATTGAATTATTACTATTGTTTTATTACTATCGAATAGTATAGTAATAATCATTTAAGGCTTCTGTATAACCAGGGCCTCAGAACACAAAAGTTAAAAAACTAGTTTGTCGAAAGTAAACCCTCGTATTTGAAAATCACCCATTGTAAGGCAATGCGTCCAAGGGAATAATCCCGAAAACACGATGCGGAGATTTCGTTCGGAAATTCGAGCGTAGGGAACTTCACCGGGGAGATTTGTGTTCAGGAATTGAGTGAAGGCCATTGTTGCGCACTGACTGGTGTCGGATCGCACCCATACCTACTTGATATTTTGTGGCTTTAGCGGCATTCACTGCAAAATCTTTCAACGGTTTAGTTTGTCGGAGTAGACAGCCATTCTATTTTGAGTAGATAGGTATCTACTTCATTCGCAAAACAGCTTTAATCTAATTTCATGCACTGTTTATTCCTGAATTATATATCATGGAAAATGAATAACATATTCTGACACTACTTATTTATTTTAACTTGTTATAGGTACATCCCGCATAGAGTACTTAATTATTATCATAATTACTATATTTATATATCACTAGCGGACGCCCGCGACTTCGTTCGCGTGGCATAAGTTTTTTAATTCCCATAAGCATTCCTTAATTTTCCGGGATAAAAAGAACCCATGAAAAAAAACCCGTCGATCCGTTGCTCTGTTGCAGCGTGATTGAAGAACTATTTAACGTCCTTTTGGATAGAATTTATAAAAACTGTGAATTATGTATTTCATAATTTAAACCGGTAGCCCAAATATCAAGTTTCAAAGCTATTTAACTTGAAAAATGCCGGCCTTTTACACCAACTTATAACCCCCATTTTACCCGTTTGAAAAACTGTTACACAAGTACTTCTTTATATTATACTGAAAGCCAAAATACCAAGTTTCATTGTTACAACTTGAAAAATATCTTGATAAATGAAGGACATTCATCCCCTATTTCACCCCTTTGGGGGTCGAATTTTCAAAAATGGTGAAACACGTACTTCTGCATATCTAACTGAAAGCCCAAATGCTAAGTTTCATCACTATAACTTGAGGAGAAATGAAGGACTTTCATACAAACTTTCAACCCCTATTTTACCCCTTTAGGGGTGGAATTTTGAAAAACTTCTTTATTTATTTACTAAAGCCAAAATACCAAGTTTCGTTGATACAACTTGAGAAATAGCTTGAGAAATTAAGGACTTTCATGTAAATTTTCATCCCCTATTTCACCCCTTCTGGGGTCTGTGAAACACGTATTTCTTTATTTTTTAACGATAACTCATATACTAAGTTTCATGGATATAACTTGAGAAATGACGGACTTTCATACAAACTTTCAACCCTTATTTCACCCCCTTAGGGGTGGTATTTTGAAAAATCCTTCCTTAGTGAGCGCCTACGTTACAAAAGGAAGCTACTGTCAAAATTTCAAGTCTCTAACCCTAGCGGTTTAGGCTGTTCGTTGATATATAAGTCAGTCAGTCAGTCAGTCAGTCAGGACTTTGAATTTTATATATATAGATTAGACATATCACCCTAGTTACGTATACCTACGACGTCATGGAAAAAATCACTTTCGTTGCAAGATCGCAACTTTGCACCTCCAGCGAATAGCCGTGGTACCAGTGCATAGTCAGCGGATTCCACGGAATTGCATCACGTTCGAAGAAACGTGACATCAGGCATCGCTTACATTTTAGTTTTAAAATGTAAGATATAAAAGCTAATGAAATAGTGAGAAGATCGTTCATTAATCCTGTCGTCTCACATCGGCGCAGGATGCTAGTTAGGGTACATTAGGTTAGCCCTAGGTATAGTCATAATGTGAACCGCTGCGTCTAAAATCGACGTAGCATTAGGTTAGGTCATAATGTAAGAATTAATTAATAAATTTAGTAGTAAATTAATCGTCATCTCCTTCTGTAATCCTTCTGGCTGCCGTCCTACGTAATTCCCTGGCTTCACAGGAAATAAATAAACTTCTTTAAGAGGACATGCCACGGCGGTGTCCCCACACAATCGTTTTTAACTATTTTCTCCGTGGATAAAGAGAAAATATTTTTACACCATAAAATCCATCTATGTCCATGCCATGTCCCTATGTTTTGATTTTTTCAATAAATTAATAATTTTAGAAACAAGGAACCTTCAGAAATGACGAAAATGGCTCAGTTTTTGCGCCAACATCCGACATCCTGCGGACAAATTTGACAAATATAATCAAGAAAAGAAAATCATACCGACATTGCCGAGGTCCTCCTTAAATTATTCTTGAAAAAAAAGTCGGATCAGTTTTGGACGAGGAAACTGGAAAATACGAGAGTGAGAATTCGACTGTTTTTCATAGGTATAATCGGTCCAAGCTGCAGTTGTCCCTATCGGGTGTTAAGTATAGGATTCTAATCGAGGAGCAGCGCGACGGCAATTATATAATTGTTTAATACCTATTCTCAAAGTTTCCCGTTAATGGCACTACCTCTTAATAAACTCTGTTTTGTGTAAACTTGATTTGAAGATAAATTAAATAATCTGGCGAGCCTACTTTACTTTATTCTTTACTAGATGATGCCCGCGACTTCGTGCGCGTGGATTGGTGTTTTTTGTATCCCGCGGGAACTCTTCAATTTTCCGGGATAAAAAGTAGCCTATGTCCTTCCCCGGGATGTAACCTATCTATGTACCAAATTTCATCAAAATCGGTTGAGTAGTTGGGCCGTGAAAGCGTAGCAGACGGACAGACAGACACACTTTCGCATTTATAATATTAGTAAGTGTAAGTATGGATAGCGATTGCCCAGAGGACCTATTTTCTTATCGCTTTTGGTTGCCCGAAATAGTTCTGCGATAGGGAATAGGCGAGGTTTAAACTAGTGTAGTACATGTAGGCTTGAGAGAGCAAATCGGTGTTTAGTATTTCCGTAGATGCAGCATAGCTCCGCGGTATTTAGGACATGGGCATTTATGTCAGTAGGCAGGTACAACGTGACGGATAGTATACTCGATTTTAAACCGATCGGTGCTTACGTGAATAAGGAATTCACAGATGTTCACTTCATAGTGTTGATAGGGAAAAGTAAGGCCGTTTTTGAAAACCCACGGTATCGAAGCGGAGAGAGATCACTAGTAATTACACTATTACTAATTTACTATACTATAAACAATTGATCATGTCCCGATCGTTACTTACAGTATTTAGCTGCCTGTGAATAGTTTTCCTTTCAATTTCAATAATGCTATTTAAAATACTAATATTAGAAATACGAGAGGTTTGATGGATGGATGTTTGTTACTCAATCACGCCAGAACGGCTGAACGGATCTGGATGTAATCTGGCACAGAGACAAATAGTCTGGATTAAAACATATGCTACTTTTTATGACGGAAAATTTCCCGCGGGAACTAAAAAAACCTCAAATGGATGTTTGTTACTCAATCACGGGCACCAGCTAGTATCCATACTTCCATATCCATACTAATATTATAAATACGAAAGTGTGTCTGTCTGTTTGTCTGCAACTAACTGAAATTTTGATGAATTTTGGTACAGGGATAGGTTGTATCCCGGGGAAGGACTTAAGCTACTTTTTATCCCGGAAAGCTAAGGAGTACTCGCTTGAATCGAAAAAACTTAGTCCACGTGGACGAAGTCGCGCGCATCATCTGCATAGTATTATATAAATTCCATGTATTTGCATTGATTAAATATTCCCGAACATTTCAGTCAATAGTACCGGGGAACTGAACACAATAGCTCGTTTGTGACAACTGTCTTCCGCCATTCAATTAAAATAAATGGATTTGCTGAAACATGATTAAAGTTTGCAATCAGCGGCGTAAACAGTACTGTTCCGTTGCTGAGAGCGACAACGACGAATTTATGTGAACTTGATATAATTAAAGTATTCAAGCCATTGCCTTGTTACCTGGCATTAATTTTATGTTCGCTGGAAATCCCGGAGAGGTTTATTTATTCGGGTACAAGTCAGCCTTTAACTGCCATCTCATCAGTACCCTTATGCTGAGTTTGATTGATTGTTTATGAATTCGATGACATTATCGTCAAAGTAAATTGAGTTTTTTAGGGTTCCGTAGCCAAATTTGGCAAAAACGGAACCTTTATAGATTCGTCATGTCTGTCTGTCTGTCTGTCTGTCTGACATACGGACGGACGGACGTCCGTCCGTATGTCACAGCTACTTTTTTCCGAAACTATAGGAACTATACTGTTGAAACTTGGTAAGTAGATGTATTCTGCGAACCGCATTAAGATTTTCTTACAAAAATAGAAAAAAAACAATAAATTTTGGGGGTTCCCCATACTTAGAACTGAAACTCAAAATTTTTTTTTCATCTAACCCATACGTGTGGTGTCTATGGATAGGTCCTCAAAAATTATATTGAGGTTTGTAATATCATTTTTTCTAAACTGAATAGTTTGCGTGAGAGACACTTTCAATGTGGTAAAATGGGTCCCCCCTCCCCAGTAAAATAAGAGAATGATAAAACAAAAAAAAATATATGATGTACACTACCATGAAAACTTCCACTGAAAATTGGTTTGAGCGAGATCTAGTAAGTAGTTTTTTTAATAATTTAAAACTTACTACATGTTTGTACGGAACCCTCGGTGCGCGAGTCCGACTCGCACTTGGCCGGTTTTTTATTTTAGATTAAGTACCTATACCTTAACAGCGTTGATTTAGAGCTCAATTTTGTGTATTCATCTCTCCACAATATGATCGATTTGGAATCGGTTGTACTGAATTTGTGATTGTAAATCAATGGCATTAAAGTTCATTTTAGTTTGACGCTTATGTCACTGAATCCAATCAATTATCGAATTCAAACTCAGCATAAGCATACTGGTAGTAAAAAATGGTAGCGGGCCTACCTGTTTTGTATATCAAATAGAGACCTAATAAAGATCGAAAAGGGAGTTGGGTTTAAAAGTTTGAAAAAACTAAACGCCTTTGCGTCACTGTGCGACATTGTACCTACCTGAAAAATAAATCGCTAGGCGGAACGTCTTTTCCGGTAAATAAGGTGGTAACTAGCTGCAACTAAAACCTTCCATCAGACTAAACCAGGGTAAATTAGGTAGGTTAGGTTAGATAATATAAAGTTAAAGTAATGATTATTATGCTACACTAAAATATGTGAGGCCAACTCAATCATTTTTCTAGGCAAATGCGCTCACTAGGCTGCAATCTGCATCACTACCTCCAGGCAAGTCTGCCAAGCACTAATCTATATAAAAAAAAAACAGTACGGTGGTTGGTGAGGTTCACAAGAAAGGCAGTGGTAAGGTATTAAGTCCACAGTACCCACCGCTTTGTCCCTATGAAATAAGCGTATTCTCATTACTATATTAATAATCATGAGGTAGTTATAATGCAGTAAGCTGTTTGATTAATTTAAACCATCATCATTTCATCACCATAATTAAAACCGCCTCCCGATTTAATAAACGTAATGGAACCCGAGACACAATGAAAAATTCATGGGTGCTAAAACATTCTTTTTATAGAGGACACCTTTCAAGAAAATAACAGCTATTCGAAAACAAAGGCCCCAGCGCTCTCGTCAACAAATCAGTGAATGTTCTCTCCAACCTCTAAGTAGACGCAGGCCTTTTCAATCTTGACGTGTAGGCGCAGAATAAACAAAAGTCTACCTTTTAGAGATGCGCCGTGGAGTTCACTTCAGTATTCGAAGTTTCCGCTGATGTGCCAAGCTTGTACAAGGCAAGATACGCGACTATAACACTCTTCGTCTGCGGCAATCTTTAATATTAATTTTGTGATCTAATGATAAATGATTTATTTATTTCACGTAGGACAACTTTAGTCACTTATGATAGTCTTAGATAGTATTTTATACGTCAAGCTAGTTAATATTTTTTTTAATTCAGTGTTAGTTGATTTACAATAGGTATAGCTCATTGGCGCCCGATACACAGTCAATCTGGATCAAAAACAAGGATCGCAATCCACATCGATCATGTACAGAATGGATCGACGTTGGATTGACTGACAATTAATCTCTACACGATCAATCTTGATCGCGATCATTGATCGCGGATCGCGTTCCAGATTGACTGTGTACCAGGCACCAGAGATTAATTGCACTGATTAGCTTAATCTGTTTATTTGACAGTATTGACAGTTGTTAATACTCTCTAATAAGCTAAGTAGGTACAGATCTTTACTGGGTCTTATAATAATTGCGAAACTATCTGAAAACTATCAGTAAATTACGTTTCCCGTCGAAATATTAGGTATACCTAAGTGAATCCGAAATGGTAAACTATTGACTTCCATTGAAATTAAATAAGTAATTAAACATCGAAACCATCTCGATAATCGATTAACCTAGTATTTACATGGCGAGCGCAGCACTAGTACCTACTTTCTTTCGGAAAAACGAAACTTTTCTTATTATTTAAGAGCCCCGGATGTTTAATGCATGAACAACGATTTATCGAGGAGTGAATAATGTGAAGTATAATTTCAGTGATTGCGTTCCTGCACTCAGCATTTTATTTATTTTGTTTCAAAGTGAAATTCTCTATAAGCAAATAGCCATGGGCAAATAGCACAATGCATACAAAAGCATCAAATATATTATTGTGTGTTTTTTTTCTTGAATTATTTATTAAGCCACTTTCGGTGAAAGTTTTGAATTAAAGGTACATTTAATAAATAGGTTAATCATAAAAGGATTGCTTGAGTTGGGAACAATAATTTTATTATTCAAATTCAAATTTTTTTTAGAAAAACAGCAACAAAAAAACAGTAAAAAATAGTTTTGAGAAGTAATCTTACTAATCTCTTTTTTCTTGTTGTTTGGGAATTTAAATCAAAATCTTCATCCGTTTGGATTTTATGGTAGTTACTCCGAAAGGCATTTTTTTCAAAAATGAAAACTATCAAACGAAATAAATAGCCAAGCTTTCAAAATTATAGAATGAATCTGGCTCTTTACTTGTATTTGATAAAAAAAAATTTTGCTGGAAAAATTACACTGTTTATTTGACACCTTAAGGCTCAACGTAATATATTTGTAAGGTTGCATTTCCACTGAAGCGGAGTGGAGCAGAAATATTTATTGCTCAATAGACCAATCAGGTTATAGCTAGATGATATTATGATAATTTTATCACGTAATTTTTTATTAGTCTGATTAGTCGAACTCCGTTCGTCTTCGCTTCAAACAAAACGCACTGTCACTTATTATTAGCCTGTGGTAAACCTAGTAAGGTTTACCACAGACAAAGTTTGAAAAACCATTAGCATCAACTTAAACATAATCAAATACCTAACACAATCAATTAACGACAGGTTATTATAAAAATACTAGCTGGTGCCTGCGACTTCGTCCGCGTGGTTTTTTGTATGGGAAAATCGAGGGAAAATGTTTTTTCTTTAATTTAATTTTATTTTTTCGTCAATTTTCCAATGTTTTTAATAGTTATAAACGGATAGTAATAATATAGACGGAGACAAATACAACAAATCAAAAACCATGAATATCGGTCCAACCGTTCTAGAGTTAGAAGTGTTCGAACAAACCCGACTTTGTTCTATATATTAAAGAATTATGTAGAAATCTTACTAATATTATAAATGCGAAAGTTTGTATGGATGTATGGATCGATGTGTGGATGTTTGTTACTCAATCACGCGCCAACGGCTGAACGGATCTCGCTGAAATTTGGCACACAGATAGATTATAGTCTGGAATATTACATAGGCTACTTTTTATCCCGGAAAATTAAGGAGTTCCCGCAGGAACCAAAAAACCTCAAACCACGCATACAAGTCCACAGTGTATATTCCTCGTAAACCCAGAAAAACATTCACGTTTCATACCAAAAACAGACAATAATTTTAGAGTGCTGATATAAAAATCCGGTAAGCGAAGCAATCCTGCTGCGAGCGAGACGCGCTGTGATTAATGGAATGCTATCTCTTGCATCTTCAGGAATAACAACGTGTTATTTCATTGAAGTGACGAGCGCGAATAACCCGATAATATATTATATTATTCAGGTTGTTTACTTGAGGGTTGTTTTGTGAGAATTTATAAACAAACTAGCAGATGCCCGCGACTTCGTCCGCGTGAAATAAGTTTATTAAATTCCCACGGGAACTCCCTAAGTTTTCGGGTTCATATTATATAGCTGACACTCACAAATAATGTGGCTTTCTATTGGTACCAGAATATTCAAAATCAGTTCAGTAGATCCAGAGATTAGTTAGTAGTTACCCTCTACAACGTCACAAACTCACAATTCACAATTTCACAAAGTTTACCTGTTTGTAATATTAGTGTTTGTAAAAAGGCGGAAAACAGCAAACCTAGTATACATCTGGCTACTAGGTTTGCTGTTTTCCGCCTTTTTTCATTTATTGTCTTTACCATAATGATATATCTCTGCGTCGTATTCTTCTACTAGTATAATCATTATTCCTTCGATACCTAGAATTTTGACTACCTACTTAAATATTACAAAACTAGCTACCAACAAACTAACACACTTTCGCATTTATAATATTAGTATGTAGTATGATTTTTAAGGGGCGTTTTAATATATCTTGTGTTTATTAGGTATGGGATAGACAAGCATAACATCTGTTTAAACTGCACCTACAGGTTTTGCTTTAAAACCATCAAGTTTTAACGATAATTATCTAAATATAAAAAGTAGTAAAGATGGTTTCACGTGATCTCCAAAGTGATCAATTGATCTTAAAAAAAATTATTTTGGGTATGATAGAAGAGTGGAATTCCATATTATAGAACTTAATGCAATCTCCAGAATTATTGGGCCTACTATCTTGGGTCAGTTTTACAGTCTTTCCCGTAGTTTTTCATTTAACCTCAATTTTTTCAGGGTCTCTTAGAATACTTGTGGATTAATATACCATAAATTGGTATAGAAAAATATCCTTTGTACACCAACATTGCGAAAATTCTTCGATATAATAGGTCTGTACATGATACCCGCTGTCAAAAGGTTAAAAGGTTACCAGAAAATGTATTTCTTTGATAATGCTGAAAGAAGCTATAAAGAAAATAGAAATGACCGGATAATATATTTCGCCTTATCGTTTTCTATCAAAGCAGAAAGATAATTGTCTCGAGATAACGTCTGGTTTATATCAGTATTTCATTTTGTATAGGATGTTTTGTACGCTAGGATCCCTCGGAGATATTGATAAACGAACGCTAGGAACATACGACCAGCATACAAATATTGTATTTCGGAGTGTTTCATATATAGGTATATTTTAGGGCTAGCTTGGCTAGCTTTTTTATAGTCTAGTGACTAGATCCTTTGGAAAAATTATTGGACTCTAGCTGACGCCTGCGACTTTGTCCGCGTGGAATAAGTTTAACTTTTTTAATTCCCACGGGAACTACTTAATTTTCCGAGATAAAAGCCTATGACACTCTCCAGTCAACTATACCCTTACAAAAAATCACGTCGACCCCTTGCTTTGTTGAAGCGTGATTGAAAGACAAACAAACAAACAAAAACAATAAAATGTTATTTGAGAACAAGAATGTAACGCAATAAAAACTTTATTTATTTATTTATTTAAATACACTTGTGCTTATAATATCAGTATGATGAAGTATTATATTATGATAGTAGATCATAGTAGGTACGACCCCAATAGCTAGTGCGATATAATATGATAGTTAAAAGTATTTTTTTCGCCCAAGTTAAAAGAGGAATAAAACACAGCATTATGATTGAAAAGCAGCAGCCTGGCGTATGAATTTAAAACGTAAATCATAAATGTTTTATGGATTTCGAATTTAACCAATATTCACATGCGGGAAACACTGATATTGAACATTAACAATGCGTGGTACAGCCCTGTGTGTGAACAGTTATGGAATTGAAACTACACTTTAATCAAAAGGTGTAATCTAAATTAATAAAGCGATGCTTGCCCAGAGTTTTCAGGACGCCTTATTAGGGGTGTCAAAACCTCAACCATCTGGAATCGTAACTCCGGTTAAGATTGTAAAAAATTATAAGTATGATATATAATATTAAGGTCATGCACTAATTGAAGTAAAACTACTTTAGAATCGAAAATTCGATGAAGCGAAAAAGATTCAAAAATCATAACAATCATAATAGGATTAAGCCTGCGAGAGAATGAGATAGAATTCAAGCTATACTTATTTCATTCTCTCGTATAGGCCACTTTTCTGAAGTTTCACTTGTGCCGTGTGTGAATTGCACACACACTTTTTTGTCCTGTTTCTCAAAAAGATCAATTGTTCGATGTTTAAAACAAGTGTTTGTATACCAATTTATTGATCCTTGTGTACCTACAAGGATTACCACATTGTTTACAGTAAAGCAAATGTATCCAATTAGTGAGAAGACTAAGTACCTACCATGTGTTGTTTGGATTATGGTTTTATGTACCTAATCCAGAAATGCGACTAGCGTACCCACTAGGTATTTTGTATTAAGAGTACAACTAAAATAAAGAACAGTGGGTCCCAACAAGTACGGCTGTTTAATTTTTAGATCTTTAATCCATACTAATATTATAAATGCGAAAGTGTGTCTGTCTGTCTGTCTGTCTGTCTGCTATGCTTTGACGGCCCATCTGTTCAACCGATTTTGATGAAATTTGGTACAGGGATAGGTTGTATTCCGGGGAAGGACATAGGCTACATTTTATCCCGGTAAATTCAAAGGTTTCCGCGGGAATCAAAAAATTTATGTGTTCAACCGATTTTAATGAAATTTGGTACAGGGGTAGGTTGTATTCTGGGGAAGGACATAGGCTATAGGCCGGAAAATTCAAGAGTTCCCGCGGGAATCGAAAAAAATTGGTCCACGCGGACGAAGTTGCGGGAATTATCTAGTTTGAAATAAATTTTATCGCCGAAATACACAATGCTTAGGTTTGCAAAAATTCTGTACTAAGGAAGAGTTTTCCGAGATAAAAATAATATATCTGTCTGTTACCGCTGTCACCACTGTACGGAGGCAGATGGAATTTTTTACAAACTTAGCCATTTAAACGTGGATTTCGCTACTTATATATCAGGTACTCCTTCGTAATTATAATAGGTAATTGTTATAAGGTTGCTAAATTATGCGCGCGACTTTGTTCGCGTGGATTTTGATTTTTTTTTAAACCGTGGAAACTCGTTGATTTTCCGGGATAAAAATTAGCCGATGTCCTTCCCCAGGGTGAAACATATGCCTGTACCACGTCAAAATCAGTTGTATAAATGGGCAAGGAAAGCGTCGCAAACAAACAGACATAATTTCTCATTTATTAGGGTTCCGTAGCCAAATTTGGCAAAAACGGAACCCTTATAGATTTGTCATGTCTGTCTGTCTGTCTGTCTGTCTGTCTGTCTGTCCGTCCGTATGTCACAGTCACTTTTTTCCGAAACTATAAGAACTATACTGTTGAAACTTGGTAAGTAGATGTATTCTGTGAACCGCATTAAGATTTTCTTACAAAAATAGAAAAAAAACAATAAATTTTGGGGGTTCCCCATACTTAGAACTGAAACTCTAAAATTTTTTTTTCATCTAACCCATACGTGTGGGGTATCTATGGATAGGTCTTCAAAAATGATATTGAGGTTTGAAATATAATTTTTTTCTAAACTGAATAGTTTGCGCGAGAGACACTTCCAAAGTGGTAAAATGTGTGTCCCCCCCCTGTAACTTTTAAAATAAGAGAATGATAAAACTAAAAAAAATATATGATGTACATTACCATGCAAACTTCCACCGAAAATTGGTTTGAACGAGATCTAGTAAGTAGATTTTTTTTAATACGTCATAAATCGTTAACCGCAATTTACCTTTCATTCAATCAACTCAAAATCTATTTAATATGTTTGTACGGAACCCTCGGTGCGCGAGTCCGACTCGCACTTGGCCGGTTTATTATATTACCTAGCATGGTTGTCGAAAGAAAAACCAGAAAGAAACACCTGCCTGGAGACAGTTTATAATTAAAGTTAAAAGAATAGTTCCAATTCGAAGTAGGTACCTCCCGAGTCCATTAAAAGCTTTAATTCTTTCCAAAGACAAAGTGCTCCCACTCTCACATTTTAAAAGTGCACACTTGTAAAAATAAAACCAACATTACTCCAAGTCCGATATTAATGAGAGAATATCTATAAGACCGCATACTTTTCAAACTAAAGTAGGTCATTTGTTGCATTCCAAAATCCACTGCATTGTAAATGTTCTCCTTTCTACTTTCTGCAATTGGTTTTTATTTGACTCTCTGTATTTATTTTTTACCGTCTTACACGATCTTGAAGAAATGCTTAGATCCAACGGGAAAGCATAAGAGATTCAAGGAATAGACAAGCCGCGGAATGAAATATTAGCACATCCTTGATGCCGGTTATGATGGTAATAATTTTCTCTATCTCTTAAACTTTTCTTCAACTTAGCTCACAACGAACTCTTAATATTATGAATGCAAAGTTGGTATGTCTATCTGTTTGATTCCACACAACTGCTGAACTGAAAATGGTCGGACACAAGTTTTTAGGATTTAAAAAACCCTGATGCGATTTAATTAAGTTGCAAGCTGAAATCAACTAATAATAATTAACAAAACAAAAAAGTTGATAGAAATCGAAGTCACATTCAGCCGGGATGCAACCTATCTCTGCACCAAGTTTATCAAAATCGGTTGAATAGATGCTCCGTCAAAGCATAGCAGACAGACGGACAGACAGACACTTTCGCTTATTAATATTATTGTGGATGGATACAAAGGCAATTTATCCACGAGATACCAAATTCAATACCGACTAAAATTATCAATTTGTTTAATTTAGAAATAAAATATAATGTACATCTTTAGTGAAGTAGATATTATTTTAATAAAATATTGTATTACCAAATTGCTGTCCAATTATACCTACCATTCTCGTATCGTTGAAAATTGTTTGACGTTTATAGTATATTTCCTCGAAGACTCGGGTTCAAGGGAGGAAACTGTTAGTGTAATAATATCGTCGGTAAATTCTGTATCGAGCTCAAACTCAAATTAATGTCTACGCTTGAAAACACTTTAGGATCAGTACAAATAGAAATGTAGCTGCGAAAATAATATCATTGTCGTTGGCGTCAAACGATAGACGTCTACTGCTGGATATATAGTACCTTATAGTACTAGTAGTACTATAGGTACCTAATAGTACGTACCTACTAGCACAGCTGTAGTAGTTAAATAAAACTAGTAGTATTGTAGTCTCGTAGAGGAACTCGTTTGACGTCGTCAATCCACCTAGTGGCAGTGGGGTACTCAGAACTGATCGAATTTGGGATCGCAAAAAGCAAAGGTAAAAAGAGCAGCATTCTTTACTAGATGATAACTCGAGACTTCATCCGCGTAGATTAAGATTTTTCAATTCCCGCGGAAACTCTTTAATTTTCCGGGATAGAAAGCCTGTCCTTCCCCGGGATACAACCTATCCGTGCACCAAATTTCATCAAAATCGGTAGAACAGATGGGCCGTGAAAGCGTAGCAGACAGACAGATGGACAGTCAGACAAACTTTCGCATTTATAATATTAGTATGGATTATTTATAACTAGCTGATGCCCGCGACTACGTCCGCGTGGATTGAGGTTTTTTGGTTCCCGCGGGAACTCTTCAGTTTTCCGGGATAAAAAGTAGCCTATGTGTACTGTTATTCCAGACTATAATCTACCTCTGTGCCAAATTTCAACCAGATCCGTTAAGCCGTTCGGGCGTGATTGAATAACAAACATCCATCCATAGATCCAAACATCCATACATCCATCCATCCAAACTTTCGATTTATAATATTTATATTTGATTGATATAAAAACATGCCAGGGAAGAATTTACAGTCGCCCAATTCGTCTCCCCTGGCTACAAAAATACCTACAACTACATTGGCAGACCTGGTGAATAAAAAATTTACAAAAAAAAAATACAAAGCTGCGCTTATTCGCCAATTGTATCGATGGAGAGGAACCGATGTTCATCGCACCTGAGGAAAATTATCTATAACTATTTAAATAAAATAGTTTATTTAATAGATATTTCTGGCGAATAGGTCCATTATTATATTATTTTTCATACTTTTGATACTGTTTGAATGTATTGACTAATCACTCAGACTACTTTTTAACACAATTACATTGACGTAATGAAAACTCAGTCGGGTAGAAGTTTTCATTATCTACTGTAAAGTTTCATTAAAACAGTATCGCTTTCCGTTGTAATTTTATCCCTGCTCGGAACGGGTTCATAATGAATACTTTATTGATAACTTTGTGACTAAGGAGCAAGACGCAACGTTGCACATTATTATTAAAATTAAATTGCTTTTTAATTACATTGATCTATTGGGTAGAAGCAGACGTTACTTTGAGGAAGTCTAAGATAATGAAGGAACTAGAATCCATGTGGTACAGCGTGTAGCTTGCACGTTTAGCTTGCGATATTTTCGAATATTTTCTATCCATCCATCAGCCTGTATCAAATATACATACTAAAGACATAAATATATACGTAAATAAATATATTCCAACATATTATTATATGATACTTAATGATATATTATGTATCTGACATATTATTAATTTATAATTATGATAGAGAAGGTAGATAGTGCAGTTTCAGTCGAAGTTTAAAAGTTTAATTTATGATTTTCTCCGCTCTAAAACGAAGCGAATTTTGTTTAAATACCAAGAAATAGTTTTAGCAATGGTGGCATTGTTTTGTATGGAGACCCCCGCATTAAATCCTCAATCGTTGGAACTTGGGAGGGTTGTAGTATGGTATGAACCAATACTTATACAAAAATATCCAACAAAAAATCCACCCGGAAGTTAGGTATTTATACCTATACTCGGCGCGGCGAACCGTGATCCCTATGACACTGACAGCTAATGTCACCATATAACATTGTAGTGGCGTCACCATTAAATTGGGATCATATTGGGGGCGTCTAAAAATGCCATTTATAAATTTTACGTAGCTTTATACCATTAGTAATGATATTCCGTTGATATTTTTAACAATTCTTAACATTTACAAGAAGTTATCTCAATCTGAATTTATGTTTACGTCCTGCAAAACTTACGTCGTGTGACGTTTATCGACTAGGGCGGCAAGTAAAAATGTCGGTAATGGAAACGAGTGCACAATTTTTTTTCATACTCACATTTTAGTTCATGTATTATGGAATGGAACAGAATATTACGATCATACCATTCATACATACACACAGGGTCAAGGGTGTAACAAAAGTAAGTGATAATACTTTAGGATTTGCATGTGTTCCATAAATAGTTTACAGTGAAAGTACTCAGCGCTGAAAGCCAAAAATTTTTTTTTGTGATTTGTATGGGCAAGCGCCACATGAGCTTCCCCATGCAAATCACACAAAAAATTTTTTGCTTTTAGCGCTGCTACTTTGCCAGTGAACTCTATATAAGAGACACTACACACCCTTAGTATTATCACTTACTTTTGTTACACTCTGTATTTTATTCTGAATCTGATAATGACATGAGTGTTTGCGTCTCAGACTCGGAATCTGAACTGCAACTGCTGTCACCTACATTTATCAATAATGGTTGATCTTCAAGAGTGTTGTATCGCACATCTCGATCCCAATCATCGTAGCAAAGTTTTTTGGTCTTTTCTACGACTTTCCTCCAATTATCCGGAGTCACTTCACTACAAGCTTTTTCTAATAATGTCAACATTTTATTGGCTGTAAATGGCGGAGTGGTGTTAAGCCTGGCTGCATAACCTGAAACAATATTTATTTTGTGTATGATGCTAAGTAAAAGAGTGAGATTGAAGTAAAAGTACATAATATGTAATTTGTACATAAAAGTTAAAATAAATACAAATTACCCACCTTTGATTTGCGCCCATATCATCTCAATGGCATTATATTGGCAGTGGTATGGCGGTAACCGAATCACTGTGTGACCTTTACATTTTGCCATTTCATCCAAAAAATATATCCGTTTTGTTTGGAGTTTTTGAAAGTTTAATAATCTGACTAACTCTTTTTTTAACAGTTGACTGTCAGCCTCCACACCATTGCGTTGCAGCCACTCTAGTATTTCACCTTTATTACTGTTGCTGGTGGGTGGTTTGTTTACTTGTACGGAATGGTATGGGGCGTTGTCCATCAAAATATGGTGGGGCTCATGCAAATTATCCAAAAGTTTTATGAACCATTGCTTAAAATTTTCAAAATTCATCTCTTCGTGATAATCTGTAGTTTTGACTGATTTGAAGGCCCACAAGCAATCAGGCACAAAACCTTTGGCTGTACCAGCGTGCCAGATAATTAAACGCTGGCCCTTGCCTTCAGGAGCTTTGATATAGGATTTCGATGTATCGTCTGTCCATATTTTGGAGACTGTGTGTTAAGCCACGTTTCGTCCAGATAGACCACATTGTCGCAATTCTCTATTTTCTTTATTTTTCGTAGAAAATCACACCTCATCAATGCTATATCCTTACGCACCATTAACACTTTTCTTTTGTCACACTTCCCATACCGAAATCCGCATTTTTTATGACTACTCTGAGCGAAGTCATACTGCCATTAAATAAACTGGCTGATTTCAGCGACGTCAATAACTTTTTACAAGTCGGCAGTTCACCTCGGAAGTAGTAGCCGTAAATATGGTTACGTATCGCAGCCATGTCGAAGTCATCTGGACTGGTGACGGGATGTACCCTATTACATTTTTTCTTCTTTGGAGTTGAGAGTTTGTTCTCCTCCATCGATGATTCGCCGAACTTTTCCTTTGTGATTCGGGAAACGGTAGCCTTGCCAATCCCTAGAGCATCAGCAACACGGTCGCGTACGTTGTCAAGTGGCAACAAAGGGCCGCCATTTTGTTGTTCACGAGCAAAGTGATCTCGCAAACGCACAACAAACTCCCGCGTTTCACTGTTGAGTACAGTTTTTCGTAGTCCTTTCGGCATTTTTCAATACCAGCAATAACAAAACAGCAACAAAAACAAAAAAAAGTAATAACAAGAAAACAGTAATAACAAGTAACACTCCGATAACAAAAAACACGTTGCGCATACAAGGCGTTAGCGCGCGCGTCGTGTCGTAGTGACCGACCAAATAGTGTGACTATATCGAAAAATATCCTATAATATTATTATAACCTATTGTTGGTTATAGTAACAAAATTTTTTCAGACAAAATAAATAAATGGGGATCATTCATTTTCATGATAAAATATATACTTATATAGCAAAAACGTGTTTACCGGGTTAAACATTATTAGAAAATAACAAAGTTGGAAACTTTCGTTTTACTTACCTACTTAATCTATGCCAAAAATCTTAAATTAATACAACAACAACATAATGAACATTAAAAATGCATATTATAATATTTTTTAAAACATGTTTACCAACGTGGCTGAATGCAAGCCACGCCTTTGTCTAAAAAAAAAATTATCGACACGACCAAAGACACGACCCATCACTAATACGAACTGTCATAGGGATCAAGGTTCGCCGCGCGGAGTATAAAACTTAATATTTATGAGTGAATATTTTATCAATTTCTATTTTAAATAATAGTAGGTAGTATGTTTACACTCAAAAATGAAATATCAAACGAAAAATTCATGCAGAACATCGATATTTAAACCGATTTTATTATCAAAACTAAACTGCATTTACGCGATAATGTAACTTCCTGCTTTAACAATTAGTTATAGCATAAAAACCCTCACTACCTATATGATTTTTTATTGGATATTTACAATATACGTTTAACTCATGATACTTTATCATACTGTTAAGGACGGATGTACTGTAATAGGGGGAAACATCCTTTTCTGTTCCGACATTTTAGTATAGCAAAAATTAAAATTTCATTATCGAATAAATACCATTCGCTACTCATTGAGATATAGTATGATGTAATTAAAAAAAGTGGTCAAAAAATCGTATAGTAACGGCAGAAAATTATTGATAAATTCATGGAAATCTCAAAAAAGGTCTTATCGCGTTCCGACTATTGTGATTTAATTTGAGACATTATTTAGACAAAAGTTATTTTAAATTGATCGTAAAGGATCAAAAAACACTTTAAATAAATAATATTTTCAATAAAACTTATAGTTTTTTTACAATCTGGTTCCAAACATCCCTCATTTTTACAGCACGAATTTTTCATACAAATTTAGTACGGGCGCGCGCATCACAAAATTTCGTTATATATTCATGAAATACGGCAGTCATTTCCCATACGCCTGCGGGCTCTCAAGGCGTGAGGTTGCGTCCCGTTGCTCCTGAACTGACGTTTGTCACTGTTAGTATCCGTACACAAACGTCAATGCATCCACTACCATTGAACAAAACTAATCATCGATATTTATACGTATAAAAAAAATGTAACTGGACGATTTCTGTATATAAAATATTTATTTTGAAAACTTAATTGGTGGTTATTTTATAATTCACTGAGCCCAGAACGTTATTTTATTCTCTGTCTTATTTTGCCTGTTTTGTGCACGAACTCCACTAAAACTAACTTTGAATGGGTATTTTGGTTCTTATAGCTCAGTCTAAGTAGATTTTTTAGGGTTCCGTACCCAAAGGGTAAAAACGGGACCCTATTACTAAGACTCCGCTGTCTGTCTGTCTGTCTGTCTGTCTGTCTGTCTGTCTGTCTGTCTGTCTGTCTCCAGGCTGTATCTCATAGACCGTGATAGCTAGAAAGCTGAAATTTTCACAAATGATGTATTTCCGTTGCCGCTATAACAACAAATACTAAAAATTAAAAAAATATATATATTAAGGGGGGTCCCCATACAATAAACGTGTTTTTTTCGTATTTTTTTGCTCAATATTAAAAACGGTAACAGGTAGACGGTTCAAATTTTCACAGAATATTAACTTGTATATTACCTTTCAAAATAAATAATTAAATATCAATAAAGTAAATATTAAAGGGGGGCTCCCATACAACAAACGTAATTTTTTGATATTAACAGTAAACCTCTACAAACAAAGTTAGTTTTGCGGTTCATTAACAAAGGTAATTATACCTACTTCTTGAGTACGGAACCCTCGGTGCGCGAGTCCGACTCGCACTTGGCCGATTTTTTTCTTTTATAACAGTCGTCCGAAGGGGGAAACTGGCGAAATATCAATTTCGGGTCTATGGGGTACCTAATGCTGATGTTCATTCTGTTTTGGTCTCGCAGAAAAGGGCTGTTCGTGCCATATACAAAACTAAATTCAAAGAAGTTGAAATTATGACGGTCCACGACCAATACATAATTGAAAACTGGATGATGCCCGCGACTTCGTCCGCGTGGATTTTTGATTCCTGCGGGAACTCTTTAATTTTCCAGGATAAAAAGTACCCTTTATCCTTCCCCGGGTACCCTATGTGTTATTCCAGACTATAATAACCAATCCCTGTACCAAATTACATCAAAATCGGTTGAACAGATAGGTATAGGGTGGTAACTAGCCACGGCCGAAGCCTCCCACCAGGCCAGACCAGGGAAATTCAGAAATTATAAATTTACAAACCCTGCCGGGGATCAAACCCGGGACCTCCGCACGTTAAGGCTGCGCAGAGCACTGCGCCGCACGGAGGTCGTCAGACCTACTACACACATATTATACTTAATCCATAATATCCATAATCCATACTAATATTATAAACGTAAGTGTGTCTGTTGGTTGCTTGTTTGTTTGGTTGTATGCTTTCACGACTCATCCGTTCAACCGATTTTGATGAAATTTGGTACAGGAGTAGGTTGTATTCCGGGGACGGACATAGGTTATTTTATCCCGGAAAATGAGAGTTTCTGCGGAAATCAAAAACCTTAATCGACGCGGACGAAGTCGCCTAGCATCATTCAGTCCATACTAATATTATAAATGCGAAAGTGTGTCTGTCTGTCTGTCTGCTACGCTTTCACGGCCCAACTACTCAACCGATTTTGATGAAATTTGGTACAGAGATAGGTTACATCCCAGGGAAGGACATAGGCTACTTTTCATCCCGGAAAATTGAAGAGTTCCCGCGGGAATCCAAAAATATGAATCCACGCAGACGAAGTCGCGGGAATCATCTAGTTCTATATAAATATTTTTGGGGTCTGTATACATAATAAACATTACTCCAAAGATTTATCATAAGTACCTATATAGATAGATAGAATGAAACATAACTTAAACAAAACAAAAGTCCTCATAAAGGCACAATTTTTCCAATCCTCTCTATTGTTTTGTATAAAACAAAGAAACGTGCGCACGCCGCCTAGCTTCATCCAATATTTTACTGAACGCGCAGAACTTGCTTCGCAGTTTTCAGTCGCACGTAGGCAAAATAGCTTCGTCTGATCTGAAGTGATAATCTTGCTTTCTGTCGAGTACAAAAACAATTTACTTCTGCAGTGTGTGACTATTGTAAAAAAGTAAGTATAATTTGTTTTATTAGTTACCTACAGTAATAGTCAGTGTGATTATTTGTAATATTTGAAATAAAAGATTCCTTCAAAAAAAAATTAATATGGCGTCGGCCGCGGTGATTTTCGTATTGTTTCGCTGATTGTTGGGTTTTATATCATTGTGTGATTTCAAATTTGACGTTTGTTGAAGTAAAACTTTTACAGACACGTCACCACGTACTTTTACAGCCAGCGCATAATATAATGGAGAGTGCAACGCCAGTAAAACCCATGTACCGACACTTTAATTTTTTGACATAATGACGTAAACATACCTGAGGCTTTTATCAAAGCTCAGCAAAGTTCATAAGTCCATGTATTTTTTAAATTATCTAGACATGATCTAGAATGATTTATTGTGATTCATTATTTTTGCAGATGGGAAAACATAAAAGAAGGTCTGCCTATTATAAAAAAGAAAATAAGCCGTTGCATTGGAAAAAAACAAACAAAAAGTATACTCTTATTTCCTGAAATCTTGAAAGCTGTCATCCCATATCACTTCCACATAATATCACATGCAGATTGCAGAGAAGAAGCAAATAAATGCATTAGTTACCTACATAATTTCTGTACAAGTTTCGCGCTTTATCGCAAAATGCAATTATTCGTTTCTCAATACAAATCAACTAAATTTTCATTACATTGTACCTACAACACTTTTCTGCTAATTATCATAGCATCAGAGTTATACCATTTCATGTACCTACTCTCACCATAGTCTGTACACTAGTAAAAAAATATTAATTTATAATTAGTAGACTATACCAACAAAAGACATTCATCTTTCATATCTAAACATTTTGGTTATTTACGTATTGCAGCTTTGAAATTCTAAACGATGATCAAGTTATAGAATATAAATTGGAGAGCTCTGAACAGCAAGGTAAAAAGCATTCGGCAAAAATAACTAAAAGGTAGGTAAATTACAAAACTAGGTATAAATCCTTATCCTTACTAATATTATAAACGCGAAAGCTTGTGAGTATGGATGAGTGGATGTATGCATGTATGTATGTATGTTTGTTACTCTTTCACGCCTGAACGGCTGAACGGATCTGGATGAAATTTGGCACAGAGATAGATTATAGTCTGGAATAACACATACTACTTACTACTTTATAAAACAGCTACTTTTTATCCCGGAAAATTAAGGGAACCAAAAAACCTCATTTTTTGTTGTTGTTTCCAAATTATATCTGTCGGTTTTGTTGATGGGTAAAATTACAATTATAAAGGTTTGAAATAAATAAAAGAGTACCTTTTATTTATTTCAAACTAGCTGCACTATTGGTAACTATCGCCAGGAAGGCTGATTCAGTATTAGTTAGGTGTAGGCTCTCCTCTTATGACGATAGTGAAGGACTGCCCGCATGCTGATGGGGTCTGACTACTTATCGCCTCTCAAAGACGTCTTATGGTTGCCTAAAATTAACAATGACTAGGAAGGCTAACACATCTTTGAGCGGCCATGTCTAGTGAACGGCCCGATGAATAGCGTCAGTTTTTATACTGTTTACATAGGTACTGCGCATACTTTAATACTGTACAAGAATCAGCCTTCCTAGTTATGGTTCATTTTTGGCAACCATAGTACGTGTTTGAGCGGCCATATCTAGTGAAAGGCTGATCTGCATGCAGGCAGACCTTCACTATCGTCATCAGTGGAGAGCCCTACACCCACCTAATACTGAATCAGCCTTCCTGGCGATAGTTACCAAAAGTGCAGCTATCTCATAGTCAGTACCTACATGATATTATAAACGCTTTTTTGCTGTCATAAAACTTCGGTTTGTCAAAATGTGACAAGGATAATTTTTATTTATATCAATTATATTAGGTACTTTATACTAATAAACTTTATATTGTAGTAATAAATTGCGGTTTTATTTTCCATTTCAAAGTGCTATAAAAGTTTCACATCAAAAACTAAATAAATAATGGAAATAGGTTTTTTAGGATGAGTTGTGTCATTTATGATGAATCAACGGGACTTTACCCAGCTTGAAAAGGAGATTCTACTGAGGAGAGATGACAATAACTCAGCAGTTTATAAAAAGAAAAAAAATTGCAATAATGTACCTAGAAAATAATACACAATATATAGGGAGCTACATAAATATATGTACATACATAATGTATCAAGTATTACTCTGATTTAGTGGGGTGTTAGTGGATAGTTTCCATGCAACATTAGGAAAATCATCAGTTGATGCTATGTTAGTTGTTACGGATAGGTATGTCTCAAACCCACCAGCATCAATTGATTTTCATAGCTTAGCTCTAGGGGAAAGGGGTTCAACTAAGCAACGAAGTTTTTCACATAATGAGGAAAGGAAACACGTCCTTCTAAGTATTTATTACGAGAGAGGGAATGACAGCATGACAGTCACGCAGCTTACTTACGTCCATAATGTTCCCTACATTACACATTATACTAGTTGAAGTATGGAACACAGAAGCTGACTAGTTACTTCTCAAACCACTTCATCTACATCGCACATCTCAGATGGAAATGGAATCTCCTAGTGCTGTCTTACACCGTTTTTATACTATTCATGCAGAACTACTACTAATACTAAGCGCCATTATTAATTTAATTTATTTTTCTACCTAAGCATACAACCTTTATCAAATAAACACTTATCTTTACCTATACCTACTCATAGTTATAAATCAGTTAGCAGGAATCAGCCGGTTGGTATATTATCAAGAAGCACCTCTACAATCCATACTATGATATTAAAAATGCCAAAGACGTGTAATTGAACGGCCCATTATTTCAACCAAGTTGGTATAGAGTAAGGTTACATCCCAAGGAAGGACGGTTACCTTTATCCCGAAAAATTGAGAAATTCCCGCAGAAATAAAAAAAAATTAACGAACGCAGACGAAGCCGTAAGTATCATCTAGCTATCAATCAATAAATAATATTATTTGTGCCATAGTGAGATAGTTGATCACATATTGTGTGCTCCCGTGGTAGGGGCTGAATCCTTCTATGTGTGCCTGCGTAGACTGTGGTTGTATGTGTATAGAAACAATTGACAGCGGCTGACAGCTACGCCTAGATGTCGGCCAAGGGTAGGACCCTTAAGTTTCGTCGCCTGAGAAATTATTGTTGGGGTCGACTAGCTTTATTGCCTACACTAAAAATAGGTTTTTGAAAAGCTAGCAAGCTGTATTTAAAAAAAAAAACTAATGTTACGCGTACATTCGCTGTGACCAGTGAGTAAATTTTAAATGTGAAATAAATATTTACAAAATGTAAAATGTATGCTGTTCCAAGTATAGAATTTACGGTGGCGCGTTTCGTGCGTGGGGATTTTCTAAAACGCCGTATATCTTCCTTATTTATGTTTACAGCTTACAGGAGCCGCAACCGCTGGTGTAGACTCTGGATGCCGTTTATCGGATTTCGTACACGTTTCGATCGGAACTATAGAGCTTACCATTCTATCTAGCATGGTAGAGCGGATATTGGTAATAATTTCATAATATCAAAAGTGCAGGTGTAGTATCTTTATCTATTTTACAAAACTATTCGTATATGATCCCCGCGACTTACCGCGTGGAATTAGATTGATAAATCCCATGAGACCTCCCGTGAGATTTATCAATCTAATTCCACGCGGTCGAAGTCAAATCATTTGATTGCCAGGATAAAAGCCCCAGTATGTCCTTCCCAGAAGTAGCCAAATGGCCTCTTCTCTTCTTAAATTTAATTAAAGCGTGTGCTTTAACTTAAAAAAAATTTGAATATCTTGGATCAGAACCCATATCAGTAGATTTGATTTAAACGGTCGACCTTCCTAAGTTATAAGGAAAAATTTACCTCAAACGATCAGATCATAATATTCGGAATATACAAATGGAGTTATATGGATTGGTCTCCTTTTAAGGCTTTGAGATATGATTGCTTACGATGGAATATTTAAATGGTGTTGACGGTACAACGCGGATGGAACGCTTGCAGTTCGGGTAAAAGTTTCCCGTTGAGAAAAATGATCAATGTATCTTATTTATGACTAGCTGATTCCCGAGTCTCCGTCCGCGTGGATTGAGTTTTTTGGGTTCCCGCGGGAACTCTTTAATTTTCCGGGATAAAAAGTAACCTGTGTGTATGTGTTATCCCAGACTATGATCTATTTCTGTGCTAAATTTCATGCAGATCCGTTCAGCCGTTCTGGCTTGATTGAGTAACAAACTTCCATCCATCAATCCATCGAAACTTTCGTATTTACAAATTTTATACCTAGTATAGATTAGTATTGAGCATGAATTCATCTCAATAATTTACCCTACACAAAATCAAATATAAAATCTGAAAGAAACTGAAAAGTTGATAAATCCATACTAAAATTATAAATGTGAAAGTGTGTCTGTCTGTCTGTATGTCTGTCTGTCTGTCTGTCTGTCTGTCTGTTACGCTTTCACGATCCACCTGTTCAACTTTTGATGAAATTTGGTACAGGGATAGGTACTTATTTAGTATCCCGGGGAAGGACATACGCTATTTTTTATCCTGGAAAATTAAGGAGTTCTCGCGGGAATCAAAAAACTTAATCCACGCGGACGAAGTCGCGGGCATCAACTAGTTAATATAAAATATAGACACACGAGTATGATAATATGTTATGCAAAGCATTGTATCTAACTTTGTAAAGCTGAAACTTGAAAGTAATCGAACTGCGCCAAGAATTTCAAACTTCATACCAATACAGGGTTTGACTTGTAGACTTGCAAATATAACCCGAGTCGCTGAAATGCTTGTCGCATATTTACATTTACCGATGGAAATAAAGAAGAACTTTATATTGTACTTTGCACTGTGGGTATTATTGTAAACATTCATAAAGAAAAGCTTTCACATAACTTCATATCATACTAATATTATATTAATGCGAAAGTCTGTTTGTTTGCTGGTTTGTCCTTCAACCACGGCGCAACAGAGCAACGGATCGACATGTTCTTTTGCATTGGTATATGTAGTTGAGGACCTGGAGGGTCAAATAGGCTATTTATACCGGAATATTAACGAGTTACCGCAGGAATTGAAAAAAAACTTATCACACGCAGACGAAGTCGCGAGGATCAGCTTGTATAAGATAAATTTAATAGTTCATCAATAATAATATAATGTGAATTTTTTTGTGTACCTATCAAAAATAATATTATTGCTCGATACTGACCAATGTCTTAAATAACAATTTCAAACAAAAAGCGATCGGGATACTAAAAACCATAATATTTTGTTAGATTGAGATTCAAATTTCAAAAGTATCAGCGTAAGCCTGCACTGCGAAGTTTAACCGCGTGCGTTTTCTGCTACAGCCTTGCCGCGGTCAAAATTGTTCTCGCGAGTGGCTTCATACAATTTTATTTTATTGTATAACTAAAAATTACACTAAAAATCCTCTGTATTTTTTTAATACCAATAATTTCACTTTAATGATTTTCGTTTCATTTAATGAATTTTATTTCCTCTCTACCTGTTCACATCATCATATAAATTAATTAATAGGTTTAATACATTCAACTTTAAACTCTGTATAACTCATTAGGTATCTCTTTTGACGAGGTGTTTTTAACAACACGAACAAAGCAAAAATAAACAGGTGTGGCAATCGAAGACCTAACTAAACCTCTTATCTTTTTCGAACCTTTATCTCGGCAAATATAGATAACCTAGCTATGTGTAACACTTTATCTTGCTGATAGCGTACCAGTAACGATCCGATCGTTGAGTGGACAACCTTAAGTTCTCCTTTCTAGTAATAGTTTTCCTGTTTGTAGTGAAGTGAAATATTAAAGTGCAATGGCGGGGGTTGGCAGAGGCGACGGGCAAGGGCCGGCGGTTGGAAAACTCGAGTCACAGATTTATTGCATCAAATATACTTTGTTTTGCTTCAACATTGTACTATGGGTGTGTATTCGATATTGGATGTTCCGTACAGTTCTATTTCTCTTGTTTACTTTGAATTAGCTTTACGTATTTACGGTTCCACACTGGTTTTCTGTCTGTGGAGTGCACCGTGGAATTGGACGGCGGGATTTGTGGAGGTTGTTTTCTTAACTCTATGAAAGGTACACATTGCAGTGTACACGTTTTAGAGGACATAGGTACTTTATGAGTCACGGTTTGTTATTTCCGTCATTTCCAGAGCAATGTATCATACTAACGTTTAGAACTACACAACATTTAAAGAGGCTTGGTTCAAATTCCTAAGATTGGTACCTATTATTGAATTAAATATGGCATGTTTGGCAGCCATCTTTAATGTTATAAACATGTGAATTTTAATTTAACTTACGAGTAAACATTGATACAGAATTAAAAGACAGTAACTGCGTGGTAAACTGGTAACTGCCGAGTTTTTTGACTGCTCTTTGGACGGCTCAAACTGGTGGTACGAGCTATGTCTAAAAGCCTTTAAAGTAGGCCTCAATCAAATTTTTATTTTTAACTAGCTGCTGCCCGCGGCTTTGTCCACGTGGTTTAAGTTTTTTTATTCCCGCGGGAACTCCTTAATTTTCCGAGATAAAAATAGTAGCCTATGTCACTCTCCAGGTTCTCAACTAAACCAATGCTAAAAATCACGTCGATCCTTTGCTCCGTTGCGGCGTAATTGAAGGAGAAACCAACAAACAAACACACTTTTGTATTTCTAATTAGTATGATTATTATTTAGGTATCTGTTGTTTAATTATATTGCACTTTTAAATGCGATGTGCGATGACTTATTCAAGTTAATTATAAACATACAAAACTAAACACATTGTTTGGTCTAAAATATGTGAAGTAAGTTTACTCGTTTGTACTAATATAATGTCACATCAGATTAGCCGAAATGAAGGGCTACGCATAAAGAATCCGTTTATCAAAACGTTATCATCACTTGTCCCGTTTTCCAAGTACAAACGAGTCATAGCGTGAATCACAATTTAATCTAATGAATTAAAACTATCATATTAACTACACAAATAAGTAGTGTATTATATATATTATATTATTTTTTTCATCGACTGAACTTTTAAAAGCGCTTTTGAATAATCAAATGACTGAATCAGCATGAAATTAATTAATTAATAAATGAATTCAGCAAAACTCCATTATTATTTAAATTAATTTTATAAAACCGATTTTGATCAAGTACCTATGATATTTAATTTGCATATAAATATAAACTGCCTCTTTGGTCAAGTGGTTAGCATGTTCGACTGCGGCTGACGAGGTCCCGGTTCCGAGTCCCGGGTCGGGCCTTAATTAAGTATTGGGTTTTTCTGACTACAAATTTCTCAGTAAGTACACGGAGTTAGGAAGTTGGGGTGTTTCACCCCCGTGCCTCGGAGAGCACGTTAAGCCGTCGGTCCCTGTTATTATCACTAACATAATAATAGTCGTTAAAGCCCGCCTACCCGCAATGGAACAGCGTCTGAGCTCTAATTCCTTCATTCCTATGAGAGTGGAGGCCTGTGCCCAGCAGTGGAATGTTAATGGGCTGTAGTGGTGGTGGCAGTGGTAGGTATAGTTTTCATTCAACGTTATAATATTGAAATATTAGTGTTAAAATGTACTTATCTGTCGGAGCCGAATTGTACCTAGAATACGCCCTATATTGTAAAACGTTGAGTTTTACAATACGGCTAGCCGTTTTGTAATACGGCGGATTATACCAATTAGCCCTAACATATCCGAGAAAAATATGACATAATATTATTAATTCACATAATAATATCGAACAAAAGAATCGAGAGCACCTCTATTTCAAGGGCTATCACACAAAACAGGGTAATCATAAGAAGTATAATCTTCCTGTTTATTGGCAGAGTTAAAAGTTTCATAATCTCATCAATTCCGTAAAAACAAGCTACTGAATCTTCGGTAGAAAAAAATGAATTCAGTTATGATATGTAATTCTTTGTTATGAACGTATAGTCTAAGATCCCGATATACGACGACCTTCACCGAGCTGGTTAATGGATGAAACCTACTTTTTATTTTTATTTAATCATAGATAGATACGCCTAAAATAGGTTGCCTATCAAAATCCGGTCCAGACTATTTTTAAATTAATTAATTATAATTAATTATTTTTTTGAAAAGTTTATTGTAGCCAATGCTATACCATCGCGTTTGTTATAAAATTACCTATATTTTGATATATAACTCAAGCGGTTCCGATCCGTTAAGATACTTAAGGACTATGGTAAGTTGGTGAGTTAGCATAGTCCATAGGTAACTTCATGGATCTGTTAACCGCTTTAGTTATTATTTTAGGCGTATTTATCTATTATTAAATAAAAATAAAAAGTAGGTTTCATCCATTAACCAGCTCGATGAAGGTCGTCGTGTATCGGGATCTTAGGCTAGTAATACCAAATGTAATTCTTTGTTGTTTTTGTAATAAAATATAGGTATCGGTTCTCTTCCCTTTTATTTGTTTGTCTATGTATGTCTATGCGTACCTATAAAATAAAGGAATATCCTTATTTTGATGAATGTCTTTACTCTCATTGATTTAGTATCTTCTTGCAAAACTTTACAAATAACTGAGATACCGTAGGTAGTTATAATGATTTTTTTTCTCTGTTTTGCATATTCCATGAATAATTTCAGAATAATCCAGCTTAAAGATTAAAAAAAATCCTTTATCATGAAAAACCAAATAAATTTCATAATAGGTACAAGCTCCAAGCGAAACCCATGTTATTAAACTTGTTTAAAGGTATTTTTTCTCAGAGAAACCCGGAGTAACTAAGTATTTTAGCTATCCTAGAAATATTTGGCTGGATATATAACCTCCGCAGAGCTGACAAATTGCGGTACATAGACTATCGCGTGAAGTTTTCCACCTTGTTTAAACTTGTAAAATATTTACCAGTGCTTGTCTGCTGCCCGCGTTTCCCTGTCCAAGTGTTTATATTTTGGATGTCTTGAGATTACATTGATTAATATATACAGTTTAGTATATAATTATTAATACTTAGTCATATTAATTATTATAATAAAAGAGTAGTAGATATAGAGATATTTATATAGCTTACCTTTACAAGATTTTTAAAATTTTCCGGAGAAGTACAAGTTATACGGCTGACCGCTGACGGTCTTTAGCTTACTATTTGTATTTTGTGCTTTAGCTTACTATAGTACAGTTTTGATTTTTGAGTATAATTTTTTAGTACCGGTTTCATATTATTTGTGTAACACATAATTATTTAGATAGGTATGAGCAAAAATATTAGGTCCTAATATTATAAGTCTTTTAACTGTAAGAGAATCGAGTATGAAAGCAAATAAAGTGTGATTTTTTTAATCATACAACCCAGCATTTTTCTTAGTCATACCTACTAAAATTTAAATGCGAAAGTGTCTGTCTGTTTTAATCCGCCTCTGTCTGACTGCTACGCTTTAATGACTCATCTTTACAACCGATATTGATGAAATTCGGTATTAAAATAGGTTGTGTCCCGGGGATAACATTGGCTACTTTTGATCCAAAAAAATTAGGGAGTTCCCGCTGGAGTAAAAAAAAACTTAGCGTCACGACTCACGATTTCTTAGGAGAGGTAGTTTGTATGGTTACAATATACGAAGAATATATTTCTATAGCAAACCAATTTCTAGCATCAAAGATGCAAATAATCAAGCTGAAACTATAAGAATCAGGTCGTCACACTAGTTCTTTTGCAACGCTACATTATTCCGCAAGTAAAAGAGATCCGCATCTCTGCGTCATTATACTAGGTATCGGTTCTCTTCCCTTTTATTTGTTTGTCTATGTATGTCTATGCGTACCTATAAAATAAAGGAATATCCTTATTTTGATGAATGTCTTTACTCTCATTGATTTAGTATCTTCTTGCAAAACTTTACAAATAACTGAGATACCGTAGGTAGTTATAATGATTTTTTTTCTCTGTTTTGCATATTCCATGAATAATTTCAGAATAATCCAGCTTAAAGATTAAAAAAAATCCTTTATCATGAAAAACCAAATAAATTTCATAATAGGTACAAGCTCCAAGCGAAACCCATGTTATTAAACTTGTTTAAAGGTATTTTTTCTCAGAGAAACCCGGAGTAACTAAGTATTTTAGCTATCCTAGAAATATTTGGCTGGATATATAACCTCCGCAGAGCTGACAAATTGCGGTACATAGACTATCGCGTGAAGTTTTCCACCTTGTTTAAACTTGTAAAATATTTACCAGTGCTTGTCTGCTGCCCGCGTTTCCCTGTCCAAGTGTTTATATTTTGGATGTCTTGAGATTACATTGATTAATATATACAGTTTAGTATATAATTATTAATACTTAGTCATATTAATTATTATAATAAAAGAGTAGTAGATATAGAGATATTTATATAGCTTACCTTTACAAGATTTTTAAAATTTTCCGGAGAAGTACAAGTTATACGGCTGACCGCTGACGGTCTTTAGCTTACTATTTGTATTTTGTGCTTTAGCTTACTATAGTACAGTTTTGATTTTTGAGTATAATTTTTTAGTACCGGTTTCATATTATTTGTGTAACACATAATTATTTAGATAGGTATGAGCAAAAATATTAGGTCCTAATATTATAAGTCTTTTAACTGTAAGAGAATCGAGTATGAAAGCAAATAAAGTGTGATTTTTTTAATCATACAACCCAGCATTTTTCTTAGTCATACCTACTAAAATTTAAATGCGAAAGTGTCTGTCTGTTTTAATCCGCCTCTGTCTGACTGCTACGCTTTAATGACTCATCTTTACAACCGATATTGATGAAATTCGGTATTAAAATAGGTTGTGTCCCGGGGATAACATTGGCTACTTTTGATCCAAAAAAATTAGGGAGTTCCCGCTGGAGTAAAAAAAACTTAGCGTCACGACTCACGATTTCTTAGGAGAGGTAGTTTGTATGGTTACAATATACGAAGAATATATTTCTATAGCAAACCAATTTCTAGCATCAAAGATGCAAATAATCAAGCTGAAACTATAAGAATCAGGTCGTCACACTAGTTCTTTTGCAACGCTACATTATTCCGCAAGTAAAAGAGATCCACATCTCTGCGTCATTATACTTTGTCTGCAAAAACCTTTGTCGAGACAACAACACTGTTCGCAATCCATTAGGGCCTCGGCAAATGACGCGGAAAGTTGACTTGTACGTTTGTACGGTTTGCTGCGGGAAAAATCATACAATGCTCTGGGTTGTAACCACTCATCAAAAGCAATTTATCAACTCAAGACCGTGGTCTGAAGGAAATTGAATAATCTACTCATGAAGCTGCCAATTTTACCAGACATATAATATATTGAATACACAGTGCTAGAACTGTCTGTAGCTAGAGGTCGTTTAATCTAAAAACTCAATTCTATCTATAATAACTGATTATATATACCTACTATATACTACTTCGTATATAAAACAAAGTTGGGTTTGTTTGAACACTTATAACTCTTATAGAACAGCTGGACCGATTTTTATGGTTTTTGATTTGTTGTATATATATCTCCGTCCCGAATAGCAGAATAACTATTATAAACATTAGAAAATTGACGAAAAAATAAAATAAAAGAAAAAACATTTTCCCTTGATTTTCCCACACAAAAAACCACGCGGACGAAGTCGCGGGCATCAGCTAGTAGGTAATATGTTTACCCAAATCTAGGATTTTCAGTAGGAATCGTTGGGTTATTTGTGTATTATTTTTCTAGCTAATGCCCGCGACTTCATACGCGTGGATCGTGGTTTTGTGGATCCCGCGGGAACTCTTTAATTTTCCGGGATAAAAAGTAGCATAATATGTGTTAGTCCAGACTATAAGCTATCTCTGTGCCAAGTTGCATCCAGATCCGTTCAGCCGTTCTGGCGTGATTGAGTAACAAACATTCATCCATACATCCATCCATCCATACATCCATCCATCCATACATCCATCTATCCATACATCCATCCATCCCAACTTTCGCATTTATAATATTTATTTGATTGCTGGGGAAATTCAGTTCAAAAATATTGTCTGTAGAATGTAACACATTCATTTATTTTCATGCTGATTATTTATTCTTTTGACAGAGTACCTAAGTACAATGTACCTTGTTTTTTTTACCCTTCAGTTATGATGCGCCTAACACGTAAGGTGCCCCATTTATTAACAATGCTAAAGCTTATTATACAAGGTACCCATCTTTTAATGATTTATTGCAGCACTAGCTGATGCCCGCAACTACGTCCGCGTGGATTGAGTTTTTTTTGGTTCCCGCGAGAACTCCTTAGTTTTCTGGGATAAAAAGTAGCCTATGTGTTATTCCAGACTATCTCTGTGCCAAATTTCATCCAGATCCGTTCAGCCGTTTAGGCGTGATTGAGTAACAAACATCCATCCATACATCCATCCATCCAAACTTTCGCATTTATAATATTTACTAGCGAATACTCGTGACTTCGTCTGCGTGGTTTGAGGATTTTTGGGTTCCGCGGGATCTCTTTAATTTTCCGGGATAAAAAGTAGCCTATGTGCTATTCCAGACTATAATCTATCCCTGTGCCAAATTTCTGCCAGATCCGTTCAGCCGTTGGGGCGTGATTGAGTAACAAACATCCATACATCCATCCATCCATCCATACATCCATCCAAACTTTCGCATTTATAATATTAGTAAGATTTGATTTGATTATTTGATTTGATGATTGATTTATTTTTCAGTGCAAGTTAACGACATGAAATAATAGCGTAAAAATCTCATTTGTAACTTTAAACTCTGTCCAATTATTTATTTTACTTTTGGCAGATGAAGTCAATGATGTTCTAACACGTTACTGATTCGATTTTTGATAACAATCGATTTTATTTATGAAGAAGTTTTAATCGATTTGACACATTGATATTTACCTTTGCTCAACATTTTTTTATTGTTTTTTATACATACCCAAGCGTTCAAATGACTGAGTCTGTATATTAATATGTAATAATATAAAGCATGTAAGTATTTACAACAGTAGGTACACTAAATTTACATAAATCCGTCAGGTCATAGAAACCATCCATCGCCAAAGATTATGGTGCTTAAAAGACTATCAAGAAAGCTAGTGTTGAAGCTCTGTGACTATTTTGAAAAGTAATGTCGTACTTGTAATGACTAGATGAGTATACGAGTTACGAAATATCGGATAAAATGGCACGTCGCTTCACTATTGGAAAATACAATATGCGTCTATGGATTATTGCATTTTTTTTGTCGACGGTTGCCTGTCAATAATTATGACACTTCATAGACGTGCATATGCCAAAAGTAAAATAAATCGTTGGACAAGATATAACTACATAAAAATTATAATATAGTAGTAAAATTGAAAATTTACAACATAAAAGCGTCGGTTTGTACATCAATCGCCTACATCATCAGCATACTCATTTATATTCCTGCCGCATAATACGTACTCCATGTTTTGCTCTTCGCAACCTAAAACAGACTTTTTGTGATGTTAAAAATTTATAGCGTCGTAAAAACTCATACCTACATCGTATTCCTTGCCACGGGTGTCTTTGTAAGTGCGGATATAACACCACAGGGTGGCGTAGGTACTTGAATATTTAAGTTAAACGTCTAACTCCTCAAGGTTTTCTCACTCTACATCAAGTTCCTCATTGCTGAGGCTTATAAACTTTATCCACTTACCACAATTTCCTCACTTTTCCGAATTATTTTGGTGTTCATGAGGTCGTTCCTCTTGTTCTGAGATGAATCTCGTGGTCAGTAATGATGCAGCTTTATGTTGAAATCCATACTAATATTATAAATGCGGAAGGACGTAAGAACCCACCGCATTATTATCCCAAGAATTATACTCCTACCATTAGATAGTTATGCGATTAATGGAAAGGGGTCACGCCTCACGACCCAGAGCAACGAGGAATACGACGCAGAGAGAGAAATTATAAATACGAAAATGTGTCTGTCTGTCTTACTACGCTTACTATGCTTTAACGGTCCATCTTTTCAACCGATTTTGTTGAAATTTGGTATAGGGCTAGGGTAGGAACTTTTTTGGGGTAGGAAAAATAAGCATTTCCCTCGGGGAAATAAAAACTTAATTCACGCTGGCGAAGTCGCCGGCATCGTCTAGTTTTTTATTTTTTAAATTCTTGACTCTTTTCAGAATTGTTCTCTTTTCAGATTTATTTTAAGAATTGTTCTTACTTCAAATTGTAGGTAAAACTCATAACTTAAGACAAAAGTAAGCAGCTACCTATATCACAAACATTGTTACGGAAATGGAACAAAATCCAGACGTGAGCGACATCTTGGCAAAGCTCCAAAAGTCAATTATTGGGGCGAACCGCGGCGCGGTCGGGTCGAGCCATTATTTCCCTTCAGTGTAGGAACCTTGGAACACCTCAACTAATGTTCAGTATTTGTACAAAATTTTAAAGCACTTGCCGCAAAGAGACTAGGTGTTTGTGGAAGTGTGGGACCGTCCTACGACAAAAGTAATGGAGAACACTAGTGCAGTGTGTTTAAATGCTATACGATGTTTACTATCAGTGCTTAGATCACATAAGTATGTAACAACAGCTTTTATTTCACTGCAATACTTACATGCAGGTAAGGGTAGGTACCTAGTAGGTTTACCAAGAGGACAACAAGTGAATATAATCATAATTATAAAAAATACAACTGCTCTGCCGTAGCCCGTATTGAATTTTTCAAAAAAATTATAGCCCGTGTCACTCGGTATATTGTAAGGATTGTAACGTACCCCATACAATATGCAAATCTGTTATGACATTTAGAAGTTATGGTGGAATAAAGAAACTCAACCTCTGGAATCTTATTCACATTTTTAATCAATGATATTTTTTTGTGAATCACTGAATATTGAACTTATAGTGTTATATATTTTTGGAATCTACGTATCATTTTCGGGATGATGATTATAATATAGTTAATCTTATTTTCGATTTTCTTTTTCAACATTAGTGTTTAATGCGGGACCATGGTCACACCATCAATTTTTTTTTAAATTTTACTAGTTTATGTCACCCGAAATAAGCTAGGAATTCTAACGATACTTACCTCATTTATCAAAATTGGTTCAGGCGTATAGAAGTTATGGTGGAATATACAAATTCACATACATACATACATACATGAACCCTGAAAACAATACTCCTTTTTTCAGGCAGTCGTATAAAAATACCCTTATACGGTACAACTACTACTGTCCGTGTGTGTCTATGTGCCTGTCATACTTATATAGTGAGCTGTTATATAGGTATAAATTTGGAATGTACATTCTGAAGCCTGTTGAAATCCTTTTTTTGTCAACCACAAGTTAGCCTTTGACTGCAGTCTAACGGGCTATAGCCTGTTAGGGGTACGGCACCTATAATAGGTTTTTACACGGCATCGCACCGAAGCGCTACATCGCTAGGCGGTACGTCGTTGCAGTGAAAAGGTAGAAAGACAGACACACTACCGCATTTATAATATTAGTGTGGTGTTTTTCTAGCTTATAGTAGGTACTCTCTCCAACTACAGCTCGTTCGGCACCAGTTGTATTTGATTTAGTACAAAGTTAATTTAAATTAGTATGTCAAATAGCCGTTACAAAAATTAGCTTTTGGGTTTGTCTACCTAATCTAATTGTAACTATTATTGATTAGCTGATATAAATGTGCGAATAAATTACCATTTAAAATTAATAGGTATTTCATTAATTATTTTAAGTTACCTACTTGGCCTATTTTTAGATACTTATATTTCTTTAACCATTACCTGCATCATTCTGACAGGTGACCCGTGTTCAGTCGTGGGCCGGCGATGGGTAGAGATGATAATTATTAGCAGACATGCGTATGGTGATGGATAAGGTCTTTAAGATGCAAACTCACAAAATGTAATACACAGACTTTATTAAGGAAGAAACATAAGAACAAAAGTATAATATTAAGTAAATTGCAATGCAACAATATAACAACAACTAGATCCATAACGACTCGCAACCAAGGTAAAGATAGGTCCACTTTCTTGACACTTGCTACTCTAGGCAAATCTGAGTATCGAATGGTTAAAGAACACTGAAGTTGTTATAATGTAAAATTCTAGAATATCATGACGTCACGTCATTAAACATAGCTGCAACATGAGCGGAAACTTCTCTGATTGGCGGAAACCTCGCGTAATGACTGATTTGCCGTCTCACAGGTACAGCGCCATCTGTAATCATTGGGCGGCGCTAACACTAATGATGATAATAATCACGATGACAAATCTTTAGAAAATTTAAATCATCATATTATTACATTTAACGCACAATGTAAAGAAAAAAGTATTATTTTTAAAATCCTTTCTTTTTAATGGCTTTATGTCGATACGAGTTTAATAAAGAGCCTTACTATGTTCTTGAACGAGCCTTTTTTCCCGCGATCCAACCTTAACGTATTGTCTAGGGACATGACTATCTTATGCTGCGGATTTTATCAATTCTACGCAGTTCCCCGGATGGATACGTCGTACATTTTAAAATGCAAACAAACAAAATCCTAAAGATCCTAAGATCACTGTCGGAATGTGAAACTAAAAATTTGCATTTAATAGTTAGGCTTTCATTTGTTGTCAACAGCAGGTAATTATATTTTACACAAGTAAAAATTACAAATTTAAAACAACCCCCGATATAATATGGAAGTAACGTTAAGAAAAAGAAAAAGCTGATGACCTTCAGACTGATGAACAGATTTTCATGAAACATGGCTAAGAACGCTCGAGATAAAATTATCTATGACACAAAAAACGTTGGGCGCTAGGTTACCACAGACAGATACATAAACAGACACGTTAAACTTATAACACCCCTTTCTTTTTGAGTCGGGGGTTAAAAAATAACAAATTAAGTAAAATGTAAACTTATTGTCTCAATATGCCCCAAGCTAAGACGTATAATACTATTCCTACCTAGAATAGTGCAAAGACTATCCTCGTTGCCCCATTAAACCTACCTAACATCCATGACAATGATACCTAAAGTAATATAATACGCGGAAACTATGTTACAACTTGTACCTACATAAGTCCCATCTCCTGACTATTCTTTACTGCGAATTATATTATAATATTATTAACTTTGTCATCTCGTAATACGAGTACAATTATAAGGGTACATTTCCACAGCGCACAAGCGCTCCTATTGATGGGTAATGGCATACATGGTGCGCATTACGTAGCACATCTATGATGGAAACGCACCCTAATACTTAAGCGAAAGCACGTTAGGGACAGGATAAGAAGTCTGCACGAAATGTCCGCGTTGGAGGGGAACAACGTATTATCCTATTGTGCTAGTGTGTGCAGCTCCATACAAAAGGGAGTAACGGACTTTTGCTCGGCCTGTCATTTGTTCCTATACCTAGTGCGTTTTATTTCTGGGACTTAAATATATGAAAAAAAATTGAAAAAAAAAACGTTTTTTTTTAATTTTTTTTTGTAGGTTTACATTTTGCTACTTTGCATCCTTATGAGCTTTTATAAAAAATTTATGAGTTTATAATGTTACTTACTTGATGATGCCAGCGACTTCGTTCGCGTGGATAAAGTTTTTTCAATTCCCGCGGAAACTCCTTAATTTTCCGGGATAAAATCCTTAAGCAGCCTTTGTCCTTCCCCGGAATACAATATATCCTTGTACTCATCAAAATCGGTTAAACAGGTGGGCCGTGAAAGCGTAGCAGATGCAGACAAACACACTTTCGAATTTACTTATAATATTAATATGGATCTGTGAGTGGATAATTTCCACAAATAACGAAGCCTTTTATGTAACTTATCATAATTCCGGTCCCAACTATTCTAAACTTGAAAGTGTTCTTATTACCTTCGTCACCTCGCAGTACTATTATGCCGGTGACAACTGCATTATGCTCATGTCACACGTTGTATCTCTTCAGAATATATTCCCACTCCTTTGAGACTTCGGCTAAAATAATAAGGGCGTACCTCGGCGTTCCAAAACGGGACATTTTCTCGCGATTCAACCACGGCGCGCACTTAGGGGATTTGAATTTTCCTTATATCGGATTTTATCTATTTCAGACAATTTCCGAGACAAATCCGTCGTAAAAAATATGTTATAAATATAAATATTAGAAGTGTATTACGTATTTGTGTCAAAACCATGTTAAAAATCATGGACGACCTCCGTGGCACAGTGTTGAGCGCTGTTGTCTTAACGTGCGGAGACGTATTGTCGTAACGTAACATCGAACCCGGGACGTTCGATCCCCGGCAGGGTATGGATGCAGCAGGGGCCTAATTTGTGGGCTAGTTACCACCCTACCGGCAAAGAAGTGCCGCCAAGCGATTTAGCGTTCCGGTACGATGCCGTGTATATAAACCGAATAGGGTTATTGGTTTAATATTACTGACCCTAACAAGTTAGCCCGCTGCCATCTTAGACTGCATCATCACTTACCATCAGGTGAAATCGCAGTCAAGGGCTAACTTGTAGAGGATAAATAAAAGTTACATAAGCCACGTTAACATTATGAATCCCTTCACACTGCGTTATATTATAAGAGATAGCTGCACTTTTTGTAACCATCCCCAGAAAAGCTGATTCAGTAATAGCTGGGTACTACACTCTCCACTGATAATGGTAGTGAAAGTCTGACCGCATACTGTTGGGCCTTTCGCTAGATATGGCCGGTCAAAGACGTGTTATCGTTACCAAAAATGAACCATAATTAGAAAAGCTGATTCTTGTACAGTATTAAAGTATACGCAATACCTATATAAACAGTATGAGAACTGACGCTATACATTGGGCCTTTCAGTAGATATCACCTCTCAAAGACGTTATGAACATACATACTGGAAAAAAATATTAGCAATTATTCACGTCACGTTGATTGCTATTACAAATTATGAAGGCGTATGAATTTATCAACGTGACGACATAATAATTGCTAATATTTTTTTACAGTATGTATGTTCATAACGTCTTTGAGAGGTGATATCTAGCGAAAGGCCCAACAGTATGCGGTCAGACTTTCACTACCATTATCAGTGGAGAGTGTAGTACCCAGCTATTACTGAATCAGCTTTTCTGGGGATGGTTACAAAATGTGCAGCTATCTCTTAGTCTATTACTTTTATTAAAATCACTGCCGTAGCGTGACAGGTCAGTCCAGGCTTTTATGACAAAGACATCGTTAAAGTACAGAGTAAAATTGCAAGGTGTCATTTTAATGCGAGCGCAATATTGGCTCTGTTCCAAAAGTCAATTATTGCGAGTGACCTCGACGGTGCAAGCAATTATTTTCCATTGTGCAGGAACACCTTCACAAGTGCACTTTTGAACGATGCTTGACATGCAATATTTTTGGATTTTCGGTGTCGAGTCGACACTTCTACAAGGTTTTACAACTTATAAGACACAAAATATTATTTACTACAAAAGTTTGAATTTTTTTTAAGCTTTTATGCTTTTTTCATAATTTCATTTCTATTGATTTCTATTGATTTCCCTATCTATTGACGAATGCAGGATGGAAGTTATAGCCAAAGTTATAGTGTGCATACAACATCATCAATTATTTAATTGGCATCGATTGAAAGTAACTAGCATTATCAGGAGATGTTCTTAACTCATAGTGTAATAGAATGGCTCTGGGATCTCAATAGATCAACCAAAGAGCCACCATCCATCTATGAAGGATCTAATGTTAATGCCAACAAAAAAATTATGTATATAATACGTAAAATTAAAAACTGCGTTTTAAGATAAAATTTTGTCTAAATATAGCTTAAATCCAAAATCGATGTCATAAAGACATAAACAGTGCATTTTATAAGTAAGTACCAAGATATGCAATAGCAGAGGTCTGGCATTTATATCACACCCTAATATGTTTAATTTTGCTAATTAGCCCAGCTTAATAACGCTGTATCGGCCGAGTTGTGTAGAGCAAGACGATTTACTGCTGACGCCACGTGCCGCTAATGTTGCCTTAGATAAAGCGGTAAAGGTTTGTTCATAATGGAGGATACTATTCTGCAAACATAAAAATTAAAAAAAAATATAAGTTCAATAACGCTGAATTGCTCAACGCTGCCTAAACTGATTGAGTTTTTTTATACTGTCACTTTTTGATAAGTTCATTGCGGGGTACGGAAAATTTAACTAAAACTCATTCAATGGCCTCGTACAAGTGGGCCTATGCATCCAATTCCTTCCTGCATTCTGGCAATTCGTATGCGATATGCGAATTTGAACTGTATTATTATTCAGAGAAAACTCTTTCTCAACTCTCTTTATTCAAGTACTTCGCACAATGTTTTCAATATATTTTTGTAATATTTTATTAATCGTCAAAGTTACAAAAGATATATATGAGCCACGTGTTGATTCAACGCTCTCAATGTTATGAGCATTATTTTTATGTGAACTTCAGTCTGTAGCTAACTCCTCGCGTACGCCTCGCGTAACTTCCACGCCTTTTGGGCTATGTCCTCTTTATGACATCAGTTTTTTTTGTAATCTAGCACTAGCTTAGTGATTTTTACTATCGCGTTCTGAGGACGGCGCTTTACCTAGACTTAATTCTATAATAACTAATGCTACTTAATTTTCTTTATGGATGTAGCTTTAGGAGAGGGGTAACTCTACAAAATTACCGACCCGAGGCCATATTTCGTCTGTCCATCTAAAATTATGTGGAGCATCTGCCTTTTTATACAAGTTTCTTGAGCTTAATTTTGCTCTGAAAGGAAGCTGCTCACGAAATTTATCTATAAAAAGCTGAAATTTTTCTAATTTGCTTCTTGGATATTTTAAAATAAAAAGCAGCTTCGTGGATTGAAGTTTTATAAATAAAACCAAAAGATATTTTTTTTTAATTTACGAAATTTTACTATAACGTTAAAGACAAGGAAGATAGACAAGAATTAAGTAACTGACCCGTTCCAGCTCCATTAAGCTCCAGAATCAGAATCATTCCGAGGGTTCCAAATGCGCCATGGTCTGAGTAAAGCTCGTAAGTAATATAGGGAAAACGTACAAATTCAGCAAATCCTAAAGTTTCTAGACGCAGTGACTTATGATGTCGGAAGAACGATTTTTTTGGTTGAGATATATATATATATAGGCTAGCGCTTGGCTGCAATCAGACCTGTTTGCTACTGGTGATGCATTCTAAGGTGGAGCGCGCTTGCCTAGAATACAGCTACGAGTATGTCAGTACGTTAGCGTAATGAAACCTTCCAGAAAAAAACTCCTTTTGTTAAAAGGTTCTCACCTCTTTTCAGTTGTTCGGCGCATCAATATTCGCCCTATGTCTATGGATATGCATCGAGCCCGGGTTTAACGAATGGATGAACATCCTTCAGCTACAGAAGTACTTCATCGGCGTCTACATCATACTCATTGGCTCGCTGGGGATCATGGTAGTCGCCTTCCTCGGATGTGGTTCAGCGCTAATGGAAAATATTAAACTTTTATATGCGGTACGTCATCAATTCTTTCAATTCTTTTAATACATGCATTTTAATTTTTAATACAGTATGCACATCGATCAACTTGTTTGCGTCCACTGCTGGACAATCATTCCTGCTATGCCTTTCAATGGCCACAATAGGCATGATGACAGTAACCAAGAATCAATGAAATTATGAATTTATCTAATGAAATAGGATTCATGGATTATAAAAACGTATTTATTTTTCTATTTCTAGTGAGATTGCTATTTATTTTGATAAAATAAAACTATAAAATACAGCAATCCGCCATATTGCATAAAACACAAAGAAGCGAATGACGTCACAATTGTTGTTTTCGAGCTTTGAAAATCACACTATTGCTTACTGCACACTGCACAGAGTACATTGGTAATAACAATAGTGACGTCACAACGACGCCATGACACCGCCGAACGTTTTGGCGTGAATTTTAAAATTTAAATTTCAAATGCTAATTTTATCTACCAAACTTTATTTTTCTGCTGAAATAAGATATTTTTTCGAAATAGTAGATACTTCCGAACATAATCTGACCATTTTTCAAAATCAGTCATCATGCCTATTCTCCGCTTTCATTCTTAAGATCTTCAGTCTAGCTGAATCTGAATGGAGGTCATCTCATGGCCAATCGGTTTGTGTTTGTTTGTTTGTGTATCCTGCCTAATGCCACTTCATCATACTAATCCGCAGGGCTATCTTGGTCACTTTGGTTCTCCTACAGGCATCCTGATTGCGAATAATGCACCTCAGAGAGACATTATTTAATACGGAGAACAATATTCATTGGTCACGCATTCGGTATCCTGATGATTTCAGAAAAAGGACTACAATTGTCTCTTAGTTATAAAAATGATCAAGGAACAAGAAGCTGTGGTGGTACATGGATTATAGCCAATTAAGCTTCTTTTTCTTGATCATCATGGAATTCCACAAAGTAACGCCTGCTTCTATCCAATAATAAAAAAGTCATAATGCCTGATCACAAACCTGTAAATAAGAAGTGTAATAACATTTTTGTATTTCAGTACATAATATCACAAATAGCATCCTTCCTGTTCGGACTAGTCGGCGCTTGCGTTGTTTTGGACTTCTCAACGTATGACTCCAGCATCCAACCTCTCATCAAAGACGTGATCTTAAGGCTAATTAACAACCCTCAGCACGAAGGCAGCCGGCAAATCCTAAGGATGGTACAAGAGGGGGTAGGTTGTCATATTTCACTAAGAAAATAAATTCTCTCCTTCATTTCAATTCCAACTCCTCCTCAACCTCCTCGTTCAATTCAAACTCTTCGATTTTTTTATTAAAAGAGATCACCCAGCCTCCATACATTTTTGAACTAATTTTGAAAGTACAGGCCAGCTAAAATAAACATGTTATTATGATACAGTATAAATAACAAAATTTGAGATTGCATATAAAAAATTAACAAGTTTAAAAAAAACCCTCCTGGGCTTTTTTACTGCACGCTGCTAGACGCTGAGTGATACTTTAAGGCTTAAATATTTAAAAAAAAAAAATGCGGAGAAAATTTTCTAAAAAACAAATAGAAATTTGAAAAATGCGTTTATTTTTTGTTGCCCCTTTTTATATTTTCGAAACAAAAATTACGATGAAAATAGTTCAGTATGTGCAAAACGATCGGACGTAATTGTACAGCACGACAAAGTATCGGATGGAAATCAGAACCAGACCCAAAAAACAAACAGTTGACGAATGGACAGCCGCCGATGGAATGGAAGCGGGCGTAGGGAGCAGTCACGCTGGCCGTGACGGCCGTACTAATCAAATGACCGAAGCGCTTCGTTGATCAATCTGGCACTGGGACCAAAATCCGAATACACGTCGGTAAAAAAGAAAAAGCCCAGGCCAATTTTCTATAGGTTCCACTTATATGAAAGGGTTTTGAAGTGAAAACTTCTATAGCCGCGTTGAGCACTTTTTGGTAGGGGGTAAACTTGTTGATTTGCATCACCTCGCTCCGACACGCTCGCGTTGTTACGAAGACAAATTATCTTAAATATAAATATACTACATTCGTAATTAAACTTTAATTCCTTAGTTTTAAGGGTTATATTATTGATTTTTTATTACGATTTTGATTTCCCAGTGAACTTAAGATGTACCTACGAAATACGGCATCTAGAACACGTTTGTGAAAAGTTCTTAACCAAAGTCATAACCTTTTTTGCTTCCTTCAAACTATACTCGACTTTAATTTTTGTCCAGATCGGCTGCTGCGGAGCTGATGGTCCAACGGACTACCTCAACCTGAATAAGCCATTGCCATCAGAATGCCGCGATTCTGTGACCGGCAACGCTCATTTCCACGGCTGCGTGGACGAACTCACCTGGTTTCTGGAAGCCAAGACTGGATGGTTGGCGGGCATCGTCCTTGCTTCTTGTATGATTTGTGTAAGTTGTTTTTTTTAATATGATTAATGGATCGAAATGACCGTAGGTAAATAAACAAGCTGATCTGTATTACCTGGCTTTGTTCGGATGAAATTTCAAAAAAAATATAAGTACTTTCTTAATGAGGGCCTGCTTTATAAAGACTTGCATTGTAAATCTTATGTTTCTAAACCCAGTTGTTTAGGAAGAACGTTGATATCTATATTATCCATACTAATATTATAAATGCGAAAGTTTGTCTGTCTGCTATGCTTTCACGGCCCATCTATTCAACCGATTTTGATCGAATTTAATACAGGGATCGATTGTAGCCCGGGCAAGGACATGAGCTACTTAAATCCCAGAAAATTCAAGACTTTCCGCGGGAATCAACAAACCTTAAAACCCTCGCGGACGAAGTCGCGGGCATCATCTAGTTAGCTCATAATTAGCTAGTTTCTTATTTTATATACAACCAAAATTGTTCCGACGACATCGTCCGCATCGATTGGGGTTTTTAAAAATTATGAAGAAAATTCTTTATCTCCTTTCTACGTTATTGAGAAAAACTTCATGCAAAATTTCAAGTGTCTAGTCCAGATGATAGGTATAAGCTTTACGTTGATTTTGTATTTTCTTGTATAATAATTTATAAACTGAAATTTTATTTCAACAGGTAATAAACGCAGTTATGTCCATGGTCCTAATCCAAGCAGTCAAGAAGGAAGAAGAAGAATCAGTGACGTACAAAAACTGAATTACTTTAATCTGAAGATAATTTTAATATTTAGGCTTACGATTAGATATACATTTTATTTTTATATGCCTAAATAAATGAACCGACAAAGAATTATAGCGATGTTACAAATATAAATAGGAAAAAACGGGAAAACACAAAATATTAGTGAAATACACCTACGCATGTAAACTTTTTACCACCGTCTTAGAATATTAGGTTACCAAAGTAAAACAATATTTTACTTTGGTATTTATTTTACATTGTATTATTATGATAATAGTTTCTTTTTGTAATAAATCTGTGAGAACCACCAATTTTTTTATATTCTTACAAAGTTACAAATACTACCACAAAATCAAGCATCTCTTCGTAAAAAATTATGAAACGCACAACATATCTTACCTCCGCAATGGGATACCTACCCAAGCTGCCCTGAGCAATGTTATGATCCAGGCCCAGTATCCACCAGGGAAGAGAAGAGCGGAGACGGGCGCAGATAGGCGCAGATGTGTGTAGCGCACCTCAAATTCATATTATTAGTGATAAATGACGTGATATTTTTTTCATGCTTCATGTCATCTATCAATAAATAATCTTGGATAATGATTGTTCAGTTAAACACATCTCCGCTATGGTGGATATAGTAGCCAATTCTGTATCACACAGACACACTAGACTACACTACACTGTATTGTACACAATCTCAAAACTAAAATGACAGCTTTAAATCCAGTTCTATCCCTTTCCGCAGAGAGTAATAAGAGAGGGTTAGGGCTTTTTTAATGCTGTCATTTTAGTTTAGTTTAGAGATTGTGCACTACAAAATCAGCCCCATTATCCTCAGGCGATAATTTTATAGCTAATGAGCGTCCTGCCTTAGTATTGCAATTGGGCTTCAAATAAAGAATTTTAGTTTCAAGTTGTTGTACTATCTATAATCTATATGTTGTACTAACTATATTTTAGGTTGCATTTAACAATTAACGCGAAGCAAAGTAACTAAATCTGAAGCTCAAAGCTTTGGCTAATGCATCCACAGCTGTATTACGGCAAATAGTTTGTTGCTGCTACGACTATAAATAACCATAGAACACAACCACAAAGGCATAAATTCATGTTAGGCTATTCGAATTGTTTTCCGTTACTGGTTGTACAACAAACTTTAAAATTGTATACGTTATGCAGCCATATTTTGAATGATTAAGCAAAGCTGAGTTAGTTAAAAAATCTTAATGACATTCTGACAAGTTATGATGTCGTTCACGATTATTTTTATGACGAAATAATGTAGTTATGTTTGATTGCATCTTAACTGATGAAATTCGTCTCTAGAAAATTCAAAATACTTCAAAAATTTAGTATTTTTCGTATTAAGTAAAGCTTGTATTTTGACCTGAGCTTATAACTTATGACAATAAACATGACATCCCATCACATTACATTGTTCCATGACATTATGGGGTATCCTCGGATATAAGGTGAACCGAGGCTATTGCATCTAAAAAGTGAAATTTTTTTGACCGAGGTATGTTTAAGAAGCTGTATTTCTGCTACAGAATAATTTACGGATAAACTCTTTAAATATTTGAAAAGATCAGATACTTAAGACTTAGTTTTACTTAATTGCATTAAAATACACCCAGTATATTCTTATTAAAATTGATGTTAATTCCAAGGACCGATTTTAGCCACATTAGCCTCGTATCGGGGGTTAATGTAACTTTTCACTCTTAATTCCTAAACTTAAGAGTTATAATGCTCAAACTCACTGAATATGATAAACAAAGGCATTTAAGAAAATGATTTGAGCCCTACCTCAATGTAGGAAGGTTAATTTCTCTTTAAAAATACTTTTTTGGTAAAAGAGGGGCTATTGTAGCTTTTTTTTTCTTTAGTGTTGGGAGTAGGCCTGATAAGTATGTAGTATCGATTATCGATAATGTTTTTTAATGAAATACGTTTTCATATATCATTTAAGTAATATTTTTGAAAAGTTAGGTTAGGTATTAGGTGGGAAAATTTTCTAGCAAATAAACAATTGTATTTTATAGTCTTGTGGGTTAAAATAGTAACCACAACGAGCACATTTCAAAACAAAAATTTGGGCGTTTTAACATATATTGGTTAAATTATAAAACAAAAGTTGGGTCTGTGTGAGGCGGGAGCTAATACTTAACCATCGGTGAAGGTAGGTAGCACGATTCAAAACTTTTACCTATCATCTTACAAATTCTGTTTTTAACTTTATCGATAAAAAAATACATTGGCATCACTAATACTTTTATTTCCATACTAAAATCAACAGGGCTATTGTGTCTTTCTTTGTAGATATAATAGCCCCGTGTCACAATTTTAGTGGGGCTAATGTGTTTTTATAAATAACTCCAGATAACTACGGCAGAGAAAGAAATTAATTATCAAATAACAAGGAAATATTCATTATATTTGCAATTAGCGTAAAATTTTGTTCAAAAAAGCTCACAGTAAAATTTTGTCGACTAAAACAACACAGTAGGTTTTCAGCATACTCATCGAAAAATGACCGAAAAAAAGAAAGACGCCATCAATAAAACAGTAGACGAGATAAAAGCACACTCTATGATCGATTTTAATCAACATTAGTTTCTCTATCCACTAGTAGATGTCGTTTCCCGTAAATCTATTTGTAAAGGAAGATAAAATGATAAGATGCAATAGCCCCGAAGTTACAATAGCCTCGGTTCACCTTAATCATACTAATTTGATCGTATCACGGCATTAGTCCAAATGACTTCAATCCTCTATCGACGGGGCTTCCGTGGGTTAGCATCCTACAAAAGATTTGCTCACTTATTTCACAATCATGATCATATTCGGCCATCAGCTAGTGAAAAATATTTTAATATGATCTAAGTAGGTACATTAATTATTTCAAATTATACGTAATTAAAAAAAAATTGATGGGGTGACCATGGTCCCGCATTAAAGACCAAAGTTGAAAAAAAAAATTCGAAAATAAGATTAACAGATTAACTATATAATCATCATCTAGAAAATGATGAGTAGATTCCAATAGTATATTATTGTGATACAAGGGTGGAAAGTAGGTTATTGCAAACGAGCTGTCATTAATAAGCCCGAGCCGAAGGTGAGGGTTTTTAATGTCACGAGTTTGCAATAACCTTCACACCCGTGTATCACACGACGTTTTTCAATACAGTTGTGGGAAATAGTACAAAAATATAATCAATTTATCACATAAAAAATAAAAAATTTCAGCAAATGGCGCGTATTTACACCTGGACATTTTTTTTTTGAACGAAACTAGGCTACGGCTTCGTACCTACGCGTATACAGCCTATTCGATTTTTGTCAAATGTTGAAAATAATTAAATTAAAACTGGTAATTAAACATAATCAACAACCATTTAAAAGGATTTTTCTATACCGTTGAAAATATAATCAATTTATCAAATAAAAAATAAAAAAAATTCAGCAAATGGCGCGTATTTACACCTGGACATCTTTTTTTTTTCAACGAAACTAGGCTACGGGTTCGTACCTACGCGTATACAGCCAATTCGATTTTTGTCAAATGTTGGAAATAATTAAATTAAAACTGGTAATTAAACATAATCAACCACCATTTAAACGAATTTTGAAAATTCAATGCTAAAACGTACGGATTCATTCATTTTTCCTCCTAAAAAGCCTATCCGATTATATTCTATGTATGAAAACTCCTTGCTAATAAACTTTTTTAATTGACTTGGAAAATTTAAAACTAAACTGCAAAAGTAAGTGTCGAGCTTGTAAAAGTAAGTCACGACCGTGTAAAAGTAAGATGCCTATGCGAAAGATTCATTTTTCGAATCATAACTACAGCCTCTGAAAGTGCGCCATGTTTGACAACTGTATTGAAAAAATATTTAACACTATAGTTCAATATATCCAGTGATTCACAGAAAAATATCATTTAATAAAAATGTGAATAAGATTCCAAAGGTAAATAATGACTGTGGTAGGTATCGTAATATCGTTACGTAGTGGTAGCCGTACTTCCATTCGAGGGGGATTTTTTGCTACACGACTGTTCAAAAAAGAAGTGTTATGTTTTCAGGGTTCGTGTATGTATGTGTGTCTAAGGCAGAGCAGTCGTATTTTTTAATAATTTTAATTATATTCACTTGTGGCCGTTTAATCCGACGAAGTGGCGGGCTTAGCTACGTACGTAACACAACAGAAATAGGTGTGCTATTAGGCCATACAGGAAATAAAGTTTCCAGCAACTGTAATTTGCGTCATGTTCGATTTGAAATTATAGGAAAATACACAAACAGGGAACGCCCTGTCAATCACCCGGAGCGTTTCCCCCTAGCAAATACATTAACTTTTTTTATTCGCACAGTGCTAACAAAATGATGAAACAGGGAATGGAAAATGCACATTCATTCTCTCCTAACGTAACACCGTTTATTTATGTCTATACTAGCGAGCTCATGCGACTTTGCTCCCGTAGGAAGTACGAGATTTCTTTGCTACATTATACGGTGAACTTCTATAAAACTTCAGTTTTCTAAATCCTAGGCGTTGATCAGTCAAGTTTAACAACCGATAGTGAACTTTTACATGAAAAATGTCCATTCGACCCCATCCAAAGATTGACAAATCAATTAAAATATACAATGCACACCTCGTTTTTTCAAGTTGAATAAATTAAAACCAACGGCCTCAATTTATATAGGCAGGCCCTGTCAAACAAAGAATGTGGACTTATTTTACTAACGCCATCTAGTCTGAAAAGCGGGATAAAGACACGCTTAAACAGGTGAGGGCATGCCCTACAAGTCGGATGCCCAACTTTTTTCTATGAAAGGGCCCATCTAGTACCTACATATATATCGATGACTAAAACACTACACTAATAAATAAGCTTGTGTGTATTGCTGCCTGGTTTCTACACCAACTGAAACCTCCCTGATGACCACCCTGGCTCAGTGGTGAGCGCTGTTGTCTTAACGTGGGAGGTCCCAGGTTCGATCTCTGACAGCGTTAAGTTGGGAATTTATAATCTCTGAATTTTCTCTGGTCTAGACTGGTGAGAGGCTTCGGCGGCAGCTATTTACCAGCAGATGCACCGCACCACCAAGCGATTTAGCGTTCCGGGACAATACCGGGAAGAAACCGATTTGGGGTATCAATGGGTCATGGGTTGTGGCATCATTACCTATTAGGTACGTATTTTATACGCATAGAGATAATACAGCAGGTAGGTTTACTCTTAGTTTATACGACTTTATAATGCATATTTATTATGTTTTACACATTACGAGAATTTTAGCCTTGAAGTTTAGCAGTGAAATACGCACTAAAAGAGGAAAAGGTCTTATTAAAAAAGTTTGAAACAGTTAAACAAAGAAATAAAACGAGATATTTATCTATGCTGCCCCCAAAGTTTGCCTCAGGAAATGAAGTCACCCACTTGTTAATTAAGTTCACAGGCAAAAGAAAGGAACTTTCGAGAACAAATTGAATCTATACTACCTAATATTATAAATGCGAAAGTGTGTCTGTCTGTCTGTATCTCCTTAACCTTTTCATAGTTCTGTTTAACCAGTACCCATTGATTTGGTATTTACAGAGATAGGTTGCATTCCGATTTAATTTTCCAAGCCCTTGGCTGCAATCTCGCCTGGTGTTAAGTGAAAATGCTGTTTAATATGTTACCGGGCTAACAAGTGAGGGGTTACAACTTACAAGGCATCGTGCATCGTACCGAAACGCTAACTTGCTTGGCGGCACGTCCAGATCAGAAAAAATCGGAAATTATAAATGCCAGGGATCAAACCTGAGACCTCTCGTTTACTCGTAATTGTCCCAGGTGAGCAACAGAAGCGACGCCACGCGACGCAACGCGATACGACGCCAGAAAATGACAGAAGTATCTTTTTTTATCTTAATTTATTTGGGACGACAGAAGTATCTACTATCTACGTGACAACTCAGGCCACGTGAAACTAATGTTTGATACTGTTGCATCGCACCGCTTTACCACGTTCGCTCATCTAGGACAACGGGTCACCCATTGTCCTAGGTGAGTGAAAGAAACGACGCCAAAGAAAATGACAAACTTGTCTACGCGACAACTTAGGCTACGTGTAGGATCAGCTACTGTTTGATGCTATCGCGTCGCAGTGTCGCGTTTGTCGCTCACGTAGGACAGCGGATAAGTCACGCACAGCACTCAAGGTCGACTTACTAGGTTGCATATCGGAGACAAACATAATCTACATTTTCATCCCGGAAAATTCGAGTTTTGAAAAACCTTATTCCACACGACGAAGTCACGGGCATTATCCAGTAGGTATATAAATGAGGGTAGGAATACACACCGTGCATCCGGACAAGGTCTAATATCCGCTGGAGAATGTTTATTCGCAACAAACACCCAGCCGGAGCAAACAAATCCGTTGAGCCCCGATCCTAACTTGCTTCCTCTAATAATTGTTTGCCGGCAACTTTGCTACAACCGCCACTAATATACCACTTGGGGAATAATCGACGTGTCTAAACACTCGATGGATAGGGTCGATACTGTAGGAACCAGAAGTTTAATTCGCTATTATCCGCGACAAAAGGAAAATCTATGTGGTATTGTGATTTTATGTATTAGGTACTAGTTGATGCCCGCGACTCCGTTTGCGTGGAGGTATGAAAAATAGATAGTAGCCGATTCTCAGACCTAGTGAATATGCTCATAAAATTTCATGAGAATCGGTCAAGCCGTTTCGGAGGAGTATGGGAACGAAAACTGTGACACGAGAATTTTATATATAAGATAGTAGTATAGCATTATTGATATATTGTTAATATATGTATATATATATATATTCGTGTAGGACCAGGGTTAGCCCTAGTAGATTCGTTTGGGTCGATACTTACTCCATGTTTATGATGATGTACTAGTTACTACGTATATAATAATTATATATACTAATCTATACTATCTATTCTATACTTAAAATTATAAATGCGAAAGTTTGGATGTATTGACGTTTGTTACTCAATCACGCCAGAACGTTTGAACGGATCTTGATGAAATTTGGCACAGAGATAGATTATAGTCTGGAATAGCATATAAGCTTTTTATCCTGGAAAAATAAAGAGTTCCCGCGGGAACCAAAAGATCTCATTCCACGGATCCGAAGTCGCGGGCATCAGCCAGTAATTTTATAAATACGAAAGTGTTACTATCTATAATTTGTTTTAGTTTAGTTTTAGCCAATTAGTTTAATTAATTGTTACGATTTTCGCAACGACCTCTCTGGCGCAGTATTGAGCGCTTTGGCCTTATGAATGGTAAGGTTCGATATGCGGCAGAATAAATTTGGGAGTTTCTGAATTTTTCTTGGTCTGTATAGAAAGGTGAAATCGATACTAGATAAATGAGCGATTAGACTATAGGATGAACGTTATTTCTGCCGTACCTACTACAAAAAATACTCTATTAATTATTATTAACTACAATATGATGCCCGCGACTTCTACTTTATTAATTCCTGGGGGAACTCTTTAATTTTCCGGGATAAGCCTATTTCATGCACGTAGCCCAGGATGTAACCTACCTTTGTATCGAATTTCAACAAAATCGGTTGAAATGATGGTCCGTTAAAGCGTAGTAGACATATAGACAGACACACCTTCGCATTTAAATATAATATTAGTAGGTATGGAGTATTATTACGAAACGGGTTGTCTGGAGGAGATTAATTTTAGTGATAAGACCGCCCTTGCGCACGCGTTTTTTTTTGTTTAAGTTATCTCTATGTTATGTGTGGCAATAAAGAATTTATCCATCTATCTATTAATAGAGTATTTTTGGAAAGGTACGAAATAAATTGAAGTGTCGAATCGCCGCCAAAAAATACTGAACGTCAAGTGTCGTTCAAAACCTGAACACCCATTAAGGTGTTCGAGCACAAATAAGAAATAATTGCTCGCGTCCCGCCGAGGTCACTCCCAATAATTGACTTTTGGCACTGCGCCAAGTCGACTCCCGTGTGAACCCTCACTTTTGACTTCGTTCTGATTATATTGTAACATACTCGTAGCCAACTCATAGCATTCAGGTATCATTCCTTTATAATATTCTTCATTTTCTCGCAATCAGTACACAAAAATTCAAGTAAGATTATCACACCCGCATACAAAATAAATATATTTAAGGCCAAAAGAGCTATGATAAACTTAGGAAACTAAACAGAAACTTACATACACAAATAAATAATTGCAGCGGGCGGAGGATCACATAATTACACCCCGGCAGGGGAGACCAAACTACCGCGGGTCAGGGCGACAGGTTGAGAGACCGGCGGACTATTCTAGCCGAGTCTAGCAACACTGCTTTTTGAATCCTGGCTGCAAGCGGACTGCCACTTTTATGATTTTTATTATGTATTTTCTGACCTATCTATAAGTTACTTACCATAATCTAATCTTATTTTTAGTGTCAAAAAAGATGTAGACTTTGTTTCTCGCCTTGCTAGTCCACAGAGAAACTCACTGTCACTCTCTTTCCACGACGCCTCCCACCGAGACACCTGTGAAGCTGGAATAATAAAGAGTTTTACAACGCTCCAAAATGGGACTTTTCTCGCGATTCAACCGCAACGTGTACTTAAGGGATTTGAATATCTTATGGTAGATTTTATTTATTCTACGCAACTTACCGCGGACGAGGCCGTGACGAATTTTAAGTTTTTAAACAAACGCTTGACAGAAACAGCAGCTTATGACGTCAGTTAAACGGCTTTCATTTTGCGTGCGGGATGTTATTATTTCGAGTTCGCTGAATTTATATTTATTAAGTGAGTGTTTCTACGAACGCACATACTAAATAGTAATATAATAAGCTCAGCAGGGGTCTGCTCAACTGAGTTTGCTGGTATGGACTCAACGAAGCGGACTGAAATGGTTCGTGCGTTCCAGAGGTCCTAGGTTCAAACCCCTTCTGTTGCACTCTATTTGAATCCTTTTTAAAACTACATGAAAACCCAAAGTAAAAATACTGTAAGGACTGGGCAGGACCAAAAAGTCCGTTTGGGAAGAGATTTTTTTTATATCGCCTAGAGTGTGCGCTTCGTATAAAAATGCAAATTCGGTGTCTTCATATGACAAAAAAACGTAACTCAGTTTTCACGTATTTACTTGAAAACTAGCTCCCAAGGCACTGATTTCATCCAATGAAAAAGCGAAAATACATTGTCAATACAGCTCAGCTTTGCCAAGTAAAAATATACGACTATTGTCATTCTTAAGTCGAAAACACACTAGGATTTTAAATGGCACTTTTATAATGCAACAGGACAAAACAAGTTTATCCCATGAAGTGGATGTTTTGTCCTATCCGTAGTGTGTTTTCGCCCTTATGTTATCGAGTTCCTTGTACGCCTTACTTAGCCATCTAAGATCCGCCATAAAATTTAACGCTCACAATATTCACGAATCTACATTGTAATGCCATACTTGTGCTTAGAAAATGCCTTTGGCTGAATAAAAACGGTGTGAGGTTTTACGGCGTCGTAAATTTTTAACATCACAAAAAGTCTGTCTTTGGTGGTGGAGAATCGAGTGGGTTCATAACATGCGTAAGAATAAAATGCATTTTTAGTGTTATGGCCATCTCTTCCTTATCTAAGTGCACCTACGTTTCATAGTCGTTACTTCTGCCAAAACATAATTACATAGGTACATTAAAATAAAAGTTCTGTCACTCATCCACTAATTGACTCATCGTGCCCAGCCCCTTGGACTTAAAAACTGAAACATTGACAGAGGTTCCCTTTATAACATCAACAAGGAATAAGGCCAAGTATTCGAATAGGAATCAAAGATTTTGTAATTCAAAGGTCCCTTGGTACCAATACTGTCAGCAGAGCTTTTGCCAAGGCACTGTGTTCACAACTATACTGGACTATTTTCTCACAAGGTGACTAGTCGTGTTCTATCTTTATTGAAGTACTACACTTGATTTTACATTGTTTACCAAAAATATGACACCTTTTATCATGTCGCGCCATATTAAGTCAATGTGTCGCGCGTAATTCTCGTAATATGACAAAAATTAAAAAACAACGCATCAACCTTTAGGATCTTGGTTTGATAATGACTTATGCCCGTGTTAATAAACTTTCATCAGCTATGAACACGTTCTCAAGTACCGCTCAATCTATTCTTAAGACTTGAAAGAAAGAAGATTTGAAAATCTGTTCTTAGCTGCTGAAATAAGCCAAATTGGTAGCCAAAACTATTAAAAAACATAAAATATATGACAATGGCCAAGCCAATGTCAAATATTTTATATTTTTTTATGATGAGATATAATGAGGTTTGTAAATTCCAGGTTTTTTGTAAAAACGTAGTCCTTTAATTTGAGTAGAGAATTACCAGAAACATGTGCCATGAACAAACTAAAAGCAAAACTACTCAGGACTTTTAAAGTATCATTCTTACTTTGCTAAAATCAGTTAGTTGGCTTCCCTCGCAATCTCTCAATTTATCATCACTAGACCGTGTGTCAAGGCTACGTTATATGATTTTTCCCGCTACAAAACGTACAAACACAGAGAGCCAACTTTCCGCATCATTTGCTGACATTACCTACATACCTATTAGGAAATAGGTATGTAGTTTGAGAGAGGGTGGCAATATCAATGTGATGATTATTACCGCGTCGTTAGGGTAAGTTTTTTTTTTTATCCACTACAAGTTAGCCCTTGACTGCGATCTCACCTGATGGTAAGTGATGATGCAGCCTAAGATGGTAGCGGGCTAACCTGTTAGGGGCATGGCAGTTATATTAAACCCATACCCCTATTCGGTTTCTACACGGCATCGTACCGGAACGCCAAATCGCTTGGCGGCACGTCTTTACCGGTAGGGTGGTAACTAGCCACGGCCGAAGCCTCCCACCAGGCCAGACCAGGGAAAATTCAGAAATTATAAATTTCCAAACCCTGCCGGGTTAGGATAGATTTTTTGAAGCTGATGAATAGAGTAAAAATTACACGCAATAAAGCTTTTTAAATTAATATGATATCTCCAGAAAAGCGAAATCCTAAAAATTCAGGTACCAATTATTCAAATCAAATCAAATCAAATGTTTTTTTATTCAAATAAACTTTCACAAGTACTTTTGAATGGTCAAGTGAATCTACCACTGGTTCGGAATGCCATTCCTACCGAGAAGAACCAGCAAGAAACTCGGTGGTTGCTCTTTTTAAATAATTCATTTACAATAATTATATCAATGTGTACATATAGTAACCGCTGTCCTTAGCATTGCTGGAGCGATCAAATTCATGCTTCTCTATCATTGACATAATCTTCAACAGTATAATAAGCTTGTCTATTTAGTAGTGTAATATGTAGATTTAGTTATTCAATAACATTAATCAAAACTGACAATGAAGTGGGATGGCGAGCAGATTAAACTATGTCAAGAAAATATAGTGGAAAAATTATCAGACATGAGGATAACTTCGTTGTTTTCTCACCATCTTGTTATGCTGGCTGGCTCACTACTGACCACGAGTCTCCTCTCTGAATGAGAAGGGCTTGAGCTACCCTCTTAAAAGAGCTTAAGGTTTACCTATTTAAAAACGCAAGGACAACCTACATTATACCACGAGTTTGGAATGGTTTCATAAAATCAAATCTATCTGATTACTAATTTATCCTACTGCCAAACGAACAAGCAAGCTATCTAGTAGTTTGACGAACTCCCTGGCGCAGTGTTGAGCGCTGTTGCCTTAACGTGAGAGGTCCCGGGTTCGATTCCCGGAAGAGTCAATTTGGGAATCAATAATTTTTGAATTTTCTCTGGTCTGGTCTGGTGGGAGGCTTGGGCCGTGGCTAGTTACCACCCTACCGGCACACACGTACCGCCAAGTGATTTAGCGTTCCGGTACGATGCCGTGTAGAAACCGACTAGGGCTATGGGCTTAACTGCCATACCCCTGACAGGCTAGCCCGCTACCATCTTAGACTGCATCATCACTTACCATCAGGTGAGATCGCAATCAAGGGCTAACTTGTAGTGGAAAAAAAATTGTTACTTTATTTTGCTATCAGCTTCCTGTCTATATTGGGTTGCGATTAATGTTGTCTCCACAAAGGTTTTTACGAACAGAGTATACTGTATAATGAAACAGATGTGTTCCTTTTTGTAACTAAGATAATGTAGCGTGTTATAGAAGATCCCTGTGTAGCACACTGACCTGATTCTCACCGTATTCGCTTGATTACTTAGGAAGCGGTTAGACGTGGGTCTATGAGGTGATTAGAGTTTCAATATCATACAAAAAAAAACGAGTTTACATGATGTCTTTTTTTGTCGTAAGGCAGTTAATGTACATTATAGATCCATATGTTTTTTATATTGATAAAATTGTGTTGATTTATTTCAGAGTAAATTATGTTCTTATCGGGTAGGTACCTATTTGATTGTTCTTCCATTACGCTGCTGTAACGCAAAGATGTCGAAATATGCTCGAAAACCGCCATAAATTCGAAAAATAAAATATATTTACTGTTTAATAAAAATTAATCTAGCAATGTTAGTAATTTAGAGTTATTTATTTTTTCGAGTATATAGAAAAATTGCTTTTGCAAAAAATAAGGTGAATTAAGAGGTATACCTATTTGAATTGCTTTTTTGTAGCGAAGTTGTTTAAATTGGCTTTGCGATCAAACAATGACTGCTTAAAGTCCGTATAAACATCAAATATTTGTCTCAATAATACAGCCACCGTTTAATGGATAATCTGAAAGAACGAAACTGACTGGGCCATCGTAGAAATATTTCTTCTAATAAATTAATTTAGTGATTCCCATAGATAAAATTATGAGCTAATAAATCATCCAAGTCATAAGAGAAACGTGTCCCATATATTACAACAAACAAAGTAGAAGGAACTGCCTCAACTTTTATCTATCACAATTATGGAGCACAACAAAGCTATTAGATAGAATCGCCTTATTACTGGATGTCTTATTTCTCTTTTCGTATTTCAGTTGATGGCACTCACGAAATTAATGGCATTATAAAAATTTAAGACCTGACGTCGCTATTATCCACAAAATAAATAGAGCACGTGATCTATACATAATATTATTAATATTATAAATGTGAAAGTTTGGATGGATGGATAGATGTTTGTTACTCTATCGCGTCAGAACAGCTGAACGGAGCTGGATGAAATTTGGTACAGAGAAAGATTATAGTTTGGAATAACACATAGGATACTTTTTAACCCGGAAAATTAAAGAGTTCCCGCGAACCAAAAAACCTCAATCCATACGGACAAAGTCGCGGGCATCAGCTAGTAATAATATAAAAACATAAATTTGAAAAAAATTGGCAGTCATAGGAACTGCCGATAGAAGTGGAAACGAATATTTAATTATTTTTTTAATAAAAAAAATTATAGTATAGGCCTTAACACTAAGGGATTAAAGTTTAATTTCGATTGTAGTATATTTATATATAACACCTTTTGTCTTGTTCTTTGTTGGTCGCGAGCATGTCGGAGCGAGGTGTCGGTGATGCGAATCCACAAGTTTACCCCCTACCAAAAGTACTCAACGCGGCTAAAGAAGTTTTCACTTCAATAATTTGTTCAGAATGTGCCAGCCATAGAGGTAGTATAAGGTAGGTAGGCTATACTACCTCTGTGGTGCCAGCAAATGGCATGTAGGTACATACATAAGGTGCGGAGTACACGAGCGGAGCTAAACGTCGCTGAGCTCACGTTGTAATTACTCAGGAACTAGATTGTCTAGCGTCAAGGAACTAAGCGGCACAATAAATCTACTTGATGTGATCGTCGCCTGTGGTAAGACGATTTTAACGTTAATTTGTTTCTATAGTGTGTTGTACTATTAAATGCAACCACCGGTTATGCAGTCAATTATTTTTTATTACTTATTTTATAACACAGACACAGTGACTATTTTGACATCTCGGAAGTGACGTTACTATATGTCATGTCACTTCCGAGAGCCATAGAGGTAGATAGACCATGGATTCGATAATATGTCAATCTTCAGTGTAACAATACGTTGCTGTTTGTTTTTAAATTTATAGACAAGCGCTTGGCTGCAATCAGATTTGAGATATTGTATTGTATTGTATTGCACCTCTAACTTTTCGGAGGATGTGCATTTTAATCTTTTTAGAAAACTTGCTTGTCTCACAGTTTTTCATTCCCCAACTTCTCGCTTTATATACGCAATGGTTTTTTTAACCCTGTCTCCACTACTAAAGGTTAACAGGAAGAGAATACCTCTAAGTATTAAGTTCGCCTTTGTAGGTACCGTTTTTTTATGTGCAACTAGCTGATGCCCGCGACTTTGTCCGCGTGAATTGAGGTTTTTTGGTTCCCGCGAGAACTCCTTATTTTTCCGTGCAAGCATAACTATATAGGTAACAAATTTAATCAAAACCGATTGAAAAGATGGTAAAAACGTAGCAAACAGACAAAAAGACTGACACACTTTCGCATTTATTCTATTATTATGAAGTATGATAAATTGACATTAATTTTAACCACCTTCTTGCTTGCAACCTCGATTTAGTTACAATTTTGTTTTAAAAAAACACTAATAATTATAAACGTAGCTTTAGTTTTAGGATACCGTAACAGATTATCACCATCATACTTTTATGTAACTATACGTCAATAAGTGTAGTATACTTACCTAAATTGAATAAATATTTATGACTAAGCATAACACCGAGAAAGATCATCAACGTTCGACTCTTAACCACATTCAAAATCCATCAATTTATTGGAATGTGTATTCAATTAAAACTGCATTTCCCATGTTCATAGCACAAGAATACAAGCTCGGCTAATCATCGCTCTGCACACAATAAAGTTGTAATTACTCAGCATCGAGAAACGAAGGCAGCATGATAGCATATTCAACTCTAGTCGCCAGCGGTTGGTAGATTGTAACGACAGCTTGTTGTTAGGAAACTAGCTGTAAGGGCAAAAATACTCTACTGATAGAACAAGGGGAATACTATTGTTTTAATATTGTTGACCTTCATATTTTAGAATTATAATCCTTATTTTAGGGACGTCAACGTACTATAAAACTGTCAGTTTGAAATAACACTGTTTTAAGCGAGGGTAGTAACCCCCCAGGACAAAACGAAAAACATCAGCTTTATATGGTAAATAAGTAAATAATTGAATAAAGCCTTCATTGTGTTACAATGATGCTCTTAAGTAACACTTAAATTATACTTAAAAAAGTGCGAGTATGCAATTCACACACGACAGAAGTGAAACACCAGAATAGGTGAAACTTTAGAAATACCTACTTTGTGAAACTTCAGACAAGTAGCCTACGAGAGAATGAAATAAATTTAACTTGTATTCCTGCGAGTGAATGACATAAATATGTCTCGTATTCTATCTCATTCTCTCGCAGGCTAAATCCTATTATGAATATGTTTTTCTCTTTCTAGTGTCGTTTTTTCGTTTCATCAAATTTTCAAATCACAACGATTCTAAATAAGTTTCACTTCAAAACTAATTTATTACATTTTGCCTGTGGAAACCAAGAATTATTCTCATTTTTAACCGACTTCCAAAAAAGGAGGAGGTTTTCAATTCGGCGCGTTTTTCTTTTTTGGTATCTCCGTGGTTTCTGAACCGATTTGAATTTTTTTAATCAGTCGTTAGAGGAAGCTCTCGAGGTAGTCCCATAAAAAAATCTGACTCCAAATCCTCAACCCTGACACTAAAAGGTACAGTGGCGTTGGAACTACAGTGGCATTGGGAGTCGGTTTTTTTGGAAAGAATTTTTGTTCATCTACATAATAACGAGCTATTTTTTACCAGCTACAAATATTTATTTTACGTTCTTATTATAGATCTACCTACCATTCAAAAGCACAATTTTTTTAAGCAAATTCTATCAATAACTATCCAAAAAGTAGAAAAAAATGCTATTATAAGCCTGACTGCATACCAATAAGTTTCTAGAAATTGTAATGGAAATATTAGTAATATTATTTTCTAGTCTCAATAAACTCAATCAAAAATTTTGATTGAGTGTAACAGAAAAGTTTGGACTAGGATGACCTAGCAGTGCCGCGTGGCCTTTGGAGCACGTTTTCGTGATGATGAGATTTTCTCCGAATTTGATAACCTTATTTATAGTATTGAAACCTCAAAAATGCCAAAGTAATGAAATAAAAATCCTGACTGTGATTGGAATATTATATACTCATAGCTTTACTAGCTGATACCCGCGACTTCGTCCGCGTGGATTGAGGAGTTTTAGTTCCCGCGGGAATTCTTTAATTTTCCGGGATAAAAAGTACCCTATTATTTAATCCGGACTTCTAACTTTACGTCTGCAAAATTTCAAAGCAATCGGTTCAGTAGTTACGGCGTGAAAGCGGAACAAACATACAAACAAACTCACTTTCCCATTTATAATATTATATATAGTACATATTTAAATAAAGTAGGTAGATCCTAACTGAACCAGTAGTAAATGAAAAATATATATCTATGACCAGATGATTACCGCGATTTGTCCTTTGATTTGTCAGCGTAGGTTTCAAACACCACATAGGAACTCTTTAATTTTCCGAAATAAATCGTGGCTAATTTTCTTGATCGGGACTATTGCAACCTATTTGCAACCTATCCCTTAAGGTATCAAAGTTCATCAAATCGTATAAATAGAGGGGGCCTGAAAACTTAGCATACCAAGAGACAGACGGATACGCACAGACACGCATTATAATAATTATCACACGAGTTGCTAAAACCGCGAATCGCTACTGAGATTTTCTTAAAGTGTCATGAACTGTCTCAATGAATACAACATTATTTTACTGAGAAATGAATAAAAACACGTCTAAGCAAAGTATTAATTTCAATAATAAGCGGGCGATCTTGAATTTATTTCATCTGAATTTGCAAATTCGTTCGTAACGCCAATTGAACCGATCACGATCGGAATAGAATAAAATCTATGGATTGAATTTTGGTTTAGAGTTTATTCAAATGAATTATTGAAAAGTAACTCGGACTTTTAATTAAAAGGTACATGGATCTGCTCTTTAAATGTGTATGTTACTGTAAAAGCGCGAAATGTGGTAAATCCTGGGATTTCCCGGTAAAAGTTAACCAAGTAAGTAGTTAACTTAATGGTAACGGTCCGAACTGGTTTGAGATAATTTTACCAGCGTTCAATCGGTAAATCCTCAGAGACCAGATGTATAAGTCCTTCACAGACATGTAAAAGGGTGAAAATATTATTCAAAAATTTCAAGCGAGTCTTCAGGCGAAGCCTATTCATTTTGCATCTCGATTTGTATAGACACTCTACATTAATTTGACATCTTTTAGTTATAAGTAATTCGGACTTTTACGTCTAGATGATTAGGCTAAAAGACTTAGGATTTACCAAATTAATGTTGGTACAAGATTCACGATTATCTCGGACCGGTTTGGTTTTGTTTTTCTCGTAAGTCCTAGAATTTACCATGGTTCGTGATTTTACAGTAACATAAAAATATAATTTTCTCATGAAAAAAGGAGACACGTAAGAAGGCGCGTTTAAACTGATCGGGTGGATAGCTTCGATGACAGCCATCATGCAAAGATTCGAGTTCTGTCTACTACAAGTCGTCGGCCAAGGCCCGAAACTTTTGAACTTTTTGTCCTTGACTCAACTAGAGCAGCTTTTTATTTCAATCCCAAATCAATTGAATGATAATGTTGATCATTCCCCAAGCGCTATGTTAGTAGCGGTCTCTAACAAAGTTACAGCCAAACGGCTAGAGGAAAGTGAGGCTCGGGCTAAATGGATTTGTTTGAGCGGGCTTGTTGTTTGTTGACAATAAACATCCTTTAGTATTAGCCCTTCTTTGTTATGCGTTTTGTGTGTCTTAGAGCCAGGCCCCTCTTTTCCACTGGGCACTCTGGCACGTGCCTAGTGCCCCGCAATCGATGGGGGCCCCTAGTTCCTGCCAGATCACCTACCGATAGATAACCGATATTCAAGAAAGAACAGAAAGAAGAGAAGACAGTTGAATAAATCTAGAATTTTGCTTATAGAATAGAATAGAATAGAATAGAATATTTTTTTGTCTGAATCCACTTATCTACTCCTTATGACTGTTTTAACAAAATAGTCCTCTGTCAAATTCATAGGGACCCCACTATCCTAATGTGCCCAGGGCCTCGAATGTTTTAAAGACGGTCCTGATTAGAACCAGCTGATTTTTCTGCTTAATTATATAAACTTCAAACATTTATTTTATTTTAGTCTAGGTTATTTAATTAGACCAATACAAATACAAATTTGATCATCATTAAGAGCTTTACTGATTTATGAAGATTCTATTACTTACGCTCACTCTAGTTCTTAAAAATTCATTTAAATCCAAAGGAGCGGGAGAAACCAATATACATTTATAGTCCTTCATTATTTTGTTAATGGTGAAAAAACACCATTATATTTTTTAGTCCCAAATAACAAGAAAGATAACATTCCAAGAAAAACATAAAAGAAAATTGTTTCCGAACGAGAACGTGGCGTAAGTGTGCGAATGTTATTCCACGATAATAAGAAAAATAGAACGAGTCTCCATGACAAATAAATGTCTGCGTTTCCTTCAATAGAAACCTATCAAACGTCGGTGTATCACAACTTATTACTGAAGCAAATGAACCGATAACAGAGTTACATGTTTCTTCAACGGCGTAGCAATTCTGATGAGATCTCTGCGAGCGTAGGAAGATATGGTTCGTTCCTTTGACTGTATAAGTAAGGTCGATTGTATTATAGGTCTCGTTATACTGGTTTTTGTTACTCTGTGCTACAGCAGAAATTCATATAAGCTAGGGACGCCTTCCGCCGCGATGCCTAGCTGTTACGTCGAGGAAATAGACTCCTAGTTCTGAACGGAAGGACCAAGTGAAAGATCTACTTGTGTCTCACTCGTTGTCGTGATTACACTGTGTGTATGTGAACAAGAAAAAATCCATCCATACCAATATTATAAATGCGAAAGTTTGTCTGTCTGTCTGTCTGTCTGTCCATCTGTCTGTCTGTCTGTCTGCTACGCTTTCACGGCCCAACTACTCAACCGATTTTGATGAAATTTGTTACAGAGATAGATTACATCCCGGGAAAGGACATAGGCTTTTTATCCCGGAAACTTGAAGAGTTCCCGCGGGAATCAAAAAAATATATCTATTGAAACGATTTTGACGATAGGTTGTATCCCGGGGAAGGACATAGGCTATCCCGGAAAATTGAAGAGTTCCCGCGGGAAGCAAAAAACATCAATTCAAGCGGATGAAGTCGCGGGCATCATTTAGTAATACATATTGGCGTTTTTTCTTTAGAAAACTTCTTGCCACTAACGATTTAACTTCTTGCCACTTGCTAAGTACAAAGCTCAAATTTTCAATTTATCTGTATTCGTGCATATACCTACCGATTTCTACATTGAAATAATTGGAAGAAATATTGTACGCATCTAATGCGTACTCTCTCTAAAGTCCGTCGTTGAAGGCTGAGAGTGCAAAATAGCGATTACAAAAAAAAACATATGCGCCGAATTGAGAACCTTCTCCTTTTTTGGAAGTCGGTTAAAAAACACTGGTCGGGTATAATATGTGTATTATAAATATTGGGAGTTGTCAATTGATACTTAGGTACGGTCATTTTAAGAAGTTTTCCAGTGGAAAATTTGTAAAAGTATGGACTGGAATTTTACAGTTCGCGCGCGAGTTGAATGCAGAGTAAATGTATGTGCCACCATATATTTACTCTGCGAACTATACATCTTACATCAACGGGGACAGCATTAAAAATATTTGTTTTTACTTTAAAAAGTATAGTAGTTAGTAGTAGTACCTACTGTACAAGTTCAATACAAATATAAAATATATTACGTAACATAAAAAAAGAAATACGCGCCGAATTGAGAACCTCCTCCTTTTTTTGGAAGCCGATTAAAAAAGTATTTCCCAGTGATTTTTTTTTATTTGAAAATAAAAAAAAATCAGCATTCAGCAGCACCTTCCACTTTTAGAATCGCGGTATTTTTGGAATGCTGATTGTTAGGAAAAAAGTATAAGGACCTTTTTTGTAGATAATTTTATGATCTACAATTTTTGTCAGGGCTATATTTTTGATTTAAAAAAACCGAAAATTTTGACCTTTGACCTTGAATAACTTTTTTAGCACACATGGGATCGATGAGGACATTTGTCACTTTATTTCCAAGGTCTCTAGCAAAATTCAGCTCTGTGGGAGTTTTTTTTTTAATTTCAAATGTCTATTTTTACCGGACTAGTAGTCGGAACTGTCTAGTATCATACAGATTGCATACATACGGAAAGTTATTCAAATAGCATGAAACGAATTTATCTCTTTGTGGCTGGCTATAAGTTAGTTGTTGAACAAACTATTTGGCTGTAGGTGTACCACGGGGAAAACATTAGCCAAAGCTTTGTGTTTCTGATTTATTTACCCCGCGTTCGCCTTTTGCTGCGGAACGATTATACATTTCTATTTTCTGTGTCATCTTTTCAAATGCGATTAAGTAAGTTAATTTACTTATTTGGTATACTCCACGTTAATTAATTTTAACACACGCTGATGCCCGCGACTTCGTTAGCGTAGTTTAAGTTTTTTTATTCCCGCGCGAACTCCTTAATTTTCTGGGATAAAAAGTAGCCTATGTCCTTCCCGGGATGTAACCTAACACTATACCAAATTTCATCATAATCGGTTGGACAGATGGGCCGTGAAAGCGTAGCAGATAGATAGACAGACACACTTTCGTATTTACAATATTAGATATAGATTATAGGGTATAACAAGGATAAGCAAAGTTGACGCATCAGACTCGCCCGACTTCAACATGTGATGGTACCGGCGTGATCGTCTTAGCTAGTTAAATACCGTGGCTAGTATTTGTGAGGAACCCTATAAACCTTAGAATCGGGAAAATAACACTGCAGAGTTAGTGGCACTTTCGGTATCCGGTTGTCGTATTTGTTGGTCATGAATTACCAGTAAAACTGGTACTTAGCACAGTACGCTGGGTGAACACGTAAGGCAGACCCAGTCAATCCACCTGAATTATAGTAATCTATCTAGATATATTAGCGCGAAGTTTACCTTAGAGATATTTAAATTACGGCATAGTAACATGTATATATCAAGTTTGCAAATCAGGGTCGGATTGAGTGGTTGCTGTTACATGTATTTCCTTTTAAAGGCATCTTAGCTGACCAATGGTAACCGAGCACGGGGATAGTCCTTACGCCTACACGAGGCCCTTAAACATTGTTATTTGGGGCATCAGTCAACCTCCTTTAAGCGCTGAGAAGCGAATTTATTCCCACATCCGTAAACGGCTGGTACTGTCTTTTATGGGCATTTTAGCCCGCCCCTGGTCCATGGACTTTATTTATTTATCATTTCATATAGTAAGTTTTATGAATTGGCCAATTCAAGGTCGGAGTTCGATCTGCGAGAGGAGTGTGTGTGTGGTGTGCTGAACCATTGCTGCCAACTTGTCACCACGCAGCCATGTAGCCGGTTACTTTGACTATATTGTCAATCACTGTCAATCAAGTTATCAAGATTGATATAATTAGTTATATACACACATACACGGTTATGACTCATCAGTTACAATAAAAGGCGTTAAGACACACACACGTATAAATTTAGATATAAAATATATTCACAGTGTGTTGACAAGGCTCACGGCTAGATAATTTTAATTTGATAATTCAATTTATCGTTCCCGATTCTATATTCAGCTCTGGGGTGTTTCGGATGTAACAGCATGTGATTATTTTATATAACCTGTCCCCTATCCAGGTCCTTCTATACAGCATTATAAGTAGAAATGCAATACCCATAATTTGCATTACTAATGTAATAATATCAATGGTTGACCAAGTACTTCAATCATATTTCCCCGTTATTTCATACAGGATGTCCAGACTAGTGTCTGAATCCATTTGACTCCGTTTCTAACAGCTAGGTACTTTATTGAATACTTTAAATTACTGATTTGCCTGTGAACCTTGTTTATAACACCTTAAGGAAACAAAATTGGGTACATTACCAATATAACAGCAACTCGGCGTCTTTCACTAAAACACTTTGCCCTAGCCTTATACCTCTTGAACTTTAAACAAAATCTATATCCTAGATTATACTACACTAGTATTTAATTATAGGTAATTTGACGCAACTTGATTAGTTTAATCAGATTATAGGTAATTTGGCAGACAAGACTTCTACTCTCTGAACTTTCTATTCTACGTGTTGCGATCACGAAGTGAAGGACTAGTATCTCACTCTGCTGTAGGAGCCCGAATGAATCCCCGTTCCTCTCTCTTCGTGCTCACCTCCTTCTCCTCTAGCCAGCGTCTCCCCGTCGTCTTAGCTGAAACAACACCTCCGGAAAGTAATCTGTTCACCTCATTGGTCAACATTATTTCATGCCTTTTGCATTAAGCCAATGGTCGCGAAGTCATCCTCGAACACGCCCTTTTTGACTTCTAAATCCCACCTTTCCTTTTTTCTCAAAATTTCAAAGCTATGAATATAATTTTTTTTTATCAACCTAAAGGCTTCTACATCTGGTATCAATTTCTGTCAGCTCAGCGTCTATTTATACAATGCAGAAAGTCGATTTATGGGCCTTTCTCAAGTTTAGTTAAATGTTTAACTAACTTGAAATTTGGTGTTTTATGACTGTTTGTAAAATGTTCTTATTAAAGTGTTTTGGGTCTGTTTATTTTTAAGCAATAAATAACGAAAATATCGGTTTACAATGACCCTTAGACTTTGCTTAATTTTTTCCTATGTTTTCGTTTCCTGAGAAATTTTACTCAGAGTTGAATTTCTAATAATTTATGGCCCCTTGCATTTCTGTATTTATACTTTATTACGGTGCGCCTGTCTCGCGTTGAGATTTCTTTCGAAAATAAAAAAAAATGGTATAGGTATTTGGTACGTGTGTACGTACCACGATGACCATCTCAAACATAGTGGGTAGAAATCAAAATTATTTTGTACTTTACAGTAATGTTGGAAGTAGGGTTTGGGAATTCCCGACAATTTCTAAGTCCCGGCACACGAGACAGCCTACAATTAAAGTCCCGGGAATTCCCAGGACTTAGAGACTTTTAAATAATTTTTTTTGTTCCTAGAAATGAACAAAAAAACAAAAAAATATTTTCAGCCTCTTGGTAAGCCGTTTTGAAAGAAATTTAATTGAGTTATTTTTTTGTAAAAAAGAAACTTTTTTGTAAAAAAACAACTTTTTGTAATAAAGCAATTTTTTGTAAAAATCAACATGTATTTAACAGAAAAGTAAATCTTAATAACTTTAACGTCAATTTGTGTTGTGTACTCAGTAGTTACGTAGTAGACCAAGTAATTATTCATTATACTAACAGATGGCGCTAGGCTCCTTCAATTATTTGAAAATAAATATGATTACACAACAATTTCGACAGTCTTGTCTCGTCTCGAGTCTCAACCCGAAAGTCCGGGGAAGTCCCGGGACTTCGAGACACGAGACGTCCCGGGACCCAAACCCTAGTTGGAAGTCGGTTTTTTGAAAATAATATTTATTTATTTAAAAATATTATGAATTACAAGGTATAAATATAAAACACTTGTACTCGAAACTTTAGAAAAGTAAACCAATCTATCTATACTTATAATAAACAGTAACTGGAAAATTTCTGTACATTTAATATATTCTGAAAATTTTAATCGAGGTATGCTTTACTATCGATACTGAGCCCAAAACAGATTTTTATTTAATTTTTGTGTGTCTGTCCGTCTGTCTGTCTGTATGGCCGCCCATCAACGGATTTAAATGAAATTTGGTATAGCGCGAACTGATACTCCGGGTCCATAGGTATATGGGATAGTTTTTATCCCGATAGAAAATAAGGTTCCTCCAGGATAGTGGTTTTTGTTGATAACTCAGTCAAACTCCATAACTCAGTAAAATCTGAACTGATTTGAATTAATATTTCTTTATTAGAAGGTATGTGTCATCAGGTAAGTTTTGCTCAATTTTGGTGAAGATATTATCAGAGATAGAGGACAAAACTCCTCAATAGAGAATAGCAATTCACTTGATTAGGACTTAATAATAATATCTTTTTGGTGGCGTTTGAAGGAAACAAAATTAATTGTAAAAAATTGCGACCGAGAGAAAATCTGTCAACAGCCTGACGGCTGACATAATTTCGACATAATCGGTATTTCCATAATATTTCGATGCCATAATATGTTTGCCTGTGACATGTGGACTTAATTTCGTGTATTAAAATTAATGTATATGTAGCTTGAAAGGGCAGATAACGAACTTTGCTACAGAAGTGTAGTAAAGAAGAAGAGTGTGTGTAGTGTGTAGAAGTCAGTAAAGATGATCGAAGACAAATGCCGTAACCAAGAGCTTGAGGTAGTTTATGCAACCGCATTATGTGACTGTGGCTATATATGCGAAAGATTGGATGGATGTTTGTTACTCAATCACGCCAGAACGGCTGAACAGATCTGGAAATTTGGCACAGAGATAGTTTATAGTCTGGAATAACACATATACTTTTATTTTTACTTTTAACCCGAAAAATTAAAGAGCTCCCGCTAGAACCAAAAAACCTTTAATTCAAGCGGACAAAGTCGCAGGCATCAGCTAGTATTTATAAATGGCATTGCTTGAGTAGTATCTGTTATGGACGTACCTGCTTAATAAGTTGCGAGCGTAGGTGTTCTGTATGCCAAGTGCAATGTTCTAAAGTTTACGGTTATTGCGAGCTCTTATGGTTGGTCCACATCAGATTTTTCCGCCGATCATGGCCATATATCATGGAACGAAGTGGACACTCGTCACTTCCCGTAAACGGATAACTAGTCTAGCTAACATCTTATTGTATCAATGATTAGTGAAGCGATCTGTTGAATGGACGCTACAATTATTTTTTCTCAAATCTTTCTTCATGAAATATGATGAAGTGCTGAAAAGAACCGGTAGGAAAACCGTGATCGTGATGTGTGTACGGTATTAGATTGGCAATCACATAGTGTATCCCGACAATTCATCATGAATGCCACGAGGCTATCCAGCAGGGATCGTGATCGGCGAAAAAACCAGGTGTGGACCCATCCTTACACTCAGATACAGGCCATATCGTAAGTTTATTGGTGCAAATAACTGGTTATGTTGTACCAATTTCATAACATCAATAAATATGTTTATACTAAGACAATAACGTACCTCCCTCACTTCAGTTACTTTGATCAGTTGCCAACAATAACATTTCCGATTTCATGTCTCATAGTCATAGTATAGTAAAGAAAATATTCTATGTAAGGATGTAAGGATTACTTAACATCTTATCATAATTATTGATATGCTATCGTGGCTACTCGTGGCTATTCTTACACTCGTTAAGTCATTTGTAAGGTCTGAAACTATAACCGGAATATTTGTTTATAAAAAAATCGGCCAAGTGCGAGTCGAACTCGCGCACCGAGGGTTCCGTACAAAATGTGACGTGGTAGGCCGTCTACGATGTGGTGGTCGGCCCTTGGAGCTGTGAAAAAGTCAAGCTTCTAAGCCAACGCAATCAAAAGATACAGCCGTTTATGCTGCAAATTTTCGACACTCGCAAGGGAATCAAAACTTACAGTGCACCTCCCGTAAACTCAGAATCTTGAAATTTGGTACGAAGCAACGCCATATAGCACTTTTGATTGCGTTGGCTTAGAAGCTTGATTTTTTCACAGCTCCAAGGGACCGTAGACCTGAGTATTTGATATTAATTTCAGCTTGATACTTCCATGTGTTCCTGAGAAAAAGGGTCTTGACAAACAGATGGACGTACAACAAAGTGATCCTATAAGGGTTCCGTTTTTTCCTTTGAGGTACGGAACCCTAAAAACTGTTTATTGAAACTTTTATAGAAGAAACCCTTTGATATATGTTACAGATAAGTGTAACAGATTTAAAACACATTAAACAGTGTTACAGCTTCGATTCCGTTATCCGAAATACTGTAACACACATAATCCTGTAACTTTTATGAAACAGATTTTCAGTCCCTGGCTATTTGAAGAACGAGTTACTAAATCTTTTGATGATTAATCTTTTTAATCTCTGGGGTACTATGGACAAGAGAAGCTCAAAACATAATTAATCGGAAACACCTGTAGGCGGCCTATGCGCCAGAGGGCGCGCTGATTGCAACGATGCTAAAGTGCGAAGTTTTTTACTCATTGTTATTTGTAATCAGCAATAAAGCCTTTATTAATTAATTTTTAATCTGCATGGCTATCCCAAATTTTATTCTTTTTAACCTCCGTAAATGTATACTAAATGCGAAAATGCGATTTTGACGACAGATAAGTTTATCTCCGGGAATGACTTAAGCTACTTTTTACACCGAAAAGTCGAAAAGAACGCGAATGAAGTCACGGCACGGGCATCATTTTGTACATAAATCAATGCCGTTATGGTGGAACCTCTGAAACTCAGTACTATGTGTATAATACGTAGTGCATTATCCAATGCAATTACACCGCGCCTCCATTATACCGGGTAATGATTTCCTGCACTGCAGGATGTAATGTGTACAAGGCTGACTGGCAATCAACTAACTAAACACTATTAGCAAGCCGTATAATACTATACGATTTATTATACATATGCAAATAACTACCTATAGGTATTCTGATGACACTACATACCTACGTGTCCCTTCGTCTTCGGTAATCGATAGACGTACATTGTTAGTTAAGGGTTTCTTGAAGTGACTTTGCGGTGGGAAGCCGTGGCTAGTTACCACCCAACCGGCAAAGACGTACCACCAATCGATTAAGCGTTCCGGTACGATGCCGTGTAGATACCGATTAGGAGTATGGGTTAAGGTCAACACCATGGGAATACAAAGAATACACGTGAAATTATGGTATCATAATTGAAGTAGACTAAAGCTTTAGGTAAATATTATTTTCATATGGAAATAAATAATGCAATTATTATTTCTCAGAAGGTTAAGGATCTTGCAATAATTGGCGATAAGGCTTTCCGTTTCATGGAAATAGGGATGAAAATATTTTCATATTTTATTCATTTTATCATTCACCGAGCTTCAGAATATAGTGGGGTTAAGAGCACTTCATATGTGCTGAATTCCATTTGCTTTCAATCGGAATATGAAATATGTAATATTTTGAAAAATGTTTGGAAACTAGCGCGTTCCTCCACTTCCGCAGTGTAGCAGGAGATTTAAAGTAGGCACGTACTTGAATTGTGGCGATATTTTGTAAAATGAATAATATTTAAACTCGTGCACAAATCACATAGACCTGGTGATAAAACTACAGTGGACTCTGGATAGCAAAAAAGTGTATTGGTATGAAAGTGTAAGTTAAGAGCCTAAACACACGAACGATGTTATTAAAAGTGTCTAAGTTTGTCAAGAAAGACTATAAGATGCTTCAATGGACAATTTATTAGTACAGTATCCTCGTAGCTTTAGTTTTAAGATACCGTAATCAGTTACGTCAAATTAATTATGTATAAAACATGATGGTGATACTAAGTTATCACCATCATGTTTTATAATTAACTAGCTGATGCCCGCGACTTCGTCCGCGTGGATTGAGGTTTTTTGGTTCCCGCGGGAACTCCTAAATTTTCCGGGATAAAAAGTAGCCTATGTGCTATTCCAGACTATAATCTCTATGCCAAATTTCAGCCAGATCCGTTCAGCCGTTGGGGCGTGATTGACTAACACACATCCATACATCCATCCATCCAAACTTTCGCATTTATAATATTAGTAAGATTTGACGTCAAAAAGTGTACCTACCTGGTGCACCTAATTTGAATAAATGAATATTTGATTTGATTTGATACATAAGATTTAAATTATAAGTTTAGGTTAAAATGCTACTGGTAATAGTACTGATAAGTAAGTATAATAAGTGAGTAGTAGTATAATAGTTCTGGTAAAAAACTACTCATTAGCCAATTAGTTAGGCTCGATCTTAGTTACATAAGTAGGTACCTCACTGGTACTCAATAATAGCAAAGAAAAACATTAAAAACATCACAGATGCATATCACCAGACAAGGGTGGTCAAATAACTTGTTCTCTTTTAACACACACACTACTCCTTGTGACATACTATACATAAAAGTAGAATTTGGGGTTCTTGATGGAGTTATGGCTTCTTAAATCGACAGCCCTAAACAAACAGAATCGCAGCAAACAGCGAGTCGACGTCACAATCCGCCTCGGGCCACGATAGCATCAACTAGATTTATTGCGTCGCTTTGTTCGCAGACGTTAGACGACCTACATCCTGAGTAATTACAACTTTATTGTGTGTTCGCGACGCTTTACCTTCGCAGATGTGATTTGATATCATAAATAATCTCTTGTTCTAATTATGATTTACACCTACATTTCTTATGGTTACAGACGTAGGGTTGTGACCAATTTATATGATTTATTAATACAATTTAATTTAGCAGGGAATGATTAATAAATATAAATTTGGCTTTAAACATTACTAATTATACCTTTTAACGGTGAAAGCAAACATTGCATCGTGGGGAAACCTACATCCCTGAGAGTTCTAGAATATTCTCATAAGTGTGTGAAGTATGCCAATCCGCACTTGACCGGCGTGGGGGACATTGGTCTAAACTCTTCTTATTCTGAGGAGATCCGTACTCAATTGCTGCGATTTATTAATATTACATTTTATTGCGCAACCTTTTTTGTCATTTTGCACTCTCACATTTCAGTAAACAGACTCTTCCTGCATTTTTAAACTCTTAAATACTTCGGTTGGTAGCACAAGACGTACCCGTAGTTCTTAGGTGTGAAACTATATAGTTCCTGAGTAATTACAACTTTAATTTGTGCTCAGCGAGGCTTAACCACCGTTCGTGTGCTCTGTACTTTATTTCGCACCTACGAACTTACGACGCGGGTATGTCTTCGGAATGTAGGTGTAATTAAAATTCAAGCTTCTTGTACAACTTGCTTAAGATTGAGAAGTTTTGTTAATTATCGCCATTTTAGCAATTATCGCTTCCAGGCTTTGGCTTCGGTTTAGTCATACATATATTCGTATATAAGCGCTAAAGGTTTCACTAAGTCTTGTCACCTGTAACTTATGTAAAGCTTTGGTATATTTTTTGTTTGGCCTGTTGCACACGATAAAACTTGTAATTTACAGAACTCGTAAGTTGCTAGCCCCACTACAGAGGTGCGGCACGTAGCGGCAAGTATTCTTTGTATGAGGATGCCTGGTCCTCTTCCACCACCCGTTATTCCAGGTCATTCCTGCCACGTACCCGCAAATTGTTGAACCAGCTTCCATCTTCTGTGTTCCCTCATGATTATAATATGGGGCTCTTCAAAGGGCGGATAAACAAATATCTCAAAAGCCAGCAACGCATTGGCGGTTCCTCTAGTGCTGCAAATGTTCATGGGCGGCGGTAATCACTTACCATCAGGTGACCCGCCTGCTCGTTTGCTCGCTATAAATATTTAAAAAAAAAAATGTATGGAGCTGGGCCCACCTAAGCGACGCGGCACGGAGATGCACTCCGCGACGCGGCTCCATACAAACTCCATACAAACATTTGCCGCTTCGTGCCGCGCAGCTCCGAGCATCTCAAGTGTAGTGTTTTACCTTTGATCTATTGCGGTTTCCATGTGAATTAGCACTATGAAAGGTATCTAGCATAATAATTGCCTGTCATATTAGTTTTGTTCTGATTTTGTGTACAACAGAAATAGTCACAAAGACCGATGACGTCAATTTATTTTGGTACTACATGACAAATACCAGAACTTTTCCAGCTTATTAATATCCCAGTTTATTAGTCAAGCTATCGGTAATTGTACTACCATCGCAATTCAACTAAGAATATAATATCAACTATTTAGAATTCGATATTCAATTTTATCACAACGTCGCTCGCCGCAAATTTCGGTTCTATTCCGAAAATGGCAGTGGAGTTTAGTTCCTATTTAATTGAGTAAATTATGATTTAAGTCTTTTTAACTCATTTTTTGTAATTTATTTTCTAGTGTGATACAAATAAAGAGTTAAATAATACTAATTTATAAGGCGGTTTAATTTCCACTTCTCAGGTTCAAATTGCATCCGTTGCTCGAATGGTGTAGGTACATATACGTCCTCACTCCTTGTATTTTATAATATGCTTTTTGCTTTTTTGGAGAGGAACGTGCTACAAGTCGTATAGTAAGTAAGTATAGTAGTAGGTGGTACACGTTTTCGTTAAGAAATTTTCAGTAGCAGCCTGCAATTATTGGGAAATTGGCCCGTGTCTCAGAGAGCACATAATTTAAGCTGTCAGTACGCTTACTCTGAGTTTTAACATTGCAAATACGATTGATCGACGTGAGAACTCACCACGCCAAGCGTCAAAGTAAAATGAACCTTAACTACATTGGTTTAGACCTCATTTCATCATTTCGTGTATTTATTCACAGCCAGCGCTCCAAACGCTGAATTTGTGACTTTAAAGCAAGAACTTTTGGGTCAATTTTACATTGGCGCCTGGCGCGGTGAGCTCTCACGTCGATCAATCGTATTTACAATGTTAAAACTCAGAGTAAGCGTACAGTCCTGAGACCATACTGCCAAAGCATAAAGCCATACTATTTCATTTTATTAACTTCCGTGTTTTAGAATTAAAATCTATAGCTATTTTAGGAACGTCAAGGTACCTGACATTAAACTGTCATTTGGAGCTTTGTCATATTGCTAATGCTAAGCGTTGGCAGTGTGGCCATTCGTTTATGTTAAGATGTCGTCCCATCAAACTTTGAATGTTTTCACAGTGTGCATCTGTATTTACGCACAAACTTGCAGCAGCCCAGAGCTGCGATGTTGCAAAAAAAAGTATAAAAAACTAACCTCAAGCTCAGCGTGATTAAAACAAATGATGTTATCATTAATCGAAACAGCAGAAGTGGGAACTGAACAAGATTTACATTTGAGCAAATGGACGTGCATTAACGAAACATTGAACCGGGTTCGTTATTTATCGTGACCATTACGCCCCAGAAATGCAATACAACTTCATTAAGTCGAAAGGAAAAGGTTATAAATTCCAATCAACTCGGCACTTTCAATATAGAGTTAGATTCAGGATCGGTGTTTATTCGTGCCAGTACATTTATATTAGATTGTCTGAGACGAATTGCTCTGAGTATTGTTCGAAACAAGGTGGCCAAGGTGCTGTAATAAAACTAGCAAATTGGAAAGGCTCTCTCAGTGTTTGAAATTGTTGTTAATTTATTGTAATTAAATAATATAAGAAAAATTCTGGCGTGGGCACCTTACGATATAACAAAAAAAAACCAACTGTGCATAAAAATCTCTAGTCATGTTGGTTGGTGCATTTGAGCAAAGGGTGTTTGAATAATAATTTCTTTACTTTAAAAAAAAATCAAAAAGGAACTTTCTAATTTATAGCATTTTTATAAAATCTATACTTTAACCAATTTATGCCAAGCGATTTTGTCTGTACCTTCCTTTTTTTCTGTGTCCGTACCAGGAAAACAATTAAGATCAGTGTAATAGCTCGTAATAACTTCATCAAATAATCAATCAAATCAAATCAAATAAATATTATAAATGCGAAAGTTTGGATGGATGTATGGATGTATGGATGTATGGATGTATGGATGTTTGTTACTCAATCACGCGCCAACGGCTGAACGGATCTGGCTGAAATTTGGCACGGAGATAGATTATAGTCTGAAATAGCACATAGGCTTTTTATCCCGGGAAATTAAGGATTTCCCGCGGGAACCAAAAAACCTCAATCCACGCGGACGTAGTCGCGGGCATAAGCTAGTAAATATTAAAAATGCGAAAGTTTGGATGGATGGATGTATGGATGGATGTTTGTTACTCAATCACGCCCGAACGGCTGAATGGATAACACATAGGCACTTTTTATCCCGGAAAACTAAGGAGTTCCTATGTGCTATTCCAGACTGTAATCTATCTCTGTGCCAAATTTCAGCAAGATCCGTTCCGCCGTTGGGGCGTGATTGAGTAACAAACATCCATACATACATCCAAACTTTCGCATTTATAATATAAGTAAGAAGTAAGATAAAATAATTTAATTCGGTTCTTTTTAAAATACAGCTGTGATTGTATGAACATTTAAAAAAAGTTATCTTATTAGAAAGAAATAGAACAACAAAGGGCTTAGAATCAAAACAGTTACATCAGACAAACACCGCCAGCACGCCTGCCCCAGTCGATTTGTGGTAATTGATCTTCAATTAAGGAACTACTCAAGTGATTCCCGAAGGATTGCCCAATCAACGCCTTGCGGTGCGGGTAAATTGCTTCCTGCGAATCAATTTTAATAAAGGTAGGAACCAATAAAAGGAAACAGCAATACATAATATTGATGTACCACTGCTTAACAAAAGCTAACACAGTTTTTGTGGATTAATGGTGAGGCCTATAGGGACGCGTGGCTTACAGCTTAAACAGCTTTGACCTAGGTCAGTAGTAGGTTGGGCGACCAACTTTTAAGTTCCAAATTTGGACGGATAAGACTTCAATAAATCAAACATTTATCAACATTTTTCAAGTTGTTTAACAAATAACTAGCTTTTGCCCGCGGCTTCGCTCACGTCAGGTTCGATTTTCTTTCAAATTTTAAAGCCCTATTTTAGGAAAGAGGATTTATTTTAGGAGGATTAGAAAGGATGCCCGCGTCATAATTGTTATCTGTATGTCAAACAGCCCGATTTGTCCAGTGGTTTGAGCTGTGCGTTGATAGATCAGTCAGTCAATGTTTTCCTTATAGAAATTAAAATAATAGTTCTATTATACCTGTTGAAAATATTTATTTAATAAGTTACGTCCAAAATAATTTATGATGAACGAGTCCTATATTGAAATATTGTAGAAGTAACATAAAAGATTATTAATCCGGTACTTTTTAATTTTTATTTTTTTTCATCGCAGGGAGCCGCTAACCATGCCCAGCAGTGGACGTTTACTGGTTGACGCCAATAACGACTGCATCAGTCCAGTATAATAAACTACAAAAATGAAAAAAAACCAGTGATCATCTGCAAACTGCAATTGAAAAATTCTAGTAGAGAAAAAGAACATTCGTCCGACAGTCCTCGGTTGTATTAAGTACTGAAAAGAACTGCAATTTTTTAAATACAAAAGTTACAATTTATTTATTTATTAATTACGTTATTGAATAATATAATAAAACAGATCAAAAGAAAAGGGTGCTAATTTTATTCAGACGCTTGTTGAAAATATGCCCTGACTTAAAGCGGCTGCCTCCGGTTTCATTTAAATTTAAGCATCCTCGCTTAGACAAACAATCGGAGCAATTTCACAGAAAGACAAACAATTACTCGGAGACAAGACTGATTCTTAAATAAATACGAGTGTCCGTGAAATCGCCGCCGGGACATTTGCGTTGAGAACTCTTCAATTCTCCCACAGGAAATAAAACCTATTGTTTGGCAAAATAAAATAACTAAAGAAAAACGATAAAAATTTGTATCTTGTATGATTAGAAAAATCCATCATTATTTCATATTTAATTCAGCATGCGGATGTCCACTGCTGAACATAGGTCTTTCTCAAAGAGCGCCGCTATGCCGGTTCCTCTGCCTTCCTCATCTACCACTTCCCGTCGCCTTAATATCGTCGGTCCATCGTGCCTCAGGGCGCCCCACACTATCAACTTCCGTCATTTTCTACACAATGAATAAACCGGACTGCTGGAAAATGCATCCAGTAGGATTTTTCTATCCTATGGAAAAGAAAAATCCTACTGGATGCATTTTCCTATCTTGCTATCTTGTTGAATAAATATGTTCTATGGAACATATTAAAATCATTGATGTAATATGAGTACATGGACGAAGCCTACGTATAATTATGATAGAACTTCACGTACAGGTAAGTTCGTTTTATAATATACGATACGAGCTTACGATAAAGATATGATAAGTACCAAAGGGACTTACCTACTTGTATTTTTGCAAACAAACATGATTCGGTTCTCGTAAGCTAATTTGGTATGAAAGAAAAAGTTATTAGCAGATTATCTGATATAATTAATTTATTACGCTTTTACGCTTCATAATAATATATTCCATTGTATTTTACCGGTTCGATTGAAAACAATGGGGTTTCCTCCCTCATACAAATACATTTTCACCTCTCTAGCTCAAAGAGCATGCCAGTGAGCAAAATTCATTTTTGGTTGTTGAGTTGAACATGATGGTAAACAGTATTTTGAATTTAGCTCGCTCGGGATTCAAACTAGGCACACGCAACAAAAACGAACTTTGCTATTTTGTTGAATAAATAACTAATATTATCTCACAGATACCTAGCCTACGTTGATAAACTAGTACTAAATGTAATTTTATACAATCGTTTATGATCAAATACATACTGTAGCATTTGTTAGCTACAAATACATTAACCTATATCAAAAAGTACAAAAATTTAAAATACTTAGTATTTAGTAATACTTATTACTTAGTTTCAAACTCTAATTAAGAAATTCTCATCCCTCAAACACCGAAGGATTTAATTTAATGATTGACCGAATACACGTGTGTAACGAAATCTCAGTAAGTAGTTCAGTTCTTGAAAAACGCACAAAAGATGTTGAACAAGTAATAAAATTAAAAAATTTAAAAAAACCCACGACGAACTGCAGAGCTCCATTATACCTTTGACCTTTATAACTTTGAAACAACAATTAGAACGTAGCAAACGTATATATTACATAATTTATCTAAAACACAAAACTGCATCTTTGACAGCTCAGTAGTTTTTTTGACCAGTGTGGTGGACTATGTCCAAACCCTTTTCAAATGGACAAATCAAAAGAGTCCAAACGCCACGGGTATACGATGAGAATTTAAGGAGTTCCAATGATCGCCTCCTGACTCCATCATGATACCCTGGGCAGCATCTAGGTACAAGCTAAATATATCTAAAACAAAAAGCCCTCATCTAAATCAGCACGGTAGTTTTTGAGAAAAATGGTAACATATTGAAAAAATAAAATCATAGACTACAGCTCAGCTTTGTTGTCTATGGTCCTAAAATATATCTAAGAAGCTTCTCACAAGCTATACACATCTAATGAAAAAAACCGCATTTCAATCGGCCCAGTACTTTTTGTAAAAAATGGTAACATATCGAAATATTAAAATCATAGAGACAGCTCAGCTTGGTTGTCTATGGTCCTAAAATATATCTAAGAACCTTCTCTCAAGCTATATATATCTAACTAGTACTTCGCCCTGTGCGCGAGCTGCTAAAGCAGCTCACGGGTTGTGGTTAGACTTACAAGTAGTACAGATTTTACTGTACTAAACTGAATTCATTTTTTATGGTGACAACAAAATAAATAAAAATGGCGCTGATTTTTTAAAATTTTGGTACTTACCAGTTTCCTGTTTTGTGACCCCAGGGAGCCCTAAATATCGATTTTGAACGAAATCTGTCAATTAACAAAGAATTTCAAAATGGCGCTGATTTTTTTAAATTTTGGTACCAGTTTCCTGTTTTGTGACCCCAGGGAGCCCTAAATATCGATTTTGAACGAAATCGGTCAATTAACAAAGAATTTCAAAATGGCGCTGATTTTTTTAAAATTTTGGTACCAGTTTCCTGTTTTGTAATCCCACGAAGCCCTAAATATCGATTTTGAACAAAATCGGTTAATTAACAAAGAATTTCAAAATGGCGCTGTTTTTTTAAAGTTTGGTAACAGTTTCCTGTTTTGTAACCCCAGGGAGTCCTAAATATCGATTTTGAACGAAATCGATCAATTAACAAAGAATTTCAAAATGGCGCTGATTTTTTTAAATTTTGGTACCAATTTCCTGTTTTGTGACCCCAGGGAGCCCTAAATATAGATTTTGAACGAAATCGGTCAATTAACAAAGAATTTCAAAATGGCGCTGATTTTCTAAAATTTTGGTAACAGTTTCCTGTTTTGTGACCCCAGGGAGCCCTAAATATCGATTTTGAACGAAATCGGTCAATTAACACAGAATTTCAAAATGGCGCTGATTTTTTATAATTTTGGTACCAGTTTCCTGTTTTGTGACCCCAGGGAGCCCTAAATTTCGATTTTGAACGAATTCGGTCAATTAACAAAGAATTTCAAAATGGCGCTGATTTTTTTAAAACTTTGGTACCAGTTTCCTGTTTTGTAATCCCACGAAGCCCTAAATATCGATTTTGAACAAAATCGGTTAATTAACAAAGAATTTCAAAATGGCGCTGTTTTTTTAAAGTTTGGTAACAGTTTCCTGTTTTGTAACCCCAGGGAGTCCTAAATATCGATTTTGAACGAAATCGATCAATTATCAAAGAATTTCAAAATGGCGCTGATTTTTTAAAATTTTGGTACCAGTTTCCTGTTTTGTAATCGCACGAAGTCCTAAATGCAATAAACCGCATCTCAATCGGCCCAGTACTTTTTGTGAAAAATGGTAACAGTGGTTGAAAAATTAAGATCATAGACTACAGCTCAGCTGGGTTGTCTATGGTCCTAAAATATATTTAAGAACCTTCTCACAAGCTATACGTATCTAATGCAAAAAACCGCATCTCAATCGGCCCAGTACTTTTTGAGAAAAATGGTGACAAAAAAGTGCACAAACAAACAAACAAACAAACAAACAAACAAACAAACAAACAAACAAACAAACAAACAAACAAACAAACAAACAAACACACAACCTCTTAGGGCAAACACATATACCGCATCTCAATCGGCCCAGTACTTTTTGTGAAAATTTTTAACACATAGAAAAATTAAGATCATAGACTACAGCTCAGCTTTGTTGTCTATGGTCCTAAAATATATCTAAGAACCTTCTCACAAGCTATACACATCTAATGCAAAAAACCGCATCTCAATCGGCCCAGTAGTTTTTGTGAAAAATCGTAACATGTTGAAATATTAAAATCATAGACTACAGCTCAGCTTGGTTGTCTATGGTCCTAAAATATATCTAAAAACCTTCTCACAAGCTATACGTATCTAATGCAAAAAACCGCATCTCAATCGGCCCAGTACTTTTTGAGAAAAATGGTGACAAAAAAGTGCACAAACAAACAAACAAACACACAACCTCTTAGGGCAAACACATATACCGTCTCCGCTTCGTCGAGGGTAAAAATAGTACAAATCAAGCCTTTACGCATACGTGGCACAAACTCCGATTTTGATTTTCACACCGCTCAAAAACAGGACACTACCGGTCGACATCGAATTTTTAAACCAAAATATTCGAATTTTATTTCGATCAAACCCTGCACCCTCAAATAAAATTCTCCAAACCTAAAACACCTAACCGGTAACTGGACTGTTATTTTTAGGTTTTATTGCAATTGGACGCTGATAAACAATACAGTGTCAACCCACATGTCGGCCATTTTGAGTAAATCGAGTTTGAAGTTTCACTCTTAATATTGACCAATTTGTTAAAAAAATAATTGAATTGAGATTTTTTATTTAAGCAAATATGTAAATATGAACATAAATATACTATTCTAACATAAAAAACTGAAGATATTCATATAGTTTTCGAGAAAAATGCAAGTTTCATTATAACTAAATTCTGTATCACTCATTTTATTATAAAAACAGTTTCAAGATCCATAACACACTATTGCTTAACTTAAAATAGCTGACCCATTATCAACTTGTTGTAGGTTAGGGAACTTAAAACTGTATTGATCTATTTGTAAAATACGATTAATCATTAAAAAAGTGATATAAGAAAACAAAATTTTAGTTGCAAATTATTATTTTTCTAAAATTTATTTAACACAGAAACCATAATCAGTCTTAAATTTATTCATCTTTATCCATACTAATATTATAAATTGGAAAGTGTGTCTGGCTGTCTGTGCTTTAACGACACATCTTTGCAACCGATTCTGATGAAATTTGATAGAGAGAGAGTTTCATACCGGGAAAAGACAGAGTTTTTATACCGGAAAATTAAGGAGTTCCCGCGGGTTCAAAAAAACTAAATAACGCGGATGAAGTTGCGGACATCATCGACTCATAAACTAAAAAATTCTTAAACAAAAACTGAAAAAAAACCTAAAAATTTGTGTTAGTGTCATCAAAATCAACACTGCATAAAATTATTCGAAGTCTTGAAAATATTTCACAATATATTGTATCAACATGTACCTAATTCTTATAATTAATTAAACACATAGAATTATGAAACTTTTAGTTTCAGTCTCAACAGTTTTGTAAACTTGCTTGTAATTGTTAACATTATTTTAAATTATATACCTACCTTTTACTAAAATAAAAATCTTTTCGAAATATAATAAATTGTCTTACTGACTTCAAAAAAACGAAAATAATTATTCTAAAAAAATTGATAAACCATCCATTAAAACATTGAAAACAGTAATCTTTAAATAATAAAAAATTGTCATGGCTGTAATAAAAGCAACCTATATGAGATATAATACGTTTTTTGAAATGAACTAAACCAAATCAAATCTATTGATCTTGTTCTATATCTTCAATTTCAAAATCAATTGTATTTCCAAAGCCTTCTGTATCATCTGTAAAATCACTTGACCTTACGTTCCTCAAAAAATTGTAGAATCGTTTAGCGTCAGATGGAATCAACTTCATAACTTCCTTCAAGTCACTGACTTTGGCACTCGAGAGCTCACGACCATTTGGGTACAGGATAGGTAAATTCATTTCAAAATTAGGTCTAACTTTACGCGCTTTAGAACCTTTTGATATGTCAATTACTTTAAAGTCTTCTTCAAGTTTTGACTTCATAAAAAGTTTTAAGGGATCATCTTTAGGCAACTCAATTTCAAAAGTTGTCATCCACGAAATCTTTTGTTTTTCTATATCAATTTTTCTATTTGTGCTTCGGTTGAGGATAGGCGCCACTGAGACAAAGTCTTCTTTTTTAAGTCTAGTGACTGTGAATTTGTTTTTCTTCTGCAATTTTCCATCACCCTGATGTAATCATCATCTGTATAGAGTCGAATCTGAGACTTTAAAGCACATTCAACGTCCCCAAACTCAGAATCATTAAGGAGGTATGTGTGTCCTGGTTATTAAATATCGGATAATGCAATCTCACGTGATGGTGAGTGATGATGCAGTCTAAGATGGTAGCGGGCTAACCTTTTAGGGGTACGGCAGTTATATTAAACCCATACTACCCTTATCGACATCGTACCGGAACGCTGAATCGCTTGGCGGTACATCTTTGCCGGTAGTGTGGTAACTAGCCAAGGCTGAAGCCTCCCACCAGACCAGACCAGAGAAAATTCAGAAATTATAAATTCCCAAATTGACCTTGCCGGGAATCGAACCCGGGACCTCCCACGTTAAGACCACAGCGCTCGCCACTGCGCCAGGGAGGTCATCTTTTGCCTTTTTTAGAAGGTAAAAACGAAGTATATTGACCTACAATAAAATAAAATTGTAAGATTAGATCGTTTGTTTCCCATTTTGCTAAAATGTGTTATGGACTTTAAATGATTATTACAAATAAAATGCAAACAAGTTACACTTTACGTTCATTTTGCCATAATGTGTCAAGCTGTATGATTCCTTTACAAGTTAACGTAAATAACCAATTAATAGTAGTTTCGCAATAAGATGTCATGCAATATATTTAGTTTTATTGCTTGTTTAGGTAAAGTTTTGTATTAATTCAGTGACTACTTGGAATTTCGTGTATAGAAAACGTATTTAATACAATTTTATAAGTCTTTTATACCTTATAATCGGTTTTTCGCAGAAATTACCGGCAAAGTAACCTCAAAAATACAGTTTCACAGAAACCTATGAAATAGATTAATTATTGGACTTAGCTTCAATAATACTGTCACTTCTTAAACCATATAATACTTTATCACTCGATTTATGATAAAACTCGATTTAAAACTTTACTAACTATTAATTTCCATTACTAACTTACATCGTCTAAATCAATTGACATCTGGAAATAACGCATTGGAATTTTGCAATAATATTTTAACCCGCATAACTCATTATGGCATCAAACAGGTGGCGCTTTTAATAGTACAATTGTGTGTTAAGGTATTTGAAATACTATTGCAAAATTTACTATGACAGTTAGAGGTTTGTGTCAAGAGTTTTTCCTGAATTTTTGCTATTAAAATGATTCAAACCGCTTAAAACCTCTTTGAAAAACGTAGCAAATCACTCAAAGAAGCGATCTGCATTCAAATCTCAATTTTCGACTTTTTGTGGGTTGACACTGTATTGTATAACAGCGTCCAATTATTCTTATTGAAAGTTGAGTAGGTATCATTGAACTGGAAATGTACACACTTTTTATATAATGTACGCAGGGGCGGCAGGGGTGAGGAAACATGCATGCTCGAAAGTTCTTCATCATGTTCTCAAAGGTGTGTGAGGTCTGCCAACCTGCACTTGGCCAGCGTGGTGGGCTATGACCAAACCCTTCTCATTCCGATAGGAATCGTGCTCAGTTGTGAGCCGGAAATGGGTTGCAAATTGCAATGATGATGATCATTTACATTCTGAACCAGTGGCAGATTCACTCGACGATTCAAAAGCAACTGTCAAATTCTACTTGATTAAAAAAGATTTGAGTTTGAGATAAACTGGTATATTTTTATAATAGTTGTAACAATAAACATTGCAGTAGTATTTATTTAATCCGCTCTGTGCTTTTAACGTATTATGATATTCGAGTGTGCGAGGCTTTGGAGGTTTATTCAGCCAACGCTCCCGCAAATATAATATTATTTTTGGTTTTAAATTTTGTTTTAATGGGATCAATTCATTCGTATGTAGTTTTATTGATATTAATGCACAGTGACGTAGAAACTGGAATAATATCATCCGAGTACTATCTTGTTTTTTAATAATTTCCTTTCTATTTCAAGCTAAATACAAACCAAGTGGCAAAACTGCAGATATATAATGGCGCATCCCTAAAGCTGCCTTTTAAATATCATAGGGTTAATAGTGGCAATCACCAATGCATTGCCGCTCTCTTAAGTAATTTGTTTGTCTGCCCGTTACATGGCCACATATTTTACCCTAGCTTCACAGCAGGTGGAAGCTTGGGTTGTTAATTAACATAATTAGCTCATACGTGGCCAAGAAGGCTTGCAATAACAATAACGACAAGTAGAAGAAAACTAGGAATCCAGACAATATTATGGTATCGACCGGTACCTACTAATATTCAATAAGTAGTTAAGTTTTGAAAAAACGCACACAAGGTTTTGAAAAATAATGCAAGAAGTACAAAATCGAAGCCTATACGTATACCTACGTGGCACAAACGCGGTAATTTACACGTAAAAAATATAGCGATCCGATTTCGAGCTAGCTGTTTATTCATCCTGTTTTTTTTGGGAGTTTGTAAAGGACAGGGCATTCAAGGTTCCTAGGGGACCGATAACCTGAAAAACGGGGGTCTTTCGTGATTGATGAGGAACTGGGCTTAAGTGCTGGATAAACAGACCCTCACGTACTAAAACGGCCTCGGGTGCTTATATTTTTAAATTTTCTGTGAAATTTTACGACTGTTTTTTGAAGTCTTATTTGTAACCTACCTACACAATTGCTTTTATCCTACTATGCTACTCGCTTCTTTACCACACAGACCTTGCAAAAGCTGTTTGTTTGAACCATAACCTCCTTTTTTCATGCTTGCGCTCAACGGTAACCATGGCACGAGATGGTCAATGAGAGTCAATGATGAGATCTAAGTTGGAGAGCATTTGCTTTAAAGTAATCACGTTATTTATAAACGAATACAGAAATGGCTTTCCAAACCTAAGCGGTTCGTATACCATGAGATATCATCGGATGTTTACCTATCGCATAAAAACGCTTCGTGTGAGTTAATTGGATGTCAATCATAAAGGATGCCAACGCTCACCGTACCAAATTACAGCTTGATGAATATTATAATGTTCCAGCAATAGCATTACTTACCTATTCGCCATTTTGTGTTCGTTTTACCACAGTTGCAAGACACAGAACCATGCACATAATTATAACAAAGAAGAACGTAACAACGGAAGAGTTGTTACGACTGACTCAAAAATAAAAAAATACGTGTGGCACTCGGAGACTGCCGCGGTAAAGCTATTGCATAGCATTTTTTATCAACTTGCTATGACTACTTGTGTTGTTGACTTCAAACGTTGAAAATATAAAGGCGAAATAATTTTAAAGAATGATGTTTTATAAAATTATAAAACCATAGCAACCAAAATCATCTTTTCATAAAAATAGTCTTTTTATTTTCAACAACTTGAAGTCAACAACACAAGTAGTCATAGCAACCAAAGTGTTAGGTTTTTTTTCGTTACGGAATTTCTGGATTCGGTCTCCACGCTCTAGGCCCGCGATAGAAGCTATGCAATAGCTTAACAAATATTAAGAAAATATACGATAAAATACAACACAAGTTTGGATTTATAAATAAAGCATTGCTAGTGTTTGACATATATCTCACGCTTAATTCCAGAATACTCGTAAACACTCATGAAACAATCGTCCAAAATTGCTTGGAGTTTGATGAATTTGCACTGGCTCTAGAGATAAATTTGTTTGAAAACTTTATGAATGTGAAAAGTTTGTAGCTGACTTCAATCCATTACTCGAATGAATTATTTCTTTGTTTACCATGTTTCGTGAAGCCACTGTACGCGACCTTTTATATCACTGGTTTATTATCTTTCTTACAAAGATATTTACGAGTAAAACTATGCGATTGCATCCTAGCTGTTTCCGAAGATTTTTATCGGATGTCACAAAATCCGTCAGACAAACTGTCAAGCGCTTACGAGCATGAAGAAATCAAATAAAATATTGTACACTAGATGATTCCCGCAAGTTTTTTCGATTCCCACGGGAACCTTTTAATTTTCCGGGATAAAAAGCCTATGTCCTTCCCCGGGATACAACCTATCCCTGTACCAAATTTCATCAAAATCGGTTGAACAGATGGGCCGTGAAAGCGTAGCAGACAGACAGACAGACAGACAGACAGACAGACAGACAGACACACTTTCGCATTTATAATATTAGTATGGATTTTATTTGTGAAATAAAATAAATAAATGTATTACCACATAATATTTAGCCATATTATACATGTTAGGTTTAAAGATGTTTATTTCTCAAAAAAGAACAAAGTTCACTTACATGAGAAACTTACAACTAATTTATGCTAAAAAGTTAATGCTTAGAGTAACAAAGGTGACCTGTACATACTAATCTACTATTACACTTCACTCTGAAAATGCTTAAGTAATTTTTTCTTAAATCTTACGAAGGATTTTTTATTAAAAACTTCGGTTGGTAAATCATTGTACAGTAGCGCTCCCTCAAACTGTATAGTTTTTGAACCTTAAGTTCTAGTCCTGGCTTTTGGTAATTGTAATTTATCTTTGTTTCTTGTAAAATGTTTATGTGATTTAGTTTTAAAAGTAATTTGTGTGTGAATCGAATTTGAAATAATTTTTCTCACTAACATGCATGTTTTGTATTTCATACCTATGTAGGTACACACTTACGGTTGGAATTGATGACCTACTTTATTGAAATGGGTTAAATATATTTTTTTTAGCAGAAATCAAATTTAGCAGGCTTTATGACGCTGAATAAATAGATTAGCTGAGGAAGGCTTTACGAGAGAATAAGAACAAGTGGGATCAACTTGACAAATGTGTCACAATAACGAAATGGGGAACTGCGCGAAAGCGGGCCATTAAGCAAGAGGGAGCTGACTCGAATCCTTGCTTAAAAGATAATGGAGCATGAGAATTTTATGTTATTTTTAATTATAATATATTCATCACCGTCGTGTAAACCCATGGACTTCTTGAACAGCCCAATCAGCTCGTTCAATCCATTCGAAGAACGTGCACATTGGCAACGGGTTCAAAACTGTACGGTCAGATTGCAAATTCGATTGATCGTAATGAGCGCTCGGTCACATTAGCGTCAAAGTAAAATGGACCTTAACTTGATTTAGAGCTCAACTTCGTTTATGCATTCACAGACAGCGCCCCAAACAATACTTTTCGAAATTCAGATCGGTTTTACTGAATTTGTAACTCTAAATCAAGACCTATAATATAATGGACCCCATTATACTTTGACGCTAATGTGATCGAACGCTAAATACGATCAATCGAATGTGCAAAGTATTTAAACTTTGACCAAGCGTACAGGACAACTTGCTGAATTGGACTTGGGGCTTTTCTTGAAAATCTTGACGTTATTTGGAAACAGGATAATTAATTTAATTTTTTTTCTGGAAAAACTCAGACCTGGTTCTAAGCGAGCAAGGTTGGCAACATTTGCTAGTTTGTAAATAAAAACAGGTAGTTTCATTCGTTTGTGAAGTCTGGGACCGCGCAAGGCGCAAGTTTTAACGAGGTAGCACTGACTTGCATTAGTCGCTTGAGCAACTTGTTAATCTTTCTATCTGAGCCAAGTTTCAGAAACGCGAGCTATTTAGTGGAAATACTACCAATTAGTACTATTTAGCAAATAGTGAGGCTTTCCGAAACTCTTAACAAGTTAAGTTAGAGAGGACGGAAGAGGATTGTGTTGCGAGAAGAGCATACTTGGATTATCCTAAGGAAACGACGACCTCCGTGGCGCAGTGTTAAGCGCTGTTGCCTTAACGTGCGGAGGTCCCGGTTTCGATCCCCGGCTGGGTCAATTTGGGAATTTATAATTTCTGAATTTTCCCTGGTCTGGCCTGGTGAGAGGCTTCGGCCGTGGCTAGTTAACACCCTACCGGTAAAGACGTGCCGCCAAGCGAACTAGCGTTCCGGTACGATGCCGTGTAAAAACTGAATAGGGGTATGGGTTTAATATAACTGCCATACCCCTAACAGGTTAGCCTGCTACCATCTTAGGCTGCATCATCACTTACCATCAGGAGAGATCGCAGTCAAGGGCTAACTTGTAGTGAATAAAAAAAAACTTGGATTGTAGGAAAACGTGTAGGTAGGCGCCTCTATTGTTTCTAGATAAACCAAATCGACACAGATCACTACAGATCATCAGATCAGATTGGCGTGAAGCGGGGATAGACTGGTATAACCAATAGGCTCTAGGGTCTTTGAGGCTGTTACGTTGGAGTTGCACATACTATCCAGTATCGTCAATTTGGTAAGTGTATTGTGGATCTATCTGTCCGGTTGTGCAACTTCTGCAAGCTACGGAAGTTCGCGCACTATTGTCACGTGAGGTAGTGAGAGAATCTGCTTTTGTTTACTACTGCCCCAGTAGGGTAATGTTCATAGGGACAAGGAACAAACAATAGTACATTGTTCACTGAGGGAAGAAAGTGACCGACTACTAACGAGGGTGTAGTTTGAGGCCCGAGGCGCAACCGAAGAGCCAATACACGTGAGTTAGGACGCGCCTTTATGCACGTGAGACCTAAAACGCGATTGACTACCATTACACCACTCTATATAACACTTTTGAATCAAAAAACTGATTCACATCTACGCCATCACCTAATTATTATTTGACTAGCTGATGCCCGCGACTTCGTTTGCGTGGCATACATTTTTTGATTCCCACGTTAACTCCTTCATTTTCCGGGATTAAAAGTATTCTATGTCACTCTCCAGGTCCTCAACTATACCCATGCAAAAAATCACGTCAATCCGTTGCTCTGTTGCAGAGTGACTGAAGGATAAACCAACAAACCAATAAACTAATAAACCAAGAAACAAACACACTTTCGCATTTATAATATTATGATATGATACAAGTTCAGCCAAGCGCAAACGTTTTTGTAAAACCAAAAATCATTCGGTTCATTTTTTTTGATTTTTACGGACTCCAAAGACTGATTTGATTGTTTTCACCGCACGCGTTTCTGATCCTTCATCGCCGTCATAGCGCCCAACACTTCTTTTATATTCACGCTGTTTTTGTTACCCTCCATCATTATAATCATTTCAGCCTGTTCGCGCTTCGGATAGGCACAAAGAAAATCACAACGCCTGTGTCAAAAGCAAAAAGCTTCTGCGTTATTAATTCCGTAGTAGTCAAAAGAAACCTGTCAAATATTTTTAAAAAAGTAACCAAACACATAGGATAATAAAACCTACCTTAGTGATTTTGACATCGGCCATTCGACTCCTATTTGAAGGGCTGAGGTTTCGCAATTATAAATAACTTGCTTTAACGGTATAGCACTGAAAATCCAATGAAAACTCATAACATCACTGGCAAGATTGGAGGAAAGGCCCCGTGGATGTAGCCCACGACGTTGGTCAGAGCAGATAAGGAAAGTTGCTGCCACACCCATCGGACATAAAAGGAGGTAATATATAAAAGGTGTGGCACGATCTTCAAAGTCGAGGGACGTCGCATGAAGAAGAACTTCACTTTACTTAGTATATTATTATACAATGCTCATAAACTGGAGAAACCTTTGCTCGAAACTACTTCAACTTTGATATATTTGCACTCGCTCATAATATAGAGATTTCGTTTGAAAACTTTGCACGATGTGAAAAGTTTGAGACTTCAATCCATTATGCGAATGAAATGTCTCTTTGTTTAGTATGAGAGGGCGTAAACTTACAAATTATAAGTTTGTCCTCATTCTGATTTGAAGATATGTGATAGAACAACTATCACGAACGGTTAAAGTCAATTGTTTGAAGCTAATTCAAATTATCACATGATAATTTTAACGTAGCGCCTTGCTACGATACCGTGTAGACTTGTAGAGGCAACCCATACAATTATTAATGCGAAAGTGTGTCCGTCTGTCTTTTACGCTTTCACAATATACATGTTTTCAACCGATTTTGACGAAACTTACATTAATTACAGAGCCAGATGTAGAAGTCACGGGTTTCCTCCAATCAAAATATAATGTACGATAACAACGTTTCAACTGTATTTCATACAATCTATAAATTACCTACTAGTGGGCCCGGCAGACTTTGTCCTGCCTTGAACGTCGAAACAGATTGTAGCACCCCCTACTGGGTCCAATCATAATTATCATACTAATATTATAAATGCGAAAGTCACTTTGTTTGTTGGTTTGTTGGTTTGTCCTTCAATCACGCCACAACGGAGCAACGTATTGACGTGATTTTTGGCATGGGTATAGGTGAGGACCTGGAGAGTGGCATAGGCTACTTTTTATCCCGGAAAATTAAGGAGTTCCCGTGGGAATCAAAAAATGTATGCCACGCAAACGAAGTCGCGGGCATCAGCTAGTCAAATAAAAATTAGGTGATGGCGTAGATGTGAATCAGTTTTGTGATTCAAAAGTGTTATATAGAGTGGTGTAATGGTAGTCAATCGCGTTTTAGGTCTCACGTGCATAAAGGCACGTCCTAACTCACGTGTATTGGCTCTTCGGTTGCGCCTCGGGCCTCAAACTACACCCTCGTTAGTAGTCGGTCACTTTCTTCCCTCAGTGAACAATGTACTATTGTTTGTTCCTTGTCCCTATGAACATTACCCTACTGGGGCAGTAGTATACAAAAGCAGATTCTCTCACTACCTCACGTGACAATAGTGCGCGAAGTTCCGTAGCTTGCCGAAGTTGCACAACCGGATAGATAGATCCACAATACCCTTACCAAATTGACGATACTGGATAGTATGTGCAACTCCAACGTAACAGCCTCAAAGACCCTAGAGCCTTTTGGTTATACCAGTCTATCCCCGCTTCACGCTTTGTTTAAATCTATATATATATATATATATATATATATATATATATATATATATATATATATATATATATATATATATATATACATATATATATAGATTTAAACAATGGATATTAAATATAAACGCCTCAAAACATCTCAAGGTATCGTAATTTTACCTCGATCCGTCCCAGTCCACGCCTTACAAATCGCAACATTAGTGAGACTGGCATTTGCGAGGATCGTAGAATAAAGCATTTTCATTAATATTGTCGTTATTCAAATTGCCAACAGCGAGTTCCTAATGAGATGTATTAAGCTTTCCAGGAATAAAATCGAAGCGTTTTATCTCAACACGAATTCGTCAGGCTCGACCGCTTTGGAGAAAATAAAGTGGGAGCCCTACTGGCTTTTACTCCTAAAGCGAATATTTGTAATCTATATAAGAAGGTACCTACAGAAATTTCTGTGAAATAATTTTTAAAGCCTGTGAAATGCGAGCAAGTACCTACTCTTAACATTACTGGGAATACAAAATGATTTAGCAAGAAAAGATTACAATTATTTTGCTATAATCCGCTAACAGAAAAAATTCTGTATGGTCAAGCATGCAGTAACAAGCGAAGCACCGATTACCTTCCCAACCAAGCAAGAAAGCTAAGTTCTCAAGCAAGCAATGCCACCACCACCCACATGCACCACCACACATGACTTTTATACTATTCTCGACGCACGTTTCGCTCCGACACCGGAGCATCTTCAGGAGATGTCGACTTTACAATGCGAGATTGTCAAGTTTGACTAGACAATCTCGCATTGTAAAGTAGACATCTCCTTGGTTGGGAAGGTAATCGGTGCTTCGCTTGTTACTGCATGCTTGACCATACAGATTTTTTTCTGTTGGCGGATTATAGCAAAATAATTGTAATCTTTTCTTGCTAAATCATGAACTTCCGCAAAGTAACGCCTGATTCTATCCAATATACAAAATGATTTGATAAAGATTTTATAATAAAAATAGGAGGTATTTAATCATAAAATAAAATAAATATGACTCCTGAAATTGTCACTCGCGTTTGTTTTTACCCTCGACGAAGCGGAGACGGTATATGTGTTTGCCCTAAGAGGTTGTGTGTTTGTTTGTTTGTTTGTTTGTGCACTTTTTTGTCACCATTTTTCTCAAAAAGTACTAGGCCGATTGAGATGCGGTTTTTTGCATTAGATACGTATAGTTTGTGAGAAGGTTTTTAGATATATTTTAGGACCATAGACAACCAAGCTGAGCTGTAGTCTATGATTTTAATATTTCAACATGTTACCATTTTTCACAAAAACTACTGGGCCGATTGAGATGCGGTTTTTTGCATTAGATGTGTATAGCTTGTGAGAAGGTTCTTAGATATATTTTAGGACCATAGACAACAAAGCTGAGCTGTAGTCTATGATCTTAATTTTTCTATGTGTTAAAAATTTTCACAAAAAGTACTGGGCCGATTGAGATGCGGTTTTTTGCATTAGATATGTTTAGCTTGTGAGAAGGTTCTTAGATATATTTTAGGACCATAGACAACAAAGCTGAGCTGTAGTCCATGATTTTATTTTTTCAATATGTTACCATTTTTCACAAAAAGTACTGGGCCGATTGAGATGCGGTTTATTGCATTTAGGACTTCGTGCGATTACAAAACAGGAAACTGGTACCAAAATTTTAAAAAATCAGCGCCATTTTGAAATTCTTTGTTAATTGACCGATTTCGTTCAAAATCTATATTTAGGGCTCCCTGGGGTCACAAAACAGGGAACTGGTACCAAAATTTAAAAAAATCAGCGCCTTTTTGAAATTCTTTGTTAATTGATCGATTTCGTTCAAAATCGATATTTAGGACTCCCTGGGGTTACAAAACAGGAAACTGTTACCAAACTTTAAAAAAACAGCGCCATTTTGAAATTCTTTGTTAATTAACCGATTTTGTTCAAAATCGATATTTAGGGCTTCGTGGGATTACAAAACAGGAAACTGGTACCAAAATTTTAAAAAAAATCAGCGCCATTTTGAAATTCTTTGTTAATTGACCGATTTCGTTCAAAATCGATATTTAGGGCTCCCTGGGGTCACAAAACAGGAAACTGGTACCAAAATTTTAAAAAATCAGCGCCATTTTGAAATTCTGTGTTAATTGACCGATTTCGTTCAAAATCGATATTTAGGGCTCCCTGGGGTCACAAAACAGGAAACTGTTACCAAAATTTTAGAAAATCAGCGCCATTTTGATATTCTTTGTTAATTGACCGATTTCGTTCAAAATCTATATTTAGGGCTCCCTGGGGTCACAAAACAGGAAACTGGTACCAAAATTTAAAAAAATCAGCGCCACTTTGAAATTCTTTGTTAATTGATCGATTTCGTTCAAAATCGTTATTTAGGGCTTCGTGGGATTACACAACAGGAAACTGGTACCAAAATTTTAAAAAAATCAGCGCCATTTTGAAATTCTTTGTTAATTGACCGATTTCGTTCTAAATCGATATTTAGGGCTCCCTGGGGTCACAAAACAGGAAACTGGTACCAAAATTTTAAAAAATCAGCGCCATTTTTAAATTCTGTGTTAATTGACCGATTTCGTTCAAAATCGATATTTAGGGCTCCCTGGGGTCACAAAACAGGAAACTGTTACCAAAATTTTAGCAAATCAGCGCCATTTTGAAATTCTTTGTTAATTGACCAATTTCGTTCAAAATCGATATTTAGGACTTCCTGGGGTTACGAAACAGGAAACTGTTACCAAAGTTTTAAAAATTCAGCGCCATTTTTATTTATTTTGTTATCACCATAATAAATGAATTCAGTTTAGTACAGTAAAATCTGTACTACTTGTAAGTCTAACCACAACCCGTGAGCTGCTTTAGCAGCTCGCGCACAGGGCGAAATACTAGTTAGATATATATAGCTTGAGAGAAGGTTCTTAGATATATTTTAGGACCATAGACAACAAAGCTGAGCTGTAGTCTATGATTTAATTTTTTCAATATGTTACCATTTTTCTCAAAAACTACTGTGCTGATTTAGATGCGGGCTTTTTGTTTTAGATATATTTAGCTTGTACCTAGATGCTGCCCAGGGTATCATGGTGGAGCCAGGAGGCGATCATGGGAACTCCTTAAATTCTCATCGTATACCCGTCGCGTTTGGACTCTTTTGATTTGTCCATTTGAAAAGGGTTTGGCCATAGTCCACCACACTGGTCAAAAAAATTACTGAGCTGTCAAAGATGCAGTTTTGTGTTTTAGATATTATGTAATATATACGTTTGCTACGTTCTAATTGTTGTTTCAAAGTTATAAAGGTCAAAGGTATAATGGAGCTCTGCAGTTCGTCGTGGGTTTTTTAAAATTTTTAATTTTATTACTTGTTATCATTCTTGTTCAAAATAGATTCAAAACTTAGGTCACCGGTGGTCTTATGAGAAACATCAGCTGTACTGATATGAGCTGTAATGATCTCCGAAGTTCTTAGTAAATTCTTAGGTATGCAGCTCACAGAGAATCGGCACGGCGCGTTGCGTTGCGTCGTCGCAACGCATATACTTTGACGCATTGCCAGCCACACGGGTGCTGCATCAGTTTGGCATGTAGGGCCACCTCTGAGCACGATTCTCCCCCCGGAATGAGCCAAGGCTATGATCCACCATGCTGGCCAAGTGCGGACTGGCACACTTTTGAGAACATTATACAGAACACTCGGGCATGCAGGTTTTCTGAAAATGTTTCCCTCCATCATTATCATACTTAATAATATTATAAATATAATAACGGATCGGCGTGATTTTTAGCATGGGTATAGTTGAGGAGTTGAGGAGGAGAGACAGCCCGGAAAGTGTAAGGAGTTCCCGCGGGAATTAAAAAAACAAACCACGCGAACGAAGTCGTGGGCATCAAGATATATCTAATTCCTTAAAATTAGGAAGTATGTGCCCGGGGTTTGAACCTTGACCATCCGAACTGAGTCGAATGTCTAAACTACTAGGCGATCAACTAGGTAAGCTAGGTATGCTTCTATGAACTGCAAGTTACCCTACCTACCCATGTTATTACTAAAGGGCTCTTATCCGAAGCCAGGCGAGGCAGCTAGTTAATTTATAAGAGTCCGTTGGATTGTACTCGCCGTACACAATGCCATTCAGTAATTACTGGCTGAGGGGCTCCGTATGTTCGTGACATTTATTAATAGACATTCTACTTGTCAATAGCAGGGTAGGTATCATTTATTTCTCAGCTAAGTAATCATCGTAATAAAGCCATTTGACTTCTTTTGCTATTTATTGCCTTTTCAAAACGAGTAGAATTATCGTGATTGAGTTGGTAAATACGTAGTAATTTAATAATAATTATTTGACTTGCTATTATTATATTGGATTAAGAGACTTTTTGTTAACGACTCAAGTAACGGCAGACTAAATTGTTCCATTTTGAAGTTAAACTTATTAAAGGATGTTTGGGATTGGGACCTAGATGACAAAAGTGAATCAAACAAAAATGGCCCATCATTATCTACATGGAACCCTAAGAATCTGCTTATTGCTATAAGGAACGAGATAGAGCAGAAACAGCTTCGCTTTTATCGGGTGTCCCGCGACACTATTCTAAATTTTTTTTCGTAGTAAGTTTGCCATAACTTTCGTCACGTTAGTAGAAACTGCCAGCTATAAATTGATTTGAAGGTGGTAACTAGCCACTGCCAAACCTCCTACCAGACTAGACCAGAGATAATTCAGAATTTATAAATTCCCAAATTGACCCTACCGGGAAATGAACCCAGGACCTCCCACGTTAAGGCAACAGCGCTCACCACTGCGCAAGGGAGGTCGTCAACACTTATGTATTGTATATATACCAACTTTGTGCTCCTGAAATACAGCTAGTACGGTAGTACGGGGCAGTTAGATGCCATATTTTTATACGACTGCCTGAAAAAAGGAGTATATTGTTTTCAGGGTTCATGTATGTATGTATGTATGTATGTGAGTTTGTATATTCCACCACAACTTCTACACGTCTGAACCGATTTTGATAAATGAGGTATCGTTAGAATCCCTAGCTTATTCCGGGTGACATAGGCTAGTAAAATTAAAAAAAAAACTTGATGGGGTGAGGCGTGGTCACGCATTAAAGACTAAAGTTGAAAAAAAAATTCGAAAATTAGATTAACTATATAATCATCATCTAGAAAATGATGAGTAGATTCCAAAAATATATAACACAATAGTTCAATATCCCGAGTGACACGGGCTATACATTTTTGAAAAATTCAATACGGGCTAGGGCAGAGCAGTCGAATTTTTTTATTAATTTTAATTATATTCACTTGTTTAGTTCTACGAACAAGAAGTGGTTCTACGGCTAACAAGCCTATAGTACGTAATTTTATTATTAAAGCTTGCTATATTTCTTTATATTGCACCCTATAACAAAGCACTGCAGTGCACCCTCATCGCAACGTTTGATCATAAATTGTAATTATTCTTGTCACAAAACATGTGCGGGTTCCCTTATCATTCGCCATGATGTTGACATAGATTTTCCCTTTATGCAACGTCCCCGTTCATTCGCCATCCTCGACGTAATGTAGCGCTCCATTCATGCTCCCTTTTTTGTATCCTACATCATTAAAATCATCGCAGCCTGTCCGCGCTTTGGGGTGATACAAAGAAACCGCCAACTTGTAAAAAGCATCCCCTGTTTCCCCTTTATGCAACGTAAAAGGTTTTTTGTATCAAGTTATTGAAGTTTACTTTCTTTCAGCGGTTTTGCGGTTCCAGTTCACGTTTGCCCAATGCTTCCACAGTGTGGCGGCGAAAGCATTATAGGCGAACATGAAGAACTCTCAAGCATATTGTTTCCTCCTGTTCTCTCTGTTCTGATATTTACAGTCCGTCAAACTTATCTGGCCCGGTGGACAAAATTGGATTTTTTTTTAAATGAAAATGCCTGTCAGTTTATTTTTTACTAGATGATTCCCGCGACTTCGTCCGCGTGGATTAAAATTTTTTGATTCCCTCGGGAACTCTTTAATTTTCCGGGATAAAAGAAGGCTATGTCCTTCCCCCGGATACAATCTACCCCTGTACCAAATTTCATCTAAATTGGTTGAGCAGATGGGCCGTGAAAACGTAGCAGACCGACGGACAAACAAACAGACAGACACATTAGTATGAATTCTTCATATAAACTAGCGACGCTTTTACCGGGTCAGATAAGTTTATGGGGCTATACTTACTCAGTTGTTTACCTAATACGCACATAACTTATGGAAAGAAGCGGGTGGATCTAAACCACTAGGCTATAAGAACATTCTGCATATAGTACGAACCAGATATTTACCAAGATAACTCTCACGAAAATTGGCTGTGTCGCAAATTCGAATCTGCTAGTAGGTATATTTGTATGACAGCAGCGAATTGGACGTCTATTTTCCGCAACAAAATAGTGGCTGAATGTAATTGGAACTGCCAAATCAAAACTATACGGGGCTGCAAAAATAGATTTGAAAACTTTTGCTCTGTTCTGTGTAACTGAGGTTTCTAGTTATCGTTAAATTGAATCAGCTCAAAGACTGGCTGGTCTAAACTGAAATTGTGTTTGTATCGCATTACATTGCTATATATATACGTACCCGTGGTTCACCCTAAGTTTTTGGAAATATATGCGAATAGGATGTCCTGCAAACCGATTTAATAAAATTTTGATGATGATGCTGTTACTTTTTGACAAGTTTATGCCGGGGTTGACATGAAAAGGACAATTATAGAATTCACATAAGTAATCACATTTAACAGCCTTTGCAAGCGAGCCTAAGCAAATAAAATTCATTTACTTGCTTTAACGGTTTAGAAAAAATCGTAAGCGTCCATCAACTGGCAAATAAAAACTACTACTTTTTGCATATATTTTGAAAATACTCTGCATAGGACCTCTAGTCACCCATTGCAAAATATATATCTGAAATAAATTTAATCAAAATATTATATTTCCACTGTGGGGAAAGTTCTTCCTCTTCGTAGTTCATTGTAAAATATAAAAAAAGGCGTTCACAATGTGGCGAAAGCGTAGGAGCAGTGCTGTTCGTCAAAGATCTGCACACTGCAATGCATTTAAACTTGTACACAACCTATTCCATACGTACACTTGGTTCAGTGTAAGGACTTTCTATGAAGTTGCTGCTTTAGTTGAAATCTTAATAACACCTTTACCTAATCGGAAAAACTACGCCCACAAGCTTTTCTTAAAGCTCTCTGAAAGAACAATGAACATTTTTTAGTTTTTCTGAATAATAGATACACTCTCAACGAAGACAGCAATGGAAAAGAAAAGCAAGTTGAAAAATGAGCTACACTTACCAGTAGCGAAACTTGTAAGCATTTACGGGTAAGTAGGTAGCCATTAAGCAAGGGAGAGCTTCTTGCATTGGCGCCACTGGAGCTAATAAATCAAAAGTTTTTGAGCACAAAAAGCATTCTGTCGGATGGCTTGAATCGAGCAACTTTGCAAATCTATTTTTTATTCGACTGATTAGTTTTCATTCGACGCTGGTGAGTAGTACCTACCTAATTTAATTTTATATTCATCTATTATGGGCGTTAGAGACCTTAAAGTTCGATGGGCCACTATAGTACCACTTAGGTATAGATTCGAGTTTTCTGATAGGTACTTATTGGCTAATGTCAGTCAGCATAAATTCCTTACCTAAAGGTAAGGTATTCGTTTTAAATAATAAAAACCTACCACCACCACCACTACAGCCCATTAACGTCCCACTGCTGGGCACAGGCCTCCACTCTCATAGGAGAGAGGGAATTAGAGCTTAGACCCACCACGCTGCTCCAATGCGGGTTGGCGGGCTTTAACGACTATTATCATGTTAGTGATAATAAACGGGACCGACGGCTTAACGTGCTCTCCGAGGCACGGGGGTGAATCACCACCAACTTTCCTAACTCCGGGCAGTACTGTGAATTTCTAGACAGAAAAACCTAATACTTGTTATGGCCCGACCCGGGACTCGAACCCAGGACCTCGTCGGCCGCAGTCGAACATGTCAACCACTAGACCAACGAGGCAGTATCATAAAATCATCAAATAATCAAATAAATATTATAAATGCGAAAGTTTGGATGGATGGATGTATGGATGTATGGATGTTTGTTACTCAATCACGCGCCAACAGCTGAACGGATCTGGCTGAAATTTGGCACAGAGATAGAATATAGTCTGGAATAGCACATAGGCTACTTTTTATCCCGGAAAATTAAGGAGTTCCCGCGGGAACCAAAAAACCTCAATCCACGCGGACGTAGTCGCGGGCATAAGCTAGTAATATATAAAGTTTGTATAGAAAATTTCATAATCTCATAGGAAATCAGAAATTGTACGCGGGCGAAGTCGCGGGCGACCTCTAGGTATTCATAACCGACACGATAATTTTTGACAAGAGGCTCAGTGAAATTATTGTGCACTGACAATTTTAACCGAAATATTAATTGCCCGCGGTTCCGCCCGCAAGGATTTGTTTATCTGGGGGCATTTCTTTGTCCCCGGGGAACTCTGATTTTTCGGGGGACTTTTTTCCCATGGAGACTTATAAAATAAAAATAAATAAATAAAATCTATATATATAAATCTCGTGTCACAATGTTTGTCCTCAATGGACTCCTAAACCACTAAACCGATTATAATAAAATTCGCACACCGTGTGCAGTTTGATCCAACTTGAGAGATAGGATAGTTTAAATCTTAAAAAAACATCAATTCACGCGGACGAAGTCGCGGGCATCATCTAGTAAAATATATATTTACAATGCACAGTTTACAGTCAATTTAACTTTGGTCTCCGCACTAGGGAACCTGTATCGCGGAGACCGTATTATGATTAGGTACCTAAAATTAGACTTAACCGAGGACTGACTAGGACACAATAAATGAATTTAAGTAAATATACATAATATAAACAATTAATGTAATTTTGCATGACTGATTATACATGACTATGTCTATACAAAAATCACGTTTAATGTGTTAAATAACCAACAAATACACGTTCTCATCAAATAATCAAATAAATATTATAAATGGGAAAGTTTGGATGGATGGATGTATGGATGGATGTTTGTTACTCAATCACGCCCAAACGGCTGAACGGATCTGGCTGGAATTTGGACAGAAATAGATTATAGTCTGGAATAGCACATAGGCTACTTTTTATCCCGGAAAACTGAGGAACCAAAAAACCTCAGTCCACGCGGACGTAGTCGCGGGCATCAGCTTTTATACAATATTAAAAAGTACGACCAGACCTAAGAAGTCATTTACCTGATTATCCTACTGCAGTACATTATCCTATAGCAGCATAATGAACGTGGCTATATGCTAAATATGCTAATTCGCACACCATGTGCAGTTCGATCCAACTTGAGAGATAGGATAGTTTAAATCTTAAAAAAACATCAATTCACGCGGACGAAGTCGCGGGCATCATCTAGTATTTAACTAAAAGTTTGGGATTTTTATTTGGGTGTTATTTTTGCTGAGTGTCTAACCCAACCCAACCAAGTATGAAAATTTAGAGGAAAGGCGTTTCTAATAAGGCTGTAACGCATAGCTTTTATGCGTTACAGCCATTAGCTTGAACGTGTATTATGAATGGGCTAAATGAATACTAGGTAATGAGTGTAGCTTAATCAAAACGAATGATCCTATGTTAAAGTAGCATGATTTATTGAAAAAAAAGGTTGGGATTCCATTAAGGTAAGTTTTTTACATTGATTAACATTGCCATTTGGTGCACATACTCGTAACTACAATGGTGATGTTACTGCATCTGGTTACATATTATGAAGATTTAGAGAAATGCGATCAGGGTAATCTCTCTCGTTGGTTGTTGGTCTAGTGGTATAGTGGTTTGTATATTCGCCTGCGGCCACGGGGTCCCGGGTTCGAGTCCCGGATAGGGCCATAATTAAGTATTGGGTTTTTCTGACAAGAAATTCTCAGTACTAGCCCGGAGTTAGGAAGTTGGCGGTGCGTCACCCCCGTGCATCGGAGAGCACGTTAAACCGTGTCCCGGTTATTATCACTAACATGATAATAGCCGTTAAAGCCCGCCAACCCGCATTGGAGCAGCGTGGTGGGTCGAAGCTCCAATTTCCCTCTCTCCTATGAGAGTAGAGGCCTGTGCCCAGCCGTGGGACGTTAATGGGCTGTAATGGATGTGGTGGTGGAGCAGAGTAATCACGCTATCTAAGTTTTTACCTTAAGCCAGGATTACACTTGAGAGTTATTACGTAAGTAGCGAACTTAACGTACTTAACTAACTAACATTTGAATACGATACGCGACTCAAAATACTGTTTGCCTTTCGTATGTTACTCGTATGAACGACTTACGTGATTAAAGCTTACAAAGTGTAATCTATGGCCTTAGACTTAGTTACTTCCAACATACATTAGCCCGTAGGAATATATTATTATCTTCCTAATGTCACGGTCGAACCATTTCACCTTCTCCCGAACGGTGGTGACCCTAAAGTGATAGCTATAGTGATTTCTTCCACGAGGAATTTCATCTTTTGTTGCTGTTTAGTTTTTGCTGCTTTTTGTGCTGGGTCTAGGTCCCCAATATACGGAAGCACTACAAAAAGGCTATCTAGCTATAAAAACAGCCAAAATTGATACAAAAATAGTCCTATATGTAAATTTAACATACTTCAAACTCACAACTGGCGAACCTAATCGTTTTAGATTCAATGTAAACAATTCTTACATTAAAGGTTTTAGTTAAAACGTTTTTTTAATAAATGTATTGACCTACCTATCTGGCTTGTTCAAAAAAAAAAGTGAAATAATTTAGAAATATTATGAAAGGTAATAATAAGAATTTTAATTGTACACACAATATATTTTGGATTAGAATTTTCATTTTAGTATTTACAGATTGTTTTAGTAAAATAACATTTAATTTACATTTATCCTTTATAATTTTTCTACTCTCATAACCTTATTAAGCAGTATTCTTATTTGTTACCAATTATTATTTTTAAGGGATGAAATAATAAAACAAGGCAGTCATATTTTTTTTTTATTGCGTGATATGCTTGCACTTGACGAAAATCATGCTTAGTGCAAAGCAATGATGTGGTCTAGGTTGAAACGCGCTTGCCTAGAAGATGCCTATTCACTAGTAGGTATAAAGTAAACGTAAACATGACTGTCTTTCCACCAGAGATCTGCAAGGTACGAGTAGCTAAGCTATGCTATAAGTAAGAATAGTAAGCTATTACTAAGGTTAAAGCTACGAAATTATGTGCCTATTTCCACCAAAGCTAAGCGTTGTAGCAGAGCGGGTAATATGCGCTATGAGGGCGAATGGATGAATGAAGAATGGACTAAACTTTATTGTACACAAAAAAATACATAAACACAAACAATTAAAAAGGGTGTCTGACCATTGAAGCGGAGCAAAGCGGAGATGTGTTGGGTGGACCAGTGGGATTGTTGATCGATGACGTGATAATTTTTTTACCAGGCTGGAATCTGATTGGCCATCCTTAAGATGCACTTTGTGGTGCAAGAAAGATGCATGAGCCACAGAGCGAGCTAAGCGATGTAGGGTTGGCGGGGCGTGGTAAGGGAAACACTATGCTCCATACTTCCCTTAGCTACACCACTAGCGCATCTTTAGCTCGCACTCTTCATTGAACCCCTTTCCACCTAAGCTATGATAATTTAATATAAAAAATTATTTTTAAACAACCGACTTCAAACTCCCGCGCCAACTTTACAACAACAAGCACACGCTATACAAAGTACTTATTTTATTGTTGATATTTTAAAAACCTCTCGACCGATTTCGATAAAATTTATATGGGACCATTTGGGAAGTATGCCCTTTCAAATAAAAAAAATCATCCAAATCGGTCCGGTCCACCCAGTCAAAAGTTCTGAGGTAACAAACATAAAAAAAAAAGACGTGTGGCACTCGGAGACTGCCGCGGTAAAGCTATTGCATAGCATTTTTTATCAACTTACCTAACACTTTGGTTGCGAAATAATTTTAAAGAATTATGAACATTATTCTTTAAAATTATTTCGCCTTTATATTCCAAATCATCTTTTCATAAAAATAGTCTTTTTATTTTCAATAATTTGAAGTCAACAACACAAGTAGTCATAGCAACCAAAGTGTTAGGTTTTCAATTTCATTACGGAATTTCTGGATTCAGTCTCCACCCTCAAGGCCCGCGATAGAAGCTATGCAATAGCTTAAAAAAAATACAGTCGAATTGAGAACCTCCTCCTTTTTTTGAAGTCGGTTGAAAAGAAAGCACTCCTATTGGTGGATTTGACACATCACCATGTATCTCTAATGAAAAAGCATCCTTATTCCTTGCTTTAGGATTACTAATTCTGTGCACATGTACCTGTGTAGGTATATCGTGAATTTCTATAAGATTAATCCCCTAAAAAGCTCAGCAACTAAAAAGCTTTTCATCCCATCCCAAAACTTGAGTCGCAGGTGCGCATTTGTCACCGAGATTCAATAAGTGACAGCGAGATAGGATAGAAAGGGAACAGGCAAGTGACGTGACGTGAATAGCGTAGATGTCCAATTTGTTTCAACGTAAAAAATGACGTTAAAGAGATACAGTTCCTAAGTTTTGGTTTCTATTATTAAAAGGAAACACTGTTTTATCCACTCATTGATAAAATTGTATTAGCAGTTTACACAAACGCCCCGCCATAATCATCAATATTCCATGGAGTCCACAGAGTGCTGCATAAAGCCAATAAAGCACAAACTATAACTTTAATTTTTTATTTAATCTATCCGTCAATAAGCAATGTCTGAATGTCAGAATTTGTTACCTAATATAGGCCTTTTTTTGAGAAAATAAAACAATGTTGCGAAATATAAATACAGGCGAAAATATTATGTCTGTGCCTTGGTTTGACCTTCAATCACGCTAGAATTAATTGACGTGACTTTTTGCATATCTAAAGACCTAGAGTGGGTGTAGCCCATGGAATTTTAAAGTCAGAAATAGCCAATTCAACGCAGACAAAGTCGTGGTGTCGTCATTATAAAAATATGTAAATCCTATAGAGTTACTGTAAATATCTATTTGTCCATATACATTCTACAATGGAAAATGTCTCGATAAAGTTACTCATGTTTATGTTAAAATAACAATCCAATCCAAGCGCTAGTAATATAATAAGTCTATGAATCCAAGTAAGTTTTCATATCTTTTCATACAATAACCCTTTCAGGAGAGACCAAATTGAAATCTCGTCTAGAAAGTTATGATATTAAAATAGATACTAGAGAACGTAGTTTAAACTTTGAAAATGTGAAAACTCAGTCTTCGGATATTTCGAATAATATTTTCTTTTAGATCATTTTTATATTTTTAATCCTATGTACCACTAATCAATCAAATAAATATTATAAATGCGAAAGTTTGGATGGATGGATGTATGGATGGATGTTTGTCACTCAATCACGCGCCAACGGCTGAACGGATCTGGCTGAAATTTGGCACAGAGATAGATTATAGTCTGGAATAGCACATAGGCTACTTTTTATCCCGGAAAATTAAGGAGTTCCCGCTGGAACAAAAAACCTCTATCCATGCGGACGCAGTCGAGGGCATCAGCTAGTAAAATATAAACATGTACTGCCACATGACAGTACTTAGTTTGGAAAGTAGTAATGCTCTGTAGGTACTATTATATTAATAGTTAACCTATAATATAACTTTTAGTTGCTGTAATGCTAAATGGCTTATCAAGGCCTTGTCTTTATGTTTTTCACCAGACTAGACTTCAATCATTTTACAAATTATTTATTCCTAAATTAGTATGAACCTGCGACATTGATGGGTGACTCTATGAACAATCCTAGGAAGCCACAACTCTTACCACTGCGCCACGTATGAAGTATCAATTTAAAACTTCGAAACACAAAATTAAAATATCTTTCACTTCAAAATGTTCTGATGCCAATTTTATTAATACCCAATCATGAAAACTATTCCAGGCTAGATCAAATTGAAATAGATCGTTGAGCCATATTGCCTTAGTTCTAGGAATATCGTTCTACCATCGATCTTATCTGTCGCATACCATTTACTTTAGAAGTATGAGTGAACGAACGAACGACGTATTTGATAATAGACACTAAATAGCACTAGATTTGTGTCAGTTTTTACACGTGGACTGTATCTTGTAGGTACGGCATACCTGAGTGATACCTACTTATACGCGGAATATACGCTTTCAAAAGTAAGCATAAAAAAAACAGAGATTAATTTTAATATCGCAAAACGCAACAAACCAGAAACAGCGACGAAAGACAAAACGGTAAGCAATAAAATGATAATACTCGTAGCCTACCTTGCATTTAAAGCTTGATGCACACATCGCGCGACGTCAACGTGTCCTAGATGTGAATTTGATAGAAAAAAATTAAAAGCTTTTCTTGCAAGTCGCCTCGTAACGGTCGCTAACCTTGAGTGCCATACATCCATACCTACTAATATTATAAATGCGAAAGTGTGTCTCTCTGTCTGTCTGCTATACGCTTTCACGCCCCAAATACTGAACCGATTTTGATGAAATTTGGTACAGAGATAGGTTACATCCCGGGGAAGGGCATAGGGCTACTTTTTCTCCCGGAAAATTGAAGAGTTCCCGCGGGAATCAAAAAAATCAATCCACGCGGACGAAGTCGCGGGCATCATCTAGTTTTCTATACAAATCTACGTGGAAATGTCGTGCGTGTAGTCCTTAGTATAAAGGGTGTTATACCACAGCTAATAGATAATAGTAGGTACGTTATACTTCAATTTATATGGCAGGGTATGGGAAGCGGGAAAAATGAGCATGGTGACAGCACGGAAGCACATTTCTTGTGATTAACTAGTTAGTACCTATACTCAAATGCTCGGGGCGCTTACATTCGCTATTACTTAAACGATTACTTTGAAAAGATTATGTTACCTGCGTCTCTTTGTTTCGTAAAGTGCTTCATTTAACACTTTGCACTTACAAGTACTTTGTATATGTATATCGTCCTGCCGTGCATTATGGTCGCGAATCGCTAACGTCGTGCATTGCGTCTGTCCAAGCCTTAACTTAAAGTTATCATCATAAAAGCCGTTGAAATCGCGGAGGCAAATACACTCTTGGGTAGAAAACAATAAAACCCGTAAAGTCTATCATAAATTGCTGAGCTAGGTATATGAATTGCGATAAAACAACAGATTTGAATTCTTAATTATTATAATACTTTGAAAAAACATTAAGGCTACAAAACTAAAGAAATATAGTAAATCTACGATTGGTTTTTAACTTTTCTAACTTACAATAGTAGATTATTCACCACGGGGGTAATGCGATGTATTATGTCACGGGCGCCGGGATAAATCCCAAGCGGAACGAGGGATTTTAGAGTAACTCCCGAGCGTAGCGAGGGTGTTGCATCTAGAATCCTGAGAGTAGCGCGGGAATTAGGGGCGCCCAAGATTAATACAGCATTACCCCTACGGTGAATACTCTACTTTTCACACCTCGCGATACAACCACTTCTTTCAGCTGGCGTGGCCAACTCGATTTGACAAACAAATGTCGTCAGTGCGAATCTAGTGGGCCACGGCTTCGGTTTTCGAAAATCGAGTTGGCCGCGCCTGCAGAGAACACATTCTGTTTACCGAAATTAGACTTTATGGATATAGCAATAAGAATTATGAATAAAACCTCTTTGGAATGAATAGAATTTCCTTCAGATCTTGCTTCAGATGCGCGATGATTCTAAATTCAAATCACATTATAACCCTAGGGAATAATGGTTTTCAGTACAACATTATAACCCTAGGGATTTAATGTCTTACTTTAACCTTAGATAACAGGCCATGTAATAAGGCGTTGTTGAGCGAGTGGTGTGAAAACTTAATTTATGTAATTTTGTCTCATTACTTATGCACCTAACGCAAATCCTCATAAAGATAGTGATATAGAATTGAAAATCATTCGGAAGTTTTGAAGTATATTTTTTTTAATGTGCTTTTAATAATGCTTTGTGCAAAGCAATGATGAGGTCCAGGTTGGAACGCGCTTACCTAGAAGATGCCTATTCACTCTTGCCTTGAAGTTACCTAAGTTATACGTGGCAAGAAACACATGCGCTGAGAGGGTGTTCCACACCCTAGCGGTTCGGATCAGAAACGTCGACCAAAATCGTCTCGTGCGAGCAGATTGGACGTCACCCACATTATATTCGAAACAGACAAAACGATGCTATTTAGAGAAGTTGCTAAAATTTTCAATGTTTTCAATTATTTTGCATACTCGATATGCACCAAACGTATCAAATAGAAATACAATTATGGCACCAACTCAACAGCAGTGGCCTGAATATTCATTCGACAGTGCAACATTAGATTTAACGTCTCCAGCGCTGGCAGCAATCAGTTCATACATTTCTATAATGTTTCCGAACCCGACCATGAATGCCTGAGCGAGGGGATTGTTCGAAATGTTTTATTCTATTACATAACTACGAGTTGAAACATTGAGTTTATAGACGATAGAGATACTGTTAACAGGCATAAAAACGCTATGAAACAAAGACGTTAAGGTGCTAATCCACACTAATATTATGAATGCGAAAGTGTGTCTGTCTGTCTGCTACGCTTTCACAGCCCAACAACTCAACCGATTTTGATGAAATTAGGCACAGGGATAGATTGTATCCCGAGGAAGGACATAGCTTTTAAGTCGCGGGCAACATCTAGTAAGAAATAAGAAAAAAAAACATTTTGTTTGTTTTCTTAAAAATTAAATATTAATAAGAAAACATAATAATATTATTCAGGGTAAAACTATAGGTACGTGTGAAATATGTGTTATTAAAAGAGATAATTTAAAATCTAACTATCTGACCCAATCAACTTCTGATGAAAGAAGATCGCGATGGGATTCATAGTAGTAATTTACTTAGTGCCAAAACCGCAACTGTTCCTCTTGTTTGTCAGTCTGGGTAAGTCCGTTTTGCAGGACATTACTACCTCTACTATATGTGGCACCTCTCTGAATAGAAACTTTAAAGAGGTTCCCACGTCTGGGGCAGTTATAAGCACTAAATCAAAACTTTCTCCTTTTGGATATGGCTCTAGTGAATACGCTTGCCAAAGTTAGATTCCATAGGTAAGTAATGCATTGAATCCCGAAACCCATGCAGCGACCATGAAGCAAAAGCCGAAGCAGTTTGAAATTTTTTGCCCAAAATTTTCCGATATGAACCGATACATCTGATATAAGACAAGAAGCCCTCCGACCTAGACATCATTTTTGATTTCCACTATCGTCAAGCGCAACCTTATCTTGTAATAATAAAAAACAAATACTAAAGCTTATATATTTTAACCAAAACCTTATTGACAACAGGCGACATTAGGTATCTGTTTTACTTATATTGATGATGACACCGAGTAGTAAACCTATTGAGAGCTAATAGGCTAATTTTCGCTTTGAAACACATCTCACCACTTTCTGGCGGGGGACGGGGTAATAATGGGATTTCTTAGTGGCTGGCTCAAGATCAACTATACACAGTTATATATTATGTTACCGCGGCACTTGGGCTGCCCGCTGCGCGACAGAAAATATATCGATAAAGTCTAATAGGTATATATTATTACCAGTATTGGAAAATCAATACAAATAATTTTATTCAAACAGCAAAATACCACCATAATATTATTATCATGTATAATTACCTATAGATAACTAGCTGATGCCCGCGACTTCGTCCGCGTGTATTAAGGTTTTTGGTTCCCGCGGAAACTCTTTAATTTTCCGGAATAAAAAGTAGCCTTTGTGTTATTCCAGAATAAAATCTATCACTGTAACAAACTTCATCCAGATCCATTCAGTAGTTTTTGCGTGAAAGAGTAACAAACATACATACGTCCATACTAACATACGTTTAAAATATTAGTACGGATTATCTGATATGTATAATTTATATGTTTAATTAAAAATATGCCAAAATGTATATTCTCGCATCACTTCAAAACGGCTGGACCGATTCTGATGGAAATTTTTGTGTGTTTTAGTCGGACCCGGAATGGTTTATATTCACAATTGAACCCAGTAGGGGGCGCTGCAATCGAGTTCTTGGATCTGCCGCGTCTTTCATCAAACCAAATTTCATACCAAATTTCATCAAACCAAATTTCATCAAAGTCGACTGAAGAGATAAATATTTTTGACTCCCGCGCGAACTCTTGAATTTTCCGGGATAAAAAGTAGCCTATGTCCTTCCCCGGGGATACAACCTATCTCTGTACCAAATTTCATTAAAATCGGTTGAACAGATGGGCCGTGAAAGCGTAGCAGACAGACTGACACACTTTCGCATTTATAATACTAGCTGATGCCCGCGACTTCGTACGCGTGGATCGAGGTTTTGTGGTTAACGCGGGAACTCTTTAATTTTCCGGGATAAAAAGTAGCCTATGTGCTATTCCAGACTATAATCTATCTCTGTGCCAAATTTCAGCCAGATCCGTTCAGCAGTTGGGGCGTGATTGAGTAACAAACATCCATACATCCATCCAAACTTTCGCATTTATAATATTAGTAAGATTTGATAATAAATTAATAATAATAATATTAGTATGGATTAATATTAGTTTATTCTTCTTCTATGTCCGATTTTTACGAAATTTGGTACAGCGTAGGTTATATCCCGGGGAAGGACATAGGCTTTTATCCCGGAAAATTAAAAAGTTCCCGCGGGAATCATAAAATCCTAAACCACGCGGACGAAGTCGCGAGAATCATCTAGTTTTTCAATAAAGCGCATTTGGATACAGCGGTTAGTCTTAACTTTAATGCAGATGGATGGATGGTTTTAATTTATGATCAACATTATACCTACTGACACTTTTTAATCTTGAAATTATATCTTAGGCGCTTCTTTTTTGCATTATTATACAATACTAGATGATTCCCGCGACTTCGTCCGCGTGGACCAAGTTTTTTCGATTCCCGCGGGAACTCTTGAATTTCCCGGGATAAGAAAAAGCCTATGTCCTTCCCCGGGATACAGCCTACCCCTGTACCAAATTTCATTAAAATCGGTTGAACAGATAAATTTTTTGATTCCCGCGGGAACCTTTGAATTTTCTGGTATAAAAAACAGCCTATGTTCTTCCCCGGGATACAACTTATCCCTGTACCAAATTTCATCAAAATCGGTTGAACAGATGGGCTGTGAAAGCGTAGCAGACAGACAGACACACTTTCGCATTTATAATATTAGTATGGATTAGTATGTTTACTAAAGAACTTAAGTTTTCAACAGAAACTTTTTAATAGTAAACAATCAAATAAATAATAAACCTTTAACTTGCTCTTTTACTTCAGAATTGTTCGGAATATAAGTACCTAAATATAAATTTTTACTAAATAAATTAATGTATTGGCATTCAACTATCGATAATATAATTTATCGATAGTTGCACAGGTTACACTGGGCAGTGCGTGGAAGAGACGGAGATATGTAGAACTACATGTGAAAGACAAAGAAAAACTGAAAGACATTATTTTTATGCGTATTAATGATTTTTATTTATTATTACTTAACTACACTTAATTATGAAATGCTATCCCATCCTTTGCATAGCTGGAGGTATTGCTTCTCTTTCCACGCTATTTAATGTTGCAGCATTAAATAGCGTGGCATATTTTTCGTTTTTTTTCTCGATCAATTCCCGAGCACTGTCGAATACGGACTGAGGGCGACTATAGGCACAAAACGTAGGGTTAGCAGTCATACTGCTAACGTTTGGCTGGTGAGGCGGCCCGCTATGCTCAGTCAATTGGTTATATGGTCTGTGGATGATGATGAATTCTCAATATTGATGAATGAAGTCAATATTGATGAACCCAAAAGCAAAAGGTTGTGAAAATAATAACTCGTCGCGTTACTTAGTCGCGTTCCGCGGGGTGAAGTTTTCAAAACAAAGAAGTATCTCACCCGAGTAATGGATTGAAGTCATCTACAAACTTTTCACATTCACCAAGTTTACGCGTTTTTATCTCAAAAGAAATGAATATAAAATACGCCAAAATTTATGATTATTTTGGTGTTGAAACCCTGGGGTCGTGGGGCGAAGATGCTAGATCCTTTTTAAAGGATCTATCTTCTCGTCTCACAGAGTCCACAGGTGACCGGAGGGCTGGCAGTTACCTCGGCCAATATTTAAGTTTGGCTATTCAGCGGGGTAACGCAGCCAGCGTTCTGGGCACACTGCCTCATTGCAGCGGCATAGATGATATTTGTAATGTTTAGTTTTAAATTTAGATTTTAATGTTATTATCAAATAACAATTTATACTTTGAAATAATTAATTATATACCTACCTATATATAAATTAATTAAATTAATCTGCCATTGGGTTTCAATACGAGTAGGTACTTACCATTAAAAGATTATTTTAGTACAATTTATGTTTGTACTAGCCGATGCCCGCGACTTTATCCGCATGGAATAAGTTTTTTTTTAATTCCCACAAAAACGCCTCAATTTTCCGGGATAAAAGTAACCTAAGTCACTCTTCAGATCCAGGTCTATAGCCATGTAAAAAATCACGTCGATCCGTCGCTCTGTTGCACCGTGATTGAAGGACAACACGACAAACAAACACAGTTTCGCATTTATAATATTGAGTATGATATGATATGATTGACGGCGACTTTATCTATGGAGACGTCCACTGCTGGCTACACTGAAAAAAAGAATCAACCAAACTATTTTGGTTGCTTAAATTTTAAGCAAACTTTAGTCGTTAATAAATAAACTTTGACTAGTTATTACATAACTAGTTTAGTGTGTGTTCTCAAAGGCAGTTGGGTTAATTTATTAGGTTAATAAGTCACAAAGCGTTTGGTTACTAGTAACTGAAACAACGTAAACCAATTAGGTTTTCTATAGCAACAAACCCGATGTCTAATACATAACATAACTAATTGTTTATTATTTACTCAAAGCCTTTGATCATATTTTACAAAACGTGCACATTTAATGAATTACCAAACTTTTGTAGACATTAGAAAGCCTAATAAGTTTGTTATTAACATATTACTTTATTTAATAGCTACAAAGGTTTTACAGATTATACCCTATTTATTTGACTGCTATCAAGCGTACTAAATGCTGTATTAATATAGTCAAACTTTAATTACAAATAATCTAACAATTTCAAATATATCAATCAAACTTTGATTGATATTTATCCTGTATGTCGTCTATGTGACGAACGAAACGCTGCGCGCTCAGATGCCTATATATCTAACTATGGGTTGATTTCTGTTCGTCAACGGTCACCGGCGCGATAAACCTGTTTCAATTTTATTTAGTGATCAGTGTGTGTTTAAATAATAATTCAATGGTTTAAACATCAATTACAACTAAATAACGTATTTTCAAAAGGGTCTTCAGATTCTGCTGTTACTGCAACGGATTGTTAAACAAAAGCGGGATGAAGATAAACTGCAAGTGATCTATGTTCAGATATTTCTCTGAGTTGTGTGAAATGGGTCAAAGTTAAAGGTACGAACAGACCCAGGACAATAATTGTTATTCAAGATATTTGAGATCTTGGCAAAATTTCATTTATGATGATTAAAAATATTTTTGTTAATGACAATGATAGAGTTATTTTTGAATGTATACAAATGCAAACAGTTGATTTCGATTTTCACTTGCATAGTTTCGAAGTGTTGTTTCCAGAACATGGAATTGTTCTTTATGTATATTCATTACTTTCTTTTATTCCCAATCACATGTGACCATTGCTTCAAACGGTAAAAGCTATGTAAACACAAAGAGCGTTTTTTAGATTAGGATAGAAACGATAAGTGTGGTATCTGACAGATTGAATGTTAAATTCAAAGAACTGACTGGTATGTTTTGACATCATAATATTATTATTTTTTTGTAGACTTTACAAAAAAATGTATGTTTTTATGACTGTAACTCAAAGAACTATTAATAATTAAGGTAAAATGCTATTTCGAAGTTATGTTATAAGTAATACTGAAGCGGGTCAGACCATCCTCCAGGACAAAAAAACAGCTGTTTCATGCAAGAGGCCACTGCTCATTAGAAAACGTATGAAACAGCCCTTTTTTATCCTGGAAAATTGTCTCATAGTTTAAGCTATGTTTATGAATAGATAGTTTCATATTTGTAAGTTTTATAGGTTTGTATTTTTAATTTTGGGATTTTGATTTATACAATAAATATACTCGTACCTACCCATGTATGTGAGAGGAAAATAAATAAGTACAAAAGTAATGTATAATTTTATTTTAAATCTGTAACATTAGCCAATACTAACAGTGTGATTGTTATTAAGATACCTTGGTGTGTTAGTAGTTACCAAAATGTTTAGTAATAAGTAACTAAATTAGTTGAGTGATAGTAGGGAACTGTTCAGTAATAAATGAGAAACCTAGTTGAGTAATGGTATGGTTCATGAAATCTAGCTTGTAATAGTATCTATACTATTTTTTTTGTAACAGATGTAGTTTGTTGCTAAAATGTAAATGTGTTTGTTGGTATTTAAACAAACAGGCACAATATTGGTATAGATTTACATTTTAGCTTGCAAATTGTATCTACTACAAAAAAATAAGTATGTAAATACTGTAGCTAGATTTCATTAACCATAATACCATTACTCAACTAGGTTTCTTATTTATTACTGAACAGTTCCTTACCTTTACTCAACTAATTTAGTTACTTATTACTAAACAGTTTGGTAACTACTAACACACCAAGGTATCTTAATAACAATCACACTGTTCACATATCAGTAACAATAAAAAATAGTAATCTGTTGACAAAGTGTTTTGTAACCAGGCACACCATTAGGCTACCAGTAGGTAAACAGTTTAATAAATTGATACAAAATATTTAACCTATTAACAACATATCGACTTGTTAATAACAAACGCATAATAAAGCTACCAATAGGGCGCAGTTTGCTTATAAGATACAAAATTGAAAAGTACTTAACAAAAAAATGGAGTGTTATACGTTCAACAACTGGTAGCTTAAAAACAGTAAAACAGTTCAATTAATTTCAATGAAATAACTTTAGCAACTAGTACCTCAACTCAAATAGCAAAAGTCTGTTTTGTAGCTAATAAAACATAGTTTGCAAGTCACTTTTTTTGTGTAAACAGTAACCAAAGTTTTTGTAACTGTATACAAAACATTTCTTTCAGTGTATAGATCAGCTCTTGGAAAGATTTCCACACGCTGCGGTCTTGCGCACACCGCTGCTAGGATCTAGCGGCTTTCTGCTACTCTCTTGATGTCGTCCTTCTACGTGGTGATCTTGCCGCCATACAATATGCGTATTGAGCACCTATTTTTATAAATTAGGAAGGAAAGAATCAGGTTTTATAGCACCCGTGACCTCTTTAATTCGGTCCGATGTCGTGTAGAAATCGATTAGGGGTATGGGTTATAACTGCCCCTAACAGGTTAGCCCGCTACCATCTTAGACTGCATCATTACTTATCATCAGGTGAGATTGCAGTCAAGGGCTAACTTGTAGTGGATAAAAAAACCTTTGATAGCTAGTTTTCATCGTCAAAATCGTTTTATTCAGGGCTGTTAAAATTTAATAGGTAGGATTCTATAATAAAAGTTGTAAGTTTAGTCATTAGTATGTTTAAACTTTATACATATGTATCTACCTACCTTTCACTTGACAATAATAACTCAGTCTATTCTTGAAAAACGACTTACGAGTAAGTAGGTAGGAAACTTTGAAGATAACAAAGTTGTATGAAGAGGTGGTGTTTTGATAGTTGATCGCCTCGTCTCATTTTGTTTTAATACCGAAGTTTTGATTTATTACCTTTCCTTTCGCTGGATCCGAGCGGTAGAAGTTCTGTAATGGTTTTATTGAAATAACTTTCCTGGTTTCTTAAGTATAAAAGCGCTTAATTTAGTTACTGGAAAATAAAAGATTTTTATCTATTTCAATGTAATGTAAAAAACACCGTGCATATAATATTGGCGGATATAAAATATGCGGGCCGGGGCACTTCGGGGTCTTATTACGTAAAAATTACAGCTACAGTGTACCTCACGATCGCAAACATCTCCAAATGGTTAACAAACTTCACCCAAAATCCACAGTTACGATCATAGTTACCATAAATTCAGCCAATCACAACAATTGAGACTATAACAATGATTGATGCAGGTTTTATATAATAGGCTTTCCAACCGAAATAGCAGGCAGACACTAACAGATCTATAAAGAAAACGATACAGAAAGATTTTTAATTGATCGACTGACGGACTATTATTTACAAACTTTTTAATCAAGTCAGCCTATTGCCCAACTTTGCGGTGAGAGTAGGTATACCTTATACAATTAGTTCTTTGTCATAACTTTCATGTTTCAAGTACAAACATACCTTCTCCATATAAACTAAAGCTCTTTGAATTTTGCACTATAACTTTTGTCCCCAATACGATACCAAAGTCTGTTGCTAACCTGAAAACATAAACTCGTGTTCGGAACCTGAGAAAGCCGGCAGGGGCGAGTACCTAAATATATCTTCGTGGCATTTAGATAGCCTTTTCTCATATTATTGGTTTATAAGCTGACAATGTATCAGCACATCGGCTGGTCAAATATACAACCGATGACGTAACTAGCTGATGCCTGAGACTTCATCCGCGTGGATTGAGGTATTTCGGTTCCCGCGGGAACTCTTTATTTTCTGGGATAAAACGTAGACCTATCATATGTGTTATTCCAGACTATAATCTATCTCTGTGCCAATTTTCATCCAGATCCGTTCAGCCGTTCTGGCGTGATTGAGTAAGAAACATCCATCCATAATAAAGTCTGGAAGGCTTTAGCCCGGAAATAAAAGAGTTCCCGCGGGAACCGAAAAACCTGTAGCCACGCGGACGTTGTCGCAGGCATCAGCTATTATGCCAGACTAGTTTTGGACCCGACGACCCTCAGAAATAAAACAGTCTACTTAGCAACCAGAGGGACACAGTAACACGCGGCACTTGATAACAATATCGATTCCAATGTTTGTGTTCAATGTATGGCAAAAGGGTATGTTTATTCGACGCTTAACCCCGCTTCCTCATCAATCACCGAAGGACTCAGTGTGAGATCTATAGAGCGAACTTTGACCTAGCTTAGACTTAAGACATGGTTAAAACTAGATAGATTTATGTTACTCACATAAGTCCATCTCGTTTTAACTCTAAGTAAAGTCTGAATCTGTCTCCCTGAAACCGCTAAAACAAAAAAAACTAAACTAGTCAACATCAACAGCCAGCTAATCGAAGTTAGTTTCTATTTCGTTCGAAATTCAAACTGGTTGCGTGCCGACTTTTCATTGAAAGTAATTTTCGATTTTTTCTGCTTTTTAAGTTTTCAACAAATCGTGAATGTTCTGGTTTTTGTCAGTTTTATTTCAGCTGCAATTTAGAAGTATGGGCGGTTTTTGTTCCAAGTCCTGTGAGGTAACAAAATGGCTGCCTCTAACTCTTACTGTATAAAATTTTGTTGAGCCAACCAGAGTCGACATAAAAAAATTTATTATAAGAGTTTAACAACAACTAGACAACACAATATTTTTTTTTATTCCACTACAAGTTAGCCCTTGACTGCGATCTCACTTTATGGTAAGTGATGATGCAGTCTAAGATGGTAGCGGGCTAACCTGTTAGAGGTATGTCAGATAAATTAAACCCCTAGTCAGTTTCTACACAGCGTCGTACCGGAACACTAAATCGCTTGGCGGTATGTCTTGGCCGGTAAGGTTGTAACTAGCCACGACCGAAGCCTCCCACCAGACCAGACCCGAGAAAATTCTAAAATTATGAATTCCCAAATTTACACTTCCGGGACGGGACTTCTATTCTTAGCAGAACTTCTTTTCGAACCGGTGGTAGAGTCAAAACATGACGTAACAAAAGAGACCTCTGTACATATTATCCTACATGTTACTATAAATAAATTGAGTTTGAGTTTGAATAGATCCCGGGACGTCACACATTAAGACAAAAGCGCTCAACACTGCAACAGGGAGGTCGTAAAAATATTAAAATATTCCTTCAGATTACTTCCTTCAGGTACCTATCTGCTATCAAAGAATAATTATTTATTTAACATACGTACGTAATGCCTTAATTATTAGCCTTATTCATAAAATAACATACATAATCATGTACTAATTCGTATCAACTGCTTCTTCTGACATTTCAGTTTTAAGCATCGATAGTGTCGATTCAAGGGGAAACTGCAGAGAGTTCTTGTACTGCTGATATTGCCGCTGATGCTGACTGAAATTATTCTGCGAGGGACTTGTTCGAACCTCTTCTAGAAGCAGTAGCACCTTTATTCGAAAATCTCGCATTTGCTCATCGGAAAGAGTCTCAACGTCAGGTAACAAACTAAAAAGAAACATTTTTCTGGAATCGTCTTTGCTAAATTCCCTCTCTTTCAACCAATCTACTTCGGTCTCAATTTTTCTGTATTTGGGTTTTTTAATAGACACCGCAGCCGGTGATGAAACGTTCTCAGGGCTGATTAAAGATTCTTCCTCGAATGGGGAATATACTTCTTCGCGTGATGCATCTTGTGGAGAACTATTTCCGAGTTCTTCCATGTGGATGTTTGTCTTAATATATGGTAGGATGAATTGTAGCTCATTGTGCAAATAGTACAGTTTCTTTTGTTTCTTCGATGACCCGTCGGCGCATAGCTTTAAGCTGCGTACAAATCCGTTCCTTATGTTTTTCCATTTACTCTGGCAGTAGTGTACTGTAACAAAGCAAAAATAAATTATACCCTACTTGCTTGAAGTGTAATCGATTTCTACACGGCATCGTACCGGAACGCTAAATCGCTTTGCGGCACGCCTTTGCCGGTAGGGTGATAACTAGCCACGGCCGAAGCCTCCCACCAGACCAGACCAACGAAAATTGAGAAATAATAGGTAAATTCCCAAATTGACCCTACCAGAGATCGAACCCGGGACGTCCGCACGTTAAGTTAACAGCGCTCAATACTGTGCCAGGGAGATCGCCAACTTTTTTTAATAATGCGCCTAACACTTGATAGAGATAGATGGAGAAATTGACTGGAGCTGACCCGGGCGCACAAAGGGCTGTTAGCGCCAATGATGATGAATACTTGATAGGTTCTATTTCTATCATACAAACTGTCCAAGTTAATAAAGTACATTTGCAATCCTTTTAAACCCGAGCCACTCGAGCGGGCAAATTAGTGTTCAGATTTAAAATGCAAGTAAAATAATAAAACGCAACAAATTACTGTAAATAGCAGATTCAAATAAAACTATACCTATCTGTCTTGATAAATTTTATAGATAGGTGCATGCATACATGATACAACGTAGTGCCACCTACCTACCTACAAATCCATACTAATATTATAAATGCGAAAGTGTGTCTGTCTGTCTTATTCTTATTCTTATTCATCTTATTCTTATTCTTAGTCTGTCTGCTACGCTTTCACGGCCCATCTGTTCAACCGATTTTAATGAAATTTGGTACAGGGGTAGGTGTATCCCGGGGAAGGACATAGGCTACTTTTTATCCCGGAAAATTCAAGAGTTCCCGCGGGAATCGATACAACTTGGTCCACGCGGACGAAGTCGCGGGAATCATCTAGTAAATCAATAAGTGAGTACGATACTTAATTAATGTGGTATTATAGGTAATATTATCTAGGTACTTACCAGACCACTGCATAGTCTCCGCAACTTCGCTCCATGCTTTGTCCACGATATCCTTCCTTGAATAGTCGGGTAAAGTATTGTTGTACAAACAAGGGTATTGCTCGATTATTTTGACGAAGTTTAACACCGCTTCCATAGTAGAAAGTGTAAAAGACGTGCGTGCCACTCGTCATACGCTAGGGCTCTGAGACGCTGCCGCTTCGCGTCGGCGTTGCGTCGCTGGCATGACGCGGCCGATTGCGTGCAGCGACGTTGCCACTCCGCCTATCGACTTGTATGAAGCAACACGCAGGCGTATTTTGTGTGACTTTGAAGCACTTTGCGGATATGCGGATCGGATTAACGGACGTGTGTGAATGTGTTAGTAGTATAATTAGTAACAATAACAAATAGGTACCTATTAGTGACCGTACGGTCACTGATTTTGTTTCCTAAAATTTCAAAACCCTAAGCTTTTAAGGGATTGTGGAAGATCTTCCACAATATATGTTTTAAAGAGACAACCTCCCAGGCGCAGTGTTGAGCGCTGTTGTCTTAACATGGGAGGTCCCAGGTTCAATGCCCGGCAGGTTTAGTTTGGGAATTTATTATTTCTCTTTTTTTTCTGATCAGGCCTGGTGGGAGGCTTCGGCCGTGGCTAGTTACCAGCCCACCGGCAAATACGTACCGCCAAGCAAATTAGCGTTGCGGTACCTGCCCTAATAGAAACCGATTAGGGGTGTGGGCTTAATATAATTGCCGTACCGCTAACAGGTTAGCCCGCTTCCATCTTGGACTACATCATCACTTACCATCCGGTGAGATGCTAGTTAAGGGCTAACTTGTAGGTACCCAGCGGATAAAAAAGTGAAAGGTTGGTAGTCTAGATACTGCAGGGATTCCATACTCAACATAAATATTATAATCATATTGCGTGTAGGTAGGTAGGTACATATGTGTTTACAAATTATTGAGCAAACGAGCAGGCAAGTTAGATACCTGATAATTAGTGATTATTGTTTTGTGCCCTTGAACATATTTATAAGCGTCACCAGAAAAATTAGGTACCTACCTATGGCTATACGTTACGTCTGATATTTTATTTTCTTCCTCACATACTGTGGCGTCTACCTCCTAGATGCCACTGGATTAGGTGTTTGATTAATTATGGATCTTAAATAAAACACTTGTTTGTATCTTGGTGTAGGTCTCAGAACACGTCCGCTTGCCCCAGCGTTCCGCTAGCAAGCGAGGGGGACGCGCCCGGTCTACTTTGTTTATTTATTTAAAACTCTATACATCACATCTCTCTCTTTCAATAAATTTATATTTATTAAAATAGTCTTATGGTTGAAGTCAATCTACTTTGTTAAATTGTCAGTACCTACCTCATAAATTTCACCAAGATTAAAAAATTCCAATCTTTTAAATTCAAATAGACTTTGCCAAGTGCTATTGAATCTTCAAGTGAATCTACCACTGGTTCGGAATGCCGTTCCTACCGAGAAGAGCCAGCAAGAAACTCGGCGGTTGCTCTTTTGAAAGAATGAATTTACAATGTCATCTTTTAGCATTTCAAAACTCTATGGGTACATTACATAATAATGATCTATTACATTGATCCATCTCTATCTTTTAATAAAATAAGCGTAATAATATTAATATGTTGATTCAAATCAGTGTACATAGAAACATTACAATAGTTATAGGTAGGTACATAATTTAAATTCTTCATTACAAATTATATAGATCCAATTATCGATCTATATCTATCTTTTAACAATCGGCACCAAATGTCTATTTATAATTATGATAACAATAATATTATGTGGGTTCAAATCTGTTTACGTAGAGGACTGCATCATTAAAATTCTTTATCACAAATTCTGTCCCCTTAAATTGATTTCACTTTAAAATCATTATTATTTCAACAATCGGGATATTTTTCATTCATTTTTGTATACAACAGTCAACATGTGAACATTATATTTTATAATTAGTATTTTATAATAATATTATCAAGTCATTCAGTTCAGACGTAACAAATAAACATTTTATAGATTCTAACAATTACTAAGTTCAATCTCCTGACATAATCTGTTGGAATACATTTGGTGTTATTCAAAACCATAGGTAACACAGGCAGCATATTATTATTAGAGTCATAACATCTCTAGAGCAATATAGGCAAACAATTTAAACATTTTATTAATAAAATGTGTAATGAATGTTTTAACTTTATAGTTAGCTAGTAAATAAGTACTATTAAATATTGTCCATACAAACGTAATACCAAAATAACCTGTAATTCGAGAATATTTCCACCTTATTATAGGTCCCTGGATAATTATCTTTTCAAAATACTTTCCCAAAATTAAATGTAAGCATATTGCGTTTCGCATGGTTTTACGACATAAATGACATGTTTTCTCCTTATTTGTTTCATATTAAAACCAACGATATCTCACGTACTAATTGATCAGGAACATAGCCTATATTGTCAAGTTACAGAATAACAACACGAAGTTAAAAACACAACAATTTTTCACGAATAAATGATCTGATTCTGATTCTGATTCTGATTCATTCATCATTTTTGGTATTCACGGAACTTGGATTAAATGTGTAACAAATTCTGTACGCTCATATTGCTATCGCGCTTGCACGTGATCATGTGTCATTAGCCAAACAGAGATAGTAATATACCGGCAATTTCATATTTGCGGTTCGAATAGAAGTTGCGAGCGGCGTTCTCCTTAAACTCCTTTATGTTTTCAATTATACTACCCTTTATGTAACATAATATGCTATCGCCGTTTATATTTGAGTAATTGTACCTCGATCATCTTTTCTTTTATATTTTCTTCTTTTCATTTCGAATATTCCAATTTGATTTGGTTGTTTGTTGTAAAACGCTTAAGACCGTTCCAAATCCTAGTCTTGTAACGTGCTATTAAATGCATCATACCATCATAAAATTTTTCATCCTCCGCATATCTGTGCAGCCTTCCTTTTCGTAATTCGTTGAAGTAAAGTACATATCAGAAGTACATATTGCCACTGAATCTGTGGCATGGTTACAAACTCCATGCCGAAGTGAGTACTTGCTTACACAACTAAATACAATATACCTAATACAACATAACGTAACATTGGATAGGTACTTAGTAGGTAAATACTAAATTATCCCTACTCGATGGGCAACATGATAAGGTCTACTATAGCTTTAATAAGAATTATTGTTTTCTATTAAAAGTGTAATATAGACCTCAATTTCATTATTTAGTATTATTACCAAATAAGTATGTTAAAAGCTAAAATACTTTTTACCTACTCATATAATTTACAGTAGAATTTTAAGAAGGTACCTATCCGTTAATTCCATAATTTTGAAACTATATACAGGTAATAAAGGATTTATAGGTAGTTTTAATATATGTATTAAAATAGCATGATATGATTTCCATCTCACTACATTAATAATGCTCTTACCTAATAGGTATTTATACATACAGTGCGTAAAATGAAGTTTAATAACATGATTTTACGTTGCACTAAAATGTTTTTAATTAGGTATATCTAACAGTAGGTTATTGTTACTAAAATATTGCTTGATACTCAAATGTTATCGTTGTATTTTTTTTTGTCAAAGTTATCTATAAATATGACGTCATCAATGAAATCAAAATACATTACCAAGTTTCTCTTATATCAGTAGGCAAAAATTTATTATTATCATTAATTTAGTTAAAGTATTCTATTTTATGAAATAATGGTTTTCTAAGTTTTTAACATAACATTATATGTAATATGGGTACCTATGACTCGCAATTGTAGCTGACTCGAGTTACAAGTAAAACATGTGCTCAGCAAGGTTTTATAATATGAACCATTTTTAATTTAAGTAACTTAACTTTGAGACATTACATAATATTATGTCTTACTTATTATGGTAATAAACAGATAGGTAATAATTTAGAAACTGTAATCATATCGACGAAAGGAACCATCAAGTCATGGCCACTTATTTACTATTCTCTTGATTCTACATCTTCAAATTATTTATTTGTTGTGGTGATTTGACTACCTATTTAGTTAAGTAAAGTAAGTGAGAACAATAGACTTTTAAGTCACTTATTCATAATTTAAAATATGAAACAGCAACTCACACGTATTTAAATTGAAATTTGACCCATTTGATTTAAGTATTACACTCATTACACTCTATTTGATCTGTGCCAGGAACGCTAATAATAACGAATAATAATTATTTGCATAAATATGGGTGCTTTGTCAATTTCAGTTTCCTTCCGGTAGACTCAGCGACTATTTGATACTTTGGTATAGTCGCGATTTGAGAGAGGCTGTGATAACAATCGCGCCCTAATCAAATGAATATTGTCTATAAGCTAAGACAAGTGTGATAATAATTAACTAATTAAATTCAATCTCTCGTGAAACTTCTATATTTAAAAACAATTTAGTTTAAACGAGAGAACCCAATGTAATGATAATTAACTAGGTACTTAACTAGATTAAATCTCTCGTGAGACTTCTACGCTTAACCAATTTAGTTTAAACGAGAGATCCAAATTAAAATTTCAAATTAATTATATAACATTTCCCAATTTCCTCTTAAAAAAAAATTATTAACATAATATTGGTTCGACTGTTTCTTTTCCCGTACGCGATGCCTTTTGAGATTAAAAGATCATTGCATATACTACAGCCTGGAGATTGAGATGGAGATTTTAAAATACTACTGACGAAAATAACTAATACGACATAAGTGACGCGAGCCTTTTCCAACTTTTCAGTTATTATTAAATACGGTTATTGTATGGGCCTTTTCCGATTAGTCTTCTTTCGTGCTTGCTATTAGAGACTCATCTGCTTCCTTGTTTTATTTCTATGTGGATTAGTTTTGTTATTTTACTGATTGTATTAAGTAGGTACTGCCGCTAAAGTATATCCCTGCTTGGAGAGAAAACAAATCGTTAATTATTTTATTCAATATTTTAGAATAGAAACCAACCTCCAAACATCAGTCATCTCCATCCTTTACATGTGTATCCAGCAAGATACTCCATCTAGATACAAATAAATGTACGTCACCTTTCGATCGAGGCTACCTAGCTAAAAGCTAATTCGTGAATAATTACTATTGTCATCTTTCCCACCCTTACTCATGGCATTGCCTCGATGAAAGCTGGTGTTTGAGTAATTCTGAGGAACCTGTAAAATATAAGCATAAAATTTAATTTGCAACCTACGTTGTACGTAAGTACAACATAGGAAGTACAACATAGGTTTTTTTTTTTTGGCATTTTCATGGCAGCGTATGCAATTATGCATCATATTGAGTTTACACTCATTCGCCCTACTTTATTTGTACACGTACCATCATTTTCATGACAGCAGTGTATTCACACTGAGTTATTGACTCATTCGCCCTACTTTCTCTGTACACGTACCATCATTTTCATGACAGCAGTGTATTTCCACTGAGTTTTCACTCTTTTGGCATACTTTCTTTGTACACGTACCATCATTTTCATGACAGCAGTGTATTTCCACTGAGTTTTCACTCATTGGCCATACTTTCTTTGTACACGTACCATCATTTTCAGGACAGCAGTGTATTCACACTGAGTTATTGACTCATTCGCCCTACTTTTTTTTGTACACATACCATCATTTTCATGACAGCAGTGTATTTTCACAGAGTTTTCACTCATTGGCCATACTTTCTTTGCACACGTACCATCATTTTCATGACAGCAGTGTATTTCCACTGAGTTTTCACTCATTTGCCATACTTTCTTTGTACACGTACCATCATTTTCATGACAGCAGTGTATTTCCACTGAGTTTTCACTCATTGGCCATACTTTCTTTGTACACGTACCATCATTTTCATGACAGCAGTGTATTTCCACTGAGTTTTCACTCATTCGCCTTTTTTTTTTTTTTACATATACTGCCATTCAATGCAATGAAACTGATCAGGTTATATAAACATGTTATAATGATTCTAGGCCCGACACCTAATACACCATGCCAGTATAAACAATATACGTTTTGTTTTGGTAACAAGTACCGGCCCTTTTTCTAAAGCCGAAGATATCCGTTGTTTACACTACTCGAGCGAGTTATAATAACAGATCTCAAGTTATACAAGTCCACTGAGGCCCCAATACAAAATTGGTGACGATAAAATAGGTGTCGATTCTGATGCCTTTTCTAAATTAAATTAGAAGAACGGAAGACTTTGTACTAATTATTCAATACTTGAAACTAACACCCAAATTGTTTTTCCATCAAGGTTTGACGGTTAAAATAGGTTCGTCCGTCACATTATTATTAAAGTAGTTTTTTTTTTTTTTACCAAAATAGGTTTTGCACTGATACTTTGAGAAATTATTAGTAGATACTAATGCAATGCACCAACAAGGTATTATATAATATTATTAATACTTATGAGTTTAATTACATCATTTCTGTTCTGTAAAATTTTGTTGCTTTCAGAATCCGCACCAATATTTTGAGAAATTATTAGTACCTACATAATAATTCAATGCACCAATAAAGTATTATATATTATTATTTTTATGAGTTTAATAACATCATTTCTGTTCTATGGAATTTTGTTGCTTTCAGAATCAGCACCAATATTTTGAGAAATTATCATTAGATACATAATAATTCAATGTACCAATAAAGTATTAGGTATATATTATTATATTCTTTTTTTTATTTTTTTCACAACACGAATATTTGATATAAATAATTGACTCCCATATTGGTTCATTTCAATCTTAGCTCTTTAGTATCGATATATATTATTAATTAGGTAATTTTTTATATTTATTTTGCACATTTTACTTACGTTCTTACTCCTCGTCGCCATATGTGGCGTCTACCTCCTAGATGCCACTGGATTAGGTGTTTGATTAATTATGGATCTTAAATAAAACACTTGTTTGTATCTTGGTGTAGGTCTCAGAACACGTCCGCTTGCCCCAGCGTTCCGCTAGCAAGCGAGGGGGACGCGCCCGGTCTACTTTGTTTATTTATTTAAAACTCTATACATCACACATACTATTACCTATTCTGTGGTCACATCCAGCTCTTGAATAGCCCCAGGATCTAGGTACCTAACTTGAGGTATCGTTCAGTCCGACTTCGCGTTTTACCTTACTCTACCTAGGTTAGGTATAATATTTTAGACGTCATTAGAAATCGAATATAGCCGATATTGCAGAAAAACTAGATAAGTAACGGTACCTACGTAAGAATAAAGTAAATAGGTAAAATATAACCTACCTACTTAGCCTCTTACTTTTATTTATGTTTGGTATCAATTGATAATTAAATTAATGGTCTCATTATGACACTGAAAAGAAAATACATAATATTTTAACAAATCTGTGGCAGTTAAATGTAGGGTAGGTACCTATGCCTACTTATCTGGTTTCATTCGTGACCTATTGTTAGTATCGTGTAAGTCGATATATACGGAGTCGAGCTTTTGTATCCAACCCTCCCTAAAGACTCTTATAATAAGTTTAAATAAAAAGACGCAAAAGGAAATGATTATTTCGGATCGCTAAAGCATTTAACTAACCCTATAATTCTGCCACAAAGATCTTAAAAGCCGGAGGCAACGAATTGTTATAGGAAAATGGCAGCAATTGGAGGAGTGAGCACGGGAAGTGTCCATTGTCCTCTGGCTGGTCATTCAGTGGCTAGGATTGTTCATATTAGTGCGACGGGATCGTTTTTTTAACACGGGACAAAATGATTTAGACTTACCTAATACTTTACGGAAAAATTATTTCCAAAAAACCGACTTCCAAGTTCCAACGCCACTGAAGTCGGACGGGTATAACAAGGATAAGCAAAGTTGATGCATCAGACTTGCCCGGCTTCAACATAGTGGGTAGAAATCAAAATTATTTTGTAGGTACTTTACAGTGGCTGGTTTTTCGGAAAGAAATTTATTTTGTGTCAGGGTTGAGGATTTGCAGTCAGAATTTTTTATGGGACCACCTCGAGAGCTTCCTTTATTGACTGATAGAAAAAAAAAATTCAAATCGGTTCAGAAACCACGGAGATATCGGTGCATATCATACATACATTAAAAAAAAATACGCGCCGAATTGAGAACCTCCTCCTTTTTTGCAAGTCGGTTAAAAAGTACAATAATTATGAAACAAATAAAAACTTTGTAAGCTCCGGTAACACTTTACTACCAGTTTTTGGTAATAAACTGAAAATTAAGTAGGTAAGTAGTTAAGAATACCCTCTGAGTGCGGCTGTAATAAGCCGTTTAATGAATTTATTCAATCCGTTCGCTTTTCATTTGAATTTAAAATTATAACACATAATAAAACTCTTCAGGGTCGGCACTTGGCGCGGGTAGAACAAAAGGGCCGTGGCTTAATTAAATACAACGTCTGAACAACTCCAGCGGCCATTACGGTGTTATTAAATCGTTCGACGCGCGCTCAACATGTTAGATAGGTACAATAGGTACAATATTATGATGTACTTTGACGCTTGATTTCATCTTTAGCTTGAATCAAACGTTTTGTACATGATCTCAAGGTTTTGATCGAGTTAAAAACAAATCGTAGAGAATACCTAGCACCGTTTTTTAACGAGGGACAAAATGATATTTCAACTTCAAAAAAAGGAGGAGGTTCTCAATTCGACTGTATTTTTTTTAATTTTTTTTTTTTTATGTTTCCCAAGTAAGTAAGTAGTGTAAGTGGTCCCATATAAATTTTACCGAAATCGGTCGAGCTGTTTTTAAAATATCAACAATAAAATAAGTACTTTGTATAGCGTGTGCTTGTTGTTGTAAAGTTGGCGCGGGAGTTTGAAGTCAGTTGTTTAATAGTAGATAGATTATTAACCAAGGGGATAAAGCAGTGTCTTCTGTCGCGTGTGACGATTTAAATCGCGAGTGTAGCGAGGGATTTAAGTTCACCCAAGACTAAGACAGCTTTATCACCGAGGAAAATACTCTTCTTTTCGTACCATTTGCGAAAAAATTAACACAATAATAGTATGAGATAAGCATTTAATAAAAATTGTGACAATTAAAAGTAAAAGTTAACATTCGAAACATTGGTCCAATTATTGATAGAGAGAGTTACATTTTTGTTTGATACATTTATTGTTGATGAGTTGATTTGAGTATTTCTCTGTTCTTGCGTGTGAGGAACTGTTTAGAACATTAACTTATTTATAAAAATAAAATAAAATAAACTTAACGTTTATGTATTTGAAGAAAACAAAAACGCGGCAAATTCCTAGACTAATATTTTTTTGTCGGAAAAGCAAAGGCATTAAACTCATACGGCCTCTTCGGTTTTCGTAATTTTATTTAATAATCATAACTGCATAATAAATGCGTATTCCTTTTTCAAAAAGATGTTTTATGCTTTATAAGTATACAAACTCAATGGTGTAAACACAGATGTAGTTCAGTATAAATTTCGGTAAGAATTCCAAATTTAAATCACATTCTCCCCCTAGAGGATGAATGAAATTCAGCACAATTTTCTTTCCCTGTTTTTAACAGATTAAAAATGACTATTGTTATGTTCGCTTTTTGTGGCATAGAATGTCACTTTTTCGTACCCACTTTGAGCAAGTGGGTACGAAAAAAGAATTTTTATATTAAATAATTAGATTTACTACTTTACGGGAAAGTACAATAATTATAAAACAAATCAAATCATTTGTTAGCTCCGGTAATACGGGTCTAAAAGTTTTTTGTAATAAACTGAAAATAAGTAGTTAAGAATACCCTCTGAAAGCGGCTGTAATAAGCCGTTTAATGAATGTATTCAATCCGTTCGCTTTTAATTTGAATTTAAAATTTATAACACATAATAAAACTCTTCTAGATCGGCACTTGGCGCGGGTAGAAGAAAAGGGCCATGGCTTAATTAAATAGGTACAACGCCTGAACAACTCCAGCGGCCATTACGGTGTTATTAAATCGTTCGCCGCGCGCTCAACACGCTACAATATTACCTACCTCAATGTCGCTGATTTTATTTGAACTGTTCATAATCAACTAATAATATAGTATTATGTTTCATATAATAAAACTGTCATTCGATTTTAATTTGCTATACGGAGTTTACAGTGGTATGTTCACTATATTATACTTACTAATCCAGGCAATTCTAAGCTTGCCTACTTTTAATTTCGGTTTACCTGAAGTTATAGATCAATTTCTAGATTTTATTAAGGCTTAAAATTCTTAGTTACCTTCAAGTAAGTTCTTAGTGACCTGGAGTCAACATAATCGAAAGGTTCTATTAAATTAAACGCGCTCGCTTCGCTCTCTTCTTCAAATCATTTTGATGTTTATTGGACCTCATTCAGCGATGCCGCCTCGCCTTTCGGCCGTCGCTGGGCAAAACTTACTACAACAACGTACAACTGCAAATTTTATTGCTAGCGAACGCTTAGTACCTATTGGCACAGAATAGGTAATAGGTAAATTACAATATTATACTTTACTTATGTATGCACGGGATTTAAATTAGTAATGAAGATAAATTATTCAATTATTTTCAAATAATTAATGTACCTATCCATCAATTAATTACCTTGTTTCTGCACATGACTGTCGATTTAACATGATGTTCAATCCTCAAGAGCTTAATAATTATTACTGCGCTGACAATCCAAACATAAAATTGAATAGGTAGATTTAATTTCACAGTAATATCAATATATTGTATTCCAAATTCGATAATAATAAAACCATGAATATGTAGCAGTGTGTAAGCCAATTTTTACCCATTTTGATGTGTAAAGGAGCCCGAAATCTTTACGCTTAGGTACTCTGAGTTTTAACATTGCAGATACGATTGATCGACGTGAGGGCTCACCACGCCAAGTGTAAGCGATCGTCAAAGTAAAATGAACCTTAATTTCATTGGTTTAGAGCTCATTTCATCATTTCGTGTAATTATTCACAGCCAGCGCTCCAAACGCTAAATTTGTGTCTTTAAGCAAGAGCTTTTGGGTCCATTTTACTTTGACGTTTGCTTACACTTGGCGTGGTGAGCTATCACGTCGATCAATTGTATTTGCAATGTTAAAACACAGAGTAAGCGTAATTAACGACTTTTATATGCGCCAAGGGTCCGTGTCACGAAAAAAGTCCTGTGGCAATTAGTGGAACCAGGTACCTACTTAACACATTTAACATGATTATTTGCATAATCATGTAACTACAGGCTGCCTATAGGGGACTTATTTTGTGACACAGACTCGATATGATATACAATTAAAATAATATTATTCATAGACATTAATAAGACACGATAAACCTCGGCCCTGGTCCTTGGCTTACGACGCAGGTGCTCATTTGTCACGGAGATTCAATAAATGACAGCGAGATAAAAGGGCAAGGGAAACAAGAAAGTGGCGTGACACGAATCGCAATATTATGTTCCCGAATTTCGTACTTATATAAATTTGTATTATTTGTGGTACTAAAAGGGGCCCATAGTTGGACGAGGGCACAAAAAAAGATTCATAATGATCATTCCACACTAATCTATTGGTAAATATGTATCAATCAATAAAATATTCATTTATTCAATTTAGGTAAAATTGACGTCGGTTATTTACTTATAAAACATGATGGTGATAATTAGTTACGGTATCTTAAAACTAAAGCTACGATGGTTCCAAACGCGCCCTGGTCTGCGAAGAGCCCACAACAAACTCAGCCGGGTCTTTTTTTTCATTATTTTACAAAACTGACTGACTGGGCAGCCAAAACCGTTACGTCAGGAAACTTAAGGTTTTACGGTAGGCTCTCTCTGCAAATTATAGCGTTAGACCCCACTAAAATGATTTTTGAAAGCTAAAATTACGTGGATGAAGTCAAGGGTATATAAATAACACAACATGAAAGGTAGGCATGTACCTACCTGACATACTGCAATGCTGATTTTCAGGAGTTGCCCAAGGGCCGAAACGTCACGGACCATCACTGGTACCTACTATAAGTTAAAAAAAAAAAAAAGGAAAAAAAAAATATTTAAAATGCACAACAAAACTAAAATTTAAATTAAATTAACAACTTGCTAAGTGTTGCTAGCATAAATCGTGCTAACTGACATGTAAGCAGACTGACATGTCAAACAGGGAACACTTTAAATTACTAATGAAATATTAATACTAAGTTTCTAATTCTACATTTACAAAATACTAATAATACCCATACTAATACTAATACTAATACTAATATGATAGTTATAGTTATAATATTATGTTACTTCATTATCTGGAAGTAGGGTAAGCCCACTAAAAAAATTTGAAATACAAAATTATTAAACACACAATTCGTGGGCAAAACCGCTTAGTACAAACTAAATTTAAATAAAAAGATGTTTCAATCCTAAACACAATCAGAGAAGTCGTGCAAATTTTTCTCGCGGCATTCGCAACACACGCTCTTTGTCAAAGAAAAAGCGGCGATAAAACTTTGTCGCTTGTCACCAAGACCAAAAAAATCCAAAACTCATGAAAATTCGTTAGAGGTCACATCAAACGACCTTGGCCCACTAACCAATTAGCAGCGTTTACACAGCCCGAAACTCGTCAAACCTATGCATATGATCCAAACGGTAGATACTGGAGGCTGGAGCCACAAAAAAAGGCAAACGCAATCAAACGGAAATGCAAAATGGCGGGGCTGATTGCCGTCACATGTCGCGCCCTGTCACCAACATTCAGCAAGCCGCCTGCCGTGATTGATAGTCTGTACCGAATAAATCGGTCCGATATTACATTACAAACATTAAACAAACAAGATTGATCGACTCCTATTAAAGCCAGATAGGACGTTTCAATTTTATCCCAGTTATATCCGGATAATTTGTTATGTATCCAGCATTGCAATATTCACAGGTGTTTTAATAACTATTTAATGTGTAAAATATTGATGGAAATAATAATATGGAAGAGCATTAGCCGCTAGAGGAAATAAATACATAGACAAAAAGGATCGTTGGATTGAATCAAGATACAAAACACAATTGGTATACAGAATAATAGCCTTACGGAAGAATGTTCTGCTGTAGCAGGGCTGAATTATTATTTCACACATTTTAGCACTTATAAATTAGATGAGCGACTTTGATAGTAGGTATCATAACAAAAACTCCGTAATACGTTTTAAGCTGTCAAATGATTACGATTTACTTAGACAATTGGGCCCTTTATTCATCGACTTTTTTATAAATTGACTCACGTTGATCTTTATCTATTGTAGCTCTTAAGGATGTAGACTCTACTAAAGTTACAACAAATTTAAATACCTAACTTTAAATAGTTATTTGTTATACAAGAGTGAAAAGTTGTTTTTTAACCGCGTGCTCAATTTTGATGACCGAGCAAGCGAAGGATTCTAAAATTGAATCACGAGCGCAGCGAGTGGTTCAAAAATTAGAATCCTGAGCGTCAGCGAGGGAATCAAAAGAGCACGAGGTGAAAAATCTTTTCACTCGAGTGCAACACGTAATTTTTCATCCCACCTCAGCGAGGAAATGAAATACTTTTGAAATACATTTTAAACAGTTTCAGTCAATTCTGTTGGTGTCAAATTAACTTCTTCGTCACTAGAATCACTCATTTTAGGTTTTTAACTTATTTTCAATTTCCTTGTTTTTAATCGAAGGTTTTAATTTTAAACAATATGACGTAAAAGAAAATGGTGCGCGCAAAGCAAATAAAAAAACCGGCCAAGTGCGAGTCGGACTCGCGCACCGAGGGTTCCGTACTCAAGAAGTAGGTATAATTACCTTTGTTAATGAACCGCAAAACTAACTTTGTTTGTAGAGGTTTACTGTTAATATCAAAAAATTACGTTTGTTGTATGGGAGCCCCCCTTTAATATTTACTTTATTGATATTTAATTATTTATTTTGAAAGGTAATATACAAGTTAATATTCTGTGAAAATTTGAACCGTCTACCTGTTACCGTTTTTAATATTGAGCAAAAAAATACGAAAAAAACACGTTTATTGTATGGGGACCCCCCTTAATATATATATTTTTTTAATTTTTAGTATTTGTTGTTATAGCGGCAACGGAAATACATCATTTGTGAAAATTTCAGCTTTCTAGCTATCACGGTCTATGAGATACAGCCTGGAGACAGACAGACAGACAGACAGACAGACAGACAGACAGACAGACAGCGGAGTCTTAGTAATAGGGTCCCGTTTTTACCCTTTGGGTACGGAACCCTAAAAATCACAAAAAAGTATACCAAAAAGGTTATGAGTGTGAGGTTTTAACAAATTAAAAACGGTTGTATGGAAATTCGGCACCATAGACGTAGAAGTAAATAGGTTTTAATGATGTTTTGAATTCACAAACTTCATAGACGAGTGATATTTACTAACGTGCACACGATGTTCTAAATTCAATTTACTTTATCCTCAAGAGGATAATAACGGCTTTTGCAATCAGATATCGAAGCTTAAAAATACTCTTTCCGAGATGGTGGGATGAAAAAGTAATTTATCGTTTACAATATTATTAGTCTAATGTTTACAAGTTTAAATATTATAACGAGGAGGGCCAGGTGTGTTAGGTATATTCCTCTAATAAAACTTAATCATGTTCTCACACAAGCAAATTGCTTAAGCAGTGATCCATTAAAGGTACATTGACATTTGTATCTGCGTTCGATTTTCAAAAATATCCTGGACACAGGAAAAATCAAGTTTATCTGACCATCTTAATTTTCAACATCAGGTATATCAATACATTTATTTTGGGATTTCAACTTTTTATGAAGTCGACTTAGAGGTCCTAAATGGGTCCTTTATTAGTTGGTTTTACACTCTCGCGCCGAAAGAGTCCATAGAGCTGTCGATTCTCGCTTGATCTCTCTCCGGTTGAGTCGGATTGCCGTTCTATCCGACTACGAGGGTGTATCTAAGTTGCCCCTGTATCTCTCGCGTAGTTAGCTGGTATCCACCGTCCACAGAGATTGCGAAATTAGTTTTGGTACGAGTTAGGACAGGACATTATTTATTATAAGAATAAAAAACACTGAGCATCTGTAGAATGTAGAGGACGTGAGCTGTTTATTCGACCTAAGCCCGGTTCCTCATCAATCACCCAAGACCCCAATTTTTCAGGGTTATCGTTCCCTCAGGATCCTTACATACCTGATTCCAAAAAACTGAACAAATCAACACCAACAGAGAGTTGGACTAGCTAACTTTTTGCCTGAATTTCGACGCTTTTTGAATCTGCGGTCTTTTTATTAACTCAATTAATTTATTATAATGAACACCAGCGGTTTATGTTTTTGTTATTTTTTTAATGTTTTTGAACTATAAATATTGTTTTACCTGAATACCTCTATTTTTCTCACTCTCTGCGTCGTATTCCTCATTGCTGAGGGTCGTGACTCGTGACCCCTTTCCATTAATCATATTCCATTATTCAGGGGTTTTCTTGGGATAATAATGCGTCGAATTACCAGGTCCATCCTCTATTTCTATAAAATGGTATATATTATTATGGTAAGAAACTACATATTATTAAAGCACCCGGTATACACAGTGAATCCTTTACCGGACTTTGATTTCTGTCATAAATAGGGATGATGGCAACTCAATCAAATCAGCAACTCTTTATCAAACTTAAAAACGCACTTGCATGGAAGTTGTATGAAATTCACAGTTGTGACGTCATCAAATTTCAACGCACTCTCTAGGTCGTCTGGAAGACCCTCTATTTAATAATTAGTCAGTTTAAACAATTGTTGTCGTTAAGTCTTCAAACGTCCATTCTAGTGCAGACGTGTTATGAAGGACATATTATAAAGCAAGACAAGTCATTTTTATTACACAATATAAAAACAAGGAAACATACAATACGAAAAAAATCGAGGCTCTACTCGATCTCTGCTTCATTCCATCATCAGACCATTCCAGCAAGTGCTTTTTAGGGTTCCGTACCCAAAGGGTAAAAACGGGACCCTATTACTAAGACTCCGCTGTCTGTCTGTCTGTCTGTCTGTCTCCAGGCTGTATCTCATAGACCGTGATAGCTAGAAAGCTGAAATTTTCACAAATGATGTATTTCCGTTGCCGCTATAACAACAAATACTAAAAATTAAAAAAATATATATATTAATGGGGGTCCCCATACAATAAACGTGTTTTTTTCGTATTTTTTTGCTCAATATTAAAAACGGTAACAGGTAGACGGTTCAAATTTTCACAGAATATTAACTTGTATATTACCTTTCAAAATAAATAATTAAATATCAATAAAGTAAATATTAAAGGGGGGCTCCCATACAACAAACGTAATTTTTTGATATTAACAGTAAACCTCTACAAACAAAGTTAGTTTTGCGGTTCATTAACAAAGGTAATTATACCTACTTCTTGAGTACGGAACCCTCGGTGCGCGAGTCCGACTCGCACTTGGCCGGTTTTTTTTATCCACTACAAGGTAGCCCTTGACTGCGATCTCACCTGATCTTAAGTGATGATGCAGTCGTAAGATGGTAGCGGGCTAACCTGAGGGACATGGCAGTTAAGTTAAACCCTATTCGGTTTCTACACGGCATCGTATCGAAACGCTGAATCGCTTGGCGGCACGTCTTTGCCGGTAGGGTGGTAACTAGCCACGGCCGAAGCCTCCTACCAGGCAAAAAAGTATAGGAAAGGTCTAATGATCGAAGTATTGTGTATTTACCTAAAAAGTTAAAAAAGATACAAAACTTTTAACCTAAGTCTCTATTAAACAATGAAACCCGCTTCAAACTTAGAATTTGTCAGATAAGTAGGTCCTGTACTTACGGAAACAGCAAATCACTTATAAACTTTGCGTCTTAAAAAGCAAGACGGTACATCGAAAAGCTTTTACCACCATTCGCCTCCAAACCGAATCCAAATAACCTAAGTTCGTACTATTTAGGGCATTTAAGGGGTCCCACACTTTTGCCAGCAAAAACGTGATACATATTTCCAAACCTCATAGGTCGGACACATCATCATCTCATCGTAGACAATTTATAGTTTCTGCAAACCTTTGCCTTGAGCTTGATAGTAGTGAAATAATCATTAAAGAGTTAAATACGACTATTTTGAGTTTCCAAAATACTTTCATTTTGAGTTTTAAATTATCTTATTAAGCAAACAGCTGGAGAATATGTTTTAAATTCTTACTAGTTGAGATAACCTTGACTTTGTTCATAAACTACCTTGTTGTGACTAAATTCATAGAAATTACGGAAGCGATTTTTACAATTTGCTGTTTACGGGGCGTCCGTAGAACTTTCAAATAATAAACGTAATACTTACTTAAGCTGATTCCCAATAGGCATGATGACAGTAACCAAGAATCAATGAAATTGTGAATTTATCTAACGAAATAGGATTCATGGATTATAAAAAACGTATTTATTTTTCTATTTCGAGTGAGATTGCTATTTATTTTGATAATATAAAACTATAAAATACAGCAATCCGCCATATTGGATAAAACACCAAGAAACGAATGACGTCACAATTGTTTGTTTTCGAGCTTTGACAATCACACTATGTTTACTGCACACTGCACAGAGTACATTGGTAAAAACAATAGTGACGTCACAAACGACGCCATGACACCGCCGAACGTTTTGGCGTGAATTTTAAAATTTAAATTTCAAATGCCAATTTCATCTACCAAACCTTATTTTTCTGCTGAAATAAGATATTTTTTCGAAATAGTAGATACTTCCGAACATAATCTGACCATTTTTTAAAATCAGTCATCATGCCTATAGCCTCAAAAGATATATTAAGACACGTTCCAAATCCGAAATTGAAAAAGTTTACGAACTACAAAAATATGACAGAATACGATAAACTCGATCTCTGTTCGACTTTTGAATCTTGCCTCGTATAGGTATATCTACGCCCCCTAACCCGAGCAAAATGTCGTCATCAACATTCAGCCCCCTACCACCCTACCTCGCGGGCATGCGCTCAGTGTGGAGGTCGGCTTAATCAAGTTGCTTTATTATTCTCTAATCATCGTTGATAGGAATTAAGTAATCGCCGCTTGTTACTGCGTACGCAAACAAACTAGCGACCGTCATCGACTTTGCTCCCGTTTCGATAATCCGGCCTTAATCCTTGTCTACATAAGAAATTAGGAAAAAAAATATTAAAATTAGGAAAAAATTAGGAACCTTTCAAAACTCAGCTTTCTCCAATTGTTTGGGATAGGCGTCAATGGGTCTTCAGTTAAAAATTAAAATTGCTACTTAACAAATAAAACTGATATTTTGAAAACGCTATATTTTATCGAGATATTTTATAGTAAGAACCTTCATGATTAATGATTTACAACCTTCATGATAATAAGCGTTTGATACCTAATTATCCCTTTGAAAAATGAAATCCTTAGCGCATTCAGTTTACCTAAAACCGCACGCAAAGGTACGCCGGTTAATTCGAATAATTTACTGACTTATCTACCGAGTCATCAATGTATATGTCACCGTAAGATTGCAAAAACCGTTAGATTATAATCCAACTAGCGATATTGTAAACTGTCGACGGATTGTGAACCGTTCAATATTACGAGTGAAAATTTTTGAAATATTCATTGTATTTACGCTTTCTTGTCTCTTTCTTGTAGGTTAGGTTATGGTTCGACATAATTATTCAAGTAGTGGCACTTCGGTTCTATCGGGTTAGTAAACCTAACAGATTACAATCTACCGAAAAATAATCCGTTATATTGTAATCATTCGACAGTTTACAATTTCGCGAGTTAGATTATAATCTAACGGTTTTTACAATCTGACGGTGACATATATCTACTATAGATTTGGTAACAAGATAATAGTATTGTATTGAATGAATGGTAATATTTATTTTGCCGCCAGAGAAGATCACCGGGACGCATGCGTGGTTTCCGAACGACCCGCAGTAAAACGACTGGTCACGTGACTTGACGCGGCATTCGTTCGTCTTACTTCGGCAGTCATCGGCGAATCTGCCTTGCGGACGGGTGTGCCCGTGTTCGTCAGATCAACATACCACTAATGTGTCAAATTAAACGATTCTGTTGAAAAAAAGTGACATGTGCTCCGGGGGTGACGTAAACACGGGTTGTTATATCGGCTTTTTGTAGAATATTAGTTTAAAGCTCGTACGAAACGCGTATTTCCTTAAAAATTTGTGAAGCTATTAGTTTTCATTCGTGTTTGTGGTTCGCTGACATTCCAGGTCGGGTTCGCCGTGAATGGTATTTGCTTACAAGTTCGGGATTTGGATATAGTGTTGTGTTTTGATAAATTCAGGATGGTTTGAGTAACGATGGACCGTGTGGGTGGTGTGTGTAGATTCGGGGGAGTGGTGTCAGCTGTGAGGACTCGAACCGGTCGGAGCCGGAAGAGGGTGACGGGGCCTACTCAGGCCCCTGAAGAGATACCTGAGGCCCCGCGAAGGGGCCTCGGGGCAGTCCTAGTCCTTGCTTGTATAGTCGTCTACCACAACTGCCTTTACTGCGGCTTCGTTTTTGACGATATCAGTGCCATAAAAGAGAATCGGGATCTGAGACCACAGACACCAATCTCGAATATATTCCTCAACGACTTTTGGGGAACTCCAATTCACAAGGTGAGAAGTGCGGCTAAGAGATAAAAAAAGTTTAGAAGTTGGATGCCCCAGTAATGAACTGCGCCGTGTTAGATATAACTAGGTATTTAAATTAATTTTGTGAAGTTTTGTTTATCCTATTTTATACTCGGAAAAAAATATAAAAGTATACTTGTGAAATAACCATTATCATCCGAACCAAATGTTCGGAGATATCGCGTGGAAACTTTTCGGAACACTTTGATTCTGATTATAACACAAACTCATATTCTAATTTGATTCCAACGGGATTTATGCGTTGCCTGTCCTAAAAACATACCTATTCCACTAAAATCGGTTAATGTTTTGTCAACAAGAACATTACGTTGAAGAATTAAACTATGAATCGGTAGTCGCCACTCGCCACCTATCAAAGTCGGAAGTCATAAAAAAATTCATAAACTTATGTTACAGTTCAGACTTTTCCATCAACAAACATAAAAAAACCTAAGGCATAGTCTAGTAAGCGGACCAATCAACACGGCAACATTTTAATCTGTATCTACACTATGTAATCCTTTAAATCCTTAGAAGTCCGGATTAAATAATAGGGTACTTTTTATCCCGGAAAATTAAAGAGTTCCCGCGGGAACTAAAACTCCTCAATCCACGCGGACGAAGTCGCGGGTATCAGCTAGTATGTATTATAAATGCGAAAGTTTGGATGGATGGATTGATGTATGGACGAATGTTTGTTACTCAATCACGCCAGAACGGTTTACCGGATCTGGATGAAATTTGGCCCAGAGATAGATTATAGCCTGGAATACTAGGCATACAATACATAGGCTACTTTTTATCCCGGAAAATTGAAGGATTCCCGCGGGAACCGAAAAACCTCAATCCACGCGGACGAAGTCGCGGGCATTAGCTAGTTTTAAATATAAAATCAAAATAATCTTACCCCACAACATCTCAGCTCCAAACATTACAGTTGCACGATCCAGATCCCCCTTATCAACCATCCCTAATCCAGCAATTATGCAATTCCAGCCCCTGCGTTAAAAAGGGCGTAGGTAATTTGTTTGTGTCGAATTGGACAATTTACTGCTAACGAGCACAGGCCACATGTGGCCGTAACAATCAAATTATCATGGTGTCCTGTATCGAATTACGTTAAAGAATACAACAACAATCTGGAGAAATTTATACTTAAATCATTATAAATGATTTAAGTATAAATTTATCCTGATCGAAATAAGAAATCTCATAAAGAAGCAAACCTGTATTTGCTAAAATGCCAGCAACTCGCTGGCATTTTGGCAAATACAGGCAAAAATAAAAAATCGTAAGTAGGTATTTGTGACGTCAAACTTTAGAGTTCTCGCAAGAAAAAATGTGACTGTGACGCTAAAAAAATACATCACTTTTATTAATTCAATGTTAGCGAGAACCCTGGGTACAGTAGAAAACTAAAGTTTCAATAAGAAAATTTTTGATCAGTCACAGGTAACTCATTTTAGTCAAGATTGATGATAAGTGACTTGGCAAAATACCTATAACTTCCAAACAATTCCGATTTGCCTATCAATCTCTAGAAATCTCGAAACCTACGCCAAAATAATGTGATATAGACGTCGAATTAGAGCAAGTTTTGTATTACATTCCATTTAAATGGAGTAGAAATCGCCGTTGTTTGAGATTCCTTTGTAACATTACTGTAAGACGTAAGTAATTCTTAAATGTATTTAAGTGCAGGGATCATTCAAACAACTCTTTTACTCAGATGTAACAATCTCTATAGAAATTCGATATCCATATTATGGATATAATTAAGTATGTACTTAAGTTGATTTTTATAATAATAAAGTTAACGTTACTTAAATTAAAACACATACCTAGGTATGTTTTATTTACTACATCTGGTTATTTAACTAATTATGTAAGTAAGCAATAGCATACGGTGAAGTTTTTTAATAAATGGTAGCCGTGTAAGGAAGTGTAATAAGTAAATTTAAGGTCTTATTGTAGACTAAAAACTGCCTGTGACTTCGTCCGCGAGGATTAAGTATTTTTTGAACCACGTGAACTCCTCAATTTTCCGGAATAAAAAGTAGCCTAGGTATGTCCTTCCCCGGGGTGCAACTTATCGATAGAGGTAAGTCATCAAAATCAAACCAAATAATAATAAGTGACCAAAATATGTCATCAAAATCGGACAGACACAGTCAGACACACTCGCATTTATAATATGAGTATGGATACTTAATTATTTTACAACTCTCTTCTGCATTGCATTCCATTGTGAATATTACTTACTTAATTATTCCAAAATATAATGAATTATCATCAATATTTGTATTTTGTTTATCACTAGCTGATGCTAATCTAAGCTTTGTGGAGTAAGGTGTTTTTTCCTGGGTATCCAAAATTTCATTAAAAGTGATGCTTAAGTGTCGTTGTTCTTTTTTCAAAGTGATAAATTTCGTGTAAGGTCTTACATTAGGTACTTCTTTAGAAGAGATTACTTATGTGAATTCAACTTTTAAGAAGTCAATATAGAGGTCCTCAATGAATACCTATGAAAGGTCAAATTCTTTCAGCTAAAACACTTTTTATTACTTAAAAGCCCACAAAATATATTTTGCGCGTTTTTATACAACTCACGCTGTTTTAAACTGGCCAACATAGGTACTTTTATACCATTTTTTTCTTACGTTTCGTGTCTGAAACCCAATTAATCATATAAATTGGAAGGTCGTGTGATACTTTGCCTTACCCTTGTCACATGTAAAAGAGCTGCTAGCGTTACATCTTTTAGAATGTATGACTGAAAGTGATATTCATGTAAAACTCTGGTCGCAAATCACCGTGGATTAGGTATTTTTTTTACAAGTTAATGCTAGACTGCAATAGCACGTGTTTGTCTGCACGAGTTACGATAATGTTTAAGCTAGAAGCTCGTTTGTAGCTATGGAATATAATATTATAATATAATTGTATGGTATCCAATAAGTTTTGTGGGCAGAAAGGTTCTATACTAGCACTAATTTTAGATGGTAATGTTAATTGTTGTAGTTACTCAACTCCTTAAACCAGGAATTCCCAAAGTGATCAATATACCCCGACCCCAAGGGGTCTATAATCTATATCAGTTTCCCAGAGGTTGACATAAACGAAAACGGATCGTAGGGGTCGACGAGGTCTAAAAATCGACTATAGGGGTCGATTTTCACATTTTTACGTAATTTGTATTGAGTAGGTAATAATTTTAATTACACTTGATTTTTAGGTACTGAATATTATGTCTATTTATTTTGTTAAATTTTAATGAGAAAATTATGTCAAAATTACTCACTTAACCAACCGCTAAGTTTTTAAATTGGTAAGTATTTTGTATCAAAACTAGAGATACGATTTTTAAAGTAATTTGGCTATGGGGGTCTGAGGTATCAGTTCATTTTGCAAAAGGGGTCTCCTTGCCCAAAATAGTTTGGGAATCCCTGCCTTAATCGATCTTCTAGATCAAAATGTAGGTAATATTAACAGAAAAATCTACCAATATTATAGAAAAGACAACAAAGCAAAGCCAATACAAAGCTAGGCCTAATCGCAAGCGGGTGTTAATCGAAATAAATTATTCATTATCCATGGAACTAGTTTCATATACGAGTAGCTGTTGCATAAAATATTAAGAACCGTGAGAGTGGATCACATGTGTCAAGTATTTGCGGACGATTAGTAATTGATACATGAAAGCTTGCAATTTATGCGGAAGTTTTATTGTGCAGCCTTCGCACGTCCATTGTTGTCAACAAAGATTTAATCGACAGTTACTCTTTGTGTTTTGTTCAAATTTTATCGGCGAAAGCTTTTCAACTATCTCTATTAACAGCTTAACGCTTTTTGTTTGTTATACCCCGTTTATAGACACACTTTGTCACTATAAAGTGACGGATGCGGTGATTTTGATGATGGGACGCGTTGCGTTTTTATGAAGACGAAACACCATTTGGTCCCATCTTTAAATAAAAAGACAAAGTGATGCAATACGTTATCCTGACAGAAGCTGTTACTAATAACAGATCCTTCTAAAATGCCGGATATCAAAAACTACTTTGTATTATAAGATAAATATACTCGATAGTCATTAACGAATTAAGTAGCAAGTTTTTTCACTTTAACAATAAACAGGTCTTTGCTTTGGTGTGCCTTACCTATAAAAACTATGTTTTCATAGTCCTTACCTATACCTAACTATACATAATACAATATTATGGAATACATGATTCTGGAATCTTCATCACTACATAGTATAATTTAACAAAGTCGCTTCCCGCTGTCTGTCCCTATGTATGATTAGATCTTTAAAAATACGCAACTGATTTTGATGCGGTTTTTTTTATAGGAGTGATTCAAGAGGAAGGTTTATATATATAATACATGCATAATATAAGAGAAAAATACTGATAATTTTAGAGGTTTCTAATGTGATGTCATAAATAAACACATTTTTTTGCGCTTACATTGCAAACTCGGGCTGAACCCTACGAGATAGATCAAAATAATGTACTTAATTGATCAAAATAATGTTTTTAAGGTGTACAGTATTGTTCACTTTAAAAAGGTCTACAAAAAAGTCCACGATAGTAAGTATATGCCTATCTCTTAGGGATAACCCACTATAACCATTTTTAACCTCTAAAAAAACATGTTTGTATTGTCTAATGACAAAAAAATCTGTGAACGTTGTATTTAAAGACATTCTGTAGTATATTTAGAATCAGCATTGCACCCGTGCGAAACCGGGGCAGTCGCTAGTAGTGTATAAATTTGACAAAACTGACGTCACTCGCTCTTCCCCTCCGTATAACCCCGCTCACCCTAATAGCAAAGCATTGTTAAAAATATCGATCATGCTTTTGAGCAACATCTCAATCTGCGAACGGGGAACGTAAGAGGGATGTAAACTTCTCCCTGATTTTTCCAAACTCGGTTGAAAATTGATGTAGACGTATCTCCCCACTGTCCGTCTGTTCGTTTAAATATCAAATCGAATCAAAATATACGTTATTCAAATCGACGTTTACAAGATCTCTTGAATCTTCAAACATCTCCGTCGTCTCGTTTGTATCTAATGAATCTACTGGATCGGAACATTTTTCTCGAAAGAAGTTTCTATCTCGTTAGTTTCTGTATTTAAATAATCTACTCAGAATGCTAGGTCTAAGCCTCTAAGCTAGTTATTCTAGTTATTCAGTTCTAAGAAAATCGTAATCATTTAAGAGCTTAAAAGGTACGGTTATGTTTGTTATTGACTCAAAATGTTTAAGAATTTCATACAGTATTTTCGTCATTCAAAAATAAACGGACTCCTTATGTTGTTCGAATTACTCACGTACTCGTAGCTGTTTCACGACTGATTACGTTTTTTTTTCACAATTGGGCCTATAATTTAAAAAGTGAGTTGCCATCTTTATAAAAGCTGTAGTAAACTTATTTAAAAATTAAAGTAATACTATAATGTACACTTCGAGGTCAAAGTGTAGAGGCAGCGAGGCCGAACTGTTAGACGGAAATTCAAAAGGGATTGCATATGGTATCACATCTATGGTTTTGTGGTGTGGCAACACTTGTCGGGGACGCTATTGATGATTGTCTATTAATGGCCACTGTATTTTGTGATTAAGTAAGTATGTACGGGGTGGTTAACTTAAAAACGTTTTAAATTAACATAAGATTAATAAAATTAGCTTTTGTAATATGTATTGCATACTTACTTAAATAGCAACAAAATCAATTGATTGTCTGAATTGTTTAATTCATCATATTAATGTGGGCGAAATTACTTTTACCTAATTAATGTTGTCACAAATTAAATTAAGTATGTTTTATCGTTGTTGTTAGTTTACTTTATTATTTTATTTATTTTTTAATTTATTTACAGTCACGGCTTGCTCCTCATTTTGATCCTAGTTTAACGCTTTCGAAATACCGCATCATTCGCTTTTAACGATTTCGTATGAAAATAATTCGCTTGTTCCCAACGAGTCACACTGTAACCTGTCACACTGTGGGAGAACTTTGCAAAATTTGAAAATTACGCAGGCACTTCGGTCTGAAACCACTAGATGATGCCTGCGACTTCGTCCGCATGGATTAAGTTTTTTTGATTCCTGCGGGAACTCCTTAACTTTCCGGCATAAAAAGTATTCCCGGGGATGTAACCTACCCCTGTACCAAATTTCATCAAAATCGGTTGAATAGATGAGCCGTTAAAGCGTAGTAGACAGACAAACTGATAGATAGATAGACAGACAGACACACGTTCGCATTTATTTAGTATGGATTATAACGATGATTATGATAAATTATGGATGAAAGAATAATTTTGCCCAGTCTACATCATTTGCTCATCTTATATTATTTGAAGGGCCGCGGGATCCGCGACAGCTTTCAGATCCCCACAAGAAACCGCAAGGATGTGAACCTGCTGATAAATTGCGCCAAATCTATTCAAAGCTAGTTAAACGCTTTAAATCGGTTAAGCCACGGGGTAACAACACGACACGACAGTTAAGAACATAGTTCCAAGCCTAGTAATCTCATCCCCGATTTCACCAACAATGCCTACATTTTAGGGAATACAATACAAGGTAGTTGAAAATTTTCACGTGTAGTAATAGACACCTCATGCGCTTAGGTGTTCCCTAAAAAGGCGTTGTTGGTGAAAACGGGCAGTATCTTAGTACCTAGCCTTACCTACAGCCTAGCCTACTTACTTAATATACCTTGGATCATTGAAATAGAATGAGTTACTAAAATTCTACATCAATGCCTTGGATAAATTGATTGAACAAAATGGCGGCACAGTTTAATGTTCACAGTTAAGTATTGTGACACTTCACTATCAAAGTCCTCCCTCACGTCGATAATGAGTTTCAAGTCAAAGCAAAGGCAAGACCAGCTAAGCAAAGCTTTGCCTTTTCAGCATATTGTATACGGGATCCACGCGAGACCCCTACGTAACGCAAACCGAGTTCCAGCAAACAGCAAACTTTGGCTGGTAATTTGCAACGTGCATTTGTAACTATCCTTATCGTCACCGGTACCAAGTATACAGAATTTTCATCAAAAGCATCTGGGTCAAACAATTTGAGGCATAAATCACTGCCACAAACCACGAGAGTTTCGCTCGCTAGCAGAAATGCTGGATTCCTTAGCTTCGTATGTTCCTGAATTGAAAAAAGTTTAAAAAAGTTAAAATTGTTATAGTTAATATTAAGCCTTGATTAAGCAGATGCCTCGGTACTAATTTTTTGTTTTGTACTGACCCTTTGATCTGCAATTAGACTGCAAATGAAGGTTGAAGTGTGCATCAGACTTATTTTCGTGATATTAACTATAGTACCTACTTATGTGCCATCCAATTTAAGTCAAAGTTAATTTAAGTAGGTAAGTAAAGATTATACTATAAAACAAGGACTGTTCTTGAAAGGAACTGGGACGAATCTGCAGGGGATAAATCAACGTCACTAAAAGTTTTCGTGCTCTAGAATTTCGCCTGCTGGCATGAACGCTGGATTTCGGATTGCGCTTGTTCTGGAATCAAAAAAGTTCCTATAAAACGCAGATATACTACCTCGGATGATGACTGAAACTTCATTCATTATTATTTTGAAATGCGAACCAACTTCGTGAGTAACCTAGCTGTTACGATGCAATTATTTCGTTTTAACTAGTTACGAGGATGAACTTTTCGAATGACTACTGCTATTTTGCTGGTAACATGGCTGAGACTCCATAACTAAAATGAAATTTGACTAAGTAGTTACTTTAAACCTCAAAAGGGTTCCACTGTGCAAGTTTGAGCTTTCTAGTGCTCTTTCTAGCTCTTTTTTTGTGAAGTCCCTGCGATGAGAACGAGGAGGAGGGTAGTTCGATACATCCCAGGACAGATACAGCTTCACACCTCGCAGCACCGCAGTCCCGTGAGTCCCGACGTGACCACGATCCATGATCCGAACCCAATTAGGGTTGAAATATCGACTAATCATATTTAGCGTAGTATGACCCGTTTATTACATTACTAGCGGCCCGCCCCGGCTTCGCACGGGTGATACTTGATCAAAATAGTCCACCATACAAACAGCTCCACCATACGTTCTCAAATTTTGTTCAGCAAACCGTTGTGAACGCTTGGCACTTGAGTCTCCAATACGACGTATTTTCGCTGGCACCCTCGCCTGGGAACTATGTTTAGAACTAACAACTAAGTTGAGACTTGATCTTTTAGGCTTTTATCAGTCTTTCTACAGCAGTTAGATATTAAAATGTTTACAAAAAATGTTGGTATGTTTTCTTGTATTTATTATGTTTGTCTTGACAAATATGAGATAAAAGTGTCTTGACAAATATGACATAAAAGACAGTCTGAATTAATAAACGAATAGAGGTTTAACGTAAAAAGTTTTAAGGTGAATTTTTCCGACTTAATTCACATTATTGCAATTTTCGAAGGGATCTCTAATTTATTTTAAAATAAAATGTAGCTTTGTTACTCGCTGATAAAGTAGCTTTCTATAGGTGAAAGAATTTTTAAAATCGGTTGAGTAGTTTTTAAGTTTATCCATTACAAACAAACAAACAAACAAACAAACAAACAAACGAACGAACGAACGAACGAACGAACGAACGAACGAACGAACGAACGAACGAACGAACGAACGAACGAACGAACGAACGAACGAACGAACGAACGAAGGAACGAACGAACGAACGAACGAACGAACGAACGAACGAACGAACGGACGGACGGACGGACGGACAGACAGACAGACAGACAGACAGACAGACAGACAGACAGACAGACAGACAGACAGACAGACAGGCAGACAGACAAACAAACAAACAAACAAACAAACAAACAAACAAACAAACAAACAAACAAACAAATCTTTCCTCTTTATAATATTAGTTTAGATATTGAGTATTAAAACTTTCTAAGTATGCATTTACTTAATTTCTATAAATGTCGCATTATTCTCGAAATATATAGTGTATTTTTCAGCTAAGAAAAAGATGCCCCGTTTATGTTTGCAAGTACATGAGACACATATTTATTTATTTTAACCGTAATATTTTTTTTAACAATATTGAGTTCCAGTAAATTTAAAATCCAGGATTATAAATCCAGCATTCACAGTAAACATGTTTCGCGAGTAAATATAAATTTATGGACGTAATCACCATGAATGTTTCATCCAAGTACAGTAAAACACCATCCAAGCTGGATTTATGCTTGCTTAAAGGGCAGAAGTAATTAGGCTTGAATGAATTTCCAATATGAGGGTTGACAGAAGTAATAGCAAAAGAACCCGCAAAAAATATAATGTCTTTGTAGTTTTTGGTTTGAATGAGTCCAAAAATCTTATCGCAATTAGGCCAGGAGATATTTATAAATAGATAAGTAGGTAACCTTAAATAAATGTCATTCAGAATTCTAAGGGAACCCCTTCGGGCTCCCACCTTAAGTAGCGTTTTTCCATCTATCGAATATGGCCTTACACTGTGTAAGGCCATATTCGATAGATGTACTTACACTCAATTAACTGATCAATTTTAACTCATCTTATTTTTCAGATTTACCTATCCTGGTTAAACCAAATTCAATTATCTGTCACAGCCCTACCTCGTTACATCGCAAACAAGTGCAAATTTGTCTTCGAATAAAAAATAAAGAATTATTTAATCTTTCCGGTTCCGTACCAAAAAGGTAAAAGTTAGGACCTTAGGGACTAAGTCCATTTATCCGGTTGTCCTTCAGCTACACCAGCTTGAAAATTTGACAAGCAGGATGATTACCTTATTAATATATTATGATATACCTACCTACGCTGAAGATTAAGTATAATAGCACCTAATCGATTTAAATAAATAAATAAATAAATAAAATAAATAACTTTCTTTATTGAGGCAATAGAGGCCCATTGTTGTTAGTACAATACATTAGATATTATTTAGTAGTAGATTTGTGCACTAAAATATTACGTCATACCTATCTATCAAGCAACATGGTTTTGCCTAGTGAGAGGCTGCGGCCGGGGCTAGTTACCACCCTACCGGCAAAGACGTGCCGCCAAGCGATTAAGCGTTCCGGTACGATGCCGTGTAGAAACCGAATACCCCTATTCGGTTTAATATAACTGCCTTGCCCCTAACAGGTTAGCCCGCTACCATCTTAGACTGCATCATCACTTACCATCAGGTGAGATCGCAGTCTAGGGCTAACTTATATTGGATTTAAAAAAAAGACGTGTGGCACTCGGAGACTGCCGCGGTAAAGCTATTGCATAGCATTTTTTATCAACTTGCTATGACTACTTGTGTTGTTGACTTCAAGTTGTTGAAAATATAAAGGTGAAATATTTTTCTGAAAAGATGATTTTGGTTGCTATATGACTTTGTGTTTTGTGTGAATCAAAAAAATTTTTTTGATTCCCCTTGGACACCCGGACTATTGAAAAAATAATTCTTTAAAATTGTTTCGCATTTATATTTTCAACAACTTGAAGTCAACAACACAAGTAGTCATAGCAACCAAAGTGTTAGGTTTTTTATCGTTACGGAATTTCTGGATTCGGTATCCACGCTCAAGGCCCGCGATAGAAGCTATGCAATAGCTTAAAAACTTTTTCGATAGCTAAGTAATAATAATATTACTTATGTATGTTCTCCTCTCAATTATCATACAAAATATTTTATGGTAGTATACAGTATACGGCACCAATATTGCACGACAATTTAATATTCGGATGTCATACACGTCGTTTTCAAAAGCTTCGGACCCATTAGCAAATGAATGGAAAAATGTTCGTGACTTCACCATTCAGGTTCGGTATTATAAAGTACAAAATGGGCGTGGATAAAAAGATCTGCGTTCTATAGTGTTATTTCTTTGCCGTGTTTTTTGTTACTCTCTTATTTATACCATTGAATTAGATGTTGAAATTGGTATTTTAGCTGTAAGACTACGTGATATAACCGTGCTTCGCCCTGGTAGAATTTCTGAAATTCTCTTTTGAAGTGGTGGGTTTTTCAAGAATACTTTCTAGTGGGAGCCTCCGTCATAAAAGGAACTTTCTAGCAAATTTTCAAGTTTATAACTTCAGTCATGTAGGTGTATAGACATCAATTGATAGATCAGTTGATCAATCAGTCTTGAAAATACGTCTTTTTGTAACTATCATCTTAATTACACGAGACCCTAAGAAAATTTAACTTGAAGCAGTGTTTAATTTACCTACTGTGCACCCTGTGCACCGGTTTCTGAATTGAGAATTTCATGCTAGTCTGTCGCAAAGACTACTTTAGGACTAATTAATTAATAAAATTTTTGTTTCTGAATTGATATTGTGTAAGGTTTGAGAGTTGGAGCTTGGTATTTTTGCTTGAATGCTTAATTCAGAAACCGGCCGATAGTGTTAAAACGTGTATCTACGCTGGTACGCGGAACCCTTTGTGTGCGAGTCCGACTCGCACTTGGCTGGTTTTGTAAAGGTTACAACCGCGGATCACCTAGCGCAACTAGTACCTAAGCAAGTTCTTACTTTTAAATCTCCACTTTTTAGTTCTATATCCTTCATTATGACTAAAGGAAAGAGATTAGCGCCATTTCACACGTCCCGCGTCGGCTTACCCAAAGGCTTAAATACTTGTAGTATTTTATAAACTGCCATAATATGATATGAGGGAGTAACTAAGTAATGCTAATGATAACACAAATAATATTGATGCTTTACCATGACTTAAATTGAAATTAGTATGTATTATATTTTAGCTTTTAGGGAATTGTTCAGAATAAAAAGCCGGTTCTGATTAAATGGACCCAAGAAATTTTAAAACATTAGTTACTCATAAAACTTGCTAGAAATATTCAGGTAAGTACTTAAAACTACCAAAATATACTTAGGTACAATTTTGAATTAAGTAGTTAGTTATAATTTAGAAAGTTTAGATTATTGTGTCTGTTTTATTTTAAAAACCATGATATATCTAAATAAATCGATCTTGATCCTTGTGTAGAAACCCAATTAATCATACAAATTGGAAGGTCGCGTGGTATTTACGCCTTACCCTTGTCATGAGGAAAGAGCTGCCTGCGTCGTTATCCATCAGACATATTGCTAAAAGCGATATCAACGTAAAATTCTGTTTGCAAATATCCATGGTTATCTGAGATGAATTTTTTTTCAGCCATTTTGTATCTAAAGCCTGTTTGTTTTTAAAATACGAATTTTCATCATAAACAGCCTGTCGAACACATCTAACTTCTCTTTTTCGTGAACCAGTAAACCTATTTTTATGTTCAGGATACACTGGATGTAAATTAGATAAGTAGAGCTTACTTTTGGCATCTCCTGTCATTTAAGAAGAAAGAGGTTTGCGTAGAAGATCTCAACTATAGCTCAATGAACTCAATTACTTATTTACTTAATATTAGAATTAAAGATCCACTGTACGTTGTATTATTTCTTAGTGGAGGCCAGTTTAAAGTTAAAAGCTTGAAAACGTAAGCGTGATAAACATTAAGCATCATTTCAAAGTAATAAATAATTTAAAAAATTAAAGGGTTGGTTGAAATTTGTAAAGTTGAAAAGAATGTCAGATTGTGCCAAAAACAACGGCCCAGAAAGGTACATTATCATCGAAAACAGGACGCCCATTTATTAAAATATTAATTAACCTGACGCTTATCTCCAATAAGGCTCGGAAAACCCGGTGAAAATTTGGGAAGCTTTCACCTAAATATAGGTGTAGTTACATTATAAATTTCTCATTTTATAGTAGGCAATGTTTCAAGACTTCCAGACAAGTTCTTTAGTAATGAATCAACAATGAGGCGAAAATGGTCCAGTGTTTGCTCTAAGTGTTTTTACAAAATGGTCGGAGGGTGATTCGCAGACACGCCTTTAGAATTTCGTTGTTAAGTAGTTACTTGCTCTATCTAAAATAGCTCGTTTTTAAATTACTGAAGCCTCTATTTTTATGTTATTATTCTGCTTTCTTCTTAGATTAAGCTTTTATAATCATTTATCTTCATTTTTCTTGCGGAGTAACTAATACCCCTAGATGATAGCTCTTATTATTTTCTTCTTTGTGGTATATTTTTTTTCCTATTTAGTTATTCCTCAGTTAGTATACCTACCCGTATCTGTGTTTAATCCAAACATTTAAGTACATGAGACAATACATACGAGTTCACCCAATCGAGGCGTATGATTTTGAGCGGCGTTGTTTATCACGGCTGTAACCGCGAGCGGGTGTCAATCGATAATAAATTATTCACAAACCATGAAACACATTTCATATCGCTTGTGCATGTAATATCAAGAACCGACAGAGCGAATCGCGCGTATCGAGTATTTTGTCAAGTGATTATTTTGCGCTGAAGCCTGCAATTTATGTGAGAGCTGTGTCGTGCTACCGCGGTCGGTCCATTGTTGTTCATAAAAAGTTAATCGACAGTCTATAGACGAGTCTATCAACTTTTTTGTTTGCTTGATTTTTAAAGTGTGGCACACTAAATGCCCTGTACACGTTCATTAAAGCATAATATTTGTTTTCGTAAAGTTGGTTTTCAATACATAAAACTCTCGATTTCCCAAAAGGATTTTCATTTTTTTTTTATCTAGAAACCAGTTTTTTAGTTACAATGAACTAAGTAACTACAAAAGTAAATTCCAGTAAGTTGGCACCAATAATTCAATTTATAAAAAAACGGATGTTTTTTGTTTCAAATCAAATCAAATCAAATGTATGTACTTTTGAGTCGTTAAGTAAATCTACCACTGGTTCGGAATGCCATTCCTACCGAGAAGAACCAGCAAGAAACTCGGTGGTTGCTCTTTTTAAATAATTCATTTACAATAATTAATATATCAATGAGTACATTATGTAACCGCTGTCCTTAGCGTTGCTGGAGCGATCAAATCCATGCTCCTCTATCATTGACATAATATTCAACAGTATAATAAGCTTTTTTTAGGAGCATACTTTTAATGGATTTCTTAAATTTGTGTATAGGCAAGTTTAAAATAGGTTGTGGAATTTTGTTATAGAAAAGAATGCTCATTCCCACGAATGACCTTCTGACTTTTTTGAGGCGGAGCGATGGAGTGACGAGCCTATTACGGCCTCTAGTTTGCCTATCGTGCAAATCGCAATTTTTTTTTGTAATTATAGATGTGCTGTTTTACAAAAATTATATTACTGTAAATATATTGCGAGGCGACAGTAAGAATACCAATTTCTTTAAATTTCTCTCTAAGGGAATCACGCGGTTTTTAATTATAAATTGCACGTATTGCCCTTTTTTGTAATACAATTTTTTTTTTTAATATCTGCCGCTTTACCCCACAGTAAGATTCCGTAGGACATATCACATAATGCTATGAAAATAAGCAAAATATACAATCCTGGCAGTTTCGATGTCAGTTAACTGTCGAATCTTTCTGACAGCATATTTATATTCATTTTTAACATTCAACAAAAATATTACCCGTCTATGGTTTTCTCATTTTGACTAATAGGAACTTATTGTAGCGACAATGTGGCGACTGAGTAAATTAATTTTTTGTGTCTTCGATTGCTAATAACTACTTAAATAGTCATTTTCATTGCCCACGCCTTCAATCACCAGCGTAATTAGATTCCAATGACCTTTGCGGTTTAATATACGATGAGTAAATAAAGTATGAGAGTTTTGGTGGTCGCGTGACTGGACTTCCACGTGAAGCCATATTTCAACGACCTTTTCAAGAAATTCATTTGTACGTGAGTTATTTATGGCCTAGCGTGGTTTCTGTTACGTGCCACTACGGAGCAGTTAAACTTGTTTATTAACATAATGAAATAATACTAGCTTTTGTACTACCCTCGGTGCTAGCGAAAACAGTAATTCCTTTGTTTAATTCATAACCTTTAGAGATTACGTTTTGGTTTTAATAATATAGTTATGAGTTCTATATTCTGAGGTTATACACAAAACTATTGCTTAATTAAGTACCTAGTTTATTTTTAGATAACGTGTGGTAGTCAGAGTTGAAGTCATTCAATGATTCTACGTATTGTTAATGATTGAAAATGTTTTAAGAACTTAATAATGTCCTCATCACTTTCACAATTGAGAATATTTTGTTTCTCAAGAACTTACTACTTACTTATCTTCCAGGATTATCTACTTTATTTCCAAAGTTTGAATGTAGCCACATTAATCCAAGGCCTAAGACCCGTGCGGAAAACGTATCCGCAAACTGGCTCCGGTAATTTGCAGCGTGCATTTGTATCCTTATCGCAACCGGTGGCCGGGACGAACCGGGACTTCGGAGGCGACCGGGACAAACAAACGGAGACATAAATCAATGTCACAGCGAGTTTATCGCGCCTTCGCGTTTCACCCGTGGACATGAACGAGGATCCAGCCCCTAATGCGTTTGTTCTGGGGACAGAAAAAGTTTGTTGTACGCGGGTTGCGCTATCGCCTATCGCGGATGCGGAAGCTCCATTCACTATTTTAAACTGTGAGATTCTGTGCCTCGAACAACTTCGTGAGTTACTGATAACGCTGCAGGTATTACATTTTGTGAGGATGGAGTCGGGAGTGAATTATTCATTTTTTTCCATGAAAATGAGTTTGTCTTCTTACTTTTGCTTCTGGGATTTTTCAGCGTAGCTATGCCAGAATGGTTTATTTATTTCCAAAAGTGTAAGTAGTTCCTTTTACAGTATGTGCCTCTATGGCAATCAATTTACATCTTACTCTACACTGTCGTCTACACTCTACATCTTTGATACCATTAAATTATGAGATAACTTTTTAGAAAAAGATTGGAAGAGAAAAATTTATCCTTGTTTCAAGGATTAGTACTTAATGGGTTTGTATTAAGGCTTTGAAGCTTTGTTAGCTCCGATGTTACTAGAACAAAGACTAGCAGAGTCGAAATAAGCCTTTTACGACAAATATTGACTCGTATCGTTAAACTAAGTAAGTTACTTATTATATTAGAAATAATATTATTTTTAGTCCAAAAAATTTGTGGTTGCAAGTTGAAGGTCTGCCAAAATCTCTTCCATGTTATTTTCGCGTGTCAATGGATGGTTACTTAAATCCACTAAGGAATATTAAGTTTTTAAGCCTATGTTTCTACTAAGTAAGTACCTTTTTAAGCTTTTTTGACCACGCAAACTGTAACGATACATTACAAGCACGAAGTTGGTCAAGCTTTTTGCTTAGTTATTGAGGCAATTGCCTCTTTATCATTTACTTAATTGTGCAATTAATGATATTTAAGGATTTTTCTGAGAAAGTACCAAGCCAAGGGCAAGCGTAGTTTATACACGCAAATGGCTGGTCTTAAAAGATCGGTTTTGATGATAATAATTTTCAAGGACTGTAATAATAAGCTATTATGCCTCAGTAAAAATCCTTCAATGCTTGCATTAGCTAATTCATTAACTACAAGTGTAATTATAAGTTAAATGGACACTTGAGGTATTTATACTATTAAGAACTTGTTAATATGTAAATAATACCAGGACAATTTCCGACTGAAATATTTTCAATAAGATTAAGTAAATATTCCAAATCACATAAGTAATTTCACCAGATAAGATCGCAGTCAAGGGCTAGCTTATTCGAAAATAAAATAAATTTAGATACTATTTTGCTCTTTTTTATAAAAGGGGTCGTATTTTGTGGTTGCATAGTTAGTTTAACTGCTCGTTTTTATTATTCTCTACTGTTTTTTTCGCATTGAATACTAGGCGAACAAAAAAAAAGTCAAAGTAGCAAGGTAAAATTTCTTATAGCTCATATCTAGTTATTGAATCAATACAGTGGCAGAGACATAAATCTCTCTCGACACACAGCTACTTACTCGTAAAGCTTAGGACGAGATACAGGATTTCGAGGCGTGTTGCGGCTTTTTACAGATCCCTTAATTCTGCCACTAGGGAGTATAAAATCCATCCCTCACGCACTCCAAGTCGCGAAGTGTATTTTTCTCTAAAGGTAGGTTTAGAATGAAGTAGGTACTTACCTACTGCCTTCCGACTTTATTTTACCATAGCATGGGAATCCTAGTAATATCCTTAATTGTAATATCAGCCGAATTATTATGTCTATAGGCTTTCATCTGAGTCAAACAAAATGAAACCATAATTAATTAAGTAGTAATCAGTTTTTAAAAAAATGAGTCACGGAGCACGGAAGCCTTTATATATAGCTTAGTTCTATTTACGTAAATATTTAGTTCTCTTTTTCTACGATGAGATCCGATTGATGGACTACAATGTCTCAATCATCTTCAACTGACTAGATTAGTTAGAAGATTTAATTCTCTTACCATCTCAAGAGATAGGTACACAGCAAATTCCGTCTAATGCTGACAAGTCACAACCTATTAGCATGAACTTAATATCAATTACGGTTCAATCTCTATCCGAGCTACTGTTTATCTTAGATCCTAATTCCGCTCTGAGAAGTATTATGAGCATCCAACAGTTTATTGGAATTTCAACGGTCTCTTTGAACTGTTGAACCATTGATATTCTCTAAAGCACTACAAGCGTCACTGAACTCTACGTCAAATCACAAGTTATTGTTATCTTAACTAAATAGAAAGGCTAAAATAAACAACTTCACTTCACTTACACAAATAAATAAATCATTTATCATTTAATTAAACACAATATTACTTGAATTAACATTCGTCCAAACTTAAAATAATTGCGTAAAGCAGATACTCAAAATTTTGTGTATTATTCGGTCTCTACAATTTTTGACAATCTTTTCGCGCTGATAGTGTTTGTTGCTTAACTTTACTCTAACGAAGTATCTTAGGGTATGCGAGCTACTAAGTATTTATCACCAGCATAGGGTGCCACACATACACAGATTTTACGTAACACAAGAGTCGCCTTAATTGTTGTCTGCTTGAATTTATTATCCACAACATTTGTCACTCTTACAAGGAGGCAGGAGGCGGACATGCTTGGCACCGCGCCGCGACCATGCTGCGTTATATTGAGTGCCAACAACTGCAACATTTACCCTGTTACGCTCAGTTTATTGCAGACGATTTTATGTTGCCGAAACGCATCTCAAGAATGTTTATTTTGTGTCAACTGCTTGTGCAGTACGCCGTCGTGAGATAGATTAAATTGCTAGATTTGAATTTTACAGCAGTAAAATTATTAGATATCAAAGATGGTATTGCTACTGATGCATAAGTAGCATATAGGTAATTGTTAGCGGCAAGATGGGTAAAATATTTTAATTTGTGGAATTCTATGAAATGAACTTCCTAGATTTAATCGTTTGAGATAATTATCAAATTTTATAAGCACATCTAGTTAAACTGTTAAAATAAATAAACTAACTACTTACTTACTTAAATAAACCTGCACATCTACCTAGTTAAGTTTTAGTTACAATAGGTAAATAAAATAACTAAGTAATTACTAACCTAAATAAACCTTCGTTAAAACTAATTTTGCAATGCCTTGTAGCCCAATTAAGTATGTAAAACCAAATTATTACTGTAACAGTATCAATAATTGACAAGTTGGCTGAATTAATGCTATATTCTTGCTGCTAACTGGAGTGGATTTTGGCCATTAGCAGAAGAATATTACAAACCAATCAGAATGAATGATTGCGATCGTTACACTGTACCAATATTTTTTTCAATACAGTTGTCAAACATGGCGCACTTTCAGAGGCTGTAGTTATGATTCGAAAATTGAATCTTTCGCATAGGCATCTTACTTTTACACGGTCGTGACTTACTTTTACAAGCTCGACACTTACTTTTGCAGTTTAGTTTTAAATTTTCCAAGTCAATTAAAAAAGTTAATAAGCAAGGAGTTTTCATACTTATTAAGGCTTTTTACGAGGAAAAATGAATGAATCCGTACGTTTTAGCATTGAATTTCCAAAATTCTTTTAAATGGTTGTTGATTATATTTAATTACCAGTTTTAATTTAATTATTTTCAACATTTGACAAAAATCGAATAGGCTGTATTACGCGTAGGTACGAACCCGTAGCCTAGTTTCGTTGAAAAAAAAAATGTCCATGTGTAAATACGCGCCATTTGCTGAAATTTTTTATTTTTTATGTGATAAATTGATTATATTTTTAACTGTATTGAAAAATTCTTTTAAATGGTTGTTGATTATATTTAATTACCAGTTTTAATTTAATTATTTTAAACATTTGACAAAAACCGAATAGTCTGTATACGCGTAGGTACGAACCCGTAGCCTAGTTTCGTTGAAAAAAAAAATGTGTCCAGGTGTAAATACGCGCCATTTGCTGAAATTATTTATTTTTTGTGATAAATTGATTATATTATTGTACTATTTCCCACAACTGTATTGAAAAACGTCGTGTGATACACGGGTGTGAAGGTTATTGCAAACTCGTGACATTAAAAACCCTCACCTTCGGCTCGGGCTTATTAATGACAGCTCGTTTGCAATAACCTACTTTCCACCCTTGTATCACAATATACTATTACGTAATAACCCGTAACGGGACTTCATGTCATTAACTACTAACATTAAACAATGTAAGCACACTGTGTAATCAACTGAAATGAAATCAATATTTCATGTACATTGAAGCGGTTAATCCAAATGTAGACTTAACTTTTTTACAGCCCGCCAGTAAGCCTTTCTGAAATTCAGACACAGATACGTTAACTAGTCAGAATTTGCCATCCAACCGTGAAATCCTATTTACCCCGTCCGGAGTAAATCGTCCTGAGGTAAATAAAGACCACGGCAACAATAAAACCTCCACTGGTTTAAACAATGACAAGCGGACGAGATCTAACATTGCACCGGCCTGATTGGATGTTGAAACTTTTAGAAGCTTCAACGTTCCCAACTTAATAGGCCAAGAGCTAGGATTTTTTTCGCGATCTAATGTGACGGCTATTGACGCTGCAATCATACTAATATTATAAATGCGAAAGTGTGTTTGTTTGTTCGTTTGTCCTTCATTCACGCTGCAACGGAGCAACGGATCGACGTGATATATGCTACTTTTTATCCCGGAAAATCAAGGAGTTCCCGGGAGAATTTGACAAACTTAAACCACGCGGACGAAGTCGCGGGCATCAGCTGGTAATAAATATTTTGAACTTTGACCATTATAATTCATGGAAGCGGAATGACTTGAGGGGGTTAGTTTAATTCATCTACTTTCGCGCCGGTCGCGGTGGTTGAGTTAAGTCAAGTGACATGGGTTGTCCTGCATGAAATATAGAAAAAAACTAGCTGATTCCCGCGACTTCGTCCGCGTGGAATACCTTTTTTCAATTCCCGTGCGAACTCTTTAATTTTCTGGTATAAAAAGTAGCCTATGTCACCCTCCAAGTTCTTAACTATACCCATGCAAAAAATCACATTGCAGCGTGATTGAAGGACAAAGCAACAAACAAACACACTTCCGCATTTATAATATTAGTATGATTCGTCTCATTTAATTTGAGGCATTGTACCAAAACGCTTGGAGATATGTCGTTGCCGATGAAATAGTAACTAGCGTGAAAACACGGCTGAAGTCTTTGAATTGTCCTTGCCGGAAATAAAACCAGATTCTTCCCGCTTAGAAGACAAAGTGATCTCCACAGCGCCAGAGATGCTATGAAATCAAATAAATATTATAAATGTGAAAGTTTGGATGGATGTATGGATGTATGGATGTTTGTTACTCAATCACGCCCCATACAGCTTAACGGATCTGGCTGAAATTTGGCACAGAGATAGATTATAGTCTAGAATAGCACATAGGCTACTTTTTATCCCGGAAAATTAAAGAGTTCCCGCGGGAACCACAAAACCTCGATCCACGCGTACGAAGTCGCGGGCATCAGCTAGTACAGGTCTAAATAATATGTCTAACCTAAAGCAGCTTTAGCCTGAGGGATGAATACTAAATCCCGTTACTGATACAATTTCAACGTTCGCAGTACCTGAGTCAGAAATTCAACTTAAACCAATTATCTGTTTAGCTGTAAAGTTAATCTACAACCTACTAAGGTATTTCATTGGCTTCAATTAATTTAAGTTACGAGTATGTAACCTACTTACCTATCTATGAAGATAAGTAGGAATATAATTGGGTTACCACTTACCACAATGTTGTTGTGCTCGAATATTATGTTCGAGTTGCAAGGGTTTTTGAATAGGTAAGCTGTATTAAAAAGAGTTATTCCATTTTTGTCTATTTCTACCGGAAGGAAGTAAAGTAAGATTTTTTGTAAGAGTTTTTGATTCCCGCGGAAATTCCTTAATTTTCCAGGATAAGATGTAGTAGCGGGATGCAACCTATCTCTATACCAAATTTCATCAAAATCGGTAGAAAAGATGGGCTTTGAAAGCGCAACAAACAGACAGACAGACACACTTTCGCATTCATAATATTTGTATGGACTTTTTACCATTAGACCAGTATTGATTTAGTCCGCACTTCATTAACGTAGAAGATTCTGCGTGGTAAAAATATTCAGATTAACTATATCGCAGAGTTACAATTTATTGTGTTTCTTTATTAATTACTTTCTCTTTTATCTTCCTTGTCAGGGCACTTCTTTTATATAAAATATTCTGTGTTAGAGAAAATTGTAAAGAGCCTACGTTGCTTAGTTATTCAATTTGATTTTCTTTGTTTCAGGTACAATAATGAGCTGAACATTTATTCTCTTCGAAGTTTTTATTCGGGGTAGAGTACACTTTATCAACCTTCCAATTTGTGCCTACGTTTTTATAGGAAACTTGGTAAATAAACAAATTTCTACTTTGGAAGTTTTGTAATCTTGGCGCCCTTCAGACGGCGACTTTCTGAGGCCTTTTCTACCTATTCTGGGCTTTTGCTTTTAAGGTTGTCGTATTGGTAGAGAAGGCGTGACTTCCACTGACCCCATTAGCATTTCTTTGATGCGATAGAATTGGTTGAATTTATTATGTCACGATTTCAGTAGGTAGGTTCAATAGGTGCGTTTCATACTAATTTATTTATTGCTACAAGGAATCTATACTTCTAGATACTTAATATTAAAAATGTGAAAGTTTGGATGGATGGATGGATGAATGTTTATGACTTAATCACGCCATAACGGCCAAACGGATCTGGATGAAATTTGGCACAGAGATAGATTGTAGTGTGGAATAACACATAGGCTACTATTTATCCCGGAATATTAAAATAGTTCCCGTGGGAACCAAAATACCTCAATCCACGCGAACGAAGTCGCGGGCATCAGCTAGTCTTTCATATTACCTTATGCGCTCACATTCGGCTCCGGCTTCATATACACGAGGCCTTCGAAGTTCGAACCTATTGTATACTTATCTACTGCAAAAAAAACAGTCGAAAATTCTTTTGACTATAGAAGTTTGTTTTTGTGAGAGGTAAAGTACTTAATTGAAGTATTTTTGTCCGAATGAGAGTTTTTACCGTTACATTAAAATATACATGATCGATAGACGTATAACCTTGTAGCGAATTAATTAATCGATTATTACAAGAGTGATCGCTTCGGCACATCGTTGGAAATACCTAATCCAATTAACAGAATATTAATAGGAATATTCGAACTAGATAAGCCAGTAATACTATGGTGGGTTAATAATGTGATTAAGCTAAACGGTAACGTCACAAATGGATACCAAATTAATTTGAAATCATGTCTACGGACCACTTGTATTGAGTATAATTTTCTTTACATCTGATTAGGCAGCCGTATGTGGAAAACCTGAGCTGAGATGAAAAACACAGGCGCGGGGGGTGAAATCGAGCAAGCGTAGTATGTCGGAAAAAATGCATGAAATCATTTGTAAAAAAAAAATATTAACTTTTCAATAAAAATGAATCCGACAATGTGTCTGTTAGAGAAATATGAATTTTATCTTATATTTCTAGAGCTAATTATTGGTTTCAATAAGGAGAAAAAAGGTAAATTTAGGTAAGTATGTTTAAAATAAATTTCAATGCAGATTTTTTTTTTTAATTGTGTATTGACATGTGTCAATGGCTGCTTAAAGGTCTTGAAAACAGCAAATTATTTTTACAAGCATACATTATGTCACCGCTTGATGGATACACTGCTTTTAAAACCCCCTGTTACGCTACACAGGGTGTTAACGGGTGATACCATCAAACCAGACCAAAGACAATTTCGAAATTCTCAAATTCTCAAATTGCCCCTACCAAAAATGAAACCAGGTTTTTCCCGGCTATAAATCAGGCATAGCCTGGAAGGTCGGTCAGCCATGACTGTATATAAATTTCCTAAATTATGGTATTTTTTTCCTTTATTAAGGAAAAAATACCATTTCTTCTAAGAAGGCCTTGCCACGCTTTTCCCACTAAGTTTATAAATGATCTCTATGTTACGGAATATAAAACGCTAAGTAGAAAAATAAATCGAGAAAATTTTTCACGACGAAAATAATTAAGTTGGCTTACTTTAAAAAATCTTCTTTCTAGTTATTCACAAAATATTCTCAAAGGACGCGAAAACGTTTCTTAGCATTCTTGGTTCTAGTACCTAATATCAAAATATTTTCCTTGAATTCGAAGTTACTACCGTACTTACTACTTACTTGGGTCGGGCACAAAAGCTTTAAAGCTTGATCACAGTGGAAGATTCAAGTTTTATACTTCAGTATAGTTTAGTGAGAGTTTGTAAGAATTCGTAAACTAAGGGATGATTTATACAAGAAAAAAAAGTGTACTTGACTAGAATTCCCCGTTTTTACCAAAGATCCTTGGGAACACCTAAACTCCAACTTAGGTGACAATGAGCAACGATTAAGGACTATTAAGGAGGAGGCTATAGGGACCGAATTTCAGCCCTCTATCATGTCCCTAACTAGGGGCTACGAGATTTTGACAATATAAGATCTGTTAATCGATTTGCTTTATCTAAAGATCTAAATAGCAATTCCTAGATCATTATGGCATCCCGGTACCCACAATAGGTTTTTACGCGGCGTCGTCGTACGAAACTTAATCGGTCTATTCGCTGCAACTTTTACCCGAGCACCAAATCACTAGGGTGGCACAGATTTACCGGTAAGGTCTAGTCTAGTCAAGACTCATAGCCACGGCCGAAACCTCCGACCAGACCAGACACCCGAAATACTTGGTAGCAGTTCCTTCTCCAATTCCAAATTAATGAATCGCTAGGTGCCTACGCCAAGGCTAATTCGCAATAACAAAACTAGTATTATGTAACCATTTGCAGCTTTAATAAATCACTACTGAAAAAATCCTACATGCCTCATAGGCCATTTTTGTTAGGCAACAAAAGTTCAGAATAGACCGTGTTATGTAAATAAAACCTGTAGGTTATAACTATTTATTTGGATTACTCAAACAGTTTAATTGCGTGGTTTTTTTCTAATACTTTATATAAACGTCACTGTAACTCTATTTTGTTGAATAAAATAAATGCCTAAACGTAAATTCTCCAAACAAATAGTAGGTATAGTTAACAATGCACATAAAAAACGCTCAAAAAACTGCAGCTACAAAGCGTATCAAGAAAAGCTTTCGTTTGTTTTAGGATACATGACCAAAACAAAACACCGCCATTTACGAAGGCGTGCTCTCAATCGCATACGCACGTTTCGCTTTAGCATCGCTCATTTTCAAACGATGCCACGAAAAACGCATTCACAAATCGAAAAATGAATAAAATCAATTTCGACAGCGCCGCGGCTATCGAATATCCAATTTTATGTCCTTTTGCAATTTTTAAATTATAATTATTCGCTTTCATCTAAAACAAAAACCGACTTCCAAACTATACCTATAAGTACCAACTCAAACTAAAAAGTAAAAAACATTCTCTAGGTATATATTTTGTTGATTTTCTCAAAAAGCGCTGAATCAATTTCGATAAAATTTATAAGGGGACCACCTCTGGTCCCATCTACCAAACAACCCAACCATCTACCAAACAAAAAAAGAATCAGCAAAATTGATTCATAATTGGCGGAATGATCGCGTAACATACATACAAAAAAAAGCAATATACAGCCGAACTGAGATCCAGAACCTGAAGTCGGTTAAAAATATCATGCAATATCAGATAACAATAAAATGCTTACTATATCTGGTTACCCGAAATTACAATGTGGTTTTAATATTAATTTGCAGATGATTAAATTACGTAATAATGGTTTTAACTGAATTGGGCTACTTAGTTATCACTGTTGAATTATAATTTACCACAGTGATACAGATCTAAAAATTTATTGAGTTGGGGTTATAAAACACTAGTTGATGCCCGCGACTTCGTCCGCGTGGTTTAAGTTTTTTGTTATTCCCGCTGGAACTCTTTAATTTTCCGGGATAAAAAGTAGCCTATGTCACTCTCCAGGTCCTCAACTATACGTCAAAAATCACGTCAGTCCGTTGCTCCGTTGCGGCGTGATTGAAGGACAAACCAACAAACCAACAAACAAAGTGACTTTCGCATTTATAATATTAATATGAAGTATGATTATGCCATCGTTAAAACTAGTCAGGATTTCTCATCTATATCATACTAAGTAATATTATAAATGCGAAAGTGTGTGTGTCCGCTCGTTTGTTAGTTTGCCCATCAATCACGCCGCAACAGAGCAACGGATTTGCGTCATTTTTTGCATGGGTATGGTAGAGGATCTGGAGAGTGACATGAGCTACTTTTTGCCCCGGAAAATTAAGGAGTTCTCGTTGGGAGTTAAAACACGCTGACTTAAAGTCGCGGGCATGAGCTAGTATTATTATATAACTAGCTGATGCCCGCGACTTCGTCCGCGTGGATTAAGGTTTTTTGGGTTCCCATGGGAACTCTTTAATTTTCCGTGATAAAAAGTAGCCTATATGTTATTCCAGACTATTATCTACCTATCAAATTTCATCCAGATCCGTAAATTACGTACAATAATTCTGATGAAAAATTGCAGAAAATTGAGTCATAGGTATATACTATTTCATCGTAATATAGTATTTAACTAAGTAATCCTGCCTAGTAGTAGTACTGTGGTAATACTTTTCGTCGAGCGAGAACACCAAAGATCGGATTGTGAATCTAGGCTCGCGAGAATCTGCCTCGTGGTAATCCCAGATATGGAGTGTTTGGCGGCAAACTCTATTACGAAGTCTGCTCACAGAGCCTTATTGATAGCACAGAGGTTTTAGCGGTCCAAAGTACGCGACCGCGCCTTTTGAATAATCTGGGATCATTTATTAGACAAATTAGTCGCTTAAGGCCGCTTTAGAAATTATATAAGATTTCTGGAAATCTTTACTTTTACTTAAAATTGTAACATCTTTCTTTTCTAAGATAAGGCTTCATTTTTTTGTACCTTGAAATATTTATTTTTAAGTCTGTAGGGTTTGGCCGTGGTTATCTTCTTATTAACAGTAAGGTTAGAACCTTACCCGCTAAGCGATTAAGCGTTCCAGTACGAATATGCCACGCTAATTAGGCTTAAGCTGCAGGCGAGATCATGAAATCGGAAAAAATAACCGTTAAATTTAATGCGTGGAAAATTACAGGATGCAGGAAACCCCACTCACATTTTCCTTGTGTTTTACACCCCTCTTACTTGCGAGACTATGAAATGCTTTGAGCAATAAACGTTAATAAATGTTCCGTGCGTAACCAGCGGCTCCCAAAAACTTGCTTGCAGAGATCGTCCATACACCCAGTACCTATGGATTCCAACGTATCAGCTGTCAGCTTTGCGTTTAAAATTGAATTGATATTTTGGAAAAGATAAAAGATTGTGTATTTGTTTAGTGATGAATGTTTAATTAGGCTGATATTTGACTCATTCGATGCATTTCACTCGGTTCGTTCTTTGGCGGGGATACGCCATATAGGAATAATTTGCATAAACACGAGTATTTTGACTTTGGTAAAACAGTCTCCTACCGGCAGACTCGGCGATTTTTGAATACTTTTGTGTTTAGATCGCAATTTGATTTAGAGCTTAGCAGTAGCAACTGCAGCCTGATCAAATGATTAATTGTTGTTGTGATACTTTGGCCAAGTTTTATACTTAACTGTTTACATTAAATCTCTCGTGAAACCGCTACACGTTGTGACCATTCGCTCGTGCACGTTTTAAAGAGAGTACAAACATATTTTAAAAGTAATTTTAATTATTTGCCCACTTCTGGAATTATGCTTACAAATTTCAGAAGTGGGATGTATCTCACGTTGCCTTGATTCGCTTTTGCCATCGCACACTTGTTTTGTTTAAGTTTTGAAAACGTGAGTAATTTGAAATTAAATTTTTAGAAGTACCGACATTAGAAACTTATATGGGTTTGTGATAGATTTATTGAGTGATCGGTGGCTATTATTTTGAATGTTAGATGCCACCGAGTTTCTTGCTGGTTCTTCTCGCTAGGATTGTGGCATTCCGAACCAGTGGTAGATTCGCTTTAAATTGTAAATGATGTGAAAGTACTCGTATTACTCAAGATAAAAAGTTTTGTGAGGTTAGTGTCTTTAACCTCAAAATATGTTTAGATTTGTAAAAGTGAATAAGTGATTCAGATTTCGAAGAGTGCATCGAATGAGGTAAGTCGTTTCAGTTTGTTGAAAATAGTTTATTGAGTGTTTGATAAGTCTGAAAGTTCGGCAGTTTGACGATTGTTTTACGTATTATTATTAACGAAGTAATCGTGAGCAGGAGCGGCCCAGGCATGACCGCCTAATCATGATTTCAGGCAAGAACGCCCCAGGCAAGAACGCCTGACTATGATTTGGGGCTAGACGCATGTTCACGATTTGGGGCATAATTGCCCGTGATATGACTTGAACACGAGGACGTGTTATTTGCAGGACGGCCGAACTGTCAGCTTTGCGTTTAAAATTGAATTGATATTTTGGAAAAGATAAAAGATTGTGTATTTGTTTAGTGATGAATGTTTAATTAGGCTGATATTTGACTCATTCGATGCATTTCACTCGGTTCGTTCTTTGGCGGGGATACGCCATATAGGAATAATTTGCATAAACACGAGTATTTTGACTTTGGTAAAACAGTCTCCTACCGGCAGACTCGGCGATTATTGAATACTTTTGTGTTTAGATCGCAATTTGATTTAGAGCTTAGCAGTAGCAACTGCAGCCTGATCAAATGATTAATTGTTGTTGTGATACTTTGGCCAAGTTTTATACTTAACTGTTTACATTAAATCTCTCGTGAAACCGCTACACGTTGTGACCATTCGCTCGTGCACGTTTTAAAGAGAGTACAAACATATTTTAAAAGTAATTTTAATTATTTGCCCACTTCTGGAATTATGCTTACACAGCGTACTGAAAAAACGTTGATGTCCGTTTTCCTTAGCTCATTAGGTGACAGCTTGTGTGAAACCCCTATTGGTCTTAGGTGTGCCCTAAAGTTTAGGCATTATTGGTCAAAACAGGTATTTACTATCCATAGCGAGTTCGTCGAAAAACTTTCCAAGCGCCCACCGCCCGTTTAAAGGCGGGGCAACTCACCTAGTTTCTAATAAAGGGAGGCTCGCAGCGAACGCCAATTTAAAGCGGCTGATCCTCAGATAAGATAGTCTTTATTGATAGCTTCGTAGGCGACTTTGGTTTATGTATAAGCCCCTGTTTAAACGACGTCTTGCTATTCAAGCAATATGCCAGGATTATAATAGTCGATCTATCTGTAATCATAGTCTTTCAATACCTAGTTATAAATCATCATAATCGCGTGCCTCCCTCGAATAGAGTTCGGTACGCGAACTTCTTCATTTATAACCATAGCATCTGTTAATTTTGGGTTACTAAGCCGTGTCTTTACGCCTTTATATTGTCTAACCACTTGCGTCTTCGGCGACCTGGAGCACTTTCCTTCGAGCACTAGTCTAGGGAATAAGAATTTTGCTCCTCTCTGAAGATGAGAGTAACTCTACTGTATTTTAACGTTTAAACTATCGTGAGAGGTATTCATTATAAATATACATAACCCGGATACACTCACGTTTTTATGTCGGAAAAGTGCCCGACTAGTTTCGAACCCGCGTCGCGCGAACAGGCTCATGAATAAGGGCCCCGAACGGGTTCAAAACTAGTCGGGCACTTTTCCGACATAAAAACGTGAGTGTATCCGGGTTATGTATATTTATAATGAATACCTCTCACGATATAGAACGCTCCGTGTATAGAACCATGCAATTAAGCAGTAGTTGTAGTTACGTTAAGATTAAGGGTAAGTAGGCTTATTCTTATAGAGCTTCAAGTCAACTGCCTTTTGTTTACTACCCATGATAATAAACGCAATGTAGCCAGACTAAACCCAGTTGAGAATGAATAGTTTCAGATAGATTACATTAAAGATCGGATTGTAAATCTTAAGCCTGCAAGAATCTCCGTCTCTGCAATCCCAGAGATAAAGTGTTTGGCGGCAAACTGTATTACGGAGACTGTTAAGAGAGCCTTATTGATAGCGTGGAGATTTCAGCGTTTCAAGAACATGACCGCGCCTTTTATATAATTTTGTATAATCTACACATTTACTAGAGGAGATTCGTACGACTTCGCTTTGTGTTGGTCCATACACTGTTAACTTTTTTTTATCTCCAAATAATTCATACAGTTCTTCGTCAGTTCTTGTTTAACTTAAACATGATTCAGCGCGTTCCCGAGAAAAAGGGTGTTGACAGACAAACAGACAGACAACGAAGTGATCCTTAAATGGTTCCTTTTTTTCTAAAGACAGCATTTTTTAGGGTACCGAACCCTAAAAAATGCTGTCTTTTTAATGTCAAGTTTCGACGGTGAAGTCTTGAGATAGTATCAAACCATGGAGAAGTTAGGGAGATCTTAAATTGTCAGGGTAGACCTCTGCTGACCTCATCAGGATTTTTTTGATATAGTTTTCTGTTGTTGCTGGCTATGTATATCCGTATTAAAAACGTGTTTACTTATTAGTAGGTATAAGTTTTCATCTTGCGCGCTTGCAAAATAAATTTGTATGATACGGTTTAAATCCACCCTATATTTTCAGTCAACGAATACGAAATCTCAGAAAAAAGCATGAATTCTTGAAAATTGAAATGAAAAGTAGAGTATATTGTAGTCCCTATTTTATTTTATTCTTTGACTTTCAAAAGGCCCTTTCATCTGAAAAGATGAAACGAGTCCCTCTTATGAAGGAGGCCTTAAACCTAACTTGAGTACTTCGGGGCGCGAATAATAGTCAAGTGCTCATTTTCACAATAAGACTTTATTATATACTTTATTTTTCACCTTTTAATATTATAGAAAAATGTTAAAACCAAGGTGAAAAATGAAGCGTATTTCTAAAAAAATCTCTGCATAGAAAAAATCTTTAAACATACTTAGTTTATAATATAAATTTATATATTTAAGTTAATATTTATTTTTTACAAAATACTAGTGGGCCCGGTAGACGTTGACCTGACCTATCTTCCTCGCAATTTTTCCATAGTATTTTCTCACCGTTTAAACCTTCCCTGGACTACGACAAACATTTCAAAACCAAAATCAGCTAAATCGGCCCAGCCGTTCTCGAGTTTTAGCAAGACAAACGAACAGCAATTGATTTTTATATATATAGAGATATTTTCAGTCAACGAATACGAAATCTCAGAAAAAAGCATGAATTCTTGAAAATTGAAATGAAAAGTAGAGTATATTGTAGTCCCTATTTTATTTTATTCTTTGACGTTCAAAAGGCCCTTTCATCTGAAAAGATGAAACGAGTCCCTCTTATGAAGGAGGCCTTAAATTTAACTTGAGTACTTCGGAGCGCGAATAATAGTCAAGTGCTCATTTTCACAATAAGACTTTGTTATATACTTTATTTTTCACCTTTTAATATTATAGAAAAATGTTAAAACCAAGGTGAAAAATGAAGCGTATTTCTAAAAAAATCTCTGCATAGAAAAAATCTTTAAACATACTTAGTTTATAATATAAATTTATATATTTAAGTTAATATTTATTTTTTACAAAATACTAGTGGGCCCGGCAGACGTTGACCTGACCTATCTTCCTCGCAATTTTTCCATAATATTTTCTCACCGTTTAAACCTTCCCAGGACTACGACAAACATTTCAAAACCAAAATCAGAAAAATCGGCCCAACCGTTCTCGAGTTTTAGCGAGACAAACGAACAGCAATTGATTTTTAACCGACTTCAAAAAAGGAGGAGGTTCTCAATTCGTCGGAATCTTTTTTTTTTATGTATGTTCCCCGATTACTCGAAGACGCCTGGACCGATTTTGAAAATTCTTTTTTTGTTTGAAAGGGTATACTTCAAAGGTGGTCCCATATAAATTTGGTGAAGATCTGGTGAAGATCTTCGAAGACAGATAATGGAACTCCTCAACGGATTCGAGTACATTGCTCGCGATCAGTGTAATAGCTTAGTAAACAGTAGGTTTTTAACCAGGCATTGCATATTTTTAACCAACTTCAAAAAAGGAGGAGATTCTCAATTCGTATGTATGTTCCCCGATTACTCGAAGACGCCTGGACCGATTTGGAAAATTCTTTTTTTTTGAAAGGGTATACTTTCCAGGTGGTCCCATGGTCATCAGGTCTGATGATGGAATCCTGGGGAAATCAAAGGAACTTAAATTTTATAAGGACACGGACCCAGATAGTTATTAGGTCAAGTCGGTAGTAACAGGTACAGTTTTGAAGTCGGTTTTTGTTTTAGATGAAAGCGAATAATTATTATATATATAGAGATTATTACTAACTTATTTCTTCCATTTTTTGCGCGTGCTCGATTTCACCTCCGCGCGTCTGTATTTTGATCTCGTGAGCTGAGAGCGCCCAAACCCAGGACAGGCCAACCCTACCAAAAAGGACATCTTAGGATTTTCAGTAAACATAAATCCACGCAGAAAAATTCGCGCGCATCATACAGTATTAAACTAATACTGTTATCTACTAAATATGTCCCTATTTACTATCTTCCCAACCATATTCCACTCGAACTAATTAACTGTATGATAGCAGGTATGTTAACAATGAACCCGCATTATTGCTGACTCGCTCAACATGACTAGGATTGGCGCTTTATATTGATTGAAATAATATTTGTTAAATTATCTAGTCTACATATTTGCCTAGACATAATATTTAGTTAGCTAATATTTGTTCGATTAGGTATCTCGCACTAGTCGTATTTAACATCACATAGTATTTAACTTCATCATTCAAAATTCAAAATTCCAAAATTTTGAATAAGTTAAAATAGGCTTTATGGTGAATTCGTTCGTTATTTATTTTAATTTAGATCAGCGATAGCATCTTTGATTTTACTAAAATCTCAAGTTTACGGAGATTTATCTAACTTTAATTAAATTAAAGCGCATTTATTTTTAAAACAAACAGGGAAATATTGATTGTGTTAGCAGTTCATTTGAAGCGCATGAAAAGGCAGTATTCCGACTTTAGCTCGTTAAACACACCGCGGTATCAAAGCCTTCTTTTACCCTCCTTTTTTTAGACCGACCATATAATGTTTTGTACGTCTTACCTATTCTAAATTCACCAATACGCCATTATATTACTGTCCTTGCATCCTTCCGTTTCATTTGTTATTTTCCCTTCATTGTCATGATTTTTTTTCCAGAATTATTCTTTACTCATTCTGCAAAAAGCAGTAAGTAATTCCTTACTTAGTAAAGCGTGAGAAAAGACTTTCTGAGTTTATCAAACATCTCGGATACTGCGAAATCACGATAGTAGGGTACACATTCATTTAAAACGGCTGATCTCGAGGTTCTCATAAGATCCCTGCTATTGATAGCGGACCCGGCTTAAGTCTTAGCTAATCCCTGGATACACTAGTCACTAGAATGTTCGATAACTATCAGTCCTACAGAAACTTAGATCGACTTTTAGAAATACGAGTAGGTAGTCATTCACATAGATACCCTTTCTGGACCGTTTTATAGTGTTAGCATTATTACTGTTTGTCATTATATCTCATGAAACAGGAAGTATAATATCTGTCAATTTGACTCGTTTCATGTCATTCGATTTAATCAGCGGCTACGGACGCCATATTGAAAATAGTTAGCATAAATACCTACTAGTGTTTTGACGATAGTAATTCAGTCTCCTGCCGGCAGACTCAGCGATTATTGAATACTTTTGTGTTTAGATTGCATTTTGATTTAGAGCTTAACGATAGCAATCGTGGCTGGATCAAATGAATATTATCTTCAAGTTTAGTCAACTTTTATCTAATTACATTAAATCTCTCGTGGAACCTCTACACGCTTAACTATTTACTCGTGCAAGTTCCAAATGAGAGTACAAATATATTAAAAGTTTCTCATAAATACCTACTTCTGGATTTTCCCTTACAATAGCGACTATCGATTAAAGTAATTAATTAAAGTACACACTGATGTAACTTAACTACCTATGTCTTTCTGTTTGTCTCGCGGACAAAAAGTATGCGACGACAACGACGACAAAACGACAAATCGTCGTTCCCCTCCTACGCCTCATTGCCGTAGTTTCATTGCGCGCAGACGTTTGTCTTGTTAAGATTATATTATCGCTCCATTTATAGGTAAATTCATCGTTTACCCAAAGTCGAGGTCAAAGTAACAATTTAGGTACACTCTACACTCATTGACTTCCAGTTACTTATTAAATACTAGCGAATGCCCGCGACTTCGTCTGCGTGGTTTGAGGTTTTTTGGTCCCCGCGGGAACTCCTCAATTTTCCGGGATAGCCTATGTGCTATTCCAGACTATAATCTATCTCTGTGCCAAATTTCAGCCAGATCCGTCCAGCCGTTGGGGCGTGATTGAGTAACAAACATCCATTACATCCATCCATACATCCATCCAAACTTTAGCATTTATAATTTAAGTAAGAAGTAAGACGACAATGATGCCTGCGACTTCGTCCGCGTGGATTAAGATTTTTTGATTCCTGCGGTAACTCTTTAATTTTACGGGATAAAAAGTAGCCTATGTCCTTCCCCGGGATACAAACTATCCCCATACCAAATTTCATCAAAATCAGTTGAACAGATGGGCCATGAAAGCGTAGCAGATAGACAGAGACCCATTTTCGCATTTATAATATTAGTATGGATTAGTATGGATGATGGATGGTATTTATGAGTAACTGGACGTCAGTAAGTATTATAATATTGTAATAACCTATTATATGTAAGTATATTATAAATCTTAACTAAACAGTTTTTGCCTATAATATGAAACTTAATCATAAGTGTACCTACCTACGGTCTACATATTTATTACACAGTGTAGTTACCTTATCAATCAATCAATCAATCAAATCATTTATTCAATATAGGTACACTGTAGGTACACTTATTGACGTTAAAAATTATTTACTTATAAAACGTGATGGTGATGGCTTACTATTACTCTTCTTCTCACTTAAAGTCCTTGTAAGCATTAATTCACATTTCACACGATTAAAGTATGCAGTTAATTCTTTTAGTAGATTAAATCTATTTTCGAGAGGGAAAATCCTACGATACAGGAAAACTCACTCATCTCTTGCGAGCCACATCTCTGTGGGGTTATTTTTCGGCTTCCCCTGGTAAGCCGAAACCGTAAAACGGCAGTTTACATTAATCAAACCCGTATTTCGATGGATCAATCCAATTCTTTATTCCGTTTTAGGATTAAGGGGAAACTTTTTTGCTGTATAGGTATTCTTCCGAAAAGCAATTGTTAGATTTTGTGAGGCTGTGAAATAAGTAAGTAGGTACCTACTTTTATAGAAAAACCAGGTTTACAATCTATTGTGCAGATTTTTTCTCTGTTGTCAATTTATGCTAATGACGGGAACTGAATACATTTAATTAAGTAATTATCACTATTTTACTTACTAAGGTGATGCCCGCGACTTCGTCCGCGTGGTTTAAGATTTTTTATTTCCGCGGGATCTCCTTAATATTCCGGGATAAAAAGTAGCATATGTCCTTCCCCGGGATTTAACCTAGGTACCTACCGCTTAGCCAAATTTCATCAAAATCGGTTGAAAAGATGGCCCTTAAAAGCGTAGCAGATAGACAGATAGATAGACAGACACACTTTTGCATTCCTAATATTAATATGGATTATGGTGGCGGGGACTGAATATAATATTATATTATGCTTAATTATCAATATACCTACGGTTGTTTTCTTTGTATGTGATGGACAACTTCTTCAAGTTTTGAATCTGGTAGGAACCTCCATCCCACTTAATTTCATCTTTAAGTATTGAACTTCGAAAACTAAGTATAACCATAACCAGTATATTTAAAACTAGCTATTGTCCGCGGCTTCACGTTCAAACTTCGGCTCAGGCCATATGGGTTGAATTTCCAAAAATCCTTTCCTAGCGAATGCTTACGTCATAATATAATACCTATCTGTACCTACCTATGCCAAATTCCAGCCCAATTCGTCCAGTGGTTTGAGCTGTGCGTTGGTACGAGTCTTTTTTATATACCTAAAGAAGAAGACTAGGTGATGCCTGTAACTTCGACCGTCGCGTCATCGTCGTTCCTTGATAAAAGTCGCCTATATAGAATGCCTATTTATGAACGTATCTCTGTACCAAATTAAAATTTCGTCAAAATTGGTTATAAGATGGGCCGTGAAAGCATAATACGTAAACGATATGTTTCGAATTTCACTTTACATAATGTGCTATACGCTCTACTAAATTGTAGGTCCCATGTGCTAGTTAGACAACACGTCAGATACACAAAAGCGATATATTATTAAGGCAATGCGTATTAATACACATAAATCTTGTATCTAAATCCAAATTAATTCATCCAGCGGGAGCGTTTACCATGAATAGATACTGTATATTACACATACCTAACTAATTCGTATCAAATAACGCATATAAATTATAGATACCTATTAAAGTATGATGCCGGTGTTCGGTAGTTATCGGTCGTCGAATTGGTATTTTTTCGGTTCTCGGTATGGATTAGGGATGTGTATAATTTATACTTAGAAATTATAAAAATTTGGCACCATCGTTTTCTTGTTGTAGTGCGATCTCCTATTGAAGTTTAGTTACTTGTAATGAATGTCAGAGGATATAATAACAAATTATGCAATTACTAGATGATGCTCGCGACTTCGTCCGCGTGGATTAAGGTTTTTTGATTCCCTCGGGAATTCGGGAACTCTTAAATTTTCCGGGATAAAAAGTAGCCTATGTCCTTCCCCGGGTATCAAACTATCCCTATACCAAATTTCATCAAAATCGGTTGAACAGATGGGCCGTGAAAGCATAGCAGACAGACAGACAGACACACTTTCGCATTTATAATATTAGTAGGTATGGATATAGTTAGGTTTAGGTTAAATACTAGAATTTCTCAACCCTAAACTATCAAGCCAATATTGAACTCCTATTACTTACTTGAGTACTTGGTAAACTAAGCTATTAATTAAATAACCTATTAGGTAAAGTGCGTTTCTTGAAATTAATTTTCGATCAAAGATACGATAATACCACGTGTTTGAGCAAAATAAGCCACGTGCTCTAGAATCCTTCTATAGAACTATAACTTCTCAAAATACTACTTAAGTATGACGCAGAGTAAAATTGGTTTGATTTCGTTGGAAACATCAATTAGAATGAGGGCGGGCAGATTGTAATTTACGTCAAACGTGAACGTACGTTGCGTGCGGCTCGATTAGATTAACGTTCAGTAACTCCTGTGCCGATGTGTGTTCGGTCACAGAAATGAAATGAGTAATGACGCCAATCATTGGGTTGGGAGGCAATGTATTTTACCATAACTTTAACATTCTTTCTCGCCAACCGATAGTCATCCACTGCAACATCACCACCAGTCTGGTTGGAAATGAAATGAAATGATTTATTTCACGTAGGAAAACTTGTGGCGCTTATAAAATGACTGCCACCGGTTCGGAAAAATTCTAGTGATAAGAATCCGGCAAGAAACTCGGCAGTTGCTCTTTTTTAAAAAAGAAAAAAAAGAATGTTACAAAATGTAGCTAATACACAATACGTACGTAAGTAATGTTACAAGAATTACACTTGACTTGTTGGGATGCCGAATGCGAAGCCAATTTCTTCTATAAACTTACATAAAAAATCAATAGTATAATATACTGTTGTACACAGTCTTTAAATTTATGCAATGGCAAATCTAAGAACTCTTTTGGTACCAAGTTATAAAAGCGTACGCTCGACCCCGCAAAGGATTTCTGCACCTTGCGCATACACAGGTCTGAAGCGGCCGTGGTTATAGTCAATTTTCAGACCAGATGGAAATTCTTTCATAGACACGTATGTATTAAGATCATAATATTATAGTTCGATAATTTTCCAAAAAAAAAAAAACAATAATTTAATATAAAAAAATATTTTTAAACAACCGACTTCAAACTCCCGTGCCAACTTTACAACAACAAGCACACGCTATACAAAGTACTTATTTTATTGTTGATATTTCAAAAACCGCTCGACCGATTTCGATAAAATTTATATGGGACCACTTGGAATGCCCTTTCAAATAAAAAAAGAATCATCCAAATCGGTCCACCCAGTCAAAAGTTCTGAGGTAACAAACACAAAAAAAAACCAGTCGAATTGCGAACCTCCTCCTTTTTTGAAGTCGGTTGAAAAGTTAAGCAATTTAAGTAACATATTATTGATCACAATAATTACAATTTTTACCTGCCCTAGAAACAATATATACTTATAAAGTTACTTGTTTTATGTCTACTAAGTAGAAAGTAGTGGGAGGCGTTGCGTGGTTACCATTTCAGCACTTTTGCAGACAGTCGGTATATCGAATCAGGTATATCCCCCGCCCACTGCCACTTCAGATTATCGATTGTGCTTGTTTTCTGGTTATATTAGGGATTGGAAAAAACATTACCGAGTGCTTAAAATCATACTAGTACCAGTTTTCGAGATAAATCCGTCATATTTTTTTTTTTGGTGTAAAATGTAGCCTATGTCACCCGAAATATATTAAACACATCATTCATCAAAATCGTGTCACTAATTTAGGCGCTATGGTGGAACATACATGCAAACATCCAAAGACTGCTAAAATCATAACTCTTTTGTTTTTGCTGTAGTCGGGTAAAAAATACCGTTAATTTCACGTAAAAAAAAGACGTGTGGCACTCGGAGACTGCCGCGGTAAAGCTATTGCAATTTGCATAGCCTGTAGTCCTGGTAGTCAGGGGGCGGTGCGGGTAGGGCTAAGCTAAGCTTAACCCGCTTGTCCTCCTGATTTCCGGACGAGCCTGAGGAGGAGGAGCTCGGACGTGCGCGCTTGGCCAATTCGAAGCCAGGCGTAGGTACAACTACGCGGGCTACGATGGCAGGCGTATCGTCGTCGCTGCCTTCGCTTGTTTCCGATTCTATCGGCGAGGTGGTGGCGGCGGTAGTAGTTAGTGGTCGGAGGACGACTGATGAACTCGGCGGCAGGGAACGGGGTAATGGATTGGTCCATTATATTCCAGCGTACCACTGCGCGCGGAATCCCTGTTCATCCTCTTCCCTGTTTCGGCGGCCTCTGGTCGAGCGGTTGCTTGTCGGCCATGGCGATGCGATTGAAGTACGTTTAAAATGTATTTAAAAACGATGAAACGATAAAACGATAAAAATAATGATTTAAAAACGGGTTAAAACGGTTAAAACTATTAACACTAAAATTTTTTTTGCTAAATCTATTTAAATTAAATTAAAATTTAATAAAAATAAAAATAATAATAATCGAAAAATAAAATAAAAATAATAACCGAAAAAAAAATCGGACTGGAGACATCTGGATTCGAACCGGGGTCTTCTGGTATCGTGACCGCCCATTTCCCACCTGAGCTACTTTAACCTTGTAGATCGAGGCGAAATTTACCTTCGTATTGACAAATTATAATATTTTTTTCGTTACGGAATTTCTGGATTCGGTCTCCCCGCTCAAGGCCCGCGATAGAAGCTATGCAATAGCTTAAAAATTCCAAACGAAAATAGGTACAAAGTGCAGCCAAAGTTACGGACATTGTATTCGAAAGCGCACTGAACCCGATTACAAGATAATTGCTTGTTAAGTTTATACCTCCGGAACAATTCGGGCTCTTTTTTACCACATGGTTATAGGTTGAGTAGGCTTTTTAAGGTCAGTTTATAAAAAAAAACAGAAATTTCTTTTTTACAGGAATTTTAAGTTAGGTCACTTTCATTCTAAGGGTGCGATTTGATTAATGAAAAGGGGTCACGACTCTCAGTAATGAGGAATACGACGCAGAGAGAGATAATAGCACTGTGTCGGTAAAACATAAGAAGGAATGGGTAACGTCGAACAATTCATTCGTGAATTGAAAACCGCATTAAACTCGATTACGGGACGAGCGTAATCCCAAAATGTATACCTTACCTGTTAAATATTCAAATAGCATTAAACATCCAATTACTTAAAGCCTTAAACCAATTCTATAACAGAATATTATCACCTTAAATACACAAATGCAAAACGATCTGCATTCCTAACATAAAGTATCGAAAGTAATTGAAATCGCGTGTATTTATGCACATCACATGCAAATGAATATTACAGTAATTGTTAAACAAGTTACTTACATGACATAAATATAGACAATTTGTAGGTTTTTCGAATCTACATAACATCAAGTACCTATGGAAAAATTATTCGTAGCGCAGTAACAACTACTTCTAATGAAGCGTGCCGAACTCAATTAGCTACAGGGAAAGGAAAAAGAAACGGTAAAATCCATTTGACAATTTCACTCTACATTTTTTATGTTGACTGAGCAATATCGTTTAAAAAAGAGTATTATTAGTTGCTCTGTGAGCTTACTACCAACATTTAAAGCAATATTATTTTAATAAGAACTAGCTGGTGCCCGCCCCTTTGTCCGCGTGGATTGAGATTTTTTTGGTTCCCGCGGGAACTCTTTGATTTTCCGGTATAAAAAGTAGCCTATGTGTTATTCCAGACTATATGTTTCTCTGTGCTAAATTTCATCCAGATCCGTTCTGCCGTTTTAACGTGAGTGAGTACCTAACAAACGTCCATCCATCCTTTCAACACAATTTTCGCATTTATAATATTAGTATATTGATTATAATTCTGAAAAAAGAGCTTCAGCAATATTAAAATAAAACTGTTTTAAGCGATGGTAGTAAGGCATCTGTAAATAACTACTGCGCAGGAAAGTTCAAAAACGAGCACGATACTTCCATATTATTATTGGTAAAGTTTAATTAAAAATTAGTAATACACTAGGTACTGTACAGACAGTCCAGCTATACTAAGCACAAATTTTTAATTAATTTTTTACTAGATGATACCCGATAATGTTATAGGTTATTGGTCGATAAAGTTTTTAGGTTCCCGCGGGAACTCTTTAATTTTCCAAGATAAAAAGTAGCCTATGTCCTTCCCCGGGATACAAACTATCTCCGTAGCAAATTTCATCAAAATCGGTTTTAACAGATGGACCGTGAAAGCGTAGCAGACAGACACACTTTCGCATTTATAATATTAGTATGGATTTTTACAGCATCATGTCTTGTAGAAAAATAACTTCTCGGTAGCTAGGTACATCCGCCGAAGTCGAGGATAGGCGTAAGGGTCATCTCTTTCGCTTTGAGTAAATTGAAGTTTAAAACTTTGTGAAAAGGAAGAGACGGAAGTCGTCTAAATGACGAACCTTATTAATTTACATTAATTCGTTACAATTTACAATGTTCATTATTGAATGACTTAGCTTTCCAAGAGAAGAAAATTCAATTACTTAAAATTATAAATCACCCAACTGCCTCGTTGGTCTAGTGGTTAGCGTGTTCGACTGCGGCCGACGAGGTCCCGGGTTCGAGTCCCGGGTCGGGCCATAACAAGTATTGGGTTTTTCTGACTAGAAATTCTCAGTACTAGCCCGGACTTAAGAAGTTGGCGGTGTTTCACCCCCGTGCCTCGGAGAGCACGTAAAGCCGTCGGTCCTGCGCCTGATCTCTCTCCGGTCGTGTCAGATTTTCCATACCACTGGGCTATGAGAGTAAAGGAACAAAGAGTGCACCTGTGTATGCGCACACACGTTTTGTACACTATAATATCTCCCGCGCAGATGGCTAATCTCTCGGGGATAGGCCGCCGTGGCCGAAATTCGGTCGGGAGGACATATTATTTGTTGTGACTAAATTAATAAGAAGAAACCATAAATAAAGGTTATTGGTTTATTTAAATCAGCTCCGATGGTATAAGGGATCATAGCTTCATAAATAATAATGAATATTATATACAAAATTCATGACCAACTTCTCAGCTTTAGTGAAATAACTTTAGCGTTGCCACTGCGGTGACAGTGTTGACGCCTTCGGCCACCATGGACTCTCCTGTTCGAGAAGCGCTGGTCGCTTCTCCCGTCATAGTACTATTAACGACGTCATCCGGAGGTCCCTTGCCACCGCTCATGTGCCAGCTGTACTGGAACCTATTGGTTTGGCACGTAGCGATGGCAGGAGACCTGATGGTATGACGCTCGTTCCTTGGAAGATGGGCAGGTCGCTTGTTTGGGATGCAACATGTGCAGACACTTTAGCTGCATCCCATATTCAGGCGACCTCCTCTGTGGCGGGTGCAGTGGCCATCAGCGCCGAACAGGCCAAGAGGCGCAAATATGAAGACCTCGATGGGAGCTTCATATTCGTGCCTTTTGGTGTGGAGACCTTGGGGCCGTGGGGCCCGGGGGCTCGAGCTCTTTTTGAGGAAATTTCGAAAAGGGTTATCGAGTCAACCGGGGACCCGAGAGCCGGCGGCTACCTTGGTCAAAGAATTAGTTTGGCCATCCAAAGGGGTAATGCTGCCAGCATCTTGGGTACAATGCCTCGCTGCGGTGGTCTCGATGACGTTTTAGATTTAATTTAATTTAATTTAGTTTTAATTTAATGTAAATAGTTTTAATAAATAACATCAGTTATTGTATCTAAATAATTATCAAAATAACCAATAAAGAAAAGCTTACTTTAGCGTTTGGCTTGGATAAGATAAAAGCATCAGTTCTAATGATTTAAATAGATTTATAAAGTAGTAATTTGAAACATACAAGAACAATATACGGATTTTATGAAAAGAGAACCGAAAATAATTTACCCATTCCATTTTAAATTCTGCTCTGTTACCGCTACACAATTAAAGATCTATGCAACCGTATACATTACGTTCTTATTATATAATATTTGCTTTAAAACTATAATAATTCCACCAGTGGATCTTAAAATACTAAAATAATATGGTTGAAGCAAAAGATATATTATAGTAAACTCTTTCCTAGCACAGAAACTCGATAAAGGTCACCTTATACGCGGTATTCCTGTGAGGGCTGAAGTGTTAAGTGCCATCAAAGTCGATAGTTCGCTGTTCAGGTGCCATCGAACACTGCATAATTTCATAAATCGTTCGCGTGAGGAGGAAACGGGCTTAACTCCAGCGCTGGTGCAAATTGATGCCTTCCTGCGGAAGATAATGTTACGTTAAGTGTTTTGTATTGGATTATATTGCGTGAATGGAATTAAGTTAGACACAGGTCAAAAGTTCACGTGTGGTGTAATACGTGTACGAACTACGAAGGACTTTTTAAACTGTACTTATATAGCTCTTATTTTGTAATTTAAGATACCGTCTTACCTTGCTAGCTTAGTATGTTTTTTGACGACCTCTCTGGCGCAACGTTGAGCGCTGTTGTCTTGGTGGTTCTGGGCTCGATCCCCCGGGATCAATTTAGGAATTTACTTGTAATTTCTAATTTTCCTCTGATCTGGTCTTTGGGGAGACTTCGGCCATGGCTAGTTACCACCCTAATGGCAATTTAGCGTTCCGGTACGATCTCGTGCAGAAACCGATTTAGGGGTATATGGGTTTAATGATATAACTGCCATACTTACCCCTAACAGGTTAGCCCGCCACCATCTTAGACAGCATCATCACTTATTACCATCTGGTGAGATCGCAATCAATGTCTAACTTGTAGTGGATAAAAAAAATTCTATTCCAAGAGGCATTGTTACTTTCTTACTGTCTAGGAAATATTAGGTAAGTACTTACTATTGAGAACTGTTCATCAAGAACCGAATCCAAAAGCTCGCTTGATAAACCAAAAGCCTCATTTTGCCGCCGTAAGGTCGCAATTTTCATACACCCTAAATTATTTGCCTCCTTCGCAAAATTCAAGCACGTCCAGACCTTATCTGAGACTATAGACTTAATAAAGCGAAGCCTCAATTTAACTTCGTAATTTTAAAACATTTTTTGCTATCGAAGCTGATGGCGGCTTCGAAAATGGAATCACCATTAAGGATCGAAGGTACTCCAGCGTTTTATCGGAAATAGACTTAACGGTGACTTTTTGGGCCCCAAACCGACATGAATATTTATGAGGCCTGCTTCTTTCGCGGCCTCGCAGACGCAATTTATCTTAGATGCCCGATCAATTTTCTCTTTTTTCAATTAGATTATTACTATTACTTGATATTATCCGTTGTCAGCTTCTTAAACCTTTGTGATAATATAAGCAGCTGCCTATATTATCACAAAGATTTAAGAAGCCTATTTTTTTATATTTTACTAGCTGATGCCCGCGACTCCGTCCGCGTGGAGGTATGAAAAATAGATAGCCGATTCTCAGACCTACTGAATATGCTCACAAAATTTCATGAGAATCGGTCAAGCCGTTTCGGAGGAGTATGGGAACGAAAACTGTGACACGAGAATTTTATATATAAGAAGTAATTGTGTGTGCCACTATAAAGAGTCATCTGTCAGTCTAGAATTTACCTATCTTTGTGAAGTCTGGTATGAAATTGTATACCAGACTCCTTGAATTTCTATGCTATCTGTACAGCACGTAGTTAGTACATAAGTATGTAAAAAGTGCTTCACCACTATGACGAAGGGTTGAAAGTATCATTCAGGATAGGAATTAACCACTCAGCGCACTGTTCTTTTGTATTGATCCATTGAAGGGAGAGAATATAAAAACTGAGATACAGGAGGGGAAAAATAAAAACCAAGGTTTTAATACAGCGAAAATGTAAAGGGTATGTTTTTACGAGTGTATGACGAAACAGTTATGCCTGTGTCTATTTCGTTGGCATCTGCTGTGATTACTGTAGTTTCTTTGTTCGATGATAACATAGAAATTAGACCCAGTATTAGGTACTAAAATATCGTGACAAGGAAACCTAAAGATTCCTTTTCTTTTGTCAAATTCCTATTTTCGACATCATCATCATTTAAATAATATAAGTTTGCCTACTCTATATACTCAAATTACAAAACTTAGTCAAATGCTAAAAAATACCTACATACCTACATAAGTGGTATAAAAATGTCATTTTATACCCAATTGAAAGGAAACTTATGTTTTGATATGCTCAACCTGTTTTGAGCAGAACTATAGAAAGATATGGTGCATTACCGCGAAGAAAGAGATATCTCGAGGGAGGCACGCCGCACGATCCACAAAGCTCAGGAACCATACACCAACGCGAGAAGAAGAATGAAATAAAGAAAGAATCTTTTCATATAAAAGCCATTAGGCAAAAAAAACAGTTCCTTACGTTCATCTATAAATAAAAGCGCTTTTAATTTGTAAACTGTACCTTAACAAGTCGTAGTTCGACAACTGTTATTTTATAGTCATTGTAATGCGTTACGATTAGAAACGACTTTCGGCCCTCCCTCGTAGAAAAAAAGAAAAAGGCAATCCCATTAGAAGTCTTTTCTCAGAACTATTTCGAGCTCCATTTTATTACTAAGATATTTTTTATTCCCTTAGCACCAACATAGGTAGAACACATAATAAAAAGTTCTTACGGCTTTCAAAAGTTCGTCCTTAAACATCGCACAATAAAAATAAATCGACGGAAATCTAGTAATAAAATGTTTGTAAGAACATCAAACTCGAATATCTTTAATGAGGTATGAGAGAGATATTTTTAATATACTAAAGTACTTTTCAAGATTGTTTACATTATATTTCTAATACAAAAAAAAGAGTTCAATTAGGTTTGATCTGTTACTTCGCTTACATTTTAGAAAGGTTTCAGTGGAGCATTATTATCATTTTAAAATCCCATAGTCCCATTAAGACCGAATTAGGGCTTGTGTTATAGCAAAAAGTCCGCGCATCCTCGCATTTGTTATCATGTAAATTTATTCTGAGAACCAGCGCTGAGAAGAGTCGATGGGAACACAAAAACTCTACAATTTTAATGGTGGTGAAACATGCTATCTTCGGATAAACATTATCCACTTGGTGGTAAAAAAAACCGGACAGGTGCGAGTCTCAATCGCGCACCGAGGGTTCCGTACAAAGTTGTCTGTAGATAACATTACTAAACTACTGAGGCTCATAAACTATGAAAGCACCGAATATTGCTCGAACGAAAAGATAAGGCGGATTGAAGGGCAGTTAAAATATAAATTCCATATATTTTAATTTCGTTGTTTTAGAAGCTTAATTTATTTACAGCTCTAAGGGACCGCAGACCATACTGAGCGTCACGAACATGGACAACTGGGACACATGGAGTGATCTTTAAAGGTTTCCGTTTCCTTTTGAGGTACGGAACCCTAAAAACGTTTATAAATAATCACATGCAGTTTAAGATACCGTTGATTATTACAATTTGATACTACTCAACACATTCGTATATTATAAATGCGAAAGTGTATCCATTTGTCTGTCTGTAAAATTTTCACGGCCTATCCCTTTAACTGATTTTGACACGAAATTTAAGGCCTAGGAAACTCATACGGAATATTGACGCTGACGAATTTGTGGACATCATATAGTATCATATAGCCTTTTGCGCTCCTCTTCATAGAGATTTTGTTTATAAGAGTCATCCTTTAGTTCACTATCCAGCATTAATGTTTTAACCTTAGTTAGTTTATCGCAGGTACTATGTATGTAGTAGTTTAAAGAGAAGGGTTGTAAAGCCTAATAATTTTCGTCCGCCTTGTTTAAGTTATCGTCTCTTACACTACAAAATCAAACCCAGCGCATCGACCGCGCCGCGTGTTACAAAAAGGGTGTGTTCACCCTTAATGACTTAAGGCTTGTCTGTAAGAACTTTGCGGCTTTAATGAGCTGAAGGTTTCATTAATATTTATTACAGCGAGGTTTTTTCACAGACCCACTGTCGCTTAAGCCCGGAGTCGACTAACTAGAGCCGAATCGAGTTGAATCGAATTCGATTCGAGTGAAGACTCGATTCGGTGTACGTCGTCACACCGCTGATCGACGCAGTTTCTTAGTAAATATATATAGGTAGGTGGCGAATAATTGCGATTCGATTCGACTCAGCTCGGAGAGGTTAGGGGGACCTCCCTTCTTAACCCTCCTCGAAATGCAAACCCCGACTCTGTGTGTATACTGTACAGGTATAGCAAATTTCGACAAAGCCGGTTAAACAGGTGGGCAAATTAGCCCTGTATCCTATATTTCAAAATTATACTAACTACTAGTAAAAGTGTAGCTATACAAAGCAAATGTACGAGTTGTACCTACATCCTAAAACAAGCAAGCCGACTGATGTTTGTACTTTCCGGGTATTTCCGTTTAGACTAGGGCCTTTTGTTTCTTGTAAAGTAACAGAGCTTTGTGTAAGCCCTAGCCGTTTGTAGCACATGCAAATGTTTGTGTTTCCGTGGTTTCTGCTTTTGACATTGCTATACTATACGAGTGCTAGCACTAACATGAGCTTGCGACTTTGTTCATGTCCGAGTTGACTAAAAGTATTAATGAACGTTGACTGAGTATGGTTCTGTGTGGTACAAGTTACAACGATATAATTGATAGGTAAAACGACGTTTTATGCCTTCGAAACTTTATTATTATTTATTCTCAGCTCTTTAAAAATAAGACGTCGTTTTAATTTAGCTATTTTTATTATGATAAGTTACACGTTTATTGACAGAAAATTCCTTCCGAAACACGAAGTAACGAACTATCCCATCTCTTTGCGTCTTTACAAATTACAATATTAGCCTGTTGAGATAAAAACTTTATATCAGAAAAACTATTCATATTGATGCAGCTTAGCAATAATTTGCTCTAAAGGCTCTGATAATTCCTTAGTTAAGATGATTTGTGAAATGGTGATACTAAAAAAAAACCCGGCTGAGTTTGTTGTGAGCTCTTCTCAGACTGGGCGCGTTTGGAACCCTCGTAGATTTAGTTTTAAGATACCGTTACTGATTATCACCATTTCAAATAAATATTATAAATGCGAAAGTTTGGATTGATGGATGTATGGATGGATGTTTGTTACTCAATCACGCTCCAACGGCTGAACGGATCTGACTGAATTGGTCACAGAGATAGCTTATAGTCTGGAATAGCACATAGGCTACTTTTTATCCCGGAAAATTAAGGAGTTCCCGCGGAAACCAAAAAACCTCAAACCACGCAGACGAAGTCGCGGGCATTCACTAGTATTTTATAAATAAGTGGACGTCAACATGTGTAGTATCTACCTAAATTGAATAAAACATTATTTGATTTGATTTGATTTCTTCTCATGATGATCATTCTAATTCCATGGATTTTTAATAAAAATTTTTTTTCAAAGATAGTAAGTAACTCCTCAGTCCATAAAGCATACAGTTAGGTAAACGATTTTTTTAGCGAATTATGTGAGCGCCTCATTTTTACCATTTTAATTACACCGAAGTTAATTATAACATCATGGATACTTTAGAAGATTGCTGTAAGTAATATCAATTTCATGTTTAAAGGTAAGTATATATTTGTGTTTAATTTCTATCAATCCATTAGCTGTAGTCATAATTAATTAACTAGTTATTTTAATACATTAAGTTGATTGCCATTTAATTTATAACATTTATAACTAAGTGATTTTTTGCATTGATTTGAGTATAGTAGTAAAGGCTACTTTTTATCCCGGAAAATTAAGGAGTTCCAGCGGGAATTAAAAACAAACTCAAACCAAGCTGACAAAGTCGCGGGCGTCATCTTGTATTATCTCAGTATTACTTTTAAGTAATCATAATAGCTTTAAAGGTTTCTTAAAGACCTATCTACGTTCCAACCTTCAAACCATCCAGTGGTTGACCCTTGACCCGAATTTCTTTAAGAAGCTATACAGAGCTTCTGCCAGATTAATAAGTAGGTACCTTCCAATAGACTCTTGCTACCGCAATTATATACCATAGTCATCTCTACGTGAATTCGTAGAGTGCGAGTCACCGATTTACCAATACGAGATTTTCCATTGGAAATTAATTACTTATTACATTACAATAATAAGTATTAAGTATTTGACATTTCCTCGTTGGTCTAGTGGTTAGCATAGTCGACTGCGGATCATCGAGGTCCTGGGTTCGATTCCCGGTCGGGCATAAAAGTTAGGTATTGGGTTTTTCATTTAAGAAATTCTCAGTGCCAGCCCGGAGTTGGAATTTGGCGGTGTTGCACCCCCGTGCCTCGGAAAGCACGTTAAGCCGTCGGTCCCGGTTATTATCACTAACATGATAATAATCGTTAAAGCCCGCCAACCCGCATTGGAGCAGCGTGGTGGGTCTAAGCTCTAATTCCCGCTCTCCTATGAGAGTGGAGGCCTGTGCCCAGCAGTGGGACGTTAATAGGCTGTAGTGATGATGATGATGATGATGATTTGACATTTATATTTATATTACATATACCTAAAATAATTGCTTTCGTTTATTAAGAATTCAGATATTTTGTTCATTTCGTTAAACTGTTTTCCAGTAGTAAATAACTAATTCTCTGTTAATATAATATGAATGTTTTCTTGAAATTTTGCACGCCATTATTTGGCTGATTGTGATTTGTACTATCTTTATGTAACATCTTTTTATGTAACTTACAATCATGCAATAAATGAATAAATAAATAAATAAATAAATTATATTGTTCATTAAAAACTGTCATGTTTACGACGCATTAGCATTTTATTAAAGGAGATCGGCGAAGTATGACCCAGCTAATTTAAAAACCATTCAGATTCAGAAATCATTTAATATTTTTTAATATATTTCAAAGTATTTTTCTGTGTAAACATCAATTTTTTAGAAGATGGGGATCAAAAATAAAAATTATTACGAAATAATAAAAAAAGTCGTTCTAATGGCAATACGCAGTATAGATACCCGCAGGGTGACCGCATATCTTTTGCATCAATCATTGATACATCGCAATCACCTCTGATTGGTTAACACTCTTCCACTATTGGACGAAATCGCCATTGACGCAGCAAGAATACCATAAATTCAGCCAATCGGAGGTGATTGTGATGTATCAATGATTGATGCAAAAGATACGCGGTCACCCGGCAGAGTATAAAAGTAGAAACTAACGTGTCAAATGTCAATTACTGTCAAACTCAATCAAATGTCATTCGTGGACCGTAGTAGAGATGTGTCGGAAAAACACATTAACTCGAGTTGAAATTCAGGTAACTCGGAATGGAATTCGAGTTACACAACTCTGCTTAGCATAAAGAAACTATTGTGTATTTTATTTGTTACAAAATACTTTTTTCCATACATATTTGTACTTCAATCCAACTATCTGTTAGGACAATTATTATTATCAATGCTAAACTTCGTAGGTAGGATTGAAATAAAAAGGTTTTTATAGTTTACATAAATCATTATTTATATCGTTCTCATTAGAGTTAGTAGGTACATATTTATTTTTGGTTTTAGTCTTAGTTAAGTTATAGTAAGTACTGATATTTAACAACAAAACTAGTTAGTTATAAAGCAGTCTTCACAAAATAATATCAGTCTAACTTTATAACTAGGTACATATTATGCTATTAATAGTTTAATCATCACAATGAAAATATTCATAAATAACTTTGTCATCGTTAGTGTCATTCGGTCGATGCAATGGCGGGAGTACGTAGACAGAGAAAGAGATATATTAGACAGAGCGTCGGCGTATACAGTATGCGATAGTAATTAATTAATAAATAATTAATTAAAATCGTTAATTTAATTTAAAGGCGATGCATTATCGATACAGTTCTGCACTGCCGGCACCCCTCGCTCTTCTTTTACCCCTGAAAGCTCACGCGTTATAAATACGATACATCGCGACGCGATTGTATCGCTACTGTTTTGCTTCTGTTGCGCGTTGTAAATGCGACTAACGCCCAAAAGTTGCGATGTATAAGCGCGATAGGGTTAACCCCCTTTTCAAATAGTAAGAATAGTTTAACAACCATCAATTTGTATGTCATAATATACTTACTGGCCACGTTATGAATTACATACCTACTATAGGTTTAATGTACCCAGCAGGTAGATAACTTGTTTTTATGTAGGTAGGAAAGCGTATTACTATTTGGTACATAGTTAGATAATGATCTGCAGTGCCTGATAGATTTTTCAAAGCTATTAAATGGTCATCTGGCTTAAAAACCATGAAATAGAAATCTAACCTCACTTTTAACTATTACTACGAATATCTTTTTTCTCCCAACTTTATTTGATTGACTTTCATAAACTTTTTTGTTAGTCTGGTTTAGTATAAGAAGTATGAGAAGTTTGATGCGTGAACGTGAACCTCAAGTTTGGGTCAAACACTATATGGGAGCTCGCCGACCTCCTTTACATATTCTTATGATTTATGTAAGTACTTTTACTAGGTACGATGCTTTCCCTCTATTTTTTGTTATAGTACGCAAACATTCGTCAAAATAAAAATTGAATCCTATTCAATAAATATACTGACGACATTAAATGTACAGTTCGCGCGCGAGTTGAATGCAGAGTAAATGTATGGGCCACCATACATTTACTCTGCATTCATTTCGCGTGCGAACTATATTTACAGGCTACAGCCCCAATAAATTAAAATAGCTTTGAAATAATGTGATCATAATATTGAAGAACGTATGATAATATATTCTTAGTAAATTGTCCGCTACGATATGAATGAAAATAAATCATGAATAGCTGGAACCTTTCACCAAGATGAAATTCCATATTGCTTTGGCTCGATAATATTAATGTTCGGCTCTTCAGAAAGAAGCCTCAGAAAACGTCGAGTCATCTCTATTATTGAAGCGACAAGCTACTTATACCAGCCGTCTATACCTACCGTTTTTATTTACGTACATACTTGTTATCCTTTCATAGTTACAGGTTATATTGTAGAAAAATATGTAACCTAGTTCAATCTACCTTTACTAATACTAATATTATAAATGCGAAAGTTTGGATGGATGTATGGATGGATGTTTGTTACTTAATCACGCCCGGACGCTGAACGGATCTGGACGAAATTTGGAACAGAGATAGATTATAGTCTGGAATAACACATAGGCTACTTTTTAACCCGGAAAATTAAGGAGTTCCCGCAGGAACCAAAAAACCTCAATCCACGCGGACGAAGTCGCGGGCATCAGCTAGTATATTATAAGCCCGGGGTATGAAAATTTATGGGGAGTAAAATCAAACTTTCTCCGTTACGTTATTGACTCTATGTTTCCATGGTAACACTTGTTTAGGTTTCCATGACTATATTTAATGTATTTTGATGAATATAATAATATAAATAAATGTATCCAATGCGTGCATTTACCCTCATTTACTAATGTATCGTAATAATATAATTGTTCGTAAAGAGTAAACTCCAGTCGTGCGTCGGCGCTGACACACACATTTTTTTTTAAATTATTTTCTCTGATGCAATCGGATGAAAAAAGTAAAATAGCGAACAACAGTCAAATAGCGCGCTTTTAATAATTAAAGCATAAACAAATAATAGCGCATCCAAGTATCCATACTATCCATACTATCCATACTAATATTATAAATGCGAAAGTGTGTCTGTCTGTCTGTCTGTTTGTCTGTCTGTCTGTCTGTCTGCTACGCTTTCACGGCCCAACTACTCAACCGATTTTGATGAAATTTGGTACAGAGATAGGTTACATCCCGGGAAAGGACATATGCTACTTTTTATCCCGGAAAATTGAAGATTTCCCGCGGGAATCAAAAAAATGTATCTGTTCTACCGATTTTGATGAAATTTGGTACAGGTATAGGTTGTATCCCGGGGAAGGACATAGGCTACTTTTTATCCCGGAAAATTTAAGAGTTCCCGCGGGATTCAAAAAACACCAATCCACGCGGACGAAGTCGCGGGCATCATCTAGTAATTTATAAATCTTAATATATAATCTGCAACGGCTAGACGGATCTGGATGAAATTTGGCACAGAGACAGATTATAGTCTGGAATAGCACATAGGCTACTTTTTATCCCGGAAAATTAGAGTTCCCGCGGGAGAACTAAAAAACCTCAATCCATGCGGTATAAGTCGCGGGCATCAGCTAGTTAAAGTATAAACCAATATTGGAATATACAAGTAAGTATAAATAAATAAAAAATCAGCATAAAAAATAGAAATAAAGTACCCAATTGCGCACAAAGCATTGTGTTCATGACAACGTATACGTAACACGGAAAGCGGACTCAATTACAGAGGGGGCAAACGGGGTAATGGCTGAGTAAGTTAATACCTCCACAACATGCGAATAGTATTAAATGCCGGAGCAACAATTAAAGTCGTGAACTTTAATTGATATTCATGGAGCCGTAATGGGAATGTAACAGGGTTCGGACGAAAACGGCACTCAGGGCGTGTTTTATTGAGTACCTTACTCTAGAAATGAGGTAAGATAAAGGTTACTCGTGTGCTACGCTTTAAAGTGATAAATTGAAAAAGTTATTGGGCGGCTTTTGAGTTTGTATTATTGTCCTACTTTATGTGAAACCGTAGTTCGGATTCTAAATAAATTAACAATGCCTCACCTTAACCGAAATACTAAGTCTTAATTTAATTTTAAAGTTAGGTACTATAGTACTATATATATTTTTTTTTATTTCTATATAACTTAGCTAGATACATATTGAGTAAGTAGGTATATCTACAGTATTTTTTACTGCCGGTACAAAATAAACTAAGTCTTGTAGGTAGTATCGCCTTATAAATAGACTATGACACGATAATTAGTATGTTTTATGGATTTTAAAACTAGGTATTTTGGTTCCTAGTAAAACAATTAATTTAAATAAAATACTTAAATAGCTAGAAAATTCAAGTTTCGGTACATAGAGAAATCCTAATTGAGTATTCTTCAAAAGGCCTGGTGATTTTATTTCTTGCGGCAAATATTGAAATTAAGTAATAAAACCCGGGTTAAATATCTGGAATAATATGCAAGGATGTTGAAGAAGAGAGCATTATGGTATGAAGTTCGATTTAAAACTTTATCGTGTAGCATTTAGGTGCTTATTCCCATAATTTATAACCACATTGTGCGGCAAAGTAATAAATACTTAAGACATACTTACCAACTCGTTGTGCAATAGTGGTGGTGTTTAACTTTTGAAACTATCTCTTAAAGTTTATAATTTACCTATCCCGTGGTTCGTTAGTATTTTAATCTTAGTTATTTGTAAGCAAAACTGACTGACTGATAGCATTATAGCATACATCTCAAACTTCCTAGACGTTTTGATGACGTCAGGTTGCCGCAGTGGCTAATTATACGTAAGTCGTTCCTTGCCGCAGTTGTCGGTTCGAGCCCTAGCAGTGGCAATTCTATAATTTATAACAATTCTATAATAATAACAAATTATTCATCCCAATAATTTGTCTCTGGGCTGGTGGCTGTCATGCCCTTCACAGGTTCACCCACCACCATCTTAGACTGCATCATCAGTTACCACCATGTGAAATCGCTGTCAAGGGCTGTTTTATCAGTTGCATCAGAATTAAAAAAAAAGCCTTCTTCTTATCCAAAGTGTTCCTAATCAGTTTGGTTATATTCTGGTGTACCTCTCTAGTTTCTAATTCTCTTTTCCTCTTAATAAGGCAACCTGCCTACTCTAACTTTGACAGTCTTTAGGATTTCAAGATCCTTAACATTTTCTTTCCAGTCGTTTTCACTCGCTTTAACCATGAATTCTAAACATTCTTTCAGTATTTTAATAAGAAAGTAAGTATTATAGAACTTTAATTTAAAATTTCTACTCCGAACAAGAAATAAAACAGTTTTTTATTTTAATATTTTCATTTTACTTAATAGAAAACTGACGACCGCTGTCGCGTCGTTCCATCGATAACAGGCTTCTTTACCTAATAGTGTGTTTGACATTTTCTATTACTTTGTTGCTGTTATAAATTAATACAAGTAAATTGACATAAATTTTTTTAAGTGAAACCACTTTATTGTTCCTATATTATTTTAATTTATTCACTAGTGCTTACTAAATTTGATAACTACTGAGCACGAGTCTCTTACCAGACTGAGAAGGGTTTGACCATAGCCCACCACGCTGGCCAAGTGCAGATTTGCAAACTTCATACACCTAGACCTCTCAAGCATGCACGTTTTGCAGCCTATGCGTAGTGTATTTTTGCTCTTAAATTTAAAATTAAAACAATATCATATTCTGAATGCTATCAATGATTTAATGTATCCATTTTGTTACAGGTATGTTGTCTCACCGTGAATATCAGATCACTGAAGTTATTGTAAGTTTCTAGTTAAGAATTACTTTAAGTTCTAGAATAATACTTTGAATTTTTATGCTCCTAAAGTAGAGTCTATCGATACTTATGCAATCTCGAACGATACTTTCGAGCCTATTATGAGAGTATGACTCGTAGGTAATAATAAAAATCGGTTCCATCTTTTGAGTATCTACCTACGGAATACTGAAAAAGAAATCCTATTTCCTAACAATTAGTATAAACTGTTTTAAAAAAGACAGAGCAATAGATAATGAGGCCAATTCTGTTTAGCACAATCTCTAAACTAAACTAAAATGACAGATCTAAGCCTGTGCTGCTGCTCCTTTCCGTATAGGGAGCATTATAAAAGGGATAGCAAAATAAATAGGGATGTCATTTCAGTTTAGACTTAGAGATTTTGCTAAACAGAATTGGCCCCATTATCTTATCATTAATTGCATGCTAATTCAGCGTACATCTGTAAGTAGGAACGTAATGAGTAATTTTGTCCGATCATCGCATCAAGAACATTTCGTTGTTGTGAAACATGGTAATGGTTTGTGTTATAGTTATAAGTATATTCTTGATGACTAGATGATGCCCGCGACTTCGTCCACGTGAATACAGTTTTTTCATTCCCGCGGGAACTATTTAATTTTCCGAGCTTAAAAGTAGCTTATGTCTAGGTCTTACGTACAGGGATACAACCTATCCCTGTACTTATTTCATCAAAATCGGTTGAACAAATAAGCTGTGAAAAGGTAGTAGACAGACAGACACACTTTCGCATTTATAATATTAGTATGGGTCCAGCCGTCCAAGATTTTTTTCCATTCAAAAAATCGCAAACATTTCACTGTAATTCCAGTATCTGGCAGATTCTTTATTAAATAGCTTTCATCTACTTAAATGCCAATCATATTATTTTCATGAGTTTATTGTTATAATGAATTACTTGAACAATAAAATTCTCGCTGTATTTTACGTATTTTTTTGTTTTATTTCTCGAAAAAAGTTGTTGTTATTACTAACAACTTCGCGTGCATAAAGTTTTTTTAATTCCCGCGGGGACTGTTTAATTTTCCGAAATATAACGTACTTAGCCTGTATAATATGATGACCATTCCCGGGACCCATACCTATTTCTGTACCAAATTTCATTAAAATCAGTGGAAAAGATAAACTTAGAATCCAATTTATTTTCCCATAAAATATACACCGTCTAAATGATTATTCATGGGCATGATGTATATATGAATGCATATACTTTATTGTTACAAACAAGAAAACAACAACCCAAGCCCAAGACACTGGCGCTATTACCTCTCTGGATATAGGTTTTTAAATTTAAATGTAAATTAGTTGTCTAGTTGTCACTAAAAATGTAATAAGTAGTCAGCTATTCAGAGAACAGTAATGTAACATCACATAATCCTTCTACGAATAAGGGTAACTCAATAAGTATTATCTACCTCAACTAAAACAGTGTAGGTGTCAATTGCGATAGAAACTTTTAGCAATTTCATCGATACCCAAAGTCAGTTTCTCAGTCGGAGGGAAATCGACCAAACTAAAATAAATGGCGCATAGTTCGAACCTCTCAGGGAGATGAAATTCTGGGTCACCCCTACCTCGATATGATCGAATAACCCCGCCCATCCTGGCGATGTCTTTGCGAAACAAATTCGCCTCTAGGATACATATTATATAGTAACATAATAAACGGATAGTACTACCAGTAGGTACATATCGTGTCGATTTGGGTTTTCTTTTATCTCGTGGGAACTATTTAAAACCCTTCTAAAAAATAGCCTAATTTGTCCTTCCATAAGACCTATCTCAGTAGGTAAGTACCTTTGAGCCGTAAAAACTATGCAATGAGACACACAGTTTTGCATTTATAAGATTACTGGATGATTACCGCGACTTCGTCCGCGTGGACCAAGTTTTTTCGATTCCCGCGGGAACTCTTGAATTTTCCGGGATAAAAGTAGCCTATGTCCTTCCCCGGGATACAACCTACCCCTGTACCAAATTTCATTAAAATCGGTTGAACAGATGGGCCGCGAAAGCGTAGCAGACAGACAGATAGACAGACAGACACACTTTCGCATTTATAATATTAGTATGGACTATGGATATACTCGTATTTCCTAAAAGCTTTTGCCCTCAACTTCTTCCGCATAAGACTACTTCCGCTTTCAGCTTCGTAAGAAGCTCGGAAGAACCACTTTCTTTCTAAAGATAAGAGGAGCCTAGATTAATCCGCATGCTTTAGTCGGTTCAGCTGTTTCATAGAATTATTATCGCAAACAAAACCAACATAAAAATGCTTCATCTAAGACTGTCATTATCAATATCATTAATGCGAACTGTGTGATGTTGATTATATTGTCCATACTAATATTATAAATGCGAAAGTGTGTCTGTCTGTCTTTCACGGCCCATCAGTTAAACCAATTTTGATGAAATTTGGTATAGAGAATAGGGTATATAGTCTGTATCCCGGGGTAGGTAGGCTATTTTTTATGCCGCAAAATTATAGTTCCCGCGGGAATCAAAAACATTAATCCACGCGGACGAAGTCGCGGGCATCATCTAGTATTATATAACTATAAGTATAGGTAAGAGGCCATGGAATAGGTCTTTTATTAGACCTACTTCGTGATAAACTGAATTACTCGTATACATCTCATTTTATCTGAGTTAAAACTACGTACGATAATATAAAACACGAACAATAGAACAATTCTCGTAAAAATTCACAATATGTACCTATAGCATAAAGTTTTGTAACGCTTCATTATGGAGAGATGGAAATTACGGCGGATTTCTTTTATACGAACAAAAAATCCACGATTGGAGAGCAATTCAACAAACAAATGACCCGGTTTGCGCTCACGCTACCCGGAGAGCTCTTCACATAATCACGAACCCCTTGTTCGACGGGAGATTTCCTGTCAAGGTGCTACAAAATTCATTTTTTGTGAAAACGTCCGAAATTTTCTTAAATGCCGCAACGGAGAATGAAAAACCTTTCCATTAAAAAAATATACAGACTTTTAAACACATTGAGTTCTTGCGCTTAATTATTGCTTAATAAAAACCTCTTCATTAAAAAAAAATATGTTGCAGATGAAATGATAAGATTTTTGTCGCATTTTTAATAAACAACCTAGGCAGTTTTACTATACAGCGCAAAGCCCATAGACGGAGTGAAGTTGTGCCGAGCCTCGACTTAAATTTTTTTATCTAACTTAACTTAGAGCAATAAACGGAAACTTTTTTTCCGTGGGATAAAAGTACGCGTAACTAAAGTCGTTTCTATTAAGCAGCACAGACTAGCGTGATAGGACAGAACGTTTTTCCCTCCGTCTCGGACGTTTGGTCCTGTCAGGTCCCAATTATGTTGTCGCCTTTAGTTTATTTACTTTGACCTACTGCCCCAGTTGTGTATTAGCTTATTTACTTTGACCTACAGCTGAAATTATTATAAAAGGAATGAGCGGGAACTAGCGGCTCGGCTATCACTCGCTTTATATAGCACGGTATCAAATGGATTTTATCCTCCACTCGACGAACTGCGCCTCTGCTTGCCGCCGCTCGCCGCGCTGCGACTCTACTCATTCAGTCTGCGCTTACCCTTATACCGGTAATAATGCAACCTGCAAGAGCCGATACGCTTTGGTCCTTTTCGACCTTTTGTACCTTTCCTTTCTCGAGTTTGTTTCAATGACCTACCTTAGGCTGCATCACCACTTGCAAGCAAGTCTGATTGCAGCCAAGCGCTAACCTATATATTAAAAAAAAAATACTTGAATAGATGATCGATAGCCTAGATTATATTCTATATTGGTCCATACTGTCCTAAAAACATGGCATGATTGAATAAAACAAGTTTTCGGCGAGACTTTTTCCGCGTGGATTTTTTTAAGCTTAGTTAAGATTAGGGCTTGGGTCCCGGGACGTCTCGTGTCTCGAAGTCCCGGGACTTTTCGTAATTTTAGCTGTCTCAAGTCCCGGGACTTTCGGGTCGAGACTCGAGACTAGACAAGAGTGTCGAAATTGTTATGTAATCATTAGGGTTCCGTACCAAAATGGTAAAATGGAACCCTTATGGTGCGACTTTCTCCGTCTGTCTGTCCGTCTGTCCGTCCGTCACACTCGATTATTTCAGTAACTACCGAAGCTATCGACATGAAATTTGGAATAGTTGTGTATATTAGTGGCCCAAAGACACTGGAATTAAAAAAAATTGGAAATTATTTTTGTTCTTATTTAAAAAGGGGGGAAAATCTGAGGGTTGAAATTTAAAAGTGAGATAACTGTACTGTGTGGGGTATCATATGAAAGGGTTTACTTTGTACATTCTAAAACAGATTTTTAATTATTTTTGGTTATGATAGTTATTGATTTATCGGGGAAAATATCTAAAAAAATACCGCCCCCCCCCCTTATCTCCGGAGTTTACCAATCGAAAAATTTGAAATAATTATGGTCAATAGGAATTTACGTATACTTTACAGGAAAACTATAGCCAATGCTCTAACTAGCATAGTTTTTTTGATATTAACAATAAACCTCTACAAACAAAGTTAGTCTTGCGGTTCATTAACAAAGGTAATTATTTATTAATAATGGTACGGAACCCTTCGTGCGCGAGTCCGACTCACACTTGCCCGGTTTATTTTATTTTCAAATAATTGAAGGAGCCTAGCGCCATAAGTATATAGTTTGAATAATTTCTTGGTCTACTACGTAACTACTGAGTACACAACACAATAAATACGTTTATATGCCGCCATATTGGTTGTTCTGTGAGTCTGTGACATTTGGATTCTCTAGAAATCTGTGATTATGAGAATTAACAATGTTGTGATTATGATCAATGATTACGATTAAGATACTAAAATTACTAGATAATAGTAAAGTTATTAAGAATTAGTAGGTATAATTATTAACTAAGTTCGTTTTATAACCGTAATTCCCAAACCCTAGTTAAGATACCCTTGGAATCTCTTAAATCGATTTCTTATTGGGTCAATGTTAAACCAGAGTACATCTCAATATAAATGCCAAAGGTTAAGATTTTAGAACCATGATCAGTTTGAATTTAAAAAGCTGATAAATTTATTTCTCGATTTATGCTTCTAAAATGTTCCTATTGTGAGATGCGAATGAAGGCAATGACTAATATTATAATTGTTTGGCTTTGATTCATCTCATTACTTCTAGGATAGTATTTCATCCAAATATTCGTCACATTTGTCAAAAAAATGCTCTCAGAGATTCATCACTATACAGATTAATTACATTTGCTTCATAAAGAAAACATCCCGGAAGCGACTTATCGTTAAAATGGCAGTGTTAATGTTTACCGTGTCAGCGAGAGCGACGTGAAATGATAAAGTGTCTCGGTGAGTGTCGCTAGTCGTGCTCTATCGACACCCGAGCTTTTTGTCTCTATGATCGATGTTGCTCCCTCTAGATCGACTATCTGATCTCAGCACACTGTCTAGCTAAGAATATTCCTAGTACTTAGGTTACTGAGTCATTATTTGTAATGAACTTGTATTACGCGTTGACATTCTAAGATATGATACTTTAAAGTTTCATACATTACCAAGAAGTTATTCTTGTTACAATAACTAAACTTGTGTATTAGTTAAATACCTAAGTATCATGCATGCTTGCTTTTACTTAGTAATTTTCTTACATCATTCGTTTGCCTCGAAAATAACTATGTATTTATTAGTTTTCTTACTACAACAGGTACTAATTTTCAGGATGTAGAAACATTATTGTCGACCAAAACTTGGGTGGTTAAATAGAGTCAACGAAGGCGCAAAGTGGTGGAGCATGTCCGCACCCTCATGATGATGATGATGACTAAATTTCCTAAGAACTAACTTTTTCTAGGAAATCAACTTTCACACAATAATTAAAATATTTACATTAAATAACCAGGTAGGTTATTTTTCTGATAAGTAGGTAGTAATAATATTATACAAAAATATGAGATGTCCACAACACTCACAAGACAAGAAAAGGACTATGAATTAGACGGCAAACCTCTTATTGTGCACCCTCATGAAATGAGATTCACTTCATTATACCCAAAGAAGTTTCATATTTATCGGAATCCAATAACGAGCCTGCTACATTTATACTATTGGGTACAGTCGAAGCGTAAAGTAAAAGGGAACTAATGACAGAAGTTTAAGCCGATGTATATGTCGGTCACGTCCCTCCTCCTACAAAACTGCCCTTTGTTTTCATTGATTGATGTTCCTCATCCCGCTGCTTCATGATTTCTTACTGTTCGAGCAAATTCCTCCCAGAGTCCTTTGTTAAAACTTTCTTGTTGGTCCACGAAATGGGTCGAACATCCAATTGCTTATCAGTTCGCGATGAAATTTGTTTTTAAAGCTAACGACAAGTGAAATGTGTTTCGCCTTTTGTTGACAACGTCGGTTTATGATAAGCTGCCGGGCGGAAAGGACGCGAACGTGCCAAAACTCCTATTCATTTTGTGTATCGCGAAATAAACTACATTGGAATTTTCTGCAAGCTCCGAAGAAAATTTGTTCTTGCACAGCGTCGGGAGTATTGTTCGCTTTTATATAGAAATGTATTGCCATTCTAGCATATTATAAAATGCAATTGTACCTTTTTATTTTATTTTTTACAATTTCTTTTGCGTAGTATAATTAACACAGATCATCGATCTCTCTTTGTTGTGCAAAGAAATTATTATTCTACTTAGTTACCACGATCTGTTTTTGTAACATAAAACTACAATTATTAGCGATGGGAGAAGATGATGATGATGCTAATTAAAATTATTATCACCTACCTATCCAATCTCTGTTTTTTTTTAAATAGCTTTCATGATCTTCATGGCAATTTTAAGGCGCTGTGAGCTCACGAGATGAAAAACACGGGCGCGGGGGGTGAAATCGAAAAAGCGTATGTCGCAAAAAATGCATGAAATCATTTGTAAAAAAAAAATATTAACTTTTCAATAAAAATGAATCCGACAATGTGTTTGATATAGAAATATGAATTTTATCTTGTATTTCTAGAGCTAATTATTGGTTTCAATAAGGAGAAAAATTGCTTTAAAAGGTAAATTACCTAAGAGGTACTTATGTTTAAAATAAATTTCAATGCAGAGATTTTTTTTAAATTGTGTTTTGAGATGCGTCAGTGGCTGCTTATAGGTCTTGAAAACAGCAAATCCATATTATATATAAAATTCAAAGTCCTGACTGACTGACTTATATATCAACGCACAGCCTAAACCGCTAGGGTTAGAGATTTGAAATTTTGACAGTAGCTTCCTTTTGTGACGTAGGCGCTCACTAAGGAAGGAATTTTCAAAATTCCACCCCTAAGGGGGTGAAATAGAGGTTGAAAGTTTGTATGAAAGTCCGTCATTTCTCAAGTTATATCCATGAAACTTGGTATATGAGCTGTCGGTAAAAAATAAAGAAATACATGTTTCACCATTTTTGAAAATTCGACCCCCAAAGGGGTGAAATAGGAAATGAATGTCCTTCGTTTATGAAGATATTTTTAAAGTTATAACAACGAAAGTAGGTATTTTGGCTTTCGGTATAATATAAAGAAGTACGTGTGTAACAGTTTTTCATACCCCCAAACGGGTAAAATAGAGGTTGTAAGTATCAAGCTCAAGGTATAGCCATGAAAGTTCATATTTGGGCTACCGGTTTAAATTATAAAATACATTATTCACAGTTTTTATAAAGTCTATCCTAAAGGAAGTTAAATAGTTCTTCAATCACGCCGCAACCGAGTAACGGATCGACGTGTTTGTTTTCATGGCTTCTTTTTATCCCGGAAAATTAAGGAATGCCTATGGGAATTAAAAGACTTATGCCACGCGAACGAAGTCGCGGGCGTCCGCTAGTTATTTATACAAGCATATATTATGTCACCGTTTGATGGATACACTGCTTTTAAAAACCCCCTTTTACGCTACTCAGTGTCATACGGCCGGTTTCTGAATTGAGAATTTCAAGTTGAGTCTGTCTCAAAGAATACTTAAGGACTAATTAAGCAAATTTTTGTTTCTGAATTGATATTGTGCCGGTTTCTGAATTAAGCGTTCAAGCAAAAACAGCAAGTTCCAACTCTCAAACCTTACATAATATCAATTCAGAAACAAAAATTTGCTTAATAAGTCCTTAAGTAGTCTTTGAGACAGACTCAACATGAAATTCTCAATTCAGAAACCGGCCGTTAGTCTTATGCGATTAGGTGCCATCGGTGCTTGGTACATACACAGTCAATCTGGATCGCGATCCAGATTCGTTTTGTACCTACTGGGCGCTTATAAAGAAGTACTTACTTATTAAATATTGTACTAGCTGATGCTCGTGACTTCGTTCGCGCGGAATAAGATTTTTAATTCCCACGGGAACATCTCAATTTTCCGGAATAAAAAGTAGCCTATTATGTCACTCCTCAAGTATACCTTCCCATGCAAAACATAACGTCGATCCGTTACTCTTTTGCGGTGTGATTGAAGGAAAAAACAACAAACAAACACACCCGCATTAATAATATTAAGTATGATAAAACTGAATGGCGTAAATTCAAAGATGTGCGCAAAGATCAAATAAGTATTTAGTTTAATCTTATCTCGCAGATTGTTTTGCAAAGTAAGTAGGTACGCGTAATGTTATTACGCTACTAGATGATACCCGCGACTTCGTCCGCGTGGATTGGTGTTTTTTGTATCCCGCGGGAACTCTTCAATTTTTCGGGATAAAAAATAGCCTATTTCCTTCTTCAGGATACAACCTATCCCTGTACCAAATTTCATCAAAATCAGTTGAACAGATAAATTTTTTTATTCCCGCGGGAACTCTTCAATTTTCCGGGATAAAAAGTAACCTATGTCCTTCCCCGGTATGTAACCTATCTCTGTACCAAATTTCATCAAAATCGGTTGAGTCGTTGGGCCGTGAAAGCGTAGCAGACAGACAGACAGACAGACAGACACACTTTCGCATTTATAATATTAGTAAGGATAATAATATGTCTTACTCAGTACACTCAAATTTCCAGAGCCTAGCCATAATCAAGACTCGAGATGTTAAGCTTGACGTAATATTCCCTCGAGCAAAAAGATTAGACAGACATTAATTGCTTTCGTAAGTATTACCAGTAAAAGACAACAATAATTCTTTGTAACCAGTCAAGAAGGAGACGATTCTCTAATTATTCTTCAGACATTCACTTATTTTTCAAAAAAGGAAGAGGTTCTCAATTCGGCGCGTATTTTTTTTTAAATGTATGTTGGTGCATATCTCCGCAGTTTCTGAATCGATTTGATTTTTTTTTCTATCAGTCGTTTGAGTAAGCTCTCGAGGTGGTCCCATAAAAAATTCTGACTCCAAATCCTCAAACCTGATACTAAAAAGTTAAAAACAAATTTTTTTTTCCAAAAAACCGACATCCAAAGCCACTGTAAAGTAAAAAATAATTTTGATTTCTACACACTATGTTGAAGTCGGGCGGGTATAACAAAGATAAGCAAAGTTGACGCATCAGGCTCGCCCGACTTCAACATAGTGTGTAGAAATCAAAATTATTTTTTCCTTTACAGTGGCTTTGGAAGTCGGTTTTTGGAAAGAATTTTTGTCTTATTCAGAAGTGGGATTGTGTAAGAAATGGTACATAATCGTTTATAGCGTAAAACGTGTGGATGTCACCGTAAGATTGTAAAAACCGTTAGATTATAATCTAACTCGCGAAATTGTAAACTGTCGACAGATTACAATTTAACGCATTATTTTTCGGTAGATTGTAATCTGTTAGTTTAATAACCCCATAGAACCTAAGTGGCACTACCTGATTATTTATGTCGAACCCTAACCTAACCTACAAGAAAGAGACAAGAAAACGTAAATACAATGAATATTTCAAAAATTGGCACTTATAACATTGAACGGTTCACAATCTTTCGACTGTTTACAATCTATCGAAAAAAAAAGCGTTAGATTACAATCTTACGGTTTTTACAATCTTACGGTGACATGGATACGTTTGCCAACCGTCTAATTTGAAATGTCTAAAGAATTTCCTGATTCGAACCGCCAGGATGTGGAATGCCCTTCCAGCGCGTGTATTATCTGCCAGGTATAACATAAGTACCTTAAAGGCATGAGTGAATATAGGCATCCTCTAGGCAAGCGCGCTCCAACCTAGACCTCATCATTCCTTTGTATTAAGCATGATTGTCGTCAACGCAAGCCTGGCTTGGAAAAAAAGTTCATAAATACTTGCAAATCGAATCTATGAACTCTACACTGTCAGAATCAGCCAGCTTTGACAATAACAAAATATAATTAAGTTTTTTTTTACATAGTCGCATCTTTGCTTTTGCATATTATTTTATGCCTGCTACATAAGATTATAGAAAACTACTGTTTAATAATAAAATTTATGGTTTTTAGCTTATTTATTAAACTTATGCTTTGCATGTTATTTATTTAAACATCTTTGAAAAGTTTAAGATTAAAAAGCTTGCGTTCAATACATTTTATCAAGCTAACTATAAGTACTGATAAGGAATTATTTTCGAGAAAATTATATCTGTCTTCAAAATTGCATCTCTTATAAATCCTTCCACGGAAAACTTTTTCTTAATGATACACTCCTCAATCGCTTAGATGAGTGCTTGAGACGGGAAATTCTTATATTCGAACTAGCTGATGCCCGCGACTTCGCCCGCGTGGTTTAAGTTTTTTGTTATTCCCGCGGGAACTCCTTAATAAAAAGTAGCCTATGTCACTCTCCAGGTCCTCAACTATACCCATGCCAAAAATCAAGTCAATCCGTTGCTCCGTTGCGGCGTGATTGAAGGACAAACCAACAAACCAACCAAGTGACTTTCGCATTTATAATATTAAGTATGAAGTATGATGATTCTATTCAGCTAGTCGTACGGTCTATAGAACACGATGTAGTACCTACTGAGAATTAAGGGCGTAATTGGTATCTTAAAAAACTCATTTAAATCCATCATTAATTTCCTAGCTTATACATCATTAATTTTTTAGCTCTTGCTTTATTCACTTAACGATTTGAAAGCACTTGCAAAAGTTTATTCCAGTAACAATCTTTCTACTCTAACGAATCTTTCTAAAGAAACCTAAGGTTTGTATCGGTAACCGATCTTTTTGTATTGGGGGGAAATTTTCTTAAGATGCCTGATTTCTTGGGGGAGAATCAGAGTATACGAGATTCTGTGAAAGTAGTATGTGTTACCCACTAAACCCCAACGAGGTTTTAGTGGGTTACACATACTACACATAACGTATGTTACTTTTCAACCCGGAAAATTAAAGAGTTCACCTCAATCCACTCGAAGGAAGTCGCGTTGCAGGCATCAGCTAGTAGGTATATGACGTATCGGTGCGTCCCAGGCGCGACGCTCTATATGGGCTCATCCCGGAGGAAGCAACCTCATCATTGCAAGTAGGTACCTTATCATTGTCAAAGTCTTATTTAGATTTAATGGGATATAGGCCTAATTTCAGAAAGTTTTGTTCCAAATTACATCGACATTTTTAACATTGAACTAGAAATCTTTATGCTTTTAAACTTAACTTAAGGGTAGGTATGATATATTTACAATGACGTCGCGTAAGTATCAATTATACAGTTCACAGCGGAGCGATTATATCCCATCAGTATCTAGTATTTTGATCAAACAATCCTTCCATAAGTTATGATGATAACTACATAATAATACCTAAATAGGTTGATAATGTAATTTGAACACATGACATATTCCCACAGCCTTGTCGTGACGTATACCAATGAGGAAACTCCCCCAAACGTTATACTTACAGCTTATAGTTTACCAAAATACATAAGTTCTTATGATCTATCTACAAAATTAATTAATAATTATACAGTAGTTAGCTATGTTTCTCTGTAGTTAAGTAAATAAATGATCTGCATACTTTAGTTTATTTGATAAGAACAATAGATATTCCAAAAATAATATCTTATTAAAAAAAATACAAGAATACCGCTACTTTATTTTTTAAAATCAGGTACTAGCTATACATAGATGCTGGGCGATTTCGGCCTAAGGGAAATTAGATGTAAGAAATCGAATAGGGGAATGGGTTTAATATAACTGCCATGCCCCTAACAGGTTAGCCCGCTACCATCTTAGATATCATCACTTACCATCAGGTGAGATGGCATTCAAGGGCTAACTTGTGGATAAATAAAGGGGAATTATATTTAGTCTTAACGCCTAAAGTGCGCGCTCCATATAAAAGCGAATGACACGGATATTTTGCTTACCATCAACAATATTTTATCCGTAGTATTTTCGGCTTTCGCCCTAAATATATCCAACGTTCAATCCAATTTTAATTTGGAAACCCTCACCTTTCACTTCCAGTTTACAATTATTATCGTCAGACAACTCCGCTGGGGCTCCCGTTGTACGATATTCATTGGGTCCCGTATTGGCAATGAATAAACTAGTACATACACGTCCAAGCAAAACAATCGAGAAACACTGGCAGTGTTCAGAACAGAACTGTCTGAAGTGAAACCCTTTTGACTGATAAATATCACTGTTCCAATCAGCCCAAATAAAAAAACATCATCAGCTATTCAGGGGGTCGGTGATTTGATATCCTGGCACGCACTTCTAACTCGTCCTCAGTAGTGGGCTGGCGCGTGAAATCTGTGATAAAGATGATGATGAAGAATGATAGTTGAAGACAAACGGAGTCCACAAGATCTTTGAACTCTTTGGACCTTCTTAATTTCTACATAAAATTTTCTTATGCTTATAACCGTCGAAAAATTACAAATAAACATTGAAAACCTTATCATGGTAATAAAAGAAATCCCAAGAAAGTTTTGAGAATAACATACCTATAAGTCATTAAAGTAGTTGATATAAACATAAAACTGGTGCTTTAATATCGTCATTATGCACGTGGAGCGTCGTGATATAAGTCGTTAATAGAAAAAGTTTTAGCGCATAGCGTAGCGCGAGTTTTCTGATTTCCATATTGTTTGCATTTAGTTAGAATAGGTGGGGTAACGTTAACTTTACATAATATCCGCGAAAAAATTTCCGTTATAATATAAGTTAGAATGAGAGCAACTTTGCGAACGAACCCCCGTTTGAGGGAAATATTTAACTGTAATTTTATTTTATTTCATTCGTATTTTATTTATCTTATATTTTTTTTAAATGTACTTGAATTTTAAATTTATAATGGGTGATAACAATGCCTGAAAAAAGTAAGTGACTAATATTATTTGCGTTCTGATGCTTTCTCAAAGAATTTTTTTTTTCAGGAATTTCAGGAAGCGGCGATAGCCTACTGGGTTGACACGTCAGACTCTTGTACAAATGGTAGGAGATTTGATCCTCGAACACGCACTAGGTACTATCTTTTTGCGAGTTGTGTTTTAAGTAATTGAATAACATTTGCTATTTAACGTTGAAGGAAAACATCGTGAGAATACCTGCATAAAACCATCAGAAAACCTCTTCATAAAGTTCTCAAAGTTGTGTGTAGTAAAGCCTGCCAATCCGGTTTTGGCCAGCGTGGTGGACGAAGCCCAAAACTATTCTCATTCTGTGAGGAGATTGTGTGTTCTCATTTTGCAGTAGTGAGCTGGCGATGGGCTGAAATGAGAAAATTATTGTCACAAAGTTGCATCTAGTAAATAAAGTAAATATAAACTTTCATTATTTAGTTACAATATATTTGTAACAAGCTGATGCCCGCGACTACGTCCGCGTGGATTTAGGTTTTTTGGTTCCCGCGGGAACTCCTTAATTTTCCGGGATAAAAAGTAGCCTATGTTTTAATCCAGGTTATAAGCTATCTATGTTCCAAATTTCAGCCAAATCGGTTCAGTAGTTACGGCGTGAAAGCGGAACAAACATACAAACAAACTCTCTTTCCCATTTATAATATTAGTAAGGATAAGGCTTTGTACTGTCTAAGTAAAAAATCGTTTATTATAAGTCAACGGTCATCTTCTTTAAGAAAATATCATTCAAACTTCCGCATGAATACACTTAATAAAACTGACTTAATTATCCTAAGAAAATATTATGATATAATTTTCTACGAGATAAATCAAACAGTCCCAAAATTGTTTTCATAAAAATAATAGCAAAGTTAAGGACTTGTTGATACAGCCCTTGGCTTTGGCCGAACAATAAGAAACTCTCGTAAGAATATTACTATATTGAAATCAACGTCGTCATTGGTGAATGGTGTCTTGTAGCTTGTAGGCATTTCCACATTTCTGAATACAGTTTTACTGAGCGACCAATGGAGAGAGTAAGTACGAAGTTTTTGTACATTGAAATGACATAGAAATGACCTTCTCATTCTCTTTGAAGAATCAAAGTAAACGGCGACGACTAAGTTATATTATTACTAGATGATACACGCGACTTCATCCTGGATTGGATTAAAGTTTTTTTATTCCCGCGGGAATTCTTTAATTTTCCGGGATAAATTGTCTATTTCCTTCGGCATGTAACCTACCACTATACCTACCTACCGAATTTCATCCAAATCGGAAAATCGGAGTCATAGCTCTTGATCGTTTGATTTGGATCATAGAAAAAAAAGATCGGATTTATTTATACGGCTGCCTAAAAACGAAATAATAAAAAATAAATAACCCTAAAAAGAAACTATATCACTCCAACAATAGAAACAAAGCTCTCTCGAAAACAGATAAAAAGTTTTATTAAAGTATAGTCATCAAGAATATGGGAAATATATTGTAGAAATTCCAACACAACTAAAGGAAAGGAAAGGCATTGACTTTATTCTTAATTCTTGCAAATCAGATTTTCATTGTTTGCATCGCATAATGTTGTATCGCATAATGTACGGGATGCGGTCGAGTCATGTGCCAGGCTCACTGGGTTTTATCTTATTTTATAAAGCACTATGCGTTATTGAATAAGTAGGTCGAGTCGCATCTCTTACACCTTTTTAGGGTTCCGTAGCCAAATTTGGCAAAAACGGAACCCTTATAGATTCGTCATGTCTGTCTGTCTGTCTGTCTGTCTGTCTGTCTGTCTGTCCGTCCGTATGTCACAGTCACTTTTTTCCGAAACTATAAGAGCTATACTGTTGAAATTTGGTAAGTAGATGTATTCTGTAAACCGCATTAAGATTTTCTTACAAAAATAGAAAAAAAACAATAAATTTTGGGGGTTCCCCATACTTAGAACTGAAACTCGAAAATTTTTTTTTCATCTAACCCATTAGTGTAGGATACCTATGGATAGGTCTTTAAAAATGATATTGAGGTTTGTAATATCATTTTTTTCTAAACTGAATAGTTTGCGCGAGAGACACTTTCAAAGTGGTAAAATGTGTGTCCCCCCCCCCCGTAACTTCTAAAATAAGAGAATGATAAAACTAAAAAAAATATATGTTGTACATTACCATGCAAACTTCCACCGAAAATTGGTTTGAACGAGATCTAGTAAGTAGTTTTTTTTTAATACGTCATAAATCGTTAACCGCAATTTACCTTTCATTTAATCAACTCAAATATTTAAAAAAAACATTTAATTTAAAACTTACTACAGGTTTGTACGGAACCCTCGGTGAGCGAGTCCGACTCGCACTTGGCCGGTTTTTTCATAATTTTATATGTATTCTTAGTATTGAATTACAATTTTGCTTATTCAAATCTATTTTTAACCCCCGACGCAAAAAGAGAGGGGTGTTATAAGTTTAACGTGTCTTTTTGTGTATCTGTCTGTGGTATCGTGGTGCCCAAATTGTTGAACCGATTTTTGTTTTTTTTTTGTCATAGATAATTTTGTCCCGAGTGTTCTTAGCCATGTTTCATGAAAATCTGTTCATTCGTCTGAAGGTCATCAGCTTTTTTAGGATTCCGTACCCAAAGGGTAAAAACGGGACCCTATTACTAAGACTCCGCTGTCTGTCTGTCTGTCTGTCTGTCTGTCTGTCTGTCTATCTGTCTGTCTGTCTCCAGGCTGTATCTCATAGACCGTGATAGCTAGAAAGCTGAAATTTTCACAAATGATGTATTTCCGTTGCCGCTATAACAACAAATACTAAAAATTAAAAAAATATATTATATATTAAGGGGGGTCCCCATACAATAAACGTGTTTTTTTCGTATTTTTTTGCTCAATATTAAAAACGGTAACACGTAGACGGTTCAAATTTTCACAGAATATTAACTTGTATATTACCTTTCAAAATAAATAATTAAATATCAATAAAGTAAATATTAAAGGGGGGCTCCCATACAACAAACGTAATTTTTTGATATTAACAGTAAACCTCTACAAACAAAGTTAGTTTTGCGGTTCATTAACAAAGGTAATTATACCTACTTTTTGAGTACGGAACCCTCGGTGCGCGAGTCCGACTCGCACTTGGCCGGTTTTTTTCTTAATCTGTTACTTCCATATTATGTCGGGGGTTGTTTTAAATTTGTAATTTATACTTGTACATTATGTAGGTAGATTAGACGTACAAGTAGTCAATAAATTCCATTTCATGCATTGAAAGGTTGTGAGTCTTGTTTTGCGTTTGTTATGTTGAATCAGCGCTGTGCACAGACTACAAACGCTTCTATACTAATACTAGATGATGCCCGCGACTTCGTCCGCGTGGATTAAGGTTTTTTGATTCCCGCGGGAACTCTTGAGTTTTCCGGGATAAAAAGTAGCCTATGTCGTTTCCCGAGCTACAACCTATCCCTGTACCAAATTTCAGCAAAATCGGTTGAACAGATGGGCCGTGAAAGCGTAGCAGACAGACAGACAGACACTTTCGCATTCATAATATTAGTATAAGGATAGTATGAAATAGTATGGATGTGGATTATAAATGCAAAGGTTTGGATGTATGGATGTATGGATGGATGTTTGTTACTCAATCATGCCAAAACGGCTGAACGGATCTGAATGAAATTTAGCACAGTGATATATTATAGTCTGGAATAACGCATAGGCTACTAATAATCCCGGAAAATTAAAGAAATCCCACGGGAACCAAAAAACCTCGCGGACGAAGTCGCGAGCATCAGCTAGTTCATCATGAAATCACCAAACAAAATTAACACAAATATCTTACAGCCAATATCTGAAATTTAATAGGTACTAGATGGTGCTCGCGACTTGATCCGCGTGGACTAAGATATTTCAATTTCAAACAAGAAGTTGTTGTATCTGTGTACCAAATTCCATCAAAATTGGTTGAAAAGATGGCCCGTTAAAGCGCAGCAGACAGACAGACACACTTGCGCATTTATACTTAAGTAGATGATTCCCGCGACTTCGTCCGCGTGGATTTATGTTTTTTTAATCCCCTCTCTTCTCTTCAATTTTCCGGGATAAAAAGTAGCCTATGTATAGGGAAGGCCCTAGTAGCCGTATGGGCCATATGGCTACTATGGGTAGTATGGGTGGGTATGGGTAAAAGTAGCCTATCTCTGTACCAAATTTCATCAAAATCGGTTTATTAGTTGGGCCGTGAAAGCGTAGCAGACAGACAGACAGACACACTTTCGCATTTATACTTAATATATGGAAGTATGGTTTATGTTGATCTTACGAATTTTTAATGCAATAATTTTCTTCTGCTTTAGCGACAATGATCATAATAATTCATTATGGTATCACCCGCTTGCCACTTCATATTAGTAGTAACGTTTCACGCTCATGACAAAACACTAAACCTAGTTAGGCATTTCAGTAGCTTTTATCACCCGCGCGTGATGACGTGTACTAGGGAATATTTCGTGAAAATAAACATAACAATACACGCAAAAGAAAATGTTATTTCCGCTCTATTTGTGTATGATGTAAGATCTTATTCGTCTTATGCGTTGTACGGGACCCTTTCGTATACCAAATAGACCGTTCACTATAAGAGGGCGAGTGATGTTTATGTAAACTTTTATACCTACCCCTACTATTGCCCCGGGAGCGTGTTTCTCCTCAAATTTGATATCATTACTTTACGCTTCCGTGGAAATAAATAGGGGTATATTCAAACGTTGGGCGAGATAGGGTCATGATGGGACCTTATGTGGAGTTTGCATGAAAGACTTTTTGTTGCAAAACTTTAAGTCCTTATTGCTAGAGTTTCTTGTGAAACGCTGGCTTAAAGCGACAGATCATTTCCTTGATAATAATAATGTCTCCTATTTTTTTTTTTTTTATTTGTTTACTAACCACTAGCGGACGCCCGCGACTTCGTCCGCGTGGATTGAGTTTTTGTGGTTCCCGCGGGAACTCCTCAGTTTTCCAGGATAAAAAGTAGCCTATGTTTTAATCCAGGTTATAAGCTATCTATGTTCCAAATTTCAGCCAAATCGGTTTTGTAGTAGCGGCGTGAAGGAGTAACAAACATACACACAAACTTTCGCCTTTATTATATTAGTGTGATAATAATCATTAGGTACAAACTATCTTAAATTATTCCGTCAAACTGCATAGCAGTTTGTTGACGGATTTGTAAACTTACTTTCCTAAGTATTATCTTAAGCTTTTTATCTCTCTTTTAAGTATTTTGTGTAATATTTAGCAATTGAAAATAACCAATCTTCAGCCATCCACGATAGGTCTAACTAATTTTTCTACAGTCAAATCTGTGACTAACGGATCACCTGCCATCTGCTTCGATGACTGATTATTGCAGTTTAATTCTCTGCTTCGTTAATTACTCATTACTCATGTAATTTACTAATGCAAAGCCTATTACTCACAAGATGCCTGGTTATGATTGACCAGTTTGAAAAATACTGGAGCTCCTTACCTTAACTATCGTAACCTTCCTTAAGCAACTTTTTGTAGCACGACATTATTGTCGCTAGTGACACTTATACTTACTCGTGAGTGTAATGCGGATTACGTCCCCTGGACCCTATACATGCGTGGCTGTTTCATAAACGAATGGGAATGTACGTCTGTAAAGTCCCCCATTACATTTTATAAAGCCATCATCCTAGCATTATATAGCTCCTTAGAGAACAGAGGCCTTCCTTAATTAGGATCGATGTTGATGAGGGTACCAACTACCAAGCGTTAAGAAGTCTCAGTAGACAAAGCTTGATGTTAAAAATGTTTTGGTGAAGTTAACAAACCATTCACCTTAATATGGCAGCAGCCGGTATGCTTGTATATGTCTGTCTGTCGATCTAATACGTTGTTACGGCTTATCTGATAAACCGATTTTGATAAAATTTGGTACAGGGATAGGTCATAGCTTTGAGCATAGTCACACGAGGAAAGGGCTACCTACTTTTCAAACTAGAACATAAGATTTTGTACAGGATTTTCAAAAAACCACGTCGAAGACCACCACTTTTTATCGGGTTAATATAGGTACCTAACAGATTACAATCTACCGAAAAATAATGTGTTAAATTGTAATCTGTCGACAGTTTACCATTTCGCTAGTTAGATTACAATCTAACGGTTTTTGCAATGTTACGGTGACAGGTATATCAATCAATCAATCAATCAAATCATTTATTCAATATATGTACACTGTAGGTACACTTATTGACGTTAAAAATTACTTACTTATAAAACGTGATGGTGATAATCGGTTACGGTATCTTAAAACTAAAGCTACGAGGGATCCAAACGCGCCCTGGTCTGAGAAGAGCCCACAACAAACTCAGCCGGGGTTTTTTTTTTATTATCACCATCTCACAAATCATCTTAATTAAGGAACTATCAGAGCCATTAGAGCAAATTATTGCCAAGCTTCCTTGTCGTTTAGGTAATCGTTTACATGGTAATAAGATTTTTCAATGAGTTTACGTTTTACATTAACTTTGAACTTATTCAGAGACATCTTCAACATGTCTTCTGGGAGCTTATTGTAGAAGCGGACACGGTTTCCAACAAATGAATTACTAATTTTACTAAGCCTAGAAGCAGGCATTACAAGTTTATTTTTATTTCTAGTATTGACATTATGACAATTACTTATCTTCTTGAATTCATCAATGTGTTTATGCACGTATACTAAATTTTCAAATATGTATTGGTTGTGCACTGTCATAATTTTGATTTCTTTAAATTTATTTCTTAGTGACTCTCTTGGTCCCATATTATATATGGCTCGAACAGCCCTCTTCTGCAGCACAAAAACAGAATTAGATAATATCAGCAGCATTACCCCATAACAATATACCATATGACATAATGCTGTGAAAGTAACCAAAATAAACTAATCTCGCCGTTTCTACATCTGTCAACTGGTGAATCTTTTTAACCGCATATGCAGCAGAACTAATGCTGAGTTGCACGAAACAATTGTATAAATTTAAGTGTTGATTAAACTAATTTAATGACAAGACTTCATACAATTCTTGCGATTAAATAAGTTTAACTGCCGCTTAAATTTTTGAATTTGTTTCGTGCAACTCAGCGTAAGTCTGTTTGACAAGTCATTTATGTGATGGCCCCATTGGAGTTTAGCATCTAACGTTATTCTGAGAAAAACAGCGGTTTCCACCAAATCTAATTCCTCATTCTCCAGTTGTACTGTGGTTTTAACCTGTGCATTTGGTAATGTAAATTTAATGCACTTTGTTTTTTTATTATTAAGGAGCAGGTTATTAGCTAATTACAAGTTATAACTAAGCATATCACAACATCAACAAAAAGTAGCCTATTAAGTACTTTTCCTTAGTGATGTCCTTTGTTTCTAATTGCCTCATACTCTTTTTAAGTGGGCAACCTATACATATCTCACCTGAATACAAAATTCAAAAAATTCAAATGTGTTTTATTCAAATAAACTTTTACAAGTACTTTTGAATCGTCGAGTGAATCTACCACTGGTTCGGAATGACATTCCTACCGAGAAGACCTATTTCTGAGAGAACGTTTCGTTACTTCAAAAGAATGTTTACCGTAACGTAATTGTTTATTTTCATACTGTTACAAGACTCAGAATAATTGTTTGGACTGTGTATTTAATGTGGGTAGGTATCAAGTAAATTTGATTGTATTGAATAACATACCTAGTTCTTCTGTTTTTATTATTCCCAAACAGATTTATGTTTACGTCGGTAGGTATTCTACTAATTAAATAAATACAAATAAGGTTTGGACGAAAATAATAATTGTTTTCTTTGTATAGGTATGTAACTTATTTTGTGATTATTGTATTACGAAGAAGAAAGTCGAAAAATATATACCTAAGGTATTTATATAAATAATGGCTAAGCAACTAAGGCTCGATCGCCTGGAATTTCTGAAAATTATTTTCTGATATTAGGAGGATGTACTTACCAACGTGGCAAAAAAACTCATATTCCTATCTCAAGGGCAACTACAAGTTAATTAGATGCATCAAACTCGAACTGTAAACGCGAAGGTGTGTTTGTCTGTCGGTTTCTCCTTCAATCACGCTGCAGCTTGCAACAGAGCAATGGATCGACATGAAAACGTCTGGAGAGTGGCATAGGCTATTTTTATGCCGGAAAATCAAAGACCCCATGGATTTATAAAGCCTAGATCCACGCGGTACGTCCCCGACACGGTCATCTTCTAGTGGTTAATAACCCAAAATACCCCAAAATTGATCACTTAACGGCTTGCAAAGCCTTAATTTAGTAGCCGCGGATCACACATGATACACAGACATACGTTCGGTGAGTCCGTCTTCTATTTTCAGTTTATATCTCGTACCTACCTAATGTTGTATGCACGTAATTTCTATTTATTTATGTTACTTTTAAGATTTTTATTCTGCTTTATTTTGTTTTGTACGATGGGCCCAAATGGAGAATAGTCTAAAAAAAAGATAAAAAAGACCTCTCAGTTTCATTATCAAAAGCTCAAGTCACCTTCACATGTCATTGACCTCGGTTGTTAATTTCTTTTCATAAGAAAACTTTTAATTGAAATTGAAACGTGACCTTACTATGTTGACTGATAATGGTCTTATTGAAAAATTCATGGTATTTTAATTAACGTTTATAAGTCAGACTAGGTAAATGGAAATTCAAAGAAAATCCTGTAATTATATTTTCTTTCACAAACCAATTAAAGTAGGTACCTACTTACTTAAATCGAAACCAAGTGGTAATTTAGATTTAACTGTAACAAAACATTTGGTGGAAAAACACATTAATAAAGTTATGATTAAAATAAATTATGGAAAATAAAATAGCTGTCAATCCGTCTGTTTGTCTGTTACATTTCATATATTTCTTAACATATTTTTAAAAATCTCAAGAAATCAAAGAGTTCCCGCTTGATTCAAATGAAACCTAAATCCGCGCGGACGAAGTCGCAGGCATCATTTAATAATAAAATATAATAGCATAGTTAATTAAATTGACTAGCTGATTTATTGAAATCAAAGTTTCCAACTCAACTGTTTGATAACCGATACCGCAGCATTCTCTCATAACATCTCAATTTAATTTCTACGAATTCTGTAAATAAACAGTCAGAATAAGTCAATACAACAAGTCAATACAACAAGTCAGCGAGGAGAAAATCGAAACGTTGCTATTACGCTCTCGAACTCGCAAACAGTTTAGGAAATTGTACTAAACCGAGTTTAAACTTAATTCCATTAAGAGCCGGTTATACGGGATCCCGTCGTTTTAAACTAACTTTGCTTTCGTTTAGCTTTAAGGGCTTGGGCACACAACGCGCGATGGAAACGTTCTAACCCATATCAAAGAATTTGTAATACAAAGAGTCGTCATAATAATTTGATGGCTAGGTACATGCAGTGTTTACAACCGCAATCCATACTAATATTATAAATGCGAAAGTAACTCTGTCTGTCTGTCTGTCTGTCTGTCTGTCTGTCTGTTACGCTTTCCCGCTTAAACCTCTCAACCGATTTTGATGAAATTTGGCACAGACAATCTTTAGACCCTGAGAAAGAACATAGGCTACCTTTTATTGCGAAAAAAAGGGATGAAGAGGTTGAAATAGGGGTTGAAAGTTTGTATGGGATTTCTTAATTTTAAAAAATAAAACCATGTAACTTTATATTTAAGCACTTGATAAGAAATAATTAAACATTTGTTCTAGCGTTTTTGAAATTTAAACCTGTGAGGGGATGAAATAGGGGTTGAAAGTTTGTATGAAGTTCGTCATTTTTGAAGATAAAAACATTACATTTTGTATTTAGGCACTAAAGAAGAAACAAAAAATCGTTTGTTCTAGCATTTTGAAATTTTTACCAGTGTGGGGGTGAAATAGGGGTTGAAAGTTTGTATGATCTTGGTACGTAGGTGTCTTAGGATGTGCAGAGTTTTTCTACAAACGGAATTCCCGAAATTCGAACGGAACGGAACGGATTCGGAACGGGAACTACGAAGCCAAACTTTTTGTATACAAAATCCTTTTACCTAAAAAATTTGGCTTTTGAAGTTAAACTTCCTTTTAACGAATACTCTGCATCGCCGCCGCGCATTTCAACTGTGTGATGTGAAAACACTGGATAAGTTATACCTAAGTATATCCTACTAATATTATAAACGCGAAAGTTTGTAAGTATGGATGGATGGATGGATGGGTGGATGTTTGTTACTCTTTCACGCCAGAACGGCTGAACGGATCTGGATGAAATTTGACATATATATAGATTATAGTCTGGAATAACATATAGGCTACTTTTATCCCGGAAAATTTAAGATATCCCGCGGGAACCAAAAGCCTCAATCCACGCGGACGAAGTCGCGGGCATCAGCTAGTATCCTATAATGCGTTAATACTCTATTGGCTAGAAGCACAGTATTACCGGTATTAATACTATAAATTCAGACATTTACAACAATAATTGTGAGTGTGGTTATAATCGTAACGTAATAATTATCGGGTCTATATATGACTACTACTGCAGACTGTGTGACATGCTTCAGACAGTTCCTTATATTAAGGCTACTACTTTTTATCCCGGAAAAACTTAAACCACGCGGACGATGTCTCGAGCGTCAGCTACTCGGTGGTTGATAAATCGGATCTTAATTATCATTCGATTGTTTTACCTTGATTCTCGCCCAATGCTACGCTGCTAAAATATTATGTTCATGTTGTTTGGTGGGCATTACACGTCGCCATCTACGCTACGGCTGTGTCCAAGCCTTTATACGGGGACCCATTTTAAACTAACTTTCGTTTAACTTTTACGATATAAAAACCTGGAAGATACGACTCAGCAAATTGACCGTAGCTTTTTCACCGAGTAATATTGTTACGGTACCGAAAAGTTCTAACTCTTTGTTCTAAACTTCATTTCTTAATTTGAAGTCGTTAATCATGTGCGGTACTTTATTACTGTAAAGAAAAGTATTAAAATTGAGGTTTTATTATAATTGAGTTCTTAAGAGTAGGGTTGTCTACTAAAGTTACATCTACGTATCAGAAAAGTCGAAACTACAATTGAGTAGTTTGTGACGGGTGATGGAGGATCCAGGATTTTCGGTTTAAAGATATTTATTTCTCTTAAAAGAACATTTTTGATGACAATAAATAAAGTGACTTTGGTCCCCGGAATCAGACTGTCTTCTAAACCATAGATCTGATATAGCTGGAATCTGGGAAATACCTACTCAACTTCCATACGTTTTCAGCACAAACTGCCAATAACAAAAATTTATACAAATAGATTTACTTATTTACTTACTGTAAAAATAGGAAAGAAGAAAAAACTTCGTACAGTGAAGATTCAATTGTATATGAGCGGTGTGATGTGATTCAATAGCAATATACCTAATGTTTTCCCCACAACCCTTATATTCCCCGTGCACGGAGAAACCAAATAGAAAGATTCATCCCTAGGGCATAGAAACTAAACACATTCTGTATCTACCGCTAGCTTAGTTTCATATTAATACAATCCCTTTGTTTTGTGCCCTGTTTTATATGACTAGTGTACCATATCAGCGTAAGTTGAAACCTCACAATAATAACCCTTGAAGGTTTCGAGGGACTCCCTTGCCTATTAAAATATCTCGCTGAGGAATATAATTGGGTTAATACGTATTTTCTAAAACTCACTATAATCCCTCAGATATTCCATTAAAGATTAATTAGGGTAAAGTTTGACTCCCTATTAAGAGTAGGTAGGTACCCGATGCCTGATTACTATTTGTTTTGTGGTTTGTTTCAGGTAATTTTTCAATATTTTATCGGAACCGGATAAATAATTTTTATCCATGATGATGATAATAATTGATAGGTAAGTAATATTCCAGTAAATCAAATGATCAAATAAATATTATAAATGCGAAAGTTTGGATGGATGTATGGATGTGTGTTACCCAATCACGCCCGAACGGCTGAACGGATCTGGATGAAATTTGGCACAGATATAGATTATAATCTGGAATAACACATAGGCTACTTTTTATACTGGAAAACTAAGGAGTTCCCGCGGGAACCAAAAAACCTCAATCCACGCGGACGTAATCGCGAGCATCAGCTAGTGTAAAAAATGAATGTTTATCACTATTCACTACTAACTAGGCTAAAGAATCAATATCTACCTACGTAGACACATTAAAATATAAAAAAATGGCTGCCGGATTTGAATCACCATTGAGACTTGACCAAGACTTGCCCAATCCAGAACCAGTCCCACTAATAAATATAGGCCTGTTCCACTAGTCCCTACCTACCCCCCTGCGTGCACTACAAATATTTGTCCAGTTAATGTGCGTTTAGGCCGAAGCCAGTGGGAAGGCAATGGCAGAAGTTAATTGACCCGTCCTGTTTGCATTGGCGCGGCGCCGGTGTGTTTGCACGCTGCCATCCGATTGTCCTGCTTATTGTCTACACGCAACTACCACTAAAATAGGCATGTTTACCTTAGCCACACCCAAAAGTAGAGCATAAGGCCTATTGCGCATTATAAGAAAATTTCTTGTGTCTTATGAGTACTTAATGTCTTATAAGAAATTCAGTCGCAATGGTTGTTGTATGAAACCATACATATTACAAGATATTTTTTCTAGTGTCCGATCAGACTCGCGCATACAAAATATAAGACATTACTTATAAGACACAAGACATTTTCTTATAATGCGCAATAGACCTAAGTGATAGGATCTATTCGTTCCCCGTTCACGGAATTACCTACCTTTAAGTCTTTTTCTAGTAAAATATTTTTATCAATCATTCAGAGTCACAGTTGAAAAGTTACTAAATGTCACTTACCTGGAAATATAAACATGACACGCAAATGATGACTACGACTTCGTCCGCGTGGATTTAGATTTTTCAAAATCCCGTAACTCTTATAACGGGCAAGGCAAAGAACTGCTGTCTAAACTTCTAGTGTTATATAACCATCATCTCATGCGATAAGCGGACCAATAAAATAAGATCGTTATCATTATCAACCATTTAAATAAATAAATAAATAAATAAATAAATAAATAAATAAATAAATAAATAAATAAATAAATACTCCTTTATTTAGCCAAAAAAGAAAAATACATATAAGTGAACATACATGGACTGCCACAGCTCTCATGGAACCAAGGTGACAACCAATATTTAAGCCTACCTTGGTTCCACGAGCCCCGGGCGCTCACTCCTTAAACAAACTTAGAATCTATATTTATTGGCCTTAATGAGGCGCTGCCTCAGCTTGATGCTGCAGCCAGTCGACTACAGCGCAGGTTTTCAGGTATGACCCCTAGTGAATTCACGGGCTAATCGAAAGCGCAATATTATTTTAATACACAATGCTATTTATGCAATGCTATTTGGCTCTATCGAACCATCTACCATCAAACCATCTAACCAACCATATTTATCAAACCATCGCCGGCCATTGTTCACCACGCTAGCCAAGTCGCAAATTTCTCACACCAAGATTTCCTCGCGATATTTTACATAAACATTAGAGAAAATGGTAAGTATTGACTTGCCCGAGAATCAAACCGCCAACCACCCTATAGTAGCAGGCCAAAGTCTATGCCAAGTGTTTTGAATTATCAAAGCTCTTAAAATCTGATATTTGGCGCAAATATTTGCTTAGATACTAAATGTAAATTTGAACCAACCCTGGTCCAAGGGCGTCGGCCAAGGCAAAGACGGCAGTTAATAGCCGGCGTGTTTGCATTGGCGCGCCTGTGCTGTTTGCGCACTACCCTGTTTCCTATTGTCCCACTCATTGACTACTCGTGCATACCCACTTTTACCCCTTCTTTACTTTCGTCGCGTGAAAAAACTACGACCATGATGAAATCGATGAACTCTTTATTTTGCTCGTGTATTACCTATTCCAAAATGATTACTAAGTAGGTAATTTAGTATTTGACTGATTGACTAGCACGGGTTACAAAAGTATTACCCGTTTTCCTCGCCAACAGAAGCATCGCAACGCGATACAAGTCATACGACGCCAGAGAAAAGATATCAGCCACTGTTTGATGCTGTCACGTCGCGAAATATCTTGTCACGGTGTCGCGTTTGTCGCGCGCGTGGGCCAACGGGCTAGATTAATAGATTATAATATGAAATTGTAAGGTACAATATAAACCTTATACTTAATTTAAGAAAAAGGGCTAGATTAATAGATTATAATATGAAATTGTAAGGTACATTATAAACCTTATATTTAATTTTTTTTTAATGTCAATTCTACCGGAGCGCTACGCTGTAGCTCACACGAGGTCTACGAACATGAAAGGCGAGTACGTTATATTATTTAGTTCGCATCTATAGGTACGCTTACTCTGACTTTTAACATTGCAAATACGATTGATCGACGTGAGAGCTCACCACGCCAAACGTCAAAGTAAAATGGACTCAAAAACTCTGGCTTTAATGTCGCTAATTCAGCGTTTGGAGCGCTGGTTGTGAATAAATACATGATATGATGAAATGAGCTCTAAACCAATGCAGTTAAGGTTCATTTTACTTTGACGCTTGGCGTGGTAAGCTCTCACGTCGATCAATCGTATTTGCAATGTTAAAACTCAGAGTAAGTGTACTGTTCCGCACTGTAAATACTTTTCCGCGTCGACGCTCAGCGCCTTTGTGCTGGTGGCAGCTGTGTTTATAGTGAATCGAGTTGGACTACGTGCTTAGTAAAACTTAGTTATTTTAAGCATTACTTACGATTTCCGCTGCTTCAGTCTTTCGAAATTTAACCTTTGCTTTTTATATATATACATAAAATAATGGACTGGCTGATTAATAAAATATCAACTTCGAGTTCAAACTGAGTTTGCAAACTTTAATGTTGACTTGATAACAAATGAATTTCAGAGTAATACACCCGATTTTTTGTTTTTATTATTATGGACGTTTGATAAATATACGTGTGCTATAATAATTCTACCCGAGTGCTACGCTGTAGCTCACACAAGGTCTACGAACATGAAAGGCGAGGTAGTTATCTGAAATGTACGAGTACGTTAAAGCACAGAATAGTTAATAGTACGTTATAGTCCGCATCTGTTCCGCACTGTAAATACTTTTCCGCGTCGACGCTCAGCGCCTTTGTGCTGGTGGCAGCTGCGGTTTATAGTGAATCGAGTTCGACTACGTGCTTAGCAAAACTTAGCTGTTCTGAGCTTTACTTACAATTTCCGCTGCTGAAATCACTGGAAACCTCGCTTTAACATTATTACTCGACTTTTTATGGGTATTTATTACAAACTAGCGAATGCCCGCGACTTCGTCCGCGTGGATTGAGGTTTTTCGGTTCCCGCGGGAACTCTTTAATTTTCTGGGATAAAAAGTAGCCTATGTGTCATTCCAGACTATAATCTATCTCTATGTCAAATTTCATTCAGATCCGTTCAGCCGTTGGGACGTGATTGAGCAACAAACATCCATCCATCCAAACTTTCGCATTTATAACATTAGTATAGACTAGCGATCCGCCCCGGCTTCGCACGGGTAGCACTAATAATCCTAATAGTCTATACCCAACGTAGCCAGCGGGCAGTGGGCGGGTTTTACATTTTAATATTACATTGTAAGAGTACGTCCGTCCCCGTCCTCACCACATCTGCCACATTGTTTTTGTGTAACTTTACCTATTTAGTCAGCGCACGCCTCGTAAGCCCTCAGAAGAGACGATTTTTTCCGACTTCGTTGACATTATTGCAATTTTCGTAAGGATCTCTATTTTTTTTTTTAAATTAATTATATCCCATGTTACTCGCTGATAATGTAGCTTTCTAAAGGTGAAAGAATTTTTAAAATCGGTTGAGTAGTTTTTGAGTTTATCCATTACAAACAAACAAACAAACAAATCTTTCCTCTTTATAATATTATATTAGTATATATAAATATAATAAAGACATAATAAACTACTTATGTGATTTTGTTAAATCGTTAAACAATTGAACTAAACCTATTGAACTATCTAGATATCCAATGAAAATTCAACGAAGGCTTTAAAGAGAAAAATAAATGTATAAAGCCCGAGCCAGGTTCATAAAGTCTAAGAGGGTTAATATTAAATTAATAATATCAAATTTGAGCTTTTAGAATAATAGCTTCTTTCCTATCAAAAAGGAACGAGTAACACGTATATTGCCTTTGTGTTCTACTATATTACTACGTATATTACTTCTTTAACCGCACAAAATATACATATAAAACACCCTCATCAGTAGAAAATAGCCCCAACCATTTATCTTCGTAGAACAATACAATGTAGTGAACGTGGAATGCCGTCGCGTGACGCGTCCACTTTTTCAAACTTCTAATCTTATCGCCGCGATGCCTGTTGACGTTTGTGCCAGACCACACTTTACACAATAGCCTGCATTGTTGAAAATAATGTCGACTGACACAGTAACATAGAACTCCATTTGAAACTTCTATGTTTGTATCCAAAAATCCTTAGGAACGTTATTCAATCCTAAGTGACGGTTTCTTTCCGTTCCCACTGCAAAATCTATACTTACTTATTATTATAACAAATATTTCTATTTGTGACATTTTAATATCTACTCTTCATAACAGATTTCGATGAAATCTAGTTCAGAGATAGCCTGCATCCCCGAGTCATCTTACGCGTGGATTAAGATAGGTATTTTTTTTTAATTACGCTAGAAGTCTCTGATTTTCCTTGATAAAGAGTAGCCTATTTCTGTCCCAGGGATGAAAGCTATCTCTTTAAACAGAATAACGGATGGGCCGTGAATAGTTTACAGATGGACAGCCTCACTTTTGCATTAATAATATTTATTGACACCATGGATATAATAATATAATTCAATACAAACGTCTGCAATCAATTTAAACACTAAACTCCGATAGTTAATCTTTGTCGAAAAATACGGATTACAGCAAAAGTGAATCACAGCAATGTGGTTTTGGCTAAATTATGCCTTCGCCGCAAATTATGCATAGTTTATAATTGAACATGATAAACAGGATGGATTGAATAGCGAAAATCCATACAAATTGCATGTATTGTATTCCTATTGGCATGCAATAAAATAATGATAAAATTGATTTAGATGGCATTTTTTTGTCGCACTATTAGATTTGATTTTTGTTACAGGATAGGTTAGAGTAAATACAGAAATTCAGTTTTACCTTTCAAGTTAACATTAATTTTGGTATGGACGAGAAAAGGACGGGTAGCACTGAATTGCTCTGGCCTTTATAATCATAAATAATTGTTATGGAATCATAAATCTTATTATGTTCCTTGGGAGAATATGTATAGGAACAAAAATGATAACATAATAGAATATGGACTCAATACAAGATGATGCCAGACAAAACAAACCCCGAGGAATTTTATAGGGCATATTATATTTCATCTCAACCCAGTTGCCAATTGCGCCGTGAAGTCGGATTTTTATTGGAATGATTCTATTTATCCATTCAAAATACTTGGCTCGGTACTATACCTAGTTTTGCCGAGTGCACTGAATCGAATTTAACTCGACATAGAATTGAATGCTCGAAGTTTATTACTTCGCTATTATCTGTGACAGAGCCAAGACGTAAATATTATGTATTTTGTATTCAAATTTTGTGAATTCGTAGTATATTATGTTATCATGATAAAAGACTAGTATCTATTAGGTAGTATAGTTCAGTTGACGTTGCATAACCTAGTTGGCATAATATACCGACTTGTAACTGAGTCGAATATCAAGTATCGACGAATCAAAATAACGATCGTGGCCAAGAATATAATAATATATTAACTGTGATTCTTTTTATAAGAATTATTAAGGAGATAACAGTAACCAGTTACCAGACACTGTTTGCCTTTCTCTTTTAGAACATTCAATAAACTCTTCGTAAGCTATTAAGCACTTAACTACTTACTACGAAGTATTTCAATTTGTTAAAGTTTCGCACTAAAATTTAAAATAATATAGGTAGCTTAACCTAACATTTTCGTGGCTGTTTTATAGACTTTTCATAAGTGGAGACCCACGCTGAGTAGAGGACTGACGTGACGATGGGTTGAGTCAGAGTGAGATGATGATGCTGCAGATGGTAATATAATATTAATTATATTATTCCATACAAAAGTTTTCAGTATAGGTTTAACCACCAGAATAGTTTTTAAGCTAGAAAGAGTAACAATATCTTGCCATCTTAGAAGTCAAAAGCATTATTTTGGTGGGCATTATACATTATCTATACTTATTACTAATATTATAAATGCGAAAGTTTGGATGGATGGATCCAGGATGGATGTTTGTTACTCAATCACGCCGGAACAGCTGAACGGATCTGGATGAAATTTGGCACAGAGAAAGATTATAGTCTGGAATTGTAGGCTACTTTTTATACCAGAAAATCAAAGAGTTCCCACGGGAACCGAAACACCTCAATCCGCGCGGATGAAGTCGCGGCCATTAGCTAGTGTATTATGAATTAAACTTCAAGTTTTTTCATTATCATGAAAAATAACGCCTGTTTCTATCCAATACAAAAAGATTTTTACCGCCATAGGCTTAGCTACCTTATTAACTACCTAAATATTTTTCACTTAGATACAGACATAATTTGAAAACAAATTACTTAAGTTTCTAATTCTTTTTTTTAAATAGATAATAATTAACTTCGTTATTTTCTGAAGGATATTTAGGACAAACTCAAGGGCAAACTGAACGGCCATATCGCACTTTTTTTTCTTTTATTTAATTTGTAGGGAAAATCAAAAAGGCTCCACCTCTCCCTATTTACCTACTAGTCGCTATTTACCGTAGGCTTAAACGAGATTCTCTTCAATTGGAATTCAATTTACCGTCAAAACGGACGTTAGGCCTCATTTGGCGACGTATCCCTTTGGCGAATGCTCACACCATTCGATAGGCTTGTTTCGTAAACAATGGTTTAAGGTAATTTTGCTGTAGTTGCCCTTTTCAGGCAGTTTTTATTGTGCAAACTATTAAATAAATTGACAAGATTTCCTAAAACACTGTTACGGAAAAAACTTAACATAAAAAAAACATTAAAATTAATAGGTGCCTGAAATTTTGTTTACTTACTCTTTGACTATGTCTCACAAATCAATACCTACAGACTGGCTACGTTTACTAAAGTAAATTGGCCTTTTCAAGTTTTTATTTGGTGTAACAAGAAAATAATTTAGAAGTAGGTTATTTTAATTAACTTTCCTTTTTATTTCAAAACGATTTGACGGGGCAAAGTAATTTGGCTTGGTTGCTATAAAATTGAAAAAAAGAAAACCTAATAAATTATAATAATAATAAAGAATATAGCTTAAAAAGGAAAACCTTTTGGAAACCTTTAGAAGAACTTTTCTTAATAAAACAACAAATAGTTATCTTTATTACCTACTATATAAAGGTTTACATTTATCCAAGGACCTCCTCAGAACTTATAATATGATCCTAGTTTGTGGCAGTTATAGCGTGGTATCTAACCATATGCGACACATTACGACAGCCGTTAAAGTTAAATAACTCCAACGGTATTATGGTAAGTACCATGACAGCCATTATCACGCAAATACCTACTGTACAATACGAGTAGAGACATACGTATTACGTACCATCCGACAGTCACGTGGAAACCAAAAAGAAGCTCTACTAAGTTCTAATTAGTAGAGCTTCTTTTTGGTTTGGTTTGGTTTGGGACAAATTTACCGTTTCAAATCATTGGGGTGGACAGCACTAGTTAGGAATAAATAGTGTGGAAGAATCAGTAGTGTGACAAACGAGAAAAATAATCCTGTTTGCCATACTGGTGTGATGATCTGGTGTGACTACGAGTCAGTAACGGGAATTTCTTATAATGGTTAATGAAGAGTGAAACTACAATTGCCAATTTTCATGGACAAAACTTGAAAAATAATTTTCAAGTTAGATACTTTAGAACTTTCAACAACTAGGTAGGTATTTAATCCTCTTTAGGGAGTAATTTCCAAGTACTTAAGTGACTATTGAGTTTCTATAACCCTAGCGGCTTAAGCGATGCGATGATAGATCAGTCAGTAATTCACGACGAGTCTTAATGGGTCTAAATAGACGGGTTTCATTCGGCTATACATTTTAATATTTTATTAGCAAAGCAATAACACTTAGGCGACTTAAGATGCCGCTCTAATATAAACATACAAAGGAACGGGTCCCCCAGATCTTGGATTTGGCGTCAACCCAAAATGTATAGTAATGGGGTCACATGCACAATTGTTCCAATGAATTAAGTCAATATAAGTCTTATAACGTATATGGGCGAAGAACTAAATTAATTTATATCTTTAATTAAATGAATACCTACTGACTGCCTCGTTGGTCTAGTGGTTAGCATGTTTGACTGCGGCTGACGAGGTCCCGGGTTCGAGTCCCGGGTCGGGCCATAATAAGTGTTGGGTTTTTCTGACTAGAAATTCTCAGCACTAGCCCGGAGTTAGGAAGTTGGCGGTGTTTCACCCCCGTGCCTCGGGAGAGCACGTTAAGCCGTCGGTCCCGGTTATTATCACTAACATGATAATAGTCGTTAAAGCCCGCCAACCCGCATTGGAGCAGCGTGGTGGGTCTAAGCTCTAATTCCCTCTCTCCTATGAGAGAGGAGGCCTGTGCCCAGCAGTGGGACGTTAATGGGCTGTAGTGGTGGTGGCTGTTCTTTGATCCTCCAAGTAGGATACTAATCAACAGGACAGAAGTCCATAAGCGATAAGCGATAGTTTTAATGTATTTTGTTAGTATTTTAGTTTGTGTGCAAAAAAGATTCATAAGTAAATAAATGATGCCCGCGACTTCGTCCGCGTGGATTGAGGTTTTTTAGTTACCGCGGGAACTCTTTAATTTTACAAGATAAAAAGTATCCTATTAGTTATTCCAGACTATAATCTAACTCTGTGCCAAATTTCATCCAGATCCGTTCAGCCGTTCTGGCGTGATTGAGTAACAATCATCCATCCATCCATCCTTCCGCTGTTATAATATTAGTATAGATAATATCGTAATTCGAAGGTGATATTACTGATAGTATCTGGGGTGCTGAAGGGATGGTTAATAAAACTATCTAGAAAAACTAATATTATGCTTAGTTTTACATACCTACTTAATGGTTCACTAATGTTTCACAAAAAACATTTAACAAATGATCATTTCAAAAAAAACGTTTCAAAAACTAGTCAGGTGACAAAAAACGTATTCCGCAAAAATATCATTTTTTAAAAGATCTTTTGACAAATATTCAATTCGCAAATGTTTTCCTTTGCAAAATTGCTGAAAGTTAAAGTATCATTTACAAATTTATTATTTCACAAAATAATTTATTTGTGCGATTTTATAAAATGTCACCTACATTTAACAAACTTTAGATCATCTGAAAATACATTTTTTTTAACTTAAGTTAGGTATATTAACCCGATAGAACCTAAGTGCCTATATGCACTAACCGAATATTTATGTCTAACCCTAACCTAACCTAACATTTTGACAGACATAGTACTTAGGTATCAAAAATGTTTATAATATGCGTTTTTTTAAATAATTAATGTGAATAATAAATGATTAATTTTGTTTGACAAATCGTCGCTTTTCCTACGAAAGGACCTAACTGACATCGAGTTAATTGTTCAGGGCAAGCGTTTTTCGGTTTCGTGCTCCACTATATTGTCCACAGCTTGCTCAAATAAAGCTATATTAAAATAAAAAAAATATTCTTATAATCTGTGAATCAAGGCCTTTTTGCAAGTAGGAATTGTCTTATTTAAATGTGCGTATTCATTTAGGTAAAAATATTTAAAACAGTTACGCCACTTCATAAGAACTTTGTTTTTCTGAAAAATTAATTACTTAGGAGATACGACTGTATTTTTTACTGAATAATTAAATCACATTTAATTCAAAATAATTTGTTTTTTATTTCATTATATATAATAATAATTAGGATAGTTTTAAATCATTTTTTGACTGAAAGTTTTTGGATTCGTACTATTTTGGATTTTTTTACTGCCCAAGGTTTTATACATTTTTTGTCACCAATTTACATAAATTTTTAACTCTATTAGTTAATGTCTAAGGTATTCCGTCGCAATCAAAATTCAGACGTAAGTGAAAACCCCATTTTTATTCAATATAGTCTAGTTCACACTAAATGACGTATTTTCAGTTACGTCATAGTTGATAGATTTTTATTTAGCTGATCACTAAATAAAAATCTTTCTAATAGCCCTAAGTATAAAATACGCCACTTAGTATGATTTCCTTTTCGCAAATGAGCATATACGCCACACTTAACGATTGTCCTAGCCAGTAAACGGTAAAAGATATGAAAAAGTCGATAAGACAGATCGACAGAGAATCAAAAGTACATTATTATGATGTATTTAGTGCAGTTACGTCAAAAGTGTCAGATAGGTCCTTTCGTAGGAAAAGCGACGAAATAATGTTTTGTGAAATTAAAATTTGTCTGCAAAACTATTTGTAAAAATATTCATTTAAAGAACCAGTTCTTTGTATAAAGATGAATTTTTGATTCATAATTTTGCCAAACGTTGGTTGTGAAATGAAAATTTGTCATTTGTTTTTTATGAAAAGATCTTAATATTATACAAATTTTAGTTATTAAGTTTTGCTTTAACCAGCCATGTCAACCCTTACAAGTTTAAGTATGTAAAGCAATTTGCATGCATGCTCGGGTAAAGAGATTAAGCGAAGCGGAGTGGTGGACAGTAAATACATCAGAGCGACAAGGATATTCATCTTGGGGATGAAAAACGCCCCACCTTTAAACGATTTACGAGAGTTATCCACTGCGCTGTTGGACGCTTGAATTTCTACGTGTACTGCCAATTTAATTTACTTGCTCCTTATGAGCTATGGGAAATTACTTTTTAAGGTTACACTTATTATGTCAATGGTTACACAGTAAATATTCAAATAATTAAAAAAAAGATTTTTATTCTAATAAACTTATACGAAGGCTTTTCGAATCGTCTAGTTAAATAAACCCTAAATTCGATGGACGAGTGGCCTAGTTGCGTCAACGCAAGATTGATTGCGATGGTTAAGCAACGTTGACCCAAGTCGGTAACTGTATAATAATTTTTTGTACTACTAATTAATTTGATGTAACTGTTGGTCAATAAAAATTTATTTATTTATTTATTTATTTATTTATTTTACCGGGTGACCGATTTTTTAGTCCGAATTTGGCCCGTTCGTTTTCTTCGTGCCTCGGCCCTTAAGCCGTCTGTCTCGGTTATTATCACTAACATCTGATAATAATCGTTAGAAACCAAAGAGTTAAAATAGTACCTAGTAGGTATCTTTGTTGAGTCGTGCGAAAGGACCTGGGAACCCACCGCATTATTATCCGAAGAAACACCCTGCCATTATGTTATTAATGGATAAGGGTGACCACCGTCAGCAATGAGGAACGACGCGCAGAGAGAGAGAGTTTAACAAAACTCAATTCATGATTTACTAAAGGAAAAGGGCGGATTCTATTCATCAATTATTGTTCAAGATTTTATTGAAAATCTTTAAATGTGGTTTTTACTTTGATATCTCCCAAAACCCCATTTTAAATGTGTAGTTATAAGTTCTGACATGTAAAAGAAAATGACATGTAAATGCAAATGAAAAGCAAACATTCTAAACTTCTAAAGCGTAGGACTTTCTAAATAATGTAAATTAACCTAGAAAACATTAATATACATGAGCTAGTTTTCCCTTAAGATCTAGATTTCATCCTCCTCAATGAATAAAGAACATCTAGTCAGCTAGTCTAGGTATCGCGTGACTTCAGCTTTGATTTTATCTACGTAGTCTAGGTTCTAACTAGTTCTGCTATCTATTCCATGACTTCACTTGTTATCACTGATTAGCAAGAAAACGCAATAGCTATAATAAGCATGAAGTACTTGTAAAGTTATTAGTTTTTGTAAATTACTAGACCAAAGTCTAACAAGAAGGCAGCATACTAACTGCCGCACTCCTTTCCTTTAAACATTCCTTAAAGAGACTCCTTGGTATAGATTTGCATAAAAAAACCTATACTGAGGAGTTCCTTCAGTAATTTTTTTCCCCTATTTATTGAGTACCAATGGAAGATGCAAAACAAACATCTGTGTTGTATTAATTGATTGACACACATGACTAAATAGCTGTAGGTAGGTACTGTTAGGCTGAAAACTTAAAATACATACAAAGGCCGTATTGCATCTATGGTTGTGGACCCTATAGTCTAGCAACACTGGTCGGGGACGCGCATGGGCTTTAAATATCGCTGTGTAATGGCGCCCTGTTTGTGTGAATTACTAATTATAGTTTAATATTATGCGTTTACAGTGTTTGTTTTTTATAGTACCAACAATCTTCACATCAGCTATTTTCTTACGTTAAAACGTGCAATATTGCAAAAAACCTCTCAGCTCTACCATTCCACGCTGTAAGAACTGTTTTCAAAGGGTAAGAACCTTTTGGCAGAACTCCAAAATGCTTCTAATTGTGTCACATACAAGGCCGCTTATACCATCAAGAACAAAGCACAAACGTATAGTCTACATACATATTCTTACATAAATATTTTTTCATTAAGATAAATTAATATAAAAAAATATTTTTAAACAACCGACTTCAAACTCCCTCGCCAACTTTACAACAACAAGCACACGCTATACAAAGTACTTATTTTATTGTTGATATTTTAAAAACCGCTCGACCGATTTCGATAAAATTTATATGGGACCACTTGGGAAGTATGCCCTTTCAAAAGTTCTGAGGTAACAAACATTAAAAAAAAAATACAGTCGAATTGAGAACCTCCTCCTTTTTTTGAAGTCGGTTGAAAATGGCTGTATTGTGAACTAGTTTTGCGGCTTTATGCCTTCGTTTTGATGACCTCCCTGGTGCAGTAGTGAGTGCTGTTGTCTTTTAAGTGGGAGGTCCCTGCTTCGATACCCGGCTTAATTTGAAATTACTGTGAATTTTCTCGGGTCGGCTTTGGTGAGCGGCTGCGGCCGTGGCTTGTTACCACCCTGCCGGCAAAGAATTGCCACCAAGCGATTAAGCGTTTCAATACGGTGCCGTATAAAGGCTGATTAATATAACTGCCGTACTCCTAACAGTTTAGCCCGCTACCGTTTTAGACTACATAATCACAACCAGCCGGTGAGATCGTTTAACATAAACTTTCTTAGTTTTATTTTATTCCAGTTGCAAATTATCAGATTCAGCTTTCAAATCAAAAAACTTCCAAGTCTAGCCCCACTACAGAGGCGCGGCGCGGCGCTCACTTAAGCGATGCGGCACCGTACAAACTCATACAAATAATATTTGCCGCTTCGTACCGCTCCGAGCATCTCAAGTGGGGCTAGATCTTTATTTTATGAATAAAGCTCTTACTCTGCGACTTATTTTCAAATTTATAGTGAGTGTTGGGATCTACTAGGCAATCTAGCAGTGCTTTGTATGGAGATACAGCTACAGCTAGGAGTTGCTTGAGTTCCATAATTATATGGATTTTGAACTACGCACGTCTTACGTAATTTAGTAGAAGCAATAACGTGGCTGTGTTCATAAAATTAATCGTTCACGGAACCAGTGTAAGCACCGTTTGAGAGCTCCAACCGTAGAGAATTTCGTTATTGTTTCACTCCGTAGCCCCGCAAGCCCATGATCGATGCACGGTACATTTGAATAATCGCTTTGAGGGACGCCCTGTCACAAATAGACTAGTTCGGATTCCTTTGCTGGGAGAAAACAACGAAAATGGTAGACGCAATCTTCTCTGAATTTACCTCGCTTGAACTTTTGCTGGGTGAAAATTCTGCAATGCATTTTCTGCAAATACAATATGTCTTTCTTTTCTTGTGAACCGTGTACTAAGGTGTTGTGGTGTAAGGTGTGTAAGGGCGGGTGGATGCCCGCGACTTCGTCCGCGTGGTTTAAGTTTTTTGTTATTCCCGCGGGAACTCCTTAATTTTCCGGGATAAAAAGTAGCCTATGTCACTTTACAGATCCTCAACTATACCCGTGCCAAAAATCACGTCAATCCGTTGCTCCGTTACGGCGTGATTGAAGGACAAACCAACAAACCAATAAACCAACAAACAAACACACTTTCGCATTTATAATATTAAGTATGATATCTGTGCTCCACTTAAGAAAAAAAAAGTTTGGGCTCTGTATCCTTGTTGTGTATAAAGCTTCCTCTCCAATTTAAGTATAAAAAAATTGCAGGAATCTTCCAGTTACAGTTTTATTATAACTAAGTATAGATGTAAAATACGTAAAAGATCGGGGCGATATAACGTGCCATAAATATATCAGACCGTATTCATCTTGAGGATGAGAACGCCCAACCTTTAAACGATTTACGACGGAAAAGGACGCTTTCATGGTAAACACCAACACGTCGAGGTTCTAAAATATGAATAAATTGCTTTATTCATGCTAGGAACAGCCTTGACAGACGATCGGATATGATGACAGGAAATTTTATTTGTCCGGACCGTTCGTCTCAAAACAAAGCAAGCTACTTAACTCATCGTCGTCTCAATCTATAGAAGTGCAATGCTGGATGAAGATCTCCATAGATCTCCACCAGACTTGCTTGCTTCCTGCGGCTCCCAGCTACTCGCTTGAGATCGTCCATAGCCCAATTGGGAGGTCGTCCAACGCTGTGCTTTACAAGGCCGCTATTCAAGCACCTTGGGACCCCAACGCCTATCAGTTCCCCAAACTATGTGCCCCGCCCATTGCCACTTAAGCTTACCTACTCTTTGAACTAGTTCTCCATAATAAAATCATGGAGAACCAAAGTGCCGTCTTCATCGCCCTGAGTCTTACCAGTACCACAGATAGCCGCCCAAAAGATTCAAACTCATAAACTAGCTAAAATAATAAACAGGATCTAGAAACCTGAAATTTTGTTCGTTACTCTCTATAGTTAATGGAGATAAAGAGGATTTTGAGAAATTCCAACGGAATCCTTAAAAACCTCAATCCATGCGGAAAGTCACGGGAATTGACAATTATTACTTATTGATTTAATCGGTAACCATTAAATTTGCGTTGATAGCATTTTCTTTTAAAAGCTTCCAAGTAGGAGTTACTGAAATAGACTTTTCTCATTATGGAGCTTTTTAATGAGAAGCTCAAAGCTATAATGGGTTTGGTTATTTGTTATTGCGCCGTAAATAGGAACTACCGCTGGCTGTCAAGACCGCTATAGAAGGAAAACTAACCGGATTTATGTTTCGTACCTAAAGTCTAGAATGGCTGAAAATTTGTTGCTTCCACCAAAATATTCCGCTTAGCACAGCTATTACATTGTCTCTGAATCATAAATAATGTGCACTAAAATTTTAATGGTATACCTACTTTCGCCAAATTGAAACATTTCGTTGAGTTCTAAAAATATTCTTCTTTATTTATTACTTGATAATGCCCTAAACTTCGTGACGTAGATTTTGGTTTTAAAAATCTGATGAAAATTCTTGGACCTTCATAATTAAAATAAGTCTATGTCCTTCCCGGGGGTGCAAGTGCAACATAATATTATCTTTATACCATTCAAAATCGGTATATAAGATGGGCCGTTAAGGTTAAGCAGACAAGCAGACAGGCAGATAGGTAGACAGACAGGCACACACACTTTCGTAAGTAGTTATAATATTATCATGCGGTCTGCAATCTGCTTCCTTGTTTTGAATCTGAACCGGACATACTCGTAAAATGCTCTTCCGATTTCAGTTTTCACTTTTTTAATACCTCGCCTGTTCGTCAGAGTTTAAAACATCTACTTACTTAATCCTAAAGCTTTTATTACTCTTAACTTAACTTTTAGTTTCATAGTAGGTAGTATAGAACGCGTTATCGCTTGTACTAACTTAAGTGGTGCCAGGTTTAAAGCCACCTTCGCGCGTTGGTGGCTCGATTTTAATGCATTTTTACACGAACACCGCGGCCGGCCGCATTTTACGTGAATGAGCCGTTACAGCGAGTTTCCACTGTTGCAGACAGACAAACACACTTTCACACCTTTTCGTCCCTAGTTATCTATAGGTATTGGTAAACTGTGTTCCCGAAAGTGTACCTATCTATTAATTGCGTTTAAGTTTAGTCTTATTAGTTGTAAGTAAGTATTAGTCATTGTAGGTTAAATATCCACCAACTCGTATCTACTTTTAGGTATATCTGTCACCGTAAGATTGTAAAAACCGTAAGATTGTAATTTAACGCTTTTTTTTCGATAGATTGTAAACAGTCGAAAGATTGTGAACCGTTCAATGTTTTAAGTATCAATTTTTGAAATATTCATTGTATTTACGTTTTCTTGTCTCTTTCAGGTTAGGTTAGGGTTCGACAGGCCGGGCACTTAGGTTCTATCGGATTAATAAACCTGACAGATTACAATCTACCAGAAAATAATCCGTTATATTGTAATCATTCGACAGTTTATAATTTCGCGAGTTAGATTATAATCTAACGGTTTTTACAATCTTACGGTGACATATCTATGGTGTACCACCGTCAAATTTCTGTCAGTATTTTTGATGCTTGGGAGAACAGGCGGCCTACAACAATGGAAACTCGCACTTACAATAGGATTACTGACGATAAAGCGCGCCGCGTTATACGCGCAGAGGAACATAACTCGTGCTATTTAGATGAAAAACAACTTCAGTGCGGCAAACTACTTTATACAATTCCGCTATATAGTTGCCGTTATTTATAAGGGTGCTTCTTCAAACTAGTATGTTGCCTCTATTTTCACATTATCTGCTTAAATATTACAACCCAAAAAGCAGGTTTTCCATATTTATGCAGCACATTGTTTTCTGAGCTAAAGCCCTAGTCAAATAAAACGCGCAACTGCAGTGACAAACTTAGCAACTTGAGGTTGTAATTCAAGAGCGTTCTGCACTGCAGTGGCCCTTGCTGTGTAGTGTTACGTGTTCAATATGTTTAATTTCTCATATTACAAATCAAGACCATATACGCGCGTTCATTGTTAGTGTAACATTCTGTCTAATAATTCCCGCCGCGCTTTTTGTATTTCCAAGACTATTCGAAATCGAACCGAAATGTGAGTTAAATAAGGCTATATAAAGAATGGGTCAACATTTTGTTGGGAAAATTGTTTTTTTTTTAAAAAGATCAAAAGAATTTGAAACAAGGTAGGGTAAATTCGGAAACTGTCAGCTTCAATCTACCCCTGTGCCGTCAAAACGCCAACCGCAGTTTCTTCTTAGTTCAAAGAGGGTACCCGATGAAGAGAAATGAGAAAATTTGCATTTTTTCCAAGGAATAAACATTCAACAGATTCTAGTTGTATGTTACTCAGTAATTATTAATGGAAGGGCGCTAATTGAGTTGGCAAATATATTCAATAACTAGACGATGCCCGCGACTTCGTCCGCGTGGATTAAGTTTTTCCAATTCTCGCGGGAACTCCTTAATTTTCCGGGATTAGAAGCCTATGTCCTTCCCCGGGATACAACATATCCCTGTGCCAAATTTCATCAAAATCGGTTGAACAGTTGGGCCGTGAAAGCGTAGCTGACAGACAGACACACTTTCGCATTTATAATAATTAGTATGGATATGGATTTTAGTGCCTAGTACCAAATCTTTGATTTCCTGAATACTTGTTTTTCCAAACCGTATTCACTATTCGTCTTGGACGAATGTTTGTTTCATCCAAGCTATTCCTACTGTTTCATATTCGTAAATGATTTATTTAATTAGTAACCATTTTGTACCAGAATACTAAAGAAACTATTTTTAGTAGGTATTCTGTGCCATAACTAACCCAATATTGTTGACCATATTTGACCCTACTGAGCCTTCTCTAAATGTCTTACGAACCATTTTACCTTTATTATTGTGTTTTCAAACAAAACATCTTTAGTTTCGCTTATTACTTGCGTGGATACGCTAGCGTTATCCCACTTGCAGGCGTCCTCCATGACAGCGGGGGCGGCGGCCACTAATGCAGAAAGAGCCAAGAGGCGCAAGTAGGAAATTATTGAAAATAATTTCATTTTTGTGCCTTTTGGTGTTGAAACCCTGGGGTCGTGGGGCGAAGATGCTAGATCCTTTTTTAAGGATCTATCTTCTCGTCTCACAGAGTCCACAGGTGACCGGAGGGCTGGCAGTTACCTCGGCCAACATATAAGTTTGGCTATTCAGCGGGGTAACGCAGCCAGCGTTCTGGGCACACTGCCTCATTGCAGCGGGATAGATGATATTTTTAATGTTTAGTTTTTAGTTTTTAATTTAGGTTTAATTTAGAATTTAATGATTTGTATTTTTAATTATTACTTAATAAACTTATCAAGTGAATTCTGAAATTTTTAGTATTTGTCATTTCAAGTTGAAATGACAAATACTAATTCAACTGTTGGGTACTAGCTGGCCGTACCTTAATTATATGTACCTGCTGTTCTTTCTGAAATTCTAACCATATCCACATTTGCAGAAAATTCAAACAGTTTGCATACATACAAGTACCATGCCAGGAAATGCAAATCATTGGAGCACCAAGTAGATATCACCCTGAAAATGCAAACCCGGTGGTCAAACTTTGCCAAGATTCATGAATTAAACATACTTACTTACTTCAATACATGTAGGTACATATCATAGAGGTCGCTAGCAAAGTTACATAATTTCGACACGTGTATTGAAAATTACAGCAAACAAGCTAAGTGACGGAATAACATTATTAATATGATGTACCTATGTAGCCTCTCTTTACACTTAAGGCTCATCTTCTTGGAAATGGTTCACGTGTAGTGTGTAAAGACAAACTTTTTAAAACTTTGCTAAGTAATATGAAATTTTCCGCGAACAGCTACTAAGTAAGTAATGGAATAACATTAATATGAAACAGGTGTATATTTAGATTTGGGGCTCAGATTTTCAGGAACCTTGAAAATACCTCACGTATTCCTGAAAAGAAAAGTAATAAACAGTTAGAAAATATACGCCAACAAGTAGCCGAGTAAGGAATGGAATAATAACATGGAAGTTAATAATACGTATGAAACTTCTATTTAGATATATATTAGACTAGCTGATGCCCGCGACTTTGTCCGCGTGGTTTAAGTTTTTTTTAATTCCCCCGGGAACTCCTTAACTTTCCGGGATAAAAAGCCTATGTCACTCTCCATGTCCTCAACTATAACCCATGCCAAAAATCACGTAACGATACCACAGTCATTAATTACCTATGGAATCTTATTCACATTTTTATTAAATGATATTTTTTGGGAATCACTGGATATTGAACTATAGTGTTATATATTTTTGGAATCTACTCATCATTTTCTAGATGATGATTATATAGTTAATCTTATTTTCGAAAAATAAAAAATCAACTTTAGTCTTTAATTTTTTAAATTAAATTTAATTAAATTTTACTAGCTTATGTCACCCGGAATAAGCTCGGGATTCTAACGATACCTCATTTATCAAAATCGGTTCAGGCATATAGAAGTTATGGTGGAATATACAAACTCACATACATACATACATACATACATACATACATACATACATACATACATACATACATACATACATACATACATACATACATACATACATACATACATACATACATACATACATACATACATACATACATACATACATACCTACATATATGAACCCTGAAAACAATATACTCCTTTTTTCAGGCAGTCGTATACAAATTATATTAGGCACTTGACATACATTTGTCTGTTTGTGGTTAAGGCTTTCCACGAATCTCCTTAATGAAGAAGGAAAATAATTAATTTTGTACGTTGACTGAAGTATCACACCTCGACGCGCTCAGTAATGTAAATAAAGTATGAAAATGTACGGCGCAACGTTTACATAGAGTGGAGCTGAGGCACGACTTTGTCACTTTGACTTACAGAAATTGGCGACTCCGTTCGCGTGGAGGTATGAAAAATAGATAGTAGCCGGTTCTGAGACCTACTGAATTTGCATATTAAATTTCATAAAAATTGGTCAAGGCGTTTCGGAGGAGTATGGTAACTAGCATTGTGACACGAGAATTGTATATATAGAGACTAGATGATGCCCGCGTCTTCTTCCGCGTGGATTAAGGTTTTTTGATTCCCACGGGAACTCTTTAATTTTCCGGGATAAAAAGTATGCCAGGAGTATGTGGGAGTAAAAGCCTATGTCCTTCCCCTGGATACAACATATCTCTGTACCAAATATCATCAAAATCGGTTGAACAGATGGGCCTTGAAAGCGTAGCAGACAGACAGACACACTTTCGCATTTATAATATTATTAGTATGGATTGTGAAAATGAGCACGTTCTAGCGGGTCGATGATAGGCACTGCGTGATAACTGATAAGCCAGCCGATTATCGCTCTTGTTACCGTGCAATACCATGCATTCGACGTGTCGCCCCTCTGATCGCCGCCTTTCTACAGCCGATGCCACAGAATAAACAGATATACTTCAAGTATACTTGTCATCGATGCTCTTAGACTGTGCGAGCTACGAGTGTTAAGTATCCGGTGTAGTGAGCGTCAACGTGTTAAACGAGGCTTTTATAGATCCATACCTAATTTATGTATATAAAATTCAAAGACCTGACTGACTGACTTATATATCAACGCACAGCCTAAACTGCTGGTCCTAGAGACATCGATTGGAGGGTGTGTTCTTTGTGAAGATGAGGTATCCACTAAGAAAGGTTTTTTGAAATTCCACCCCCAAAGGGTTAAAATAGGGTTGAAAGTTTGTATGAAAGTCCTACCGGTTTAAAATAAAGAAATACGTATTTCACAGTTTTCAAAATGCCTCCCCCAAGGCCACCACCAAACAGGGGGTGAAAGTTTGTGTGAAAGTGCTTAATTTCAAAAGATATTTCTCAAGTTACATCAACGAAACTTGACATTTTGACTTTCGGTAAAAAAAAAGAAGTATGTGTGTCACAGTTTTTCAAAATTTCACCCCCAAAGGTGTAAAATAGGGGTTGAAAATTTGTTGTTGTCTTCATTTTTCAAGTTATAGCCATGAAAGTTGGTATTTGGGCTTCTCGTTTAAAATAAAGAAATACATATTTCATAGTTTTTGAAAATGGTATCATCACCAAGGATGTTAAATAGAGAGTTCGTCCTTCAATCACGCCGCAACAGAGCAACGGATCAACGTGATTTTTTGCATGCGTATATAGTTGAGGGGAGAGTGATTTAAGCTTTTTATCCCGGAAAATTAAGGAGTGCCTGCGGGAATAAAAAACTTAAGTATGTCACGCGAACGAAGTCGCGAGCATCCGCTAGTAGATCCATACAATTTTATATTAAAAATGGTACCAAATCCGCGCGTTTTGTTACTTCCTGTCATAGAGTTACCGTATCGCTATGTAGTCGCGATATGCGAGGTATCACACCTCGGGGCGCTAAGTAATGTAAATAAAACATTAATATGCATGAGTCTCGTTTACACTTAGGGCTTAGATTTTCACAAACCTCAATGAATAAACAACATCCAGTTTAACCCTTGTTATGTATTGCGTGACTTTAACTCTGATGCTATCTACGTTTAAACTGGCCTTCAGCTTGTTATCAGAAGGGTAGTTTTATAGCAGGAAGCAATGCGCCCAGGCCAGTAGTAATTGTTGATGAATATTTAAATAGAATCTTATATACGTATTACGATAAGGCTGGTTAGAGTTAACGTTCCTTACAATATTATCAACCCACGCTAGATTTATGTGTTGGAATAAACAACAAAGGTTTTATCACACCACATTAGACGTTACTAACATAATTCTGTGTCGCAGCAAAATGTCACGCTATCTAGCAAGTAGCAATACAATGTATGTAAGCCCTGATTTTAACATACCTTATTTTGGATTTCCCCTTGACTTTTTACTGTATAAGTACTTACTTTGATGAAGTTATACAATAGAGGCTGTATTTGTTGAAAATCACAAGGCTGGCTTTTAGCTATATCACATAATGTGTTACGTAAGTACCTCCATGTCAAATTACATAGCAAACTTTAAGAGGGCATTAATGACAGATAAATGATAAATTTATTTTTTTACGTACCTATCAATTTTTTCTGTATTCTCTAGATTAAGTAGCGTTACTCTTTGCTAAGTAGTTGATAGGTCTTACTGAGCTGGTTCTTTTGACTATTTATAAATCTAAGCCTCAACCGTAAACAAGCAAGTCTCGTACTATTATAAGAGATAGCTGCACTTTTGGTAACTATCGCTTGAAAAGCTGATTCAGTGATGGGTAGGTGCTACACTCTCCACTGATGATGGTAGCGAAAGTCTGCCCGCATGCTGATGGGCCTTTCAGTAGATATGGCCGTTCAAAGACGTGTTTTACCAAAAATGAACCATAATTAGAAAAGCTGATTCTTGTACAGTATTAAAGTGAAAGGCCCATCAGCATGCGGGCAGACTTTCGCTACCATCATCAGTGGAGAGTGTAGCACCCACCTATTACTGAATCAGCTTTTCAAGCGATAGTTACCAAAAGTGCAGCTATCTCTTAGTCTATACTCAGGCATATTAAAATTTATCAACATTAGTGCGTGGGTGTAACGACTCGTCGCTTTAATGTTGTCACGGAAATTTTCCTTTCACGTCGCGAAATGCCTCAGTTCGTCTCCACCAACGATCTCAATTTACATAGACAGGCCCTCTCAAACGAAAAACATGGACCTAATTTACTAACGCCATCTAGTCTCAAAAGCGAGACAGCGCTATAGCGGGGACAAGGACAGGGCTATACAGGTGTGGAGTGCGCTCTACAGGTGGAACGCCCATTTTTTTTCTATAAAAGGGCCCTTCTAGTACCTACATAATATATACTCGTATATCGATGGTCTCCACACTTAGTGTACGGGTACCTGTGCGGCATTGTACGCGTTGAACACAACTTATTGGTGGGATGATGCTGAAATTTTGGGGAACCCTGAATCCCCTAATTGTTACAAACTTTGGAAGTAGTAGTACATTGTATTTGAAGTAAACACGTTGTCTTTGGTTAGTTATATGTACTTTATTTTACATAATTTGGCTATTATTAATGTTTTTTAAGATAATTTTAGCTCTTGTTTTTTAGTTGATAGTATCCCGTTCCCGTTAATTCAAGATAGGAAACACTAAAACTGCGTTCGATTTTTCCGATTTTTGTAAACTTACATGTTTGTACGACCAAAAATGGTGTCATGCAAGGAAGCACCGATGCGTTCTTATGAGATCTCGAAGTCCTAGCTTTGGTCCTAGGAGGACAGAGCATTCTTTTAAATCCTTAAAACGTTAAATCGCTTGGCGGCACGTCTTTGCCGGTAGGGTGGTAACCAGCCATGGTCGAAGCCGCCCACCAGGCCAGAACTGGAAAAATTCAATTATTATAAAGTCCCAAATTAACCCTGCCGGGAATCGAACCCGAGACATCCGCACGTTAAGAAAACAGCGCTCAACAATGCGCCAGGGAGGTCGTCAAAACTTATAAATAAATATGTATGTAATTTATACATAGACCATAATTCTATTTTATCTGTACATAGGTATTTGACCGTTCCACTTTGTATCCTATGATAACAATACTCGACTTATATTTCATCCATATTTCACCCGGCTAGCAAAAGCCAACTTCTTTCCTTTATTCGGTTTTCAATAGTTACGGTGCCGAGCCTAATTTTTGCTACTTTCTTGAGTTAGTGAAATAGGCCACTCAAGTTATTTAACGTTACAAGTTATCCTGAATACGTATTGATTAAGTTCTTACGTGATTTCTTATTTGCCTCCTTTGGAAAACATTTTGGGTCGTGTACCAAATTGAGTGGTGTTATTTATTTACATCTAATATTAACTAGCATGAACCGTTAAAAGGCTAACAGTTCCACGGAAACAAATCCTCCACCGATGACTTAGTATAAAAAGTGTGTACTTTTGTACGCACGCAAGAAATTATACTTTTTGATAGCAAATAGTAAATATCTTTAATATAGTTATCAGTTCTCACCCAGCATACAGTTTACTGTACAGAAAAAGGCCAAGACTGTACTGTACTGACTGTACTGTGCATGACTAACTAACGTCAGGGTGTCGAATTTGGGTGTCGGTGTGCGCACGCATCGTAAAAATTCACTCTGATAATTTTTCCCTAACACGCCAAAAGAAGTATAACTTCAAGAATGCCTTAAAACATTGCTGATGAAGAGATTTCAGTAGCTTTAGAATTTTGTAAAGTAAAAAGCACTTAAATATTAATGTGATAGTTAAAACAAATTTAGTAACCTCAAGATCCTTGTATCTGCACAACACAGACCTGCTTATAGCTCATTGGAACAGCTTTGCTTCCGGCCCCATTAGCAATGTTTTGGATTTTCGCCAAAACGAAAACTCTAGAAACCGCACCATAATGTTCAACGTCGGCGTCGTCGAGCTGGCACCTCGGAGCTTCCCGCAAATGTTATTGCTTTGTCAATACTTTATGCGAAAACAAATTGTTTTGATGATGAGTGCTATTTAACACCTCAGTTTTAGTAAGCTGGTTCAGTATTCAAGACATAATCATAAAAGCTGCCGCTCACGTCTGATAGGTGGTTCCCGCTGATCCATTAAAAGTATGCTCCTGAAAAAAGCTTATTATAAAGTTAAAGATTATGTAAATGATAAGAGCATGGATCATGAAATCATCGACGCCAGCGTGGTGGATCGAGGCTACGATGGCGTGATGTATAGACAAATTCCTAGTTGAATGCAATCGAAGCACAACATGGGGAGATGTGGAAAAATGGGTGGGAGGCCTTTGCCCAGTCGTGGGACGATACAGGCTAGATTAGATTGGATTAGAAGAGCATGGATTTGACTCGCGCCAGCAGTGCTTAGGTCTGCGGTTACATTTGCCACTACACATTAATGTAATAGTATTTAAAAAAAAAGAGAAACTACAGAGTTTCTTGCTGGGTTTTCCCGGTAGGAATGCCATTCTGAACCAGTGTTAGATTCACTCGATGATTCAAAAGCACTTGTAAAAGTTTATTTGAATAAAAAATATTTTAGGTTAAGTTTCAGTTTGATCAGATTTTTTGGGGCTTAAGGTTGACCAATTCGTCAAATATTTATCTTCTAGGTGTCCCAACCAGTGAAGTTGCGCCAACTTAGTCTCCTCAACGTAAATTTCAAGTTACGAGATGATTTAACAAGGATGTCGGCCATTCCGTGAATATCCTAGGGATTCCTATTTACAATGCTACGTGATCAATGATTTATTTATTTCTCATAGGGCAACTTGTGCCACTTATGAAATGTCAAGAGTCTACCACCTGTTCGGAAAACAAATTCTACTGAGAAGAACCGGCAGTGCGAATAATTTGAATGCACTATTAGCTTTGTTGGCAGACTAATATTCATGCATAAATAGATACCTACGTAAAGACGCGGGCTACGTCATGTTTTCCGTGAAGATTTGAGGGGCTTGTCCTCTAAAATAAAACTAATTTTGAACTTGTGTCAATAACATTTGGTACGTGCCCAGACGTGAAAGGTATTTAGATCTTGTTAATCTGATCACGTACAAAGTTCATATTGAATAGTGCAAATTATACCGGCCTCACATCGAAGGGTAGATGATATCTTTAATAATAATAATCGAAAGACCTTTCACCGATAGCTATTCAGGATAATAAGATTCCTATAGCAGTTAATATGACTTCGAGACTGGGTATATTCTTAAGTGGTTAGTCCGCATGGTTTAAGATTTAAAGAAGAGCAAAAATACTGTAGAAATTCGCCTCTGCAATATTTACCAGCTATTCAATAGAGGTAATATGAATCTGGGGACACGGGAGTGTCCCCGCCAAAGACGAGCCAAAGGAAACGGGGCACTACCTACCTTTTCTCGAAGCGTTTCGTCGAATTTTCGAACCGTCATAGCTTCGGTCCGAATGACGCTAGAAAGCTGAAATTTTCAGGATAAGATGTTGTTGGGGGACTTACCGAATATACCAAGTTTCAATTTTTTAGCATTTATAGTTTCAGTTTATTGATTACCTAAAATACGTCGATTTCGTACTCACTCACTGATGATCATCAACTGAAAAAAGGTACTTCCTGAAGTGCTAGAAGACTGAAATTTGGTATGTAGGCTAGAATTTGCATATAAACAACAGGAAAATTAAGAAATCTGAATCTTTTCATCTCCAACCCCTCGTATAGGGGGTGCAAATCTGACAGCATTTCCTTGTATTTTAGAACAGTCATAACTTCGGTACGGAACATGGTAGAAAGCTGTAATTTTCAGGATAACATGTCGTTGACAGATTTATTAAACTTACCAAGTATCAATCATCTAGCATTTATGGTTTCAGATTTATTGGTACTTGAAATACGTAGTTTAGGTTTTTTTTTTCACTTTTACGAAATCAGTTCTATAAAATCAAAATCTCTAGGACTCTAGGGTATCCAATATTCCAATAGTCCTAGAAAGCTGAAATTTGCTATGTATGTAATTTGTAATTAATATAAAAATCATAATCACCTACTAAGACAAACATTTTCTCACTATGAACGACGAAGTCTGGCTTGTATTTATGAAATTCCAGGTAAAGCAAAATGGGCAGAAAAGGATTTGAGCATTTCTTGTTTAGTTTAAAGGTTATTAAATCAAAATAATTAATTTTCGATAGATAGAAATGGGCTTACTTCGAAGGGATAATAAAATTACATATGTTAAGTACCGCCCTGATTTACCTCTTATTACATGTGGCAAATCAACAAAGAAAAGAAACAACGATAGGGAGTGGGCCATGAAAAAAGGATTAGCTGAAGTACAGGAAAATCAGCTAAAAAAAATCAAAAAATCTAGGGCGCCTGCCAAAAATAAATGAAATCCCACCAAAAACATTTCATGTAAAATTGGTTGCCAAAGACTCACAAGTGCATAATGCTTTCACTGTTAAAAAGTTATGAGATCTCTAATTAGAGCCAAGCCCGAAGGTGAGCTCCTCTTTGTGCTGCGCATCATAACCCACGGAGTCTGTCTCAAGTTCAAAGTACATAGTTCTAAATGCTCTTTACTGTGTACCAAACTAATAATATTAAATAACATGTAAGTCTATATATAAAACTTGTCCCTAGAACCTCTACATCTTGGTAAAAAGGTACGGCTTGGCCGTTTCGTATATGTCGCCCTAACTATTCCTTAATGACTTAAATGTTATGTCAGGAAATGTTCGACGAATATTAAACGGCCAAGCCATACCTTTTTACCAAGATGTAGAGGTTCTAGGGACAAGTTTTATATATAGACTTACATGTTATTTAATATTATTAGTTTGGTACACAGTAAAGAGCATTTAGAACTATGTACTTTGAACTTGAGACAGACTCCGTGGGTTATGATGCGCAGCACAAAGAGGAGCTCACCTTCGGGCTTGGCTCTAATTAGAGATCTCATAACTTTTTAACAGTGAAAGCATTATGCACTTGTGAGTCTTTGGCAACCAATTTTACATGAAATGTTTTTGGTGGGATATAATATATTAGAAAGTCTATATATACCTATCTATATTAATATTATAATTGCGAAAGTTTGGGTGGATGTATGGATGTTTGTTACTCAATCCCGCCCGAACGGCTGAACAGTTTTTGGATGAAATTTAGCACAGGGATAAATTATAGACACAGGCTACTTTTATCCCGGAAAATTAAAGAATCCCCGCGGGAACCAGTAAAACTCAATCCACGCGGATGAAGTCGCGGGCATCAGCTAGTTTATTATATACTTATGCGCTTGGTGGACGGCCGATCTCAAGCAAGCATCGATATATATGTAGGTACTAGATGGGCCCTTTCATAGAAAAAGGTTGGACGACCGACTTTGAGAACGCGTTCCTAACCTGTCTTTGTCCGCATCGTAGCGCTGTCACGGTCGCTCGTCGTGTAGATAATTTGTTATTCTTGGGTTAACATCTAAAGTCTTATTAGTTTGGCACTGAACAATTGTTATTTTAAGGTAAGTGATTCAATTCACAATTATGAATTTCCAAAAAAACGTTATTTACTATTCCTATTTAATATTTCTATCCATTACGCAATCATTTAATTTCCGCGGCAAACTGTATGATATATTTTTTTTTACTAACTGGCCTTACGGCTTCTATTGCCATGACCTATATTATCTATGACCGAGTCATACGTTTTCAATCATTTATGTTGCAAGTAAACAAGCGGCATCAGACCATATTCTGTGGAGATCCATGCAGGAAACCTTCGTCCTGCTGTGGACGTCTATAGGTTGAGATGAAGGCGACGACGATAATGGAATAGAAGAAACGTGAATAGGAAAAATACACCCACCCTTATAAATAACGTCATTTGAGGATTCGTAGATAGCAAAAAACACACCTAAACCTCGTTAATGCCATATAAACCATTTTTCATCTAAATCGTGACTCCTGTGCGTTCGCGGGTGTAATATGGAGCACTTTATCGTCAGTAATCCCATTGTAGCGGTTCTTCTTTGACTTTTTGTGATACTGATACGTCTCTTGCTACTTCGTTTTCATGTGAAATTGCAATAAAAAATTACTGAGTCGGCTTTAAAAATGAAGCCCAAGCACAATCAGTGCGACTAATGTGTCTCTCTCGGCTTTTGCAACGAAATAAATTTTAAAAGCTATGTATGAATGACACGTTTATATTTTTATTTATTTTGCTAAGAAAACTTACAGCTACAACAAAACTGGATAGATAAATATTATTTTAATTTAATTAAGCATCTTTCATCTCACATCTTTTCAACAAATTTTAACGAAATTTGGTACAGAGATAGGTTGCATCAAGGAGCACCCATCATAAAGAGGGGAAGCGTAGTAAACCGAGAGACTAACGGACACACTTTCGCATCATTATACACGTGTGCGTGTATCTTTGATTCGTGGATGATAATAATTAAATCGGTTTTATATCATACTTGCTCAGTAACTAGGGATTACTATGGTGGAAAGTCTCCTTGTAAGTTGGTGTTTGCAATTCAAGGCAACATTACGTCGCACTATGCTTGAATTGTAATGTTCACATTACAGTTCAAGCTATGCAAAACAATCTCTTTTCTATAAAATGGTAAGAAAACTTTTTACTGAAAAAAAAAACACTGAACATGGCGGCATTTAATTTCCATACATTTCAAACTATGCAAAACTCCTTGGAACCCAGAGCCGTAAAAAAAAATAATGGAAAACTATTTACGAAAAAAAAATGGAAATGGCGGCATTTCACAACCAGGGCCTTCCAAATTGCCCGAGGCTATACGTGACGAAGATAGTGTGGCACTGTCTCAAAACTTAATTCAAACAGTGCACTTGCCTAGTCAACCAGTATCACAACATTTTCATAATTGCAGCAATATTACTATAATTAATTATAATAAGTAACCATTTTTTTCTATTTTTTTCTCTAAATTTGCTAATTATTCTAATTAAAATTTCATTTTGCATTACCAATGTTTTATTTACCTCGCAAGAATGATATAAAGTAGAATGCTTACCTCAGTTGCAAGTAGCTATTACACCCTCGAACTATATTCACCCTCGCTCGCTGCGCTCGCTCGTGTGACTAAATATCTCGGGTGCACGCGATCCATTAGCGCCCTATGCGAGCTGCGCTCGCACTGGCGCCAAATTGGATCTTGTTCTGTAATAGCTTACTTACGTCCCTTGTGTAACTATTAACGGTTCTTCTTGGAGTCTTGTTTGTTTTTATGTGACAATGCAAACACTTTATTTGCATGTGAAAATGCAATAAAACTGAACCAAGTGGACTTAAAACCACTTAATATAGTGTGAGCGATAGCGCGATATACCTACACAGTGCTCATAAAATTTATCATTCACGTAACATTTTAAACGGCTTGAATGTGAGCTTGTTTAATGCTATAGAATCTTCCTAAACTCATAGAACTTTGATAAGCTTTTAGTTTTATAGGTCACATAAAACTCATTAAAGTTCAAACTCAAGGCACATTGCGGTATTGTGAGAAGCGTGTTTTAGTAAAATGATACAAAATGAGTTCATCTTAAATAAATAACTTACATATATATAAGTACGTAACTTTACCTCTGTTACGCAATTTCAAGAAAAAGGGCGATTCAGAACGGTTAGTCTAGTTTGCAACATTTTAAAATATAAAACTTAAAATATAAAAAAACTAGATGATTCCCGCGACTTCGTCCGCGTGGACCAAGTTTTTTCGATTCCCGCGGGAACTCTTGAATTTTCCGGGATAAAAAGTAGCATATGTCCTTCCCCGGGATACAACCTATCCCTGTACCAAATTTCATCAAAATCGGTTGGACAGATGGGCCGTGAAAGCGTAGCAGACAGACAGACAGACAGACAGACAGACAGACAGACAGACAGACGGACAGACAGACACACAGACAGACAGACTTTCGCATTTATACTATTAGTATGGACTTTACCGTATTTTACCTCAAGCGATGGCCGATGGGTATTATATCAGCTAAATATCGGCTACCTACTAGTAAATGAATGTGTGAGTCCGACCATGTTTTTAAATAAAAGATTGCATATTGTTGAAAAAACAAACACGCCATTCATACCTTGTCTGCATATCCTCATTTTGCTATTGTGGCGCCCTGAATCCATCTCATTCAACAACCCGCAGGGCGATACAAGACCCGCAGGGCGACCGCGTATGTTTTGCATCAATCATTGATACATCGCAATCACCTCCGATTGGCTGAATTTATGGTATTCTTGCTGCGTCAATGGATTTCGTCCAATAGTGGAAGAGTGTTAACCAATCAGAGGTGATTGCGATGTATCAATGATTGATGCAAAAGATACGCGGTCGCCCTGCCATGCTAAGTACTTAGTATGACAGTTAAGGCTATGGGTTAAGATGATGATGATCAGACTACAAGTTTATTCAGTCTTCGCACCTTCTCTTTTGTGGACGCAGTTACATATTATTTTACACGACTAAACTATAAAGGCTATCAAAATTCTACGGTATGTACAAGACTTTAATGCTTCAAGCACAGTCCCATTATCCCATATACCATCGATTATTATCGGTGAACGGTTCATTTGAATTTCTTTGAAGCACGTCTCTTCACAAATAGATCGGCCGTGCTTCCTTTGCGGCGAGGCTACAAAGGAGCACGAGCGGCGGTCTTTGAATAAAGCAGAATAATCCAAATTTTCTTACGCTTTAAGATCTTAAGGAGTATTCATGCTTGCTAACCACACCGTAACACTAATGCTTCAATTAGCAAATATTTAGTAAACTTTGGGAAACTGTGTAGAATTATACGTTTGTTGGTAACTTGTATGAATTTACAAAGGCAGCAGGGCGGGCGGTTATTTGAATTCACCCTAAAAGTCATCTTGTTGTTTTAATATTCCAAAACTTCACTTCAAAACAGGTTATTTGATATTAACCTAGTAGGCCTGTTGGGGCTTCAACCTGGTCCAATGCTACAACCCTAAGACGCTGTTCCAGGGGCCCATCAGCTGGATTCGAGCCTCTTAGACCATTGGCTCAGGGCCAAATGCGGACAGAACTGTTCCGGCTCAACTTAGATAACTAAAGTATTGATAGATTTAAACTTATGCTATGCACTTACAGAGTCCAAGGTGACCACGGCTCCTCGATAAGGAAGAATGTAGGTTAAAGGGTAGGAAAGGTCAGGAATGAGAGGGTACTTGCTGTTCGGCCGTAGCTTCTCGCTTCAAGACGGCACTAACACACAACACACACAGCACAGCACTAAAGTTCGTCTATAAGCTACTTAGATTAATTATTTACTTAAGTATATAAGGTTGCACGGCCAGCAGTGGCGTCAACGTGGCACACTACTATTGTCACTCAGTACAACAAGTAAGTCTTTATTTAGTACCGAAATAACTAGAAGCTAATTTCTCGCGGGAACCTTAAGCTATAGCGAGGTTCTAACAATACGGATTACAAAGAAAAGCTTATTTTTACAATCAACAATTCGAGGCGCCGGCCCGCCTAGCCAAAAACCAATCTTGAACTCTCTCGAACTGTCAAACCAAAGGTTTTATCAAAAAGCGCGGCAAGCTAGCTACGTTCACAAAGTATTCCATCTGTCACAACGACCACAGACAACTAATACATAGGTGGCGCGAACAATCCCCCGCCCGTGGACGCAAGGATTTACGTCCACTCACTAGCAGATGGGGAGACGTGACAAGGTGCAAACGGCTCGGTGCAAGACCGAATCTTCGACCATTACCTCGGCGACTCTGGGAACCCCATCAGACCCGTACATTAGCTTAACAATGCGTCCACGACGCCAATACAAAGGTAGCAAATTAGATTCCTTTACCAATACAAGATCACCAACCTTAGGGGGATCGGATTTGTCAGCCCACTTAACACGTTGCTGCAAAAGGTGCAAATACTCGAGTGACCAACGATGCTAAAAGCTCTGAGTCATTTGCTGCAACAGTTCAAACCGAGACAAACGTGAGGTTTTCGCGTCCCTGAAGGGGTATTCGGGCAAGGCGTTAAGGGGCTGACCAATCAAGAAGTGGCCGGGAGTTAAGACCTCCAGGTCGTTTGGGTCAGACGAGAGGAGGCAGAGTGGCCGAGAATTGAGTATGGCCTCAATTTTACAAAACACAGTGGCGAGTTCTTCGAAGGTCAAGATAGTTTCTCCTATAACGCGTCGGAGATGTGTCTTGGCGACCTTGACGACAGCTTCGAAGATCCCACCCCAGTGGGGGCAAGCTGGAGGGTCAAACTTCCAGGTTATCCCCATCTTGGACATTGCAGTACTTATACTAATCTTATTACTAGACAAAAATTCAACAATTTCTCTTAAATATCTATCGGTACCCTTATAATTAGTACCGCAATCGGTGCGAACCAGGTCAGGCAATCCTCGACGAGAGACAAATCTACTTAGCGTGGCCACAAAGGCCTCAGTGCTTAAGGCACTCACGAGTTCCAAATGGACCGCTTTAGTAGAGAGACAAACAAAGACGCACAGATAGGCCTTGAGTGACCGGGCGTTGCGGAGGTTAGAGCTCTTGATGGCGAAAGGGCCTGCAAAGTCAGTGCCTACTCCGGCAAAAGGTCGAGTGGCCATGACGCGGTCGGGGGGCAAGTCACCCATCATCGGCTGCGCAGTAGGGGCCTTCAAACGGTAGCAAGGGATGCATTTGAAGATGACGCTCCGGATTGTGCGTCTCCCTGCCAAAATCCAAAACTCACGCTGTAAAATAGCCGAGAGGGCATTGCAACCAGCATGGGCATTTTTCAGGTGATAAGAGGTCACCAGCAATTTAACAAAGGTGCCGTCTTTAGGGAGCAGCAAAGGGTGACGAGCACCATAGGGCAACTCAGCATTCCTAAGGCGTCCGCCAACGCGTAACAATCCGTCATCGTCCAAAAAGAGGCTTAAGCGAGCAAGCGGGCCTTTCTAAGCTAAGCCTCCTTTTATGGTGTCGATCACGGACGCAAAATGTTCTGCCTGAACCACACGCACCCAATGTGTCCTGGCTTCTCGACGTTCAAGAGGCGACAAGACAGGATTCAAATTTTTATTACCTGGGTTCCTTCCATTATGGATGAAACGTCTAAGCCAACCGGTAACACCAATGAGTTTATCAAGGGAACTGTATCGTTCCAAGAGGAAGTTAGAGTCTGGGATCGGTCTATCCTCCACGACTCCGACTCTTAAGCCCGGCAAAACTTCCGGAGCGGAGAACCGATTCTGAGGCCAAGTCGACTCAGGTTGCGTTAACCAACTTGGGCCCCACCAAAGGGGATGGTTGACAAGTGAAGAGGCCTCGAGACCGCGAGAGGCACAATCGGCCGGGTTCAATTCTCCGGGTACGTGTCTCCAAATCAACGGAGTTTCAGAGCACTGAATTTGGGACACCCGATTTGCGACAAAGACCTCCAAGTTGTGAGGGGCGGCTCGGAGCCAACATAGGACAATTTCACTGTCCGTCCAAGCATACACGTCGGTCAGTTCGACCACGGATGCCAAAGATGAACGGACGTGGTTAAGAAGGCGCACCAAAAGAGCAGCGCCAGACAATTCTAATTTAGGGATCGTCAAGCGTGAACGAATAGGGGCCACCTTGCTCTTTGCCAAGACAAGATGTGTCGCGACCTCACCGGTGGCATCGACAGTCCGCATATATACCACGGCAGCATAGCCTCGTTCGGAGGCGTCACAAAATCCATGGAGACTGGCGTGGCACCTTCCTGGTGGTAGGAAGCGTCGAGGCATCGCAATTCGGTTGACGTCCGGAAGTGCAGACACAAGGGAGTGCCACTCCTTCAATAATTTCCCTTGGAGAGGATCGTCCCAACCGACTTCAGCAATCCAAAGCTTCTGAAGGAAGCATTTGGCCAAAAATATTACGGGAGTGATCCACCCGTTTGGATCAAATGTGCGGGCAACCGTAGACAAGACGGAGCGCTTAGTCCAGACCTTAGGAGGTGGGTTCAATTTGACCCGGTAGGTGAAAACATCCTGGACGGGCTGGTACTGTATTCCAAGGACCGTCAACAAATTAGGATTTTCAAGGTTTTCAAAAATATGAGGGTCCTGCTGATCCTCTCCCGGGAGATCCTTCAAAACGTGAGGGGAGTTGGATAGCCACTTTCGCAATTCATAACCTCCGGACTTCAGTATTGCGATCAATTCGTCACGCAGGGTCAAAGCTTCTTCAACACTAGAAGCTCCTGTGCAGATGTCGTCCATATAGACTGACGATTCCAAGATGGCTGATGCACGAGGATAATTCAGCCGCTCGCGGTTAGCCAATTCCAACAAGGTCCTAATAGCAATATAGGGGCTTGACCGGAGTCCATAGGTCGTTGTGTTCAATTCAAAGACCCGTATCGGCTCATTAGGACTCTCGCGCCACAAAATCAGCTGATACCTCCGATCATCGCGATGCACCACCGACTGTCTGAACATCATCTTGATGTCAGCAACAAAGACAATTTGGTGACGGCGGAAATGCGTGAGGATGTCGGAGATATCAACTTAGGGCCAGCGTGCAGACACTGGTTCAAAGTCACCCCGTTAGACGTGGCCGCGGAGCCGTCAAATACCACTCGAATCTTACCCCCAGGGGTCTTCAAGACAGCATGGTGGGGTAGAAAGTAGTGCTCGTGCGAACGCCAATCAAAATTTGATGGTGACATGTGTCCAAGGTCTTCGTACTCGCGCATAAATTCAATATACTTGGTGCGGAAGGTAGGGTCGCGCCGCATGCGCCGTTCCATAGACAAGAGCCTCTTCTCAGCTAAGGCCCGTGAATGACCAAGAGGGGGGCGAGAGGCGAGGAAGGGCAAGCGAGTTACGAAGCGCCCGTCAGTACGGCGGCCTGTGTTATTTTGATAGAACAACTCGCATTCAAGGTCAAGAGGATTAACCGGTGCAGCGTGTGGCGGCTCCTCGACTTCCCAAAAACGCTGGACTACATCCGACAACGTTAAGCCGGCTGCCTGCAATTGGTCTAGCACCGGTGGGTCTGAAGACCACAAAACGGGTCCAAGAAAGCTATGACCAAATATAGTGGAGATGGCGCAAAGTCCATCTTTCTGCAGGACCCTAATTCCTCCTGACAAGATCAGGCCTAGGACATCAGAACCCAACAAAAGATCCATGGGACCAGGTTCAGTCCAGTCAGGGTCGGCAGGGGTCAGACCTGCCGTACAGGAAACCGCAACATCAGCGATTCTTTCCTGTGGTAGAGGACCCAAGATATCGTCAAGGACTGACACCTTGACCAAGACGCGGAGATCGCCCTTAATTGGGCCAAACATCAACTCCGCTTCACCCTTAGGAGTCGAGGGCTCGGCACCACCGATACCTATCATCCGAACCGCATGAGGACTCCAAGGGAGCCCTAGCTTACCCACCAAATAAGAAGAAGCAATACAGCGCTGTGAACCCGAATCCAAGAGGGCACGAACTATCAAACATTCACCTTTCGGGTTGTACACCTTCACTGAGACAGTCGGCAAAAGAACGGTCTGACAGACGGACTGCTGAAGATTAAGATTCTCAGGAGATGTGGCTGTGGTGGGGGCTAGGGCGGCGACTACCTATCATTGGTCACCTTCATCAAACCGGTCCTCGAACCGGGGAATCTCGAATCGAGATTCATGCGGAACCTCCAGAGGCGGAGGAGACGGACCTCCATTTGGGTAAATCCACGCGCCATCCCGCGGCGGAAGCACAGGCCTAGTCAAGCGGGCAGAGGCCGGCACACCGTAGTGAGGTTGGCGACCCATACGAGGTGGGCGGCGCTCTAGTCGCGGCCACTCGTGAAGCGGGGGTGAGTAGCGAGTAGGACGGCCCGTCGCCGTGGCGGCAGCAAATCCTGCATCAAATTGGCGCAGGGGGGTCGAAATCCCCCCGCGGGGGGGTGAAGTCCCCCCGGGTGCGGGCGAAGTCCGGACACACCGGGGCACCTGACACGGTGCAGGAGAGCGACGCAGACTAGCAGGGGAGCGATTAACATAAGCACCCCCGCCCGTGCGGGGGGTGCTCTCCCCCACCTGGCGGCCAACGCCATTTTGGTTGGCACACAAGATCGCCAGGTGGTTGCCCTTACAAATAGGGCATGGCTGCTGATGTGGGCAGTCTCGCTGCAGGTGAGCTTCCAGGCAACTATAGCACCAGTGGCGGTCCCTGGCGATGCCCCTCCGGTGGTTAATCGTCTTGTCCAGGAACTGGGGACAAGAAGGTACCCTGTGGCCCGGACGCTTGCAATATTTACAGGGGGTGGCCTCAGTGGCAGCAAGCCCCCTGTAGACTGGCATTGGCCTTCGCTCAGAGGCCCCCTTACCAGGGCTGCCAATCTGACCCCTTCCCTTCCTCGGCTGGGCAGGTTGCTCTGAGGTCCTTGAAGGACCAGCAACACCAGAGTTGTCAGCCTGCCGGCACTCCTCCTCGAGGAACTTTAGCAAATCTGAAAAGGGGGGCAGATAGCTGGCACCGTCCCCACCATACCTCTGTTCAAACCGCAATTTTAATTCGGGAGGTAGGCGGGACAACACTATATGCAGCAACAGAAAAGACCACTGGTCCACCGGGAGCTCTAGTCGCCTAAGTGCATTACATGCTACAATCAACGGGTTTAACAAAGATTCCCTCAAACGAGCAACCCCTGAGACACGTGGCAGAGACAAAATTTGCGCCACGTGCGTGTCCGCTAATCGGCGCACGTTGGCATACCGCCGGGTGAGTAGTTCCCGGGCGGTAGTATAGCTCTCCTCGGAGAGGTCCAGGTGGCAGACCACACTCAGAGCCTCTCCCTGCAAGGAGGACAGTAGGTAGCTCAGTTTCTGGCAGGGAGACAGATCCTTCCTAGCATGCACCAGACTATCAAAGAGGCCGAGGAAACCTAACCACTCACTCAAATTGCCAGAAAATTTAGGTAGGTCTATAGTGGGTAACCTACCTAGTAGCGCAGGTTGAGTCGGAGGTCTCAAAGGAGACTCGAGAAGAGAGCTTAGTCTCGCCTCCTTCTTAAGCTTAGAGCTTTCCTCCACAAGGCCGTCCGTTAGTTCAAAGAACTGCTCATAGTCTCGCTGAGCGGACTGGAGCAGTTCCTCGGGCGGTTCCAAAACCACTAGGTCCCTAAGCGCTTCCTCGACAATTGCCTGTCTGGTCGGCACCTGTTCACATCGCTTGAGCAGTGCGGATGCTCTGTCCTCACGGCCTATCAAGGTACGAGCTGTAGCCGCCCATCGGAGTTCAGCTTGTATCGAGCCAACAAGCCTTTTATGAGCTGACATCTTGTACGCAATAGGTATTGCAATTTGCAATTAAATAAATTACTTTATGATTCACACTTACAATTTAGGCTGGATTGAGGTGGCAACCCTAACTAACAATTAGCCAGCTGTGTGAATTCACAACAAAACAACAACAGTATAACAACACACAAAACAGCAACAAACAACAAACAATTAACAGCAAATAAACAATGTTCAAATTCTATTGTAAACAATGAATTTATATGTTAGGTTGTTACACTGTTGATTGCTACAATAATCAAAGTAAAGAATTAAAAATAAACAAGAATAAGAACTACAATTAAAAGCAAGTTAAACTTACCTAAATGAAAATTATCAAATTATCAGGGGTTAACCTTCAAATACAGACAGACATACATGTAAAAACAAAAAAAAACAAATTATGTGTATAGTTAACCCGAGACAACCAACAATAATATGTAATTATAGTAATTGTAGTATAATCTTAAGCATAAGTTAGAAGTTACAAATTCAAGTTTTTAAACAATTGCAAAGACAGGCAAAGATAGGTGAGCAACTATATATGTGACTGAAAACACTGTGTAATCAATGATTACCGTTCAATAATTAAAAACAAGTTTTTAATTTGCAACTAGTAGGGGACAAAACCAAAGGTAGTGGTTAAATTTACAAATCCAATTAATAATAAGCAATTAATTCAAGACAACAAATTCATATACAGTCACAATCGCAATGCAGACAAGCAATATCAAACCTTGTAATTAGCAATATCAACATATAAAGGGTAAATAATGTATACATAATACCCTTTATTACAAGTTATTATCTGTACACAAATTCAGTTAAAGTGTTGAACAGCTGTTGGCCAATTAATTTAGAAGTTTGCCAACAATTCTATAAGCTGCTAACAAGCTAGTATGTATTTAACAAAACTAATTACAGCTTGCAACCTTTTCTCAATCTCAACTACAAACTTTCAATTTAAATAAGTACTTTCATAAACAAAACAGTTATTTAATTAAACAGACACCAAGTACAAGCTTTGACACCACAAAAGTATAGTTTGTGCGGCAAGAATCAAACCTAATGTATAAAATTCTCTTATGCCGCTTCAATACATTTAACGCAGCAAGTAGGAACTATAGCTAAGTAATCCAAAGTAAAAGTTAAGCTTGTTTTAATTTACCTAGCTATATCCCACAATAAATTCCCCACTAGCTTACACTATTAAACCGGTACAGACCTGTCCGCAGCGTTTAGTACAACCACGCTCTTTGCTACCAAATGTTGGGGCTTCAACCTGGTCCAATGCTACAACCCTAAGACGCTGTTCCAGGGGCCCATCAGCTGGATTCGAGCCTCTTAGACCATTGGCTCAGGGCCAAATGCGGACAGAACTGTTCCGGCTCAACTTAGATAACTAAAGTATTGATAGATTTAAACTTATGCTATGCACTTACAGAGTCCAAGGTGACCACGGCTCCTCGATAAGGAAGAATGTAGGTTAAAGGGTAGGAAAGGTCAGGAATGAGAGGGTACTTGCTGTTCGGCCGTAGCTTCTCGCTTCAAGACGGCACTAACACACAACACACACAGCACAGCACTAAAGTTCGTCTATAAGCTACTTAGATTAATTATTTACTTAAGTATATAAGGTTGCACGGCCAGCAGTGGCGTCAACGTGGCACACTACTATTGTCACTCAGTACAACAAGTAAGTCTTTATTTAGTACCGAAATAACTAGAAGCTAATTTCTCGCGGGAACCTTAAGCTATAGCGAGGTTCTAACAATACGGATTACAAAGAAAAGCTTATTTTTACAATCAACAATTCGAGGCGCCGGCCCGCCTAGCCAAAAACCAATCTTGAACTCTCTCGAACTGTCAAACCAAAGGTTTTATCAAAAAGCGCGGCAAGCTAGCTACGTTCACAAAGTATTCCATCTGTCACAACGACCACAGACAACTAATACATAGGTGGCGCGAACAAGGCCTCAGCATTATAATTATTAATTAAGTACCTATCAAAAGAAAAGCACTGAAATTAAGCCCTCCCCAGTCCGACATTTCATTAAATACCCGAATCATAATACACGTACCTTCATCTACGAGCAAACATCAATTTATTAAAGCACACCAACTGTAACATATCCCAAACATTTGTAAACGCACACACATTCATTCCTCATACCCACACATAGATGTTCATCCTTCTCAATATCGCAGTCTCCTCGAATATAATTCTATCCGCAGTATAAACTGAGGCAGCGTAAACACAGGCCCCAGCCCGACCCTTGTCACCACGTCACATATCTGTCCGACTTAATTTTAACGAACCCGTACCCTCAGCTTCGAGGCATCCGGCTTATTTTGTTTGAGCATAGAAAATCAGACCCAGTCCCCTTTCACGAGCTCGAATGTTTACAGTATCTGCCAATAAAATTGGCCTTTTAACACATAGTAGGAGTAGTTACTCCGATATTGGGGTTACAAAATTGAGGGTTGAGATTGGATTTCTTAATAACTCTTTGTATATAACATTGTATGTCCGTTCAAAAGCAGACAACTTTTCTAAGAAAGAAAAATCATCAAAGCAATACGGAGCTGATACGTAGGTACCTTACGACATTACGTTAAAAGATTTGCTTTATATCGAAAACTAGAAATTATTTTTATGTATATCTAAAAAGATGTTATTAGCCTAAAATTATGCCTAGATTTTCTGAAGAGCAAAGTAATAATAATACAACGGGTACAACATCCCCGAACCTTAGGAATTTGGTCTGCTTATTGACCGTAATCGCCCAAACACACTACAGACAGGACACGTCAAAACATCTGCGCAAAACACCAACTTCGAAGGGAAAGCACGTTTTGCCAGATAGACCTGCACAGACTAGCGCGACATATTCTGTGCAGCTTTTTCTAACAATTGTTTGTCCCAAGTGTATTTTCGCTCTGAAGGTACTTAAATCTATCGAAGCTCTTGTGCTTGGCCCATATGTTCATAACACAATTCATTTTTTTTTGATAATTTTAGCGAATGACGTAGCTTTCCCATTTTCCCTCCCTGATATGATTCATAAAGATGACCCGCAAAGACGTCGGGTTCCCTCGTATATAAAGAATCTAACAAGAATTAAGTGTCTATTTGCATATTATATAATCTTACTTTATCCAATTTACTTCAATATTGTGGTCATGTTTTAAGGTTCTTTATGTATTTAATAAGGATAAACGCATACCTACCTATTTTTTTATTTTTAACCACTTGCAATAAAGGAGGAGGTTCTCAATTCTTATCTTAGGCTTATTTATTATTTATTATTTTAATGGCTCTCAGAAAAAATAACGTTTCGCGATATGTATTAAGTATGTTTCTTGCCATAAAGGTTTTGCATCGAACATAAACTTTTTTTCACATCTCAAACAAATCACCATTAAGTTACTATCAATCCATCATTGACACCAGTTTTTTTATAATACAGTTGGTATCTACTCCTATATCTCTCCTTGACTTTACGATACAAGAAAACTGAAACTCTGAAGCGAGGAATATTGATTTTCGATTAACCTTTTTTCCATCATATAGGTCAAGATCAAGAATATAGGAGGGTCCGGAGAATACACTCGTGCTCTATTTCCCATGGCGCCTCTGTTAATAATAAAAGAGTTTCTACTGTACGGAACGAAATACTTGAATCTATTTCTTTGTGGCCACTGGCTTACTCTGAACCTTTTTACTACGAAGAGATCTTTTGTAGACCGCTGCTCCGAGGATATTGCTTAATCACTTTCTTTTTGTGACTTGTTTTATCATTGTTGATTTTATGTACGCCTTTTCTGTGGTATAAAAATCTTTTATTAAAATGGGCTTTGCTCGGGTTCCTTCTAAAAGTTTATAGAGCCCTTCCTTTGTGTCTTTATTGTCATCGCTGCGTCTCACACAACTATATATTACATTTCAGTGTTACATCTTCGGGGTTCAGCCATGTGGACAATGAGACATAGCCAACGTCCAAACCAGACTGTGTACTTATCCTATGTATTTACAGCTTTGTTTCACAACTTTAAGATTTGAAGTCTATAAAGATAGAAACCACTTCATTCGTATTGTTCGATTTCATTCATATTAAGTATAGTCTTTGTCTGTATTTTTTTTAAAAGAAGGCGTGATTAGCAAAGTTTCTTATATATATTACTTCTATTACATGAGGGACGACTGGCCTTGTGACAGTCGATTGCGATCCAAGTTGATAACTGGATGAATGACCGAATTTGGTCTTTTCGTTTCTACCGTACCGTACAAAACATTTTTAATCATCTTTGAATAACTATCTTAATTTTTGACAAATTCAACGCTTTTCCAGTCTGGTAAATCTGAAAACAGCAATCAATCGATTACAATTAATAGTAAGGCGCATCCCCCGCGACATTTGCATCGACAATGCTATGCAAAAGCCATGAGAGAGTTGTACATAATATTTACTCATACTAGATTAACTGTGCGTATGGCGAAATGAGGAAATAACAGAATCTACTGTGCGTTGATCCTTTGATTTTTCATACACAGTGGCGTCTCTTTTACACGTATATAAGTTTGCCAAGCTGCAACACTAGCTGCATCTTTGACTACATATATAGGTTCACTAAGAATAACAGTCTGATATTTTGTACCAACAAGACGTGAGTGAATTCTCCAAAAAATAATAAACGTAGCTGGCTGCACATGAGATACGATATGTTTTTCTGTGTATTCCCTTCCACACCAGAGAAACAGTGTACGATACAGCACCGCGCTGCATCAACTGAATTATCCGTCCAGCGCATTAAATCAGACGGTAGTTACATATATTCATATTTGTTCAGCATGTACGGCCTGCGCTGTTGCTCTGTTTGCTTTCACCATAATTGGATTGTGTGATTGACTATAGTACGTACGCTAATGCTTCTGCAGTATCTGTATACATATGTTTGTTTGATCCATTAAACTGATATTAATTATTTTAATTGGATTATGTTGGTCTACCAATTATCTCTGGGCTGTTGCTAATGTTATTGTTAATTTAAATGAAAAATGTTGTAAGTACTTCATCTGTAATATAGACGTTATATTAATAATGATTAAGAAGAAGAAGAAGATGCAATTTTAAGTTGCTTTTTATGGCCCATGAACATCTGCAGTAAGTTTCAGAGCATTTGTCAATGTATCGCTGTATTTTCTGCCCCTCAAATTCCACCGTTCGGTTCCGCAGCAGGCGGCGGTGCAGGCAGCAAATTTCGCTTCCAAATTTGCTCAAATAATAATAGAAAATCTAGGAAATCGTCGCCGTCATTTTCTTCGTCAACTGTTATTATAAGTGCACTGATTGGCATAATAATAATATGCCAATCAGTAAGTAAGTAAGTAGTAATAAGTAGGTATCTTTTAACGTGTATCCTTACGCCTCTGCGATCTTGTACTACTGGGATCCACTGGCTCCCTGTGACTCACTTGAGATAAAATGTGGACTTGCAAGGACTTGCCAATGCTGCGTGTTCCACGTGTGAGGGCGCTATTAGTAAATTATGAGAAAATGAAAAACGTGGGTGTTCATCAAGTATTAGTTTACGTATGGAACCAGTGAGGTAGTTGGAATATCTGCCTTTTCGTGTAACTTTGTTATGTTGTAGCATAGATATACGTCTGTAGGTACTTCGAATGCAACGGTTTTAGCATGAACGAGCTTGGTTATTTGTAAATCAGTCGCCCGCTCTATTTCGTTGGTTTGTGTCCATTTTAATTGGATTTTGTGATTGGCCATACATCAAAGCGTGTAACGTTACTGCAGAGCTGAATTATATTAGTCTATTAAATTGTTATACATTAAAAACTGACCATTTCACAAAGCAATATAGTATAATTTCTGATATATTTTTTTTTAAACTTCCACTACAGCTCATTAACCTCCCACTGCTGGGCACAGGCTTCGCACTCTCATAGGAGAGAGGGAATTAGAGCTTAGACCCACCACGCAGCTCCAATGCGGATAATCATGTTAGTGATAATAACCGGGACCGACGACTTAACGTGCTCTCCGAGGCACGGGGATGAAACACCGCCAACTTCCTAACTCCGAGCTAGTACCTACTGAGAATTTCTAATCAGAAAACCCAACACTTAATATTATGGCCCGACCCGGGATCTCGTCGGCCGCAGTCGAACATGCTAACCACTAGACCTACGAGGCAGTTTTTCAAATACTTAAATAACATTAATTATTATAAGTAAAATAAACTAAAAAATCTTAAAATTAATCCTCGTCGATGTCACCGCAGTGAGGCCTAATACCCAGCATTGCCTTTTTGGATTGCCAAACTTATTCTTTTCCAAGGTGGCTGCCAGCTTTTGGATTCCCGGTAGACATATCTAATACTAGCTGATGCCCACGACTACGTCCGCGGGGATTGAGGTTTTTTGATTCCCGCGGGAACTCCTCTGTGCTATTCCAGACTATAATCTATCTCTGTGCAAAATTTCAGTCAGATCCGTTCAACCGTTGGCGCGTGATTGAGTAACAAACATCCATACATCCATCCATACATCCACCCAAACTTTCGCATTTATAATATTAGTAAGAAGTAAGATTAGACAAATTATGTCGAAGGCTGCCATGCGTTGAATTAGTTCCTATGCACAGGATACTCTTTGAGGTTTGCAGTTTTAATGACATATACCTACCGAGCAAATAAAATACAATTTTATGAAGTACTGGACGGCACCCGCGACTCAATCCGCGTGGATTCATGTTCTTAAAATTCCACGGTAGATCGAATTTTTGGAATAAAAAGTAGCGTTTGTACTCTCCAGGTCCTCAATTGTACCCATGCCAAATCGCGTTGATCCGTTGCGGCATGATCGAAGGTCTAACCACAAAGCTAACAAACAAACACACACTTTAAAGTTTAAACCTATCATCTATCAGTTGAAGCCTTATGCGCTTATCTATAAATTTAACCGAAATCCAATTAAACACTAGGAATATTATTATTAATTTTTAAATCTTAACAACGTCCTGAGCTTGCATCCTACTGGGAAAAAAGTTCTATTCCGGTTCAATGCCTCGGAGGAAAATGGCGCACCAAAGACCTGGCAAACAACAACGTTATAAATATAAAACTGGTTTGAAAGTCTAAACTCGATTCGCTCAATCGCCATTGCGTATGGCTCTTAAAAGAGCTTTATTAAAAAAAAGTTTTTATGTTGTCTCGGCGTTGCTGTCTACTAGACAGTGTCTAGTCAGAACAATCAGTGCGTGAGGCGAAATTCAGAATTAAAAGAATACTTGTTTTGTTGATTCTGAAATGTTGATAACTTTACTTAATACTAGACGATGCCCGCGACTTCGTCCGCGTGGATTAAGATTTTTTATGGTACAATATGAGGGATAGAACCTATCCCTGTACCAAATTTCATAAAAATCGGTTGAACAGGTGGGCCGTGAAAGCATAGCAGACAGACAGACGGACAGACAGACACACTTTCGCATTTATAATATTGGTATGGAAGTATGGATTAGTATGGATGCATTTGACGCCTCCGAAGAAAATGAGAATCTCTTAATAATACGGTTGTTTAAATCAATCCTATACATACCAACTGCATCCTACCGGAATGCTTCTAATCTCTAGGAAGTGTGTGTTCATAGAGTCTGTCAAAATATCTCTTTTAATAAATTGACGGATGCTATAATCAAAAGTTTTCATATTATATACCATATTTTTTACAAAATCTGGGTTTAGCTTTATTTTCAACCATGGTTCAGAAATCTGCAAAATTAAGCTCCTAAACAAGCAAACACAAATTTTAGTACGAAGTGGCACTCTCATATAAAAGGTATCCACATCACGTTTCGTCATGATATTCAAAAAGGTAATTTGTCTCATGTTGGTTACGTTACATGCGTTTTTATACCGAGTTGCAATATAGGATTTGAATTTCAGCATATTGCGGCTTCTGAAACGTAGTTCCTTAACGAGGTATGGATCATTTTTAACACATTTTACGCTGAAATATTAACAACCACGAACTCATTAGCTTCTGACCGCAATTGAAAATTGGAAATAATAATTAAAATCCCTAGCAATTGTGGTTGAATTTAACAAAAAGCGATTTGATTTTGATTGAAAATGTTATTGAGAAAATGATAATGATTATGTGTATTATTATGAAACCTAATATTTTTAAATTAAATTCTGAGTTTTTTTTGCGTTTTTTTTTTTAAAAGCGAATTTAAATGTAATGTAATGTAAACTTATCCGAATATGTTTTTTTTTACTTTTTCAGCATTACAGATTTTCCCTGTAGGTATTATCATTAGTTAACGCAAGGGGTTTTGATATTTTTAGTGTCTTTCACACTATCTTCGTTCGTTATAGAGCAGTTGGAGTGCCGCAACTGTCTTTAATTAATCGAGAAGGATTTTATTTACAAGTCAAAGAGGTTTCAAGCAACAATCGAACATTAAAAAAATTCAACTGGTTTAGGGACGAAAACTACTAACGGACTAAGAAAATGGTTGGGACATAATATTACCCGCATAAAGTCTGGTAGGTACCTACTATAAGACCTTATTACAATAGGGACAGTGAATAAGAAAAGACCAACGATAGACCCCTATTGTGACGGCACGCTGACATAAAAATGATAGCGGGGAGAAGTTGAATAGAAGCTATCAAGGACAGACAAAAATGGCGGAAGTTGAAAAGCTAGACGAAATGAACTGTAGGAAAAGGCTGACGAAAAAGAACTAAAGCTTTAGCGAAGAACTTATCTACCATACTAACTTATAAATGCCAATTTGTTTCTCTGTCTGTGATTGCCTCAAAAGGGGTAATTGACCTTACATGTAGAATACCTAGCTAACGAGAATTCTGGGAATAGTCGAATCGGAAAAAAATCCCTTTGTAAAAAACATGAAATGTTGTTAGTGAAGCAAGACGAATAATAATTCATTAATGTAAAATCAGTAAATCTATTCAAATATAAAATACGACAAATAAAGTAGGATAACTTTAGATTGCCTCAAATAAGAGGTTATTGACCTTACATATATAATACCTAGCTAACGAGAATTGTGGGAATAGTCGAATGGGCAAAAAGTCCCTTTGTAAAAAACACGAAATGTAGCGAAATGATGTGGGTACATCCAATTTACTCCAAAATATTCATGAAAATTATGCCTGTTTGTGACAACTCATGCAAAGTGGCGCAGCTATTAACCTTTCTCATTTCAAATTAACAATTTCACCAAAGCTACGAATACCCTATAAAATATTTTTTCTTTTATTAGTCACTCTACTTACCAGGGAACTTAATTGAGACTAAAGTCATTTAAATGTTTGTAACATCTGTTAGCAGTTAGAGCAATAATATTATTAGGTTCACAACCCCACACAATGGTATTGCGGTTTTAATTTATCCTACTAGACGCATGAATATGAAACATTTGGTCTCTATTTTAGCAAATGGAAGTAAGTAATTTACAAAGATCTTTAACGTTGCAGCCATTCTGCTTTTATTGAATCATTATTATTCGGAATGACATCCATCAAGTCGAACATTACCTCTTTTATATTATTTACCATAAAATGTTACCATATTGAAGATTATATGAAAGTAGGAATGTAGACTGGTGGTTGGAAAATTAAAAATGTCTTTTGCACATTTAATATTATAATACGAGAGTAGAATTTTTTCCTACGTTCTCTACAAAATATAAAATAAAGCGCTTGAAAATGTTTCGAACAAGCATGCCTTTTAGGTGAAGCCAAAGTAATTTTTAGAGAAATCTTTTTCTCTAAAAATTGGCTTACTTTGGCTTTTTAAGGTACATTTACATCATAAAATATCGCTGACTTCCTATATTATGTAGTTCGCTATGTTATATACTTTGTATTATAAATACGTAAGGTGATTGTGAATCTATTGTCAACGAGATGTCCACAATGATTCCACGTGTATTCAGGGTTTTAAAACCCCCGTGCGAAGTCTGTAATTTTCCGGGATTAAAAATGGTCTTTGTCACTCGTCAGGGGATTACATCGCAAGCAGTATCATTATTGACGTTTTATAGGACGTACCTTGACCGTCCCTTAAAATAAGGATAATTATTCTGAGACGAGCGTCAACAAGATTAAAATAACAATGCTGCGATTGCAAACATTTTCGCATTGAAAGGATTTTTAATATTTTTATTAATTCTTTGCTGTAGATTTGCCGTAGGAATTTAAGCAGTTGCTGATGAAAAAAATATGTGAATAATCTGGATCACCAAAGAAAATAAATAGTGATAGTCAAATAAACCACAGCGTACTAAATAAAGTAAAACCAGCCCGAGACAAAACTAATACAAACCCGTACGCATAACCAGGTGAGCATAAAGGATTCAGAGATTGAATAACGCTGAGCGGAAACTTACTACGTTGTAATTTTGGAATTCTCAATAACAAATTGTTAGGGTTATTTGTAGTTGGGCAGGGGCCGCGGCAATTTATTTTTCGGTCGCGATCCAATTATTTCTGGGCAGGGTAGTGGGGTATAAATCTGGCCCGCGGCCGCACGCGTTACGCACCCGATACCTTGTAATGCTTCCAACACTAACTTATTGCTTATACCTTCACAAATTTGTTTTGTATATCTGGTACCTTGATAATTAAAAGCTTGGATGGAGATCGTTATCCAGTCTTGTATCGGGATACTTGTGAGTTTCGGGATACTAATATGAACTAGGTACCTCCCGTAATCCCTGGCCTTTCAGGGTTATCTAATATTATATTAAACAACCCATTAAAGTTGATCAACGCCTAGTAACTTGCCTATGCTTTTGAATCTTAGTTATTTTGTATAATATAATAATTTATTAACTTAATATTTATTTCTGTCTCTTGTGTTTCAGGTAAACGACTGAATTCATTCAAAAACTCAAGTGCGAACAGGTAGGACCAGAGAAAATTCTTATGTTCGAAGCTCAGATCTCGTGAGTGTGGATTCGAGGTAAAGTTTACACATCTGGTAAATGTCTCGGTTCTTTACGACACAAGCCACGTCGCCGAAATGTTCCTGCGCAAAAATTAATTATTTGCCCGAACGCTTTGGTAAAATTTATCCATTTAACTTAATTACAGAGTAGGTAATGGAGTTTATAGCCCCATTATTAATCTTGCGAGACGTGTAGAAAGGGAAGGTGCCGAAAGTAACTCAAAATAACTTCAGAGGTAGACGATGATAAGGTTCATACCTTATTTTATAATGAAACTGGCGACGGCCCGCAGCTATGCTCCCGTAAGAATTTCGAAAGGAACCTTGGTGTAAATTTCAGCTTTATAGGTCCATAGGTAGGTGCTGACTGCTGGGCGTTGATGAGTCATTCAGTGAGTGATTCAGTACATTTTATATTGTATGAGAAAATTATTTGCAATTATTACGTTATCTGAGAAAAGCTTTGAAGTTGACCGCAAGACGTGTCGCCATAGCAAAATATTTTCGCGCGTAGTATGGAACAGACTTTGACAGTTTATTCGAGAGCTGCACAAATAAGCACTTGCAACTCAGCTCAGGGAAGACTATTTGATTGGCACTCACTAATACCAACATTAAATCAATATTGACCTCAAAAAAAGGTTAGGTTAGGTCATAACATAACTAAGGTTTGAATCGCCGAAAAGGCAAGTTTGTTATAAAAACTTTCACTTGTGACAAGGCGTGAAAAAACCTAATTATTTTCTTATCGCTAAACGGTAGCCAACTATACGGAGCGTTAACGAGCATCCGATTACTTTTCCAGCGTATATTAAGTATTATGTTTGGAATTGGTTTTGTAGCACGCAACAAATAAAAAATAATTAATATAGCTTCATTCGTTTTTGTATTTCATCTTAACAATAATGATTATAATCGGAGCGAGCGAGCTTGACTGGTATATTTCAAAATTCAAATGTTTTTTGTTCAAATAGACTTTTTATAAGTGCTTATGAATAGTCAAATGAATCTACCACTGGTTCGGAATGCCGTTCCTATCGAGAAGAACCAACAAGAAACTCGGTGGTTGCCCTTTTGAAACAATATATGGTATGTTTACAATAATAGCAATAATCTAAAGATATAGGTACATATGAGTAACCGCAGTCCTGAGCATTGCTGGAGCGAGTCAAATCCATGCGCCTTTATCTTTAACTATAGATGATTCCCGCGACTTCAGCCGCTTGGATTTATGTTTTTTGATTCCCGCGGGAACTCTTCAAATTTCCGGGATTAAAAGTAGCCTATGTCCTTCCCCGGGATACAACCTGTCCTTGTACCAAATTTCATCAAAATCGGTTGAGTAGTTGGGCCGTGAAAGCGTAGCAGACAGACAGACACACTTTCGCATTTATAATATTAAAAAGTATGGATATGGATATAATCTTTGACAGTTTAATAAGCTTTTTTCAGGAGCATTTTTTTAATGGTTATCTTAAACTTGTGTAAAGGCAAGTTTGTAATAGGTTTAGGAATTTACTAAAGCTACAGCATTGGTCCCAGATACATTTACAATTTCAAGGAGTGTGTTAGTTTTATGTAGGTTAAGTTTAAATGATTTGTGTAATTTGTAATTGGAACTTCTTCTGGACAATAAATTGTTTTTTTTTTTAAATATTGTTGTGAGTATGCGTACTATAGTGTGTTAACTACTGAATACAACACGCCACTTACTAACCAGCTTTACACGCACAAATACACCTCTGTTTGACAACCTCCGTGGCGCAGTGTTGCCTTAACGCGCGGAGTTCCCGGATTCGATCCCCGGCAGTGTCAATTTGAGAATTTATAATTTCCGAATTTTCCCTGGTCTGGCATGATGGGAGGCTTCGGCCGTGGCTACTCTATCGGCAAAGACGTGCCGCCAAGCGATTTAGCGTTCCGGTACGATACCGTGTAGCAACCGAATGGGTTTAATATAACTGCCATTCCCCTAACAGGTTAGCCCGCTACCATCTTAGACTGCATCATCACTTAGCATCAGGTGAGATCGTAGGCTAACTTGTAGTGAATAAAATAAATACTCAGCTTACGGCCGGTTTCTGAATTGAGAATTTCATGTTGAGTCTGTCTCAAATCTGTCTCACCTCACCGAAATTCTCAATTCAGAAACCAGCCGTCACACCTCGCGGACAGTACTTTAACAATGTCCAAATCGTAAGAGTGAATATAGTTGCAAGAGTATCATCCAACTCAAATTAACGACGATCACTTCGGACCCGGCCCGCCCGTTCGCTGTTCACGCTAAATAAAACCACAAGCCGTTCTATATAGCCCCCCTATAAACATAATTATTGGGTAATGGCCTAAACGTTATAAATCTCGGATCCCGACGCGTCGATTGGCAAGGCGTCTCATTAATCCCGGCCGGTCGACATCTTGAGCAACTAATTGCTTGTTTCGTCCGATATCCTTGATAGTGAATCTAATATTGATTGTAATTTATTCCTAATATCGTTATCTTATTGGAATTTCAGATGAGATATGTATGCTTCAAGTTAATTAATCGAAAGGCACTGCAGGTTAACCACCGTAGTTTGACCATATTGTGACCATCACAATTCAAAACTGAAGATTTTTCTAATATTCTTGCCTTAATATTATGAAAACCTCAAGAACCTTAGAACCAAAACCTGCACCAATCAAATTCTTGTGATTGGCTGATAAATAGGATATTTATGTAACAACAATAGATATATGGCCAATAGCGGAAGATTGTTAACCAATCAGAGGTGATTACGATCGTTACGCTGTAGCAATCATTTTTACTTAATAAGGCCCCTGTTCAATTATCGAAAAAGTACATCATTTAGGCGCTGTGAGCTCACGAGATGAAACTACAGTTGCGTATGTCGCAAAAAATGCATGAAATCATTTGTAAAAAAAATAATATTAACTTTTCAATACAAATGAATCCGACAATGTGTTTGATATAGAAATATGAATTTAATCTTGCATTTCTAGAGCTAATTATTGGTTTCAATAAGGATAAAAATTGCTTTAAAAGGTAAATTTAGAGGTATGTTTAAAATAAATTTCAATGCAGAGATTTTTTTAAATTGTGTTTTGAGATGCGTCAATGTCTGCTTAAATGTCTTGAAAACAGCAAATTATTTTTACAAGCATACATTATGTCACCGTTTGATGGATACACTGCTTTTAAAAACCCCCGTTTACGCTAGACAGGCTCTTAATTGCTAGAATCGCAATGCAGCTTAGGACTGAATATATTATCATTCACTTTCGTCTCAAATTCGTTTGTTCAGGCAAGAATGTCATACATTCAGCTAAATTGAGAGTGTAGCAATGATTGATGCAGCTTTTCCGCAATCCGATTCAAAGAACTAGAAGCAACGACCTCAATTTACATAGACGGGCCCTGTCAAACAAAGAATGTGGACCTATTCTACTAACGCCATCTAGCCTGAAAAGTGGGACAGCGCTATGGCGGGGACAAGGACAGGGCTATACAGGTTAGTAGCGTGCTCTAAAGGTTGGACGCCCAATTTTTTTTCTATGAAAGGGCCCATCTAGTACCTACATATATATATCGATGACTAGAAGGTCTTTTATCTGTTTACCATCTCGCATTATAAGCAAACCATGCTCAAATTATTATCTGGTGACATATTAATATCATCATCATCATCATCGACTATGCATCCACAGTTGGACATAGGCCTCTTTCAAGTAGCGCCAACGTGCTCTTTCCTCGGCTTTTCTCATCCAATCGATGCCAACCACCCGCCGGATATCATCGCTGCACCTTGCTGGGGGGCGAAGTGATTCACCAAAGAAGTACTGACCGACATAGCTCTTAGGGCTGGCACGCTGAAGTGGCAGTGAGCTGGTCATATTAATATAACTAAACTGGCTGATGCCCGCGACTACGTCCGCGTGGATTGAGGTTTTGTGGTTCCCGCGGGAACTCCTTAGTTTTCCGGGATAAAAAGCATATGTGTAGCATATGTGTTTCCGGGTAGCATATGTGTTATTCCAGACTATAATCTACCTCTGTGCCAAATTTCATCCAGATCCGTTAAGCCGTTAGGGCGTGATTGAGTAACAAACATCCATCCATACATCCATCCATCCAAACTTTCGCATTTATAATATTTATTTGATTATTTGATATAATTACAAAATTCAAGTTGCCCCAAAATTAAGTTAAAAATTAATTAGTTCAGTGATATTAGACGAGAAAAGGTTGCTAACAGGCTTCCTACGCATTTATTCTAATAAGTAGGGAAAGTGAAAAAGAACAAGACCAAAATAATTGCTTGCTTTATAACAAAATTAATTTATGCTCCCTAATAATTTTACTAAGCATCGTATATATACCTACTTCTTCAGAAATAAAGTTACTTATGAAAGCCATTAAAATAAGTAGGCGAGCTTTTGTTTTGAGTTGAATTAATTATCTGCTAACAAACCCAAATGGTGTAGGTACCGAGCTCAGAATATATCCGCGCAGTGACCCAAAATACATTTGCATTCTTAATTTCACATGTGTTTATTACATCACAAGCTGGTGTCCGCGAATTCGTCCGCGTGGTTTATTTCTTGTTATTCCCGCGGGAGCTCCTTAGATAAAAAGTATGCCTATGACACTCTCCAGGTCCTCAACTATAACCATGTCAAAAATCACGTCGATCCGTTGCTCTGTTGCGGTGTGATTGAAGGACAAACCAACAAACAAACACACATTCGCATTTATAATATTGGAATGATATGTGTTTGGTTTAATAAAATCAGATGGATATAAAACTTGTAGCATATAAAAGTGTACTTTCTTTGCCTTTATTTTAACGAACTTCTAGTTAGGTATAATTGTATATACATTCAGTAAAAGTTACTTTATGAATCCATACTATCCATATATTATACATGCGAAGTGTGTCTGTCTGTCTGCTGCTACGCTTTAACAGCTCAACTTTTCAGCCGATTTCAATCGGTTTGGTTGCATTCCGGGGTAGAAGTAGGACATAGGCTAAGGCCGGAAAACACGGAGTTCCCGCGGGAATAAAAAAAATTGACGTTGACAAAGTCGCGGGCATCATCTAGTGTTAATTAATTATGTATGTAACAACCTCATTGTGGACCATTAACGTGCTATTACCGCCTTTTATGCAATTGATTATTTTTAAACCTATACTTGAGAACAAGCTCTCAACTGATGTCGGTTTATTACGGCCTTAGAGTTGGACTAGTGCGCGAGATCTAAATAACAACAATCAACTGTCTTTACAAACAGTATAAAATTAACATCTCAATTCCATAATTCCACCTAGGTCATCGTTTAATTAAGAAGAACTTCTAAATTACAAAGTAGAAATAATTTTCTTATTTTCATTCACGGCTGGCATTAATCTTGAATTTAATTTAGTGAATTTCTCGAGCTGGGTTAAATTCGCCGGAATAAGATGGTTGGGACTGGCTACCTACTCGTATAATAGATTGGGATGCTTCGTTGCTAATAAGCGACTTAACAGCTCGAAGGATGGCATAAAGGCTAGGAAGCACATGCTCTATGCCTTCCTAGATGTACTTAGTAATTTATCCAATTGTATGAATGTATAGGTACACACTACCGAGCAAAGCGAGCGTAGCAGATGCTCTGCTCTCATCCCACACCGCCCCCATCGCTCTTAACAGTGTGAGGTGAAATAATACATTTTTATAGGCTTTTATTCATAGTGTGAGTGAATATTGAGTGGTAGTGAGTGGAATATTGCTCATTACATCATTATTGATTGAATTCGTCCTGTCGAAAGACTTTGGCATAGAAGTAACAAGTAATAAAATTAAAAATTTTAAAAAAACCCACGACGAACTGCAGAGCTCCATTATACCTTTGACCTTTATAACTTTGAAACAACAATTAGAACGTAGCAAACGTATATATTACATAATATCTAAAACACAAAGCTGCATCTTTGACAGCTCAGTAGTTTTTTTGACCAGTGTGGTGGACTATGGCCAAACCCTTTTCAAATGGACAAATCAAAAGAGTCCAATCGCGACGGGTATACGATGAGAATTTAAGGAGTTCCCATGATCGCCTCCTGACTCCATCATGATACCCTGGGCAGCATCTAGGTACAAGCTAAATATATCTAAAACAAAAAGCCCGCATCTAAATCAGCACAGTAGTTTTTGAGAAAAATGGTAACATATTGAAAAAATAAAATCATAGACTACAGCTCAGCTTTGTTGTCTATGGTCCTAAAATATATCTAAGAACCTTCTCACAAGCTATACACATCTAATGAAAAAAACCGCATTTCAATCGGCCCAATACTTTTTGTAAAAAATGGTAACATATTGAAATATTAAAATCATAGAGGCAGCTCAGCTTGGTTGTCTATGGTCCTAATATATATCTAATATATATATCTATATAATATATATCTAATATATATGGTGGTATATCTAAGAACCTTCTCTCAAGCTATATATATCTAACTAGTATTTCGCCCTGTGCGCGAGCTGCTAAAGCAGCTCACGGGTTGTGGTTAGACTTACAAGTAGTACAGATTTTACTGTACTAAACTGAATTCATTTATTATGGTGATAACAAAATAAATAAAAATGGCGCTGATTTTTTAAAACTTTGGTAACAGTTTCCTGTTTCGTAACCCCAGGGAGTCCTAAATATCGATTTTGAACGAAATTGGTCAATTAACAAAGAATTTCAAAATGGCGCTGATTTTCTAAAATTTTGGTAACAGTTTCCTGTTTTGTGACCCCAGGGAGCCCTAAATATCGATTTTGAACGAAATCGGTCAATTAACACAGAATTTCAAAATGGCGCTGATTTTCTAAAATTTTGGTAACAGTTTCCTGTTTGTGACCCCAGGGAGCCCTAAATATCGATTTTGAACGAAATCGGTTAATTAACAAAGAATTTCAAAATGGCGCTGTTTTTTTAAAGTTTGGTAACAGTTTCCTGTTTTGTAACCCCAGGGAGTCCTAAATATCGATTTTGAACGAAATCAATCAATTAACAAAGAATTTCAAAATGGCGCTGATTTTTTTATATTTTGGTACCAGTTTCCTGTTTTGTGACCCCAGGGAGCCCTAAATATAGATTTTGAACGAAATCGGTCAATTAACAAAGAATTTCAAAATGGCGCTGATTTTTTAAAATTTTGGTACCAGTTTCCTGTTTTGTAATCGCACGAAGTCCTAAATGCAATAAACTGCATCTCAATCAGCCCAGTACTTTTTGTGAAAAATGGTAACAGTGGTTGAAAAATTAAGATCATAGACTACAGCTCAGCTTTGTTGTCTATGGTCCTAAAATATATTTAAGAACCTTCTCACAAGCTATACACATCTAATGCAACAAACCGCATCTCAATCGGCCCAGTACTTTTTGTGAAAAATGGTAACATATTGAAAAAATAAAATCATAGACTACAGCTCAACTTTGTTGTCTATGGTCCTAAAATATATCTAAGAACCTTCTCACAAGCTAAACATATCTAATGCAAAAAACCGCATCTCAATCGGCCCAGTACTTTTTGTGAAAATTTTTAACACATAGAAAAATTAAGATCATAGACTACAGCTCAGCTTTGTTGTCTATGGTCCTAAAATATATCTAAGAACCTTCTCACAAGCTATACACATCTAATGCAAAAAACCGCATCTCAATCGGCCCAGTAGTTTTTGTGAAAAATGGTAACATGTTGAAATATTAAAATCATAGACTACAGCTCAGCTTGGTTGTCTATGGTCCTAAAATATATCTAAAAACCTTCTCACAAGCTATACGTATCTAATGCAAAAAACCGCATCTTCATCGGCCCAGTACTTTTTGAGAAAAATTGTGACAAAAAAGTGCACAAACAAACAAACAAACATACAAACAAACAAACAAACACACAACCTCTTAGGGCAAACACATATACCGTCTCCGCTTCGTCGAGGGTAAAAAGGAACTCAATAGGTAACCTGTTGTTTTAAGTACAATACATCAACAGCGCGAGCGATCCGAGCGGAAATCATGCAAAATTAAAATGGATAGTTATTTTTTACTTTAAATAAAGGATCTTTATACTTTATACGTTCGAATTATACTATAAAGTTTTATTTGTAACAGTCCGTGTGCACATTGGTGTGAGAAAATTTAGGATGGACCACATGAAATTTTTTCACTCTCATGTCGCATTTCATGTACGCAGTTTTTATAGCTTTTATTATTTCGTGTAAGTTTAAGACTGTTCACTTAACGATAATGATATATACGTCCTGGTATTTGATAAAATCTTATTCATATTCATAAAAGTTTTGCAACTGCCCACAGCTTGGCCCTACTGCGGCTAAGCTGGCCCTGAGGCAACTCAAAGGATAACACTTTATAGCGATACGGGGGTAAGATGAGGCACGTTCGGGCATCGTTTACGACGGACAGTTTGACAGATTAATGAGACGGACGTATTCAACCACCTCTATGATTCCAATTATGAAATTTGTTATACACGCTTGTAGAACTTACTATGATATACATAATAAAACGTATGGTTTTGTTAAGTAATTACTAAAAATAATCTTGGAATGTATTGGAATATGATAGATTTTTCATAATTTTCTTTCTAAATACCAACGAGTCTTTGGAACTTTGGAAATTTCCACGTTCGCTTGGTCTTGATGTTTAGGTCCATGTTACTGTGGCTAAAAACGGACAAAAAAGTATAATCTCGTACTAGGATTACGTACAACTCTTACTTCACAGATAAATTTAATCGACTAGGTATATAGTTGGTCACCGAAACCACTAGGTACTCAAAGTTTCATACGTTCGCTGTACCACACACATTAATCATACATGGCAAATACCCTACCACGCATAACTTAAAGGCTAAAGCCTAGTTAACTACGCTAGATTAGGTGCTCATTATCAGAGAAATTCGTTGTCATTTTGATCGGTTGAAGCATTACTCAATAACGGCTGAATATTCTGAATGTGATGACAAATCTACAAGCTTATAGTACGTAATCAAGTCACATGAAACGCTTATAGTACGTAATCAAGTCACATGAAACGCTTAGAGTACGTAATCAAGTCACATGAAACGCATGTAGGTTTTCATGGTACTTATCGTGTTAACTCTTCAGCAGTTCAAACACAGTGCGATATACTTTGTTTATTTCCCTCGCAGTTTTTACAACGCTTTTGATGAAAAAGCCACGAGAAAGCGTTTTCGCGCTGGTTGTACTTATACATAAAAAGCAGCTTCCTATTACTGTGGGGTAGATATGACACTCGGTCCACTTGCACATGGCCGTTAAATGTATTTGAGTGAAATTTACTCACCTGTCCTTTTCATGGCAATCCTGGAATATACGTATGAAAAATTGTCAGCTAAATCAGTTTAAGCAGCTTTGTGCATGAATTAAATAATAGAACTTACTTCATAAACTACGCTCTCCGAGGCATCATACATTGGCATGGTATGTCCAGAATACATTATTTTTTCAATAACAATTGAAGCAATTCAATTATACAAAGAGCCAGAGAGTGCCAACGAGTACATGAACATTATTCCCAATGTTCCCTATGGGATTTTTAAAAAACCCTATCTGATTTACTATGTATACCCAGTTAATTTATTTGCTGAATATGAGTTTCAATAGAAATCATTACTTTCGATTAAGAACCAAGAGAAGTTTCATAAACCAAACAAACTCAGCGGCTCGGAAACGAAAGTTATTCTCAATTCTCGACTAAGTTTCCGTTTCCAATTAAAAGTAGGCTCAGTTATGAACTAACAAAGTTGGATGCGTTGCAATCGCTTATCTAAAGGGGTTCCATTGCCTGAGGCGCCACTAAAAAAAATAGATAAAATAGATAAGGAATTACAGGCCAGTGGAATAAGTCGGAAAATGAATTAACAATCAGCTTTTCTTGACTCTCGGACTATTTTAGGATACCTTATTTAAAATAAGAATAATTCTCTGTATATTAATTGTAGTTTACTGTGGACTGATTATTAATTGTAAACGGTGACGGGAAGTCGGGAAGTGGATTTACGAGAAAATTATGATGTGAGCTGTAGATTCTTTAAAAATACAATATATATGCACGTACTTAGATAATTCATCTAAGTACCGCTCTTCTCAGACCAGGGCGCGTTTTGAACCCTCGTAGCTTTAGTTGTAAGATACCGTAACTGATTATTATCACCATCATGTTTTATTATGTATTTCGACGTCAATAAGTGTACAGTGTACCTAATTTGAATAAATTAATATTTATTGATTGATTTATTCATATAATATATAAATTGTTTTTTCGTGGTCAAATAAATTAATTATAATCTATCTATCTATATCAGTACCTTATTGTACCTTATAAAGTGGTTAAAATCAAATTCGAAATATATTGTTCTTACCATAAAGTCCCATAAGATTTCATTAAAAAACACAAATACATACTTAGTTATTTTAATAATGTCACTTGCCAACAACTAAAAGCGTTACTTAATAAAGGTTTTTCAGCAATATTTCAACTCTAAATTAGGTGTCACATGGCTAAGAGCAGCAAATTAGGTTGGGGTGGACAGCGAAGAGCGGGCGGTTTTAATTACGTTGCGTCGGCTTTATTTTTTAAAAGCTCGTATTTTATACAGGTTATGTATGTTAAGTTTCAAGTTTTGGACCGGTTTTACTTAGATACAATATTACTTAAGACGTCATCTAGACCGAATAGGATAAACCACTCATTGACGCATATCGCATTGTTCTAGCAACATGTATGCATTTAAGTCGTAGATTATCACTACAACATAAACTTACACAAAGAAAAGATTCTAACAAAAATTCAACCCACCCGTAGCCGACCTGGGTTTACAAGACGTATAATATAAAATAAACAATAATAAGTGAATAATAATACACACGAGAAAAAAAAACTTAAAAAAAATTGTGCTTCAAGTGAGTAAAAAATGATTTCTCCTTTTTAAATGTGAAACTGATGCATCAGATGAAAATGCTGCAAGGGATTCACTATTAAAACTCTCACACGGGCAAAGCCGCGACCTATAGCTAGCGGGAAACCCGGTCGAGGAAAAGAAGGGATATTTAAATGAAAATATTTGCAAAGTAATTCGGAACAGGGCGGATTTGTTTCACAGAAATTACGAAACAATTCGGGCGGCCCCCGGGCGCCAGAGCGGGTGAGTAGGTAAATTCACAAGGGACGGGTTTGGGATGTCCTTTCATGGCTTAATTCAGAAAAAAACCTTAACAACGTCGTATCTTTGTGTACTGTTTACGAATCCGGCCGCTGATGTTTCGACCCCTCAATCGGTTAGTGGCTGTAATAAATTAAATGTACGCTACTTTTTAAGGTTCTGTATCTCAAAATAAGAAATATTACATTTACAGTCGTCATTTGCCTCATCAGAGCTGATGCTGAGAAAAAAAGAGCTGGCTCATGGGCTGGCTCATTTTTTGCCCACAAGATCATTCTATTGTTCAGCGCAAGAATGCAGCCAGCATTCTTGACACCTTCTCACGCGGCCATAACTGGTACAGTAGGTTAGATTTGTAAAGAGTTTTATTATAATGTTTTTAATATAAAAAAATACAATTACAAATTAAACAAAACTTTATTTATCTAAACTAATATTATAAATGCGAAAGTTTGGATGATGGATCGATGTATGTTTGGATGGGTGGACGTTTGTTACTAAATCACGTCAGAACGGATCTGAATGAAATTTGGCACAGAGATGAATATAGTCTGAAATAATCCCTTAATAACTTATTACAATAACTTTTTATCCCGGAAAATTAAAGAGTTCTTACGGGAACTAATAATCCTCAATCCACGCGGGTTAAGTCGCGGGCATCAGCTAGTTTATTTATTAACCGACTTCCAAAAAAGGAGGAGGTTCTCAATTCGGCGCGTATATATATATATTTTTTTAAATGTATGTTACCGCATATCTCCGTGGTTTCCAAACCGATTTGAATTTTTTTTTTTCAGTGGTTAGAGGAAGCTCGCGAGATGGTCACATAAAAAAATCTGACTCCAAATCCTCAATCCTGATGCTGTAGGTATACCTACGACTCAAAACTAGGGAGTTAGGCAGTTTTGATGGTGAATTCATATAGTAGGTATCAAGTCACGTGTATACGATTCAACTCTGAGTCCCAACTCCTCAACCCTGATGCTGCAGGGTACAGAACTCCTTAAAAATAGCGATTTAGGATTTTTTCATGGGGAATTCATATTGTAGGTGTCAAGCAACGACTTCATACTTAAACCCAAGTCCCAACTCCTCAATTCTGATGCTACAGGGTACTGCACTCCTTAGCCGTGGGGATTAAGACTACACTAAAAAGTTAAAAATAAAAATTCTACGAGTATAACAAAGATAGGCAAAGTTGACGCGTGAGGCTCGCCCGACTTCAACATAGTGTGTAGAAATCAAAATTATTTTTTACTTTACAGTGGCTTTGGAAGTCGGTTTTTTGGAAAGAATTTTTTAATTCTTAAAACCCAATGCACTCCTTGGTATTAGAAATCTGTTCAGGCATTTAGAAGTTATGGTGGAATAAAGAAACTCACATATATACATACACTCATCAGCCCGACAACATTACAGTTTCTTAGGCAGTCGTGTAAAAACCACTTCGATATAAGAGTTTCCTTTTATCACGACTGGGTCATCAGTGCACTCATTTGCTATTAACAAAAACAAAAATCCGTCAAGTCATCAAATTCCTAAATCCGCTGTCAGGCCCCTTTCCCCTCCTAAGCCCTGACACGAGCTGATTACAAAGTTTCAGCAGAATGCCGGGAGAGATTTTTTAATGAATATTAATTCGTTGCCTGTAAAACAAACTTTACTCTCTGCCATCGGTAATTGCCACGTTTTTCGTCCACGCTGGGAGGTATTCGGAATCTTCTCCAAGGTTGGAAAGTTTTTGCTTTCCTAGTAGGTATTTGGAGTGGAAATCGTTATTTATTACTGAATCGACGCCTACGAGTGCCTAATCCAATTTTACGGTTCATCTGATACTTTTAAGGGCTAATGAAGCTTTAATATATTTCTATAGTACAGAGTGGTTATTTTATTTAATTTCTTAGACTAACTCTAAAGCCGAACAAATTTTCCACCTGCATGACTTATTACTTCACTCGGATATAATGTTTTTCACTTAGGAATATAGAACAATTAAAAATCTTACGTACTGTCGAGAGTTGGATTTGGTACATACAGATTTAGTCATTCGTTTTGATGAAGTTAAATCCGTTGAATCTAAAAAATATTAATGTTTATTCTTCAAAATAACGAAGCGTTCTGTTGATGTATAAAAGCGAAAACTGAAAACCTATTCGACGCAGTTCTAACCAGAGTCTCCTATGGAAGTCGACTCCGGTTCGAACGGACTTGTAACTTTTTCACCCACTGCGGACTTCGACCGCAACATCCATACAAAGTAGGTATAAAAATATAGATGGAATTTGTTCAGTGCAATAAATCTGGTATAGTTTCGAGCATTATGAACAGTCACGTACGCGCGTTGGCGGCAGTGGTTGACGCGATTTATGAGTGTGGGGGGTGGGGGGGGACTTTTATTTCATGGCTTGGTCGAATGTGGCACTTCTTTGCTAATACATAAGCAAAAGTTTCAAATTAATTTGTTAACATGGTACATTTGGAACTTGAGTAAATAGCTAGAGGACGTGGACTTAAAATAAAGGTCGGTGGGAACGAATTCCAAGCAGGTGTCTGTGAGATATTCACTTAATTGATATCTCAGGGGAAATTCAGGCATACGTGAAGCCTTCTAAGGCTGTGCGGCGGCATAAAAACTATTTTAATCCCTCTTCCCAAATAGAGCAAATGCTTTTCTCACCAGTCAGGGGATCTCTCTGCTCCCTAATGGGTAGAAAATGAAACCTGTTTCATGGGAAAGACTTTTCTATTGATTTAAAAGTTTATACCTATACTAAAACTGTAACAGAAAGATTCCTGTACATTATATTCCTGATAGGTAGGATGAGGTCCCGGGTTCCAGTCCCGGATCGCGTCACAACATGAACTGGGTTTTTCTGACAAGAAATTTTCATTACTAGCCCGGAGTTATATTACTCGTAAGTTGGCGGTGTTTCACCCCCGTGCCTCGGTGAGCACATTAAGCTGTCGGCCCTGCGCCTGATCTCTCTCCGGTCGTGTCGGATTTTCCGTCCCATCGGGCTATGAGAGTAAAGGAACAGAGAGTGCACCTGTGTTTGCGCACACACTTGTGCACTATAATATCTGCCGCGCAGATGGCTAATCTCTCTGAAGATTGGCCGCCGTCGCCGAAATTCATTAGGGAAAATTATTATTCCTCATAGGAAACCCTTTTTAGGGTTCCGTACCAAAATGGTAAAATGGAACCCTTATGGTGCGACTTTCTCCGTCTGTCTGTCCCTCTGTCCGTCTGTCCGTCTGTCCGTCTGTCCGTCCGTCACACTCGATTATTTCAGTAACTACCGAAGCTATCGACATGAAATTTGGAATACTTGTGTATATTAGTGGCCCAAAGACACTGGAATTAAAAAAAACTGGAAATTATTTTTGTTCTTATTTAAAAAGGCGGGAAAATCTGAGGGTTGAAATTTAAAAGTGAGACAACTGTACTGTGTGGGGTATCATATGAAAGGGTTTACTTTGTACATTTTAAAACAGATTTTTAATTATTTTTAGTTACTATAGTTTTTGATTTATCGGGGAAAATGTCTAAAAAAATACCGTTCCCCCCCCCTTATCTCCGGAGTTTACCAATCGAAAAATTTGAAATAATTATGGTCAATAGGAATTAACGTATATTTTACAGGAAAACTATAGCCAATGCTCTAACTAGCATAGAGTTTTTGAAATTAACAATAAACCTCTACAAACAAAGTTAGTCTTGCGGTTCATTAACAAAGGTAATTATTTATTAATAATGGTACGGAACCCTTCGTGCGCGAGTCCGACTCGCACTTGCCCGGTTTTTTTATTTTGTCTGTCTATCTGTCAATCTATAACGGCATTACACTGAAACTACTGGACGGATTTGAACACAACTTGGCATACTTATAGAGTTTACGCTCTGGGTTAAAATATTAGATATTTTTTATCCCGAAAACAATTGAGTTTCTGCTAGATAGGGAATTCATGTTTTGATAGATTTTAATCTCCGTGAGATGTTTACTTTTCTATAGGGGTTTCTACCGTTATTCCAATGCAGTTTTCAAGGAATTTTGTATAGTAAGTAGTAACCTGCGTTTATGTTTATTCTTTTGTATTACTTATTCCTACGGGGTTCGAAAAGGAAATATTCTCTAGGTATTTTATAATGTCGGATCTCATCATAATGCGCATATTCTCGGTCCGCAAACATCCTAAGTAGCGCGACAAAAGCCGACAGTATATAAACAAGGGGAGCGCGCCAATCTTCTCTTATGGTATGCCCGGATATCTATTTATCACGGATTTGTGTGACGCGCAAATATGTGCGCTGGATGAAAACGGCTTAAATCCGGGAGTTTCTATGAAAATTTCTTGAAATGTTTCTTGCTTCAAAACAGACACTCAGGCAAATGCTTTGTATAGTTTTGCCACAGAATACTAACTTTTTTCAACCTTTACTTACGTAAAATTGAAAGATATTTTTTTCTACCCACAAGGATCATATTCTACTTACGTAGATTTATTTATTTTTAAATTTTTTCTTCTCTCAGCGCCCGTTGGTTTTGATTAGGCTGATTTTAAGCCACCATCATTACAATTTTCAACCCTTAACCCCTTTGCCGGCTCACTAAGTACAGAATACGAGTCTCTGTAACCTTAAGTATTTGTAATATCCGAAGTATTCGAATAATTGAGACAGCACTGGGTAGGTATTCGAAATATTCAGATACTAAAAATGGACGAATATCACAAGCCCTACCAGCTGTATATGCAATAAATATAGCATGATCACAATTTCCTTATTCAAACGCGCGGAACACGAGTCGATTTACTCGAATATGATTCGGTGTATTCAAACATCTCGTAATATGATTTGTCATCTATAAAGTTCATTAAATGCAGCAATAAGCCCAAACAAATCCGCTCCGACTTGATGAAGCGTGAGCGTGTTTTGAATTTCAATATTCATGTAATTAGGGTGTATTCAGCGAAAATTTGATACACTGCACGAAGTTAAATGAATATTCCGGGATACTGGAATTAAGGCGTTATTATGGCTTATTAATGGGTTTAATGTAAATTGACTCTTCTCTTTCAAGTTAGAAGAATGGTTTTTCGTTGATTAAGTAATTATTTTTACTAGCTGTTGCCCACGACTTTGTTCGCGTGAAATAAGTTTTTTTAATTCCCACAGGAACTCTTCAATTTTCCGGGATAAAATGTAGCCTAGGTATGTCACTCTCCGTTTTCATTCACTGGAACACTTTAATTTTTGGGGATAAAAAGTAGCCTATGTCACTCTCCCATTCCAAAAATCACGTCGATCCGTTGCTTTGTTGCGTCGTGAGGACAAACCAATAAACCAACAAACAAACACACTTTCGCCTTTATAATATTAGTATATGATATGATTCGTACATTATAAATGCGAGAGTATGATTATTTTGTTGGTTTGTCTTTCCATCACACTTCAAAATCAGATTATTAAAAAAATTACTTTTATTCAACTGTTATAGAATCATAGACTTATTATATACCTAATGTATAGAATGCAATTTTTTAATGGATTTGTCAATTCAAATTCAATATTCTTTGCAGGAACTAGGAAAACTAAAAAGAGGTTTTTCACAAACGTTTGCGGTGGATTCACTTTAAAAAATCTCAATGCCTTGTGGAAACTAAAGGGTGCTGGTGTTTTTCGGGTTTTTAGGCATTTAGCACGCTTGCCGCCGCCCGCTACACTTTTATGAGCCAGCCGCTCCGCTCAAGCGGTCCCCTTTCTTTTTCAAGTGAGAAGCGATGAAATCCCGTTTTTGACCAGCCTTTTGTACATTTTGACCTGAGCTTTGTGTGCTTTTATTTCGACGACGGCGTTGACAGTTCTGCGCTTGACTGTAAGGTCGCCTCCTGTTCTTTTACTTAGCTACATGCTAGATAATCCGTGTGACTTCGTAGGTATGAGTGGATTTAGGTTCTTGATATTCCCCTGGAAACTTAGAGTCATCAGGATGAAAAGCAGTCTAGTCCTTTCCCGGGATGCAATCTATCCAAATACCAAATTTTGTCGAAATCGGTTGGATAATTGAGTGAAGCGTAGCAATCAGACAGAAAGACACATACTACCGCATTTATATTATTACTATAGAATAGTGGATTTTATCCCGGAAACTTATAGAGATAAAGAGTTATGGGCTCGTTAGACGTTCATTATATTTTCGGATATTTCTCTAATTTCTAACAAAATTATTCTTTGCAAAAGCATAAACAAAGCACACTTAATTCACAACCAAAAAAAAGTGTGGTCTTCGCCTCATATAAGTTCCTTCAAAGAAATCATCGGCATGAAATAAACATAATCAAAAAAATATCTTAGCGCATCGAGACAAAGGCATTCCTTCATGAATTTTCGATCGCATTGGAATCGTTGAAATCTCTGCAACTTGACGAACTTCATACATATTCCATCGGCGCGCACATGTGATCACATTCCAAAATTCATAAGAACTGCTAAGTTTGCGTATAGAAAAACATAAATTTATTCTGAATCGCAAAATTGTTTTATCTGTTACCTTGTATTAGCATTTAAGCCTGAAACACACAACGCGCGACGACAGCGTTTCGAATGCTGTTTCTAGAACTTGTGGATACTGGAACGTCGTGTTACTCATAAATAAAGTCTTCTGTGTGAGTGTCTACAGAACACCTTTTTCTACCTTAATGCCACAGAATACAGTAAAGTTTTAGCAAAATGGTTTTGCAGAGGAAAATCAGACAGGTTAGGTTGGCTAGGACAGGAGAGATCTCTCTTTCTCTGTCTCTCACTCTCTCTTAGGAAATTTGATTTGATAAGGATGATAATTTTGTAGCTGACTAACATTTAATGTAAAACACCCAAGTAGACTCCGAGGCCTCGCTGCGCTCGTTCAAGAAGCCATCATATGATTACCACGCACTATAGAGATTCTATCCTTGCAGGTTTTACTTGCAGGAGACCAGCTCTAGGTGTATATTGATTGAAACGACAAAACAGCCACTGGTTCAGTGTAACGTCTGGCCGTGCAGACGCCTTCGTGTGTTTGTATCAGCCTTTAGACTGTACTTTTTCTAATGCGTGTCTTGGCGCTTTGAGAACTGTGAACGTGGTATGAAATTCAATAGGTTAATATTTGGATTCCGTCACATAAATTCAAAAGGCGTTTCTGGTTTTTTAAGTAAGTAGGTACAACGTAATAATGCTAATCTAAGTATTCCAATGATTACTAATCCATCATACTTATATTATAAATGCGACAGTGTCTCTGCCTGTCTGCTACGCTTTCACGGCCCGTCTGTATTTTATTCCATTACAAGTTAGCACTTGACTGCGAGCACACCTGATGGCGAGACTAAGATGGTAGCGGGCCAACTTGTTAGGGGTCTCTTTCTGCGTCAATTTCCTCATTACTGAGGTCGTGACCCCTGGTACTAATTTTACGGGTACGGTAGTTATATTAAACCCATACCTCTAATCGGTTTCTACGCAGCATCGTACAATCGACAAAAAAAGTTTTGACTGGCGAACAAAAATTCCCCGTCATTCACTCATACATGGAGCGCGCAGCACGGAAGCCGAACAAAACGTGGTTCCCCATCGGTCCTCCATGTTTTGCCCTGTCCGGGCGTAATGTGTTTTCGCTCTAACAATAAAGCAATTTTATCCTTTAAATGAGTTTACCGTGAAATAATAACATCGTGTTAGTTATTATACGTAAAACCTAACAACACGAGTTTTATGTTTATGCGATGCAATTTACGCTGCAGTTGCGCTCTACCATAGTTTAGTAATCGTACAGTTGGGCTACGAATTAAGTAGGTAACGCAAAGAGATTTCCGTGTTGGTCCAAACAACTAAGAGCCTTTGTGATCAGTACGCTTAGTCTAAGTTTTTACATTTCAAACTCGATTTATCGTATTGAGCGTTCGATCACGTTAGCATCAAAGTAAAATGGACCCAAAAGCTCTTTATTTACAGTCACAAATTCAGTACAACCGATTTTAATTTCAAAATGTTTGGAAACTTGTTTGGAGCGCTGGCTGTGAATGCATACACGAAATTGAGCTCTAAATGTATGCAGCTAAGCTTCATTATACTTCGACGCTAATGTAATCGAACGCTCAATACGATCAATCGAATTTGCAATATAAAAACTTAGATGAAGCGTACAGCGCAAGTTTTAACTTTCGCATCTTCGTATTCATTACACCTGGAGTCAGTGACAGCCTATAGATCTGAAGTTGAGGGAAGTCAAATGGAGATGTTGTTCCAATAGACCCGAGGTCAGTTGTGTCATTAGAGAGATATTGTAGTTTCGCTTTAAGTACCTATATTTTCATTTATTTTAACCGATGCAGTCAGAGAAAAAGGTGATTCTGTGTAATTCAAGTACACAGGTTTGAAACGTGTATAGATAGAGAGAGATACCTATTCAAGTTAAATTACTTGGCTCGACGCAGCCTTAGCTATTTGGATCATTATTATTAAGTCAAAATGTTGTGGACGTGTAGAATTATAAGATACTAGATGATGCCCGCGACTTCGTCCGCGTGGATTGATGTTTTTTTATTCCCGCGGGAAATCTATCTAGCCTATGTCCTTCCCCGGGATGAAACCTATCTCTGTACCAAATTTCATCAAAATCGGTTGAGTAGTTAGGTCGTGAAAGCGTAGCAGACAGACAGACAGACAGACAGACACACTTTCGCATTTATAATATTATATAGTATGGAGTATGGATTAATATTATATATATAGTATAAGTATATATAGTATAATATAGTATGGATATTAGTATGGATTAAAGTTAAATTACTTGGCTCGACGCAGCCTTAGCTATTTGGATCATTCTTATTAAGTTAAAATGTTGTGGACGTGTGGTGGAATTTTATGATGTGTGCAATATAACTGATCTGTATGATTGTTTAACAATGGCAACACAGCACTCCTAGCAGCACCCCTGTATGAATTATAGCGAGAACAAATCAAAAACAATGCTATTTTATGCAGAATATGTTGCCAACGCCGGCGCCTCCGCCAGCGAATTGAATAAAACATGAATCGCTACTTATCTTACATTTCCTCTTACCACCTAACTTTCAAGATGGATCCACACACTTGCAGCTGTGTATCATTACTTCACTAGTGATATTATAAAGGCGAAAGTGTGTTTGTTGAAGTAAAACTTCTTTAGAATCGTTGTGATTTGAAAATTCAATGAAAAGAAAAAGCGACACTAAAAAGAGAAAAACTTATTCATAATAGGATTTAGCCTGCGAGAGAATGAGATAGAATACAAGTCATATTTATTTCATTCTCTCGTAGGCTACTTTTCTGAAGTTTCAAGTGAAGTGAAGTTCCGGGTTCGATCCCCGGCAGGGTCAATTTGGGAATTTATAATTTCTGAAATTTTCCCTGGTCTGGCCTGGTGGGAGGCTTCGGCCGTGGCTAGTTACCACCCTACCGACAAAGACGTGCCGCAAAGCGATTTAGCGTTCCGGTACGATGCCGTGTAGAAACCGAATAGGGGTATGGGTTTAATATATAATATAACTGCCATGCCCCTAACTGGTTAGCCCGCTACCATCTTAGACTGCATCATCACTTACCATCAGCTGAGATCGCAGTCAAGGGCTAACTTGTAGTTGATAATAAAAATAAAAAAAAAAGGTTTCACTTCTGTCATGTGTGAATTGCACACACACACTTTCGTTCGTGCGTTAGGCCTAAGAATCATGCCGCAACGGAGCACATGTTTTTTATATACATAAAGTCGAAGACCTGGAGAGTAAATAGGCTACTTTTTATCCCGGAAAACTAAAGAGTTTCGTAAAACAAAGGGTTTCGATTCCCGGCAGGGTCAATTTGGGAATTTATAATTAGTAATTACTGAATTTTCTGTGGCTAGTTACCACTCGGTAGATAATTTCGTTGACTGACGTAGAAATTATCTACGGATACCTAACGCCTTGGAAGCCGTAAAAAAACGAGTTGCAAAATCGAACAAAGAATTCTCACCGAAAGTCGCTAAAATTACAACAGCGGGAAAAATCCATTTGGCAAGTCACTAAGTCCCTCCTCTTTTCAAACTCGACATCGCCTGATTACGAAGTTCAACAGAATGATGCTGAGAGGGAATTTTTTAATGAATATTAATTCTTCGCTTGTAAAACAAACTTTCCTCCACCTAAGATCAGTATAATGCCGGAGTAAAAATGCTTCGTTTGACGTTCAAGTTCGATTCGGAATTCGAAACGGTGAATTTAAATTCAAATAAATGAAGTTTCTAAGTTAAATTTTTGCGTTCTTTTTGCGAGAGGCATTAAATATAGTCCGACAAACTTATCTGACCCGGTGACAGCGTCGCTATAATAAACGAAAAATACACAAAAACAAAAACTTAAAAGGCATAACTTGACTTTTATCCCGGAAAATGAAAGAGTTCTCGCGGGAACCAAAAAATCTTAATCCACGCGTACGAAGTCGCGGGCATCAGCTAGTTATATTATAAATTCGAAAGTTTTGATGTATGGATGTTTGGATCGATGTTTGTTACTCAATCACGCCAGAACGGCTGAACGGATCTGGATGAAATGTGGCACAGAGATAGATTATAGTCTGGAATAACACATAAGCTACTTTGTATCCCGGCAAATGAAGGAGTTCCCGGGGGAATAAAAAAATAATTTAAACCACGCGAACGAAGTCGCGGGCATCACCTAGTACCACATAAATGTCTGTATATATAATTTTGAGCGTTATGTAAAATCACGTGCGAGTTCGCTGGGGGCGGCGGTTGTAGAGATTTATGGGCGTAAAGGGAGCAACGCCGCGTCCCCTTGAGGTTTTGCTACTAATTGCGACCTACTTTCACAAAAACTCATACAACTATTCTATATTCTGATGAAGTAAATGTAACTTTGTTGTTTCGATACAGAAACTTCTAGACGGCTTTATTTGGTAGTCTCCCTAACTAAAACCGAAGGGGCAATTAGCTGAGTATGAGAGCTAGCTTATGTTGTGTTATGACACCAACGATAGGGTTCACGTAGTTTTAATAACACAAACTTTTTGAGCATGTTATCTTGGAGTAAAATGTTGGCAAGATAAGTTTGGTAGGTACTTCTTCACCACTACAGCTCATTAACGCTCCACTGCTGGGCACAGGCCTCCACTCTCATAGGAGAAAGGGAATTACAGTATAGACCCACAACGTTGCTCCAATGCGGGTTGGCGCGCTAGCTACTTACTTAAATCATCGTAAATAATACTAGGTAGAAGTCGGTTAAAAATTTGATGCAAAATAAAATTAAACGAAATATGGAAAAATAGCATATTAGTTTTCAATTAAAATTTGTTGCACAACTATTTTTTTCGAGTTTGGGGATGTAAAGTACAATAGGCGGACTTAAGGCTCGAGAGACCAGCTTTCTACCAGTCAACCCTTGGAAATATTGTGTAAACTTAAATCTCGTCCCTACATAAATACATAATGCAAAATGATCATGAATAGAATAGCTAATAATAAAAGTAGAAGGGGTTGTGAAAATTCCACCCCTATAGACGTAAAAAAGGAATTTAAAATGTGTAGGAAAGTTTCAGTTTATTAGTAAAAATCAAAAATTTTGTGTAGTGCACGCGTAAGAAGTAGCGGGCCAAAGCTAATAGAAAAAGAAGTAGAAAAATGAATACCTAAAGTCTGCGGTAAATAATAAGCTTATTTATGCAAAATCACGTTACATGAGCGCGAAGGGAACAGCACTCCAGCCCCTAGTGGTTGTGTTGTGATTGTGTGGTTGTGTAAAAGTGTTTATTTTATAGTTAGAATATTGACTTAATAATACATGGACTTCGGGTCAGCGCTAAAAAGTGTCCGAACCGAAAGAGATCCAAAACACGAAAAGGTTTCCAATCGCACTTCAGTCTCGTGTTTGTCAGCATAAAGAACACTTGTCAATAATGCCGCACTGAGATAAAAAATCTTGCAAAAACTACCCGAGTAAGGTGAGAAAAGAAGATGGTGTATCATATTTTCAGTAATTAAACATTTATTAACGATATAAAGGTATTATTTCGCTTAGAAACATAATATTCCATCCAAATTTCAATTAATAGTAAAAACAAATGGCATAACCAACCAAAATGAACAAAAGTAACTATCTGTCCTTTTCTAATACACTACGCGCGTATAAGACAGAAAGAGTGCAATATTTTTATCAAATTTGTCGCTAGAAGCTGCATATGATTAAAAAATGGGCGACCGTCAGTCGAAGCTACATAGGCGGATAGCTTATAACAAGCAAAATTAGGCTGTATAATAATGGGCTAAGACATAAATTACAATGTTTTAGTTTGTTTATAAAAATATACATGCATACTCGTACTTAATAGGTTTTCTCGGGACACTTTTTTCGTGAATTTTGCATTACACCCGAAGTCCATGTATTATTAAGTCAATGAGTTAGAATCATGAATTTTGTGCAGTGCACGCGGAAGAAGTAGCAGGCCAAAGCTAATAGAAAGAAAAAGAAGTAGATAAATGAATAGCTAATAGTAAATATGCGGTTAGAAGTTTATTTATGCACAATCACGTTACATGAGCGCGAAGGGAACAGCACTCCAGCCCCTAGTGGTTGTGTTACTAATTGCGACCCACTTTCACAAAAACTCATACTCTATTTTCTGATTCTATTTTCTGATGCAACTTTATAATTTCGTTGTTGTTGCGATATGCATAGTTAATTTTAAGTGCTTCAAATTTTGAAGACGCGTTTGATACAAATGGTACAATTATAGTGGCAATTATGGTCAATCTAGCTGATGCCCGCGACTTCGTCCGCATGGATTGAGGGTTTTGGTAGCCTATGTGTTATTCCAGACCTATCTCAGTGCCAGATTTCATCCAGATTCGTTCAGCTGTTCTGGCGTGATTGAGTTGTGGCGGTCTTCGCAGTCCGCACATAATCCAATAGACGGCATTACTAGTACACGCACGCGACCACGAAGAGCCCAACTCACGCTTACGAAGTTTTCTCTGAATTACGCTATATATACGACCTCCAAAGATGAACGGTCGGACCAGTGGTCCCCGAGCACAACACCCGCTCGGAGGATGATCATCCTATTGTTACGGTCGAGCCATATCACCTGCTCCCGTACATTGGTGACCCCGACGTGATCTTCAAGCCACCGCCGACGATCAAACAAGCCGACGTGATCTTCAAGCCGCCGCCGACGCACATCAAGCCGACGTCACGCCCTCACTCGTCAGACTTGAGCAACATCGCACATCACAATATAATCCCTGCAGACATCGCATCGAGGACAGCATCATCAGTACGCACAGCGGGACACAACAGCACCACAACGCAGCACAGCAACGCAACGCAACACAGCCGATCGATGTCCCGGCACAACAGCAACATCACGCAATGCAGCACAGCCGTTCACAGAGCCACATGCTCGGCGTCCCGCACCGGTCGATTCGCAACAGCATATCAGTACACAGCCCGTCGACGCCCCGTACCAGCTGCACAAGTGGGTCACACAGTCTCAGAGTCGTATGAGCCTACAACGCCACTACTCTGGTTGTACACGACGCCGCTTCACTGAGTACTTCCCGACGCAGCGCTTACACCTGAATGCTCATCGACGCCACTTCTCCAGATGCTAGCAACGCCGCTCAACCACACAACAACTGAATGCTGACGACCTCCAGTCTCGAAGGGGAGTGATGTGGCGGTCTTCGCAGTCCCCACATAATCCAATAGATGGCATTACTAGTACCAAACGCGACCACGAAGAGCCCAACTCACGCTTACGAAGTTTTCTCTGAATTACGCTATATATACGACCTCCAAAGATGAACGGTCGGACCAGTGGTCCCCGAGCACAACACCCGCTCGGAGGATGATTATCCTATTGTTACGGTCGAGCCATATCACCTGCTCCCGTACAGAGTAATAAACATCCATCCATTCATTTCGCATTTATTAGTTGTAGTATAGATAAATCTTGTAAAAGCGAAAACACACGATAGGTCAATACTTTTACTTGTTTTGTGTTGGATACGTTTTGTCGTGTCACGGTTGTCTGTGCAGCTCCATAAAAAAGTACGCACGTCAAAGTATCGCGCTGACTTTTTGTAATGTCCTGTCGTGTAGTTCAGTGTGACTAAGTCCTTTGTTCGTAGTGTGTTTTCACCATTAGTATGAGATGTTTTACCTTCGACTACGCGAAAAGTTTTTGCTCTATGATAACCCTATTCAAAAGATCCTTCGGCTTGTATTTCACAAAATTGTTGGATGAGCTTAAATTTATTTAAGCAAAATTCGCACCTGATCCGAATTACCTACCGTACAAGAAGTCACTAAAATCCGTTGTTTTCGAAATTGGCACGTGGAATGGCATTGTGCATGAATAAGGCTGCTCAGAGGCCTTAGTGAAGATCTTACATTTCATCAACATTGATAGAAATGGGAAATCGACAACCAAATCATCAAAGTAAACTAGACCTTATTTGACTCGTCTTAAAGCTCAAATTGTCTATAGTTGTGGACAATTTGAGTACTACCTGAGGTATAGCCAGCGCCCCATGCGTACTCCTTGCAAAATTTAAATTGGTGGTACTGAATTTTGACTTAACTTCAAGCAGGTTCATTTGACTCTAACAATGAACTATTTCGTCTCTTGAATTCTATCAACGTTAGCGTGATCTAGAATCTTACACTAACTCTGCAGGTTTCTATTGTAGCTCGGAGCAGATAGCTTTTATTTTGAGCACAAAGGAAATCTTATCTGCGCAGGCTATTACAGTCAGCTTGGATGAAGCGATTTCAAGCTGGATATGTGGTATTGTTTTCGAAGTAGTTTTTTTTTCAATGGAGCACTAATTAAAGCGATTCGCTCACGTTAGGTTCAATTTTCATACAAATTTCAAAAAGTCATTTTGAACCTTAGGGGTTGAAGTTTCAAAAATTCCCTGGCCACTACCTCGACTAGAGTTTACCTCAGTAACTAGATACTAGGTAAACTAGTACTAGGTAGGTACTTACTAGGTATTAGCTAATAATATTTTCGTTTGTTAATAGAAGGTTTGCACTATATATTTTACTACCTGATTCACACGACTTCGTCCGTGTGGATTGAGGTTTTTCTGTTACTCGGAACTCTTTAATTTTCCGGGATAAAAAGTAGCCTATGTAACTTTCCAACTATACCTATGCCAAAAATCCCGTCGATCCGTTACTCTGTTGCGGCGTGATTGAAGGACAAACCAACAAACAAATACACTTTCGCATTTATAATATTAGCATGATTCGTAAGTGTAGATTTTCATTTGCACTTTGGTATATTTGTTGAACCCCGTGAACTTCGTGCGTTGTTCAAATATTTTGGCAAGGTTATATGAATGAAATGCATTTATAGTCGGTCGCACAAAGTAATTTCGTTTGAGACCGCCGCCATGCAGAGCAGACCGTTGGAAATGCACGCGTGAAAATCTTTATTTTAGCAATTCGCCGCAGGTCGAAACCCACAAAACAAAGAGCGGTCAAAAATGGGATTTCACCGCTTCTCACTGGTTGAAAAAAAGAAAAAAGCTTGTTGAACAGAGCGTAGCCGGCTCATAAAAACGTAGCTCGTGTGGCGGCGAGCAAGACAATCGCTGAAAAACACCTGAAATCCCTTTGTGTTCCTATGGACATTGATATGTTTCCGACTTTTTTTAAACCAAAATTCTATTACAATGCAAGAAAAAAATTCACTATATAGTTTGCCAGAAACCGACAGTTGTGTAATTAAAAGATACTGATACACTAGGGCCCTAGGCTTAATACATCACTAGCTATAACTTAGCACTTTACTCATAAAATTATTTTGTTTGTTACAGGTACTCCAAAAATTAAATCCGGTTAGATAAAGCATTGCAAGTGCTCACTTTTTGCCGATGACCTAAAAATATATAAAATTATCAAATCTGATGACGATGCTAAATTATTACAAAATGACCTTGAAAATCATTAACTGGTGCGACGTCAATAGTATGACTCTTAATGCTAGCAAATGTTTTCATGTAAAATTTACTAGAAAGAAAAAACCACTTGTCACAAGACATTCGATTGGTAATGTGGTATTGCAAGAGTTGCCTGAAATCAGGGACTTAGGAGTTAGGTACTGTTGACACAAAGTTAACTTTTACTTCGCATATAAATAATATTGTAAAAAAAGCTGCGCAGTTCGTCGGATTCATCAGACGCCACACAAAAGGATTTATTCATAAGACTAAAGTTATTTTGTATAACGTCTTTGTGAGAAGTTGCCTCGAGTTTGCCAGTGTCATCTGGAACCCAACATATTATGTACATTCCCAACGCATTGAAAGCATACAACGCAATTTTACTAGGCATCTTGCATTTCATGCCACTGGTATCTCTCATAGACAACCCTACTGTCAAAAATTGGCAAAATTTAAAATGATGTCTCTTCGAAGCAGGCGGGAATTACTTTACCTGTGTTTTTTGCATAAAATCATCCACTATAAGGTTAGGTGCAGTGAACTACTGGGTCGGATATCCTTATCAGTGCCACGTAAATATCCCCGCTTTCGTAGATCTCATAAAACATTCCAAATACCTTTCGCTAGAACACGTCTTGGAAACCAAGCTCCAATTGCTCGTATATGTGCTAAATATAATGAAATATCTCAAGTTATACCTGGCATCGACATATTTCACAATTCTTATGGAGTATTTAAAAAAAACTCACCGATCAGAGATCCTATAGATGAGTCCTATAGATTAATCATTAATTTTATATTGGTAATATAACTTTCACATAATAATATTTTCTTGATAGTTTGTTTGCATGCGCTAATTTTGTAAACGTTGTGTACACTTTTAATCGATGTACATATCAGTGAATGTGTCACTTTTTTAATGTTATAATTTGTGTGTTACATATGTATATTGTAAGTGAACCTATAAAAAGAAAAAAAATTAATTCATCATAGAACAGCCGCAAAATATACCTAAGTATTTACTATCGTCATCATCATTACAACCCATTGCCGGCTCACTAGGTACTGAGCACGAGTCTCCTTTCGGAATGAGAAGGGTTTGGCCATAGTCCACCACGCTGGCTAAGTGCGGATTTTGTACAATATACCTATTTGCTATACTGATAAGTAATATACACTACAAATTTCTTTGAAAACACAAATGAAAGCCTAGAATTCAGTCGTGTAACGTTAAACCTGCAAAAAAACGTAGCTGTAAAATAAGCAATTTTATTCGACACCAAAAAAGTTTCTAGAATAAAGAAAGCTTTTCTTTTCTAGCTTTTAATTAAAAGCTGCTAACTCCAGCGATAAAAATAAAAGTTTAATTTTGCTCTTGGAAGAATTCCATGTTAACTTGCAAAACCATTCTTGCAAAATTACATAACCTGATTATGACATTTAATTTAGGTTCTTTATATATTTAGGAAATTAAAACTTTTATCTCGTATATGTATAACAAAAAACTTTTGCCAAATATTTCCAAATTCTCACAAAACTCACCCATGGTAAATAACGCCATAATAAGGGTTTATTGCAACCTCATATTATTAAAAACCTGCGGTCGTCTACACTGGTGTCACGTAATTAAATAGGTCACACTTCCTCATCACCTCTACCTAACCTAATTTGCTGCTCTTAGTTTGCTCCCGTAGCATCCAAGTTGTAAAGCAAGTTTTATAAAACATTTTCATTTTCAAAAAAATCTTATGTTAAAATGTTTTATAGTAGGATACTACACATAGTCTAGAACTCTATTTATTTATAGGGCATAAGCCCTATTTTATCAGAATATCAATATAAATTGATATTCTGATAAAAGTTCTTACTGAAAATTTCTTGCCAGAAGAATTAATTATGGCCTGTCGACCCAGAGAGACTTGATAAAAGTACTGAGTATATTAATCCTGACCGGGACGGGATCGGGCCCAGAACCTCGCCATCCGAACATGCTAACCAATAACCACTAGACCTACGAGGCAGTAAAGTTACTATAATCCATACTAATATTATAAATGCCTGTCTGTGTAGAATGTGTGTCTGTCTGTCTGCCTGCTACGCTTAACTTAACTTAACTTAACTTAACTACGGCCCACCTATTCAACCGATTTTGATGAAATTTGGCACAGCGATAGATATAATATCACGGGGAAGGACATAGTCTACTTTTTATCCCGGTAAATTAAAGAGTTCCCGCATTAATTTAAAAAAAAAATATTTATGACGCGGATGAAGTCGCGAGCATCAGCTAGTACAATATATTTCAGGCTATAGTGATTGTTTCTAACAGAAAATAAAAACTAAACTCAGAGTTGGCAAGCGCCGCCGCAAGGCAGTTGTGAACTAGAGGACGCCGCAGCCGCGTCCGCCCGTCGCCCGAGGGAGCCCGTTTAGATTAGCAATTGAAATGTATTCAAATTTACAAGTTCATAACTGGGGTCTCTTTATCTCGGTTTAATTGGAGACTTAGTTCTTTTGCGATGACTTACGCTAAAGTGTTGCTGAATCTATTTGCGATCTGCAATTTCTTCTTGCACAGTGATACCCTAACGGAGAATAGTTGAAAAAACCGGCCAAGTGCGAGTCGGACTCGCGCACCGAGGGTTCCGTACAAACCTGTAGTAAGTTTTAAATTATTAAAAATATTTTTATTTTAAATATTTGAGTTGAATGAAAGGTAAGTTGCGGTTTACGATTTATGACGTATTAAAAAAAAACTATTTACTAGATCTCGTTCAAACTAATTTTCGGTGGAAGTTTGCGTGGTAATGTACATCATATATTTTTTTTAGTTTTATCATTCTCTTATTTTAGAAGTTACACGGGGGGGGACACACACATTTTACCACTTTGCAAGTGTCTCTCGCGCAAACTATTGAGTTTAGAAAAAAATGATATGACAGACAGACATGACGAATCTATAAGGGTTCCGTTTTTGCCAAATTTGGCTACGGAACCCTAAAAAGGGGTTCGAAAATATTCGAAGTAGTAAGTAGGTACTTACCAATTTTGTGTATTATTCGAAATAGTGTCCTTCAAACGCCTTTTAGCTTGTATCCGGATTCCGGATTATAAAGAGATAATAGTTGTGATAGCCTCAGGGATACATTATCTAATTGACACGTATCATCGGCTGCAGTATTTCGAGTTTGGGAGATACCGATTTAGCGCTCCGATACAATTTTCGTAGACACCGAATAGAAGTTCTTACGGTTTCAATCTACGGCTCTGATAGTTTCTTAATTAAGATGTTTTTTGAGATGGTGATGATAATAAAAAATCCCGGCTGAGTTTGTTGTGGGCTCTTCTCAGACCAGGGCGCGTTTGGAACCCTCGAAGCTTTAGTTTTAAGCTACCGTAACCGATTATCAAAATCATGCTTTATAAGTAAGTAATTTTTAACGTCAATAGGTGTACCTACAGTGTACCTATAATGAATAAATGATTTGATTGACTGATTGATTGAATCCTATCTCTTCTTCAAGGTATGTGTGCTTACCATTTTATGTAGTCAAGGGTCAAATCGCAAGATGATCCGAGCTCATATATTCATAAAGTGGTAAGCGGCTGGCGCTAACAAGCGTCTTAACAGCTCAAAGGATGACACTTTAAGGTGATATGAGAGAAGCGGGAGGAGGAGGGTTATGGGCAAGGCCGGCTAGGTTTACGACGGGTTTAGCCTGCCAAAGTAATGAGGCGTACGCTTCCAATTATGAGGGACTCAACTTGATCTCGACTACCTATATCTATATTATGTCACCGTAAGATTGCAAAAACCGCTAGATTGTAATCTAACACTTTTTATCTCGTTAGATTGTCAACTGTCAAAAGATTGTGGACCGTTCAATGTTTTGGGTGTCAATTTTTGAAATATTCATTTGATTTTATGTATTTACGTTTTCTTGTCTCTTTCTTGTTGGTTAGGTTAGGGTTCGACATAAATTGCGGCCGGGCACTTCGGTTCTATCGGGTTATTATACCTAACAGATTACAATGTACCGAAAAATAATGCGTTATACCTATTGTAATATTTCGACAGTTCACAATTTCGCGAGTTAGATTATAATCTAACGGTTTTTACAATTTTACGGTGACATATACACTGGTTTAGAGACCGTTTGGTAAAAGTTTTATTCGCACTAAATTTTAAGCATATTAAGTACTTACAGTCACTGTAAGTCTGAAAGATATGTACGCAAAGTCAATTACACTTTCATCAATTTACTTTACAGTTGCTTCGATATACTTAGTCGTTTTTTTAAAGTAATTTAAATTTATAACATGCTAATACTTAACGTGTTTATATATATATATATATATATATCTCTCTCATAAAGTAATATACTTACATTTTAATTTTGTATCAGCGAATAATATCGTCGTAACAACTATTAGCAATGCAAATACATTTGGGTCACTTTCAGATTCATATTTAAGCTCGTCCCCGTTCCCCATTTGACTTCGCTGGGGGCTGGGGGCTAATTAATAATTCAGCCCACAACAAAAGCATGGTCGAAGCTTATTATAATGGCTTTTCATGAGACTTCGAGCGCGAGAAAATGATTTTCTTTGAAACCACTCAAAGAGTACGTGTAACTGTTTAGTTTGAACCACGTCCCTGGTGCAAGGGTGAACTACAAGGGGTCGAAAATTTGATTCTTTGTAGTGAAGACATCCATACTATCATATGTTTTCTCAATGTGAGTCTAGTGCTCAGTAATATGCCATCATACCTATTGAAAGGATAAAATGAATACATTTAAGAGCAATGCTTATCAACTTAAGTTCAATTCTCTTAAATCCATCCATACTAATATTTATTATAAATTCGAAAGTGTGTCTGTCTGTCGGTCAGCTACGCTTTAACGACCCATTTTTTCAATCGATTGATTTGAAAGGATGGGTGAAATTTAGTACAGAGATAGGTTGTAACCCAGAGGGGGGCATATGCTACTTTTATGCCGGAAAATTAGAGAGTTCCCGTGGGAATTCATCTTAATCCACGCGGATGAAGTCGCGGGCGCCATCTAGTCATTAATTATTTCTAAACAAAATAATTGAGTAGGCACTTCAAAACTTCTGGTTGTTGAACAAAATATTCTAATTTTCGAAGACTAATATTATTTCATAGGAAGGTCGAGGAGTTCAAACTCGGCTGAGTAAAGGTTTGAGGTATTTGAAGGGGCTTCGAAAGTAACGTTATTACATTAGACAAGTTGTTGAGACGACGAAAATTGAGATTAAATAGTAGTTTTCAGTAATCCGTACCGTTGCCAACTGAAAGGGTTTGAAGCCTACACTTCACTAGCCATTATTATTATTATATTATATTTTATATAGGTACTATTCGGCATAGACTGGATCACGGTCATAGATTAAGCATAGTATCTGTACTCTGGGGGCTTAATAGCTCTTATGCAAGTTGAAACTTTATCGTGATTGGAAATTTATAAACCACCCCACATCCACTACAGCCCATTAACGTCTTAGACCCACCACGCTGCTCCAATGCGGGTTAGCGGGCTTTAATGACTACCTATTATCATGTTAGTGATAATAACCGGGACCGACAGCTTAACGTGCTCTCCGAGGCACGGGGGTGAAACACCGCCAACTTCCTAACTCCGGGCTAGTACTGAGAATTTCTAGTCAGAAAACCCAACACTTATTATGGCCCGACCCGGGACTCAAACCCGGAACCTCGTCAGCCTCAGTCAAACATGCAACCACTAGACTAACTCAGCAGTGAATTTATAAGCGTTTTTATATATTTCTTTATGCATTTTACAATACTGTGGACCTTCACAGTATTATCTTCACTTCAGAAATTGTAAAAGCGCAAATTAGAGGTACGTTCATTTTAAGATTAGACGATCGCCATACCTATTTGTCATAACAAGTTTCAATTTGCCCCAAAGTGAATTGAGCTAACCATTTCCCGAAAGGTTTCCCTTTGTCTTGACGGAAAATTATAATCCTGTGTTAAAGGATCAGTCACGTAAAGATGTGTCAGTTTTCTACTGTCCTAAGGGATTTCGCCGAATGGCCGGGTTTTGAAGATAACTGGAAACCTGAGGGAGTAAAGTACAATGCTGTTTTTCATATTATGTATTGAAGTTTCATTTTAATTCGACTGCCTGAAAAAAGGAGTATATTGTTTTCAGGGTTCATGTATGTATGTAGGTATGTATGTATGTATGTATGTATGTATGTATGTATGTATGTATGTGAGTTTGTATATTCCACCATAACTTCTATACGCCTGAACCGATAAATGAGGTATCGTTAGAATCCCTAGCTTAATCCGGGTGACATAGGCTAGTAAAATTAAAAAAAAAATGATGGGGTGACCATGGTTCCGAATTAAAGACTAAAGCTGAAAAGAAATATTCGAAAATAAGATTAACTCTATTTAAAAATGTAAATAAGATTCCAAAGGTAGTTAATGACTGTGGTATCGTTACGTAGTAGCAGTGGTAGCCGTACTTCCATTCGAGGGAGATTTTTTATTACACGACTGCCCAAAAAAGGAGTGTTATGTTTTCAGGGTTCGTGTATGTACTATGTGTGTCTACGGCAGAGTAGTCGTATTTTTTAATAATTTTAATTATGTTCACTTGTTAAAGGTTTGTTTGTAACTATGTTATATAATATCTAAGTATGTTCGATATAGTGTTAAATATCCTAACTTCACATGTATTTATCTATTTGTTTGTACTAGCTGATGCCTGCGACTTCCCTCGAAAACAGCTTGTTTTTTTATTAAAAAAATTTAATGAAACCAAGTACTATGCTGTATAACTCAATCCAGATGCTATTAGGATAATAAAACTATTTTGGAACGAAGTTCCTCATGGGACGATGCGGAGATGATACAGTGCGGACAGTCACTCGAGAGACAAGGATAGAATGCTACCTAACATCCTAATTAGCATCTGAATATAGATGTGCCATGGTCTGGAGACGTTGTTTTAAGTATATACGAATATGTCACCGTAAGATTTCAAAAACCGTTAGATTGTAATCTAACTAGCGAAATTGTAAACTGTCGACAGATTGTGACCCGTTCAATATGTCAGTTTTTGAAATATTCATTGTATTTACGTTTTCTTGTCTCTTTCTTGTAGGTTAGGTTAGGGTTCCACATAAATAATCAGGTAGTGCCTGGCCGCACGGGTTAATATACATAACAGATTACAATATACCGAAAAATAATGCGTTAAATTGTAATCTGTCGACAGTTTACAATTTCGCTAGTTAGATTACAATCTAACGGTTTTTGCAATTTTACAGTGACATATATAGAGATTAGATAAGTATATGGATTATGGAGTAGGTCTAGGTACTATAAAGGGATTAGCTAAGTAGGTACATGGATTATGGAGTGCTTAATCATTCGATATGTTCCGTAAATACGGTTAATACGTTATAATAAAGCCCTTTGACTCGTTAAGCGTTGTTTTATATGAAAAAAGCGAAGGCGGAGCTTAGGAGCTTTAAGGATTAATCACTTAAAATGTTACGTTTCGCATAAAATTTATCACAGTACCCCGTTTCAAAGGGCTTTTCTTAGTAACAAATTTTAAGTAGATCTCATTCGCGACATCGTTTGATCTTCGATATCCCTTTTTGGGTTGTTTAATAAAATAATAAATATGTTTATAATATTTACTTACCAATATTATTATTTTATGGTTTACCAAGTTATTGTAAAGTTTACCTATAAGAGACTCTTTTTGGCAATGTATGGTCCACGAGTTAGGATGTTTTGTATGGTAGTCTGTATGAAATACATATCAGTGACGTCATCCACTTTCGATGCACTGTTATCCTTTAATCGATAGCTTGGTTATCAAACTTAAAACCAACGGGATGACGCAGATTTTACGTATTTTAGAAGACAGAGGGTCTTATCTTGAATAATATTTAATCTTTTTTTTCTTTACTTTATGCGTAATGGTGATAAGTAATTAAGAAGGTTATTTGACCGAATGTCATCAAAATCGGTTGAAAAGCATAGCAGACAGAGACACACTTTCGCATTTATAATATTAGAATGGGTATAGATGTCTGGTTAATTGATATGTAATACCTATTTGTTGTACAAAATACAACAACTACTGCAAACATTCAATGTAAACAAGGGCCACATATCGTTGATTGTGCTATCGAGAATAATTATTGTGGTAGCGCGCCTGTCTACCAACAATAATTGCTAAAATATTTCTATATTTCGAAATGCACTGTACTGGTATGATTTCGTGTTTTGTTCGGCGTAAATTCTACATATCAATTAAAGTAGCGGATGCCCGCGACTTCGTCTGCGTGTTTTGAGGTTTTTTGGTTCCCGCGGTAACTCTTTAATTTTCCGGGATTAAAAGTAGCCTATGTGCTATTCCAGACTATAATCTATGTCTGTGCCAAATTTCATCCAGATCCGTTCAGCCGTTAGGGCGTGATTGAGTAACAAACATCCATACATCCATCCAAACTTTCGCATTTATAATTTAAGTAAGAAGTAAGATAGCTCGTATCCATGCTCGTGTCTGTCTTTCAGTCTGCTACGCTTTAACGACCCAGCTTTTCAACCGATTTTGATGAAATTTGGTATAGAGGTAGGTTACATCCCAGGGAAGGACATTTGTTCAGGAAAATTAAGGAGACTAAAAAGTGTGTGTGTGCAATTCACACACGGCAGCAGTGAAACTTCAGGAACTACTTCGAGAGAATGAGATAAGTATAACTTGTATTCTATCTCATTATGTCGCAGGCTAAATCCTATTTATGAATATTTTTGTTTCTTTTTGGTGTCGATTTTTCGTTTCGTTTTTCGTTGCATCGAATTTTCGAATCACAACGATTCTAAAGAAGTTTCACTTCAAAAACTTTAACAACGCGGACGAAGTCGCGGGCATCATCTCATAGTAGTAATAAGCAGATTCATTTTTCTGTGGTATTTTATACCTCAGCGCCGCAGTAACGCAGATTTTCTCTACAAGTATCTGAACATAACTCTGAAACAAGATCTTTAAACTAAATTAGATTGACATGGCTAAATCTAGTGATGCTATCTTTTTCTTCTTGTAAAACACCCACAATACAAATTTATTTGAACTGTGGAAGGTGAATTTAGGTTTTGGTTTGCGGCTCTCGTATTGATTTTACAAAAAAAAGGTACATTAATTGTAGGAAATTACTTATCTCTAGTTTAATTTATTACATAACTATTTTCATCGTAAAATTAGTCCGAAAGGAGTAATTGTCAAAAAACTGTTTTTGGGCGCCATTTTTCCAATATGGCGGCGCGAGCGGCAAAAATACGAGGTGGCAAAGTGAAAATTGTGAATTGCACACACACGCTTTTTCTGTCATTACACATGTCGCAAGTGATATCTTTATACTACTCTTTATTTATGTTCCAAACTTGAGCACTTGCGCCAACGTGCCGACAAGGGACGCTAACTTTTTTCATCTAAACAAAAAGCAACAGAAAATACAAGAAGCGTTGTTCAGGAGAAACTTCGGCAATATTCTAATCGACTTGTACTGTAATGGACTCGAGATCTCTCACTTTCTGCTCTAGGTATAGATACAACTTTTTTATTCGTCTTGTAGTTAGTGCTTTTTTTTTAAACGCTAAAATGTACTATTACTTACTTCGTTTTCTATCCAATAGAGGTACCTACCTATACAAGCAGTTATAAATTAAACACTACAACTTTGTGGCAAAAGTAATTTTACTTGCAACTTTTTAACTTAAAGGCACTTTTATGAAGGTTATATAATTTTTTCTATCCAAAGATTTTTTTCAGAGTCCAAACGTCCCAGACTAAACTACATACATAGTTAAAAATACCACAGACAATATACTACACAAGCTTTTGATTTATGCTTCGCCTGCTTCTAATTGGGGTCAAGCTATATGACGGCATCTCTCAAGTTCTAGTGGACTTATGTATAGAAATTTAAACACTTTCAGAGCTGGAAATAGGTTTCTTTCAAAGATCTCCACAGAACACAATCCAGTACCACTTGTGTCCAGTAGATACCTACAGCGCCTTTCATAAGATCTCTAATGAGTAAAGGATCTTCTAACGCTGGTTTTTCCAGTGCTAGGTTGCCATACAAAAATACTAGGAAGACAGTTCTTTGTGTTAAGTGCTAGCCCCAATACCACTTCATCTTGGTTACTCATTGGATTACTGGAACCGTTCTTCTTTTTTTTGATTAGGAGACTACAGATACTCCAGAACATTCTCCACCGTCCGTTGAATGGCTGAAGTGTTTTTTATCAGGTCTACAATAAGTGACTATGAATGGACGGTACATATTACCGGGATGCAACCTATCTGTATCATGTACCAGGTATTTGGAACAATTTGTTTTCCAAAATATTATCTTTTTAAATAATCTTTTTGTTGAGGCCCGTGAGAAATAATACCAGTACCGTTGTACATATATTAAACTAGTATGCCCCAGAGCATGAAATAATCTTTTTTACTTACCTCTTGCTGTATACTACTCACAATGACAGCTACCTTTATCTTGCGATGACAAGATATATTAAAAAAACATTCATCTCGCCTAGTTAGAGAGCTTTTTTCGTAAAAAGAAGGAAAACTTCCACTTTCTCAAACTTGATGGACTTTGATGGATGATCCTGGTGAATTCAATTTGCGTTTTTTCTGTACTCAAAGTTTGCTAGATACTTTATCTTCCAAAATAATAATATGATGCTTACGACCTTAGCACACGGCACTAAAAAGATAACGGTTAGGGTCTAGCCCCACTTGAGATGCACGGAATGGCTTGGTACGTAGCGGCAAATAGTATGAGTTTGTACGGGTTCGCGTCACGCAGTGTATCTTCATCGAGTCGCTTAAATGGGCCCAGCTCCTTACAACCTCATACAAAGAATACTTGCCGCTTCGTGCCCCGTCGCGCATCTGTAGGACTAGACCTTAGCGGTCTTAGCCTAGTGGTTAAGACGCTCGGCCGCCTATTCGGATGGTCGGAGGTTTAAACCCCGGGCACGCACCTCTTTACAAGATTATGTGCAATTTAAGCAATTGAATATCGGTCGCTGTAACGGCGAAGGAAAATATCGTGAGGAAACCTCCCGAGAGCATGGTGGACAGTGGCCAAACCTATCTCAATCAGAGAGGAAACTCGTCCTAGGTTATACGATTATGATATGATGACTTATATGATTTATGCTAACGCGTTAAAAAGAGGAGTAAGTTAATAGCTCAACTCCCGAAACGGACTGAAATTCAAAAAGTTTTACATCTTTGGAGACGAAAGGCCATAATTGTTTGATCATCATATTTAAAATCACATCTATCTTTATAACAAAACATATACATAACATATTTAACATTTATTAACATATTTATTTGGTTGCCTGGAAGAGATCGCTTCTAAGCGATAAAGGCCGCCTCTTGTACAGTTCTTCATAATTTCTTGAATTTGTCTAAATGTGTTTCTACGAGTATGGTGTACAATAAAGTATATTTTCATTTCATTAAACATTTTCACTTCAATTTTAGTGACGTAGGTGTGCAAAACCGTATTTACCTACGCCAGTGCTGAAGTCCGGTCAGAGATCGAAAAGACGAGACATGTTATTAGGCTCAGGATACATTGCCAGAGAATTGAGCTACACTGCCAAACGAAAGTGCTGTACTAGTGCATAAGAGGCCTTCAAAATGAAAACTCAAACAACCCCCGGGTTGTGCAGTTTAACAAGAGCTATCAATTCTCGCTCATGTCCGCTCGCAGCGATTTCGGACGTCGCGACAGCGTTGATTGATCGATCCGTGATATTTAGCGATTGTTGCGTTTAAAACACAATCAATAAGGGTGCATGCAGCGACACAGCACGCATACGTTATACAGTTTAACTTTTGACAGGGAGGCTTAACTGCTATTATTATATTATGTGATGGAAATTCATTTTCCTTGCGTTATTCAGGAAATAATTTTATATTTTGGTGGTCAGCGCTTATATTATATACTAGCTGATGCCCGCGACTTTGTCCGCGTGGTTTATGTTTTTTTTTTAATATTCCCGCGGGAACTCCTCAATTTTCCGGGATAAAAAGTAGCCTCTGTCCTAGTGTTAAGTGTCTTTCTCTGGGATGTAACCTACCGCTATACCAAATTTTTAAAAAAAGTAGCCTATGTCACTCTCCAGGTCTTAAACTATGCCCATGCCAAAAATCACGTCAATCCATTGCTCCGTTTCGCCGTGATTGAAGGAAAAACCAACAAACAAACACACTTTGCCATTTATAATATTAGTATGATTTTCTTCCTCACCTTTGTTTAGTTTCACGTTGTTTTATAAAACGGCAGCTCATGACCCGTTTAACTATTAGTTAATTACGGTTAGAATTACGGTTAGCCACTTTGAAGAATGCGATGGGCTGATCCCATGCAGCGGCGCACGTTCGTCAGCCGTTTTACAAGCTGACTAAACGTTAAAATGTGTACCTATAATAACAAAACGGCACCGTTTTGTTATACTAATATCCAAGTATAATATTTTGGAATGTGATTTGGCTAGGCGTAATATAAAACGGCGGTGTTTACGATTTGGCGGTAACATGAACATTGATTTATTAGCCTCGGTTTATTGATACCACATAATTTGCCTATTACTGAGCATCAGTTGTTCTGGGATTGATACGATAATGTTAATAGTGTTTTGCCAAAATAATGTGGGTCGACTTTTATGTATCACATTAATTGAACAAATTTTAATTTCCGTGTTACAAAATAGTACATTACTGCAGCGGCCAGCAAAGCAGGCATTAAAGGACGAACTTCGCCTCGGCCCACATACGTAAGTCCATCAATACCTAGTTGTGGCCAAGGCTTGTATAGTACTTTTCTCAAATAATGCGCGGAAATTAGACAGAACTTCGATTTCGATTTTCTTTAATTCTTCCATTGAACAAAATTTTCATAGGTTTTCAATTATTTTTCTTTCAATTTTGGCGGTATCAAGTTTTCTATTACGGCTCTTGCCGCCTCTTGAATTTCAGGTGGCGTTAAAGTAAGTTCATCACACTCATTGTCTTCAATTGAACTCATTTTGTCAAATACATTTCAAAATCAATGACGAACAACGAACAACAATAATTTTTCCCGCGTTCAAGTGTTCATTTGTTTTTTATTTCAATAAACAGCTTTCTATTTGCAAGCTAGTTCGAAATTTAAATAAAACCTTTAATAAGTTACCTCCTTGGTTGCCGTGTTTCGGAGTAAATTACACGACAGATATGAATTTACTATGTAATTTATTTGGTCGCTACACCACGACAGATATGGATTTTCTTACAACTTTACCCGGCCGCTGCTCGCATGTATTTGGCTAGTACAGCAAGTTCGATTTATCTCGAAGAAGGTTGTCAAAATAATGCTCAAATTTCCAAGCATGTTTGAGAAAATGAATTTGTTAAACCATTATCATCAATTGACTTCATTTTCAAACGTCTAAATGTGTTCATTTTTAAACAATTCTCCAAAGTTATTTCATTATTTTTCAGTCCACTATTTTGAGAGTTAAACTCATTTGGAGCGTAAATAGTATTACTAATGTGCTAGAAAACTGGGCCATTTTTAACTTTGGACATAAATCCGAAATGAGTTTTCAAACTCCATTGCGAGAGTCAGCTTTTAGGACCAACGTAAAATATAGTAGGCCATTCACGTCTGTGAATAATATTTAGATCTATAAACATTAAGGCTGAAAAAACAGTAGATCCGTTCCTCTGTTGCGGCGTGATTGAAGGATTAATCAACAAACAAATACACTTTCGCATTTATAATATTAGTAGGTATGATACCAACATCAAGATCAAGGTCACCCTTAATCGAAACAACTTATTAAATATCCAGGGTCTGTGCTCCCATGGTAAATTACCATATAAATTAAACGCTGCCCAATTTACCTTTTTACGATATTGAGATGCCGATTGCGATCAGATTTTCGTCAGGAAATAGCCGGAAGCCATCAAAATTGGTTTGAGCTTAATTCTAAACAAAAATATACCTTATTCAATTGTAATAAAGGCGATGGAATATTCAATTCGGAGCGGAAAATAGTTTAACTATTTGTATAGGTACGTATTGACATGCAAAATTGTAGTTTGGTGGTAGCGTTGTTTACTGGTTTCTTGACTTATTTATAAAGTAGGTTTTTTTATAAAGGTCAACACGAACATACGTAGATTAAGGGCAAGATTATTTCAAAGAGTCGTCTAGACGTGGGTTTGAAGCCCGAAAAAAATTGCAATCATTTGAGAAGTCAAAGCTTAGGTATTGTTTGTATAAATTATATATTACCTATGTATATTACTTAACTGCCGTTACTCTTTTCTTAAGTTGGGTAAGTATCTATCAAATTATTAGCTGATGCCCGCGACTTTATCCGCGTGGATTGACCTTTATTGGTTCCCGCGAGAACTCTTCAGTTTTCCGGGATAAAAAGTAGCCTATGAGCTATTCCAGACTATAACCTATCTTTGTGCCAAATTTCATTCAAATTCGTTCAGCCGTTCTGGCGTGATTGAGTAACAAACATCCGTCCATCCATCCAAACTTTCGCATTTATAGATAGATTTGGAAGACAATTTTTTTTTATGAACATATAACTACAGCTGATTGAAAGCTGACATTGCGTTGGGTTTTCCTTTGCATGGAATTTGCTTAAAATTGTATGACACGTCTGCAGCGCGTTTGCTCGCAAATAATACCAAGTGTTTTTTGTTGGTTTTTCATTATAATCACACCGCAACGGAGCAACAGATCGAAGTGACTTTTTGCATCGGCTACTTATCTTATCGCATAAAACAATAAAGTTCCAAGGGGATTTCAGCAAACCTAAATCCATGCGGATGAAGTCGCGCTTCTAGACTTTATACATAGCGAAAACACTATTTAGCTATTGAGATACAGAATATATGTACCTAGATCATTGACTTATGTGTATACTACCTAGATACATATTGAAGACGTCGCTGCCGCGCGTTTTGTTTGTTACAACCTTTATAAAGCCATTACAATAAGCGGTGACCGTGCTTTTGTCGTGAACTAAATATTAATTAGACGACGAAGCCGAATACAGTGACCTTACTACCAACATTGAAGTACCTAGTATTATTTTATAATTGACGATTTATAATATAACGTACCATAAAACGTTCCTAAAATAAGGATTACTATTCTGAACCACGAGCGGTAACAATATTAAAATAATACTGTTCAAAGCAATGGTAGTAAGCCCCGGAACGGGAACAAGTTTATAATATGAACTCCGAAAGGGACCCAAATGTATTTGCATTGCTAATTAACTTGACGATTATATTGTTCGCTGATAAAACACTGAAATGTAACTACTTCTGCTTTTAGGAACCTTCCCCCCGATTGTGTATGAAAATCGTAATTATAAATTTGTGAAACGTATAATACGACCTGTTTAAGGAGTTCATAGATTCCTGCACGTCAAAAAGCATTTATGAACTCCTTAAACAGTTCGCGTAATACGTTTTATGCTGTCAAATGATTACGATTTGCTTAGACAATTGGACCTCACAACCTTTTATATTACAGTAAGATATTCCTTTGATTTCAGACAATGTATTGAAGCTATTTTGCGGCAGTGACTAATTAGTCACTACCGCAAAATAGCTTAGGTAGGTATATTATTATTTTCTATTTAAACTTCCATCATAATGCATCTACATGATTTAAATTTTTTCAGTTCCCTGGGAACTCTTCGGGGATTAAAACCAGCATATGTCAGTCTCTGGGATGCAAATCCGGCAAAATCGGTTTAGCAGATGGGCCGTGAAAAGGTGACAGACAGATGGACAGACAGACAAAGACACTATTGCAATAGGTAATAATAAAATCTAAATCCAAGTCCCGAACGAGTACGCAGGCATCGGCTAATCTATACTATAATATTATAAAGAGGTAAAGTTTGTGAGTTTGTGACGTTATATTGGGTAATCTCTGGATCTACTGAACCAATTTTGAAAAATCTGGTACCAATAGAAAGCCCCATTATTTGTGAGTGTCATATATATCAACCCGAAAAATAAGGGAGTTCCCGTGGGAATTTAAAAAACTTATTTCACGCGGACGAAGTCGCGGGCATCTGGTAGTTATGTATATAACAACCTAAAAAGTAATCTATATATTATATTAAATTCAAAGTCCTGACTGACTGAGTGACTGACTGACTTATATATCAACGCACAGCCTAAACCACTGGTCCTAGGGACATGAAATTTGGAGAGTGTGTTCTTTGTGAAGACTAGGTATCCACTAAGAAAGGGTTTTTCGAAACTCCACCCCCAAAAGGGTAAAATAGGGGTTGAGAGTTTGTATGAAAGTCCGTCGTTTTTCAAGTTATAGCCATGAAACTTAGTATATGAGATGCGGGCTGAAAATGAAGAAAGACGTGTTTCACAGTTTTTGAAAATTGGACCCCCAAAGGGGTGACATAGGGGATGAAAGTTGGTATGAAAGGCCTTCATTTCTCAAGATATTTTTCAAGTTATATCAACGAAACTTGGTATTTTGGCTTCCGCTAATGATGAAATACGGATTTTATAGTTTTTGAAATTTCTATCCTCAAGCACGTCAAATAGAGAGTTTGTCCTTCAATCACGCTGCAACAGAGCAACGGATCGACGAGATTTTTTACATGGGTATAGTTGGGTACTTGGAGAGTGAGCTTCTTGTAAGCCCGGAAAATTAAGGCGTGCCTGTGGGAATTAAAAAACTTAAGCCACGCAAACGAAGTCGCGGGCGTCTTCTAGTACATATACATATATTTAAGCTTTTGGAACATAATTAACAGTGTAAAAATTGCACAACTCCACATTACACTGGTTAACAAAAAAAACTTTTTTCAGTACGCCGATTCTTATTTCACCTGATTTTGATGGATGATGCAAATGAAATTCAAATTGGATTTACGCTGTTTTCATTTCGTATTTTCGTTGTGTATGTTTTTTTTTGTTTCCAATCAGGACATTCGGAAGTGTTTAAAATAACCAAAGTTGATTATTTATACTTTAAAAAATCTAAGAAGGTTTGATTCTCCGAAAACTGCTTAGTGGGGAAGTCCGTCCAGGCTATCCGAGGCAACACCGATCCCTCAAGATTAATTAAAACCTTTTGAAGTGAAATTTCTTTAGCACCGTTGTGATTTGAAAATTCGATGAAACGAAAAAGCGACAACAGAGACAAACATATTCATAAATAGGATTTAGCCTGCGAGAGAATGAGATATAATACAAGTTATATTTATCTCGTTCTCTCGTAGGCTACTTTTCTGAAATTTCTGCCGTGTGTGAATTACACACATATACTTTTTTTGTTTTATGAAATAAAAATCGATTGCATATCGAGAGGAATCTTCAAAATTAGTGTAAGATTATTTGGCCATTACAAATGGGCTATTCAAGAATTAAATCAGATTTCTTCATAACAAGTATTTCATTTTATGTTTTATTAAAGCGGCTGCTATGCTGAACAAAGCATAGGCAATCCAATCGGATTCGAACAATTGAAGAGATATTTTATCACACCACGGTTGTAGTAAATCGGCGAGCGACCGCAATTCTCGTTGGGTTTTTATTACTATTATACAGTTTTACAAGTTTATTTACGCGACTTTGTCTGCGTAGGTTTCGTTGGTTTACAAGTTCTGCAGGAAGCCTTAGCTTTTCCGCATACAAGCTATTTCTGTGATTCCGTGTTGAAATCGGTTAAATAGGTAAGTAGTTGTAAAAGTTACCAAAAAAACATTAGCATAGATTTAGGATTGGTCTCCGCTGTGCGCGTAGGACAAATGCGGCTATTCTAAAACTATGGATGCTAGCCTATTCGACTTAACACTGAATATTTTGGTACTTAGAGATACTTATAAACTAGGTACCTAAATACCATAGTCTAAGGAGATTCGTTCTTTCCTACCAGTCTGCGATCGCTGCGAGGTCAAAGAACGTGACAGAGTAATGTCACATTGGGTTGCAGTTTCCTACCTGTCTAGGTGAGAGTACCGTACCTCTAGGTGCTACAACTTTCATGGTAGCCGGGTCTATCATTTCTATGGGCCTCGGCCAACTGTATGAATATTTACCTTGGACGAATTAACCACGGGACGGTTGATATCGGCCATATTCGCCTTACCCCTCTAGACACCAACTGTGCAGCTTCGCCATGTATTATAATATTGTGTTGACAAACTGATCGACTTTTTCATGCACTAGTGTCAATAATTGGACAGAAAAATGACAAGGCACTCTCCCCTCTTCTCGTAAAAGTTAGTCGAACGTGAGGTCATAGATTTTTCTTACATTTCTTATCCCGTATTTATTTCATCCAAGATATTTACTTACGCTGAACTTATACCTAATAATTATGAATCTAAAAATATAATACGTCACCATTCATTTTATACGTTTCAGGACTGAAACACACGCTCCATAGTTTACGAGAAATTCCACATCGTAGTCCCGACCACTGTAACAATATAACACATGAAATTGGCCGTTTGCATGGACGTCCGTACACGCTGTCCCATATATCGTTCTTGTTGTGACTGCAATAAATTCCAGTCCGTGTACGGAAATGCATCTAAGTTTTTGACGACCACCGTGGCGCAGTGTTGAGCGCTGTTGTCTTAAGGGCCCGTATTCTCGCCCGCCTAATTGCGCGCTCGGCCAATTTTGGAATCTGTAGGTATAGCGCACAGTAAGACCGTTAGCTGCACTCACACAAAGACGGCATAGGCCGATAAAGATACTTTGATACTTTGTCATGTTGTGTAGTCAAGTTCGTAATATTTTCACTATATTAATAAAATTGTATAATCTTAGTTATCACTTAAATATTATTTTCCATTTTGATAAATGTTTATTTGGCGTACATAAACTTTTATAAAATATATTTACACATGGGTATCATAATGTAACACTAAAAATTAAATACACCTACAAGTTTTTCGTTTATTTACTTATCATTAAAATTGATGATTTCTTAAATTTTAAAACCTATACGGCTATCTGACTGTTACTAACAATAGAGGTACACAATTATTGACCAAGTTTTACTACATGGGTCATCAGAGTAATTAGTTTGTCTCGAAAACACCATTGTTATTTTGAAAACAACTCACAGATAAGCGATTGGTATTGTGTATTACGCAGATGTAGTTAGTTAGCACGTGCAGAGGATTGGTCATAAATAATATCACAAACACGCGGACCCTCTCAGGTATCAGGTAATGTAAATGTTACCATTTTATTGTATTAAAATATGTCTTTGCAAAACATACCTTATGCAGTTTATGATAAAGTACAAAGTAAATTGTAATCATGATTAGTTAAAATATATAAAGAAAACCTAACCCTATTTACAATTCACAAATTGACCACTCCAAGGTTATTTCCGGAATTTGCAATTTCCAAATCTTGTCTGGTGTTGTCTAGTTGAAGGCTTCGGCCGTAGCTATATATCACCCTATCTGCAAAGATGAGCCGCCAAGGGAGTGAGCATTTCAGTACGATATCGTGTAGAAACCGATAAGGGTTATATAACCGATTAGGGATATGACACCCCTAACGGGTTAGCCCGCTACCGTCTTAGGCTGCATCATCACTTAGCATTAGGTGAGAAAGCAGTCAAGGGCTGAGTTTTAAATATTCTTATATAGTATACTTATATAAATATTTTTATCATAAAACATTGTCTCTGAGAGGCATAGATCTAGCTTTTCAGGAATCCAAAATTTCTGGAGTAAATAATTATAATAATTTAACTTCCATGTTTTTTTTTTTCAAAAATATGAATCTCTTTCAATTACTTCGATTTTTAGATTATGCTCAGGGCCAGTCCACACGGCAAATAAACATCTGGGTTTTTGAGTTATGTGTAACTGGCCCTAATTTGGTAATACCATAGCTCTTATTTTGTGTCATTGATTGGTTTACTGCTTTCCACATTTTATTTTATTTTATTTTGTTTTATTTTGCTTTACGGGTTCCTCAGGTACCTTTCCAATGGCAGATTGGGGACATTTTATTTCTATTATCTCTTTACACAATGCATCTGGCGTGGCACCCAAAAAAAAAAAGCGGTAGAGCTTCGTTTTCTCTACCAAGTTGTATAGCTGAAATATTATCCGTGAAAGCGTAGTAGACAGACAGACAGACAGACACAACACACTTTCGCATTTATAATATTATTATGGATTTTCTGCTCTGGTCTGGTCTGGTGGAAGGCTTCGGCCGTGGCTAGTGACTATGCAACTTTCAGGTAACTGAATATAAAATAATCTTACCTTGTGATATATAAAACAAGTAAAATCAAATCCAGAAGCGAGTACTCTAATCCAATTACAAAGCAAGGCCCTAAATATTATTTTCACTGATTACAATGTCAAAGTCCATATAGAGATGCCAAGGTCAGAAAAACAAAAACATGGTTTTGTTGGAAGCAGTTGAGCAGAGCAGAGTACCTCAATGATCGCAAGCGACTATAAAGGTGACAGTAAGAGATTTGTGGGTTTCATAGAATATAAAAATATAGACATACCTGCCATTTGCAATTTAGTTGTCTTGGAAATACCCTTGGTTTTTTGATAAAAACAAAACAACTTTCAAGTAATCGATAGACAGGTTTACTTGAGTACTATGCAAGTGCAATCTGCACGTGATTAGGTCATAAATAGTATTAAAAGCGACCCTTTCAAATATCAGGTAATATAAAAATACCATACTTCACGCGGGCCATGCAATTAGATCAGTTTAGATAAGAAATCCAAGACAACTAAAAGTCAAAAAAACTTCCAGTCTTCTTCTTCTTCATACAAACTCGTCTTGGTTACCAGAAACGAAACAATATCCTATAAATAAAAACTTTATGACCATTGAGCTTTGTAACTCTAAGTAAATTTGTAAAAGAAATGATATTGTATTAAAATGTGTATTGCAATATATACCTTATGCAGCTTACGATAAAGTACAAATTAAATTGTATTCATGATGAGCTTCTTCGTTTTAGAATTTCAAATCGTTGCGGTAATATTTTATGACTTATAATATTGTTTAGTATTTTGATTGAAAGGCAGTGCGATTTGCACGGTACTATTGTCGAAAGGTAAAAGAATAAATAAAATCTATGCAAACAATGAGCAAGTGAATATAATTAAAATTATTAATAAATACGACTGCTCTGCCGTAGCCCGTAACTATCTACTACGTAACGATACCACAGTCATTGATTAATTAAAAATGGAGTCTTATTCACAATTTTATTAAATGATATTTTTTGGGAATCACTGTATATTGAACTATATTAGTATATATTTTTGGAATCTATTCATCATTTTCTAGATGATGAGTATATAGTTAATCTTATTTTCGAAAAAAAAAATCTACTTTAGTCTTTAATGCGAGACCATGGTCACCCCATCACTTTTTTTGAAAATTTTACTAGCCTATGTCACCCGGAATAAGCTAGGGATTCTAACGATACCTAATTTATCTAAATCGGTTCACGCGTATAGAAGTTATGGTGGAATATGCAAACTCACATACATACATACATACCTACATACATACATGAACCCTGAAAACAATATACTCCTTTTTTCAAGCAGTTGTATAAACATTTTTATAATAGGTACCTTTTATTGACCCGCGGGCCGCGATATAATGATTGTTTACGATCAATTTGGGAATTCATAATTTCTGTAGCCCTTGAGCGCTCCAGTACGATGCCTTGTAGAATAGAAATCATCAGTTACCATCAGGTGAGATCGCAGTCAAGGGCTAAGCTTGTAGTGGATAAATAAAAATTCAATATAAGTAATCCTATGAAAACTGTATTTACCAAAATCTCTCAGCAACAACGTATGCCACGTTGAGTTTTGCAATTAATTTCAAAGAAAATATAATATTTCAGGATAGTAAATTCAAAACCCATACAAATATTACGCATACTTAAATCCCAATTGACGAGAAAAACAGTATGAGATTATAATATTGTATCGTTCAAAATTATTTAATAGTTATAAAAAATATCCTTATTAATTCATAATTAATTACGTATTCCATTCAATATCGATTGAATCGGATCAAGAACCTAACACTCTCTGCTCATCAAACTAAGGCAGTCGCACTATGTATTGTTAGCAACACGTTTTTACAAAGGCTTGTGAGAGAGCTCACGCACACATACAAAAGAGCCCATCCAGCAACACGTCCTCCCTCGAAGAGCGCTGGGCTCGGTATGCCGGTCGTGTGGTCTGCAGTAGCATTTTAAACGTGAAATTTATTAGACTTTTGATAATTTTTTTTGGTCATACAGGTATTTTATAGAAATTTATTTTTTTACAATTTATGTTATTTAAATACTAATCATTCACGGGAAATTTTATTTTATCAGTAAATTCACCAAACTTTTAAGAAATAGGGGTTATTGTGACGCGTAAATTTTGATAAATCGTGCACATTGATTTGATTTTTTTATTAATTAATTTTGTATAGAACGTATAAAAACGAATTGCAACAGTCCAATTTTAAGAGTGTGTTTATCATATTAATATTTTTTATAAGTCATTTATTATAATTTTTCTTGGATTTATATGGGTCAAAAGTATCGCCTAAAAGTGTAAAAATGGTAATCGTATTCCGCAAGAATGAGAATTTCACTATTATATTTCAATAAAATTAATTTTCTTTTTGCAACATTCTACTAAGGAGGGATTAAACTTTAATGTTTTAATTTTCTTTTTGTTATAATACTAATATCTCATGCACAAAGCTCATCAAAAGTTCTTAAAATGTCGGTTAGCGGGGATACGGATTCTTAACGTGCGGAGGTCCCGCGTTCGATCCCCGGCAGGGTCAATTTGGGAATTTATAATTTCTGAATTTTCTGAAGTAGCTAGTTACCACCCTACCGGCAAAGACGTACCGCCAAGTGATTTGGCGTTCCGGTACGATGCCGTATAGAAACCGAATAGGGGTATGGGTTTAATATAACTGCCATGCCCCTATCAGGTTAGTCCGCTACCATCTTGGACTGCATCGTCACTTACTATCAGGTGAGATCGCAGTCAGGGGCTAACTTGTAGTGCATATAAAATAAAATAAAGTTTCAGTAACGGATAGAACAATAAATAATTTAATATCAAAAATTCTTTTTAAACAACCGACTTCAAACTCCCGCGCCAACTTTACAACAACAAGCACACACTATACAAAGTACTTATATTATTTTGTTGAAATTTTAAAAACCGCTCGACCGATTTCGATAAAATGTATATGGGACCACATGGGAAGTATGCCTTTTCAAATAAAAAAAGAATCATCCAAATCGGTCCACCCAGTCAAAAGTTTTGAAGTCGGTTGAAAAGTAGGTTGGTAAATGTTGCTCTCCAGGTCCTAAACTATACCCATGCATAAAATAAACAATTACCTACGTCAATTCGTTTCTATGGTTGCTCTGTTATTTCGTGATTGAAGGCCAAACAAACTCATTCGCATTTACATTAAGGTTTTCAGATTGATATTCAACCCTTGTTTACGACATTAATTTATTGTATCTACCCTTGATTTTAATAACAATAACACTTTTGACGCTGTTTCAATTATCGCGCCCCCTCGTTATCTCAGTAATTGTGTATCGATATTGCTTTTTCTTATCTCAGCGTATTATACTAAGATCTAAATTGGTTTTTTCCCGTGTAATATCGCTGCGGGATCGAGCCCGGATTACTCAAAAGCAACCTTTAGCTCGGAGCGATTTTCCGCCTTGCCTCTTTAGGGCCGGCTGTATTTCGCTCATTTTTTAAAACCTTTTTAGAGTTCCGCACCGAAATTTAAAATAAACAAACCATTATGGCTGATAAATAGTCAAATAGTCAAACAACGAAACCCCTATTTAAGATAAACAAGAAAGACTATGTCTGTCTGTTACATGTGTATATTTCAGTAACTAGGAATTATAGTTCGCGCGCGAGTTGAATGCAGAGCTTACGTATGGTCTCACAGACAACAGCTCTGCAGTCAACTCGCGCGCGTACTATACTAATGCTATCGAATTGAAATGTCATGTCCTAGTTTAGTATGGACGGTAGGTATTTAATAATAAATCCAGTCAAATACTCTTAGGTATATGAACGAAACAAAAATGTATTATATAATATAAGAACCGAGAAATGGGAAGCAGATAGCGAGCAATTTCCATTAAAGCAGAAAATAAACCAAAATGGCGTCGAAAGCGCTCCTGTTGTTACTTGAACGCGTTGTCATATTTTAAACAAATGATGTGATAAGTACCGGAATATAACTAATGTAGGTACGTGGGAAAACAAGTGATATTACTATGCATATAAAGGTAAACACACATGTTAATATGGCAAACGAAATAAGATGGGCTATGGAACGGCAATATTGAGGCTGCTTTCTTTAAGGCTTTACTTTTTTAGACTAGAATGAGTTTTTAGGTAATTACCTTTCATGATCACACTTGATGACACACGTGATGATGAATAAGTTGCATTTACAAACGATAATTATGCGACGTACAAGACGGGAATTTCGTACTTACGTTAGGTAATCATGTAGGCGCAATTACGGTCGTCAGCAGCAGCAGGGGTCTTCTCCGGTTGACCCTTGAAGGCCAAGCGGGGATATAGGCACATTACCCGGATGGGGCGCGGGGTAACTTTTTACCTCGGTGATTTTCTTTTAGCTTTGGCTAGGTAGGGCCTGTTTTGAAGGCAAGGGACCCCTAGGCCTAGGCATAGATGTCGTGTTCGGTGTTGGATCCGCACTGCGGGTGACGTCGTCACCACCTCGTGCAGGACCCGTATCGTGTCCTGTTGTCTCGGATATCTTGAAAGCCTCCACTATAGGCTCTGTGTACGAACGTAACGTGACATGCGGGGGCAGCACAGTGCGTACCTTCAAATAGATGTGCGATCAACATAGGAAACATTGAGTTATTTCGCTTCAAACCTTCACTTCATAATAAATGACAGGCAGGCTCCTGAAATATATTTCACGGTTAGCTTATTCGCCGCTGGCACTTAATTTCATGTGGGTGTGAGAGTGAGTAAATATTATACCTACCCACACATTTTCCCTTCTTTTAAAACTGTTTGATCTTGTATTAGGTATATTTGTTCAGCTATATAATTATACAGCTAGTCAAATATGAGTTGAAAATTGTTGTGTACCTAATAAATTTCTGAAAAGCCTCGAATGAAGATCTATGTTACTGAGTTAAACTGCATGAGTAATCTCATCTATTTTCACCCGTTGTCTTAGGTGAGCGACGAATACGACGCGACGCGATGCGATACCGCTATTGTATAGAAAATGACTTATTACGCAACAGCGTAGGCCACGTAATGTTTGATACTGTAGCATCGTGTCGTGTCGGAGTCGCGTTTGTCGCTCACGACAATGCCTTTTCATGGCCCATTCCTTAAACAAATTTCATTTATAAAATACAGACTATAGAGATAGCTTGCATCCTTGGAACGGACATTTATCCCAGGACCAAAGGAACCCTAATAGCCTCATAACAGTTAAAAACGTTAAATCCTTAATAGACTGTTCTGATCATTTGTAATGCTATTCAGACGGAATCCTTTGATAAGGATCCCAATTTTCGCAAGCCTCTCGTGACAACGAAAAACTGACACATCATTACGTGACTGAACCCTTGGCACCTTCGCATTATAATTTTCTTTCAAAGACAAAAGGGACGCCTGAAAAGAAAAGTACATTTTTCATTTCATGCCTGTTTTGATCTTAACTTTGGGCATTTTTACCTTGTTTTACCTGCCTTTGAATTTGTTTTGACCTGTTTTATGTTTAGTTCACTAGCTTGCCCTCACGGGATCTTGAGTCAGCAGAAGTAGGTATCACGGATTCTACACTAGCGGCACGCTATGATGGCCGGTTTGACGTTTGTCCGCTCATGAAGTTCCGTATTAATTGATAACGACTTTGAAGGAAATAATTGTATTACTTTATTGACGATAGTGATGTGCAGAGATTCATAAATTTTATCGAATGTAGTTTTAGGTTTAGGACTCAAAATTTATTTATTAAATTGATTTCTAAAATGTATACAAGTGTAGAAAAATCAGTTTGCACCATTTAAGGGGTGAATGTACTTGTGAATATGAACAATTTTCACTATGTGGACAAACCTCTGAAATCGCAAAAAAATATCAGATGTTTCATACAAAAGGTAAAATTTTAATTTTTATATGATATATACCACAACTCGGCATTTGGTTTTCTAAATTGAAAATTTTTAAAAATGGAATCTAATACGATCGTCACATAGGATCGCTGGCTAGCACAACTACTACCTCCGGCAAACTCGCGTCAATGCTCAATGCAAAACAAAGCAGTTTCGAATTGACGTTGCTTCGATATTATAGAAAACGAACATATAATTATTAATGTAGGTGATGATAGCAGTGACGACAGTGAAAATAGTAGTATGGACGAATCTGATTAATTATGGCCTTTTGTGGCACCTTTTTTGGTATCTTTTGTATTCATATGTTTCTTGTGTGCATATAAAGTATGTATATTCATTTTCATTCAAATATTCAGTTCGTTCAAATAAATTAAATAAACATTTACATTTTTGTTTTATTAAACCTATTTAATCAGGTACAAAAACAAAACTTAATTGTTTTTTGTTCGAGAATAAATTGACATTCCACATCACTATTGTAATGTGTCAAACCGGCCATCATAGCGTGCCGCTAGTTTAGTGGGTTTGCTAATAGGTAATAGAAACTGAAAGTTCGTCTAAGTAATACTTTTAATTTTAATTTACGATTTTCCCGCCATTGCTCCCGTTGCAAGCAAAATATTAAATAAAACAAACTAACATTCTATCTTCTATTACCTACTTGCGGATTCGTCTGCGTGGTTTGATGTTTTTTTGGTTCCCCCGGGAACTCTTTAATTTTCCGGGGTAATAAGTAGCCTATGTGCTATTCCAAATTTGTGCATCTATCTCTGTGTCAAATTGCAGCCAGATCCGTTCAGCCGCAAACTTTCGCATTTATAATATTAATAAGATAGCAGAGGTGTATCACGAGGCAATCCGGCATTATCTTCGTTCGCTCTTTTATTTTTTATCGATATCGATTCTGCTCTTTTTATCGATAACACGAGCCGTCACCTTTTCCCGCTTTTGGTTAATACATCTACAAACCGAAAAAAACAAAAGCCAGCTAATAAATAATTAATATGCTTTTATTTCGAACAAACAAAACAGATGAAGCCTCACCAACACTGCGATACGATTTTTAAACTCTGTTATCGAATAAAATATTTCATCAGAAAAACCAAATGTTGCAATTTTGTAAATATTGAGTTAAATTTATAAATTTCACATAACACATTTCCTTTGAATCTCGTGCTTTTTATCAGTGGCTATATAACGAGCATACGTGCAATTGATTGTAGCAGTATTTACACTGAACAAAGCATATTCGCATCGATTCAGTGCTTAACTAAAATACAGTCGAACCAGAGATATGTCATATAAATAGAGCGTGCAAACTTACAACCTCCTAAATGGAGAAGTTTCATGATGTTGTGAATATCATATTTATCACAACGGAAGTACTCGTAAAATATAGATTAAAACTAATAAATCAGTGTTTTTTGTTAAATCCATCATTAAATGACTGGGAAATGACGTTTTAAAAGTGTAATTATTTAATGTACACCGATTGCTGTATCTTACTCGAGTGAGAAATTTTGTGAGTGAGTTTTAATACTTAGCCGAGATTTAATACTTCAAAATTATCTTCACACGCAAATTAAGTGCTTTTAATTCAATTAAGTCACAATAGGTCCATTTATTTCTTTATTCGGCTTTATAAAGTCGGTTGATAGGGAATTATGACGTCAAGTCTCCCGTTTTGCAAGCGCAACTTTAAAGTTCGATAACTTTTTCATTTGTTGAGATGTTTTAATAATTCTTTCATATTTTTGTTTTACTTTGTCTTAATTTTCATAATAAATTAAAAAAAAGGTAAACTTCTCCATTGGACCTGTGTATGTGATCACCAATCGTGCTTTTTTCATTCAGTTGATTGGTGCTGGCGCTGCTCTTACTTTACCTGTCAATAACATTGCTGGCGACAATGAGAAGCAGCTCTCACAGCAAGTATTTTAAAAACTGTTGAGAGAGAGATAGTTTTGTGTTAGCATGTTTGCATAAAAAGTTTATTATAGGTATACGGTTTCATTTAGTTGTCTCGTGAGGTAGTGAGGACCCCGATATCTTACGTCACCCGGACGTGGTCTTAACCCACGGCCTCGGGGACCTCCCATTCGTCCCAACGTCATCCTAAGCCGAGGTCCGAGCCTCACAGGAGGCACCCTTAGGAAGACGTTGCCCCCCCCGATGTCTTCGAGCCCTAGGGCTCCTTTCTCGGCGACGCCTAGAGCTCGCCCAACGCCCCGGTGACGCTGTAGCGGCCAGTAGGGCTAGCAGCATACTCATTCCGAAAAAAAAAAAAAAAAGTGAGGTAGTGTTGGTTGCGGCAGGGTAACAGGTAAAATCAATGCTTTTGAAAATCGCTATCACCCTTACAAATTGCACCCATTCCTACGAGATGTCTCAGTCAAGAGTAGACCTCAACCTAGTTTACTTACGTGTTTCTTCGAAATGATCCGGAAGCCCGTAGAAAACTTAAAAATTAAAAAGCTAAAAGTTTATTGTGTGCTTCTACGTTGCTTGTAGATTAAACCAGCCAATTATGCAACAGTAAGATTACCAGCTGTCAGTTTTAAGATTTCTAAATACTACGTGCGTGGTTCTAAGTGGGCGCGCGTTTTTCTATGTCTGATCTGTAAGGTTTGCTACTCCATAGATATTTATCTCCATGGTTGAAACACTAAAATATATATGTTATTTAACCACTTTTGTGCTCAGCCGGGGCACGGCCACAATTCACGATAGCATTTGTTGTCGTGTAACCCTTGTTTACCAGTGCTTCAAATTATTGAAGCACTTCGCACTACAAAAACATTGTTTTACTCACTGGAATTCAAATATACACTTTGCTTATGATATCATTTATCTATGTTATAGTACTGAATTCATACTTCCATACTAATATTATAAGTGTGATAGTGTGTCTATCTGTCTGTCTGCTACGCTTCAGCGGCCCATCTTTTAAACGATTTTGATGAAATTTGGTACAGAGACAGGTTGCATACCGGGGAAGGACATAGCAATCACCTCTGATTGGTTAACAATCTTCCGCTATAGGTAACATAGTATTCCTGTTAAAGAAACAGCTACTTTTTATCCTGGAGAGCTAAGGAGTTTCCGCGAGAATAAATTATAACTTACAAAGTAGGTAGGTTATAAATAAATAGTTAAATAATCATTTGCTTGCCATCATTTATTTTTATTTATATATAAAAATAATCTATTTGTGACTGCGTTATTCTAGCTCATATAAAATTATTGTCGATTCGTAAAGTGGCTTTCAAATTAATTATTAATTAACTTATTTGTTTTAGTTTCTAAGAAGGTTCAAGAAACTATTCGTTTATTGTATTGTATTGTAATGTCCTGTAAATATTGTATGAAGTCAAAAGCACATTTGTATTTTTTATTGAGGACATTAGTCCAAGTCTCGATCAACAGCGATTGATGACAAAATAAGTAGGTGTTAAGCATACTTAGTTATGGTTTATTTGAAATAAAACAATGATCAGATATTAGAAACTGATTTATTATTCTTTTAAACTAATAGACAACTTAACTAAGAGATTTGACATACAAATATACCTAATCATAATTATTTAAAACTAGATGATTCCCGCGACTTCGTCCGCGTGGACCTTTCGATTCCCGCGGGAACTCTTAAATTTTTCGGGATAAAAAGTAGCCTATGTCCTTCCCCGGGATACATCCTACCCCTATACCAAATTTCATTAAAATCGGTTGAACAGATAATTTTTTTGATTCCCACGGGAACCTTTGAATTTTCCGGGATAAAAAGTAGCCTATGTCCTTCCCCGGGATACAACCTATCCCTGTACCAAATTTCATCAAAATCGGTTGAACAGATGGGCCGTGAAAGTGTAGCAGACAAACAGACAGACAGACACACTTTCGCATTTATAATATTAAGTATGGATATTAAGTATGGATTGTATTAAAAATACATTTATAGGTAAGATTTGATATTAATTTAATCCTGCAAGTCTTAGAAGCCTGAAAGTATTATATTTTAAAAAAACTACTTTAAAAAGTTATATCTTACTTCTTGCAAAAGATAAGTTACTAAAACATTAGGTAGTTACCTACATAAAACCAGAACTACCTGGTGGTACGTATATTTTCGCTGACTTCAAAATAGCTCCCTATTTTAGAAAAGAAACAGTGCTATTAGGTCTTTACAACTTAAATTTAACTAAGTTATTATATTCGAACCGTTCAACTGTAACTCGATACAACCAATAGGTGAATTGAAAATTGTATTGCGTTTTTCAATTTGCTTCGAAGACTTGATCCTTTTAAAAATGTATGTGAACAGAGTCGTATAGTGGCACAAGCGAATACCAATTTATCAAGAGCTCTGGGCGAGGGAAAGCAATTTAGAGAACCCAATAGTTCGGCAGGAATTTATAGTAAAAGCGCCATACCCTCTGCCGTACAAACTGCCGGACCAGTTTACTTTTCATTTATTTACTTACTTACGGGCGTCGTCCATGTCAAAAGGTTTTTAATAACGTCATGTTTCCACTAGAGAAAGCCCTTACAAGCTTTTCTACACAAGGGAAAATACAATAGGTAATGATTTGCAAATGTTCTTTTTTTCCCGATATTGCTATTGCGTTTGCATTCGTTTGCAAAATTGTGTACAATTCATGTTGCTATACGAATGTTGATTGAACCCCAGCTTTTATTCTTTATGAAATAAAGCTTTATGAAAAAAATCGACGGTTTCTAATTTGTAAGCAAGTAAAACTCTACCCACCACCACTATTAACGTCCCACTGCTGGGCACAGGCCTCCACTCTCATAGGAGAGAGGGAATTAGAGCTTAAACCCACCACGCTGCTCCAATGCGGGTTGGCGGGCTAGTTAAACTCTATATTACACACAAATAGATACGAATTACAAACGAAATCAGCTAGACTTGTGAGTCAGCAATGAAATGTTGATGGTGATAATGATTCTTTTCCTTATGAAAAAGTGTGAGAAAGATAGCACTACTTTTGGATCTGACACTGTTTACAATGGCATCAGAACATTGATTTAAAATTTAAATATTACAAATAACATTCAAGGCAGAGCAAATCCATTACAATATTGTCGAACAAATCCTAGCAGTGTAGCGGTGATAAATCAAAATGGCGTCTCCGCCCATTCGCGCTTGTGAGATATGAGGAAAATAACCAGCTTTCCTATCAATTCATCTTTGAACAAAACAACATATTTTAGCAAACCGTGAGAATGTTCCCTTTTCTAAAAACAAGAACATCATAAAACTATTTCGTACAAACTGGCATATTGTTTTGGAGCCTTTTGTCTTACTTTTAAATGTCAGTCTTTTCTAATCTATTGTATATTGCTGTATTTTTGTGAAACGGGCGGTGTCGATAAAACAGCTCGCAATAAACTCTTTTGTTGTATTTTGTTTCCTTTAAATTCCTTATCTTTAAAACAGGCCATGGGAACACTGTTGTTTACAAGTTTTAAGTTTCGGTATGTAGAAGGGATTTCCGTTTGGATCGTATAATGGTTCGTCAGTCTGTTGTGGAACGTCAAGCGTTACGGACACCGGTATAGTATTGGCTGATATTCAGAGTGATTGACTGTGTTTGGTGTTGTAATTAAAGCTAAGTATATTTTTCTGTATTATTCTTTTAAAGTAGGGTAATGTAACGACATAGTGTCCGTGATATGCTATAGAAAAGTATTATTGTATTATTTCTTTTAAAGTAGGGTAATGTAACGATGTGGTGCCAGTAGTAATGGCAAGACCGTAATGATTATAAGTAAATATTATAAATGTTGTGATTTTGTAATAGCATGGTTTTTCTTGGCAGATTCTTTTCCACGCTAATATAGGTTTCGAACTGCCGTAGATTCATTTAAGAATAATTTTCATGAATATACAGTTTCTAGTATTATTGTGACTTAAGTTGTTTTATTCTATTTTTCCTGTTATAGTAATCATTAAGGTAGAGTCCCTCCTAAATATAATTTCAGTATAATCAGTTCATTAAACTATAATTTGATAGTGTAATTAAAGTGAGATAGCTTTCCTACTTCAGTTTCAAAGTTTCAGTTATAACGGTTGTTTTCAGTAAGGTCACTGACCTTAAACATATTAAACAATATTACAGGAAAACCATAGTTTCCTTCCAGTCTTAGTTTTCATAGTATTTCCATCCTGACAAAGTATCAATTCTCATAGTTATTGCTTAGGTATCTCTTCTATAATCTTTCATCAGAAGCGGGATAACGATTCGCATGTCCCTGAAGGATTTAACTAATACATGATTTATAATGTTTTCAGGGTAAACACGCCAGTCATGAGTATTTGAAAGGAAGCTTGTAACCGTCGTCGCAAGACGCTACCTAGAACAAACAAGGTGAAGTAGTGCAGCAGGTAGAGGCAACTCGACAGCTAAAATACGAAGTGTGAGGTAATAGACTTGTATATAATCTCAGATTGGAGGAAAAGTGTTTGTGTCGTTAAAGGTTATAAAACTTTTCCTAGTATTAGTACGTCTATTAATGTGACCAAAGCATCTTTAACAATTTAAATTATTTAGTGTAAAAAAATATTGTGTACTACATTTTGGTATTAAAAACATTAAACGAATTTTGTCGAATCCGTTTTTAGAGTCAGGCTTAGTTTTACTTAAATACGGTAATACATCATAGTGAGAAAATATAAACAAAATTATGTAGGTTATGTGTGTGAACGAATTATGATTTGGAATATTCTATTCTGTAAAAAAAAAGGGAATTATGCATTAACACCTGAGAAATACCTCACGATCTGTTGTCATGTGTAAGATAGGCCGTTAGTTTATACTGATAACAATTTACTAATTTGATGATGATATCTTTGGACTTGAGAGTCTTCCAATGGTCAAAGGGTTATTATTTTAAGCGATTCAGAAGTCAACGCTTACAACTCTTATTAATCGTTTCTGTATGAAATGTCTCTGATAAACAAACCGAAAGATTACTTCGGTAGATTACTTTGGTAGCGATTCTGTAACGTTTTTACTTATTTGTCGTTTGTAAATAGGTATGAATTAGGTATAATATTGAATCGGACAAACTAGCTTTTCAGTGACCTTTATTTTAGTAATCGATTTTGAATTCTGTTTTTTCCTTTAGTTCTCGTAGTGTATAGTGTAGTGTAGCGTAAAAAAAAAAAAAAAGAGTTTGAAGTAGTTTTCACAAAAAGAAAAAAATAAATTATTTAATTTTATTGGAAAATTGTTGATTAGTTGATTATAAAGTTTCAATGCCTTATGTCTTGAGTTATGGATACTTTACTAGTAGGTACTTACGTTTTTTTATATTTATTAAAATGCAAGGTGTCTCATTGTGCATCTTTGAAGTCTGATATTATTTATTACATTAAATAAAATAATTTAAGTTAAAAGTTATGAAAATAAGGATTGTCTTGCTTGGACACTTTGATATCATGTCGTCTTAGCAGTAAATATTTTATCCTTTAAACTGTAGTTGAAATTTATTTTTAAACAAAAGTCTAGGTATATTTATCTCAGTTAATTTACGTATACCAAGTTAGAATCAAGATAGACACTAGAACTAATGAAGGTTCGATAGACACAATAGAGTGGTGATAGCTTAGATAACATTCCAATTATGAGAAAAATATGTGTTGTAGTAAATGATAAATCTCAGAACTCAAACACATTCCTGATATTAAGTAACACCATTAATATTTAGTCACGTAGTAGTAGTTAAGGTATTTTAACACTGGAAATAATTTGAACAAGCTTCTGAACAGTTAGTCCTTTTACCCTTTATCAATCATCAGTCAAATTTCTGATATGATTCCTTTAATTTGCAGTGAAGTACTGAGTAATGATTACTTTAAAATTTTTGTATAGAAATTTCAATTATTGTGAAATCAAAGATTTGTTTTTTTTTAGGCACTTAGATATGAACAATTTTCAAAAACGAAATGAAAAGTATAAATTCCTTGATAATTCTTAAAATTATTTCCAGAATAATTATAAAACAAACTTACAAAGAAACTTAGAGTTTTGTATTGAATAGATGTAATGGGTATCGTAAATGTATACGTAAAACGTTATATCGTAAACCGATCGAAAAGTTTCTTTTGAGACAAGCTTTTAAGATTTAAGATTAACGTTTTGTTTTTCAAAAAATAATCATTTTTGGCTGAGTAAGTAGTCATACTAACATTTTATTTTTGTGGCTTCGTTATGTACAAGTTTTATTTGCAAAATTGACGGCTAGCAACGTGTAGCATATTAATAAAATCAATCATTGTTACAGTCTCAATTGTAAGGATTAGATGAGTAACCTAATAGTTTTCTTGCTGCGATAATGGATTTTGGTCAATAGCGAAAAGTAGTAGCCAGAGATGATCGATCATTGCATTTTAGAAATCATTAACGTAATAATGCCCATGTTTATCGCGTTTGAAATTGTGATTTCGCTTAATTGTGATGACTTTTATTAATGTAGTCAATGAAAATGGATGTGCAAGTAAACAATATTTTGGGTTAAGATAAAAAGTAAGAAAAAAAGGTTTAATAAAACATCAAGTTGGTCATGGTAAATTTATTTATTTATTTATTTATTTACGCTACTGGTTTCGATTCACTGATTTTATTTAAAGGTATATTAGAGTATTACTTAGTAAAATATGAAAACAAAACCTAGAAGTTAATGTAGGTACCTATAGGATGAAACAGAGTTAAGATATATAATAAATAAATAAAAATAAAACCAAACGGTACTGGCGTTCACTCATTTGAATATAGCTAAAATTATTTTTGACCATTAAGTTGACGTACTTCGTATGATTCAGTTAGTCTAATCCATGAAGTAGACCTGTGAAATCCTTTCATTTAAAAATTCGATTACAAACTTATTTTGCAATATACATTCTTAAAATGTTGATTTTAATCAGGTTAGCCGAGCGGAAAATACTTAAATGGAGCATTACTAAATAAAAGCAAACGGTGAATTTTAAATTGGTTCCATTCTACAATACCAAAAAAAAAAAAAGCAAAGGTCCGTACTTTTGAGAAACACGTGAACTCCCAAAGGGGTATAAAACAACATGGAATTTTATGAATGTTTATGAAGCATATCAAAAGTAAATTTGAAGGCGCGATGTTTTTTTTAAAGGATTGCTATTTTGGAATTTTCGACACAGGCAAAGTTGATAGTTTGTCGTCTGACAAGAACAGAGTTTGTATCAACGCTTTTGAACGCTGGAATCAAAAAGCATGATAATAATATCATATTGCAATAAAACTTTATTGCCAGGCAACTTGCATGGATTTGCCTTTGCCAAAAATCTAAAAACTGAGTTAAACAGCATTTTTAAGTTGAGGTTATTATATACTATTGATGACTTTCTCAATAACAAAGTAGCATGGAAGCAACCGGCTTCGCATCCAGCAACTCATAAGTCAGTGTTATACTTAATAAGTGTAACGTTTTTCTGTTTATGAAAAGAGCAACTGCTGATTTTCTTGTAGGGTATTTTCAGTAGAATCAGTTTTCCGAATCGGTGGTAGATTCTTACGACTTTCATAAGTAACAAAAGTGGTCCTACGTGAAATAAATCATTTCAATTTTCATTTTCATTCGGAACAAGCTTTAGATTTATATATACACAAAAAAACGGTTTAGGTATACTTATGTTTTTGATTCCTTTGGATGATTGGATCTTTGATTATCTTGTGATTAATTATGTCACTGAGTGATGAGACATTATTCATAACATTGTGCAGAGCATTTATTTAATAAACGATTTCAACTATAAACTACTTCGTTAAAGAAATAATAATAGGAAAATTAAAGATTTGAGATTTGTAGAAATCATTAGAGATGCTTTGGATACTCTAGTTTGTTTTCAATCTGTGTTACACTTAATTATGTTTGCTATTTTGTAATGTGATCCGAATAAAGCTGTTCTAGGTGAAAGGTTATCACTAATATAACAAAGATATAAATTTCACTTGCGAGTGATGACTTAAAATTTCAATTGGATTAACTTTGACTTATTCTAAATTTGACCTCCATTTAGTAGACTAAATACATATTCTCTAGGAAATGGACAACTCAAATGCGTGAGGATGGTTTTGATGATATCAAAAGATGATGATATAACAAAGATATGAATTTCACTTGCGAGTGATGAGAATGAGCTTACCTGTACTTTAGGAATTTCACTTGCGAGTGATGAGAATGAGCTTACCTGTACTTTAGGAATTTCACTTGCGAGTGATGAGAATGAGCTTACCTGTACTTTAGGAATTTCACTTGCGAGTGATGAGAATGAGCTTACCTGGATTATATGAATTTCACTTGCGAGTGATGAGAATAAGCTTAGCTGTACTATAGTGCAGGTGATCGAGATCAATGAATTCATTTATTCATAATATAACAAAAAAAAACCACATCACACAAATAACAATTACATAAAATAAAACATCAAAGTTGGACTTACGTCATAATTTGGTCATTTGCATGGGTAGTAGGTCTGACACCTAACTAGATACTTGTATTTAGGATATCATTCCTAATTACCGCGGGGCTCAAGGCTTATGAAGTACAATCTGTTTGGTTCATATATGACATATAATACATTTTTTAAACTCCTTTCATTACAACAACTCACAAAATTGCGAATAAGAAAATGTTGAGCCGATCAAATAGTTCTTTTTACTGAAAAAAAAAACTAATTAAAAAAAAAATACTTGAAGCTGAACTGATGGAAATAATATAATTGAATAATATTCTGACAACTGTTCCAGCTTAAATATAGGATGTGTTTCCGCGATAGAAGTCTCAGTCTCTATATAATTTTTTATCATGATTGCACTTTTGGGTTTAACAATAATTACCATAAGTCCAACATTGATTGTTACGTTATGTGTATATTTTATGTTATGCGAAAAGAAAAATATTGTTAATTTGAAGATGGAAATGACTTTTCGAGTTATACATGGCATTATTGGCTTGAGGACTTAAATGTTATTTTAATTCAAAAAAGTAAATTAATCAATTTTTGATTTTGAAAAAAGTCTGTTTTAGAATGAACTGAAAATCTTTTCCATTGGGATATGTTTATTTTGATATAACTAGCTAGAATAGTTGGTGATCAGTTGGAACTTGTACGTAAGTTGTGAAATAATATTGTAAGGGTTATGGAAATCTCATTGCGATGAGAGTGACAATGTTGATTTCACCAGCGGGTGAAATGTAATGGATTGCCATTGGAGTTGCTGATAAGTTGTACTAACTTGTGAAATAATATTGATGTTTATATAGGGGTCATGGAAATCTCATTGCGATGAGAGTAACTATGTTGATCTCACCTGTGGGTGAAATGTGATGGATTTTCATTGGGTAATAATAATTTTGGTATAATTTGAGATCTAGTAGGTATGTGATGGATTATTGGTGGGCGAAAATAAAATAGTATCATTTGCAAGTGGTGATGTGTTAGCATTGAAATCACTGACGAGGGAGGTGCTATAAATTATATTAATTTCGACGTAATCTAATTGTGACTGAATTATGCTATAGTGAATCAGTGTCCTTACTCAAATTCTGATTCTGCTTCATTTTTTTGCTAAAGGCGCTGTTAAGACACGTATTGCACGTTGATCGAATTGCTTTAGTATATTTCACTTCATTTTACAACAGCGACAATGCTTACACATCCTAAGATTAAAAATAAATGCGTTATAAATATGATAAATATTGGAATGGTTATAATACTGCTGATGTTATACGATTATTGACTTGATATTATATTTTGTATGTAGATACTAGTGACGTTAAACAGAAAGTACTTGTTGTATAAATGTATGATAATTGTGTATAGGTAGGGAATGGAATTTTTGTTGTATTGTATACAATTTGTATTTTAGTACTATTTATTGGTTTTATTGTGTTAAGCAGTATAGAAGAAGTTTAAGTTTTTATTGGAAATTAGCTTAAAATGATATTTTAAGTTTTGTAAATTATCACGAACTATGATACGATACATTATTTGTTTTTGACCTATGTACTTCGAGAACGAAGTACTTGTCAGTCTGGCCGTGTGAGATATGAGGAAAATAACCAGCTTTCCTATCAATTCATCTTTGAACAAAACAACATATTTTAGCAAACCGTGAGAATGTTCCCTTTTCTAAAAACAAGAACATCATAAAACTATTTCGTACAAACTGGCATATTGTTTTGGAGCCTTTTGTCTTACTTTTAAATGTCAGTCTTTTCTAATCTATTGTATATTGCTGTATTTTTGTGAAACGGGCGGTGTCGATAAAACAGCTCGCAATAAACTCTTTTGTTGTATTTTGTTTCCTTTAAATTCCTTATCTTTAAAACAGGCCATGGGAACACTGTTGTTTACAAGTTTTAAGTTTCGGTATGTAGAAGGGATTTCCGTTTGGATCGTATAATGGTTCGTCAGTCTGTTGTGGAACGTCAAGCGTTACGGACACCGGTATAGTATTGGCTGATATTCAGAGTGATTGACTGTGTTTGGTGTTGTAATTAAAGCTAAGTATATTTTTCTGTATTATTCTTTTAAAGTAGGGTAATGTAACGACATAGTGTCCGTGATATGCTATAGAAAAGTATTATTGTATTATTTCTTTTAAAGTAGGGTAATGTAACGATGTGGTGCCAGTAGTAATGGCAAGACCGTAATGATTATAAGTAAATATTATAAATGTTGTGATTTTGTAATAGCATGGTTTTTCTTGGCAGATTCTTTTCCACGCTAATATAGGTTTCGAACTGCCGTAGATTCATTTAAGAATAATTTTCATGAATATACAGTTTCTAGTATTATTGTGACTTAAGTTGTTTTATTCTATTTTTCCTGTTATAGTAATCATTAAGGTAGAGTCCCTCCTAAATATAATTTCAGTATAATCAGTTCATTAAACTATAATTTGATAGTGTAATTAAAGTGAGATAGCTTTCCTACTTCAGTTTCAAAGTTTCAGTTATAACGGTTGTTTTCAGTAAGGTCACTGACCTTAAACATATTAAACAATATTACAGGAAAACCATAGTTTCCTTCCAGTCTTAGTTTTCATAGTATTTCCATCCTGACAAAGTATCAATTCTCATAGTTATTGCTTAGGTATCTCTTCTATAATCTTTCACGCTCATGTCGTTACCGCGGGGACACTGGTGACATTAATCCTTTGAGAAATGTGATGCAAGTAGCTTACATGGTCATAATAAACAAAATCAAAGATATTAATCATATTATTTAGTTTTGAATATAATACTATATATTGTGCTTCGTTGTTTTAATATTTTAATCAAATTGAAGATTCACAAACTAAGTAAGTTGCACTAGTCATTATTTGTGTTTTTGAAAGTTCTTAAATATTTTGTTGAACCCTGACTTAAAACATTCAGTGCCTTCTTCAGTTGTTTTCTATTTCGAGCAGCATGTGCAACTGGCCCTGAGGCCCAGGACACACTACATTCTTTTTGGGGCTTTTATTTAAAAGCTTGGTCGCTTATGGAGCTACGTCGTCCTGTTATATCTACTTGACATTAAAATTATTATTGTACACAGTGAGATCTTATAGCTACATCACATACCTAATTGTATTAAATTTTTAGATTCTAATTACTGTCCTAAGTAAAAATGTATCAATTACGCCACTGGTGATTTTAATCTTATACAATTGGCCCATAGTAGAAATCAGGTGAGTCGAGGATGCGTCCCTATTTTTTTTTTGGGTTATTCCACTTTTCCCCATTGAAGATCCCTATCAATAGGGATTTGTAAAAAAAAACTGGGGTTTTTTCGCCCCCGCACCCACTTTGCCTCCTTTCAGCTCATCGAGTGTGTGGATGCCATGAGCGTGCGAGTAGCTGACATTAATCCAACCGGAAATATGAAAGGTCCTCTGAGCTTATAAGCTTGTTTCTAACAACTAAAAGCGTGTTGATGAAAACATGCAAATATTATAACTTTGTTAATTATTAATAGATTTCGCCCTCAGTTTCTCCTGCGTTGAATACTCCTCCTTTCCTTCTTCTCCTGGATCAAGCAGTATCTCGGGCTCCATTCAAATTGTTTTTGATCAAAGTTTCTAATTTGATTAAAAGTTTGGGTTAGTTAGTAGTAGTTTTGTAAATACTTGCAAAAATTAATTATGATGCCACATTGCAGGAAGCCGATGTGCCTACACACAAACACTACAAGACCGTAGTTATCCTTTTTTAGAGACCTTTGTCCAGCAGTGAATGTTGATTCGGAAAGTTACGACGGATGTGACGACGTTCTCAAAAACACACCAATTTGTTTTTAATTCGAACATGCTATTTTGAAGTACATGGCAAAGTTACATATTGTTTACTAATTACAATGGCAAAGCTATCAAACCGAATAGCCCGACGTGCTTGCTGCGCTCGTGTGAGTGAGTATGGTAATACTGTTGACTGACAGTATACGACTCACTGTTGGCGTGTCCGGTGACCATGGCCCAGCTCCTCACACGCAAGCGCCAAAAAATGTAGTCCTTAGTAACGGCTGAGTGTTAACGGCGCTTGGGCATTTGAACAGATTCGACAGATTGGACTACACCCAAAATACACACTCTAAAGTAACTACTACACCCCAAGGCTGCCACAAGTCGTGACGCGTGACCGATGAAGCGGCAACTCTTCCCACGCCATGTAGTATGGCGGCGACAGCGTGACACTAATCCGTTCGGAAATATGAGCGGACCATAAGAAGCTTGTCTCCGTACCAGTAAATTCATGAATATTTTTGTAGAAACATGAAATATGTGTACGAAACTGAATGTAGATTTTATTTGTTAACATTTTTAGAACGTTATTTCTTTATGGCAGGATATACCGCAGGTCCCTGGGCTGGAAAAATTTTACGTGACAGAAAAGTCCCTGTCTCTTTCCGTTTAGTATACTAAAGATAGAGGCAAACAGAGTATCTTAATTACTAATTAGCTACTAATTAGATAGTTAGTGTTGAACATTTTGAACAGCTGGATAGGAGTCGCGGTGTCTCAGTTGTGCATAGAAGCAGCGTCGTTTGCAAGATGTTGCAGGTTCGAGTCTCACTCATGAGATTTACATATTATTTATATTTTCTTTTGCGAAAACTTGATTGAAAAGAACTTAAGTTCGTTCTTACGGGATGTTAATCGACACCATAACGGTTGTTTTAATCTGTTTATGTACTACTTCTTCTTTTTTAAATTTTGTTTTTCAGCAAGGAGCAGGAAATCCTACTTTAAATATTTTCAAGTGAAAGTCTGGATATTTGTTAGCCCTTCATGCCACAATTACTTTCACGATTTGGTTGTAATTTGTATTGGAGATAGCTTTACCCGCTAAATTAAGAGTTCCCGCTGGAATCAAAAATCTCAGTCCACACGGACGAAATCGCGAACATGATCTAGCACTTAGTAATTTTTCTATTTTGATTTTAATTGATCCTAACGTGAACAATGAGGCTAAATTTAGGTATCGAATGCAACAAAATAAGCTACATAATATCTTTCCCATTTGAAAATACATTGCTCAAAGGGCAAAAGATTTATTCAACAAGAGTAAATTCTATTATTGTAAAAAAGAAATGAAGTGAAAACAAACAACTCCCATTTTTGTCATAAACTTTGTAGTTATTAACTTGTAACAGTTCAGGTTATTTACAGTGAACGAAGTACATAAAACATCTACGAGTTTTTAGTATAATTTCTTTAGAATGGGCACACAATGGCATTTATGACATTTTCTCTATTAAAAGTTAGGTTCAATTGCATGAGAGGATTTTAAAGTTACGTTAAGTCGTCGTTTCAACCGATGTATGACCACTGCTGGAGGAAAGTCTCCTGCATGGATCTCCACAGGATACGGTCACCTTGCTACCAGCGGCTCCCAGCTACTCGCTTGAGATCGTCCATCTACCTAGTGGCAGATCGTCCAACGTTGCGCTTTCGGGTGTAAAGCCGCCATTCAAGCAACTTGGGATCCCAACGCCTATTGGTTCTTTGTTACCACCACCACCAATTAAATAGACAGCAAAGTAGACGATTATCCCCATAATTATGGTTTAAAGTACAATTTCGATCTAGTTAACAAACCTTGACTTGTGTATCCCAGTTTCCTTTTAACTGAAACTTAACTACAACCGGTATCTGTAACTTTAAGTCCCTGCCATGCAACTGGACTGACCAACAATGCTAAGTCATAAACATACATCAATGTAAACATACCATTAAAAGTAAAAGTCTCGATTTGTTTTCAATTCATAATAGGTTTCCCCGGGAACAGACGTCCGTAGCAGACTTTCGAAGGTTCATAGAATTTATGATATTCTGATATTATTCCGGGAAACCGTGGATTATGTTCAGGAGGTGCTTGATAAAAACTCAAACGTCGTAATATGGTTCTTCTGCATTCTTGTGTATACCTGCTTTCTACTCTCTGAACCGGTAGTGGAGTCCCGATTATATGTTTACCTTTAAAAATACCTAAATGGTGTTTGATTATGATCTTTCCACAGTTCGTAGTCCATAGATAGGTACTAGACGCCCGCCTAACCTTGACTTGTTAAAAGTTTAAAGATTACACACTGAAACACTATAAATCATCTTATTCTAACAATGGCTCTACCATTAGCGAATAAAGTGTAAAAAAATTATGAATTATTCTTAAATACATATCAAAAATTTTGGGAACCAGCAGGTTTTGAACTTGCATCTCTCTGAAAATCCCGCCCGGATATCCTTCTAAATGTCCTAAATCTATTTGTTTCACATCATAATTTGTGAACCACAATATGATCTTGCAAGTCTGGCTTGTAATACCTGTTCATGCATAATACCTACTTACAAGCTTTTAGCTTCTATAAAGCCCATCCTTAATATTTTCCACCACCTCTCGGTATGGCATCAAAGATTCATTCGATATTGCATATGACACGGCTCATATCCGAACGTCAAGCAATGTCAATTTGGATCTGAACAGCGTAACGTGAGATATAGTAGAAAGCCCAATAAAATGTATCTATGAAACTCCCCAGCGACGCTTCGACTCTATCAAGATATTGTACAGAAATTGTAGTTCTACAAACCGGCTGTGTCATTTTTCATAGAGCTCTACAATAATAAAGGAGCTTTTCTACATGGATATTGATATTATTGAAAAAATGTAGTTCAGCCATACAAATAATTTATGAATTACGATTAGACGAACAGACAGGAGAACCTTTTTTGCATGAATATATTATGTGCCCATGTTTTGATGGGACGGCAATCCGCTACAACCAGAGAGAGATCGATCACAAGAACAATAGCTTTATACGTGTGCATGTGCTCGAAGATACGGACGCAGTAAAACTGCCCACTTCCAGCTACTGAGAATTTTTTTATTGAACAACCCGTTATCTGATAAATAAAATAATACGTAATGATATTTATTATTACAAACAAACAAGCATAAGGCGACAATTGTCTACGATCAGCCGTCTGCCACGCGAATTCCCACGGTTTCACCGGTGCTTTGACCTTACATATTATTATTTTACAATGGCACAGCAATACGCATAGCATAAAACAATAGAGGTTAAGTCATTAACAATTAAACAAGCAACGTTCCAACAAACAACAATTACACAAAATGTACAGAGCAAATATAGTTTTAATGCAAGCCAGAAACCGCCCAGACCGTGACATGGCGAACAATAATGTACTTCCTACTGTACACTACACTAGCCGGCAGATGTATTATAAGCCTCTACAGGCAGCCCCGACTTCTCACGCCAACTTGTAATCCAATCAATTCAGTAAAAATAAATAAAATTGGTCGTCCTAATCAAAAACTAGAGTCGAATCATATAGATTTAATTTCAAATAATACTTACTGTTACTATCATATTCAGATTCTATTAGGATACATTCATTATATAGCATCCTTGTCTCTCGAGTGACTGTAATCATAAAAGGAAAAGAGGTAACCAATTTTTATTATCCTAAAAGCATCTGGATTGGGTTATATGTTGCTGTAAGCTCCTCTACACTAGCCAGCAATGTGATGTATATGCCTCTACAGTCTACATGCGGTACTAACTTCTAAGTCCAACTTACGTTCAAACTAAGTCAAAAAATAAATTGGGGGCCGTAATAAAATACTAGCGTCGAACAATAAGTCAGTCACTATATTGGTGCTTCTACCATATACGCTACATAAGCTACGAAGCACGGCTGCGAATTGCGTGCCATGAAGGCCTAATATGCCTGAGGTTGCAGACTCGAGACAACCAATCGAATTCAAAGTACAAGTCTAAAGTCAGTTTTTGCACTTTTTTGCACATCAATAAATATAATGAATGTTTAATTTCACAAACAGTGTTTACAAATTTGTACCTAATTACCTAAACGCGACAAAGAAACACCCGTTTTATAATAACTGAGCGGTCAACCAATTTGCGTCTGTTGGGTGGGAATTCCACAACACTCAACGATTATTTTATAAATATCAAATAGATGCCCGCGTTTCATTTTGAAATCTTCATAAAAGTAAGTTGGAATCGGAAGTCGGTGCCGTCAGTAGAGGCTTTACGAGTATAGTATTGCCGAAGCAAGCAATATGTTGAAATGTATTTTCAAGTGAACATAAACATCAGTTGACTGCTTTTCGATGATAATAACTCACCAGAAGGAAACCGGGTCGCCATATTCGACTTCAAAAAGTAAAATAATATTAGATTCTCTTTTACAAAATAAATGGTCAAGCGGTTGGTTCTTAAAAATATATTTTCTATCTAAGTATATAATTATATTATCCTTTCCAAATACGAGTAACTATATAAAAGGAAAAGGTGACCGTATGACTGATGTATTAACGACAGCTCAAACCACTGGACGGATGGGGCTAAAATTTGGCGTAGAAGAGATTTTTGAAAATTCAACCTCTAACCAATTACCTATTCTGTGCACTAACTAGGTAAAATCTGAGTTTTTAAGTTTGAAAATCGAACTTAACGTGAGCGAAGCCGCGGAAAAAAGTGCTATATAAAATGGTCGAATATCAATTCAAAAAGTACTATTACATGAGTATGAAAATTAAAATTTGCGCTTATTACCTACTTACGATGTATATTATAAGTAGGTATAGTCTTTCTAATTATTGCAGCTGCTTCGCGTGGATTTCAAATTAGCCTATGTCTTTATCGGGGATGTAAGGCTATCTCAGTACCAAGTTTCGTTAACATCAGCTTGATGGAAAGATCGAAAAATTCTAACAGGTTAAAATACATAGACAGACAGACAGGCTATCGCATTTATAATTTTTGTGTGGAAGTGAACCAAACAAAACTAGAAGAAAATAATTTCACTTTGCACTAAGTAAAAACATTTCTACATTAAACAAACAAACAAGAAATAACACATATTATATACAAGAAAAATTATTTCTCATTTCTCTCTATTTTCTGCAAGGATTCTCTCACCGAAAGCTTTAGCAATTCCTTTATTAGGTGGATGCTTTATTTTAATTTTAATATGTCTAGCCAACATTAAAATGAAGACGACTTTTTAGGGGCTTTAAATTTTATCCAACGAACGTATTTTAGGGTATTATTTTGAGAGCGGCCATCTTTTACTATATAGAAATAAACCCGATGAATTAAAAAAAAATAGGTATTTTATTCGAATACTCTTTTAAAAGTTTTTGTATCGCTGAAGTGAATTTTCTATTCGAAGGGCTCGGACCATGGCGTACGAAAAACAAAATCACTCACAATAGTTGAAATTGAAAAATTACAGTTTTGTATTTTATTTTAAGTATCTCAATCTCTGAGATATTTTTCAATGAGATTTTATTCAATTTATCTTTATAAACGACGCCGTAGCTTACGCGAACACCACCCTATAAATTCTTTTATAGAAATTTAAACAATGTATTCAAAAGGGGTATCCAAAATGCACAAAAGAAATACAGCATTTTGTTGAATGCTAGGTATATATATTGGTCCTCTACAAAGAATTACTGCTGCATTTAACCGTTTCACTTAGGAGGTAAAGCTAAGGCTTTATTTACGGAAGTGCCTTTTGCTCTTTAAATATGTATAATGTACAGAGCATGCTCTTGCCATTTTGGCTCGGCTACTTATTTTTAGGCACTTTATAATATTATAAAGAGGTAAAGTCGCGGGTATCAGCTAGTATATTATATCGTAAAATGTTGCTGAATTCCGTTTGGCCTTTGCTGTATGGGGCGAATTTATTTATAACCGACTACCAAAAAAGGAGGAGGTTCTCGATTCGGCGCGTATTTTTTTTTTAATGGATGTCGGTGCATATATCCGTGGTTTCTGAACCGATTTGAAAAAAAAATCTATCAGTCGTTAGAGGAAGCTCTCGAGATGGTCCCATAAAAAATTCTGACTCCAAATCCTCAACCCTGACACTAAAAGGTTAAAAATAAAAATTCTTTCCAAAAAACCGACTTCCAACGCCACTGTAAAGTACAAAATAATTTTGATTTCTAACCACTATGTTGAAGTCGGGCGAGTATAACAAGGACAAGCAAAGTTGACGCATCAGACTCGCGTCTGAAAGAATTATTTGGATCAATGATATTGGTCTTAATCGATTATGATTTACTAGATGATGCCCGCAACCTCGTCCGCGTTAATTAAGTTTTTTTTATTCCCTCGAGAACTCCTTAATTTTCCGGGATGTAATGATAAACTAGCCTATATTAACCTTACCTCTGTACCAAATTTCATCAAAATTGGTACAAACCGACAGACAGACAGGCACACGTTCGCATTAATAATATTAGTATGGATTTATTTTAGTCGTTTATTTTCAATCAATGACTAAAATAAAAGCTTTAAAAAAATGTTTCAATCTTAAATGTTAAGTTTCAACCAAAACCCCTCTTTGCTTAAGATTCATATAGCTGCCTACTAAATTCTTTTCCTACATGGTTGAGCCGTTTTAAAGATCGATGCTTTTCGATTTTCTTGCTGGTTCTTCTCGGTAGGAATGACATTCCGAACCAGTGGTAGATTCACTTAACGATTCAAAAGCACTTGTAAAAGTTTATTTGAATAAAAAGCATTTTGAATTTTTGATAAACAGACAGACAATTATTACTTCCTTACTTACTTAAGTTCTGAGACTAGTTACTCAGCCATTCTCTAGTTACAGAGATATTATATAGTGCATCTATGTACAGTCTTACACTCTCAGAGTTCAATGGGAAGGCAATGAGACACACGACCTGAAACAGTCCGGGAACCAACCCAAGAGGTTGTAATATACCATGCTAACCAGTAACCACTAGACGAAACGGAAATATAATAGCTACGCCTATGGCATTACAGGGATATATCTGAAAGAAGATACTATTTCTGCTATTGTTAAATGAGAATAATGTGGTAGTACTACCAACAATAGATATACAATTTCCAAAGGCTTTACAAAGGCTATACAATTCCAGACGGCTCACAAAGGGTGTTAGGCTGCAATAAGGACGTTTAACGTCTTGTGCAAACACGACTCCGACTTACTACTGTTCCGCTTGCATCGGTCGGCTACGAGCTGGCGTAGACATATAAACGCTCAACGGCGACGTGTACATTGGCAAGGAGTGGACCAAACGTGTAGAGAAAGTTTGTACTTATGAGTGCATGATGGTTCTGCGTATGAGCGCGTAGAAGATTGAAGTGTGTTCTGTTTTCCCCGTTCTATTTGCTATTTGGTCCTCATAACGACCGAATAAAATTCTTTTGAGAAAAATGTCACATTGTGTAGAATGTATTTCAAGGCCTGACTTTACCGAATACCGGTAAAAAACTGGGACGAAATGTAAATAAAATGTAGAAAATTAGTGCGTCGCGAGAATTAACCAGCAACTATAATAAACCAATCTATTTCCCGCGCTAGAGATATGACGTCTGTTGCATTCTGTTAGCAACTGTCTAACTGTCAACTGTTCCTCTTGGGGTCCCTCTGGTCCGTCACATAGATCTTAAAATTTACCTAAAATGACGTCGCTCCCGTCTTCATTATGCCTTTTCACACGAGGACAGAGTAGTGAGCAGAACAGCTGCAGTACTGCATCCTCGTTAACGCGCTTCCTGGAACAGAAGCGTACATCCTGTTTCAAAACACATGTTAGCAATAATATTCTCACTGCTCTGCCCCACTGCTCCGTCCACGTTTAATATGGGGGCTAAACCGTAAAAAGTTGCCAAAAATTGCGTCGCTGCCAAATCGCTTTATTTTATGAAAAAAACCCGGCTGAGTTTCTTGTGGGCTCTTCTCAGACCAGGGCGCCTATGGAACCGTCGTAGCTTTAGTTTTCAGATACCGTAATTGATTATCACCATCATCATCATCATAAGTTTCAGACGTCAGTAAGTGTACGGTGTACCTATATTGAATAAATAATTATTTATTAATTGATTGATTACTTGATTGATTAATTGATTGATTAATTGATTGATATTGATTTAACCAGGGGGAATACTACGATCGCTTAGTGCCGTACTGTTTTATTGTTGTCGACGTTTGTGTTTTAGAATCATAATCTTCCTATTAGGGACGTCAAGGTACGGGAAATAAAACTATCATTTAAAAAATAATACCTACTGTTTTAAGCGATTGTAGCCAATAGCCATCCCCCAGGTCTTAAATGTTCGATCGTAAGTCAGCTTCGCGTTAGTTCGATTGCTCGCGGTAATTGCTTGTTTGTTCAAGGCAAATGTTTGCGCGACTCCAGGCATTGTATTCACTCTGCGCAGATCATGCGAGCCTTGTTAGCGCTAAGTGAACGTATAAATACACCCCTTGTATGTTTCATTAGACAAACCATGTGAGCAATATATACTACTGTGTTCTTCGTCATCTTAACAAATTGATATTGATATGATTGGTGATATTCACTATCTGGTACTCAAATATATCCTGGAACCTATTTAATAGCTGTTTCACGCGATTTCGTGGATTAAGATTTGAAATCTCGAAATTTTTATATCCTACCATCACCACCAATGCGAATTTGTGTTTATCGGTTTGTATCTACTGCAACGGAGTAACAACAAATTTTTTGCAAGGGCATTTATAATTAGAATTAAAGCACTGAAAGTGACATAGGCTACTTTAAAGAAGCCTGGAATTTATCCAAGGAATTAAGTTTTTCAAAATCGCACGGGATATCTTTAATTTTCCGGAATAAAGTCGCCTAGGTCTTCAACTAAGTATATCCACGCAAATAATCACGTCGATCCGTTCCTCCGTTGCAGCATGATTGAAGGTTAAACTAACAAACAAACACACTTTCGCGTTTATAACGGATATTAGCACGTATACCTTTCCACTAAAGGTAATCCACGATATTCACCTGACATGGAATTTCATTTATAGAAGCGCAATAACCTTCGCCTGCTAATTTTCTACGCCTATAAGTCATGTTTATGGCACGGCGACATTTTTGCACGTAAAGTTCCCCCATAAAGCTGATTTATTTTGGACTTTGCATAGCTTTATACGGGATTGTGAACCGCTCATATATCTCATATCCATATAGACGCTCGCTATCTTTACACGCATCGTTCTGGTTTTATTGTTATTGCTCCAAATACAACTAAATTGGCAACCTCCCTTGTATACACATGTCTTATCAATGGACACACTTCTTCTTTTCATGTGCCTCTCTATTACTAAAGGTCAGCATTCAGTTTACTTAACTTCTCCTTGTCCATGGCTAGGCGGAATAGTTTCCCGACTGTTTTTGTACCGGTCCACTCCCTTATGTTACGTAGCCATGACTGCTTCCCACCCGTCTTTTTGAAGTGTTATAGGATCCACCCAGACCATTGGTGGATCCTACTGGACTCCAGAGTCCTATTCGATCCACTGGTGGATCCAAAAAGTGGATTCAAGTGGACAGTGCCTATTTTGCCAGCGATTTTACCCATCATTATAGTCTGCAGCAGGCGGTAGGTACCTATCGTGTCGTAAAATATGGCCTAGGTATGAGATTTTACGCTGCTTGATGGTTTTAACTAACTCGGTCTTCTTCTGCACCAATAGGTACACAGTATTACTTATATCCGAATAAAAAATACCCAAATTTCTCATTCGGATTCATGTTTTTGACATACGCCTCAAAGTTATATGTTTGTTACAGGAGCAGTCTCACAAATCGTACCGTCCCCTGACGGTGCTGACTTTTCGATGGAACTACGCGGTGCACGGCCTGCAGCCGGCGGGCTACCACCTCGTCAACCTGCTGCTTCACGCTCTGGTCTCACTCCTCTACTACAGGTAACTACATCATACTAATATTATTAAAAATGCAAAAGTGTGTTTGTTTGTTGGTTTATTGGTTTTTATTGGTTTGTCCTTCAATCACGCTGCAACGGAGCAACGGATCGACATGATTTCTTGCTCGTAGCTGAGGACCTGGAGAGTGACATAGGCTAATTTTTGTCCCCGGAAAATTGAGGAGTTCCCGTGGGATTTAAAAAAACTAATTCCACGCGGACGAAGTCGCGGGCATCAGCTAGATGCCAGTAAATTTTTTAAGCGAGTTAGCATTCCTGTACGATGCCGTGTAGAAACCGACTAGAGGTATGGGTTTAATATAACTGCCATACCCCTAACAGGTTAGCCCGCTACCATCCTAGACTGCATCATTACTTACCATCAGGTGAGATTGCAGTCAAGGGCTAACTAGTAGCGTAAAAAAAACGTAAAACAGAGTTTACGTTTTTTAACCGACTATGGCAAAGGGTGATGATTTCATTTGTATGTATGTCGACGATAGCCCCTAAATTGCTACTGCTCCTGAGCCGAATTTGATGAATGAGGTGTCAATCAATTAGTTACTATAGTCTGGGTAATATGGGCTATATCTTACATGAACCAAATTAGCATGAAGGATGTAACATCTACAAAAGTCGAGTCTCTGAAATTTTTACCGTAGTAGGGTTTATAGATTTTTGACGTTGGTACCAAAACGACTCGACTGTTATGCGCCGATTCTAGGTACGCCTTTAACACACTGCTGCGAAACTGTAACAAAGCACTAGCAAAATGGCAAAACGCTCAATAGACTATATTATTTTGATTGGTGCCTCTCAGACAGCAAGTGAACCAAACGCGAAACGAAATCACTTCACTCGTCTCTAGTCTGGAGAGATTTTCAAAGATTCTGTTCGCATCTCATTCACGCGTAAAGTGATCTGTGATACGAAATTCTCTAAAAATCTCTAAGAAAGATTCTCCAACTTCAGACTGACTTATTAAATTGCCAAATTCCTGACAGTTCATTAAGCTGAATTGCACGGAACAAATCCAAAAATTTAAGTAGAGATTAAACTAATTTACATAATCGCAAGAATTGTTTGAAGTATTGTATATAAATTAGTTTAATCATCACTCAATTTTTTTTTATTTGTTTCCTTCAACACAGGGTAGGTAAATCAAATATTGACTTAATTTTTATACTACGAGTAGCGTATGTTTAATTTATGTATCGATAAAACGTGATACAGATATCAAACATCAATTGTATTCCATAATAATTCTGGATTGCAATTTGAATATTATTCATATTGAGTTCGGTGGGTCATTTTTTATTCATACTGGTACCTTCGGCCGATTGATTTATTTCAATGTTACTACAATTTTTTATTTACAAATACAAATATTTTTTAAATATTAGATACATTATATAAATCGTACATACAAATGTCCTGACTCACTCTCTGAATACCCAGCAGCAGCCCTTGGACCTAGAAAGCTGAAATTTTACGCAATGAATCCCTTTATAATGTCGACATGGGATAGGGCCGGATTTCTCTAATTCCCGAAATTTTCTTAGGCGCGGGTGGTACCTGTACCTGTTGCAAATTACTTTTTATCACTTCTTACATATTATGATTAAACTCAGAATCATCGTAAGTACAGTCCAAATTGTGTCACAACTAAGCAACTTCAAGTTTTACTCAAACTCAATATACTCAATTTATTTATTCCATGTAAGACATGCAAGTGTCTCTTATGTTACGTCGTGTTTTGACTCTGCCATCGGTTCAGAAAACAGATTCTACTAAGAAGAGCCGGCACGAAGGCGTTTCCGTTTTCTGTCCGTAGTGTTTTCGTCCTGAAAAAAAAAGTACAGTAAAAAAAAATTAACAAAAGCTTTTCTAAAGCGAATATAGTATAATAAGTAAGCTTCATTGTCTCCGTAAATGGTTTAGGTTTAAAAGTAACATCACGTTAACGTAAGCTGTTACGGCTGGATTTAGGTTCAAATGTAGGTGTCGAGTTTTCGCCGAAGATAGACAAAAGCTTAATTGTCTCGTATTACAGACGATCCAGATCTAAACGGTTTAGAGTGGATTTAAATGATTAAGTAGACAGATATTCTGGGCTTGGTTATCTTAGACTCGAAAACGCCCCGACTTCATTCGGAAAGCTTTGATGGCACTTCACTTTTCTCTTATACCAAATTCCACATTTTTTTACTTGAAAAAATACATGATACAAGATTGGTCCCCTTTACGACTGACTTTTCAAAAATCTAAGGAAATTCGAAGAACCATGGTTTCAAGTTTCTTGACTCAGTGGTTTGTGCTGACAATCTGTTTCTTCCCTATAAATAGAAACAGATGTGTAAAGATAACTTTATTGCACTAGTGACTGAGTTATTTTACCTAAGGAAATGAGACTTGTACTGAATAACTAAAGTTCGTTAATTCTGAAGAGAAAAACAAACAGAAGATCTAATTAGACGTGAAATTCAGTAAAAGTCGATATCAACATAAGTAAGACGTCTAAATATCTACAAGGAATCTTTTTTTGGGCTTTTGATTGTCTCGTTAGAAGAAAGTCGGACGGTTGCCCTTAGTCCCTTTGATAAATTAAGCTTTGTATTGCTAACAATTGAAGGTCTACTGATAAGTCCGTCGTATAAAGAAAAAACAGGAACACTTGAGTGGCAAAATTTAATCAAAATGTATAGTACCGATGATTATATATCTTTTCAAGAAACCGAACGCTTAATTTTCTTAGTATAGCCATAGATTAATGAATATATTGTCTTTGGTATAGCATAGATTAATTATAATACCAAGTATAGATTGCTAACTCCCTTATACAATTTTTTCTAGGTTAATACTATCGCTAGGTGGCGCTACCAGGCTCGCTCTATAAATGATTATAGTAAAATCGGTGAAATATCTTATTTTCTTGGTTCAATTTGTATTAATAATTATTTATATAAAATTATCAAAATACAAAAATTTGATAAAATCACTTAAGCAAATAGCAAATTTACATTCAACTAATTTTAACAAACAGCTTGCACAGTTACGCCATCTCAGATTGTGCGAAGAACTACAAGGTACCGGCGACTTTAATGCGCATTTAGCGAGCTTTGATTGAATGTATGAAGTGAACAGTCTTAACCTGGTTTATATACTGTCTTTGGTAAAGCACATGGTTAGCAGTGCTGCCAATTTAGGACTATACATTCGTAATATTATATCCGTAAGCCGAGGGTGATATCAAAGTACTTACTTTGACGACCTCCGTGGCACAGTGTGTAGCGCTGTTGTCTTAACGTGCGGAGGTCCCGGGGTTCGATCCCCGGCAGAGCCAATTTGGGAATTTATAAAATTTTCCCTGGTCTAGCCTGGTCGAAGGCTTCGGCCGTGGCTAGTTTCCACCCTTCCGGCAAAGACGTGCCGCCAAGCGATTTAGCGTTCCGGTACGATGCCGTGTAGAACCGAATAGGGGTACGGGTTTAATATAACTGCCATGCCCCTAACAGGTTAGCCAGCTACCATCTTAGACTGTATCATCACTTACCATCAGGTGAGATCGCAGTCAAGGGATAACTTTTAGTGGATAAAAAAAAATCACACTGCGTCATTAAATCTTTACTTTTAAATTGTAAGAACTCAATAATCCAGCAGCGGTTGAAATCGCCTGTTCAATTATTCGCGCATTCCCTGCTTAATGGCTGCTGTGCTATGTTAACCGTCGGCATCCAATACACAGCCTCAATTTTATCGACCTACCTATTTTCCGTATTTAGCTTCGTTAGGTATGATTTATTATTACTTACTATTCAGATTTGGATCATTATCAACGGGTATTTTCGGCTCTGTTTGCTTAAAAGCTTGGAAATATTGATCAACTGTTTTGAACATTTCGCTGTATTGAATTTTTTATTTTTTTTTATTAGAAATTAGAAATCTTTTTTAGTAGGAATCAATATAGCATATTACAATGATATCCTGACCCCTAAACTAGGAAACCCGTATCTTAGGGCCCAGTCAGTGCCTTCCCAAACATTAATTAATAAAAACATAGGTAGGTAACTATTACAAACGTGAAAGTTTGTTGATTTGTATGTTTGTGACACCGTCACGCTACAATGAACCGATTTGGCTAGAAATGGAAATAGCTGAACTACCACATACTACTTTTTTTTGGAAAATTAACGAGTTCCCCGAGTATCAAATACCTTAATCCACGCTGACAAAGTTAACGCGGTACGAGCAGCAAAACTAGTAAAATTTTATATTTGAAAATGTCGAGGACGATATTAAAGTCCAATCACAACTGCGTCAATAACATTCAACTGTTTATAATTGAATCAGAGAACTAAAAACTCAATAATCCAGCTGTTTGGGCCGCGGTTGATGTCGCCTGTTCAATTATTCAGCGCATTCCCTGCTTAGCGGCTGCTTCGCTACGTTTACCGTCTGCATTAAATACACAGCCTCAATTTCATCGACCCACCTATTTTCCGATTTTAGCTTCACTCGGTAGCATTTATTATTATTATTATTATTCGCAAAATTATTATTTTATTAGTCGCGAAAAAAGTTTTGTACTAATAGTACCTGGCTAAATATTCTTCTAATATTATAAATGAGAAAGTGTGTTTTGACCAACAAACCAACAACAAACCAAGTTGTTTGTTGGTTGATTGGTTTATTGATTTGTTGGTTTGTCCTTCAATCACGGATCAACGTGGTTTTTGGAATGAGTGTAGTTGAGGACCTGGACAGTGACATAGGCTACTTTTTATCCCGGAAAATTAAGGAGTTCCCGCGGGAATCAAAAAAACTTAAAACACGCGGACGAAGTCGCGGGCATCAGCTAATTCGCATATGCTTAAACTTTTTATAATAATAAATGCATGTTAGATTCTAAGGTCCACCTGCACAAGGCCCTTAAAAATGTGTTTAAGTTAAATTTTCTATACCTGTCCTTTTCACGTCAACCCCGGAATTAACTTATCAAAAAGTGACAGCTGTTGGGCAAGTCGGTCTAGTTATTTATTATTTTGTTATCTGTCACAACGCAAGTATTAACAGTATAGATTTTAAAAGTATCGTCTGTGAGTTTATGTGATGAGGTAGCCTGTTGGTATAATATTATCTACATAGCTTTGAGACTCTCTGTGAGTTAGAACTAATTATAATCCATGTCCACGGAAGGCATTGATATCTAATTTGGCAGTTTAATCCACTCGACTATAACAATTATTAAGGTATTATACAATAATTATCTCACAGAACCCACATTCCCTAGATATTACATTTATATTATCTATCTGCCGTAGTTTAACTACGATACATATTATTATCCTTATGTGGCAACTGTTAATTACTATATTTGCTACACATAGCCTTATCTGAATATGGCAGGATCATTATCCAATTTAGCTGATTAATGTCATTGACAGCTATAATATTAATCATTCAATAATTATCATATGATTTTGAATTTCTTTCCAAAATGATGTCAGAATAGCTGAAAATGTGCTATTCATTTTAAATTCAACGTGAATAGGCTCCATCTAAAGTTATCATCACTTGCCAAAACATTTAATCAACTTACCAAAGTCAAATAATACTATTCACTGCAATTTAAGCGCCGACGTAAATATGTAGGTATATAATTCCTTTGGTAGTGAAACTTCTGTGTGTAATACCATTAATTATTCTGTGCTGAGCGTACAAAGGCTAGCAAAACATTTACCAAAGAAATAAAATAAAATATATGGCTTGAGGAAATTTTACCTCAGCAGAAAAATAAGATGAAATCTGTTCCGAGTAAACCCAGCTCGCCTCTGTACTCTCCAATTACACGGGTGTGCAATAACTAAAGCATTTTATGTAGGTACCAACTAACCGACCGACCTACCTGAACTAATTTCTAACGTAAATATTAAGGGAACAATTATTTTATGTGACTTTCTTTTGCTATGTCAATAAATCTTTTTGCGTTTTGTGCCTAATATTTAAAAACTTTAGCTCCCTATATAAGCTTTATATCCCTCGTAATATAGTAATTGTAGGTTCGTTATAGATTACTTACTACAATATGTGAAATCACAAGTTTCTGTTCTCAACGGCCAAAGGTTTAAACTTACGTTGCCAGACAGCCATGATAAGAATTTAGTTCCCAGAAGAGATAATATTTATTTAGGCCCGCCACATACATTTGGAATCCCGAATCGGAATTCCGAATCGGAATTCCGAATCGGGGTTCCGAACGCAGCAAATCCATATAAAATGTATGGGTCTGTCACACACCACAGTAGTTTTCCGTTCGGATTTATTTCCGATTCGGGAGCCTGTGCGTTCGGAATTCCGAACGGAAAAAAGCCGTTCCGAACGCATGTCTTCCATAGATTTTGTATGTCCCGCCACATACACTCGGAATTCCGAACGGAACGCCAGTGTGCGTCTGTGGACCGAAGCGAGTAGGTGTGCTTATGGAGCGAATTTGACGTGAATTTACGCATGCGATGTCTGATATCGAACACTTAATTATGCACATGCATATGGGACACTAATCCATATATGCATATGCATATATAGGGGTCAGCAATATAGAGTCACCAATATAGGTGGTCACCAATATAGAGTGCTTTTGCCCACCTATGTGATGTGAAAATAATAGCCTTGGTCCACGTTTACAAGTATATTAATTAGATACAATATAGATTATGTAAACTGTACAATAGAAACATAATATCAAAAGAAGCGTTGCGCTGGACGTCCAGCAATAGAATGGTGTGTCGTCTGTTGCTACAGCGCAGCTCTCGCGCGCAGGACGTTCCGAATCCAAAAACGTTCCAAAAGCAAGTTCGAATTCCGAACGCGAAGCTTGTGTGCGTTGCCAGCTAGCAAGGAGGTAACGTCACACATATAATATATGCTGGTTATAATTCCTACGTGAATTGGTTGCCTGGCAGAGATCGCTTAAAAGCGATAAGGCCGCCAATTGTACCGACTTGTATTTTTATTTTATTTTTGTTTATTGTTTATGATTATTTATGTTGTGTACAATAAGGAGTATTTCATTGATTTCATTCATTAATCATGAAGATTACCATAACAGAGACCTTAAGGAACTGGGATGGTAAGCCATTGCTAAAGAAATATACAGTGACTATGATTCTTTGGAGGATTTTGTTTAATAATTTGTCTGAAGAGTTTATTTTATTTTATTTTATTTATTTATTTATTTATTTGAGGGCACCAACAGTTTTACAGCAATAAAAATATACAGTCATATTAAATGCAAATACAGTTCTTAAGTATGCTATAAAAACCACTTATAGGTAGCCACAACATGCGACTTAAATTCTGTATCACAAAATAAACTCATGAGATAAAGCAGTTACAGCGGTTGACTTAATTACATTAAATTATCTTAAATTTTACAATATGCAATTGATATTGAATAAAAAACTATATAGACACAAGTACATAAATATAAATAAACTACATACAACCAAACATATAAATACTAAACGAAAAACAAAGAACAAAATAAAAAATACTAAGTAAGTACGTCAGAATTAAAAATTAAAAATTATCATTTAAAAATTAAAATTTATAAATTAAACATGTTAAAAATGTTAGCGGTATTGTTCAAAAAAGTGTTTTTTGAGCTTACTCTTAAATGTGATGAGCGAGTCTCTCCAAATGTCAATATCGAGTTTTTTGGCGATATCATTATATGTTTTTATAATCCTATTTAGAGGAGCCGAGGCTCCTAAGTTAGTTTTAATGAGACTGACTCTGAATGGTACGAAATTCGATAGCCTACTTGCCGATCTTGGAACTCGTAAAGTAATTTTTTTTACTGTTTATAGGCATCCGATAATATTTAAAAAAGACTCTGGATTGGCTCGTAATTTGGCTCTTTTTACATAATATTGACTGTCTTGGTGTTAAGGGGATGCTCCCAGTAACGGCAACCTATTTTCTTCTTTATAGCCAGATACAGCAACAATACAATCGCCATGAGAAAATCGTCATCCATATTCGCTGACAGAACTTAACGAGGCTAACGTCTCTCAACATCTGAGCGTTGTAATTCCGAACGGAAATAAACGAACGTGATGTACGTTCGGAATTCCGATTCGATATTCCAAATCGGGATTCCGAAACGGAATTCCGAATGTATGTGGCCGGCCTAAAGGACAAAATAGGAACTAGGAAGGTTCATAAGCCATTTTGAGAATATTTTATTTGCTTCTTTTAATATCTCTCTTCGTTAATATATTCGCGCGTAAATGGATCCGAACTTGATTTGAGTAGATGGTGTGGAAATATTCATAATATTTTTTTGCTTGTAATTAATGTCACAAAAAGGAGGAAAGTCATTTATTATTCCTAATTGGATTAAAAAACTGTCACAACAAATAAAACATCAAAGTAGCAGAGTCCTCCTTTTATTAATGAAACAAGATAATTTAATTCAAACTCCAAGGGGCTGTATCTGATTTAATACAGATTATATACAATACGCCTATCGGAGTGGAGTGTACCTACTCCAAAATTTGCTAGAGGCGCTATTCACTCTTGTTAATGAGGAACAGATCGAGTTTCCTCTGAAACGGCACTCTTAACCTACGCCCCGCTCCCAAATTAATATTAGACTTTTTACCAGGGAGATTCAAATTGCCAAAGTTTTACGACCTGGCCAACTGGCGCAAAGATGTGAATACTCGACAAGATCTGAAAAATCCAGTAGGGCTAACATGCGCACTACGAGTAAAATTATGTCTACCCGTTATCTCTATTTGCCTACCGAAGCTAATTATGGTTACTGGTCTCGTTAGATCAAAAGTAATATTTCTTATCTGTGGTATTTTTCTCTATGAACCTTTACTTGCCGACTATTTTTTTCTTGTAATACACCGCATTTTGTGCATGTTACGGTAAACGAAAAATTAGCCAGCAACGACAACATCTCTCTCTCTCGTCGCGAGATAATCTCGTTGTGCGCATACTAAGCCTGCTTGTCTCTTCTGCCAAGTACCTACGTTTTTTTTTTATTCCACTACAAGTTAGACCTTGGCTGCGATCTCACCTGATGGTAAGTGACGATGCAGTCTAGGATGGTAGCGTGTTAACCTGGTAGGGGTACGGCAGTTATAATAAACCCATACCCCTAATCGGTATCTACACGGCATCATACCGGAACGATCACTTGGCGGTACGTCTATGCCGGTAACGAGCCGCGGCCGAAGCCTCCCCCCAGACCAGACCAGAGAAAATTCAGGAATTATAAATTTCCAAATTGACCCTGCCGGGAATCGAACTCGGGACCTCCTACGTTAAGACAACGAAGTTCAGCACTGCACCAGGGAGGTCGTCAAAACAACGTCGTCGTCTTCGTACATACCACGTGCACCTAAAGGCGGTAGGGTTAAAACATGACGACAGATAAAAAACCTGATGCAGTATGTCATACGTATATGAAGAGTTTCAGTCTGAAACTACACGAAGACATCCAGCGTTGTGTATTTGTGCCTTAACATACGCACAACCTTTTGCATCATTATTGTTTCGTATTAAAATTTTAACCCTTAAATTATTCGCAGCCGGTATATTGTACCCACCAGCTTCGAATTTGTAACGCAATTACTTTTAATTCATGACTGCCCGCCTACAGCATTTATTAACGAAGTCCCAATTTTGAGCACAATGTATTGATTGTTGTAAGATAATATATATTGAGAGTAAAACTTGCACACTGTATGTATTTTTTATTTTAATTAGATTTAATTTTAACAAAATTGGTTTGGCTGTTGCCTGTAAGATGTCGAAAAAGGAAAAGGAAAGAGACCGGAGTGGACATTTTTAATTGTTATTCGCTGCGTTCGGAAACTTGCATTCAACATTTGTCTATGCGTTATAATGCAATCAATTTAATTTTAATATTAAACATTCTGGCCTCTTTTTACAAGTGAAGCTATATAATAATATTTTACATGCTATATAATATTTAAATTTTACAATATTTTAAGTTTAACTTATGTACTAATTGTTACTGTTACATGGTAAAAGAATAAGCTTATGTATAGGTCTTACAAATTCACCTTTTGAAGTTTTTACTATAACAGATCTAACTAAGTTATCTTTAGAGTTCTTATTTACTTTTATAATTTTAGCTAAAGGCCAACAAGCAGGTGGGGTTGATTCGTCTTTCAATATAACTATATCACCAATGTTCAAATTTGACTTTCCAATTAACCACTTGCTTCTTGGTTGAAGTTCTGACAAATAATTATTATAAAATTGAATCCAAAACTTTTGTTTTATTTGTGTTATTTTTTCATATAAACATAATCTATTTTCTACTTTTTCAGTTACATTAGGTTCTGGAAAATCTGTAATTGCAGAGCCTATTAAAAAATGTGCAGGGGTTAAACATGTAATTTCATTATCTGGTACATCAGATAAAGAACAAAGGGGTCTAGAGTTAAGAATACCTTCTATTTGCACTAATACAGTATATAAATATTCATAAGTTAATCTTGTATTACCTAAATATCTTTTTAACAAGGATTTAACGGACTTAATGCCTGCTTCGTACAGCCCACCCATGTGGCTAGCCAGTGGAATAGTGAACTTCCATTGAATAGAATTTGTGCTACAATAGTCAATGATACTGCTATACGAAACATCATCTTTAAACATTTTATACAATTCTTTTAATTCATTATTTGAACCTTTGAAGTTAGATGCGTTGTCTGAGTATAAAAAATTACAAAAACCTTTGCGATATATTAATCTTTTCAATGCACAAATGAATGCTTGTGAGGTCAATTCTGATACAAGTTCAAGATGTATGGCTTTTGTAGATAAACAAATGAACAAACAAATATATCCCTTTACATATCTACAGTTACGTCCCATTTGATTTCGGATATAAATTGCACCGCTGAAATCTACACCAACATGTGTGAATGGACGTGTTAAAGTGACTCTAGGGTGAGGTAAGCTAGCCATTTGTTGCTCACAGGCTTGAGCTCTATATCTGACACAACGAGTGCATCTGTGAATGACTTTCTTAACTTCATTGCGTCCATTGATAGGCCAGTACCTCATTCTTATGTTTGATAGAGTACTTTGTATACCTGAATGTAGCAAGCGCAAATGATATTGTTGTATGATAAGTGTGGTTATGTGATCTTTTTGAGGCAATATTATAGGATGTGCATGATTGAATGGTATGTTGGAATTATGTATTCTTCCTCCTATGCGAATTAAATCATTTGAATCTAAGAAAGGATTAAGTTTCCTTAAGGGACTTGACTTGAATGTGTATAAATTGGATGAAGGCATGTGAGTGATATTAAGGTCTGATGAGTTTTGAGACTTAATGCTTTTTAATTCTAGAAATTCTTTTGTAAATATTTTCTGTTGTACAGTTTGAAGGATGAATGTTTGAGCTTGATGTAACTCTGATGTTGTGAGATGTGAACTAATTTTATCTTTACTTTTTAGGTTATGTACAAACCTTCGTACATAAGCAATTACTCTTGTTAATTTATTAAAATTAGAGAATTTTGTGAAATATTCATGAAAATCTGAGTTTAATTGTGAACTTTGGACTGTATGTGAAGTTGTAATTTCAGCTTGTATCTCTGAGTGACTGGTTTCAGAAAGTAGTGTGCTTGGCCAGGAATTAGGATCATCTTCTATCAACCATTGTGGGCCATTCCACCAGAGAAAGCATTTATGTAAGTTTTGTGGTGAGATACCTCGTGTGAGTAAATCTGCAGGATTACTTTTAGTGTTTATGTAATTCCAATTATTTGCATCTGTTAGTTCTATAATTTCCATTAGTCTGTGTGTTATGTAAGTATGAAGTTTTCTGTATGGTGATTTTATCCAATGTAATACAATTTGTGAATCTGTAAATAAGTATACTTTATCTATTTTAAATTTATCTTTGAAAGCATTATGAACTTTATCTACTAATTTAGCAAGTAACAATGCACCATTGAGTTCTAGTCTGGGTAAAGATTGAACTTTTATTGGTGAGACTCTTGTCTTGGCTAAGACCAATGTGCATGTGGGTTTCCTATTGGGATATGTGGCTCTAAAATATATGCAGGCTCCATATGCTTTTTGTGAAGCATCACAGAATCCTACTAATGAGATTTCTAAAGGAATGTCTGAAAAATAATATCTTTGGATTTTGAGATCTTTGAGACTGGACAGATTTTGATAAAACTCTAACCATAAAGTATATAAGCTTTCTGGTAATACTGCATCCCAATCTAGTTTTTCTTTCCATATTTCTTGCATAAGAATTTTGGCTTTAATTATAACTGGTGCTAATATGCCAGTGGGATCATAAATTTGAGCTATAACAGACAAAATATTTCTTTTTGTGGGTTCAAATGTTTTGCAATCTGGAATAGATATGCTTAATGAATCTGTGAGTGTTAACCATTTAATACCTAAGGTTTTTATAACATCATTAGCTGAAAAATCATAGCTATTTGCACTATCAGTCTGTTCTGAAGTGGCTGTATTGTTTGTGTGTGTATTTTGTAATTGTTGAGTGATTTGTGTGTTATTTGTACACCATTTGTGTAGCTTAAAGTTTCCTATGTCTAATAACTGAACTAGCTGGTTGCACAGGTGAAGAACTTGTGCAATACTGTCTCCTCCCGACAAGAAATCATCCATGTAGCACTCTGATTCTATAATTTTTGCAGCATCAGGGTACATGTGAGAATATTGCTGAGCTAAATGTCTAAGAGTACGGCATGCTAGATAAGGAGCACATTTTGTACCATATGTGACTGTTTTGAGTTGTATACACTTAAGAGGATCTGTTTTACAGTCTCTCCAGAGTATTCTGAGTAAAGGTCTATGTTCTTCCTTAACCAATATTGATCTAAACATTTTGATAATGTCACAAGTAAAAGCATATTTATACATTCTGAAATGTAAAATGATATCTAGAATATCGTTGTATATGTTGGGACCTTCATACAGAATGTCATTCAACGAGACACCAGTGGAAGTAGGACTACTTGCATTGACAACTGTTCTGAGTTTTGTTGAGCGGCTGTCTGGTCTCAGTAGGCCTAAATGAGGTAAATAGCAATGTAACTTATCATGTTGTTGTTGGAAATTTGGAATAAATTCAGCATGACCTAGCTGTATGAACTCATGTATAAATGATTTGTATTGTGTATACAGTTGGGGATCTTTTTGAAATCTAGATTCTAGAAATAAAAGTTTTCTATAAGCTATGCTAAATGATTCACCTAGTTCATGAATTCTATCTTTTTGAATAGGTAATTCAACTGAAAAATGACCTGACTTTTCCTGCACTGTTGTATCTAAGAAAAGCTGTTCACAGAGCTTTTGTTCGGGTGTGTATATTTCTTTAGGTTTTATTTCTTCTTGATGCCAAAATTTGACCAAGAGATCATCTGTGGTTGGTGAGTTAGCTAAGTGTAAGTTAATATGCAGTGAATGTTTTGTGTGTGGGTCTGTTATATTCTGTACATATTTACCTGAAATTAACCAACCAAATACAGACTCGATGAGTTGAGGCTTATGTGGACCCAAATTAATTCTATTAGGTAATAATAGTGAGTAAAATAATTGAGCACCTATGAGTATATCAATATCCTGTGGTATGTAAAATGTAGGATCAGCTAATTGAGTCCTTTGTTTTTTAGGAATTTTCCATGTATGGGTATTTTCAATGTAATTGTGTGGAAGGGGTACTGTTATCTTATCCATCACAATGAAGTTAAGATTGTCACTGTAGTTTGACAGTCTTGAAGCTATGTTTGTATTTATACAGAATTGGGTTTGTTTACCTGTATTTCCAATGCCTTGTATAATATGGCTACTGTATACAAATTTGCTTTTCAATAGAGCTGCAAGTCTATGAGTAACTATGTTTATTTCACTTCCAGAGTCGAGCAAAGCACGGGCCAAGTGCCAATTCCCATTAGCATCTTGTATTCTTATGAGAACTGTAGAAAGTAAAATTTTATTAGTATTATTATTCGATATACATGATGTAGATGGACAGATAGTGTCATCTTTTGAGTGTAAATGTTGTGTATTTGAATGAGCAATATGTGTGTTTGAGTTTTGTAAATGATTTAAGTTTTGTAATGTATTATCAGTGCTGTGTGACTTGATAACGTTGCTAGTTTCGATATGATTGGACTGTAAGTTATGTATGTTGGCTTCTGTTGAAGTCTGTGTGCGAGGAGATGTATGTAAATCCAAGTGTGTGTGTATGTTTTGTGTATTGTCTTCTGTTGAAGTGTGTGAGCTGTATGTAGCTTGTGGTATGTTAGAAAGCTGAGGTGTGTATGTAGGAATGTTAGTATTTGTTAATGGGTTAGTATGGTTTTGTATGTTGTTGTATGTTTGTGTATCGTGTGCAAGGTTAGCAGAATTAGTTATATTTACCTTCCGAGGGGGGTTAGTAGTATGTATTAAGCTGCTGTGTTTCTTATTACAATATCTGCAAGTACTTTTGGAGCACTTGTGGTCTCGACTGTATGGCTGTAAACAATTGTAGCATAAATATTTGGATTTTATGTAGTTTATTCGTTTATCTACTGACATTTCTAAAAAATTAGGACATTTATTCAAAGTATGATTAGCTTGACACAGTATACAATTATTAATTTCTGTAGTAATATTAGTAACGGTATGAGAAACTTTACTTGAAGGCTTTGTATTTGTATCTGAATTCATTAACTCAAATGCTGTGGCTCTTAATTTAAGGAAATCTGAAAGTTCTTTCATAGTAGGAATAGAAGTTTCTTTTCTGTTTAGTTCCCAGGCTGCCCTAAGAGAATTATCAAACTTCTGGGTTATAATGTAAACTAAGAGTGTATCCCAGTGATCAACAGGTTGATTTAAAGAAGCTAAGGAGTCTAAACTTTGTTGCAAAACTGTTAAAAATTGTTTTAAATTTGATTTATTTACTGTAGGATAACTCATAAATTGCTTGATATGGAAATTTGTCACTATTGTTTTATTTTCATACCTGTTCTTTAGGATTTCCATCGCTTTATTGTAGTTTTCATTGGTTATCAACAGTGAACTAATTAAGCCAGCTGCGTCTCCTTTTAATGCAGACTTGAGGTATTGTAACCTCTGTAGCGCAGATGCATTTGCTGTGTCCATAGCAGATTCAAATAAGTTGATAAACGAAGGCCATTCCTGTAGGTCTCCTTTGAATTGTGGTAGTTCTAATTTAGGTAGCCGGACCTGAACTGACTGTGTGCCCATTGAAGTTGTTGAATTTCTTGTTATTGACTTATTTAGTATTCTTGAAATTGCTGCTTTTGTAGCGTAGTATTTTGTTTCTATTGCCACCCTTTCAGCTTCGTGATGTGGTAGTTGATCTTTGTCGTCTTCGTCCAAGTCTATTTGAGTTTGGATTACATCTAACCTATTCATAAGTGAGGTTAGGTCGTCGCTCCTAGATGAAATCTGGCTGACATCACATTGCTCCGCATGCTCCGCCGTGGTAATAAAATCAACTAATCTCAATAATTTTCCCTTAGTCACATTCCTCATAATGAGAAGCTCGGGCATTGTTAAGTCGGCAATGCGCGTCACCGCGTGGCTGGGTTCCTCCATGTTGACTTGTAACTCACGTAAACGCGTAATTCGGTTCGTATTGGACCACTTTTTTTATGTATTGATTGTTGTAAGATAATATATATTGAGAGTAAAACTTGCACACTGTATGTATTTTTTATTTTAATTAGATTTAATTTTAACAAAATTGGTTTGGCTGTTGCCTGTAAGATGTCGAAAAAGGAAAAGGAAAGAGACCGGAGTGGACATTTTTAATTGTTATTCGCTGCGTTCGGAAACTTGCATTCAACATTTGTCTATGCGTTATAATGCAATCAATTTAATTTTAATATTAAACACACAATACGAGACTATTATAATTTAAAATTATTTGTTATATTTTCCATTGTAAGCGAAAAAGCCTTTTATTTAAATTGTACAGACTACAGTAACTAAAAAAAAATTCTTAGCCCATGGCAAGACTGCGGGAAAATAGGAAATTTTGTTGCCGAAAGAAAATAGAGCTGTATAGATCATTCATTACTTAATGAAGGAAGGCGAGCTGCGAATGCATTTTTGTATTGTTAGTGCGGTTTTATTGTTTCATACTATTTTAATATTTAGAAGCATAATAATACAGCCTATTTTTCCAAACCCCCATTTTTGTACTTAAACAAAGCTCAGTGCTGAAGCACAAGAGTAACTTTTTACTGCAAAGTTAAATTAGTTTTTCATTACCCCCCAAACAGCGCCGCCAGTGTCATATCATAACTCTGCCCCTCATTAGGTCGGTCCTTTGTCTTATCTTTGCATGCGAGTAATAAATTACGTTTCGCAATTAATTTACTCTTAACGGCGGAGTATCGTTGTTACGAAATAATTGAGCAATTTGTTCATAAAATGTTGTTTGCTGTATCCCGAGGAAGCCTTTTGATTAAATTGTCGAACGCGATCAGTTCTTTGCACATAAATATCCATACTAATATTATAAATGCGAAAGTGTGTCTGTCTGTCCGTCTGTCTGTCTGTCTGTCCATCAGTTTCTCAGGAACGCATGGAGTTGAAATTAATCATACTTAATAATATAAATGCGAAAGTCAGTTTGTTTGTTGGTTTGTTGGTTAGTCCTACAATCACGCTGCAACAGAGCAACGGATTGACGTGAATTTTTGCATGGGTATAGTTGAGGACCTGGAGAGTGACATAGGCTTTTTATCCCAGAAAATTTAAGAGTTCCCTTGGGAATTTAAAAACTTATTCCACGCGGACGAAGTCGCGGGCATCAGCTAGTATCAAATAATTGGGTTACGGACCACGGAACTGTATGGAGGTGTACGGAGCTGTACCAAAATCAAGCTTCTAAGTCATCGCAATCAAAAGATACGGCCGTTTATGCTGCATATTTTGGATATTTTCAACCGGCTTCAAAAAAAGGAGGAGGTTCTCAATTCGACTGTATTTTTTTAAAAAATTTTTTTTATGTTTGTTACCTCAGAACTTTTGACTGGGTGGACCGATTTAGATGATTCTTTTTTTATTTGAAAGGGCATACTTCCCAAGTGGTCCCACATAAATTTTATCGAAATCGGTCGAGCGGTTTTTAAAATATCAACAATAAAATAAGTACTTTGTATAGCGTGTGCTTTTGTTGTAAAGTTGGCGCGGGAGTTTGAAGTCGGTTGTTTAAAAAGATTTTTTTATATTAAATTATGACTCTCGCTAATAAATCAAAACCTATAGGGTACATGCCGTTGACCTAGAATCGTAAAATTGGGCAGGAAGCAAGGTCTCACAGTTGTCCTGTGAGACCTTGCTTCCTGCTGTCCTGTGTGCATAGAAAAAAAACGAAAATTATCAATTAAGCTTTCGTACCTACTCATAGGATGTCGAATTGTTCATCAGGCGCTACCAGTTTAACGCCATATTATATGTAAACCAGTTATTTCACAGCTGATTACGTCTTGTTATGACGTTAACATCTTTCTTGTTATTTACTATGTGTGATGGTACGGAACCCTTTGAGCGCGAGTCTGACTCGCACTTGACCGGTTTTTTATTATAATACTCGGGTTTGTAAAATCATGGATGTTATTATTGACTGCCTCGTTGGTCGTCGCTTGACTGCAGGTCACGTGGCCCTGGGTTCGATTCCCGGTCGGGCATAAAAAATGTTAGGTATTGGGTTTTTCAATTAAGTAATCCTCAGTGCCAGCCCGGAGTTGGAAGTTGGCGGTGTTTCACCCCCGTGCCTCGGAGATCACGTTAAGCCGTCGGTCCCGGTTATTATCACTAACATGATAATGATCGTTAAAGCCCGCCAACCCGCATTGGAGCAGCTTGGTGGGTCTAAGCTCTAATTTCCTCTCTCCTATGAGAATGGAGGCCTGTGCCCAGTGCCCTGTGGCCTGTGGGACGTTAATAGGCTGTAGTGGATGTTATTATTCATCCAATAAAATTATAATTATCGTAATGAGTAAAGGTATAAACCTGAAAACTGGCGAACCGCAGGATAACGATTGGACGAAAATCGTTAATAGGATTGAGCTCGCAAATTGGATATCGGAAGTAAGCCGGCCTGAGTTGGTGGACAGCAAGCACCGTAATTAGCAGTAACTAAGGCCAGCGTGCCTGATTAAACTGGCTTAACTCTCACACTTTGCCGGTACGCTGTTCAAACACTTTGAAGGACTTTATAAGCCTTTCCTGCCAGTTTCGAAAACTTCTTCAAAAACTTTATTATCCTATAAGGATGCAGCTAACTAATGAAATCAGCAACAAAAAAATTAAACAACTATTAAAGTCCATACTAATATTATAAATGCGAAAGTTTGGATGCATGGATGTATGGATGGATGGATGTTCGTTACTCAATCAGGCCACAACGGCTGAACGGATCTGGATGCAATTTGGCACAGAGATAGATTATAGGCTGGAATAGCACATAGACTACTTGTTATCCCGGAAAATTAAAGAGTTCCCGCGGGAACCAAAAACCTCTATCCACGCGGACAAAGTCGCGGGCATCAGCTAGTAATTAATATGTAGTATATTATGTATCATTGTATGTGACGTCATAAATATATGCCGTGTTTTTGTAGTTTTATATTCTTAACTTCTTAAAAATAACAATGGGCATGGATTTTTACTAAGAATAACCAAAACAGCTATTTTTAAAATAAAAATGGGGGCTTGTATGATATAGTCCAATCACCACCACCACGGACCACCACCTTACCATCACATACCACTATACATATCCATACATACCTTATCATCTTACCATCAGGTGAGATCGCAGTCAAGGGCTAACTTGTAGTGGATAAAAAATCATGTGACGTCATAGTCATACATATATTTTCCTCCCTAATTTCCTTAATTTTCCGGGATAAAAAGTAGCCTATGTTACTCTCCAGGCCCTAAAAATAAACCAACAAACAAACACACTTTCGCATTATAATATTAGTGTGATTTCTTAAAATTAACAATGGGCATTGATTTTACGCTATTCAATCACAATAGTATATTGTGATACAAGGGTGGAAAGTAGGTTATTGCAAACGAGCTGTCATTAATAAGCCCGAGCCGAAGGTGAGGGTTTTTAATGTCACGAGTTTGCAATAACCTTCACACCCGTGTATCACACGACGTTTTTCAATACAGTTGTGGGAAATAGTAATAAACAAATCAAAGAATTACAAGTTTATTTCAACATACATACGTAAATAGTAATTAACTCTGAAAATTGAGAGTAAAGCTTGAGCAATTAACAACTTTGTTAACAAATATTTATCGTCTGGCGCTTCATTTAAATATTTCTCCACGTCATCAGTTGTCAATACTTTTGATTTTTTGCCTATAAAACCATCAGACTGCCGTTTCATGAAAGCTGATAATAATTTTAGGTAACTTTGGAGATCTATGTCATTATTTGTTTTGAGAGTAGTTTTTAACATGGAATAACTTGACCACAATGTATATGGTTTATATTTTCCACTCAATTCATGAAAATAAGCTAACAAAACATTTTCTGAGAATGACTTAGTTTTTTTTTGTTTTCTCCATGAAATAAAATTATTGTAAGCCGTCATATATCTTTCTCGAGATTTTGGGGGCAAAAGTCCATCTTGCGCAGTTTTCGCCTCAGATAAAATATCTGGTGGAGTTAATTCCATTTCATCATTAGTACTAGAACTCATATTAACAAAAATATGATCAATTTATCACATAAACAAGTATAAATTACAAATTTAAAAAAACCTCCGACTAGAAAAAAGCTGATGACCTTCAGACGGATGAACAGATTTTCATGAAACATGGCTTAGAACACTCGGGATAAAATTATCTATGACACAAAAAATACTAAACGAAAATCGGTTCATCCGTTTGGGAGCTACGATACCACAGACAGATACACAGATACACAGACAGACACGTTAAACTTATAATACCCCTCTCTTTTTGCGTCGGGGGTTAAAAATAAAAAATTTCAGCAAATGGCGCGTATTTACACCTGGACATATTTTTTTTTTCAACGAAACTAGGCTACGGGTTCGTACCTACGCGTATACATCCTATTCGATTTTTTGTCAAATAGTGAAAATAATTAAATTAAAACTGGTAATTAAATATAATCAACAACCATTTAAAAGAATTTTGGAAATTCAATGCTAAAACGTACGGATTCATTCATTTTTCCTCGTAAAAAGCCTATCCGATTATATTCTATGTATGAAAACTCCTTGCTACTAAACTTTTTTAATTGACTTGGAAAATTTAAAACTAAACTGCAAAAGTAAGTGTCGAGCTTGTAAAAGTAAGTCACGACCGTGTAAAAGTAAGATGCCTATGCGAAAGATTCAATTTTCGAATCATAACTACAGCCTCTGAAAGTGCGCCATGTTTGACAACTGTATTGAAAAGTTTTTTTTAATCCATGTAAGGACAGTTCCAAAAATTTAACATCGAGCCAACAACCGATCCGATTTTGTCCTATCGTCTGGTGTGCGCGCTCTAAGTATCCATACTAATATTATAAATGCGAAAGTGTGTCTGTCTGTCTCTCTGCTACGCTTTCACGGCCCATCTGTTCAACTGATTTTGATGAAATTTGGTACAGGGATAGGTTGTATCCCGGGGAAGGACAAAGGCTACTTTTTATCCCGGAATATTTAAGTGTTCCCCCGGCAATCAAAAAAAATATCTCTTCAACCGATTTTGATGAAATTTGGTATAGGGATAGTTTGATGCCCGGGGAAGGACATAGGCTACTTTTTATCCCGGAAAATTAAGGAGTTCCCGCGGCAATCAAAAATCCTTAAACCACGTGGACGAAGTCGCGGGCATCATCTAGTGCCTATATAAAAGTGAATGACGTGGATGATCCGCGCGATCCCTAGTGTGTTTTATCCTTACTCGTGCTAGGACAGTTTTTTTCATTGTGTTCAAGCAGATGATTTTTGTTGTGAGCCCCACAGTAGCCGTAAATCAGAATCCTACGCCATATTATATAAAAGTAAGAAATAAAATATACCTTCATTGAGTTATATTTTTGGAAAACACAATAATAAAATCAGCTCTAACAGCTCGCCTACGCGCACTCCAATTATGCCGACATGCAATAAGAAAAACATTTTAAGTACTAAGGTACAGACCGATAACCCATGTAAACCGCTTCTATTCTAAACTACGAATAACATTAAAGAATAATAATATTTATATCGTTGTTCAGTAATGATCTCGGAATTAACTGATTCAAAGTTTTCATTTATCTCACTTAAATAAACGTTTATAGAACTTTTAGGTTTATTTTACCGTCGTCATATCAACCTATAGATTTCCACTGCTGAACGAAGATCTGCAAAACATTCCATGTACTTATCTTGTTCCGCTTGCTTCCAAGGTCTCTCAGCTAGATTCTAGATTGTTACTCGTGCAAGACCGTCATACGCACTAAAGCTAAGAAAATGAGCTAAAGCCGAGAAAGAGCTAGATCATTTCCATTAACACATTTTCTGTTGTAGATATGCATAGTTATGCATGTGGAAGGAAAAAAGAGTAGAGGGAGACCAAAGAAAAGATGGATGGATTGTGTGAAAGAGGGCATGCGTATAAAAGGGGTGAATGTCTGAATGATAGGTTAACGGATAACAGAAGTGAGTGGAAGAAGAAAACATGTTGTGCCGACCCCACGTAGCGTGGGACAAGGGCAGGAGAAAGAAGACATTTTCTGTTGTAGTTAAACTTTAGATCATTTTGCAGTTGAAGTATTATTAGCTCGTACTTACGCGTAGATATAATATAGCACCTTTCACTCTCGTAATATGAATTTCTTCCCTCCGTATTACATGTATAATTAAAAAAAAACCATTTCCATACTTCCATACTATCCATACTTAATATTATAAATGCGAAAGTGTGTCAGTCTGTCTGTCTGCTTCGCTTTCACGGCTTATCTGTTCAACCGATTTTGATGAAATTTGGTATAAGGATAGTTTGTATCCCGGGGAAGGACATAGGCTACTTCTCATCCCAAATTATTATTCTATTCCCGCGGGAATCAATTAAATTGTAATCCACGCGGACGAAGTCGAGGGCATCAGCAAGTAAGTAATAATTTTAACTTTTAAGTCACAGTCTGTAACATAATTAACCTGACAATACACAGGCAACATGCAGTTGTTTACGCCACTTAAAACTTGTAACGTTTTTAGCTCTGTACGCTTACTCTGAGTTTTAACATTGCAAATACGATTGATCGACGTGAGAGCTCATCACGGCAAGCGTCAAAGTAAAATGGACCCAAAAGCTTTGGCCTTAAAGTCACAAATTCAGCGTTTGGAGCGCTGGCTCTGAATAAATACACGAAATGATGAAATGAGCTCTAAACCAATGGAGTTAAGGTTCATTTTACTTTGAAGCTTGGCGTGGTGAGCTCTCACATCGATCAATCGTATTTGCAATGTTAAAACTCAGAGTAAGCGTACTGCTCGCTCAGAACACCAATCACATTAGTGTATCAAGCGAAACTTCCAGACCTCACATTATTTGCAGATGGAAAATTCACCAACCAGCTCCCAACTTATAATGGAATTACTTTTAAATTCATGACTGCTCCGCGCCATCTGCATATGAAGCTCACGTTTATTAACGCACCCTCAATTTAGATCACAACCGGGGCCTAATGTTGAATGATTTGTTTGCCATTTTCACGAAAGAAACCTTTACTTATAAGGTAATAGAGTATTGGTAAATACTAATATTATTAATACGAAAGTATGTCTGTGTGTCTACGCCTCCAAGTCCCCGTCTGTTAAACCGATTTCGACGGAATTTGGTAGAGAGATAAGTTTTTCGTCTCTCATTTTTGTCTCGAAAAAATAGAGAGTTTCCACAAGGAATTTTAAAATCCTTAATCTACGCGGGCGAAGTTGCGGGTATTATCTAAATATCTACTTGTATGTCATCTTCATTATTTCAAACCAGAGGCGGCCTAATTCTGAGCACAGGTTTCCTAAGAACAAGTATAATTTAAGCCACAATCAACCACACTGGGATAGATCTCCACAGGACACGGTTTGGTGCCGCTTGCTACCAGCAGCTCTCAGCTTCTCGCTTGAGATCGACCGTCCACCTAGTGGGGGCCGTCCAAGGCCGGTGCGCCTTTTGGTACGAGGCCGTCGCTTAATTTTCTCGGGACCCCAATGTCACTTTAGCATAGCTCCTCATTTCTCATTAATTGATCACGTAGGTAATGGTATACCCCGAACGTAGCTCTCTCCATCCTTGAGTGATCCTGAGGATTTTTATCAGGCTCATACTACGCGACCATATTTCGGAGCCATGACTTACTGAGATCACCAGTAGATAAATAAGGTTGATCATACTACTATGTAGGTATATAGTACATGTTAATATTGAACATGCCGTCTGTATGGAGATGTAGCATCGTTTATGAGTGTTTAGGCGGCGCACAGAAATGCATACGGTGCGGGGGATTGATTGATCACTTGATCAGTGTTCTGACTGGTTGTTCGGTGCTATATCGGCACGCGAACTATGTGAACTACATCTTAGGCACAAAATACTTACGTATCTTAGGGATTGCTCTAGAAAACCATTCAGAAAATCTTTTAGTGTTATGGGGATATATTGAAATGGGGATTTCTAAAGCAAGTTTATGGACAAAATCAATGACAATAAATAAATAAATAGATCCTTTATTTGCTAGATTGTAGGTAGGTATACAAAGTGACCATATTTTCCAAAAAATGCTTGGGACCCGTATCTTAGGTACTTTTATTTGGACATAAACAAGACACAAGAATGTCGTGTACAAGAATTTCACCGTTCATTAATCTCAGTAAAGCAATGCCATGGCAACGTCCTCTTAATTTGCGAGCATCTTCCGTGAAGGCTCCTCAGAGAGAAAGGTTTCCGGCACTTGGACATGGAAGGTCGTTTAGCAATATTCGACGGTTGATTTGGGTAATAACAGGCCTTTGTCATAACATAATTGTACCTGAGGGCTTTTCTGAGAATTTTCGGCATAGAAATCAAATCTTATGGGAATTTATTTCGGACTTTTCAAATTTTTTTTATCTTCTATCAACGCATCAGATCTTAATCAAAGACGAATTTCCACAGGTTTTCCACAAATACACCCAATTTTTGGAAAACCGGTGGAAATTCTTCTTTGATTTTACGGAATCAAAAGTAGTATGTCTTTTCCCAGGTTGCAACTTTTCTCTGTAGCTCTATTTTGGTATTGAAATTGGTTGAACTGATGGGCAGTAGAAACGTAGCTGGCCAACCAACAGACAGCTTCGTTTCGCTTTTATAATAGTTACACTTATGGATTTTAGCTATGCATACTGAAAAAACCTGTCAAGTGCGAGTCAGACTTGCGCTCAAAAGAAAGATGGCATAGCAACACGAAATCAGCTGTGAAATAACTGGCTTAGATATGGCGCTACACTGGTAGCTCCTGACAAACAATTTGACACCCTATGAGTACGGAACGGGTACGGAACCCTAATTAACGATTTTAGGATTTTTTCCTATACTTACTTGTGCTGTGAGACATTGCTTCTTTCTAACATTTCTAATTTCACAATTCTAGGTCAACAGGACGTACCCTATGGGTTTTGATTTATTGGCGAGTGTCAAAATATGCCAAATATACGGCATAAACGGCCGTATCTTTTATTTGCGTTGACTTACACCGTAGACCGTACCTCCTGGTGGGAGGCTTCGGCCGTGGCTAGTTACCACCCTACCGGCAAAGACGTGCCGCCAAGCGATTTAGTGTTCCGGTACGATGACGTGTAGAAACCAAATAGGGGTATGGGTTTAATATAACTGCCATCATGCCCCTATCAGGTTAGCCCGCTACCATCTTAGACTGCATCATCACTTACTATCAGGTGAGATCGCAGTCAAAGGCTAACTTGTAGTGGATAAAAAAAAAAGTATTTATATTAATTTACGCGGGTATCAAGTTGATATTAATTTCAACTTGATGTGACGCGTTCTCGAGAAAAAGGTGATTGACAAACAGACAGGCAGACGGACAACGAAGTGATCCTATTGTAGTTCCTTTTTTCCTCTTGAGGTAAGGAACCCTAAAAATTTCGGTTAGAAATAGCGAACATTCTTCAATATCAGCAATTTATTGCTTCATTCATTTTCGATTGGCATCATACAAAGTTGTGAAACTACATTGTTATCGGAACTTTGGAAACATTGTACGCTTATCATAAGTTTTAGTAGCAGAAATAATACAAATTCGAGAACATTTCGAGCGACAACTCTTTTAGCAACTTTTACTAGCTTTTTCAATTTGCAAGGATGAATTTCTTACAAGATTTCTCCAGGACAAGTTGTCAGTGGACCGGCTAAACTAATTTGAGCATTTTGTACCTAATGCTTCAAGAGGGACAGGATTCATATTGTGTTTTTAGATGCAATATTTAGTTTAGCAAATGTTTACTATTTAAAATTATCTTGCTTTGCCAAATAAATTAAAACGGTTATGGGTTCTTGTAGAGTCAATAGACCATCAATCTCCATACATGCAAAAATTTGCCTAAAATTCAATTCTTTTACTGGTTAAACTGTAACTGTGAAATCCCTACAAGGGACCTATGTATTCAAATTCAAATTCAAATTCAAATGATTTTGATTCAAATAAACTTTTACAAGTACTTTTGAATTACTTACAAGTCGAGTGAATCTACCACTGGTTCAGAATGCCATTCCTACCGAGAAGAACTAGCAAGAAACTCGGTGGTTGCTCTTTTGAAAAAAAAAATTACAATTTACAATTTCATTAATTTGTACAATACTTAAGTTAACAGCTGTCCTTAGCATTGCTGGGGCGAGTCAAATCCATGCTCTTTTGTCCTGCCACCCTATTCTCTAACTCAGTGGCAATCAAAAATTTTAGTAGCATCATAATATTGTCATATTAGTTTGCCTAAAGTACGTTTAGAAATCAGTGATTCTTTGTAGGACTATCGCGATCGTGATAAACATTAGAGAAATAACAAATGAATATCAAATCTGTCATCAATAACTAAAGTTCCCAACATAAATATATTTGTTGCAAATTGTTTTGAGCGCCCTTTTCGTGCTCACAGCCGTGAAAGTTTCTCTTGGAGTAGTGTTCACTCCACGGGATAACGTTCCGTGGCCTTAGTATAAGAAACACCAACGTTGACTGAGGTCGAGCATCGAAACATTTAGCAAGATATAACCCTATCGCATAGTAAAAAAAAGTGTGTGTGTGCAAATCACACACGGCAGAAGTGAAACTTCAGAAAAGTAGCCTACGAGAGAATGAGATAAATATAACTTGTATTCTATCTCTTTCTCTCGAGGGCTAATTCCTATTACGAATAATGAATATGGTTGTCTCTATTTGGTGTCGCTTTTTCGTTTCATCGAATTTTCAAATCACGATTCTAACGAAGTTTCACTTCAAAAACATCTACAGCCAGAGCTCCAAGCGGAAACTTAGCGTAATTAAAGCCGGTTTTACTGAACTTTCCACTTTAACTGAAGGATTTTACGTGCATTTTACTCTGACGATATACACATTACGATTCTCGAATTATATCAACGTGAGATAGGAAATCTCATACTAACTGTACCGTTCACAAATTGAAACGAATTCGCCGTAGCATTGTCTCGCTGAGATTAATGGACAATGAAACTCAAGTGCATGATATCCCGTTTAGTTTCAATTCCCGTTTAGTTTCTGTTTCGAACCGAAATGTCCCTCGCAGGATATAAAGCACTTGTAACTTGCAAGGAATTCAGATACTGTTATATTATACAACAAACTGATGCCCGCGACTTCGTCCGCGTGGTATAAGTTTTTTTAATTCCTACGGGAACTTATTTTTCCGGGATAAAAAGTAGCCTATGTCACTCTCCAGGTCCTCAACTATACCCATGAAAAATTCATGTCGATCCGTTGTTCTGTTGCAACGTGATTGAAGGAAAACCAACAAACACATTTTTGCATTTATAATATAAGTATGAAATATCCTCTTTTTATAGCTTCTTTCTGTTATTCTACATAAATTCTACTACGTAATGTCCTCCCGACCGATTTTCATCTCCAGAGAGATGTAGGCACAAGTATGTGCGCATACGCAGGTGCATTCTCTGTTCCTTTACTCTCATAGTCCGGTGGGATGGAAAATCTGCCACGACCGGAGAGAGAGGCGCGTATACGGGGGTGAAACACCGCCAAATTCCTAACTCCGGGCTAGTACTGAGAATTTCTTGACTAATAGACCAATCAGATAACGGGGTTATTCCCTGGGACCTTTGAGATATATTGAGGCATCAAAATAGCCTCTAATGACTACGTAAACCTAACTTTAAGAAATACCTTATCTAAAATCTCAATCAGGGAAAATTAAAAAGATGCTGAATTCGTTTGTATGAATTGAAATATCCAAAGAACAGGATATACACAGACTTACCAAGTAAAGTAAGCATTCAAGAATACTCAGGGAACTAAAACAAGTAAGTTACCATTCTAAAACCGGATGCAGCTAAGTTTCAGCCGACAAACTTGACCAATTAGTATCTTCTTCGTTAACTTCCCAACTCCCTGCCAGAAGACAAAAGGATGTACGGTACAAAACTTTCAAAGGTAACTTTCGTTCCTTCGAAAACTATTTTTGTAGTTCTAATATCCGGTGCAGTTTTAAAATTTAGTTTTAAAATATAACCTCAATTTGTTATTTTTATGCCAACCTGGGAAAACAATTTTAAAAAGTTAAATCAGTTTAAGCCTCAAGCAAGACGGCCTTAGTAACATATTTTTGTTTTGATTATAACCTTCGTCACTTTAAACTTCAGAAGAAATCATAGAAAAATTTGCAAAATGACGAAGAATAATTTGCCTATTCGATTCCTATTTTAGCTCTAGCCCTCGTATCCTTGTAATTTTAGATTAACTAGGTCACAAGCGGCTATTGCATATTATCATGAATGACCTTATAAGATGATCATAAATTCAAGTCATAGCGAAGTTGCCCCCGTATTATTCTTCTAAATTCATACTCCATTGTTCAAGCTATTTCAAGAAGCTGTACAAAAACTTAAATCCGCTGAGCCGGTCTGCTGAAAACTTTTCCCGCTGAGATCTTGTAAGAAATTCATCCTTGCAAATTGAAAAAGCTAGTAAAAGTTTCAATAAAATTTGTTGTACACGTCCCTGGAAATGTTCTGTGGAGTTCCGCGTTATTTTTTTGTTGATAATAAAAGTTACAAAGCGTGCAATGTTCTCGAGATTGTCGTAACTTTCTTTTAAAAATTGCAGAAGGTTTTGACAGAACAATGGAAATATCATTCTTAAATTATGGTATAGAGCACATGACGTGTTTGCGCCATCAGATGCAAGCCTTTCATCATCACAGCATCAGACTTGACGTGTTATCAGAGACACAAAGGTGCAACACCGTCATCTTCCCAACTCTGGGGATAGTTAACTTAGTTTTTATGTGAATAGCAAGCAAACCACCAGACTGGTCATTTGATGTTATGTATACCACCGCCCATGAACATTTTCAGAGGAACCGCCAACAATTTGCTGGCTTATAAGGAATTATTTTTTCAGGAGAACCCCAACCTTTTTAGCTTGACCAGAATTCGAATTCGGTACCTCGTTATCTCAAGCCAAATAAACTGTACCAACGAGGTTACAAAATACCGTAATTATAACATTTTTAACAAAACAGCACCGGTAGATGTAAGATTAAACATTAAACCCCGCTGTTTCCATAAAGGCAACATTTAGGCAGCATTAATGTTTCTCTTCGCGGGTTTCCTCGGTTTCACACAATATTTAACATTACACACCATTAATATCCATTCCTTAGACATTACAAGATTTCAAAATTTGAGCCGGAAGTTGTAACGCGCGGTGCTTAAAATGAATTATTATATTCATTTTTGTGGTAAGTTACTTTCAGCATTTTGCATGTTATGTTATAATAACAATGTTTTAAGCTGTGGTTTAAAGTCGATTGCGTTAAATATCACTTGCTAGATTTAGGGCCAGTGGTGCGTCAGGTTAAAAGTAGGGTACCTACCTAACTATTAAATATATATACAGTTAAAGCATGGAGAGAGCATGGAGCATACTACTTTTTATCCCAGAAAATTAACAAGTTCTCACGAGATTTGAAGTCCCCAAATTGACATGAAATTGCGAGCCTCACCTGGACATATTTTAATTTAATATTCGAACACACCGGTGTTCTACATTACGCATGAATTTAAAATTTAATTAAAGTAAATGAAACAGTTGCTTGTAACATTTACAACTATTAGTTCCAAACAAATATGGTTTGGGCATAGCGTGTGACAATATTGCAACCACAAAATGTTTTCCGGCTGCCCCGGGCTGTCCGGCTACCCAGTTTAGGGACGAACTGTAGGAAATTGTGTGTAGAATGTATAGAAGCAAAATTACCTAAACTAATTTTACACTTAAAAATTTAAATCGTTTACTGATTTGGTTGTATGGAAAATTTTGCCGTTAACTACTTTTGGAACACCTATTACAGATACTGTTAACTTTAGACGAAAAGAGTAGGCCTAGTGGGAGATTTTTTACCTATTTGATCATTCAGTCAGTTACTCCTTTTACAACTCCTTTTACATTATAGTAAACTTTTTGTCGTTCACTCCTCCTATGGACGAGTGAAATATGTTGAATTTTTGAAAATCCTAGGTCATAACAGCCTAAGTCGTACGTCATAACTGTACTATCATTCCGATCCGTCCAGTAGTTTAGCCGGTATAAATATTAAAAGTCTATGGTTTACGCTGAGTGTTGATAGATCGGCCAGTCACCTTTTATACATAAATAATTATTTAGATAACGATTCGATTTGTCGATTAAAATAATATAAATTATCAAACACTGTGAAATACCTTTAAATGCATTCAAGCGACTCCATTAACAAAACACTCACAAAGGCGAAGTAGGAAGTAGGGTCATTTCAAATGAAAACGGTACGACCCGCAACCTGAGGCAATATTGAGTACAACAACCACAAAGTTTCGAAATAAGCGCGTACTGCCTGTTTACAAACAAGTTTGCGTACGAGAAACGCAATTGTGAAGTCCCACAGATGTTTGTACTCTTTAACAAACTTTTTTGAAGGTTGCCGGCAAGGACGTTAGCGTTCCGGTACGACGCCGTGTAGAAACTGTTAAGGGGTATGGGTTTCATCATCACTCACCATTAGGTGTGATCGCAATCAAGGGCAAATTTTCAGTAGAATAGAAAATAAAGAAATAAATGCATGAAAAAATATTTATTTATTAGATGAATCCACCACCACCACCACTACAGCCCATTAACGTCCCACTGCTGGGCACAGGCCTCCACTCTCATGAGAGAGAGGGAAGAGCTCAGACCCACCACGCTGCTCCAATGCGGTTGGCGGGCTTTAACGACTATTATCATGTTAGTGATAATAACCGGGACCGACGGCTTAACGTGCTCTCCGAGGCACGGGGGTGAAACACCGCCAACTTCCTAACTCCGGGCTAGTACTGAGAATTTCTAGTCAGAAAAACCCAATACTTAATTATGGCCCGACCCGGGACTCGAACCCAGGACCTCGTCGGCCGCAGTCAGACATGCTAACCACTAGACCAACGAGGCAGTTATTAGATGAATGCTACTATCTAATTACTTGCAGTAGAATAAAAAAAAATCAATTTATTAGATAAATTAGAATATTGCGGACTAAAACCTAAAAGATTTTGTGAGAACATAGTAAACAACTCGTAGATACATTTATCCAAGAGCTAGAGGTTGTTCAAGCGAAGTAGTTAGATCGGTAGCTTGCGGTTGAAACTGCCCGCCCGTGCATCGCTATTCCGACAACAGTGGCTAGGAGCGTATCCACTGCCATCGACGTAACGTACAGTACGCTTACTCTGAGTTTAACCATAGCAAATACGATTGATCGACGTGAGAGCTCACCACGCCAAGTGTAAGCGAACGTCAAAGTAAAATGGACCCAAAAGCTCTTGCTTTAAAGTCACAAATTCAGCGTTTGGAGCGCTGGCTGTGAATAAATACACGAAATGATGAAATAAGCTCTAAACCAATGCAGTTAAGGTTCATTTTACTTTGACGTTCGCTTACACTTGGCGTGTTGAGCTCTCACGTCGATCAATCGTATTTGCAATGTTAAAACTCAGAGTAGGTAAGGTTACAGATACTCGTAGCTTGGAGCTACGTAATTGTTACGATGTAGCAAACTGTAGCAGTTAAGTTAACGCGCAGACTTAAGTACAGTTGTTGCGGGTAACATTAACAGTTTTTCTGTGTCGACTTCCAAAAAAGGACGAGGTTCTCAATTCGGCGCGTATTTTTTTTTTAAATGTATGTCGGTGCATATCTCCGTGGTTTCAAAACCGATTTGAAACCGATTGAAAATTTTTTTTCTATCAGTCGTTAGCGGAAGCTCTCGAGATGGTCCCATAAAAAATTCCGACTCCAAATCCTCAAACCTGACACTAAAAAGTTAAAAATAAAAATTATTTCTAAAAAACCGACTTCCAACGCCACTGTAAAGGAAAGTAAAGCACAAAATAATTTTGATTTCTACCCACTATGTTGAAGTCGGGCGAGAATCTTTACAGTGGCGTTGGAAGTCGGTTTTTTGGAAAGAATTTTAAAATTAATATAAACTTGTAGGAACGGTGCAGCATGAGGTAACAGTAGCAATCGCTCACAAAACGTAGGTAGGTAGGTATCTATAGATAAGAGAACCCAGGTAGGGGTCGGTTAATCTTAAAATGAACGCGGCTCAATAAACGGTCGTACCATTTATGATTTACTTGGCTACCAGATCTGACCGAAGATTTCTATGTCTAATTAGTCGGTAACTGAACCACCAATAACGACAATCAATTTGTGTATGTCACCGTAAGATTGTAAAAACCGTAAGATTGTAATCTAACGCTTTTTTTTCGATAGATTGTAAACAGTCGAAAGATTGTGAACCGTTCAATGTTTTATGTGTCAATTTTTGAAATATTCATTGTATTTACGTTTTCTTGTCTCTTTCTTCTAGGTTAGGTTAGGGTTCGACATAAATAATCAAGTGTGTTAAGGTTCTATCGGGTTAATAAACCTAACAGATTACAATCTACTGAAAAATAATCCGTTATATTGTAATCATTCGGCAGTTTACAATTTCGCGAGTTAGATTATAATCTAACGGTTTTTACAATCTTACGCTGACATGCATATTGCTTATTATGTTTAATGCTACTTTGCATGTCAGCGTGAACACATTAGAAGCACGTCATATCTACGCGTCCATACTAAAGAAGCGTGCACGGCCGTGATTTATAGTTAAATAATAATCATTGGAGTCAGATAAAAGGTACTTTTACCTTCAATTGATGATTTGTCGATTTAATTTGTAAGTGAGGCGTATAGGAGAAGCGTATAGGAAGCCATGCATTAGATTGTCAAACAACTTTTCGCTTCCCACACTGTAGTATAGTACCACACGAGTATATAGTACCATACACGTAATAGGCATGATGACTGATTTTGAAAAATGCAGATTATGTTCGGAAGTATCTACTATTTCGAAAAAATATCTTATTTCAGCAGCAAAATACGGTTTAGTAGATAAAATTGGCATTTGAAATTTAAATTTTAAAATTCACGCCAAAACGTTCTGCGGTGTCATGGCGTCGTTTGTGACGTCACTATTGTTTTTACCAATGTACTCTGTGCAGTGTGCAGTAAACAATAGTGTGATTGTCAAAGCTCGAAAACAAACAATTGTGACGTCATTCGCTTCTTGGTGTTTTAACCAATATGGCGGATTGCTGTATTTTATAGTTTTATTCAATCAAAATAAATAGCAATCTCACTCGAAATAGAAAAATAAATACGTTTTTTATAATCCATGAAGCCTATTTCATTAAATAAATTCATAATTTCATTGATTCTTGGTTACTGTCATCATGTTACAGAAACCAAAAACCGTGGTTACGTTATGTTGGCCAGTTTTTTGGCAGATTTTTCTCAACCAGACGTGAACACTACTGCTTACAATTTTCAGTATGAGCGCCTTTTATACATAGGATAATATGAAAAAGTTGTACCAATATCATGAACAATGACGTCATAAATGAAAAAGCCTCAATAACTCAACGATTTAAGAGATGAAAGACTGTTTACGATTATCATAATCAAAATCAGTGATGTGAATTATTATGAATGTTAATCACACGTTTCGTTGGCAACGCTATAAGCTGCAATCTCTCAATTTATGATAATTTTTGGAGTATAATAATTATTATTTAAGCCTACATTAAAAGCAATCAAAAGCTGCCATTTAGAACCGAGTTCCAGCGTTGAGTAGACGATAGTAATTTCAGCCGCGTTTAACCCATTTTTCGTTGCAACATTTGGTCCAGCTATTAAGATGTTATGCATGTGCACTTAGGAATTCTCGTTTAGCAAAGAAACCCCGAAGGGAAGCAACCCACTTTAGTTTGGCGTCTTAAAAGAAAATGCAGCGAAAATGTTACCGAGCTTAAACGGCGAATACCTCCCTTGAAATGTTTTTCTCAGAAACACGGAGACTGAACGACCTTTAATAAAAGAATATGTACTCATATGATTTATGAAATTTCAATTTGGAAGTCTGCTTTTACAAGGTTTATGGTCGGTTTATATGGCTCTGAAAGTTATATAAATTTTATGTAATGTTATTATAGCTTATTTATGTTTTTAAAATAGGCTAAAATGTCTTCCTTCGTTGGTGAAAAGGGGATAAAAGGACAATGGTTATGGAGTTAACCTAGTACGATGTATAAGAAAGAGTTTCTATTATTTCATCTGTGTATATCTAAGGTTGCATTAGTAAATGGGCATAGGTATCGCATAGCGAATAATGCTTACCCAAACTACTATAAGTACAACTTCATAGAAAAAAAGCTAGTTGTATTATTGTGACCAAACGTAAACGTACATACACAGCCCTGAAAGTTTAATAATATATGTTCCTCGAGATAACCGACTTCTTTCATTCCGTCGTTTGCATTACCGAACTTTGTGGAATCACAACAGTTACCCCGCAAAGACGTCCGCTCTAATTAGGAAATAAATTGCCAGTGAAACTCAACTTGGCACTGCGTGATTATTAGTAAAGTTAAGTGAAGTTTAATTTGAAGAAAAGTAAATTTCTGGAAACATAGAAGATATTTCTTCATTGAACAATGATTGTCATGTTCTTCCCGGAGTTTCTAAGTCCTGATTTGGCTCTAGCTAAGCTCTATTTAAGAAATATATTTCTAGTTAAATTTCACATGGCACTGTGTGATTTGCCGTGTTGTGAACTTGTGAAGTGACCTAGTTTGCTATGTTTGGAAGGTATGCTGCATTTTACTCCTAGAGTTCAAGTTTCTAATTCTTGACACAACCGTAAAAGCTAGGACTAATAAAAACACCATGTCACTTAGCCGTTCAGTATCATTTACTCTATGAAAACAACAATTGCTGTTAGAAAAAGTCCTCTCTGATAGGAAATAAATACTCCACTGGGCAGTAAGTTGGTACTACGTGATTATATTGTGTTGTGAACTTAGAAAAATGTCCCAGTTTGCTTTGTTGTGCCAAGTTTTAAAAGTGACCAAACACACCCTTAGAAAAAGCCAGAACTAGTAAAAGCACTATATTACTCCACTTAGCTGTTCCGTCGTTTCCTTTAGTAGAATAACAGCTGCCCCGTAAAAAACGTCCTAACTGATTAGTAAATAGATTGCCAGTAAAACTCCACTTGGCAGTATGTTGGCACTGCGTGATTAGTTGTGTTGTGAATTTATAAAATTACCCAGTTTGCTTTGATGTGCCAAGTTTTAAAAGTGACCAAACACAACCTTATCAAAAGCTAGAACTAATAAAAGCACTATGTTACTCTAACATAAGGCTAAGTAGAGTAACATTGTTACTCCACTTTAGCCGTTCCGTCGTTTACTTTAGTAGAATAACAGCTGCCCCGTAAAAGACGTCCTCGCTAAGTCGCTGATTAGTAAATAAATTGCCAGTGAAACTCCACTTGGCAGTAAGTTGGCACTGCGTGATTAGTTGTGTTGTGAACTTGTGAAGTGACCCAGTTTTCTTTGTTTCAGGGTGTGTGCGATGTTCCTGCCGGAGTTCGCAAGTTTCGTGGCGGCCATCTTATTCGCTGTCCACCCGATACACAGTGAAGCGGTGAGTATTTAATCATCTTCCATTAACTTTTTTTTATCCACTACAAGTAAACCCTTGATTGGGATCTCACCTGATGGTACGTAAGTGATGATGCAGTCTAAAATGGTAGCGGGCTAACCTGTTAGGTGCATGGCAGTTATATTAAACCCATACCTCTAATCGGTACCTAATCTTAACAAAAATAAAATAGTTGCAGTTGCAGTACATTACTGTGCACTGTCCAGGCCGGAAATAGAGCAACTGACGGCCCAGTAATATTTAAAGGACGAGGCGAATCCGAGGACTTTCCAAGTGAATTTAAAATTGCAACTATCTCTGGTCATTATAGCATAGTATTATTATGTTGACCAATAATTCAGCTTGCAGCAAACTTGACGAATGATTATCTAATTCTAGATATCCGTACTAATAGTATCCGTACTAATATATAAATACCTATTAAATGCGAGTATGTTTGCTTGTCGGTTTGTTTTTTAATCAGGTACGCCGCAACGGATCTAATTTTTGCATGGGTAAAGCTGAGGACATGATTTTTTTTATCCTGGAAAATCATGGCATTCCCTGATTATTTATATTTCAAAACCTAAATCAACGCGGACCTATAGTCGTCGGCGTTATCTATTACCTTATTCATTATCCTTTATGTTCACTACATAATAATTCCACTTACCTACTGTAGATTACCGAACATCACTATAGTCACTAGAAAGCGAAAAAGCCACCAGTACGCATTGTCCTGCAGATTGTATTGTTACAGAAAACCACAATTTAAATGAGGTGGAGTGGCGAAATACAGGTGCCTAAATGAGGCCGGTGTGTAGGAGTTCCAGTTTTTTACCTCAACCATCTAGCTATATCTATTAATATTAATTTTAAAGCTAGGCGGCCCCGTTTTTAATCTCTCTTAAACTGATGAACGAAATTAAACGATCCCCGGCATAAAATCAGGCGAGGTTCCCAGTTCCCAGGAGAATTTTATATAGGCCATGACCCGATCTCAATTTTGTTCACTGACATTTCCATTTTGACGAATCGACAGTCAAAAGTGTTTTAAAGCTTTTTAAAGGATTTAAGCATCGATGTTATTGCTCATGCATGTTGATGCATGTAAATTTTATGCTCGAATAATTGCTGTTTAAATGGACGTGCAAAAACGCACGCACGTACTATGCAATTTGGTGGACTTTTTTTTGTATTTAGCATCTACGATGAGTGATACTTAATATTATAGAAGCGAAAGTGTGCTTGTTTGTAATTGGTTAATTGGTTTGTCTTTCAATCACGCCGCAACGAAGCAACGGATAGACGTGATTTTTGGCATGGGTTTAGTTGAGGATCTGGAAAGTGACATAGGCTACTTTTTATCCCGGACTATTATGGAAACCACGCGGATGAAGTTGCTTGCATATTTTGATAACTTGTAGGTTCTTTTCCTCCATATCCCGTTGTTTTTTTCCACCCTATATCTAAAACAGCTGAGTGAATACAGTAGAAGTTACTTACTGTAGTTTAAAATCTAAAAAAGTTGAATATTAACGTTTTCGTTGAGTTCGGTACTTTATTTAGTTAAAATAGGTGACCTGTGAAACATGTGGGTTACTCGTGCCTGCTTCGTGTCGATTCCAGCCTTATTTTTATAAAATACTAGATGATTCCCGCGACTCCTGCATCCGCGTGGATTAAGATTTTTTTGATTCCCGCGGGAACTCTTTAATTTTCCGGGATAAAAAGTAGCCTATGTCCTTCCCCGGGATACAACGTACCCCTGTACTAAATTTCATTAAAATCGTTGAACAGATAAATTTTTTGATTTCCGCGGGAACCTTTGAATTTTCCGGGATAAAAAGTAGCCTATGTCCTTCCCGGGGATGTAACCTATCTCTGTACCAAATTTCATCAAAATCGGTTGAGTAGTTGGGCTGTGAAAACGTAGCAGACAGACAGACAGACAGACAGACAGACACACTTTCGCATTTATAATATTAGTATGGATGTGTTTTTTTTTTCATTTAATATGAGTAATGTTATTTTTGTGAACTACTAGCCTTTCTATAAAGATAATTATTGTACAACAATATGGATAATAATTCTGTTATCTGTAATACACTAATTCTTTTTTTTCTGGAGGACAAAAAGTCCACGCGTGTAATATTATATGGAGTTGTACAGACTATCGCGATAAGACGAAACATGTATCTTGTAGTTGCAAGATACGGGTGCGTCCCGCGGACGTTTTGTCCTGCCCTGTCCGTACCTACTTGGCTGTTTTCACCTCATCTCTTAGACCAGGATCACTTGTAAGTTATTACGTATAGGTAGAGTAAGCAACTAACAATTGTATTGCATTGCATTACATTACTCATGTGAACTACTTACGTGAGTAAAACTTACACTGGCCATATCTAGTCTTACATGTTCATGCCCACTAAGCAGATTCCTTTTTCAAATCAAATTAAATAATGTTTTATTCAATTTAGGTAAATATACTAACTTATTGACGTCCACTTATCTAAATCTAAACTTCTAATCTCTAAATTTATAAAGAGGAAAAATTTGTTTGTTTGTTTGTAATGGATAAACTCAAAAACGACTCAACCGATTTTAAAAATTCTTTTACCTATAGAAAGCTACTTTATCAGCGAGTAACATAGGCTACATTTGAGATCCCTTCGAAAATTGCAATAATGTGAATTAAGTTGGAAAAATTCACTTATACGTTCACTTTTTACGTTAAACCTCTATTCGTCTATTAATTCAGACTGTATTTTATGTCATATTTGTCAAGACACTTTTATTTCATAATTGTCAAGACAAACAACAAATACAAGAAAACTTACCAAAACGTTTTAAAACATTTTAATATCTAACTGCTGTAGACAGACTGCGAAAAGCCTAAAAGATCAAGGTCTCAACTTTCTAAACACAGTTCCCAGGCGAGGGCAGTGAAAATACGTCGTATTGGAGAATCTTCATTTGAAAATGAAAATCGTGTGCCACCTGGGGATTACAAACGGATACCGACGGGTGCTTATAATATAATAGAAATTATGTAACATTACCAATGTAAACACCTCATCAGCTGTCAATTGTTTACTTTGTTTTTTTTTTCACGATAAAATTACAAATCTGAATTGCACCCGTGCGAAGCCGGGGCGGACCGTTAGTTTATAAAATATAATGGTGATAATCAGTAACGGTATCTTAAAACTAAATCTACGAGGGTTCCAAACGCGCCCTGGTCTGAGAAGAGCCCACAACAAACTCAGCCGGGTTTTCTGTGGTACATCCTGTATCGTTAGTTAAGAATAATAATAGACAACAATGATCTCTGTAGGAGAGGGATAGCATTAGATTTAGAATTTAGATAAAATTTTATTTACATAATTCAATTTAATTTGAATCCTATAGAATTAAACAGAGGACCGAAGCTGAAGGCAACATCATTTAGACTCTAGGTAGATCCTTTCATACAGTATTTTAGACATCCATTAAGTACCAACTTTGTGACCTGGAATAATACACAGGTACAGGTATATAATATGTGCTAAATAAATAATCATATGATACCACTAGATGATTCCCGCGACTTCGTCCGCGTGGACAAAGTTATTTCGATTCCCGCGGGAACTCTTGAATTTTCCGGGATAAAAAGTAGGTAGCCTATGTCCTACCCCGGGATACAGCCTATCCCTGTACCAAATTTCATCAAAATCGGTTGAACAGATGGACCGTGAAAGCGTAGCAGACAGACAGACAGGCAGACAGACAGACACCCTTTCGCATTTATAATATTAGTATGGAAGTATGGATTACCAAAGCGTTGCTTTCAATCCAACATACTTAGTGTTATTCACACATAATCTTATTAAGTGAAAGTAATATATCGGCTTAATCTAGTCTTTTGTCTAGCAGATAGAAATCCAATACTTCGCAATGTAACATAGACTATAGATACGATAGACCGGATTAATGTCTATGTTGTCCTCAACCTTTGAGGCTATTGGTGGTCGATACCTACTCACATTTCTAATGAATTACCTCCTTTTATCTTTGAGCTCTCTTCACGTGATTAAACGTCCTTTGACGACAGTCCTTTACCCTCTTATATAATTTGATAGGGACATAGTACCTTATAATAATATAATACTATATCACTGAGTAGGTACTTACTATTATAGCTATGTATTTCTAAGGAGTAACCTAATATTAGCGGATTTGTAATACTCTTATACAAAGCTGGCTAGCAGATACTTACGTGTGTTTGTGTACCGGTGTTTGCGTGCACAAGTGTGTACGCAAAACAGGTATTCTCTGTACCCTCACTCTCATACCCCGATGGGGCTGTAATCCAATATGACCGGAGAGAGGAATAACATTGCCAATTTCCCAACTCCGGGCTGCTTTTTTGTGATGAAACCTTCATTACTTTTGCTACACCTGAACTTGGACCTCGAGATTTGCAACCAAACCTAACCCTAACCTAACCTAATGCCACTGGACCAATGCGGCAACAACGCATTTTTGTAATACCTAATGTTAATAGCTCCATACATCGACATAAGTCGATCTAATTAAGTAATGTTTTGGATATGTCAACATAAATTCTGATCCATTATGTTAAACCCTGAGTGCAATGCGTACTAGTCACGTTTTAGTAGTTAATAGTAGTAGTTGAGTACACGCGACTTGGCACTACATTTTTATGGCTTTGCTATAAAACTTAACGATCCCTAATTTCGTCGTGTCACATCTATGTGGCGATTAGAATTTAGAAGTCATTCTAAAAGTGGCAGTATTTATTATTAACATAGTATAGTAGTCTGTTAGCTCTCTGCGTCTCTATATGCCGCGGGAACTCTTTAATTTTCTGGGATAATATCTATGTCCATTTTTCTCGTTATATATTCAAGCTGTTGTTTTAAATACATTAAAAGGGGTTAGTAGGGGTTGACCTATAGCTATTAGTTAGGTTACATTTTTTTTAAATCAGTCCTCTCCATTGGCGTAAAGGATCACAACAGCCCATTAACGTCCCACTGCTGGGCACAGACCTCCACTCTTATAGGAGAAAGGGAATTAGAGCTTAGATCCAGCACGCTGCTTCAATGCGGGTTGGCGGACTTTAATGACTATTTAATCATGTTAGTGAAAATAACCGGGATCGACGGCTTAACGTGCTCCCCGAGGCACGGGGGTGAAACACCGCCAACTTCCTAACTCCGGGCTAGTACTGAGAATTTCTAGTCAGAAAATCCCAATACTTCATTATGGCCTGACCCGGGACTCGAACCCGGGACCTCGTGGGCCGCAGTCAAATATGCTAACCACTAGATGAAGTTATGAGTGTCGTAAAGGACAATCTATATATTTTCGTAGTCATTAAAGACTTTCATTATTTTACTTTTCATTCTTTTCAGTGAACCGTCCCTTTCAAAATTTTACTTTTTTCCTTCGTCATGGGACGAAGTAGGAAGTACTGAGGAATATAACAAAAGTAACACGAAGCCCGATTGAGCCGGATTTCTTAAGAGACTCGGATTTGTAAAGCATTTCATTAACTTCTCAAAAGGAAACCTGAGACCGGAGGGGCATTGCGCAAAATTGTGCCCCACTTTACAATTAAAAGTAAAACAATACGAAGTAGTATACTCTTGCCTACCAGAGTTTGTTTATACAAAGATCTAAAGGAAATAAATTCAGAGTTTTTACTCAAACCTGTCGAATGCCAAAGTTTTGCCGTGTAAACAGAAAAAAAGCAAGTTATATATAGTTTGACTACTGGCCCTAGCGAAGGCCCTTGGTCACCATATAGACCTGTGGTACATGTTGGCCGCCAAATTTATACATAGTATGCATGTGTTTACTTTCGATTTTACAAGTAGGTACAAGGGCTGTATTAATAAACCAACATCAACTAAGAGCACGTTCTTAAGTATCGGTCAATCTACACCTAAGACCAGTCTTAAGCAGAAATTTACCATACAATAATACGGGGCTTACTTTAGCAGATACCCTCAACTTGTTGCGCCTGTTTATAGATTTTTTTAAGCAGAGTGGGAACTCTTTGATCTTCCGGGATACAAAGCAGCCTAGTGTAAACACTAAACTCTGTCTGCATATAAAGAATCACGTTGTTCCGTTGCTCCTTTGATTTTCATTGAAGGATAAACCAACAAACTAATACACTCTAGTATTATATTATTTGTAGGATTTTAGTCTCCATATGTTTAACAGTATCCAAGCAATCAATCAATCAATATTTATTCAAATTATGTACACTTTACACTTATTGACGTCCAATATTTGAGCAATAAAATCACATCGGTTAGTTGCTCCGTTGCGCCGTGGCTGTAGGACAAACAAACACACTTTCACATTTATAACATTGCTAAAACAGTATTGTCAAACGAGGCTAATCATTTCTGCAGACATGTGCAAAAACGTACTTTTGACAACCCTATCTATTTCCTGTCTTTCTTCTTTGTTGTGTTGCTTTTCATTTTTATTTTAACACAGTATATTGAAGGCTTACTACCTATATTGAAGGTGTATTATATTGAAGGTTACTCTTTGTGCAGGTGACAGGTGTCGTGGGCCGCGCCGAAATGCTGTCGTCGGTGTTTTTCCTGGGCGCGCTACTGTGCTACGCGAGGGCTGCCAGCAGGCGGCGATATACAGGTATATTTTGCCATATACCTAAGGCAGATAACATACCTAGGTACTATGGACTAGACAGGAAAATACGTCCGCGCTAAATGTCCACGTCGGAACGAATGTTTTGTTCTGTCGTCTAGTGTGCGTCGCTCCATACAAAAGAGAACATTGCAGAATTGGATATTTGACAAGTCAAGTTTTTAAACGTCAAAACATGCGCTTAGTATGGGATGTTGTATAAAATACTGAACAGTGTCGTCATCAAAATTCGACGCACTTATTTATTTTAATCGATAGTTTAAAATAGTTTTTGAACCAAACCTAGGGGACGTGGATATTACGATTTTTGGGAGAGCCTCTAATAATCACAATAAATAATTTATTTGAATAGTTGTCAAATACCCGATTATGAAGCGGACGTTTTGTTCAAGTTCGGGATAGTTCTAATCGCGTCTTGTTGCAAAAGCCCAATTGGTACGATCCGGTAACCGAACTCAGGATATCATCATCTGCAGTCGAACATGCTTGACCACTGGACCGAAGAGGCAGTTATAATGACTATCCATTGACTTACTAATATCGATGTGACTATCAATAAAGCTACGAAAATATTTCATCCAACAGTTTCCAAAGCTATCAAAATTATGACGGTGGCTATTTGAGTGTTAGTATGAGTTAGAAAAATTTCGCTCGCATATTTGAAATACCCACATTCTGTGAAATTTTCACAAATTGTTGGCCACCCAAAAGTTTACCCTCGCAATATGCATTGTTAGACATGCCGACCCGTAATTTGAATATTATAAACGCTACTTTCGGCGAAGTTGTATCCGAATCCACTGTACGCTGGACCTAATCAGGGCTACCGCGTTTAAATTCGCCGCTAGGGGCGCTAGTGTAGTGTGAGGTCCCCGAAATGTCAAATATCACTGGGCTTTTATCGCGGGTCTAATTATTTAATTAATGTTATGAATATTTAGCAATAACCGATTAATTATGGAAGATGTAAGATACGTGCCAAAGAATGCCAGTGCTCTGTGCTTTGAAAGCGTAGCTTAGAAAAAAAGGTGCAAAATTAAGCGGATTCTTTCGAACAGCTAATTCATAGGTTAGTATTTCCCTGGTTCCCGTATGTTTACTATTTAAAAAAGAGTTCTTTTTTTCACAAAATTGCTTGTTTACCGAATATACAGGCATACTTCAGGACCTTACTCGCAAGTGGCGCCAACTAGTGAGCATAAAAACGGTAGCCCTCATTGCATTAAGGCTCAAACACACCCTAAACGACTGTGAACTACGTGCCCCACGCGGTTGTAAGAATTTACATTTTTTTTTACGTACAAGGTAAAAAGGTATGTACACATGATGTTGGGGCTTCAAGCCAGCCCAGCGATGCAGACCTAGGTCCCTAATTCGGGCCCATGGGAAACCAGGCGACCCCGGTTCGCTGGGTTCTGTGCCAGTCGAACAGATCTGTATTACGGGTAAACTTAGGTGGTAAGACAATAATGAAAACTATACTACGTACTTACGGAGTCCAAATGCCTACTGAATCTTCGATAAGGAAGAATGTAGGTTAAAGGTTAGGAAAGGTCAGGAATGAGAAGGTATTGCTTTTCGGCCTGTGGCTTCTGGCTTCAAAACCGTCAATCACAACTCACACAGCACCGCACTCAAAGTTCGCCCAAAAGCTGCTTAGGTTAACTATTTACGGAATTATACACAGTTTGCAGCCGGCAGGTGTCAACGTGGTCACACAACTATTGTCACTCAGTACAACAAGTAAGTCTTTATTTAGTACCGAAATAACTAGAAGCTAATTTCTCGCGGGAACCTTAAGCTATAGCGAGGTTCTAACAATACGGATTACAAAGAAAAGCTTATTTTTACAATCAACAATTCGAGGCGCCGGCCCGCCTAGCCAAAAAACAATCTGAACTCAGTCGAACTGTCAAACCAAAGAGTTTTTTCAAAAAGCGCGGCAAGCTAGCTTCGTTCACAAAGTACTTCATCTGTCACAGCGACCACAGACAACTAATACATAGGTGGCGCGAACACATGATTTTCACCATAACAAGAAAGAATAATTTAATATAAAAAATTATTTTTAAACAACAGACTTCAAACTCCCGCGCCAAATTTACAACAACAAGCACACGCTATACAAAGTACTTATTTTATTGATGATATTTTAAAAACCGCTCGACCGATTTCGATAAAATTTATATGAGACCACTTGGGAAGTATGCCCTTTCAAATAAAAAAAGAATCATCCAAATCGGTCCACCCAGTCAAAAGTCCTGAGGTAACAAACACAAAAAAAAATTTAAAAAATACAGTCGAATTGAGAACCTCCTCCTTTTTTTGAAGTCGGTTGAAAAATTCGAATAACTGGTTTTAAAAGAAATATGATGTGCCTCACAAAAAATGTGCAAAAAGTAATATCGTCAAATGCCTATCAGAATTCGCGGAGGTTTCTTATTTTTATGCTACTTGCTCACTTGTTTACTTTAACGGTCATTATGTTGTAATTTTTTTTAATTATCTAAGATACCTCGAGGGGGTAAACCAAATTAATATTAATTATTTATCGGGGTCCTTGTATGTTTTGATCAACCAACCAGAACAAAATTAAAAGAACTTTCCGAAACTCAGCCACCAAAGGACGCCCAAATGTTCGCAGTTCGAGTTACCTATGTAACGGGAATGTAATATCGTTAAGCTTGTGCGGACGAGCAAATGTTTGGGGTTCGCCCTCCACCTAACCTCCTTTTGGACTGCGCCCGCTTGATGAGGTTTAAATTGCCCGGCCCGGATTGACTCCAATTCCATTTTACGAGAATTCAAATTCGAAGTTGGTGTTTCAGGGAAACAGATGTCAATGAAATCCTACCCTAACAAGCATTTAACTTCACTTTAAATTAGTTTGACGCTGGCATTATAAGGATGTGGCCAGATTTTTACCCCTATTAGCCCGTTACCATCTTAGACTGCATCATCATTTACCATCCGGTGAGATTGCAGTCTAGGGTTTAGTGGAATAAAAAACAATGTTTTAACGTGTTTAACGTGTATATCCATATTATTGATCCGCACACACTAGCGCGACGGGACAAAACCGCGGACGTTATAGGAATAACAATGCGGCGCAGCCAAACTAAGAGAGCATAATATAGGGCACACCGGCACATGTGACGGGCTAGCGCCTAGACTAAGTTTTTTCCTATAATAGGTAACGAAATAGGGAAAAACACGGCCAACACAAAATATAGACCCACTTATATTTCAAAAATTGTTATTTAGTGTCCATGACGTTTAAATAATAAGCATAATTATTTAAAATAATTACATGTATTTCGAAATAATATACCTACTTTATGTCTCTGTTGTATCATCTATAAGTAGCATAAGGTCTTATTAACTTAGGTAAGTTATAGACACCATAGTCATAAACTAAGCCATTTTGATCCCCCTTGGACTTGAGTAAGCAGCCTTAAAGTTCATATTGTGTCGTTACCCTGCAAGTAAGTGAGCGATAAGCTCTATCTCGCAGAACTTTGAACTGCCCGAGGCAATAGGTAGTTGGGAATAATGGAACTTAAACCCTCCTCTGACAAGAATGTATAATTCGTATTTTAGGTACTTACGTCTACTCGACTCGAACTTCTTTTTTATCGGGAACTCTTAAATTTTTCCTTCCTCGGGTGGCAACCTATCTCTGTACCTACTCGTGAAATGATGGCGGTTGTAAAGATGGGCCGTTAAAGCGTAGCAGACAGACAGACGGACGGACGGACGGACGGACGGACAGCCTGACAGGCACACTTTCCACAGTATGAATTTATACACATATAGAGAGTTAAATTATAAATACGCTCACTATCACAAGGTACTTTCTGCACCCTTTCACAACCTATATGTTGAACCGATTTTGAATTTCCGTGATAAAAGTAGCCTATGTCCGCTCCGGGGATACAACCTACGAGCTGTACCGGCCAAAATCGGTTAAATAGATGGTCCGTAATATCATCACCACAATTAATAAGCGTCTGCGTGGATTGAACGAACCATACCTAACTACGAAGTAGCAGAAGGTCATTTTAAATGCCCTTTGGCTTACCTCAATAAAGAGTTATTGTGTCTGAAGGCCGCGGTCCCGCCATCGCCCTGCGGACTGCGAGTATGTAGCCAGTAAGCCTTATCACTCAGAACTTGGTACCAAATTGCTCGAAACACTGGTTGAAAGGCGCCAACACCCAATCCCACTTACGAGTTGTTCTCTCTTTGTCGCTTTTTCTTTGGGTTGAAAATTTTGTTTGTAACTTGATAATGGGTGCACGAAAATGATACTTGACTTTTTCCTGAATCCGTATGCATATTATAAATGCCAAAGTGTTTCTGTTACTTTTTACGGCACATCTGTTTACAGTTACATGATTTTGACGAAATTCGGCAGGTACAGTTTACTTGAATTCTGGTATCGGAAATATTCTGGAAACACAAGGAGTTCCCACGAGGTTTTTAAAAACCAAAATCCACGCAGACGTAGTCACGGAAATCATCTAATTCTACATCGTTGTCTTCTCAGTTAAATTTATTTACCCTTTTTAATTTTTATTTACCCTTTATTTTTCTAGACTGGCGCTACGTAGTGGCGTGCACATTTTGCGTCGGCGTCGCGATGCTGTGCAAAGAGCAAGGCATTACCGTCACAGCCGTGTGCGTTGTCTACGAACTCTTCGTTGCACAGAAGGTAAACAAGTTAAAAGACCTACGGATGAAGGTAGCCTATTCTATAAACGTAAAACATACATCTAACAATATTGATTAAAAAGTTAAAAATCCGCCCATGGGAAGAAAGGAGAAGTCATAAGGGAGTGGACTGGAATAAAAACAGTTGTAGAACTATTCCGCCTATCCATGGAAAAGTAGAAGTTTAAAACTCAAGACCATCAGTAACTGAGATGCACACAGTAAGTTATTTAGTAGGTCAAGCTATGTAGGCGCTATGTCTCCTGCAAGACCAGAAATTTTAGATTCATCATCATCGTCGTCACTAACCGATGCTCACTGCTGGATATAGGTTTCTTGTGTGGCTGGATCCAGTGGTTCCCCCACACTTATTATTTTCTTCTCACTTACGCACTCCTCACTCCACGTCTCCGAAGCGTAGAGGAATATGGGAAGCACATGCGCTCTGAGTAGCTGGTACTTAACGGCCTTGTTCATGTTTTGGTTCCTCCATTTAAGACGTAGATTATTAATTATCCATGGCAGACCTGAATTGTATTGCTTGATTTCATCAGCACTGCTACCATTGTTGAAGTCAACGATCCTAAATAGATGTCACCGTAAGATTGCAAAGGCCGTTGAATTGTAATCCAACTAGCGATATTGTAAACTGTCGAATGATTACAATTTAACGCATTATTTTTCGGTAGATTGTAATCTGTTAGTTTTATTAACCCGATAGAACCTAAGTACCTACCTAAGGCACTACCTGATCATTTATGTCGAACCCTAACCTAACTAACCTACAAGAAAGAGACAAACGTAAATACAATGAATATTTCAAAAATTGACACTCGGAACATTGAACGGTTCACAATCCGTCGACAGTTTACAATATCGCTAGTTGGATTATAATCTAACGGTTTTTGCAATCTTACGGTGACATAGACATAAGATTGGACCACTTGCCAGTTCACATTTTGTGGGACTTCTGGGGGGATACTATGAGCTCTTAAAGCAGGACAGAAATTGAACTGCAGCACAGTTCAATGCAGTGTCTGCCTACCAGTTCAGTGCCTTGAAGTTAAGTGCAGTTCAATATTTGTCCTGCTATAAGAGGTCATAGTAACCTCCCTGACGAGTTCTCGTAGATACAAAAAACAAAGAACTTAAACACTTAAACAGGCTTAACTTCAAAAGTTCCAGTCATAAATAAGGGAGCAAAACCTTATCTGTGGCATTGAACCTCGAGGGCAAACTCGAACTATCGCGTGTACGTCTTTGATTTGAGATATTTGTTCTAAAACGGATCGAAGTTTCAAACTGAACTTTGGACGTACCGAAACAAGCCCGCCCCCAAGTATATTGTTTCCTGTGAGCCTGGGAGACTACAGATGTCGGAACCTAACATGCATGCATCTACTAAGCTCTTTATTGAAAGTCTAGTTTGCATTGTGCTCTATTTTAGTTGGAAAGTCCTGCTTTTCGAGACCACTGAGAACGTGTAGCAAACCTCATAGTTGGTATAATGAAATACTATCTAATGAGTCTTTGTTCATTTTCCTCATATAGGAATTCTTCTAATACAGGATTAATACTTCGAGAGAAGGTTTCCTTTTATAATATCTATCAACAGACAGTTTAAATATCACTATCAGCTATATACTATGTATTATTATCTATGCCGGAAAGTTTGGTTGAGGACGAGGATTATCTTGTATTACAGCTAATAATTATAATTATGTATAAATATGCCTTAAGAATGCATGCCTTACGAAAGTTGAACATTTTTACTTATATTTACCGTGCAATCCGGATTAAATATCTGTTTAAATAATATTTACTACCTTTTTTCCACCAGCGCAAAGGCAGTAACGTGGGGAGGCCATGGTTTGAATACTGGGGCAAAGGCGGATGGGGTTGCGCTTGTGGCGAAGCTGCTCGTCGCGTGGCCACAGTGTGCTGTGCCACATTGGCGCTGTTGGCTGCAAGGTTACACGTGATGGGCGCTCAGTTGCCGGTCTTCACACGGTTCGACAACCCTGCTGGAGCCGCTTCTCCTCCCGCCAGGTAAACATCTTACACTACTACTACCACTCAGTTGAGATATTTGAAAACCTTTCAGCGTCATGCAGCCAATATAGGCGCTATTTTCCGCAAGATTGCGCGTCATGGGTGCTCAATTAACAAATTTTCACCCGATGTCACAAACCAGCTAAGGCAGCATCGTCGCCTTCTGCTAGGTAGATAAAATTATATCTTTATTGGCTAAGACAACGTTTTTTAGACATTGAAGCGTGTTGTAGCCAGTCTGCTGTCTGCTGTCATATGGACTGCTCGAGTAGTCGTCAACTGATTACTGCCATGACATGACTTATGGAGAAAAAATTCAAATCCCTTTGCAGACATAGCTTGAACCACCCAGTTATGACTGATTCAAACTACCCGTCTAATGGTCGCTCTTACCCCATACTTTTTTGTGCTACAGTGATCTTCATAATTATTTCATCCACAGACATCTAACCTTCGCCTACCTCCCCGCACTGAACGCCTGGCTTCTCACCCTGCCAGAAGCGCTGTGCTGTGACTGGACTATGGGAACAGTGGCACTACTGCGCTCCTGGCGTGACCCGAGGAATCTTGCCACCATCGCATTAGCGACAACGCTGGTGGCAGCTGCCATACATGCCTTGAGGACTCGCTCTTCAGCTTTGTCGATGGTAAATATAGATGGAAAATGGATGTATCAATATGGACTTCTTCCTGTTTAAACCCTGAATTGAACTATTATTTTGGTGTTTCAAATCTTTATCTTTCAACTTTTTTTTCTCCTTTGTTATATTATGTAAGTAAGTACATCTTGGTTATAATTTTATACCTATAGAAATTTTTTTCAAGTTACCATTGGCGGGCAAACATGTTCTTAATTACCTTTAAACGATAGCCGCATTCTGATTTTAGGTCATCAGAAGCTATCTCCTACCTAGTATCTATTATCTTCTCACAAAATGATCGTCAAGGAACGAAGAAAAAAGGAATTAGAATTTCCTTTTTTATATCCACTAGAAAAAAAATTCGCTAGAATTAACGTCAGATTAAATTTTATTAAATTTCGAGATTGTTTTGTTTACCTACTTTTAGAAGATAAGTTATTTTCGGTTCCAAAAATAAATATCATTCACGAAGAAAACGTCCTTATTCTAACAAGAAAACAGTGTGATAATATTAATTTGTCTTTATTTTCAGGGCTTAGCACTTCTGGTGCTTCCATTTCTACCCGCGTCCAACTTATTCTTCCCCGTTGGCTTCGTGGTCGCTGAGAGGGTTCTGTACATGCCGTCTATGGGCTGGTGTCTTCTGGTCGCGCATGGTTGGAGACTAGTCGCTAAGAAACGCGCCAAGCTTGCCGCTGCAGCGCTGGTATTCCTTCTGTTGGCGTTTAGTGCTAAAACGTATGTGAGAAATTGGGATTGGAAGACTGAATACTCCATTTTTGCATCGGGACTGAAGGTAAGTTATGGAACCCAGTTTTATAGTCGTTAGTAAGTTAAGTTAACTAAGTTTAGCTCGCGTAAAATTCGGGTCAACCGCCTATCTAAAGCCTGTTCCAATAGAGATGAGCAATTTTTTCTACTTCTTTAACGTCTTATTACGTCATCTTCCTAGGCCACTTGACCAATAGTGATGGGAATATCTACAAACTTGTCGGCTTTCAATACTCCTATGATGATTACTCCTAATTCAAGATCCTTCTCTGTACTTATCCATGCAGAAATCACTTCATGAAATATAATCAATATTTACCAGTTTGTTAGGACCAGACTCGTAAATATTGTTTTTCTGAGGGATAAAATATTAATCTTGGATATACAAAACAAAATTATTTGGAACCAATTCCTGTCATTCTGGACCCTTCATTTATTTTGTGTTATTCATAATATCAAAGGTCAATCTATTTTCAGGTCAACAGAAATAACGCGAAGCTGTACAACAACGTCGGCCACGCCTTAGAAGCCGAGGGAAAATATGAAGAGGCGTTAGAATTCTTCAAAACAGCCGTGAGCGTTCAACCAGACGACGTAGGCGCTCATATCAACGTGGGCAGAACTTTCAACCATCTCGGACTCTACCAGGAAGCGGAAGACGCTTACGTAAAAGCGAAATCCTTACTGCCCAAAGCGAAACCCGGAGAATCGTACCAAGCGAGAATAGCCCCTAACCACCTGAATGTGTTCCTCAATCTAGCGAACCTAATTTCCAAGAACGCTACCCGTTTGGAAGAAGCAGATATGCTGTATAGACAGGCGATTAGTATGAGGGCAGATTATACTCAGGCGTATATAAATAGGGGTGATATACTCATCAAGTTGAATAGGACAAAGGAAGCCCAGGAGGTGTACGAGAGAGCCTTGTTGTATGACAGCGGGAATCCGGATATATATTATAATGTGAGCATATTTTTTTTACTTTTTACGATATTTTAATTTACTTGCATAGTAACTAAGTAATAACCTTTACAACTTTGTAAAGCGTTTTGTAAGATTAGATGGTGCTCATCAATCATCTCACAGGATCTTGTATTTTTTCCCTTTCGTGATTTGTCGGTTTTATTTCTTAAACTCTACTGTAAAACTTTGAGGCCGCGGATTGGTTTTTAGGTTTTACTAATTCGCCAAAAAGAAATGAGTGCGAAGTCATAAAAAATCAATCAATAATATCAGTAAATTTTTGTGGTGTTCCCGGACAGTAAAATTAACCAATCTAATTGGTTCATTTAGGTATTTTAGCTATAAGATAGGTGGGCATGCTAACTTTAAACCAAGAAGCTTTTCTCCAATTCATGTCCAAGTATTTTCTTGGCTTTTACGGGGTTTTGTTACTATGTAAATCTTCCAATTCCAGTTAGGAGTGGTCCTTCTAGAACAAGGCAAAGCATCTCAAGCGCTGGCCTACCTCGACAAAGCGCTGGAGCTGGAACCGGAGCACGAACAAGCACTGTTGAACTCTGCCATACTGCTGCAGGAATTAGGAGCTGCGGACTTGAGGCATATCGCCAGGCAACGGCTTCTGAAGTTATTGGACAAAGATTGTGAGTCAACATCTAATGTTATATTATTAAAAAAAAGTGTATGGGTGCAATTCACACACAGCAGAAGTGAAACTTCAGAAAAGTATATAAATATAGCTTTTATTCTCTCGCAGGCTAAACCCTCTTATGAATATGTTTGTCTCTTTCTGGTGTCGCTTTTTCGTTTCATCATTCATCAAATCACAACGATTCTAAAGAAGTTTCACATCAATGGTGTTTGGGTCCCACGATGCTGGAATAGCGACCACGCACCACTTAGACCCTCACAATATAAAGAGCGAATTACAGGGAACAGCAGGATCCAGTGGGCACAAGAAGTCCCTACAAGAGATGTATGTCCAGAACTTGTCGTCTATCGGTTGACGACGATGACAATTCATTTTCAGAAAGTGTTCTCGGTAGATTCCATAGAGCCCAATACTAAATCTATGGTTGTTTTATACTCCACGAAGTTAAGCCACTTTGGGACTGATTCTGTAGTGCACAATCTCTAAACTGATGATAGCATTAAAAAATATTGCTAACCCTTTCCTAATACTCTCTACAGAAAGGAACAGAACCAGATTTAAAGCTGTAATTTTAGTTTAGAACTAGATTGTGTTATACAGCATCAGCCCCATTGTCAGCAACTCAGTGCGGTGATATTAAGTTACGGTATCTTAAAACTAAAGTTACGAGGGTTCCAAACGGTTAGTCTGCGAAGAGCCCACAACAAATTCAGCCAGTTTTTTTTTAACTTATCACCGGTTTTTTTAACATATTAGTCAAGTAATCATTTCCGTTCCAGCCACAAACGAGCGCGTGCACTTCAACCTAGGCATGGTATGCATGGACGAAGGCGACGCGGAATGCGCCGAGCGTTGGTTCCGCGCGGCCGTGCACCTCAAGCCGGACTTCCGCTCCGCACTGTTCAACCTGGCCCTACTGCTCGCGGACAGGCGGAGGCCACTCGAAGCCGCCCCTTTCCTGAAGCAGCTCGTGAGGCACCATCCCGATCATGTGAAGGCGTTAGTGCTGCTGGGGGATATCTATATCAACTCCGTCAAAGACTTGGACGCGGCTGAAAGCGTAAGTGACATTTTGGTATTAGATGAGTAGGTACAGTGTAAAAAGATCTCGGACGATATTGGTGGGAATGGCGCACGAGTAACAGCAAGGCCTGTGAAACGAAAGGTAGGCTGATGAACTAATGTGCTGCAGAGTTTACAGCCGTCCATATATATAATAAAATAAATAAATAAGCCATTTATTCCCAAACAAGACATTAACTACTGATTCCTAAAGGGATTAAAAGGACACGTGATATTTTTCAAGAATTAGTAAGTTAGTATAACATTATACCAACATACATAAATTTATAAGATTTCAATTAAGCATAATTATTAAATTTACACAGTATCAAATAGAATTCAGTTAATTAATTCATTAAATATATTTTTTTATAAAAAAGTCACATACATGTACAATATTATGATGATTCTTGAGAAAATTTTGGGGGTAGTGTTTGATAAAAGCTGGAAGTTGGTATGGTAGTTCTTTTGGATTACCTTTGTACGACACAGAGCTGCCAACCGGACGGAACAGTCATTTCTCTCTAACATATATTTTTGTTACATTCCAGTGCTACCGTCGTATCCTCGAACTAGAACCGGACAACGTGCAAGCGTTACACAACCTCTGCGTGGTGGCCGTGGAGCGCGGGAAGCTCGCCGTAGCCGAAGAGTGCCTCACGCGCGCCGCCACACTAGCGCCGCACGAACACTACATACAGCGCCATCTAGCGGTGGTGCGGGCGAGGCGCGCCGCCGCCGTCTCCCCAACACCCCCCGCCAAACAACCCGCCCCCACCGCCACTACCGAAGTGCGAGCGAGATGGAACTACATACCCCAACAACCCCCCGACCCCCACGAGACGGACCCCTCGTAGCGTTACTAGAGTTAACCCAACTGGAACCGTGTAAATACGTTTAGAACTGATGTAAACACCAAAAGGATCTCGGTCGTTATTTTTTAATAAATGTCTCTAGAATCTGTCTAGTGAAAGCTGAGTATATATTTTAAAAGTTTATTTAACGTTTTTAGATAACTAAAAACCAAAAAACTCAAGTCAAAAAAATCTAACATTTTTTTAAAAGCTTTCACTAGAAAGATGCTAAGTATTAAGAATTATTTTGCATTTGAACTTTGAACGATCAGGGTATCTCTTGTTTTTTTTATGTAGGTTGAACTGTCATGCTTTTTTTAAATTAATGATTGTTACATGAATGTAGGAATATTATGATTGTAATTATAAAACTAGAACAGAACATTGCGTACGAAATAGATTGTTTTAGGCTTTAATTTTAAAGACTTAGTTTGCTTAAAACATTTCGTGATATTAGTTTACGCCGTTTAATCTAATCCGATAATGTATAATGTGTAGAGACATGTTGGAACGAGCTTTCGTCACTAGCCAGGTATACGGTTACTCTTTGAGTGTAATAAAAGTGAAATAGAATAATAGAAGTCTTGAAAACTGTTTTAAATAAATTGTTTCTCGTATCAGTGAAGTTAGCGCCAGTCAAAATATAGTCGCCTCTGAGCTGAAGTGCGGTGCGAGTGCTTGTTTGCGCATAGTGTATTATCTATGTTTGCGCAGCTCCAAACAAACTGTCAATACTTACCTACCTACATTTTACCACGCGCGAAAATATGCTATTACTATGCCTCGACTCGCGGTCAACTTCAGACGCGACTAAATGATTGGCGCCAACTAAACGTGTCATTTACGTACTCATTTAAGTAGGCCATTGATAATTATTTTACTAAATCGTTATACAATCATATATACTCGTAACTGTAATTATTTGTGACGACAAGCCATAAAAAGATATTTTAACGTCACAAAAACTATTTTCATTCATGCATTCAGTTAAGGTGCAAGCACATTGTGTGGTGTTGTGTTTTGCGGTATCATGACAGAGAACCATCACAGTACATTTTATGATGGATCGTTAACGTAAGCAGTCCTGTTTTTAATTAGTTGAATTTTCTAACGTGATAACTACTATCAACACTCAACAATGAATAAAATAACAAAGTAATTTATAACGAAATGAAATTGCTAAGTATCTTTTTTCTAAATTCAACTAAAGTGAATTGATGTGCGATCAACATTTAACATCTAGACATAAGATTAGCAGCTGTTGTTTAAATTAAATCATTATTCAATGATTCTACTCACCATCACCATAGCTACTTTCTATGGTGACTTTCTACGTACCTACAATATAATGTAGATGTCATATTATGCTCCCATTAGGTTACAAGTGATTACAACACCCAACAACACAGTTATGTGTATGCAGCTTAACGATTTTGTCATGCCTAGCTATTTTCTTAGCAACGCATCAATGGGATATTATAGTTAAAAAAATATTATTTGAGGATGTATTATGCTGTTATTATTATATATTGCGACTTGATCTCCCAAGCCTCTTTAAGGTGTTGGGAATAGGTTTAGAAATGTACCGCATCAGCCCCATGAAAATAACGGTTGTTTAATAACTTATTGCCATGTTTTTTAATTACCTTTGATTAAAATGAAATTGCGCTGAAAATAACAACTAGAGACTACGCCATTTTTTATTTTGTAACGCTTAGAAAATAAATAACCCCTTAAAATATTTTTGGCATTAGGTCCTATACTCTATACTCTATAGCATAGAAAGTAGATACGCGCTACAAGGGAGATATTATGAGATAGTCTGCGATCAATATCACAAAGTAACTTGGGCATCCAAGAATGCGTGCGCATCTAGCTTATTTCGCATCCAAAAAAACAGTTTTTAAACATGAACTTTTTTTTTAATCTTTCAAGCACTGGCCTCTGTGTATAGGTGCCATTGGTAAGGCTGCTGTGATATTTTTTGGACCTAATTGATTGATGTCGTTTGGATGCTTTTAGTCATTGTAAACATATTTAAACGATTGTCCAGGGAACTAAATAATATTGGTTTCCAATTATTACTAGTTCCAGTGACACAATCATGAGTCATGAGAGCTATGACTTATGACACTCGCAGTGCGAGAAGCAGTGTCATAAGTCATAGCTCTTGCAAGCGTCATGACATACAGTCGTGCTGCAAATGGGTTCATAAGTTATGAACCCATTTGCAATTTACCCAAATAACAGCATAAGTTATGAATCATAACATATGCAGTTATTTGGATGAAGACAGCCTTGAGCCTATCCAGTGGTACCTTAATAATGCAGATGCCTTCAAACTTTCAAAGCTATAGAACTTTTTAAATTTCATTTGGGCTTCTCGTTTATACATAAAATAAATAGGTACCTAAGTTAAGTTTTATTTAAGACAATAAAAATAAACAGCATTAGAAATCAGCCATGGCGTGATACTTTGACAGTTTCAGGGCTTATGTAGAATAAATTCCTACTGTACCTACCTAACTAGACAGTTATTTTCGTAAATGCCAATGTTATTATGTAAAAAAAAAGTGATCGACCGTTATTAGGATAATTAAGTGTAGATGTGAAAAATGTAACGTTGTTAATGTTTTAACATAAAAAGTAACTTTTGTAAAAACAGAAATTTTTTACAATGTCTTGAAACATTTCTGATGGATGGATACTCCTGCTGGAGTAATTTCGTAAGGACCCCGAACATTATAAACTATTTGTCGTCAAAACATTTATTTTTATAAAATAAATGATGTTTCAAATTACCTGGCCTTTGATATTTATTTCTCTCAATACCTACCATACAAATCCATACTAACCCGTCTTTGTTTTATTTATACAGATAATTAATAATTTATTACAAGTGTAATAGGACCGTATGATATGTTTTCGAGCTGTCACATAAGCAGCGCAGCGCGGGTCTTCTCCGATTGGCCCGTCAGGGCCAAGCGGGGGGTACGGGCCTCGAGGCATGGCCTCCTTACCCGGGCGGGGCGCGAGGCAACTTTGTACCCCGGTAAATGTCTTCCAGCCGTGAATCGGCTAGGGCCTGCCTTGTAGGCTACAGGCCCCTGGGCAAGTTGTCAACTCCGGAGTTGGGTCCTCGCTGCGGGTGACGTCATCACCTTCGCGCGTGGGACCCGTGTCAAATCCGGTTACCTCGGCGCCGCGGACGAGAGGGTCACCGTCGTGCGCCGAGATGATGTCAAGTCCGGTGGGCACCGCGCTGCGGGCGATATAATCGCCGCTGCGCGCGGAGTCAGTGTCATAACCTGCAGTGTTTGTCGCGTCGTCGTCGTCGCTACGATCGCCTGCGTGCTGCGCAGGTGATGGCGATCGCAAGAGCTTTCGGGGCAGTGGACGCCCGGTCGGCGGTCGGGTGGTCAGCGGGGCGATCCCGTGGAGGTGCTCGTACGGCCCGTTGTCCGCGCGCGCAAACACGCGCCGCGCGATCGTTCGAACATACTCCTCCACGGTGGGCGTCTTGAGGTCGCGATGGATGACTTCGTTCCTCACATACCTCGGAGCTCCAACGATTAGGCGCAGGCACTTGTTCTGTTGGACTTGTAGGCGGCTCTTCTGGTAGGCGGAGCAAAGCGCGTACCAGGCGGGAGCCGCGTACGTCAGCCGTGAGCGGACATAGGCTCCGTAGATCCGGAGCTTGGTCTTCGGTGAGAGGCTTGAGGTGAGGACTTGGTACAGCATCGACTTGGCAGCCGTGGCGTGGTTCACGGCATGATTTACCATGGGAACCATACTCAGGCCACCGTCGATGCGACACCCCAAGTAGCACACCGAAGTCTGCCACTCTATGTCCTGGCCTCGAAGTCGGAGCTGACGCATGTGCTTCCGGGCGCCGAACAGGATGGCGGTCGTCTTCCCCACGTTGACGGCCATTCTCCACTTGTCAAGCCACTCCGGAAGCAAGTCCAACAGGCGTTGCATGCGATTCGTAGCGACGATTTGGTGGTACGACGACGCGAGGTACGCGCTGTCGTCGGCGTAGAGCGACAACAGCACGTCTTCCTCCCCCTCGCGCAGATGGCCGGCGAGGGTAGGGATGTCATCTGTGTACATGGCGTACAGACACGGGGACAAGCAGCTGCCTTGAGGTACTCCTGCACGTATCGGGCGCGGTTGGGAGTCCACGCCCTCCACAGATACTCTAAAGGACCTGCCTTCCAGGAAAGAGGCTACCAGCCGCACGATCGCGGGTGGTAGGGTGGTTACATCAGATGGATGGTCACATAAGATGGATATGTTGCAAGTAAATTCCCGCTTTTTAGACTAGATGGCGTTAGTAAATTAAGCTCACATTCCAGCCTACGTTCCTTAAAAACAGGTGGCGCTGTATTGCTACCTATGAATTTAGCAGCACTCTTAGCAATGAGGCGATAAGTAGGTAGGTACCTTAGTCTTAGGCTTTATGGCCTGATGCCCTTTGCTCTGATTTTTTACGAAGAAAATTCATGATCCTCATTGCACTCTCATTCTTAGGTAGCTAGCATTTCAGCGCCACGTATGATGTTTTTAAGGAACGTAGGCTGGAAAGCTCCTCATTGTCATTGGCACCATTCTTTGTTTGACACAGGACCCGTCTATGTATATTGAGGTCGTTGCCCGATGTCGTAACGTTGTGTGGGTCTTCTCCGTTTGGCCAGTGAGGGCCAAGCAGGGGGTACGGGCCTCGAGGCTGAGCCTCCTTACCCGGGCGGGGCGCGGGGCAACTCTGTGCCCCGGTGAATGACTTTAACCCATGCCGTAACGGCTTGGGCCTGCAATGTCGTAAAACTATAGTTCTATTGATTTCCGCAATATGGCGATGTTTTTAATTTCTTTGGCCAGGCTTTACTTATTTATAATTGAGGATATCATCATAAAAATAAAAGAACCATTTTTAATGTAAAAGATTTACTATATTGTTTTGTACAGATCACAAATTGTAAACAGTAGACGGAAGGAAACATGCCTTCTCTACGTTCAAAACAATATTACACTGTTACACGCATACCTTACACATATTGACGTCGCTTGGCCTAATAAATATAAAATAAGTAAAGAAATAAACTAACGTTTAACATTTTCAGACATGCCAACCTCGACCGTAATGCGTCGAAACTAGTTATATAATAGCCACGTGCGTTAAAAGCCACGAATAGGACGTCATACTTTCCGCCATATTGATTTTTGCTTAGCGTCATCCGGGGACAATTTTGATTAGGCACTTACTTATTTCTATCGATTTGTGAGAATGAACTAAATTGGTACTTATTTAAGTTATTCAAACAATGCAGAAAAAAATTATGAATATGTATCATCAATATGCAACGTATTATTAATAACCATGTACAAACAGTAATTTTCAACCGACAATTATTGACAGTTACAGCGGATAAGGCTGTCCTATTTTTAGCTCCAATCAAGTTTTTGCAAAACTACTTGCGAAAACTGTGTGCGAAAATAGTGCCAACGCATATCATAGCAGCTGACACATGTGCAAAAACCACTGCAATATTAAAAATTTTATTTCAGGAAATAATTCCTCATCGGTTCTTTATATATTTTTTTAGATCATTTTGGTGAACGTAATGAAAATTATTTAAGTTATTGATGATATTCATCAACTAAACAAATAAGTACATAATTTACTATCTAACAAAATGTTAACAAAGAACAGCTCAAATTTTCGTTCTTTTCATAGCAGACTCTTCATTTATTTACTTGTAGCAGTACAGTAGCTCGTAGATGCTCACAGAGCTGATAATAACTTCTGTTAGATATATTAAAATTTTAGATGATTCCCGCGACTTCGTCCGCGTGGATTAAGTTTTCTTGATTCCCGCGGGAACTATTGAATTTTCCGGGATAAAAAGTAGCCTATGTCCTTCCCCGGGATACAACCTATCGTTGTACCAAATTTCATCGAAATCGGTTAAACAGATGGGCCGTGAAAGCGTAGCAGACAGACAGACAGACTTAATAACACTTATGGATACCTGTTGGTACCTCGCAAAGCAGTTTTATCTAAAAACAAAACTTTAGTATAACAATATAACATCTTCAAGGCTTAGATATGACACTTTAAAAAACCAGGTTTTTAAAGTGTAACAAAATAAGCAAAGTCGTTGAAATAACTTTAGGGTCAATTACTTATCTATCTATGCTATACGTAAGGGAGAACGCTACCGAAAACGTAGTTCTAGGTACATAACACTGCAAAAACGTTTTTATGTGGTACTCTTATCAGTAATCACCAGTAGGTTAGCTAATGAAATAGATAATGCAATTGACCCCAAATATTTTATTTAAAACAATAAAATTCTTGATCACATTGTGTGGTAAATCTTGAGACTGGGTAACTGGACTGGGCAAATTATTATAAACTTGGATTGGATTTATGTAAGTAATTTTAAAAAAGTCATTGATTTGACATCCCGAATCAACGTTTTAAGATGAAAATTTTATTTTATCATTGCCTACTCATTCGTTACCCAATTTTGTCGTCAAATCAATCAACTCAACATCAAATCATTCGCCAAATTCAATAACAATCGACCCTTTAATATGGTAAGGCGTGTTCTGAGGTATGCAATCTACAGTAGGTATTTACACTGAGTTCTTAAAATCTACTACTCCATATTGACACGGTAGGAGTTTTCAAAAGTAGGTACGTACTTTTAGTCCTGCATTACTATTACCGTTCATCGTTCAATTTCTCAAAATGATCATTACATATTGCATAATCTTAAGGTCGGTTTTAATTGAAAGTGGATATGATGATGGTAATGATAATGAATGATGATAATTTTGGAGTAAGTAAATGACAATGGGAAATATAATTTGAACATTTAATAAAAAGAAAATCGAACTTTAATTAGCAATGTGGAAACAGTTTTTACTTAAAATAGGTATTAAGAGATAGATTGTGGTTTGAGCCTTTGTGTCTAAGATCTATAGGGCGTACTTTACTCAGACTTAAGACCCAGTTGACAAGAGACTCAAATGACAGTATTTGACATAAATCTATCTCATTTTTACTTTTAGTGAAAAGCCTGAGCAAAGTTTAAAGTACGCTGAATAAATCTCTGCCAGGGCAAAAGATAAAATAATATTTTTCAATTATTTTAAAAGTCCTTTGTACCGTCGATCAGATCTAATATCTTGTTTTTAGGGTTCCGTAGCCAAATTTGGCAAAAACGGAACCCTTATAGATTCGTCATGTCTGTCTGTCTGTCTGTCCGTCCGTATGTCACAGCCACTTTTTTCCGAAACTATAAGAGCTATACTGTTGAAACTTGGTAAGTAGATGTATTCTGTAAACCGCATTAAGATTTTCTTACAAAAATAGAAAAAAAACAATAAATTTTGGGGTTCCCCATACTTAGAACTGAAACTCAAAAATTTTTTTTTCATCTAACCCATAGGTGTGGGGTATCTATGGATAGGTCTTCAAAAATGGTATTGAGGTTTGTAATATCATTTTTTTCTAAACTGAATAGTTTGCGCGAGAGACACTTCCAAAGTGGTAAAATGTGTGTCCCCCCCCCCCCGTAACTTCTAAAATAAGAGAATGATAAAACTAAAAAAAATATATGTTGTACAGTACCATGCAAACTACCACCGAAAATTGGTTTGAACGAGATCAAGTAAGTAGTTTTTTTTAATACGTCATTAATCGTAAATCGCAATTTACCTTTCATTCAATCAACTCAAATATTTAAAAAAAACATTTAATTTAAAACTTACTACAGGTTTGTACGGAACCCTCGGTGCGCGAGTCCGACTCGCACTTGGCCGGTTTTTTTTTTAGTGCAACAGAGCAATATTGTTACACGGACTGTATGATAGTTAATGATGAAGTCCATTTAGCAAACTGCCCATTTTGAGATACTTATCCCTTTTTTGAGTTTTGGGAAGTATATACCATAATGCTAATGCTCCAAAAGGAAATATTATGTAATCACAATTTGTTACTTAGGTTACAGACTCTGACATTTTACTATAAAGTATAGGTACCTATCACATTCGATATTGAGGACTAACAAATAACAATTCATACTGCTCCTACCGTGTCAACAAGGTTCATACTTAAATTATAAGTACTATCACGGTCCTGCAGTCCTTTAAGTTATGTACAACTGTGTATTACTTACCAATTGTCATAAAAATTAAACTTTAAACCCTTAAACTTTTCAATACTGACGTAAAAAAATAACGTATTTTAAAATAAACGCTCATTTTCTAACCGATATTCATTTATTCACAAACAAATAAAAAAAATTAACCATAACAATCTTGAATAGTTAAAGAAATATAATTTATCTAGGTAACTAATATTAAATATGTACACTTTCCGACACAAATAATAAAAATATCATTCACTCGTGCCTCTTTTTAGTTTACATCAGTTTTCACTTTTTTTTTTCAAAATCTAGCTTACGTTATAATACTTACAAAACTTCAAATGACTAACACTTATTTTGACTATACCTATCTATTGCCATTCTGATATCGAAAATATAAGGCAACATCTTCAATTATTTGACCTTATCCAAATTATTCTACATGTTTTTGAATAATTATTCTATAAACGCACGCTTATTTTGAGTACAAAATGTAAGATTTAACTAAAACTTTCCACGAATATGTATTTTACTACACATTGCTCGACGATAAAGTATAATATAGTCAGAATAAACAAAACTATTTAACTTCCAAATCTTCCCAACTCAAAAATAATGTTTCAACAAAAGGCGTGTATGTAACAAGTATATTGCATATTTGGAGAACAAAACAAAAATGAGGGCTTTTTGATTATAAATTCATTAGTTCTCCATATAAAATTATTAATTCATATGAAATTATATAAAATTTACATACATATTAAATGAACGTAAGAAATTAAATCGTCACTTTTATACGTACGCTTTCTCGCAAAAAGTCTTCAAAAATAAAATTAGCTCTTCTAATTTTATATATTGTCCCTAGATATTATTTAGGTAGTTCAGATCTCTAATAGATTCCCACATAAATATATTAGTCCCTTAATTTCGAGCTATTCGGATCTTAAGACACGCGCAAGAACAAATTTTACAATAGATTTTGTACATTTACGAGTATGATATCAGTGCAGTTGTATGGCTCGTGCCATCGTGCCAAGAAACGATCAAGTAGTAGCGGCGCTTCTCGTTCCCTCTCACTCGCACAATATACCGCATAATGTAATCGCATAGTATAGTGTGTAACTAAGAAGGAATGAGTGCCGCTGCAAGTTCTGATTAATTTCTTTAATAGCCCGAAATATAGGTACACATATCTCTATACTGCAATCAATGAACAAGCCTAAAGCAGTGCTCTCCTTTTCCGCATGGATTATTGAGAAAAGGACAGAACTACTTTAAAACTTTCGATTTAGTTTAGCGATAGACAACCTAATGCACCCTGATATCGAAATTTGTAGATTTTCACCCTAAACGTTTATACAATTTGCAAATGAAATTTACCACCCTAAGATTAAAATTTCATACAAATTACAATAATTTACGGAATACTAAATTTTGCGCAGCAAATAATTTAAAATACTCAAAATACATATAATACCTGTGTATACATTTTTATTCTCTGTCGCTAACTTACATAATAGGTATTGCTTACTCTCTTGAAGATAAACTGTGGCTGAACACAATCTCTGCACTAAATTGACAGGCCTAAATTTCGTGCTATCTCTTTCCACAAGGAGCACTAGGCAAGGGGTAGCATTAATTTAGAACCGTCTTTTAAGATTACTTTAGAGATTGTTTACAACTGAATTAGCCACTTACTAGACAGGCATAAAACTGATTTTAACATAACTACAACCGATTTTTTAATCGGACGTAAATGGAATTCAAAAAATGAATAAAACCGATATAACACTAAATGAGGTCACGAATACGAAACGATAAAATGAATAAAGGTAATACTTGGGAATCACCTGCTTAAGCCTAATAATTATTAAAACTTAAAGTTATAATGGACCCCACTGCTAAAGTATTGGAGTTATGAGTTCAGAGTCCTGCATTTACTGTACTTAATTTATCGGAACCGTAGATCAAGTACGCCACATCGACTTTGTTTACAACAGAACCAAAAATCAAAGAATAGTGCTCTAACGGTCCATTGTAAAACTTACCTTATTCAGGTTATGTTAAAGTATAAATCGCCTAAATGATAAATACCCCCGATCTGGTTTAGGCGATATTTTTACGGACACAGGGAACGCAGAACTGTAAGCACAGAACTCAAGACCGTTAGCAATGGAGTCAAAGCCTTACGCGCGGCACACACCGAGTGGAGCTGATTTGCATCGTTTTTTTCGATAAAGATTTAAAATGTGCTTTATTTTCTCAAGCATACGTTTGAAATTGGTATGACTTTTCATGTTAGGTATTACGAGGAGATTGAAAGAGGTCGTTGAGCGAAGCCTCTACGCTAATGTAAATAAAGCTGAGTTTGCATTTTTATCAAAAAGAAGCTGCGTGTCAGATCAACTCAGCTCTGCAGGTAAGCGTCGCGCCTGAGATATATTTTTAATTAAAAATTGCTAAAATTAATATGCAGGTGGACCCGTAATCAAAAACTCTTAAAAACCGTATTCGCCGATAGCACATCTTTTGATATCGATATCTTACGACCGTATTCGCCGAAAGTACATCCGATATCTGACCGATAAATCGATATAAAACCGATTGTGTCTAGCACAAACTACTTTCGTCTCTTGATTAACCTACTAGATTTTGCGGACTCTGAATCGTACACGGTTATGCCCCTTACCATAAATTACCGTAATAGCTATTGAGCTAGACTTGAAGTATTTATACATGGCGATAACACATTTTACAAAACTATCTGGAATTTATATAATTAGGCGGTTTTATACCTTATCCTACGCCTTACCGCCAAAATGGAAAAATAGCGTCCCTAACCTAAAAGTGCTACTATAATCACGTTAATAGTTATTTGTTATACAAGAGTGAAAAGTTGTTTTTTAACCGCGTGCTCAATTTTGATGACCGAGCAAGCGAAGGATTCTAAGGTTCAAAAATTAGAAATCTGAGCGTCGGCGAGGGAATCAAAAGAGCACGAGGTGAAAAATCTTTTCACTCGAGTGCAACACGTAACTTTTCATCCCACCTCAGCGAGGAAATGACATGACGTGAAAGAAAATGGTGCGCGCAAAGCAAAATTAAAAAAGTACACCAAGAAGGTTACGAGTGTGAGTTTTTAACAAATTAAAAACGGTTGTATGGAAATTCGGCACCATAGAGGTAGAAGTAAATAGGTTTTAATGATGTTTTGAATTCATAAACTTCATAGATGAGTGATATTTACTAACTTCAATTTACTTTATCCTCAAGAGGATAATAACGGCTTTTGCATTCAGATATCGAAGATTAAAAATACTCTTTTCGAGATGGTGGGATGAAAAATATGTTTCTTCCTTTAGTCATACTAATATTATAAAAGCGAAAGTGGGTTTGTTGGTTTATTGATTTGTCATTCAATCACACCGCAACAGAGCAACGGATCGACGTGACTTTGCATGGGTATAATCGAGGACCAAGAGTGACATAGGCCAATTTTTATCAAGGAAACAAAAGTTTCCATGGAATTAAAAAAAACTTATTCCACGCGGACGAAGTCGCGGGCACCAGCTAGTGTTCCATACTCAAAAGTAACTAACGTAACTAATGGCATCACCTTTCAAGCGTGTGTCCGTCACAGTCACTTTGTTCGGAAATTATCATAGTTTTAAACGATAAAGGGTACCTTTCTTAACAAATATCGGGAAAATGAGTCTACAGATCTTCAAAATAAAATTGTATGGTAATAAATAGCGCCCACATTATAAAAAATTGCTATTTTAACACACGACTTTAGATCACAGCTGGTAGCACTTTTACATTTATGACGTTATTTTGCTGACTTACGCTGAAGACGCAAAGCAGACCAACAGAGTGGAGACGAGACGAAACGCAGCGTCAATTTTTGATAACAATTCAAATTGAGCACTATGTACTGGAGCTTTCGGTTGAAATTGGTGTAATGGTAAGAAAACAAGGAGGTGACTCGAACAAAGACCTCAATTTACATAGACGGGCCCTGTCAAACAAAGAATGTGAACTTATATTACTAACGCCGTCTAGTCTGAAAAGCGGGACAGCGCTATGGCGGGGACAAGGACAGGCTTATACAGATTAGAAGCATGCCCTACAAGTCGGACGCCAAACTTTTTTCTATGAAAGGGCCCATCTAGTACCTACTCAAAGTACTCGTCGCCACGACTCCGCTCGGCTCCGCTCCGCGCGCCGCCACTCTATTCGCCGTCGCTCTGCTGGTCTGCACTGGGCGTTAAACTGTTTGCTGTGTTTTGTGGGTCCATGTTACATATCCTCCATGTCCTCCTGTAACAATAATACGGTCATTTGGTAGTTTTACCTGGAGAGTTTCTCGGGATTTAACTTAATTAAACTAGATTTAGAAAAATCAATCTAATTTAGTTGTACTTCCACGTGATTGGTTGGTTGGTTGGCAGATAGGGACGCTTAGGCCGTGATCACAATGCAAGTTATAATTAGTCTGTCGTTACACTCCGTACCGTTCAGACGTCTCCCGCGTACCTGCTTCGTTGCGAATTGCGATCATATCTATTTATCTTTGACCTGGCTTGTTTTTCGGACTGTTGTTTTGTGCTCATTGTGTGAACTTGGCTTGTCTACTGGATTCCGTTTGATTGCTTACCCAACGACTTGGCGAGTTTATTGGTTGTTGTGAATATGGCGGAAGGAAGAGTGCAAAAAAGTCTTAAACGGGCCTTTTCTTCAACTGAAAAGGTTATGATGTGTAACATGTTTAACACCTTTAAAATTGCTACACCAACTGCTTCCCACAACGAGATTTGTAAAACAGTTGCATCATCATTAGGTGTAAACTTGTGTTCAGTTTATAAAGTGGTGAAGGAACAACAAGCCAATGCACGTTTTAAGTCCCCGATCAGAACGAAAGCACGCCTCACAATATGTGATAAAATCGACGATTTCACAAAATGTGCTATTCGAAATATAGTACACAACTTTTTTCTCAATAATGAAATTCCCACCCTTGATAAAGTGATGAAAAAAATTGAAGAAAACGGCACATTGGGTACTTTTAAAAGAACGTCTTTGCATAAGATATTAAAGAAAATTGGCTTCAAATTCAATAAAAGGGGCAGAAATAGTTTATTGAGCGATAGAGATGACATATTCTTTTGGAGAAGAAATTACTTACGTGCAATTAAAAATGCTCGAGAAGCTGGTAAAAAAATATATTATTTAGACGAAACCTGGCTCAACGAAGGTCATACAACTTCAAAAACTTGGGTGGATACAACCGTCACCAGCGCACATGATGCTTTTATAAAAGGCTTGTCCACTGGCTTAAAAAATCCCTCGGGTAAGTTTTGTTGTAACGTAATTACTTATTTGTTTTCGTATCAAAAGAAATACCGCCACCAAAAGAATAGAATTTGAAGAAAACTTATTGAAACGAGAACTTCTTGCTATGGTCAAGGAGCACAGAAAACGACATGAGGCGTATGTTATTGATGAAATCGCGAAAACCAAAAACAAAACAGTGCTTCGCCTTCCGTCATATTATCACTGCGAACTTAACCCGATTGAATTAATATGGGCTCAAATAAAAGGAGACGTCGCTTCCCGTAACACGACCTTTAAAATGGTTGATCTAAAAAAAATATTATATTCTAGCTGTTCAAAAAATTACAACTGAAAAATGGAAAAAATGTGTGCAGCACGTAGAAAAAGTAATAGAACCAAAAATGAACGAAATGGATCATAACTTTGAAGGGTTATGATTTGAAAAAAATTCTGTTTCAAATTACTTATCAATAATAGGTATAAAAAAGCATTAACAATATGAACGCGCCCTATGATTTCAAACGGGTCGCAAGCGCTCCTGGGCGGAGCTAGACAGTTTTCTGTCTTTATCAATTTGTATGCAAATGTGGGACAGAGAAAGCGCTTTGCTTGTTTCACTCCGAATAGAGTATAGTTTAATTGATTACATGACTATTTTCATCGTAAAATTAGTCAGAAAGGAGTTATTGTTAAAAAACTGCTTTTGGGCGCTATTTTTCCAATATGGCTGCGCGAGCGGCAAAGATACCAGGTAGCAAAGTGGAAATTCGGAAAGAGCACGTCGAAATCTATAAGATACACCAATTTTCAAAACTCCCGAGAATCTTTCAAGGTAACCCCCTTTTGAGCACCAAATTACTGGGTTACAAAAGAATTTATAGAATATCTGAAAAAAAACCTGCTAAATCATTGTCCAGGACTGGGGGTTACTACTATTGCTTATATTCCGTAAAACTTATCTGACCTAGTGGCCAAAATTGGAAGTAATTTTTATGGCTGCTTAGTTTTTATTTTAAACTAGCGCCCGCGACTTAGCGTGGTTTAAGATTTTTTTTTAATTCCCGAAAGAAATCCTTAATTTTCCGGGATAACTATACCCATGCCAACGAACAAACACACCTTCGCATTTATAATATTAGTTAAGTATGATATACACTAGCGAGTAGCGACTCTGTCGCCGCTCAAAGATGTGTTATACTAACAAAAACTGAACGATCACTAGCTCACGCGTTGTCGCGTTGATTTTTTAATAAATATTATTAATTACTATCCTATTCTTATTACAGCACTTGTTTAATTATGCCAAATTTAGTTTACCTACTTTGAAGTGAAAACTTGCTTAGGCGCGTTGAGCACTTTTTGGTAGGGGTTAAAAATGTGGAATACGCGAGACCGTAAACTTCAATCCCTTAGTTTTAAGGTTTATATTTGATTTTTTTTTCAATTAGAAAAAAGGATTTAAATATTCGTTTTCATTTCTATCGACAGTAAATTTTTTATGTTAGTGTTTGTTTGTAGTATTTAAATATCTCCTTACTATAATAATTAATTTTATTTGTATTTAAGACTAGCCCGCGACTTCGCGTGGAATAAGTTTTCTAATTCCTACCTGAACTCCTCAATTTTCCTTAGCTTATGTCAGTCTCCAGGTCTTCAACTATGCCCATACAAAAAATCACGTCGATCCGTTGCTCTGTTGCGACGTGATTGAAGGGCAAACCAACAAACAAACAAACAAACAAACAGACTTTCGCATTTATAATATTAGTATGATTGATTGTGATAGTAATTAAGTGTTAAATACAATCTGATATAATTTTCAGACTAACTTGTACTCGTTATCCGTTATGTACTCCCCCATTTCCTCTTCCTCTTCCGGCTTGAGCGGCGGTTGCTGCACCAGAGCGAGAGGACCCTTCTTGTAAGCAGTCATCTCCTGGAAACGAACATTGAACGTTTAAATTATACTAGCAGATGCCTGCGACTTCGTCCGCGTGGATTCAGATTTTTTTGGTTCCTGCAGGAACTCTTTAATAGTAGTCTATGCGCTATTCCAGACTATAATCTATCCCTGTGTAAAATTTCATCCAGATCCGTTCAGCCGTTCTGGCGTGATTGAGTAACAAACATCCATCCATCCATACATACATCCATCTAAACTTTCGCATCAAATCAAATCAAATAAATATTATAAATGTAAAAGTTTGGATGGATGGATGTATGGATGGATGTTTGTTACTCAACCACGCGGCACGCCCCAACGGCTGAACGGGTCTGGATGAAATTTGGCACGGAGATAGTTTATAGTCTGGAATAACACATCCCGTACTTTATATCCCGGAAAACGAAGGAGTTTCTGCGGGAACCAAAAAACCTCAATCCACGCGGGCGTAGTCGCGGGCATCGGCTAGTTTATAATATTTACAAATTATATTATACAAGTGGGCCCGGTAGACGTTGTCCTGCCCTGAACCTTAAACCCAATTGCAGCGCTCCCTACCGGGTCCAATTATGAATATAAATCATCCCTAGACCCACTCAAACACACACAAAAAATTCCATCTAAATCAGTCAAGCCGTGCTCGAGTTTTAGCGAGACAAACGAACAGCAATTGATTTTTATATATATATAGAATATAGATATAGAGATAATGAGGAACGAATGGCCTAGCTGTGACAACGCAAATCGGTAACTGGATGGGTGACCAAATTTCGAGTTTCAAATTTGGCCTTTTCGTTTCCTCCGTGCCTCGGGGAGCACGTTAAGCCGTCGGTCCTGGTAATTATCACTAATATCTGATAATAATCGTAATAAACCTAAGAGTTTAAATACTCTTAGCCGAGTCGTATGCGGAAGGACGTGGGAACCCACCACATTAATATCCCAAGAAAATTCCTACCATTATGTGATTAATGGAATGGGGTCACGACCCTCAGTAATGAATAATACGACGCAGGGAGAGAGATATTATATAATTATGTATAAAATTATATATAATTTATATTTTATTTAATATAATTATTATATTATATATTATATTATATATTTCTGAATTTTCCCTAGTCTGGCCTGGTGGGAGGCTGCGGCTTCGTTAGAAAATGATCTTAACTCACCCTATCGCATCTCGCCTTGTCCTGTTCGCTGAGCGATTCATACTTGAACGACTCGGTGTAGGCCGCGGCCCAGCTCTGACCCAACTCCTTGATTACAATAAATAATACTAAGTTTCAACTCACCCTATTGTATCTCGCCTTGTCCTGTTCGCTGAGCGACTCATACTTGAATTTAGTCTCGGTGTTGGCCGCGGCCCAGCGCTGTCCTAAAGCCTTGATAACAGTAAATAATACTAAGTTTCAACTCACCCTATTGTATCTCGCCTTGTCCTGTTCGCTGAGCGACTCATACTTGAATTTAGTCTCGGTGTTGGCCGCGGCCCAGCGCTGTCCTAAAGCCTTGATAACAGTAAATAATACTAAGTTTCAACTCACCCTATCGTATCTCGCCTTGTCCTGTTCGCTGAGCGACTCATACTTGAACTTGGTCTCGGGGTCAGCGGCGGCCCAGCGCCGGCCCAACTCCTTGGCGATATCCCCCATTGTGTACTCAGGGTTCCGAGCCTTCACCTTAGAACGCTCGTCGTTGCAGAACCAGAAGAACGCCGATCTGTTGAGGCAGAACATAGAAATGTTATTTTGTTTAAACCCAATAAGCTAGCATGAGGCCGGGGAGCGGCGCTCGCAACTTCTATTCGAACCGCAAATATAAATTTGCCGGTATATTGCTATCTCTATGTGGCTGATGACACAAGATCGCGTGCAAGCGCGATAGCAATATGAGCGTACAGAGTTTGTTATACATTTTGGTATTGTTCCGTGAATACCAAAAATGATGAATGAAAAATTGTTGTGTTTTTAACTTCGTGTTGTTATTCTGTAACTTGACAATAAAGGCTATGTTCCTGATCAATTAGTACGTGAGATATCGTTGGTTTTAATATGAAACAAATAAGGAGAAAACATGTCATTTATGTCGTAAAAACATGCGAAACGCAATGTGCTTACATTTAATTTTGGGAAAGTATTTTGAAAAGATAATTATCCAGGGACTTAGATAAATATAAGTTCAATCTTAATAATCGCATAATATGGTGGAAATATTCTCGAATTACAAATTATTTTGGTATTACGTTTGTATGGGCAATTCGCCCTCCGCCGGCCCGTTAAGTAGCCCACAAGTCAGTGTAATACTTGTAACGTAACGTGTGTGTTGTATTTTTTACTTATTGTAACATTTTTCTTTTTAAGAAAAGCGCAACTGCTGAGTTTCTTGCCGGCTCAAGACTCAGTAGAATCAGCTTTCCGAACCAGTGGAAGAGTCTTGACGCATCATAAGTGACACAAGTTGTCCTACGTGAAATAAAGCATTCATCATGAAAATCATTTAGCATTTGGAACTTCCTTGGTGGCTATGAACGCAACGGGTTGGTTCGTGTACGCAACACATACACGCTCCGTACGCTATTTGCAGCTTTAGTATGATGTTTTGTAGTGCTTTTTTGCACAAACATTTGCTTTTTCTCGTCTCGCGTTTAGTACTTGTCTTATACTTCAACTTATTTGTGTGAACTCAACTTATTGAGTTTACTCTTTACATACAGAGTAAACTCTCTAGATATTTAATTAAGTCAATTCGTATGTCCTAACTCGCAATGCAGGTTCGCCTGGGCAGTACTCGGTAAATAAAAGTAACTGTACCATCTGAGATCTAAATAATGAAGAGATCGACTTTTTAATAAAAATTCATATCACAAGCGTAGCAAGGTGCACTACAAAAACAATTTGAAAAAAATCTAGACCCTAAAATATATTCTGTCTCCCTCACTCATATCGACAACATTACATGCTATGAGGTATTACACTTTATACCATATTTTATACCCCCACCCAAATTAGTACCTGTCAGTACCTTCCTACCTTCAAAAAAAGACCAAATTTTTATGTGAATTAAAAATATCGGGTATTATAGTAATTAAATTCGTGACCATAAACTCACAGCGATCGCTTGGGCGCGTTGGGGTCCTTATGTTGCTGTCTCTTTCTGCCGCGCACCTTCACGTCCTTGGGCGGAACATAGGTCTGCATCTCCAGGTCGTAGCGTTTTTTGTCCTGCTCTGCCATCTCGTGGAACCTTTGCTTCTCTTTCTCTGACATTGTCTGTAGAGAACAAGAGATAGAGTTTTAAAGCTTGAGCACGTTCAATAACCCGCGTCAATTAGTGGAACTAATGCATTTTACATACAATAATTATTGCAACATGCGACTACGCTATAACTTCGCCAGGACTTCTTTCGTGACACGGACTATATCAAAACGGCAAACCACTACGTATTTGCTTGATCTACTGATGTTTTGTGTGTTTGAAATGATGATGATGAAATATAGGGTTTGCTGCTAACCTATTGAACCTAATCAACGGGTCGTAAGAGATTAAAGATCAAAAACGCGAACGCGTAATATGCAACTTGCAAGCAAGTCTGATTGCAGCCAAGCACTAGCCTATATTATTATTTTATTTCTGTTATCGTGCGATCATTCAGTGGACTATGAGCAGATTTGTTGTAGGATGGGTTGGCGATCAGAGGCAACTTCCCCAGCGGGAAGCACTCTATGTCTCAGCTATGTATCGTCTAGGATATGCCTTCTCTTTAAGCGACGGATCGCTTGTGGCATAGTCAACTGTGCTGCCAGGCGATTCGGGTGTTTGACGAGCCTTGTTTTATAGTTGGAGCCATAAGATTTTATTTCGTCCTTTATTGTGTTTACATTTAAGTGCTCATGGATTTCAGAAATGCGCAGGTACCATGGTGCGTCCGAAAGTTGTTTTAAGATCTATCTATCTATTTGTATCTAGGGACAGTCTAGAGTTCCTGGCAAGCATCCAATATAGTCCTCTATATTGATGGTAGATCTCATCCCTCTTGGTTTTGACGTGTTTCTTCCACGTGAGCCTTCTATGCCCACGTACACGCCCAAGTACTTGGCGTTGTCACTTTGTGGAAGCTGATTGTTACGCAAATTATACAACTAGCCATTATAAAAAAAAAGAAAAAGGCCTATCTTAAGCCATAAAACAAAGGGAAAGAATACTTACATTCCACCTCTCAGCGCATTTCTTGGAGAATGCGGCGAATACGACGTTTTCTTCCGGATGTTTCTTCTTATGTTCCTCCCGGCAGGTCTGCACGAAAAACGCGTACGCAGTCATTCGGCCGCGAGGTTTGTTGTACGGCTTCGCTCGCGGCATCCTGCCTTTGTTGGTCGCTTGAGCGATGAGGGCCTGCTGTTGAGCTTGCTGTTGTAGTTCCTGGGAACAACGATTTTATTGTGTCTTAGTTATTATTTTTCATTACAAGTCAGCTGTTGACTGCAATCTCACCAGTGGGTTGATGCAGTCGTGAGTCGACATTCGTTAATGGTGTACCTACAGGAGGTACCCTTTTCACTTTATTATGGCTATCAACCATAATATAGTCAAAAATTGGTTTTAAGAACATTAGGTGTCATCCATAAAGTACGTCACACATTAAGGGGGGGTAGGGGGTCGACAAAGTGTGACATTATGTGACAAGGGGTGGGAGGGGTCCTAAGTTTCGTGACGTCACATTTCAAAATCTTATACATCTTAGGCAGACTTGCACAACACTGCCAACTCATTTAGTACATTTTTTTTGATGCTGTCACTTTTTGTTGTCTATTCCAGGGTTTACATGAAAAGAAAAATAACAATGTTGCAAAGTACTTTTATATCTATCTATACAAGGTGTAAGGTAAATGGTATAACATACCGGCGGCTACCCATGCCATTTTGACGTTATAAACACTATGGTAGAGTTAAAAAGTCAAAATTAATTATCAAAACCTTCCATAAAAAATTAATTAGTTAATTATGGAAAATAAATTTTGGCAACCCTGTGGAGTCCTTTGTTCCTTCTACACCTAAAGTCAGAACTGTACTACAAGTGATAATATAATAATTATTATCGTATCGTTATGCAATTTGGCAATTCATTACAATTTGCAAATAATTGAAAGAACAAACTACACAGAATAATTAATTATTGATCAAAACTTAAACAAAGTAAGTCGAGAAATTAATCACAGGGAAAGGCGGCTCATAAAGTAAGGATAAGTGACTGACTTCGACTTACGAAGTCCGATACTAGTCGGGCATTTTTTTACAACAATACGTAAGTTCTAGCCGGGCTTTTGCTTTGAGAATTTAATTGCATGCCGAACACAGGCCGAATAATGATTACTTTAGTATCGCGACTGGATTTTATCGCAACGCTCGCGCTGGCAACGAGGCTTAACATACGTCGTATTGTTCGCAGTTCATTGATATTGAATCAGCTGTTTTAAGGGACGCCACCTCAACATTTATGCTAAAATTTTGAAGTCCACTTAACTCCCCCAGGATATGAGCTACACGTGTTATGACATTTTTCCAATATATCTATACACCATCTAACATGGGTAGCCGCGGGTATGTTATACTAATTACCTTACACCTTGTATATATAAAATCAATTGCTGTTTGTTTGTCCCGCTAAAACTCGAGAACGGCTGGGCCGATTTAGCTGATTTTGGTTTTGAAATCTTTGTCTGAGTCCAGGGAAGGTTTAAACGGAAAAATTGTGAGGAAGATAGGGCTGGACAACGTCTGCCGGGCCCACTAGTAATATATAAAAGAAACATTGAAATATTATTAAACCCCCATATTCAATGTCTTTTATTTGATATCCACATCAAAGAAATAAAGTACGGAATCAGCTAACCCTGTTTGCCCATTTTGGTTATGTATCCTGACTTGGTTGTAAAAACAGCTTTCATTGCATTAAAGAAATTATACTTAGCAAGAAGCTATTTATACTTTACCTGTAAAGTAGCAGACTGTCGTTGCAGAGCAGCCTGTATTTGTTGCTGCTGTGACGCTTGTAACTGTTCCTGCAGACTCTGCTGCTGTTGCTGCAGTGACTGAGCCACTTGCTGCTGCAATGCCGCCTGCGCTTGCACTATAGCCTGAGCCTGAGCCTGGCTCACTTGCAACTGTATTGATTGCTGTTGATTATTCTGCTGCTGCTGTTGTTGTTGTTGCTGCTGCTGTTGTTGCTGTTGTTGTTGCAACATCTGTTGCAACGTTTGCTGCTGGTGTTGCAATGTTTGTTGCAGATTCTGGCTCTGGTGTTGGAGTGCCTGTTGTAAGTTTTGTTGCAGGTTTTGTTGTTGCTGTTGCAACTGTTGTTGCAACTGGTTTTGTTGGATCTGATTCTGCTCTTGGGCTTGTTGCCGCAGAGCCTGGTGATTCTGTTGGATCTGTCCGTTGCCCTGATTGCTTTGATCGGAATCAGGACTTGATTGGTTTTGGAGCTAGAACAAAATATCTTACATTCAATTATACAGATACTGCAAAAATAATGAGTGATCAGTATTTAAGGATTAACTTAATGGCAGTAATCATAAATAAAGAGCCATGTAACATATTACAGAGATAAAAAAACCTGCACAGCCCCATCAAGTGATATGGCCCTCCACAAGATGGTCAAATATCCTAATTCACACTTATTTTATTTATTTAGATTTTCTTTTTTTATTTATTTACTTAGATTTTCTTTTTTCTTTTATAGTTAAAATGTTTAAGTAAACACTTAATTATTTTTGTGTCCTAAAACTACAGATAGAGAAGACATACAAAACATAATGAGTGAACAAACATCAAAATGGCCATCATAGAGTTTTGGGTTTAGCACAAAATGTACTGAGCAGATTTTTTCAGTCAATTTCGCATATTATGCAGCTGGCATAAAGGAGAGGGGGAATTGGTATACTAGGTCAACCACACAACTTTGCATCAGGAAGGCAAAAATAATTGACCTATGGCTAAAACTTTGTTATCAAAAATGTATGATAAGGATAACCTTTAACCATTAACCGAGGTATTTTAAATACAAAATCAATCTTACTATGTAGTTACTAACAATGTGTCACAAAACCAAAGATCTCTCATTTTTATCATACATAACGTAGGTAGTTACTCAGGGAGTAATAAGAGAATGGCTTGCACATTAAAACTGAAGATTAAATAAGTACTAAAATCTTTTTAAATGTGACCAACATTAATCTAGGAACAAAATAGAAAAAAATATGCACGTACCTACTTCCATACTAAATTTTACCAAATATATTTCTAAGTATATTATATTTAATAATAATAATTAAAAATAAGTAAGTAAGTACTAAGCATTATTAAAATTTCGAATATCCATTCTAATTTCTTTCCAAACTCAGATTATCCTTCGGGCTTCGACTTTCAACTTAGTGTGAGTAAAGTACACTATTCATCACCAAAGAATGTTACTTACTTGCTTCAAACTTTTAGGTAGCCGGTTTTTTTCAATCAATCAAATTCAATTTTTAAAATCAATAAAAATATCATTACGTTTATTATTAAACGAACTTAGATAGGTACTTACATGAAATATTATCGTGATTCATTCGTTGTAATGTAATTACTGTAAGTTTTTAGGTACTTTGACAAACTAATGTGATAAATGTTTCAGATTGTATTTAGTTAATAGTTTGTACATATTTATCTATGGCTAAATGCTAATGTCAACGTCAAACAATTTCGAATTTTGATTTGACAATTATTTTCATTTTTAGTGATGTGAAAGAACATTGCCAATTAGCAGGTTAGTCGAAATGTATGATCTTTAAAAAGTGTATTATGCATTACTGTATTAATTCGTAAATATTAAGCCGCACACATTTTTCATCCAATAATTTAAAAAAACTAGTCACGTTTTGGTCTCTATATACATAATCAAAGCGTTTTGGTTCAAGTTCACACTCATAGACAAATGGGTGAAAGGCGATATTCTTTACCCTGTCCCTGTAGACAAACCCTACTTCAACCTCAATAAGTTATATTTATTTTAACAAGTTTTGTAATTTATTAATAAAGTTCATAGTAAATATTTAGTATAAAGTATTAAAGTCATGAATTATATAACTATACCGTGGGTGACGAAGTCTGTTGCGATTCTACTGACCCTGAAGCATACCACCACGGTTGTTGAGGAGATTCTTCCCGTGTATTCGAACCAGTCATTATACGGTAATCAAAACCTGGCGTTGAATTATCAGCACCATTATTAGAAAAGCCACCAGTCATTTTATACGTGTACAATTGATGGGTTGCCGAAGCGGTACTTCTAGCAATCTCTTCATTTAATTGTTGTTGGTGCTGTATTTCACCAGAGCCACCCGGCCACCACGAGGCTTCGTCGCGCGCACCCCAAGCGCCCCCCGTTGCGCCCCGTTCCCCCATATCACAATCGGCGCTGTCGAATAACCAGTTTCTTTATTCCACTTCAGCTGCCTTAATTATTCTTTGTTTTGTGTCCTTTTTGAAAGCATATCCTTTTTAAAGAAATTGAAGTGATATTTAAGCTTTCCTTTGTTGTCTTGAGAGCTACGTATGTTTTTACTGAAACACCAATATTTTAAGCACAGACTAGCTTTTCATCACAAAGAATCCGAGTAATTACTTATCGTTAATCATTTTATGGGAGAATCAAAATGTTTAATTATGAAAACACTCGAGTTCAATTAATAAAAAAGCTGCCGGTTATATGTTAACACTCCACGCGCGTACGTTTTGTCTTCCTTCGTATTTGAGTCAATACATTTGGCAACGTCGCATAGTGGGACGCTAAACAAGTGCGCAGTGGTGCCCTCAACGCGCAGCGGACATTTTGAAAATGTTAGATGTCTACGCGAGGAGAGACGGAACGTGCACGAAGTGGCAACAAGCTCGTCCAGCAACCGGTCAATAAGGCGATTAGCGCAGCCTCCTACTATTTCTACTTTTGTACTAAAATTTACGATTTCTATCAAGTTGGGGAATGAAAATAAACCCAATTATTTTTCATAATACGCCACTTCAATAAGAAGTCCAAGCTCCAAACTAACTTGGTTTAATATGCGCGACATTAAAGACATGAGTTGTTCAGTAGGTACCTAGTCGTTAAATTAATTATGCGCCAATCTATCTAGTCTTGACGACGCCAACACACCATCCAACCATCGGAAGTATTATTCCACTCTCTTTTCTATACATTGCTGCAGTATACAGGTATCTTTCTAAATTTCCCTAATTTTCAGAATATCAGGTTCATGATAATCTAATATTTCCCCTGCATACAATATTTAAAAATATCTTTTGATTTCGAAATATTTTTAAAACGTGCCCTTTTCACATAGAAAAATATAAATTAATTACGTACTCATGTAATATTGACTGGAAGAAGGAACATTTTAGTGTATGAGATAAGATGAACTTGCGAATACCCTGAAGGCCTTTTCAGCATATTTTTTTTAATCCACTACAAGTTAACCCTTGACTGCGATCGCACCTGATGGCAAGTGATGATGCAGTCTAAGATGGTAGCGGGCTAACCAGTTATGTTATTTATACTGGAACTTTAATATGGAGAACTTCCTGCAACTTTTGGATAAAACAATTTCCAGTTGGGAACCCAAATGATGAGAAAAAGGCAAGGAGAAAGAAGAGAGAAGAAATAATTTCCAGTTGAAACTTTCACAAATCTAAAAGCATATTTTATTAATAAGAAGGACATCGAACAGGAATATATCGATAAAAATATGCAACATTCTAGATCGCTTCCCTGCAAAACAGCATACCAAGCTCCAAAACTTTTTCTGGATAGTTTTGGGACTGTTTAAATCAGGCTCAAGACAATTCAAAGACAAGTTTTTTTGGGCCCGTCGGTCATTATAGTGAATGGTCGATATTTTTAATCGCTGGAAAAATGCTTTTACATATCCCGCACTTAGCGGGTAAGTAGGACTCACATCCAGAATACCCACCCGAGAATGAATCGTCACAGGGTTCCAAATCTTGGATACGTCATACCACTGCCTACCGATTTGGCGAATTTCAACTTTTCACCGGACTACAGCAAACTTGCAAAGCCAAAAGGGAGGGTTATGAGGGTTAGGCGTCTATGTATGTAGGTATGTATTTATGTATGTTCCAGCGTAGTGCCTAAACTACAAAACCGATTTCGATGAAAGAGGTGTCAATCGATTCATTATTATGGTCCGGGTCACATAAGCTACATTTTATACGAAGGAAATTGATATGACAGATTCAAAAAAGGGGGGCTCTTTTTTGTTTGGCATTGTACCTATTGAGTGAGATGTCAAATGAAAGAGCAGAAAATTTGGAATTCATAAACATAAATATAGTACAATGCAATACAATACAATATTAAAATGTATAGCGACAGAAGAATTTAAATATATTATTACCGGAGTCGGGCTATAGTTTTTAAGCTTGTAAAGTAATGTTTCATGAACATAAATTGACTAGTTATCTCAGCAGAATCAGTCACCATTGTCGTCTTTTTAGTCCGCGTCACCTGCTCTTAAAATCCCTGAACATCTTATGAGATTTCAATTCCAGAAAGACTTTCGAAGAACCGATGAACATACTTGGAATTTGACAATGGGAATTGACATAATTGCATCGCAATGCAACAGATGTTTTCACGTTGGAAATCATATTATGTATTCGATAACAAATGCTTGGAAATGGAATGATTAAAACTTTATCATATGATTATTCTACCAAATTGGTAGAAAGCACTCAATCACCGTTATAGGAAAAAGCAAATTATTGCATAATTTTTTTTTTAAATGTAAAAGCAAAACGACTGCCTAAAAATGCTAATATTTCGGGTTAAAATACAGCGGTGGGACTTGGGTATGTAGTTAGGTTCAGCAATTAGATATTGAAACCCATTTTTGAAATATCAATGAACTATTTAATATACATTAATTAAACATTTTTGACTTATATTTGATTAAACATATACTCCTGCTCCTCCTGCTAGATATACCTCCCCCTACTTCAAAATCAAAAGCTAATCAGAAATACCTACTTAACTATTAAAGATACATACTTTGAAGAACAGTCAAACTTTTGTCTTCAAATAATCTTTTCATTCAATTATGATGCTGTAAGACGGGCCGTTAGACAATCGACTAAGATATAAGTCGATCAAAGATCTTGGATAGACCAAACAGTTGAAAGATTGACACCAAAAATAAAAAGTATAGTACAATGTTGCAACATTACACAATCAATCAGACAGGCACATTGATCGTCTTTTGGTCGCCGATTGATACATGAACGCATGATTGTATGATCTTCATTTAAGGTATTCATGCAATTAGCAGACTTCACAGTTCAGTCTCAACAATAGTAGCTTTAATATAATATTATGTCCACAAAACTGAAAAAGGTTCAGACGAAAAACAAAGAAACAGGTAGCTGAATGAGAGAGACGCTTATTTTTGTATTATTTTACTCAAGTACCTAAAAGAATCAAATTAATTATTCTTTGGAAATAAGCAGTACTTGAGTCATTTTTATTCATTAATGCTCAAACGAATGGAAAAATAGTAGATTTTAAACAATTGAAGTTACGCCAAAGGGGGCAAAGGGCTCAATAGAGCGTCCACCGTTTATTCAATTAATTGTACCTCCAACTTTCTTTCTGATATTATTAGCGAATTCGTAAAGCTAACAAAAGTATCACATGTGTTTATCTAACAAAAAACTTGTAGCATACTTTTTCTATCCCCTGCGATTTTGGTAAGTAAGTATATCATAATATTCTTAAATGGATCAGAAGTCAATAGATAAAGTGCTCCTCTCTGTATTCTGAGAGTGCTTCGATTTGACATATACTGACGTTGGCGTTTTCCAATCTATACGTCCCGGAAACTCCCCGCTCCCAGCATGCGATTATGGATTATGGAAAATTATTTCTTCTAAATTGGAGAAAGTCTGGTTTCTTGGTCGTCGCGATGCACTCTGATGGAAGGGAACGGGTTAAACCTTTTCCTTTTCCCGTAAAATAAGGCTGAACAACTCAGGCTTAAAGATGTATAGGATGAGGTCGCGTATAGGTCTACGTAATCGGTTACGCGGCCTCACACTGGAACGCTAAACACGATTTAAGATTTAGTATCTAGTATCTACGATAGACAGTTGGCCCGTCTTTTTCAGCTATATAGCAGGCATCTCGGCAAGAACTTTCCGCTAGTAGAGCATCATGAAACCAGCAATAATTGTTAATTATGAAATTAAGTTCTCGTAAGTCTCGTAAGTATAAGTAATCGTAAATCTGTTTAAGTTTCTGAAATTAAATAAGTAATAAAACTATCTTCGAGGGGATACTGATTATATCTTTGACCACAATCACCCACTATCACTATCACGAAACCAAATAGTGTTTTATGTTATGCAGTGGACTAGCTACCTACCTACTACGACATATTTAGTCGAAAATCGTTAAAAATAACTGCTGCTCGGTGGTGTAGTCTAGGGGTTAGCATGTTTAGATGACAAAGGCCTGGATTCGATTCCCAGGTCGTAACCCTAATAAGGACAGAATAAAATTATTATTCAAATATAAAAAGTATAAAAAGATCGTTAAATAACACAAGGCTAGAAAAAATTGGTTCTTAACGTATATTATAAGTTTATGGTCTGAACTCATGGGACGTAAGATCTTAGTTCGGGACGAACCACTATTTAAAACCTAGTAACGGATTTATATTTGCGACTTTATTGCCATTTCTTTCCCGTTGTACCTACTACAAAGTACAATTAATAGATCTATTCTTCTCACGCTTTGCATCATGCACAATTATAATGATTTAAGTATATGTACCTAGTTACTTACTTAAATTAATAAAAACTGACTAATTTTATACCTAAGCATAAGTTAACATTCGCTGTCCTGTAGGTATATACGAATATTTATAAATCAAAAAAATATTAATTATTCATAATTTTTAATACCGCGTATTTATGGCGTAGGTATTAAAAAAATAGCTAATGCTTAAGTAAATTATCCATAATAAGAAGTAAGTTCATAAACTAAAACCCGGAGTAACCCGGTAACTTGGTACTGAAAAATCACGCTCTAAAAAGTATGCAAATATAAAATATTTTTATCTGAAATTGTTATGTAGAATCTGTTCAATATTTATCATCTAATAATTAAATAACTTACACGTAATATATTTTAATGTATTGAATATTCATAGTGATGTTCAGAGGATAGCTGTGATGACTTTTTTGCTTCGCCGTAGTCGAGTAAAAATAAGATCTGCTTTTTAGTATAAATTAGAGCATGAAGAGTGAAGACTATATAATCCAATGAAGCCACGGAGGTAGGAAATTAGTACCTTTGAATGAAGCACCTTGATTCCAATCAAACCACAAGATAGGTAAATGCAAACTTTTATATTAGGTACTAATCTACTCCGTGATTAGGTTCATTTTCATAGTGAGCTGAGTATATTCCTAAATGAGCCTAATGTCTTTGACAATAAGAACTATAGCTACTTACCTACTACAGCTGTACTATTGTTGTGAGTGTCACTCTTCGTATTCGGCAGCCATTTGCTTACAAAATTAGAATGTTTTACTTTAGATATTATGTACCGCTATTATACTAAGAGAACCACACAATATTATTTATTCCGTACAGAATTTCAATTTAGATTCAAATGACATTACCTATTAGAACAAAATAATAAAACTCACCGAGTATATTTTCGCAAACGAGCACACGATTTCAGCGCTTATTACGTAGGGAACTTCGTGTTTGTTCGCCCTAATAAAATAGCGACGGACTATCTCATTGAGAAAATGTTTTCATTGGTCTAATTTAAATTGCGCGCCACACGGTGACCAATCAGTGTATTTGCTTGGGCTTTATTTTTTGTTTATAGTTACTTATATATCTATCTTGCCATACGATTACAGCATCTTCGTACACACATTTGAAAACTGTTTTCATTTTACAAAGAAATAAATGTTGGCATTGGTGTTTTTGACTGTGTGAGACTGAGAAGAGAAGTGAGAAATGCTATTGCTATTGCGTTTGTAAAGGTGACGGGACGTCTGCTTCAGAGTGCCACTGTCTCTAAAGAGAGGTGTTAAAATTCTCTGCGTCTACTTGAATGGCGATCTGTGGTAAAATTGTACTGTATTTTTGTGAATAACAGCTGGTTAATGAAAATATTGAAGAGAAAAGAGTTCTGTGCAATTCAATTAATGTAAGTGTCGTGTAAATCACAAATTCAGTCGTAAGCTTATGAACAAATGCATTATTCGTGTAAAAGTGCAGTGATTGGAAAAACGCTACTGTTGTAAATCAAATGCGGTTTATTGTTGCTATAACCGGGTGCTTTTGATATGATATTAATTGACTATTTTGCCGAAATGGTCAGTGTTTTCACTTATCATAACCTCAACGCTGAGGCTTGAATACGTTAGACTATTTTGCATCGCCCAGTGCGAGGCCTTGCGTAAAACTTAGGTTCATCTGTTATATATGATTCAACGCGAGTACCCAATGAACAACGGGTTTAGCACGGGAGAAGAAGATTCTAGAGGTAATTCAGATCAAATATGTTGCCTTGTGGATGACAACGAGCGATGCAGACGACCTGCAGGTAACGCATCGTACAGCAAGCGCATACAGAAAACTGTGGCGCAGAGGAGACTCAAACTCAACATAGACCCTCAGGTATGTATCATCATCATACACACCTAATTTCATTGATAAATTCATTCAATCAAATGCAGATATAAGTACTATTTTTTGAGATCAGGATAAAAAACAACAACAAAGATGTAAAGTTTCATTTTTTTATTCTAGGCTAGGCACACATACATCTGTGATTATCACAAAACAATGATACAATGTGCGAGGACAAAGCAGAGGAGGCCTAAAGACTCAGAAGATGACAGTAATGAGGCAGAGATGGACACTCCTGATGTAGACTGGTTTCAATTGCAAGTCAGTACTCTAAGGCGGTATAAAAGACACTACAAAGTGCCTACCAGGCAAGGACTGAATAAAGCTCAACTTGCTGAAGTAAGTTACTTTTTTACCATTTTTCTTACATCAGCCCTCAATACTACGACCAGATGGTCACTGAATATGGTTTAAGTTCAAAATAATTTCCTTCAAACAAATTTTTTGTACAGACAAAAGAGTTATGTTGATTATTCTATTTAATTTCAAGGCTAACGTTACTCAACAGCTCCATTTGATAAAACATAAAAAATTATTTCATTCAACATTTTCATGTTCTTAATACTTAAAGCATAAATTATATATAATGAAATCTCTCTTAACATAAATATTACTGGGTTTAACTGGTTGAACTAAGTACATAAGTACCCTTTTTTAAATTCATTCATTAAATTAATATAAAAAAAAAGAAAATTCATATGTCATGAAATGACTTGCAAGGGACCAACCATATTCCTAGGAGTATCAATTAGATACTTTATTACAAAAATTCTCCATAAAAATCAATGGTCCCTTGCTAGGTCATTTGGAAAGGGTGTCCTAACTCCAGGTGTCCAGGGACTCAAAAGGTCACTGTACTCATTAACAAAAAATATTGTAAAACAAATTGACAATATCACTTAAAGTAGTCCAGAAGATCTTTTTTTATATTATAATTGAAGGTTTGGTCCCATATTGAAAATTATTTATTTTACAAACCCCTATTCCAACTGATCTTGTTTAGCCCTCCCTCTGCGGATCGATCTTAATAAGCGCTGTCATCACTACCCTTAAACTGCGGATCGGTCTTAATAAGCGCTGTCAACTATACCCGCCAACTGCGGATCGGTCTTAATAAGATTGATCCAGTTCGCGCTTGACCAGATGTGGCAAGTTTATATTTCTTACAAATACAATATTGTCTCTATTCTTTTCAAACTTATGTAAAACCTACTATGATAGACAAGGACACGGTAGGAATTTTTTGACGGCCTTACTCTACGCGATAAATTTATGGGTAGAAATTTCATGCAAGGAGGACAGGAACTTTAAAAAAAAAAATTTTTTTTGTTTTTGATTTTGTTCTAGAGTAAGAATTATGGAAAAGAGTCTTTATTTCGTGTGTTTTTACTCTAAAATGACTGATCATAGAGCACATCAATCAAAAAAACTACAGATACGGGTAATTTTGTTTATTTTATTGGTACCAAAAAAAAAAAAAAAGAGGGTAATTTTTGGTCTTTTTTTTTGTTATTTTTCTGTGTAAACCATAAAGAAGAGCGATTACAGTGGCGTGCAGTTCGTAGATGCATATAAGCACTGCTTACCCACAACGGAATGAAAGATAAACATATTAAGTAAATTACTTAATAATAAAACAACTGTATTATAAATTCATAAAAACGCCATCTATAGTAAATCACCACCCGCATCTATATTAATTCTGTTATTATCACGTAGATGGCGCTGTCATGAATATAATCCATAGTCAATACGCTCCTAAGTTTACCAATAACACTAAACCGACGCGACGCTAGCGCCACGGAAGAAGCAGAAGTTAAAAATGAGTATGATTGAAGGTGTGTGTGTTTCATATTCAGTAATACAACACGAAACACGTTTACATGTGTGGGTCATCACTCTAGTCATGACCGCACGTGGTAACGTCATAAAAAAAGCATAGCTTCCGGAAACCGCACGATCAACTCAAGACTTATTTTATTAATGAAAAATAAGTAACAGTATTTACCTAGAAACCAAAAAGAATTTTTGAAATTATTAAATAAATTAAAATTTTGTAAGGTATTTCTTTCTACTGATTTTGTGTTCTAAGTAATTATAAGATTCTAAATTATTAATTTAATATTTTAGTACAAAGAGCAATGGCGAAATTAGTACAGATCACATCTTGATTGTACACAAGTAAGGTAAAGACGAAAGGAATTTGCTTATTTTTTTATATTTTATCAAGTATTCACCTTAATTAATTAAAGCTAGGTAAAAAAATAAAATATTTAGGGAATCTTTTTTGATTATTTAGTTCCCGTTTCTCAGTTTAGTGTTACCATTTTATGTATAATCCACCTAGTAGCTAGAATAAATCTAAATTGGTACATTATTTTGTATCGTTTTAAAAATTGTAATTATTTTATCTGATTGATGTTTGCCTTAACAATGGGATAGTCCATTTTTAGTTGATTTTCTGTTATTTTAGAGCATTTTATTTTTTTAATTTAACTAATAATCTCTAATAGAATGGTAATAAATGGAAGAATATTATGGCAGCACTGATGCTGATGGTCTGTGTTTATGCCAATTAATGTTATATGGGTCTGTGGTTCTATGGCTACATATACACCGAGACAAAGTCGCAATCATCTGGTACTGTATATTAATCTATATCGTGGTTTTCCTAAAGACTATACACTCAGAATAAAAGTAAAAAGCTGTCAACATAGATCTCCGATCATTCTGTGATCTGTTATAACGGAGTTTTGACATTTTTAAAAGTGACATTATCACATAACCTACAAAACTTTAAAACGAAATATCTTTTTTTTCTAGCTTCATTAAAAAATAATTCTTGCTTCTGAGAGCTTCGTATTCGACGCTTAACTAAATATTTTTTTTTCACACGTGTACACTAATTTTTTTCTCAATACTATTGATGTATGAAACTTCGCCATTGCTCTTTTAAATAATCAAGTCAAAAGCAGTCCAAATTAAAAATAAAACGTAATATGGCGACCGAATAAACATCCAAAAGGGGTAAATAGTATATTACACATTTTTTCACGCAAATAATAGCGTAATTAAAGTATTGAAATTAAATATTTTAATAAAAGAGTTATTTAGCGAGACTTCCGCCGGCCACCCATACGCTCGCGCCATATTACTGCGTTACCTATGTTCTCCGCTAGGAGTTTAGGTGTTCTGTGGTTATGTTATTGTTTTGATTGCGAATTGCGTCCCGTTAAATTTTTTTTTATCACGTTCAAGGACATTTATTTGTAAAAAACACGTGAATAATTGTGAGAACAGCATGTGAGAACTATTATAGTGATTAGTTATTACAAAATGATTGGAATTGTTCAGAAATCCTATCTTCGAAGTAATAATCGGTAACGTACCAATCTACTTACAACATACTATTATTATACCTTCTACCTTTTTGGGTGGAAGACGAGAAAGAGTTCTTGGTGTACTTTTTTGCATCACATAACACTCGCGATTAACTCATAAAATATATTAAGTACCTACCTAGTAGTTGAGCATGGTTTGTTAGCATGGTTAGCATGTTCGACTGCAGTTCCAAAAATACTTAGATAAGGTAGTTTGATATTAGGTTTTGTTTCAAGAAATTCTCATCACTGGCCTGGAGTTGGAAACTGGCTGTTTCACCATCATACCTAATTAATGCTTACCCTGGCTTCGAACCCTGTGCACGCCACTGAGCGATTACCTTTTAAACTTTAATCTATAGCTATAGTTCGTAACGATTTGTATGACGTACTTTGTTTATATAGCTTTAGTACAAGTAATACGAGTTATATTTATTTATATCGCGCGGGCCGCCGGCGGCTCGCGAAATTCGACACCTGTCAAGTGGTCGTTCGCAGATGCGGGGGGTAAGGGGGTGGCACAGGACCGGGTAAAGGGGGTCGCAGAGGAGCGGTTAGGAAGTTTACACAAGTAGGCATAATATAATTCCTTGAAATATTTTTCATTTATTTCATTTATTTGTTCCAAAAATCATCACAATAATTTCGGTTAAAACTAATGGGGCAGTGGTTTCCACACTAGGATTCCCTGTATCGTGGAAACCATTTCGTTCCGAGGGTAACAATAAAAAAACTTAAAAATAATGTGAACGTACGAAAACGTAATAAGGGGCACCTCTCCGCACGCTAGCGTGTGATTACTTGTTAGTGCTGCCAATTTGTGGAATCTCAGTTTATCAGACTTAATGTATAACTGTCTGACACGCAAATATCCGCACTCTGAGTATAGGCTATCAGTGGGAGTAAGGTTTTTTATAAGCAGTCTTTAGAACGGCACGTTGAGAACATTCTAATTTCAGCAAATAAGTTTTCCCAGCTCCACCCCATGCAGGCAAGCAGTAATTTAGTAATGATTCACAAAATGATAAGTAAACAAGCCTAATCACCTCTGCATCAACCACATTTCTCAGCCTTTTGAATATAAACATGAATTTGCGTAGCCTACCACTCAGGGCGTGTACTTGCTTATCCCACTGAAGGTATTCATCTAACATTACCCCTAAATATTTTACGTCACTGACCTGTTCAATTATAGGACAATCGCAATTTTTACTGTGATAGTTGGAACATACATGTACATAATTTAATATTTAGTTGTTCTATTGGGTGAGTTCTGCTAGAAATTTTGAAAGTAATAATTTTTAAGCTATTGCATAGCTTCTATCGCGGGCCTTGAGCGTGGAGACCGAATCCAGAAATTCCGTAACGAAAATAAACGTGACAATTTGTCAATACGAAGGTAAACTTCGCCGCCATCTACAAGGTTAAAGTAGCTCAGGTGGGTAATGGGCGGTTACGATACCAGAAGACCCCGGTTCGAATCCAGATGTCTCCAGTCCGATTATATTTATTTTTTTCGATTATTATTATTTTTATTTATTTTTTCGATTATTATTATTTTTATTTTTATTAAATTTTATTTTAATTTAAATTGATTTACCAAAAAAAAAATACCCACCCAGATAAATTATGTCCCAACACTTCTTGCGACACTAGCGCTTTGCGAATGCACCGGAACTAACCGTCAACTTTTGTACTGTCCTATCTGTCCCCAGGGTTGTTTTAAACTTGGAAAAAAAAACTTTGCGTGTTTTTGCATCCGATTGAGATATATTGCGTTCAGTTTCGGTTCCGCGTACCTAGTTACCTTGGTCCCTGGTGCCAGTTGTACTCACTGCTTGCAGTTTGAGGAAGCGGCCGGGTTGATCTCGCGTTAGCTACTGCCCCCGACCGGGACGAAAACGCCGCGTATCCCTACTGCCCTTTTTCTTGAGGAAAAAGGTGCACGGGATCAAAACCTGCCTACGCCCTCCACATCACGCAGGGTTGACCCGTATACTCCGGTCCGCGGGCGCCTAAGCTGGGCCTCCCCTAGGGGTCTCACCCGACTGGGTTGCACGCGAGGAGTTGCAGGTCGCCCTGCAAGGGCCGCAGTGTTAAATAGTTTTAAGTGTTAATAGTTTTAACCGTTTTAACCCGTTTTTAAATCATTATTTTTATCGTTTTATCGTTTCATCGTTTTTAAATACATTTTAAACGTACTTCAATCGCGTCGCCATGGCCGACAAGCAACCGCTCGACCAGAGGCCGCCGAAACAGGGAAGAGGACGAACAGGGATTCCGCGCGCAGTGGTACGCCGGAATATAATGGACCAATCCATTACCCCGTTCCCTGCCGCCGAGTCCGTCAGTCGTCCTTCGACCAATACTACTACCGCCGCCACCACCTCGCCGATAGAATCGGAAACAAGCGAAGACAGCGACGACAATACGCCTGCAATCGTAGCCCGCGTAGTTGTACCTACGCCTGGCTTCGAATTGGCCAAGCGCGCACGTCCGAGCTCCTCCTCCTCAGGCTCGTCCGGAAATCAGGAGGACAAGCGGGTTAAGCTTAGCTTAGCCCTACCCGCACCGCCCCCTGACTACCAGGACTCGTCAGCTTCGTCGACATCATCATCCTCGTCGTCGACCCAAAGCAGGCGCTCCCCACTGCAGGAGGTGCGCCCCTCACCCCCTTGCACCGAGAGCAACCGGAGACGGCCGCCCCGCCGCTCACCCCGCCGCCCGTACCCTCGCCCGCGCCTGCGAGTAGACACGCGACTCCTTCGCCTGTTGCCGCACGCCGCACTGCACCTCCAACGCCTGCCCACCATCCGCCCCACTCACATCCCGGTGAGGCAGCGATGAGCGCGGCACACTCGCTCTCGCAGCCTTCATCGGAACAACAGCGAGAGCAAACAGAGTCGGCTAGCTGGCCGAAAGATTCGACCAGCTATGCGGACATAGCCTCGCCCACCACCACCCGCGACGTGCATATGGCCTCGCCTCAGCCAAGCACCTCATATGCTGAGGCCGCCGCCGCACCGCCCTCACCGCGCCGCTCACCACCACCCGCGCCGACGACGCCGACCGCGCCGACTTTTGCGCCGAACACGAATTTCTACAGCACCGATGTCCAAACACTCCTCGAGTCGCAAGTCCCAACACTGGTCGTGGGGGATATGAACGCGAAGCACCAAGCCTGGGGCTCGCGAGTCAGCACCACGACTGGCCGTGCGCTACACGAAGACAGCGAACGCCATAATTACGGCATACTGGGCCCGGGTGCACCGACCAATGTGCCGACTAATCCCAGCTTTGCACCCGACGTCTTGCACATCGTGTTGCATCACCGCATTGACCACCCAATCAGTATCGAACCACTATACGACCTAGACACCGAGCACCTACCTATATTGGTCACACTCAACCTCCAGCGCGACTTCACAATCCCACGCCCTCTCAGAACCAAGACCAACTGGGAGACGTTTGCAGCCGCGCTGTCGGAGCTTGAGCTCGTAGGGCCCATTTCGACCCCAGCCGACGTGGATAGAGCCGCCTGCTCCATCAAGGCGGCCATCCAACAGGCCAAAAGTGAGGCCACTACCACTATGCCTCACGCTCGACGACGGGACCTGCTTTCGAGCTCGCTCCGGGACAAGCGTGAAGATGACGACTGGGAGAAGACCATTGACGCGGCGTCCGAATCTGAAACATCATTGTACCACCTGTGCAAGACCCTCACCGGCTCCGACTCACCCGTCTACCCTCTCCTTGACGGACAGGGTAGACGAAGATACCCCGCCATGGATCGAGATGAGATCATGGCGGAGTACATGGAAGGACAATTTAACCCCAAACCACCGGCCACCGACGACACCGTGACCAGACATCATGCGGCGATCATACAACAGGTAGAAGATACCCCGCCATGGATCGAGCTGAGATCATGGCGGAGTACATGGAAGGACAATTTAACCCCAACCCACCGGCCACCGACGACATGGTGACCAGACACAGAGAAAAGGAAGGCGCCAGGCTACGACGGGATCCCGATCGCCGCCCTACAGCAGCTGCCGAGAAGAGCACTCGTTGCATTAGCGAGACTCTTCAATGGCGTACTTCGTACCGCTCATTTCCCGGAATCATGGAAATTGGGGAAAGTTATTACTATCCCCAAACCGGGAAAGGACCGCCGCCTACCAGGAAGCTACCGCCCCATCACCCTCCTGCCGCACATCGCCAAGCTGTTTGAGCGTCTGTTGCTGCGAAGGCTAGCCCCGCACCTTCGCCCGCGTGCTGAGCAGTTCGGCTTTCGCAGCAACCACTCAACGACGCTCCAACTGGCGAGAGGACTGCATTATATCGCCAGTGAGAGGAATCGTGGCCACTTCATCGTCGGGGTCTTCCTCGACATCGAGAAGGCCTTCGACCGTGTGTGGCACGATGGACTCCTGGCGAAACTCCTCTCGACCACTCTACCACCCGCGTTTGTGCGGCTGGTAGCCTCATTCCTGGAAGGCAGATCCTTCCGAGTGGCCGTTGAGGGCGCGGACTCCCAGCCGCGTCCGATACGGGTCGGAGTACCCCAGGGCAGCTGCCTGTCACCGTGTCTCTACGCGGTGTACACGGACGATATCCCTACCCTCGCCGACCATCTGCGCGAGGGGGAGGAAGACGTGCTGTTGTCCCTCTACGCCGATGACAGCGTGTACTTCGCTTCGTCGTTTCACCAAATCGTCGCTACAAATCGCATGCAACGTCTGCTGGACTTGCACCCGGAATGGCTGGACAAGTGGAGAATGGCCGTCAACGTGGGGAAGACGGCCGCCATTCTGTTCGGCGCCCGGAAGCACATGCGTCAGCTCAAATTGCGAGGACAAGACATAGAGTGGCAGACTTCGGTGCGCTACTTGGGGTGCCACATTGACGCCCGCCTGGCCATGGTTCCCATGATTGATCATGTTGTAAACCACGCCATGGCCGCGTCGATGCTGCACCAGGTCCTCACCTCAAGCCTCTCATCGAAGACCAAGCTCCGGATCTACGGAGCCTATGTCCGCTCGCGGCTGACGTACGCGGCTCCCGCCTGGTACGCGCTGTGTTCTGCATACCAGAAGAGCCGCCTACAAGTCCGGCAGAACAAGTGCCTGCGCCAAATCGTGGGAGCTCCGAGGTACGTGAGGAACGACGTGATCCATCGCGACCTCAAGACGCCCACCGTGGAGGGGTACATCCGTGCGCTCGCGCGGCGCATGTTTGCGCGCGCAGACAACGGGTCGTACGAACACCTCCACGGGATCGCACCGCCGACCACCCGACCTTCGACCGGGCCTCCATTACCTCGTGAGCTCCTACGATCGCCATCACCTGCGCGGCACGCAGGCGATCGTAGCGACGACGACCACGCGACAAACACCGGATATGACACCGACTCCGCGCGCAGCGGCGACTTTATCGCCCGCGACGCGGAGTCCACCGGATTCGACACAACCTCGGCGCACGAGAGCGACCCCATTGCCCGCAGCGCCGAGACCCCTGGACTAGACACGGGTCCCGGTCCCACACGCGGAGGGGCCGTAGCCTACAAGGCAGGCCCTAGCCGGTCTTGAGGCTTAAAGATACCCACCGGGGCACAGAGTTGCCCCGCGCCCCGCCCGGGTAAGGAGGCTTTGCCTCGAGGCCCGTACCCCCACTACTACTGTCCCCAGGGACTAGTATATGAGTGATCTGTGGCGGTGATACTTTTTAGTTTTGCCATCTATCGATGAATAGCACAACTTTTAATGACTTGTACTTTGAACTTTGAACTTTTAGTAACTTGAATTAATATCAAAGAAAAACAAAGGAAAAAAAATACTGCATAAATAAAATAAATAAATAATTATAATTACATAAGTTGATAAAAAATGCTATGCAATAGCTTTACCGCGGCAGTCTCCGAGTGCCACACGTCTTTTTTGTTTTATTTGTGTTGAAAGTTAATAGGTTACTTCTGAGCCATTTTCTTTTTTTTTATTTATCACTAGCAGATGCCAGCAACATCGTCGGTGTTAAATAAGTTTATTAAATTCCTACGAGAACTCCCTAATTTTTGGGGTTAATAACATATGACTCACAAATAATGTAGGTAGCTTTCTATTGGTACCAGAATTTTCAAAATAGTTTCAGTGATTCAGAGATTACCCCCTACAACCTTTACCTCTTTTTTTATTTATTTAACTGGTTTAACGGCTCTGGATTCTAGTCTTTCTGAGAACCTTTACCTCTTTATAATATATAATATTATTATAGATAAAATTATTGTTTTTTTATTGTTACAGGTGATTCAGAAGCATTTCAAAACCTTGCCAGTCAATGAAAAAGAGATTATGGCATACTTTATTTACATGGTGAAAACGAATGGCAATAAACTAGACCAGAAAAATGGCATAAATTCAGACTCAGTGTAGTGTTATGTGAATTTAATTTATGAAATGTAGTTTTAATGTTAGATGTAAAATAGAATTAGTAAATGGTTTCTCTTCTTAAATTTACAATCAAACATTCGTGAGATTGTCCTCTGTTTATATTTATAAAGTAGATCTCTAAAGTATAATTTTACTTACTTTGTTATTATAGATACCCCTAGGAATAATGATAAATGGATTGAAATATTGTTATTCTTAACTGAATTCATAAAATATTAGCAAAACAAGGAAGTGTGACAACCAATATGAAGCAATGGGGGCATATGTTATATTCAAATTTTAATATTTTTATGTACTTTATTATTATCCATTCAATATTTATCACAATATATGGATTGCAATTCTAAAATTATTATTTTAATTTAGTGTATTGATGGATGTGATAATCATCTTATTTTTTTATAAGAACAACAGACTGTGAGCTATAAAAATTAATATTGAATACTATGTAGAATCAAGAGTTGCCCCTTTCTCTCTTCCCTACTTAAGGTTTGTGCAGATTCTAGTTTAAAGCTAGACTGATCTCAATAAGTTAATAATAGTTCTAAGATGGAATGTGCTAATAAGCTGAAAGCAGAATTTGTAATTTTACAAAGTCATACTCAGTTTCTATCTATAGTTTATACCATAATACTTAAGCTGTCATAGTTCTTTACCAGCAGGGCGACCGCGTATCTTTTGTATCAATCATTGATACATCGCAATCACTTCTGATTGGTTAACACCGTTGGTTAACACTCTTCCACTATTGGACGAAATCCAATGTCGCAGCAAGGTTACCATAAATTCTGCCAATTGGAGGTGAGGTGAGGTTATGCAGCTTTTTCACCAGTAGTGCATGTAGATTTAACACGTGGAAAAGTGCTAACTACACCAATCGACCACACTTTATACTTTGCCCAACTAAGCTTGGGTAGAAAGCCGAGTTTAGCCACTATAACATATCTTTGACGGGCAGCCCTAATAAAATAGGTAAATAAAAAATAAGCAATGGACAATCTCAGATTCTAAAAATTTTGATTTTATTAAATGATCAAAACCTAAAAGTAAACTTAGTAATATAATTAATGAATTACCTATATTATTGTTTTCGAATTACTTTTATTATGTATATCAGTTGACAATTTTTATTATGATTTAAGTGAATACTTTTCAGCAATTCCTTGTGATTATAAATAGATTATTTGATTATATTATATAAAAAAATTAAGTAAGAGTTGCTCTAAAACGACAAAAAGGACATTATGGCACTGGCACACCATTAAGACCATGACAATGATGATGATGAATCCTTTGATATGGTCTAGTTTGCATGTTTTAAACCTATTGGTGGCGAATGGCGATTTGTCCAATAGTATTATATTCTCACGGTTAAAATTAATGAATGGACCCAGTTGCAATGTCGATACGAGCAACATTGTTAATTGACAAAATATTATGTAGGTAATTTTTATTACAAACTAGATGATGCCCGCTGATGACTTGATCCACGTGCATTGAGGTTTTTAATTCCCGTGGGAACTCTTTTTATCATCCAGGATAAAAAGTAGTCTATGTGTTAATCCAGGGAATAATCTATCTCCATTCCAAATTTCAGCGAAAACCGTCATGTAGTTTTTGCGTGAGAGTAACAAAAATACACACATAGAAACTTTCGCCTTTATAATATTAGTGTGATAATGGTTTCTGTAATACTAAATTATCAAGTCTAAAATTAATGATATCATTATATTATTAACCAGATTCTCATCATACCAGACTAGTAAAATAGCAGGATTTGTGCAGCAAAATCCTGTAAATTTAGAAAAGTACTAGCTGATGCCCGCGACTCCGTCCGCGTGGAGGTATGAAAAATAGATAGTAGACCTACTCAATATGCTCACAAAATTTCATGAGAATCGGTCAAGCCGTTTCGGAGGAGTATGGGAACGAAAATTGTGACACGAGAATTTTATATAAAAGATTACCGAGTTGGTACCAGTATTGTCAAGATCATATCAATAGACTACAGGTTATTGATTTAATTGGCTGTTACAGTGTACAATGTAATCTACAGGTGGTTAAGTGAATAATGGTATCGGTTCATGATATATTTCCCACTCCAAAAGCAGACAACGGTAAAGCACATTTATAGTAAGTTGATCTATTACTCGTTAACTTTTACAGTGACAAACAAAAATTTGCACTTGAATAAGAGTTCCTGGTGACTACAGTACCATAAAAACAACCATTAAGATACTTTCTTGCATGTTTGGACAGTATTGTATCAGTGCATAATGCCCAGAGCACACGTCACATCTAAGAGCATGACATAAATATTGTATCAAAAATTTTCTGAACTATGTATTATAAAATATATAGAAATAATGAACTTGTCTCAATCAACTATATTTTATTTCTCATGTAGTTATTAGACAATGCTCTATGTAAGTATACAAAATACTTTTTCAACATCAGATGTTATGATTGTTTATTGACAAGGGAAATGCAATGCTAATTATTATTTAAGAGAGATTTATTAGCATTAAAGTGTAAAATGTAACTTTTATTACATTTTATTTAACAAACTTGTGTCTTATTTTGAGCAACACAGCTAAGAGAGGACAAAATATTCTCTCGATTGAAGCTTTTGCATTTCATGTGGCAAATTGCAAATACACACGTGACATAATTAATAAATTGGACACATTGTCTAGTCAGGATGATTCGTCTTCAAATTACGGGTAAAATCTACATTGCGGAATTTCATCAAATTTTCTCTGCAGAACTCCTATGACTAACAATAATGAACACTAAAATCACTATTGGCTAGAAATAGTTACATTTCATTCTTTTTGTCATGAAAATGCTATTTCAATTTAATCAATCTTAAATTTAATACTAAGTGCGACATCTGGTCAGTTTGCGATTCATTATAATGTACGCTATAACAACGCGAAGACAAGTTATGCACGCCACGAACACTTCAATGATACTTATTGAGAGACCCAATGGTCTGGCACTTCGACAGAGGGGAATGTTGCGTTAGCATCTCCCTGTGGTAAGGGTGACTTTTTACTAATTTTAGTCTTCACCAGAGTCTGATGATATATCTATCCAAGTTGAGGCGCCCTCCTTGGCTTTTATCTCCGCTGTTTGGGGAAGGCTCGGTATAACTGTAAAATAAAAAAATTGCTTATCCTATCTTGACTATAAAAAATTAAAGCACATTTAAGTTTTATCAAAAAATAATAGTAAATCTCATGTTTGGCTAGACCGGACAGAATAGCACTTGAGGTGTTTCTCTAAAATTGCTTTGACGTCTTTTTAAAAACGACCCATTTTAATGCAGTTTTCTGCATAAAAAACGTTTCGTGTACGAAAAAATGCTGCAAACATGTTCTGCAGACCTTGAAATATTAACTTTATCCCATTCAAACAGGACTTTAAACAACAACTAAGTTGTCGCGAGAGGGAAAGAGAGTGCCTCCTGCAAATACTGATTCCTACTTTTAGACTAGTAAGTACTACTTTTCTAAATAAGGATGGAATCTTGAAATCCGCAAAAAATCAGGGGCTGAGGGACTATAAAATATTTCAGATTCAGAAATAGTAACCTAATATAATAGAATTATGTATTACCATCATATTTACTCAGCTCCGGCTTAATGTCTTGCCCGTCATCCGACATTTCTGATAAGTCTGAATCTACCACCATCCTAACATTAAAGTTCTTGAGACGGATGCTGAGATCCCTAATGCTCAGTGATTGTGCATGGTCGGTTGTAATAATGTCGGCAAAGTTTATTCTGGTCCTCTTTTGCCTGAAAACATTAAGTCAAAAATTATACTAAAAAAATTTTATGAATTTAGGCTGTTTGCACACTATGCGAATTTATCAAATGAAATGACTTGAAAGAATGAGCAGGTGTTCACAGGCGTGTATTTGCAAGACTGAGGGCTGGAAAATGTGTTACGTGCGTGAGTTGCGACGCGTCTCACTGCCTGACGGCCTGAGATTTTACGTGTCGAATGGAACGAGTCCGATTTTATAATAGATCCTACTAGAATACGCCCGATTTTATAATATACTAGCGGACGCCCGCGACTTCGTTCGCGTGGCATAAGTTTTTTAATTCCCATAGACATTCCTTAATTTTCCGGAATAAAAAGAACCCATGAAACAAACACGTCGATCCGTTGCTCTGTTGCGGCGTGATTGAAGGACTATTTAACTTCCTTTGGTATAGAGTTTATAAAAACTCTGAATTATGTACTTATTTCATAATTTAAGCCGGTAGCCCAAATATCAAGTTTCATGGCTAAGTATAACTTGAAAAACGCCGGCCTTTTACACCAACTGACAACCCCTATTTTACCCGTTTAGGGGTAGAATTTTGAAAAACTGTTACACACGTACTTCTTTATATTAGGTATACCGAAAGCCAAAATACCTAGTTTCGTTGTTATTACTTGAAAAATATTTTGATAAATGAAAGACATTCATCCCCTATTTCACCCCTTTGGGGGTCGAATTTTTAAAAATGGTGAAACACGTACATACGTCTGCATATCTAACTGAAAGCCCAAATGCTAAGTTTCATGGCTATTAATAGAGAAATCAAGGACTTTCATACAAATTTTCAAACCCCTATTTTACCCGTTTGGGGGGGAATTTTGAAAAACTGTGCCATACCGTACTTCTTTATTTATTACCTAAAGCCAAAGTACCAAGTTTCGTTGATACAACTTGAAATATGAAGGACATTCATATAAAATTTCATCCCCTATTTCACCCCTTTGGGGGTTGAATTTTCGAAAATGGTGCGACTCGTACTTCTGCATATCTAACTAAAAGCCCAAATGCTAAGTTTCATGGCTATAACTTGAGAAATGAAGGGCTTTCATACAAACTTTCAACCCTTTTTGTACCCCTTTGGGGGTGGAATTTTGAAAAACTGTGCCACACACACTTCTTTATTTATTACCTAAAGCCAAAATACAAGGTTTCGTTGATACAACTTGAGAAATATCTTGAGAAATGAAGGACTTTCACATAAACTTTCATCCCCTATTTCACCCCTTCGGGGGTAGAATTTTCTAAAACTGTGAAACACGTATTTATTTATTTCCAACCTGTAGCACATGTACCAAGTTTCATGGATATAACTTGAGAAATGACGGACTTTCATACAAATTTCAACCCCTATTTCACCCCCTTAGGGGTGAAATTTTGAAAAATCCTTCCTTAGTGAGCGCCAAAAGGAAGCTACTGTCAAAATTTCAAGTCTCTAACCCTAGCGGTTTAGGCTGTGCGTAGATATATAAGTCAGTCAGTCAGTCAGGACTTTGAATTTTATATAGGTACACAACTACACAGATGTATTATCTTACTACAATAGGCCCGATTTTATAATAGGTCTTCCAAGTAAGTTAGCGATAATAGAACAAACGTATTTCTATTTTTACTCAGTGACATAAACTGTCTTACAAAAATCGGAGAAACGAAGTAACTTTTATTTAATTTAATCGGTGCTATTATGGCCAAGTTTTTAGTCTCAGGGTCAGGAGTCATTTTGGTCCCCATTTAATATAATAAATCAGGTCATTATTAGGTACATCTGTGGATGCTTATGAGGATTTTTTTTGTTGATCAATGATTGAGAACTAGGTTAATAGGTTAAGGGCATTAACCTTCGATAGGTCATAGAACCTAAATTATCAGTTATCACATGACAATGAACAGCCAAACCAGCTTGTGTATTAGGTCATACTACTTTCACTATAATATATCTAACCACACATAATATTATACTAGCTAATGCCCGCGTTAACCTTAAATCTATAAGGAACAAAACTAAACTCAGTGATGTAACATGCACTATTAAGAAACTTAAATGGAAATGGGCAGGTCACCTTAACCGAACGAAAAAAGAAAACTGGGCAAAACAAGTTACAGAGTGGTATCCACGAGAGGGTAAGAGGAAAAGGGGAAGACCATTCCGAAGGTGGGAAGATGACTTACGAGCCACAGCAGGAATTTTATGGAGGAGAATAACGTACGACCGCAAAACATAGAAGAACCTGGGGGAGGCCTATGCTACTGAGCAAAACAATCGAACATTACCGGTGTCTTAGTTGTAAGTTATTATAATTTTGTAAATTCATAACTTTGTAATTAATGTAAGGTTGTTAATAAAGGCTAATAAATAAATAATAGTTAACATTTATAAACACACAAGTGAAATCCTTATTTGGTGCAACATTAACTGGTTCAACCTTCACGTTGTAATGATTACAAATTAGGCCCATCTGACCTACTTTGAGACCTAACATATTGGTGCTAATCACATATTGGATGTTATAACAAATCATTAGCAATTAGTAAGTTATAAGTATATCTTTATTAGTATATTTTTTTTTTGTTCACTTGTACTAGCTTGAAATATACAGTGGCGGTCCGTGACGTCTTGGCCCTTGAACTCCTCCTGAAAACCCATTTGGGGCCTATTATGTATAAATAATACGATAATTTACGAAACACGTTTATTGAGCTAAGTAGCAGACATGATAGTGAAAAATCAATGTTATTATTAATGTACCCACTTGATATAACTTTTCTCCAGAAAAGGTAAACAAATGATGTAACCTTTATATGACATACCTTCCCCTTAAGTATGGAACATAATTTAATTATACTTTAACAATTTCAATTAATAACTACTAACAAACAAACAATTTACAATAAAATTAAATATTCAAATCAATATCATCTTCATCGGAACTAGGTTTAGAATATGGAACTCTACTATGAACATTTCGTTTAGTTCTAATTTTCCCCCCCGGCATGCCTATTTCAGCTGATCTAGGAACTCCTAATATCTCTTCCCATTTCTCTGCACTTGGTATTTCAATAATAGGATCATTTTCTATTTCTGTTTCTCCTTCTGGACCCTTTTCTACATCATTACTCCGTTCATTTTGAGCAATATTATCCTCTTCTACTGTATCCGCCAGTTCTCCATCTTTTCCATCATGACTTTCACTTGTCTCATCTCTATTTTGTATTTTAATTATTTGATCTATATGGCGCCTTAATACAGCACCATCCCCTGCTTGCACTCTGTAGCTAGATAGGCCATCTTTCTCAACAACTTGACCTGGTAACCATCTTGGTCCACTCGTGTAATTTCTATACATAACTCTTTGTCCCACATTAGTCTCTCTGTTTTTTTGTTGGGTGTTATTTAAGATTTGATTTTCTACTTTCCTATATTGTATATTATCAGGATGCAGAGTGTCCATGAGAGTGCGGAGGCGCCTATTCATCAAAAGTTCAGAAGGTGTTTTATTTGTTGTAGAGCATGGAGTCACCCGTAAGCCTAACAACATGTTCGGAATTCTTATTTCCCATGGTCCATCCATCTTTCGTAACTTCTCCTTCACTGTCTGTACCATGCGTTCTGCCAAGCCATTAGTGGCCGGATGGTATGGTGCAGATGTCACATGTCTTATTTTGTTGGATTCTAAAAACATTTTCATTTCACTGGACACAAAAGAAGTGCCGTTGTCGGAGACCAGGGTCTCACAAACACCATGAGTAGCAAATAAATTCCTTAAATGGCGAATCACTGTTGTACAATTTGTATTATTCACCATTAATACTTCAGGCCATCTTGAAAAAGCGTCAACGACTATAAGAAAAGTTTTATTCATGAATGGTCCAGCAAAATCTATATGTATTCTAGACCATGGTCTTGAAGGTATGATCCACTCGTGTGATGTTTTTGGAGGCATATGTCTATTTTCTAAACACCTAGTGCAATTGCTAACCAATTCATTTATGTCATCGTTCAATTGTGGCCACCACACGTAACTCCTAGCCAGTGCTTTTGTGTGTACGATTCCATTATGTGTGGTGTGCAGCATGCGTAGGATGTTTTGCCGAAAAGGTCGTGGTATGACGACGCGACACCCCAGTACACACAACCATCCTGAATAGACAGCTCTGATCTGTGTAACCAATAAGTTCGTAAATCTTTGTCTGTAACTTTGTTGGGCCATCCAATTTGTAAAAAATGGATTACTCGTGAGAGTATTTGATCTTTTTTTGTTTCAGCTGCTATCTCATGGGCAGAGTAAGGGAAATCTTCTATATTCTCTGCCATCAGGAGTACTTCATATAGAGGTGGTTCTTCTTGTTCAGTAACTGGTAAATGGTAATGGCCATCGACTTAAACTGTCTGCGTTACCTATTTCAGTCCCTGGTCGATAAACAATACTGTAATCGTGTGATGTTAACGCTATCGCGATTCTAGTCAATCGGGGCGATAAAATAGACGGCATAGGTCTTTTTGGATCAAAAATTCCAAGCAAAGGTTTATGGTCTGTTATCACAGTAAAAGTCCTCCCTGCTATATAGTTGTGGAACTTTTTAATGCCAAACATAATTGCAGTGGCTTCTTTGTCCAGTTGTGAGTATCTTCGTTCATGTATATTCAACGTCCTCGAACTCATCGCAATTGGACGCTCTTGTCCGTCCTCCATCACATGTGATAGTACCGCCCCAACACCATACTCTGAACTATCACATGTAAGTATTAATTGTTTTTTTAAGTCGTAATGAACCAATGTAGTATCAAATGTTAGTAACTGTTTAGCTTTATTGAATGCTTCTTGTTCCCTTTCAGTCCAACACCAAGTTTGTGATTTATCAAGTAATCTGTGAAGCGGCTCTAGTATGGTCGCCTTGTGAGGTATAAACCTTTCATAAAAATTGTAAAGTCCTAAGAAAGCCTGTAACTCCTGTACATTTTTAGGTTCTGGTGTTTTCAACACTGCTTCAACTTTGCTCGGGGCAGGGTGTATACCCTCTCCATTAATCACAAAACCCAAAAATTCTACTTTTTCCTGAGCAAATTTACATTTGGTCTTGTTAAGACGGAATCCAGCCTTCTGTATACGGCTTAAAACAGCATCTAATCGTTGCTGCATCAGAAGCATTGTCGGACCACTCACAATTATATCATCAATTAAAACAGCGACTCCTTGTATACCTGCTAGCAAGGCTGTCATTAATCTCTGAAATATTCCCGGGCAAGCCTTAACTCCAAAAGGTAATCGATGGACTGAGTAGAGACCTTTGCATGTATTTAAAGTTAATATTTTTGCTGTACTGTCACTAACTTTTACTTGTGTGTAGGCTCTATCAAGGTCTAGGGTTGTAAAAAACTTTGCACCTGCAACTGTCGCAAACACCTCATTTGCAGTTGGCATTGGGTAGGTGTCAGACTCTGTGGCTTGGTTGACTGTACTACGATAGTCTCCACATAATCGTATGTCCCCTGACTTCTTTATTATTGGTACAACTGGTGTTGCCCACTCCGAAAATGACAATGTCTGTAATACACCTTCTGCTACCAGTCGGTCAATTTCCTTTTCCACTCTAGCCTTGATAGCATAAGGTACAGGGCGAGCTTTTAAAAATCTAGGTGTAGCATCAGGTTTTAGATGTATAGTGATAGGGTCTCCTGTAAATTTACCAAGCCCCTCTTTGAAGATGTCACTGTATTTGGAAATTGTCTTATCTATGTTCATAAGGTCACTATTTGACATAAAATTAATGTTCAATGCAATATTCAATGGAGTCAACCAGTCTCGCCCCAGAAGATTGGGACCACATCCTTTGGCTATGATTACATTTAAAGTACATTTGATGTCCCTGTGGAAGGTACAAAGCGGAATTGGGAAAGCATTTAATTATTCCCTTCCATAACCAGGGTGAACAAATATAATTATTATTATGTATTTACTAAGGGTGGACTGTATAGGCGAGTTTATTTCCCGAGATAATTAATTATTAGTCAGTCTTTATGATATAAAGGTAAATAGGTGAATAGATTGGGACTTACTGGAAGACTGCATTTAAATTTGATGTCACTCACAAAATTCACTTCTGTAGCACTTAATTCACCAGCGGCCGCGGTTTATTTCACAGGTATTATATTTAAATAGTCAACGTTGTTTTGGAATTTTAGAGATTCAATTTCTCACGTGTCGATATCCACTCGTGGCAATGGCGTCTCGTTTTAGGCAGATTTTTGCATAAGGTGCGTGCGCGACGATAAACGTTTAAAGAGGAACTGCCGTCTCAAATGACGCTATTACAGCGCCGGGGTTTTCAAATTGAAGCGAATGGTTAAAGGGAGACGAACATAGGACAAAGATAGGCGTGAAAAAGGGATGGTGTGATTATGAAAAGGAAGGCATGATTATATCATAAGTCTGTCCTTGTTCTTTACCTATGATTCTATGAATCCATTAATCAGAAATCATAGATTATAATTTTGAAACCAAACATCCCCGCCTGCATGAAGTCTTGGCTTCATAAAAAAAATTAAATTAAATTAAAATATAGAGAGGGACAAAGAGATCATAACTCATCAACAAAGCTCTACATCATACAGGTGCGCAATATTGCAGTGAATTAATAAACTAAATAACTAAGTATAAGTACTTAAATGTAAAATAATAAAAATAAATAAATTTATTGAGTTGGTAACGGACAAAGTTTCACTACAGGTCTATCGTACGTTCCAGATTTAGTCCGGACTTGAGCTACACGAACAACTCCATCTTTACCAGGCATTACTTTGGTAATAACTCCGATCGGCCATTGTAAGGGAGGTGCGTTTTCAACTATAATTAATACGATAGTTCCTACGGTTACAGGATTACTAGGCGTATTCCATTTTTCACGCGATTGTAAATTATGTAAATACTCCGTTTTAAACGGTTTCCAAAACGATTGAACAAGCGAGTCCAATAGAGAGAACCTAGTTAAGAGGTTAGCGCGTTCTCCTGTAACATCAGGAGCTGGAATAAATTCCAATGGTAGAGTAGAGAGAAAATGCGATGGCGTTAATGCAGTGGGTTCAGAAGGGTCTGAACTTAAAACATAGAGAGGTCGACTATTTAGCACAGCCTCAATTTGACCAAGTACGGTTATCATTTCTTCGTATGTTAAAATTTGTTTGCCTATTACGCGAAATAAGGCCGCCTTTGCGCTCTTGATCTGGCTTTCCCAGACCCCTCCGAAATGAGATGCTAGAGCCACGTTAGGCTTCCATTTGATACGATTTTTGGTTAATTCGGAGCTAAACTCCTTGTAATAGTCTTCAGAGTGCAAAAAGGTATGTAACTCATTTAAATAAGCCTTAGATGCCATGAAGTTACTCCCTCGATCGGAATAGAGCGTTTCAACGGTTCCTCTTTTTGAAATAAATCTTTTTAAACAATTTAAAAAGGTCGCGGAGCTAAGATCAGATGCTAACTCTATATGAATAGCCTTTGTGACTAGGCAAACAAATAAGCAAATGTATGCTTTCTGGCTACGTACGCCGCGTTTTCTCGTTAAAGTTATGTAAAGCGGTCCTGCATAATCAACGCCGGTATGTAAAAAGGCTTTACTTTTTTCGACTCTACATTTCGGAAGATCTGACATAAGCGGAAAGGTAGGCTTAGGGTTTTGCCTAAAACATGCGTTGCATTTATGAATGCGGTGGCGTACCACACGACGAGCACATAATATCCAATATTTTTGCCTCAATATGGATGTGAGTAATAGAGGACCAGCGTGTAACTGAGTACGATGATAGTGATCTATTAAGAGATCAATGATATGTCCACTTTTGGGTAATAAAGCTGGGTGCTTATGTGAATAATCCAGACTGGATTGCGAGAGTCGTCCGCCTACGCGTAAAATGTCATCAGAAACAAAAGGAAATAATTTTTGTAATTTTGATGAACATGGTTTATTATTTTTAATATTGTCTATATCAGACTTAAAGGCTGAACGTTGAACTGCGCGAATAATCATTAATTCAGCAGCTTCGATATCTTCAACAGTGATTATGTCTCTATGCGGAAGCTTTCTCATGAATCTGAGTACATAAACCACAGCGTGAACAAACTTAGTCCAAGAAGAACATTTTGATCCAAGAGTAATTATTGGATGCTCGTCCTGTGAAATAACTACGTGAGTCGTAGTTTTCTTTTCAGGTAAAGAAGAATTGTCGCGAGGTGAGAATTTGACTATAGGCCACTCTTCCGATGGTAAAGAAATCCACGAGGGTCCTTCAAACCAAAGTGCGTGTTCCGAGAACTGAGCGGGCATAAGACCACGTGATATACAATCAGCGGGATTTTGAACTCCAGCGATATGATAAAATGTTACATTAAGCGGCGATAATAGCGTGTGAATTTGAGAGATGCGATTAGCTACATAAGTATTAAACTTATGTGGCAAAGAAAGTGCCCAACAAAGGGCGACTTCTGAATCTGAGAACGCAAGAACTTGAGTTATTTTTATGCGAGCAGACAACGTATAATACACTGAATTGACTAGACGAGCAAGTAATACTATACCATTCAGCTCTAGTCTAGCTAGCGTTACCGTGGGCTTTATGGGCGCTACACGCGACTTCGAACACATCAGTGTAACTACAGGCGGTTTATTTTCATTTTTAACGTGTAAATACACGACACAACCATATGCCTTTTCGCTGGCATCTGAAAATGCCAGAAGTGAGACTTGCGAATTTTCCTCAATGCCCATGTGGCGAGGAAACTTGAGTTTAGAGATAACAGGCAACTCGGATATATAATCCTGCCATTTATCAATTATGTGTTGAGGTGGGGAATCATCCCATCCCATATTCAGAAGCCACAAATCCTTTATGATTAATTTAGCGGATAAAATAACTGGGCCAACTAGGCCTAGAACGTCATAAAGGCGCGCGGTTGCGGAAAGAATGGCTCGTTTTGTACAAGCACTAGGAGGTTGCGACACTTTAAATATAAAGTCGTCGGATGCGGGAAGCCAATGGAGGCCTAGAATTTTAAAGGTGCTATCTGTGTCGAGAGAGATTGACTCAGACTGCCGATGAGACGTAGGAATGTGACCAAGCAATTCAGAGGAATTGCTGGTCCATTTCACTAAGTCAAATCCACCAGCTTTAAAGAGTTCTATTAACTCATGTGCTATCTTTACTGCTTCATTGAGAGATGAGGCACAAGAAGCTAAGTCGTCCATGTAAACGTCTCTCTCAACAACAGAAGCAGCGAGCGGCCATCTCTGGCGCTCATCGCTGGCCAGCTGCCTTACAGTACGCATGGCGATGAACGGTGAAGAACGTAGGCCAAAGGTCACTCGAGTAAATTCATATACTTCGAGCGGGTCCTCGGGCGAGAAGCGATAAATAATACGTTGATATTTGCGATGCGGTGCGTTAACATAAATACATAAATACATTTGCCTAACGTCGGCAAAAAATGCGATGCGGAAAATGCGTACATTCAAAAGAATGTTAAATATATCTGATTGCAAATTGCAACCAGTATGCAAAATATCATTGAGCGATAATTTTTTATCAGAGGAGAATTCTTCTATATTGAGAAGAGAAGACTCAGTGGGGCAAGAACCATCTAGAACGATGCGAACTTTCGTACTTTTATCCTCCCGAATCACTGGGTGGTGCGCTAAATAATATCCTGATGAGATAGGCTCATCAGGTGGCAGGCGGTCAATAATGCGGTTTTCTATATAACTTTTAATTACATCGTTATACCTAGAGTGAAGCTCAGTATCTCTTTTGAATCTCCTTTCTAGATTAAGAAAGCGTTTCTTAGCGGTTCTGTATGAATCTCCTAAAACCTCAGGATCAGTTTTAAAAGGGAGATTCACTGAGTATGAGCCGTCCTGATTGCGGATGGTTGAAGAAACATATATATCTTCACATTTTTGTTCATCAGGACTTAAGAATTTGCGCGCGGGGGGTTCTTCAATAGTCCAAAACCTTTCTAATAATCCATCTAATGGTTCGCTTGTGAAAAAACACAAAGCGCGAGATTTAATATTTTGAGAAATAATAGGTGCATCGCCCATAATTAAATAGCCTAATGAGGTCTCGAATGCGGAAGGCGTATTTACGTTGCCAATTATTTTATCACTTAATGCTATTTTACAGTAAATATTAACGCCCAGTAATATATCTATCGGACCCGGTTCATAGAAGTTGTCATCAGCCAATGATATATTTTTTATCAGATCGTTAAACTCTGCGATGTCAACGTGCGAGTCTGGCAGTTGTGAAGTGATTCGTTCTACCACCAGAGGGCGTATCGAGTATTCCTTCCCGTCATCAAACCGCGACTTAAATTTAAACTCGGAAACACCTAGTATTTTTTGCGAAGCTCCACCGATACCTTGAACTTCAGCAAAACGGTTTTGAGAATTTACGGGTAGTGAATACCTATTACAACAATCGATAGATATATAGTCGTTTTGCGACCCTGGGTCTATTAGACACCGCACAAGATGTGGACGATTGTTACTGTCATACAATCTTATTTTTGCAGTGCCTAACAGCGTTGTAGTAGCAATGCGGTCTATACAGTCGTAAGACACGTTACACACTGAAGTATTATTCGTGCTACTAGAATTAGACTTAATTTTATTACAGTTATCATTAGAGGGCGTAGGCTCTGCAATATTAACAGAGGATAAGCGAGGCGACGCAATTGCGTTTGAAGTTAAAGATGGATTATTATCTAACTTAGATTGGGACGTTTTTGAATTAGTATTATTCTTTCGTTCAAAATGTATCGCTGAGTGATGCGAGGACGATGAGCACTTGGAGCAGATTCCCTTGGATAAGCAGTTCATAGTGCGGTGAAGAGTTGAAGTACAACGATTACAATAAGAGTTATTTTTTATAAATAAATGTCTATCTTGAGGAGATAACTTCATGAACGAGGGACAAGAATAGAGATGTAAGTGTTTATTATTCTTACATAAACTACAATTTTTACTGTCTGACGGATTGAGAGATTCAGTATTAACAAAAATCTTAGTTGAAGGCCTTGGAGGCGAATTAGTTTTGCTGCGGTTTTTATTTTGTTGAGATTCAAAACCTTTATCTATGGAGCGTGTTATCACCTTATTTTGTTCTTTAACAAATTCTATTAAATTTGTATAAGTCGGAATTTGTTTTTTGCGATTGATAATCTCAAACATTTTGACAGTTTCCGAGTCCAACTTAAGCGTGGCTAAATGAAAAAATATGAAGTCAGTTAAATCAATTTTCAACTGTTTAAGTGCTTCCACTGCTGAATCAAAAGTATTTATAAAATTATCTAACGCGTTTGCACTAGTGTTTGCGAGCGGCTTAAATTGTAATAATTGATTCAAATAAGCACAGGCGAGCGAGCGAGGGTCATCATACTTTTGAATTAACTTTTCCCATATAATAGGATAGTTTTCGGCAGTGGTTGGCAATCCTGCGCAGATGGAAGCGGCCTTATCTTTCAGGCGACCAACTAGATAAAAAACCTTTTCATTATTTGATAAATTAGGGTTGTCATGAATCATGCTTTTAAATTGTTGATAAAACAAAGGAAATTTAGTTATCTCACCATCAAAAGTCATTAAGTCTATAGGTGGGAGATGCGATTTCAATTTAGGAAAATTTGAGATTGGCCGTGAGGCGTCAATCTCATTGCTAGTGGAATTTTTATTATTTTCGTTAAGCGTTAGAATTTGTTTGACATAGCAAAACATTTCTTCGAATGATGTCCATGACTGATAATTAGGAATAGCCTTAGGATTTATTCTAAATTGAGCTTCATTATATAGATCCAAATTTCGTTCAAATTCCTTGCGTAAAGTTTCTAAGTTGGAAGCCTGCGTAACTAAAGAAGACAGTTTAGATTTATCAACTTCAAGTTGAGTTGCGATATCGTACAATCGTTGCATTCTTGCGAATAAAATGTCTCGTTTACTCTCTAATAACAATAACGAACATTCGTCCTTGTTATATGGTTTAGACGACGGAGATGCTTCACTTCTACTCATCTTGAAAGAATAATAAAGTTAGATTATAAAGATATGAAGTTATAGTAATCAATAGCGTTTATTTATTATAATATAATATAGCGTAAATAATGCGTGAGATATAGATATAACGTTGTATAAATGCGTAAGATAGAATAATAATATGCGTTTGCAGTGTTTATGTTGTATAAAACATACAAAAACTATTGCTTGCGTGCGTAAATATAAAGCGATGAGTTCCGAACAAAATATAATAAAATTACCTACCTACGGAGTACGCTGAAGCGAGCGGACCGATGCATTCGACTTAAATACCTATCGAAAACAAACTGGCCGTGCGGAGTTATTTACCTAATATTGCCTTGTTCGACGTCGTTTAACTATTATAGAATGTTACCTACTATCTATACGTTTTTACATTAACTAGATATGCGGAGTTAAGTACATATACTTGTATAATATGAAGTAATAAGTGCGTATAGGAAAATATAAAATTATAATAATACCTTATTACTTCTTACCTAGTAAATAAACGATAGAATTATGTAAGTTTAATAAAACAATTCTGCAATATTACGACACAGTACAATATTAGGGCGTCTGTTAAATGTTATGAATATTAAAATTAGACCAAAATTCTGTTTGAAATAACAAAATAGGTTTGTAAATTCACAATTATGTTTTAATTTACTAGAATTAGTTCAAAAAATCCGGCTCGTAAGTGGCCAAAATTATGGAAGGTACAAAGCGGAATTGGGAAAGCATTTAATTATTCCCTTCCATAACCAGGGTGAACAAATATAATTATTATTATGTATTTACTAAGGGTGGACTGTATAGGCGAGTTTATTTCCCGAGATAATTAATTATTAGTCAGTCTTTATGATATAAAGGTAAATAGGTGAATAGATTGGGACTTACTGGAAGACTGCATTTAAATTTGATGTCACTCACAAAATTCACTTCTGTAGCACTTAATTCACCAGCGGCCGCGGTTTATTTCACAGGTATTATATTTAAATAGTCAACGTTGTTTTGGAATTTTAGAGATTCAATTTCTCACGTGTCGATATCCACTCGTGGCAATGGCGTCTCGTTTTAGGCAGATTTTTGCATAAGGTGCGTGCGCGACGATAAACGTTTAAAGAGGAACTGCCGTCTCAAATGACGCTATTACAGCGCCGGGGTTTTCAAATTGAAGCGAATGGTTAAAGGGAGACGAACATAGGACAAAGATAGGCGTGAAAAAGGGATGGTGTGATTATGAAAAGGAAGGCATGATTATATCATAAGTCTGTCCTTGTTCTTTACCTATGATTCTATGAATCCATTAATCAGAAATCATAGATTATAATTTTGAAACCAAACACCCTGTATTGCACTTGCAACTTTATTTGGCCGAGTAACATTACAGGTGTATTTGTCCATGTGTGTAAGGTAAGTGATATTGGCTGAAGAGTGATATGTGAGTTTTCACGTTCAATTTTCTTCCATGTGTGTTCATTTATTATTGAGAAACTTGCACCTGTATCCACTTGAAGTGTTACAGGTATGCCTTCCAATATAACTTCAACCACAAATGGTGCCACTTTTGTTTCACATTGAATACTGTAAATACCATTCAAGTGTGCCGGTACTTCTTCATCGGTGAAGTTAATACTCTTCTTAGATTTCTTCTTCAATAAGCAAATCTTCTCAATATGACCAGTTTTTTTGCAAAATCGGCAGGTGGCGTTGACAAATCTACATTCACCACCATGACGATCCCCACACCGGTAACATAGTCGTACATTTGTCCTGGTATGTACCGCATTAATGTCCATGGCTTCCACGGAGGAGCCTTGATGAGTTGCTGCTGCATCGTTTGTACTTATGCTGCTGCTATCTGTACTAGTAGATGATTGAATCATATGTCTTTTCCCGCCGTTTCGGCTGCTAGCATGGCATCAACAACATCTTGATAACGTAGGTTATCTTTTTTTAAAAGGTTGTACTGCAGACGGCGATCCTTCATGCCACACACAAGTCGGTCGCGTAGCATGCGTTCTAATTCCATAAAGTTACATTTGGAGCTAATTTTTCTCAACTGTGCAATGTATTCTGATGCATTTTCATTTGTGTTCTGGTTCCGTGTGTAAAACTTGTATGACATAGATATTTCATTGGGCTTTGGGCTATAATGTTTTGTCAAAATTGCTTCAATTTCCACAAATGTCGCTTCACTAGGTTTTCTTGGTGTAATCAAAGCCAAAAATGTTTCAAAAACTTCTGCTCCACACACAGTAAAGAAATTCGCTCGTTTTGCGCCGTCTAATATGATGCCATTAGCCTCAAAACAAAACTTCAACCGATCGATGTAATTGTCCCATACATCTATTTTTGGGTTAAATTCACCAAACTTCACTGCTTTGTGATCCATTTTAACCGAATTTTCGCTTCGTCGCCACTGTTATGTATAAATAATACGATAATTTACGAAACACGTTTATTGAGCTAAGTAGCAGACATGATAGTGAAAAATCAATGTTATTATTAATGTACCCACTTGATATAACTTTTCTCCAGAAAAGGTAAACAAATGATGTAACCTATATATGACAGGGCCCTTATTCATGAGTCTGTTCGCGCGACGCGGTCGCTGCTCGACTGCGGTTCGCATGTCGTACAGCTCTCTGTAATGGTTCGAAACTAGTCGGGCACTTTTTCTGACATAACACGTGAGTGTATCCGGTTGTTATGTATATTTATAATGAATAACTCTCACGATAGTTTAAACGTTAAAATATGAGGTTATCTTACCTCAAATTGTCGTCACTGATAATTTCCTTCTTGACCAAATCAACCACACTTTTACACCTCTCTGCGGCACTCTGTATGGCTCTATGCACAATATTTGTGTTGTAAATAGCGGCACCAGTGAGGTCTAGTAGACACAACTCTTTGTACTGGTTCATTCCAACCACTAATAGACCTCCGTTGGCGCCTCCGTCTTCTGTGGTACTTGTGCATACTGATTCTTCTGTATGACTTGGATCTGACACCAGAATACTGAAAAGATGAGAATAGTTGTTTATATAACTTAAGCATACCGATGCACAATATTCATGGCAATATTCTGATTAATAATATATTGGCAAAGTGAAGCTAAACAGAATGGCGACCTAACTCTCACAATATGAAGCAAACATATAGTGATGAAAGACTCTTCATTAACTGGGCAGCCCATATGAGTGAGCAAGATAGAGTAAATTATAACTACTGTAAGGTGTACAACCTCCAACTATTTCAGCTTTATTTCGGTTGTACACCAATAATTTAAACTTCAATGCCTTAGTTTTAAGGTTTATATTTTATTAATTATTACTGTAGTTGAGTTATAGATTTTTGAGTAGGTAATACTTATTGCTTGTTAAATCGCTATCATATTATCACTGTAATTGGGGCTGATTCTGTAGCACACAATCTCTAAACTCACAGCATAAAATGACATTATTAAACCCTTATATTGCTAACCCTTTCTCATTACTCTCTGCAGAAGACAGATTTAAGGTGTCATATTTTTAGTTACGTTTAGAGATTGTGTTATACAGAATTGGCCACATTTGCACTTGTTTAAATTTTTGGTGGTAAGAACATGATGTGTCAAAATACCTACTTATTTTTAAATATAGCAAATGTCAAACACACTGGATAGTGATATAAAACAGTTGGTATGGGATCCTTCTCGGCTAATGTGTGTATGATGATGTTTTCCCCACTTCTGGTCACATCTGGTCGCTTGAAATGTGCTAAGGATGCCAATGTGGCAATGCTGGAACATTCTATTAAGTTCCCATCATGATTTAAGATCTTTATGTCAACTCTCAGTGACCATACCTAGAAAATTTGAAATTACAACAATTTAAAAACATAATACTAACTGCAGTAATATTTATGTTTCCATAGTAATATTGTCTAACCTTAAGCATGAACACTCTTATTGAATAGCCTATTCTTCCAAATTGTATGTGAAATGAAATAGAGGTAAATTACTATTTTATATCAAACTAGATGATGCCCGAGACTACATCCACATGGTTTTCTTAAATTTTATAGGATAAAAGTAGCCTAAAAGTTTATCTGGGATGTAATTTGATGAAATTGATTGGATAGCCCATGAAAGAGGGACAGACATACTTTCGCATTTATAATAAAACATGGTTAAACATATTAGGCTGTCAGTTTTGTCTATTGAATATTTTGTATCAAGATGTGTAGGGGTCAGCAAGAACTTATGATGAGACATAATATGAAATAGCTTCATTTATTCTAAAAGATAAAATGAGAATTGAGGCTGTGATTCTGCCCTTTATACTAACCTTTTCTTCCACAACAATACACAAAGATTCTAGGTCAATACACTTTGAATCCTTGTAGCATTTCTCAAGCAGTCTATTTAAGTAGACGGTTAGATCAGTTTGGCGGTTAGCCTCAAACTGTGGTGCAGCCATCGGACTTATTTCCACATTGATGTACAAAATACCCTCATTTGGCCTTATTTGTTTTGGTTGGACTACCTCACATGATACCTGTGCTAATACTCTGTAAGGATAAGGTAAGTATTTTTGAAGTAGTAGTACTTAAGTATATAACTTGAAACAAAACAGAAGAAATAAAACTATTTTAGCATAATTTTCTTTCTTCATTTTTAAAGACAGTCTTAAAAGTAATGATTGGTCTTAATATTATTTTAAGTATCTCATATTTTTGTTTTTGTCAAACACAAATAGAGTAAGTATTCAAGTAAAATAAACAAAATGATGCTTGTAATTTAATCCAGATGGATTTAAGTTTTTAAATCCTGTAGAAACTATTTGATTTTCTTGGATAAAAAGTAGCCTATGTCCACTTCCAAGGTGTAAGCTATCTATGTACTCGCATTCCGTCATAATCGTTTTAAAGGATGGTGGAACCATGAATAATGTTGGGGTATTTCACACTACAATAATATTAGCATGGAAGAAGGATTTTACATGCTGGTTGTACCTACCTACAGCTTGATGGGTAGGTATGTGAGTTACGAAGTAGGTACCTTGCCGTTGCTCTTCTTTTAACAAAAGCATTACAGGTTGGGCTATAGTATACTGCCCGCGACGGAGGGGGAAGGGGTTGGGGGAGGGGGGAGGGGTGAGAGGGGGGAAACCCTCCCTCCAAGGGAAAAAGTGCGGAACGCAATAGTTTTCGAAAAATAAATTTTTAAAGTTTTGAAATTATGAAGTAATTTTATCGTAATAATGACTAAAATACATACTTTAGAGGGGGAGGGGGAGTAAGGGGGAGAGGTGGGGACGCTAGGAAAACTCCTTAGACTTCACCCTCTCCCTCTCACCCCCTCCAAGAATCCTCCTTAAATAGAATGGGCTACGCCAGAAGACTCGCTTCGTCGCCCCTGAATGAAGCTTCGCCTACTCGACCTTCGTTTCACTTCGGAGGTCGCCGGCTCGCTTCGCTCGCCACCTCCCCCCTTCGCTCCACTCGGCCTCGTAGGCTCGCTTCATTCAGGACCTCCTTCGCGAGCTTCTGGCTTCGCGCTTAAAAAAAACACTCTAGGGGTAGGGCAGACAAGACTGCGTGGAGTCGGGGTGTGCTGATTCGGTTTTGCCTATCACATGCTGAAGTACCTAATTATAACTAGAACCGACATTTATACCTTTTAATTAATTGTACCTACTTTAACCTTCTCAACCTTTAACCTTGAAAAGCGCGTAAAACGATGACTCATAGATTTGAATTTGGCGCCAACGCACGCGTTCCGTTCCAACAATCGGTATAGAACTAACATTATCTATGGTTTGAATACGATTATTGACATTTTATGATACTTTTCATGTTTGGAACGGATTTTAATACGTAAAACGAAACTTTAGTACGCCAACTAAACGTCAATGAGTCTGTAATCTATGGCAAATGTCGTAAGAAATAGTGAAAAGTGGTGAACATTTACGAATTTTCAAAAAATTATATCTCGAAAACTATTGAGTTCCGCAGTAAAATATTTTAGTGCAAGGCTTACCACATCAAGGTCTTTCTGTAAAAAAAATATGAACGTCCAACTCAGCGGGCAGTATACTATAGCTGAGCCGCATTACACACATAGTAGGATTCAATAAATAACTTACTTTGTTTCCCCTATAGAAACAATACAGCTACCGTATTCGGAACCAAATTTAATATCGAGCTTTCGACTCTCATTGTAACTTCTGCCATCTAATCGCTGAAAACAAATAAAACAATAAAATTATCGCAATTTATAACAAATGTTTTTCAGTCAAGTTTTCTTTACAACTTACATGGCCTTCCGAAATTATTTTTTGCACAAAAGCTTTTTCGCAGTTAGAAAGAAAAACTTCCCGCATTTTTGATGAATACTTTTACTTTTATTTATTTAAACAATATGTTTGTTTTATTAATTAACAATATGTTCCGTTTATTTTGAGACCGCAGAGGAGGGGTTATTAAAGTATCTAAGAGCGCGTTTTTCAATTTTGAGGTTATAAAATTGTTTTCAAAATTCAAATACAAAATGATGAATGACATTAAATAAATTTTGGTAATTTACTTAATCTATGATTTACTAATATGCTATTAGTCTATCGTTTAAACTTTAACGGTTCACTGACAGATACTCTGGGACCATAGACTGAAGAGGGCCAGTGACTCTTTTTAAGTTTGACACATCTTATCGCTCAACTGTGCGCTCAAAAGTGCATTGTGCTGGTTTGGCACTAATAAAAGCCATATACCAAAATAAGAAGAAGAAGAAGAACCCCTTTGATTAATACTTATTCAAAGACGAACCTTGTAATATCCATACATTAGTAAATATGCGAGTGTGTTTGTCTGTCTGCTACGCTTACACGGCCCATCTTTTTAACTGATAAAGATGGGTATAGAGATAGGAAGGCCGGGGAAGGACATGGGCTTCTTTTTATCCCGAAAAATTAAGAAGTTCCCGCAAGAATAAAAAATTTTGATTAGGTATATAGAGAGGATGTGCCCTAACATATTTAAATTGAAGCTTCCTATAACCTTAAAATGGCGCATGGGCGGAGCATAATGCGGGCATTAGGGCTGAAATTATCGATACCTTTTATTATGTCGATACTTATATACTCGATATAAAATTATCAAAATATAATTAATAAATAATTAAACATAATTTTTGAAAACACTAGTATTCGTATTTTATAATGAACAAGCTGATGCCCGCGACCCCGTCAGCGTGAATTGAGGTTTTTTGTATGAAAAAAATTTGTATGAAAAAAAAATTTTTTACTCATCGTTTCGTATAGAAGACAAAAATTCATTCGGAGGAAAAATACGGAGAGAGCTGATGATTGAGGATTCGAAGACGGATGAAGAGCACAGCCAGGGTATTCAAGATAGGTGGGGTGTGCTCCACCAAATGTCACTCGAAACTTCATCCAATTGACAGTGTGCTGAAAAAAAATTCAAAATGGCGGATTTAAGATGGCCGCCATACAAATGACATGTCCCAGTTCAGTATGGAGGGTGGTTTTTTATTCTGAGTGTTAATGAACCAGAACCAAACTACCATCACGTGAAAGAGAAAAAAATATAACATTAAACTCCATATAAATAATAATTTTTGAAAACCCCGTTTTTTTAAAAATTAATTTTGAAAAATATCGTTTGTAGAAAATATTTTTCGATGGATGGCAACACAAAAACTTTTTCTACAGTGCGTTCCACTAAGCGCCCACAACAATCAAAATGCTCCTTTAGTTTTCGTTCCACATAACGACCGCGGTATTTGTGGTCGCGTCAAAAACATTACTTATGACGTCATGACTTACGCTCACGCGAAGCTCGCGACACCCCATCTAAAAAGCTGGGATATTTTAGGAGAAGTAAATGTTTCTGCAGCTGATGCTCAATGTGCCTCCACAGGTAAATATAATTAACGATGTAAAACAAGTTTAGAAAAATTAATTGCAGTTTATAATTAATATACCTACATGTATACATTTTTCCTTGATTGCCAATAATATAAACTAACTTTAGAAATGAAAATTAAGTTAGCCTTCTTTAAGTTATCTTATTGAAAAAATTTAATAATGATTTTTTTCAATATAAATCGATTTAAACAATATTTAATTCATAAACAATAATTATTATTTCAGTTTATTTTCAAGGCTTATACAGATTATAACCTAACCTCTTAAATCTTTTACTTTCTTTTTACTAACTCGCCGTTTGTATTATTTACCTCCACGCTCAAAACGCTTTATAATCCATACCACTTGAGTTTACGACAGTAATGCAAGAAGAACGGGAAAAACTGCGGTCGTGATAGTGATCGTTGTGAACGCTTAGTGAAACGCACCTTAAATATATGTATAGATCTATCAAATCTGGCATCTGTTACTGTCGCTTTAATGTCATACAAAACTGACATTGACATTTGACAATCATTCTATGACATACGTGACAAAGACAATCAATTTTTTTTTTCCGTTGATAAGATTCAGGCAAAGATCTAAAAAAGCCACAAAATAAAATAATATTTTTCTCCAAAATGGGGTCCTTTAAAAATGTGTAAATTATTCTATAAGCCATATTTTAGGATCTCTATTCACGTGTATTAAAATCATCTTGGTTCATGTTCAAGGCCCAATCTCCTTTCCAAGTCCTTTCGTCGGTGTCTATCTCGGAGAGTATAAAAGATGGACGAGTGGTTTCTTGGCAAAAGATGATCAGGACATGAAGGTCTACTTGATGAACAGGAAAAAATTCAAGATGGCGGAATTTATTTTTCCATAGAAAATGTAGTATTGAAGAGGCTTACAAGTGTAGAACTATGCAAGACTTTGATGCGGTTTTTTTACAAGATTTATTCTGTATGGAAGAATTGTCGGTTTGCTGTTAGGAAAGCCAAGCTGGCGAAGTTCAATGGTACCCAAAGGTACCCGATCGTCAGTGGTATGATAACTAAGGAAGGTTTCTTTGTGTTTTTACTTCAACGGTCTCTTACACTGTATGCATGTCTGGTTTGCAAGTTTATTTACATTAAAAGGCCCTTTTAGATATTTAAGGGGTCTCTGTTTTATGTTTTCTTATGAGAATTTTTTTTACGTCTTTCGGACGCGTGGCTTTCTGGCGCTTCCACTGTGCTCTCTAGCATAGCAGTGGGTTGTTTACTTCAGAACACGTAGGCAGTAAACACTAGGATAGAAGGAGAGCAAGTAAGTAGACAGTGGCCGCGCGGTTTACGCGGACGGGTGCGGTTCCATTTCAAAATTTGTTTTTAAAGAAGAACTCTCCATAATTTTTCGGAGAAAAAATATATGGAGGTGTTTATTTCAGAAAGTACCTATACTAAATGGAAGAGCGGAGTGAAAGTACCTATACTAAATCGTTAAGGGATCAACGCACAGCCTAAACCGCTGGGGTTAGCAACTTGAAATTTTGGCAGTAGGTTCCTTTTGTGACGTAGGCGCTCACTAAGGAAAGATTTTTCAAAATTCCACTCCTACGGGGGTGAAATAGGGGGATAAATTTTGTATGAAACTCCGGGTTGGCACTGAGAATTTCTTAATTGAAAAACCCAATACCTAACTTTTATGCCCGACCGGGAATCGAACCCAGGACCTCGTGATCCGCAGTCGACTATGCTAACCACCAGACCAACGAGGCAGTCAAAAATAGTAATTAGTTAAAATGATACACAATAACTGCAATGAAGGGACCAAAAACCACTTGAATAGACACTGTAATTTTCGAATACGAGACACCATCCCGGGTGTCTTAATCACAAGGTTATCATCGCTACAGCCTAAAATGAGTTTGGCAATATTATAAGTAGAAGCTGACTGTTCAATTTCATCTTTCTACCCCTCTGAGTGAGAAACAGTAAGAGTGAAACGCATCATCACTTACCATCAGGTGAGATCGCATTCAAGGGCTCACTTGTAGAGGATTAAAAAAAAAAAAAAAGTGATACGAAATTTTAATTTTATCGATACTCAATTTATTTGTAAACAATACAATCCCCACACTATATAAACACTCAAACAAAAACTAATGAAATAATCCAAATTTTCGGGGATAGCGCAAAAATTTACGTGTTTTGGATTCAGTAAAGAAGAAACTAAGCTATAATTAGTTGAAATAACTTAATATACTCGCCACAAAAAGAAAAATAAAAACAACTATGTTACTCACTTAAGAAATGAAATTCCTGGGCGTTTTACAATACTATTATTACGACACTCCACAACTGAGCACTTTACCATTGTTGATTACACAAAACTGCACAAAACTAAGCAAAAACACATAAAAATATTATGAAAATATTCACAAAACTGGTAATTAGCCACAACCAAAACACCGGAAGCAATACAGACGCCATATAAAGGTACAAAAAAATTGGCTTCAATTGCCTGACACGTTCACGCAATAACATAATACACCTGTCTCATTCTAAAAACGTAGCTTTCAATAAGTAAGAATAGTCAAAACATAGTAGTACATGTTTTATTAACAAAATGCATCGTATAACTATAATTGAGTAAAATGTAACACATCCTCACTATATACCTAATCAAAGATAAAAAACTTCATACACGCGGACGAAGTCGCGGGCACGTACACCATCGATATATTATATGTAGGTACTAGACGAGCCCTTTCATAGAAAAAAAAAGACGTGTGGCACTCGGAGACTGCCGCGGTAAAGCTATTGCATAGCATTTTTTATCAACATGTAATTATAATTATTTATTTTATTTAAGCAGTATTTTTTTTCCTTTGTTTTTCTTTGATATTAATTCATACTGTATTTGTGATAATAATAATAAAATGTATGTAATAAAGAGTAGGTACTCACTCATTTTCTTTCAGTATTTTTTCGTGACTTTCTTCATTAATAAATGCACTTTGTTTCATCATCATCATTATCATCAGCCACTACGCATCCACTGTTGGACATAGGCCTCTTTTAAGTAGCGCCAACGTGCTCTTTCCTCGGCTTTCCGCATCCAATCGATGCCAGCCACCCTCCGGATATCATCGCTCCACCTTGCTGGGGGGCGCCCTACGCTTCGTTTACCAAGACGCGGTCTCCACTCGAGGACCTTTCGACTCCAACGTCCATCGGCACACGTGACCAGCCCACTGCCACTTCAGCGTGCTAGCCCTAAGAGCTATGTCGGTCACTTTAGTTCTTTGGCGAATCACTTCGTTCCGGACTTTATCCCGGAACTTACTTTATTTGCACTTTGTTTATTCATATTTAAAACACTTTGTACATTGAGGTTTTTTGATTCCCCTTGGACACCCGGATGGAACGAATAACTAGCCTATCATGTAACTATTGAAAACATAATTCTTTAAAATTATTTCGCCTTTATATTTTCAACAACTTGAAGTCAACAACACAAGTAGTCATAGCAACAAAAGTGTTAGGTTTTTTTTCGTTAGGGAATTTCTTGATTCGGTCTCCACGCTCAAGGCCCGCGATAGAAGCTATGCAATAGCTTAAAAATTGGGCGTCCAACCTTTAGAGCACGCTTCTAACCTGTATAGCCCTGTCCTTGTCCCTGCCATAGTGCTGTCCCGCTTTTCAGGCTAGATGGCGTTAGTAAAATAGGTCCACATTCTTTGTTTGACAGGGCCCGCCTATGTAAATTGAGGTCGTTGACGTAGACAGAGAATCTAATATATCTTCTAAGCACGGCCATCACTGTAGTAAGTAAATATAAATTGCTCAAAAGAAAGTTTGCAAAAAATAGAGAAAAGAGATTGCTGGTGTTGCACTAATAAAAACGAATAAAAGCAAACAAAAATGTATGTACCTACTTACAGCTACTTACTAACTACGCCCGGCCTAAGTATTTAAAAAATAAACGTTCGCGCAATGTTAATTTATGAATTCTCAATTTACTTTGCAGGTGACTAATGATGAAGTTATTGTCGCTAATCCAACTGAAACAGTAGTAACCCGAAGTTTTGATATTATTACCGTGCCGAAGTTTACCCTATTCACACTCCCTGACCGCTGCACAAAATGAGCGTATTTAGTATTTACAAACTAAACAGGCTGTTACTTAACCTTACTTGTAGTCATAGGGACTACTTTCATATTTTTAACTAGCTGATGCCCGCGACTTCGTCCGCGTGGTTTAAGATTTTTTGATTCCCGCGGGAACTCCTTAATTTTCCGGGATAAAAAGTAGCCTGTGTCACTCTCCAGGTCCTCAACTATAACCAAGCCAAAAATCACGTCGATCCGTTGCTCCGTTGCGGCGTGATTGAAGGACAAACCAATAAACCAACAAACCAACAAACAAACTGACTTTCGCATTTATAATCTTAGTATGATGATGTACAGAATTGGACCTGTTACAGTTTTATTATAAGTATAGATAGATAGCTGATGCCCGCGACTTCGTCCGCGTGGACTAAGTTTTTTCGATTCCCGCGGGAACTCATTAATTTTCCGGGATAAAATGTAGCCTATGTACTCGTGTGAAAATAAATAATAATACTACTTCCTTAAATGCCAATACAAACTTTTATTTCCTTTCAAACAACTAGATGGACATGTTTTAATACAACAACCTTTCGATTCGAACGTTAGATGCGAGCTCCCCGTAAAACTAGTCTGCTCTTCGCAGCTTCGAACATCATGATCCTCACTCACATTCGTTCACAATTCAATACAGTCGCAAAAGGGATCTGTTTTGATTCCAACGATAAATCGTTGAAGTCCAATCACACTATCCCAAATTTAAAAATCCAAACAATTTCTTATTAATAATTGAAAATCATGACATTCGGCCATCCGACACTGTGCCGCCTCCTGGCGCACACATTTATAAATTGTAAATTAACATAAATCATGACATAATTGTAAATTAACGTAAATCAAGACATTATAAATTGTAAATTAACAAAATCATGACATTTTTCTTTTATTAGTTACAAATTTATAATTGAATACAAATCACCACATAAATAAGGTAAGACGGTCAAAATAATAATTACCGTTTATTATAACAGAAAATAAAATCATAATGGTATCATATTAAATTATACTATGCTATATAAAATAATATAATATTATTTTATCACTACTCCGAGTTGCTTTTACCAGCAATGTCCGAACTACTATCGTCAGAGTTATGTAATTCTAGAGCTTTTGTATGTATCCAAGGTCGGATCCTATCAGCTGCAATGACAGTTTTATAAGGTTTGCCCTTCTTAGTGAAGCCAGGGACATCTGTAATTCTATAGCGGTCATTACCTAGAACTTCAGTAACCTTATATGGACCCACAAACTTCGACAGAAGCTTTGTACTTTTTCCATCATTATCAAAATTATTACGAGAAATTTTAACTAAATCACCAATTTCATACTTTGGTGCGGGGAAGCGATCTGCATCATGTTTTTCTTTTTGTTTCGCTTGGTCTTTTCGGATATTGCTACTTATTTGCTCTCTAAGTTGTTGCAACTCTAAATTATTACTTGAATAGTTTTCGGTATTAAGTTTATTCGACAAAACATCACGTAATTTGAATCCAAACATAGCTTCTGTCGCAGTTTTCTGAGTTGAAGCATGTACAGTGTTGTTGATGCCCCATTGTATTTTACCCAGACACTTGTCCCAGTCGCGTTCATGGCTTGAAAAGTTTTGTGATGACAGTGAGATTAAGATAGTCTGGTTAAATCGCTCTGCTTGACCGTTCGCTCTGGGACAAGCTACTGCGTTCAAAATATGCTTAATACCAAGTGTATTACAAAAGTTCTGAAAAGCGGTTGATGTAAAACTAGTTCCTCGGTCAGAGATAATTCTAGCCGGGACACCAAAATCATAAAATATTTTCTCCAAAACCTTAACCGTGGTTTTAGTTTTTAAATCTTTAACAGCCCTTACGAAAACATATTTCGTAAAAGCGTCTACTATAGTTAAAATGTGCGTATTACCGTTTTTACTTCTAACGAAAGGCCCAAGATGATCAATATGAATTGTGTGAAATGGTATCTGTACTTTTTCTATTGGGTGTAAATGACCAGACTTTTGTTTGAACGCGTTATCTTTATTATAAGCGCACTCTAAGCATGCTGCAACATACTTTTTAACAAACTTCCTTAATTTAGGGAACCAGTACAAATGTTGAATTCTTTCTAGAGTTTTAGCGTAACCCAAATGGCCAATTTCGTCGTGGTTGGCCCGACATATTTGCCATCGAGCACTTCGCGGAACAGCAAGACATAGCCTATCATCTACTCTCCTATACACGGTATGGTCTTTTATAACGTAACTTTTACGAATATCCCTACTTTCTTGGTCATTTTCGGGTTTGAGAATTTTAAAAATGCGAGATATTTCGGGGTCTGCTAATTGCAATGATAAAAGCCAGTTTTCTTTCCTTATGGTATACACACCAACTGCCGAGGGGCTATCATCCGGCTCCGCAGGCAGCCGGGTGTTTCTGCTCAACGCATCTACGTGTGACATTTGGACACCAGGTCGGTATTCAATGTCAAACACGAACTCGCTAATTTGCAGCCACCACCTCGCTATCCGCGGTACCAGATCCCTCTTGGTTAGTGTAGTGCGTAAAGCAGCGCAATCGGTATAAACTTTGAAATGAATGCCTATCAGATACACGCGGAATTTCTTTAAAGAACATACAACAGCTAGCGTTTCTAGTTCGTAGGAATGCAGGTGTTTTTCTTCGGGAGTAGTCTGCCGACTAAAATAGGCGACCGGTTTTAATACCCTAGTATCTTTTTGCCACTGCAAAAGTATACCCCCTATTCCCAGCGAACTAGCGTCGGTGTGGAGTTCTGTTTCCAGGGTAGGATCATAAAGAGCAAGGACAGGCCGATCAGCTAACCTATCCTTTAAAGTTGAAAATGCCTGTTCTTCAGTGTCAGACCATCGCCAAACAGAGTCTTTTTTTAACAAAGATGTTAATGGATGAGCAATCTCTCCATAACCCTTGATGAATTTTCTAAAATAACCCGTTAATCCTAAAAATTGGCGCACTTCATGGACATTTTGTGGTGTTGGGAATTCCTTAACCGCTAAAATTTTAGTTTCGCTCGGCTGAATGCCTTTTGGAGAGACTTCGTATCCAAGATAGCTGACAGTACTATCAAAGAATCGACATTTGCTTAGTTTCAAAGTTAAGCCATGTTGCCTAAAAAGTTTCAACATGTCTTCTAGTCTCTGGAACATTTCATCAATACTTTTTGAGGGAATTAAAAAGTCATCTAAGTAAGCTAACGCGTACTCAAACCGCCTGTTCCCAAAGATTCTGTTCATCATCCTTTGAAAAACGGCTGGGGCATTTGCTAGGCCGAAAGGCATTCTTTTGAACTCAAAATGTCCATCAGGTGTGACAAAGCCAGTGAGATGCTGGCTTTCTTTAGCCATGGGAATTTGATAATACCCCGAAGCGAGATCCAGAGTCGTGAAGAAATTATTGCCACTGAGATTCGAAATTTGATCTTCTATCAGTGGTAACGGAAAACGATCCTTAATAGTCTTATTATTCAGGGCTCGAAAGTCCACGCATAGTCGCTGCTCACCAGTTTTCTTTTTGACCATTAAAATCGGGCTGGCATAGTCAGACCTCGATTCCTGAATAATATCGTTTCGAAGTAATTCGTCAATAGTTTCTCGGACTTGTTCTCGTTCATGATGCGACAACCTATAAGGACGATAAACAATTGGCTTATTATCTGCTAAATCGATCTTCATTTCTACATCAATTGCGCAACCTATTTCACTAAGGTTTGTAGCAAAACAATCGCGGTAATTTTGCAACAATAAGTACAGCTTATCTAACTGTTCAGTATCCAAACCGGGTCCTGTTTTAATACTGTCTGTATTAAGGGGCTCTACAGTAGACGAATCTATTGCTATTCGATTAACCCGACACACTTTTTGTTCGTTGAACGGAATGGCCCTAACTATTAAAACGTTTGATTTTAAGGTCACGGTAAAAGGTGACAAATTAGTTATAACAACGGCTCCCTTACCTTTAGAAATGCTAAAAGCACCCTGCAAAAGACAAAACTCTTTACCTGTTTCTACACTATTGTAACCATCAATAAATACATCTCCTGTGAAGTCACAGCTAGAGTGAACAGGGACAGTACTGGTTTTCGATACTTCTACCGTATCACTAATGTAGAGTTTTAAAGTACCTTGTGGATCCTCAGACAAGTCTATGCTTGGGCTTTTATAAAAAGTTAGTTTAGAGCTATCTTTCAAAACTGTAATGAACGGCAATTCCGTAAAATTCTGACCAACAATAAGAGATGTCTGCATATGAACGTCGTCTACAACCAATACCTCAATATCCGATTCAATTTCGTCGATCTTAACGAATACAGTTGCCCTGTACAGGGGTACAACTGAAGATTGTCCAAAACCCTTGACGACTGGGACGTTATCAAAAATTTTAACTAAATTAAGGAATTCGGCATCGGTTCTGCGCAGGAGCGTACACTCACTACCGAAGTCAATATATGCGTTCAATGACTTATCATTGACTACAACGGATTTGAAGAATTTGGCGTTATTATCATTATAGGAATTAATTTTTAAAATATTTTTTTCCACTTGGCTGGATTTAGACTTGGGAAAAACTAAGGGTTCTAATCTACATCCGTCAGAGTCGTGGCCTATCCGATTGCATTTTCCGCACTTAATAATGGGCTTAGTACATTTATTGTAAGAGTGGCGCTTTGAACGACAATTATAACAAGTCATTGAACTGGCGTTAGTACCACTTGAACTTGCATCGGGAATACTAGAGCTAGGTTTTGGAGTAATACGTTCATGAGACTTGGTATTAAGCAGTGGTCGAGTTTTTTGGCATGCAAGAAAGTTAAGTAAATCTTCGGGTTCAGAACTTTTTTGTGCCTGCGCCCCATTTCTAATTGTTCGGTCACTAATACCATATACGATACAATCAACAGCCTTTTTGCCAGTAATTTCGCACCTGGTCAATAATCCTAATTTATCATAGAAATATTCACGAAGGCTTTCATCACTACGCGAAATACGATTCAACATCTCTTCTAAAAGACGTCCATAATTCTCTTCACTAGGAAAAGCCTTCTTGAGCTTTACCTGCCACTCATCCCAAGTGAAGACAACTGTTGGCAGAGCTTCGTACCATTTTTTTGCTAGACCTGATAACTTTTGTAAAGAGAAGTGGATGGTTTGCTTCTCGTCCCACCCATATATGCCTGCACATTCGTTAACCTTTCGCAACCAGCACTCGATAGTTTGAGTTCTATTTGAAGGATCAAACTCCGGAATAACGTTGTTAAGATTGTTGTTGTTCCAGGAGTTTTTACGAGGTTCCCTTGAAACATGTTTAACCAACTTTAAAATATCTTTAGTGGATAATGTTTTGACATGATTACGTATCTTCCTTGTTAAAGTCTCTTCACTTGAACTAGACGAGGACGGACTTCTCCTTCTCCGCCTAGCCTTCCTTTTCCGCCGATGTCTCGGTGGCGTATCAGGTGGAGTACCAGGCTCATCATCGGACGTCATCTTCACACCTCTCTGAAACATGTGCGTAACTTGGGACACAATCCATTCACGGTCATATTTAACGTACAGAATCGATCTTGTCTTTAAATGTCTTTAGATGTCTTAGTAAATAACCTCTAAATGTCCTAATCCTTCAAATGTCTTTGGTAGCTTAAAACACCAGAAACATTAAAAAGAAAGTTATCCGACGACCAGTGACTCACTTTACATCCAGTGGGACACATACCCCCGTAATCTCCAGTTTCGTCACATAGTACAACTACTAAAATAAATCCAGTAAACATACATAGTCCACTCGTAGTAAACTCAATTATTTATCCGACTACTAGAGACACATAAATTCTAAAGAGATAAATTTATATATTCCGACGACCAGTGACTGACTTTACATCCAGTGGGACACATACCCCCGTAATCTCCAGTTCCGTCACATAGTACAACTACTAAAATAAGTCCAGTAAACATATCGAAATACAACATCACCGGCCTCATGCTACAATAATCTTATTACAGTTACATAAACAAAACTTATCTTACACTCGGCCGAAATACCTAGTCAAAGGAAATAATAAAAGCTCCGTACTGTGAACGCGATCTCATAACATTTAACATAAACATCTCCAGTCCCCAAACAAAGGCCCTTTGCCTTTGGTAAGCACCTACTAATAACGCAAAATCGGGCAAGGTATAAACATATGGTCAAGTCAATGAGGCCCAGCAATAGGTGCTATGAACAATGATGTTATGTATATAATATCATTGGCTATGGAAAAATTTAACATATAGTTCACTGCTGCACTAATAGGTTAAGTTTGTAACTTTTTGTTCTATATGAATAAATAAAAATAATAATTATCAAATAGAAATAACATAAACTTTATGTTTACCTCGTGTTGCTTAGAAATCTTCTTGCCCTCAAATGAATAAAATGAGTTAGGTACATTCAAATTTAGAACAGTTAGATTAAAATCCTAAAAGCTTTATAAGGTAACTGAGAGAGAGAATAAAATTGTACTAAGAAATCATAATTGTCGGCAGGCCGAGTATCTAGGTATACTTGTGGTAAGTAGCCCTAGCCACGTACAATATTACATGCAAACTACGTAACACAACACATTGGCAGAGAGTTGCCCTGGCTTAATGTGCAGCATCATACTATCTATAAATTATGACAGTTCAAAAGCAGCACTTTTTATGTTTTCAAAAGGAAAGCTTGAAAGAATGAGCTGCTTATCAATAAATGCTATTACAAATTTTCTGAATTCCTCAGTAATAATCTCTGGTAACTTATCTTAAATAATATAATATTATGTAAATTTAATGATGACGACGTGAATTACTAAATGGTTTTATAGAGCAATAATTATTGAGTATCCTCTCTTATATGGAATTTTACATATGTTATTGTAATTAAATACTATTATCATATTATCATTAATTATTTTATATTATTTTCGTTCGTTTTTAATTGTAATTCTGTATGACTTTCTATGAATTAAATTTACTATTTTTTTTTTTTTATAATAAAACTAACGATTTATACCAAATATTCATTCACCATTAAATTGGTAGAATGTATAATGCATTCAAATTGTTATCATGTCAACTTTATATCACCTACATTCTCATGAATAAATTACTATCGATTTATTTTATTTTATTTATTAAAACAAACAAAAAATTAGGCATTACTAAATCCTCCTGCCACCGATTTAAATCTTTGCCTGCCACTTAATAAGTTTCTTATAGTGGGCGTTTAGCAAAGAAAAATTGTCTACATACCTCTTATCCTGGATTCTTGTCACTTCTGATATGTGAAAATAAATAATAATACTACTTCCTTAAATGCCAATACAAACTTTTATTTCCTTTCAAACAACTAGATGGACATGTTTTAATACAACAACCTTTCGATTCGAACGTTAGATGCGAACTCCCCGTAAAACTAGTCTGCTCTTCGCAGCTTCGAACATCATGATCCTCACTCACATTCGTTCACAATTCAATACAGTCGCAAAAGGGATCTGTTTTGATTCCAACGATAAATCGTTGAAGTCCAATCACACTATCCCAAATTTAAAAATCCAAACAATTTCTTATTAATAATTGAACATCATGACACTCGTATGTATGTATATTCTTTATAGCTCAAATGCTGTCTCATGGCTATAACTTGAGAAATTAAGGACTTTCATACAAACTTTCAACCCCTATTTCACCCCTTCGGGGGTAGAATTTCGGGATAACAAGTATCCTATGTCCTACCTCGTAGTATGGGCTCAAATCGTGCCAAGTTTCGTTTGAATTCATTCAGTAGTTTCGGCGTGATGCGCGGCCAAGATACAGACAGACCAAGGGCGGATCCAGCTTTGGCGCCAGGGGGGGGTCACATAGTCGTGGTTAAGACACAAGAACTTATAATTTAATTTTGATTATAATAGATACAAGTATATTTAAATGACAAAATCAATTTTTCTTTTACGTCTTCTCTCAAACGCGTTATCACTTCATCTACTTCAATGGGTACGTTTTTATGGACGTGGAGAAGTGCCAGTCCGGTTAGACGTTCTTCAACCATGGAAGCTCTTAGCCACGATTTGATTTTTCGTAACGTAGAGAACGATCTTTCCGCTGTCGCTACACTAACAGGTAGTGTAGCCTTAATACATAAAAATTTCCTTATACCTATTAGGAAACATCTCAATATCGCAATTTAAAGGTTCCCGCGGGAACTCTTCAATTTTCCGGGATAAAAAGTAGCCTACGTCCTTCCCCGGGACACAACCTATCTCTGTACCAAATTTTATCAAAATCAGTTGAACAGATACATTTGTTTGATTCCCGCGGGAACTCTTCAATTTTCCGGGATAAAAAGTAACCTACGTCCTTCCCCGGGATACAACCTATCTCTGTATCAAATTTTATCAAAATCAGTTGAACAGATACATTTGTTTGATTCAATATCTGATCTAAGATGATACAACTCTTCAATTTTCCGGGATAAAAAGTAGCCTATGTGCTATTCCAGACTATAATCTATCTCTGTGCCAAATTTCAGCCAGATCCGTTCAGCTGTTGGGGCGTGATTGAGTAACAAACATCCATACATCCATCCAGACATCCATCCAAACTTTCGCATTTATAATATTTATTTGATTATTTGATTTGATTTGATATTTGATTTGATTAAATATTGAAAGTACTTAAATAAAATCTATAAAAAAATCTATAAAATCAGTATGTTTAACAATTTTACTTAGTGGTTCACCTAGGACCTGGACCCAGCCCAGGGGGGGGGGGTCATGACCCCCATGACCCCCCCCCCCTGGATCTGCCCTTGAGACAGACAGACAGACAGACAGACAGACAAAAATGAAAAAAATTACAGATTTGGCTTCAGTATCGAATAATGAGTGCCCTCCAAAAAAAATTTGCAAAATATCTTCAATGTACAGAATTGGACCTGTAACAGTTTTATTATAAGTATTGATACTAACAAGTTCATAAGTAAATTTACTTTGACAAAAGATAGGTACTATGTATCTGCTCCCTAGATATAGGAAACAACTAGCTACATTGGTAGCTTGTATTTACCCTAGGGCCAAGGGGGCCATGGCCCAGGGCGGCAGGCTGCGAGGGGCGGCCAAGGCGCCCCTCTTGGCCTTCTCTGGGCGCCTTTTATTGTTAAGCTTAACTACAATAAATATTATATTTTAATTGTCATTTAAATTAAAAACCATTTTTGTACCAATGCTTTCAAAACGCGCACTTTCAAATGCACACAAACAGCATAGGTATTAGATTTAATTCGAGGTACATAATTTACATACATCCAAACTGCAACACAGTTCATTGACCTTTACCCCGTTAGTAGACCTTATCACCTTGCAATAAGGTTTACTTATGGTCAGTTAACTGTTAACTGTGTCGTTGATGGTAAGATCGACATGATCGAATAAAATATTGTACCTACTTAAACCCACAGAATAATAAATAGTACGTACTTAAACACGTAAATTTTTATAAACGTAAACCTTCAAAATGTATACCCGTTAGATCTCGCGGTGTGTGTTCAATAGAACACATTCGACTTGTAGGTTTCAATAGAAACACTTCTTCGCAGCCTATGAAAATAAAATGAGTCTAGGCAACTTAGCTTATTTATAAAAAATAAGGACTTAAAAGAAGCTTTCCCATACGTAGAGATTGCATTACGCATTTTTCTTTGCACCGCAGTGACGAATTGCAGTGCAGAACGTTCGTTTTCTGTACTCAAAAGGATAAAATAGCTATTTATGCAACTGTATCGTAATGAGGGTCATTTTAATTCGAGTGCTGTTTTTTGATACGAGGCTTGCCGAGTATCAAAATAGGATAGTACGAGAATTAAAATGACTAATTACGTACAGTTGCATACAAGATTTTATCTACGACAAGGACGTCTTTATAATTTTTTACTTTATAAATTAATAAAAACCAAAAGTGCCAGAACCCAGAGCCGCTAAGCTATAGGTATCCTATTTATGAAGATAACCATATCGATACAGCTACGACTCATAACGATACAGCTCCCATACAACGAACTGTATCGTTATGAGAAGCAAACACGAAAGAGGGTTCAATTCGATATAGTTGTAAAATCCGAAATTGGAACTTTTCGATGCTGGAGTAGATAAAATTATTTACGTTCCACTGCGAAGAACGCTTATACAGCTTAGCTGTCATTAATATAGAAGCTGAATTGACAAACGCCATCTGTTATGACAGCGTCATTGACGATATTTTTGTCAACCAATTTGCACATAGGAAAAAAATGTAAATATTTACTTACCTATTATAGTGAACAAATGGTTAATTTTTTTTTCATTTATTATTTCACATTACATAGTAGTTTTTTTTTAATGAATGGGGCGGCAAAGCTAACTGGCCTGGGGCGCCAAATCTTTAAATACGCCTCTGTACATGACCCAGCTATTTTTAGCTGTAATATTGTTGGAAACTGTAGGGTTATTCGGGGTAAAAGTCCGCAGTGGGCAAAAGTTCGCGATGCCGATTTTTCAGTGAAGGGTGTGCGGGCGGGGGAGTTTGGTCTATGGGAGAACGCGCGCTTGGGCCGCTAATCGCCATTATGTGTCAACACTTGGAGAGCGGTGCGCGCGGTATGCCGCGAATTATGATTCAATAAGTTAAATTAAGCTAAAAATTCGTATTTTTTGTGTTCTACGGAAAAGTTGGTGATACTCAACCTTATGTTGTTATCAAGCTAAGCTTTTTTCCTTGTTTTTGTATAATTATTAAACAATTTATTTCAAACTTACATACTAACCTAGCATGATTGAATTTTTTACTATTGCTCTTTGTTTTCGTTACCAGCCAAATGGGGTAAAAGTACGGGGGTAATAGTACGCGTCCTATTACCCCCGTACTTTTACCCCATCTACATAACCAAATGGGTAGTTCTACAATTAATACCAGAAAAAGCTTGAAATCAGAGATTTTAAGATCCACTCCTTTTAAGAAACAGTTAGAAAGAAGAAAAATGTAGAAGAAGAAAAAATAAAGAAAAATTTGAAAAAACTTAGGTAACTTTGATGAACCAACTAGCACTCGAAAGAAGAAACAAAAGTGCGTTGCCACTGAACCTCAACCTGGACCATCTGGTCTTAAACAAGTATAAATTACAAATTTAAAAAAACCCCCGACTAGAAAAAAGCTGATGACCTTCGGACGGATGAACAGATTTTCATGAAACATGGCTAAGAACACTCGGGATAAAATTATCTATGACACAAAAAATACTAAACGAAAATCGGTTCATCCGTTTGGGAGCTACGATACCATAGACAGATACACAGATACACAGATACACAGACAGACACGTTAAACTTATAACACCCCTCTCTTTTTGCGTCGGGGGTTAAAAAACAAAAATGTCAATATCTATTTTTATGACTTTTGACTTTACCAATGCCAAAGTGCTAGATATCTTTTATGTTCTTTTAGAAGTATTTTAAGTTTATTTCGTTGATTATATCTGAGTTATTTTAATTGTGTACTGATTTTTCTACATAAATCTTTTTTTTAATACTATATTTTTATTATTACCTAACTAAAGGTACGAATCCTGAATATTGTACTTTTATCCTACATGCGAACTATTACCCTTACGATTGAGTACTTTTACCCCTATGCTGGGGTAAAATTACGCAGTCTGATCATTTCATCCGTTTGCTTTATAATCAAAGAATCTTGATAGTTATCTTATTGAACTTTATATCAATTAGAAGCCTAATAAACGTGCTACTAATGTACCTACTATAAATTTGTGTCTGCCATCTTAATAGTTTCGGCTAAATAAAGCCTTACAGACAAAAGTGCGTGCTTTTACCCCTAATGACTCTACATGTTGTACAAAAAATATTAACTTAATGAGTAAAAGTACTTATTCCAGTCTTTTGAAGGATACAAGTTGTATTCATCCAGGTACTTTATCCTTACTTAAATACAAATAATTGTAGTTCATTTGTTAGTTATAATAAAAATTTAAACTAATTAGTGAGACAACAGATAAGCTTTGTAAAATTAATAAGCTTTGAAAAAGTAAGTACACCAAAATATACAGGGCTTATCTGGCAAGGAACATGAGATTGATCTTTTTATTAGAAACTCTGATATTGATATTTTATGTCTAACCGAGCATTGGCTCAACCACAGCCTCCTTTACTTAAAGGAGGCTGTGGCTCAACAGTCATCAGTTAATGATCAATCTCAAGAATTACTCTCTGTTAAGCGCGTTCTCCAGAAAGAAGGCTATACCTACGTGGAGGATCTATGATATTGACCCGCAGCAACATTAATTGCAAAGAAAGAAAAGACATTGTTAATCTTTCTGTTGAACACACTATTGAGCTGTTGAGCTGGAGCAGTATATTATAGTTTGCGTGTACCGACCTCCTTCAGGTGACTTTGTGTTTTTTGAGGAAGTGATGGAGGAGATCCTAAGGCGAATATGTAGGTCATCTAAAAAAATATTAATCTGTGGAGACTTTAATACTGATATTTTGATTCGAACAACTATGAGTGATAGATTACTTCATTTATTTAAAAGCTTTAATTTGGAAAACATGTAGGGAGTTATTGGATTTCCTCGCTCTACAACCAACTACCTAGTTAGGATTCACTTCCTAAGTATAGGCGTTGAAATGATACACTCGATAATAACTACCACGATAGTATATTAAAATAATGTCTTATTGAAAAACAACATTGTATAGATAAATGGTAAAAGAACGGTGGGCCTAGCAGCGAGGCTAGACGACCACGCTAGTTCGCGTCTGTAGAGTGAATAATTCTCCGGCCGTTCGACGTTGCTTTCTGCCAATCAGCGATTCGATATTCGAACTTCAGAACATAGCTCGCAGACGTATGCACTGGCCGGTGCGAAGCAAAGAGGCCAGCTAGCGGAGCACCACATCACCCCCCTGCAGAGTGAAAAAAAAACGGGAGAAGAAAAAGAAATTAAGTTTGTAAATGCGACGGAAAACGCACCCTACGTCCGGAACGCGTATAAACTGGAGGTGTACTTGTTGCATCTGATGGATCAAGTGACAAGTAAGCTGGTTTCAACCTGTCAATAGAGACTGTGATCGGTTTCCCTTTCACTTCAATCCTAAAAGACTTTTCACCACGCTCCAACACCTTGAAAGGACCGGTGTACGGCTGCTGTAACGCTAACTTGATCGTTCCTCGACGTAAATACACGAATGATGCGGAAGATAAATCTTTAGGTATATAGAAAAACTTTTTGCAATGTGCAGTTGCAGGAGTTGGCGATAGATTCGCCATATGAGTGCGAAGTCTATCAATAAAATATGCTGGATCAATATGACGATCCTTAAAAGTAGGGTTAAAAAATTCACCTGGCAATCTCAGTGATTCCCCATATACAAGCTCTGCGCTAGAAGTCCCGAGGTCTTCCTTCCAGGCGCTCCTTATTCCCAGGAGTACAAGTGGGAGTACCTCGGTCCATTGCGGGTTAGCGTGACACATAATCGCCGCCTTCAGCTGGCGGTGAAGTCGCTCCACCATACCGTTGCATTGCGGGTGATACGAAGTTGTCGTGCGATGCTGCGCGCCGGTCAACTCCACTATCTTAGAAAACAAATGAGAGTTAAATTGAGACCCTTGGTCGGTAATAATGACCTCAGGACACCCTAGCCTTGCTAACCAGCCAGAAACGAATGTAGCTGTGCACGTTTCGGCGGTAATGTCTGGCATTGGAAATACCTCAGGCCATCGTGTAAAACGATCGATGACGGTGAGACAGTACTTGAAACCAGACGAGTAAGGTAATGGGCCTACTATATCCATATGAATCACAGAAAAACGATTAGATGGTTCTGAAAATTTAGACAAAGGTGAACTTGTATGGCGGGTAACTTTTGATAGTTGACACCCCTGACAAGCACGTGTCCACATGCGACAATCCTTTCTCATAGACGGCCATACAAAACGTTCAGCTATCAAGCGTGAAGTAGCTCGTACGCCAGGATGACTAAGATTATGAAAGCTGTCAAAAATATTCCTTCGGAAATTCTGAGTAACAAAGGGACGGGGTTTTCCAGTAGAGAGGTCACAAACTAGTTTAACTGTTGTGCCTGGAATCGGAACGCGTGCCAACTTCATTGAAGTTGAATCACGCAGCTTCCTTAATTCCTCATCGGATGCCTGCGAACGAGAAAGCTCCACGAGGAGGTCCTGTGCTGAGATGCCCTCCACTCGCGAGAACGCATCTGCAACGAGGTTGTCTGCCCCTTTGACATGCTGAATATCTGTAGTATACTGTGAAATAAAAATAATTTGATTTAACTGAACAGGGGGAAGCTTTTCTCGTTTTTGAGAGAAAACATATAACAAAGGTTTATGATCAGTAAAAATCGTTGCGGGTTGAGCCTCTAGAATGTGCCTAAAATGCTGCACACTTTCATAGACTGCTAATAATTCCCTATAATAAGCTGGCCAAGTAGACTGCTTTTCGGTCAGCTTTTTACTGAAAAATGCTATCGGCTGCCAACCTTGTCCTACCTTTTGCTGCAGACAGGCACCTACATGCGAACAAGACGCATCAGTAAATAATCCTAGATGAGCGTCAGGCAAAGGGTGCGCTAAAAGGGTTGCGTTAGCTAAACTTTCCTTACAAGCTGCAAAACTACGCTCTAAATCAGGTGACCAAATAAATGGCTTTGCACCTTTACCTTGAATAGCTGACAGAGCATCAATGAGTGGCGCTTGATAACGTGCAATGTGAGGAAGAAATCTCCGATAAAAATTTACCATACCAAGGAAACGTCGGACTCCTTGAACCGTTTTTGGCAAGGGAAAGTCCTGTAAATCCTTGATCCATTCGATAGGCGGGCTGATACCAGCAGCACTAATCCTATAACCGAGGAACCTTACTTCTGAAACATTGAAATGGCATTTTTTCTCATTAATTACCACGCCGTATTCCTCTAAGCGCTTGAATAATAAACGTAAATGCTCGGCGTGCTGCTGCGGGTCCCTAGAAAAAACTAAAATATCATCAACATAAGCAAAACAAAAATCCAAGCCACGTACGACTTCATCAATAAACCGCTGGAATGTTTGACCAGCGTTGCGTAACCCGAAAGTCATATAAGGAAATTCAAAAAGACCAAAAGGGGTTATAATTGCTGTTTTACAAATATCCTCTTTTGCGACAGGAATCTGTTGATATGCTTTAACTAAATCAATCGTACTAAAGATCGTTGAATTAACCAAATTTTGATTAAAATCACCGATGTGACGAACGGGATACCTATCTGGTATCGTTCGCGCATTCAAAGCGCGGTAATCACCGCACGGACGCCAGTCAGTGTCACCTTTTGGAGCTAAATGTAAAGCGGAAGACCAAGCGCTATCGGAAGGCCTAGCAGAACCGCATGCTAGCATGTTATCAAATTCTTTCTTTGCAATGGCGAGCTTCTGCGGACCTAGGCGGCGCGGGCGAGAAGATACTGGTGGTCCATCAGTAGTTCTGATGAAATGCACCGTGTTGTGTTTTATCTCGCGCACTGGGCCTGGAGGTCTAATAATGGCCGGAAATTCCGATAAAATATCGTTTGCACTACTTACTGTCTTCACGCTATCTTGCTCACATACCGTGATTGACGCCGTACTAGAGAGTCCAGTCGAGTTGTCAATCAGGCGGCTGGTGTTACAATCTGGTAACAAATTAAAATGCGCTAAAAAATCTGCACCAATAATGGCGGTGCTAACATCGCATATAACAAAATGCCATCTAAAATCTCGGCGTAATCCTAAATCTAAACCTAAAAGAATTGAGCCATACGTTTTAATGACGCTGCCGTTTGCAGCGCGCATACTATAATCGGCAACTTTAGGGTGCCGTTCTACCCACGAAACTGGATAACAAGATACATCAGAGCCAGTATCTATTAAAAAACGAATTTTAGATCTTCTTTCTGAAATAAATAATCGGCGACTACGTTGCGGGCAAGCTGGCATCGCCTCTACAGATTGCCTTGCCGGTTTCCCGGATCCACAAATGAACACGGCTTTGTGCATTTTGTCGCGCGCGATGCAAATCTACGATGATACCAACAAACCTCACCATCGTTATTTCGGTTGTTAGGAGAGGGTGAAAATAAACGATTGTTAAAACGTCTTCTGGACCTACTTCTGCTTCGGTTAGAAAACTTACTATCCTTGGTAAGCGCTGCTATTTGTTTGGTCAGTTCATCAATGCGACCTGAAAGTGTAGCTACATTAGAATCGGATGAGCAAGCTGTTTTTTCTAAAGTAGAAGTAGAAGTAGATGGAGATGGAGTCACAACTGAAGTAGAGGGAGTAGTTACGCCAGGAGAGACCTCTAAAATTTTGTCCGCTAGGTCTGCAATTTTGTCCAAGCTTAGCTCAGACTGAGCGGCTAAAATTGCCTGAAGATGCTGCGGTAAACAACGCATCCATAATTGACGCAAAATACTTTGATCGCGCAATGCATGTCCTGCAAGAGAAAGTAGGTGGCGAAGAAATTGTGATGGTTTGCGATCACCTAATGCCTCGTCGCTTATTAATTGTCTAACTCTTTGTTCTTCAGACGCAGAGAGACGACGGATGAGTTCCTTCTTTAAAAATTTATATCGCTCAGTAGATGGAGGCTGAGTGATAACATCTTCAATCTCACCTATTATACGCGAATCCAATTGTGCAACAACATGATCAAATTTTGTTTGATCAACCGTGATACCTGAAATTGCAAATTGCGCCTCGACTTGAGCGAACCAGACTGTAGGTCGGTCCACCCAAAATGGTGGAAGTTTAGCTGAAACCTTACAAATTTTAGGTGCATCTGCAATGGGGTCAGATGCGGTACACGCTAGCTTGGACCGTAGCGACTTATTTTCGTCCACTAATGGCATAGCTGATCCAAGCAGCTCCTTAATTTTTTTTTTAAGCGACTCATTTTCGTCTTCCAAAATTTTAATTTTCTCCATTATTTTATATTTAAGATCCTAAAATTTTAAAAAAACTAATTCGCTGAAAGAAAATAAATTATTGTTTACAAAATATCTGAAAATGTCAGATAGTCACGTTCCTATAAAACAAATTCAAAACAATTGACACTATTGTCTATAAATTTTCTCTTCCAAAATTTGAATTTGAACTATAATCTTCCTTCTTATATTTGAATCTTGAAAAAAAAAAAAAAATCTGCGATGTCAAATGTCCATCGATCCGTCACAGCATTCTATTTCTTCGAAAATATTTTCGAAGTCTTCTTCGATGAATTTATGTTTCTCCTTGGCAACGATGCTTCACAATAATATTCTTGTTTAAATAAGTATTCTTCTGATTACTTTTATTGAAAATATTCTTCTCGGGGTCACCATTTGTAGGGAGTTATTGGATTTCCTCGCTCTACAACCAACTACCTAGTTAGGATTCACTTCCTAAGTATAGGCGTTGAAATGATACACTCGATAATAACTACCACGATAGTATATTAAAATAATGTCTTATTGAAAAACAACATTGTATAGATAAATGGTAAAAGAACGGTGGGCCTAGCAGCGAGGCTAGACGACCACGCTAGTTCGCGTCTGTAGAGTGAATAATTCTCCGGCCGTTCGACGTTGCTTTCTGCCAATCAGCGATTCGATATTCGAACTTCAGAACATAGCTCGCAGACGTATGCACTGGCCGGTGCGAAGCAAAGAGGCCAGCTAGCGGAGCACCACAAACATTTTTACTGAACCTACCCGAATAACCGAAAATTTGGCTACTTGTATTGACAACATTTTCTGTGACTGTAAAGTTGTCAAAAAATCAATTATAACCAATCTAAGATCCGATCATTGCGGACAGATGGTATCTATCCCTAGTTCTCAACAAAAGACAACAAAGATAATAAAGTATAGGCCAGTCACCACTAAAAAAGTAAGACAATTCAAGCAAAATTTATCAAACATGTTGCCTAAACTTGACCTTACACAGGGTGGTCCGGTCTCCGGATGAACATTATAAAGCATTTTTTGATTTATTAAATAACCAATTTAATTCAATATTTTAAATTATAGAAAAAAAGACTGTTTAAAAATCTTAAATTCAGCGACTGGGCTACTGTTGAAATTTATAAAAGTAGGAATAAGTTGTTTGATTTATATGCTGAAAAGCAATATAATTACACCCCCACATTTTTGGAATACGTGAGAAATTATTCAAAATTATTTAGGAATGTTTGCATTCAAGCAAAGTCCCTTCACATAAAGCGGAAAATTATTAACTCAGAAAATAAGATAAAAGCAGCTTGGGATGTCATCTCTGAGGAAACTGGTAGACATAAAGAGGACAACAATAAACTGGAGCTTAAAATTAATGACCGTTTAATTGACTCCGATTTAGAAATAGCAAATACATTTGAGAATTTCTTTAAAAATATTCCAATCTCCACTACCAGTTCCCTTAATTCCTCGCCAACAGAAGCCTATAAAATTCTCAGTAGTAATGTCTCTGAGTGCAGTGTTAAGTTTAAGTTTGAGTACGTGACCCCCTATGATATTTTAAAAACATTCAAATCTTTACAATGCAAAAAAACGGGAGAACTATGGGGGATATCGGTGAAAATTATCTGCAATGTTATTGATGTTATTGCGCCATATCTTGCTCAAGTTTTTAATGAGTCTGTGGATTTGGGATCTTTTCCTGACCTCATGAAATGTAGTAAATTGATTCCTCTTTTTAAATCAGGTAGCAAAAGTGATCCAAATAATTACAGACCAATTTCAATTTTGCCAACCCTAAGCAAGATATTTGAAAAAATGATGCTTAACCAACTGCTCCGGCATTTTAATTTAAATAAATTACTTCACTCCGAGCAGTATGGTTTTACGAAAGGCCGGTCAACAGTCGATGCGGGCGCGGCGCTGTTAAAACATATATTTGATGCTTGGGAGAACTCACAGGATGCTATTGGTATTTTCTGTGATTTGTCTAAGGCATTCGACTGTGCTGAGCACGAGACACTGCTGACCAAATTGAGCCACTATGGAATCAAAAACACTGCACTTGGTCTCATTGCATCATATCTTAGTGACCGTATTCAGACGGTATGTGTAAACAATGTGAAATCATCCGGATCAGCCTCGTTAATGGGTGTCCCTCAAGGCTCCATTCTGGGTCCCTTCATGTTCTTGGTATATATAAATGATTTACCATATTTTGTCCAGGATACTTGCGATATTGTGCTATTTGCTGATGATACGTCTTTAATTTTGAAAGTCGATAGAAATAAGGATGATTTTGACGACGTAAATAGTGCCATTTCTCAAGTCACTCACTGGTTTACTGTAAATAACTTACTTTTAAATGCAAATAAAACTAAGTGTGTTGAGTTCGCACTGCCCAATACCAAGAATACACGTAACATTAATCTAGTGGTAAATAATGATATGTTAAAAATAGAAGAGGCCACCGTGTTCTTGGGGGTGACCTTAGATGCTAAGCTTCAATGGGGCACCCATATATCAAATCTAGCTGGTAAACTAAGTTCTGCTGCTTACGCTGTCAGAAAGATTCGGCAGTTAACAGACGTTGAAACTGCAAAGATTGTATATTTTGCTTATTTTCATAGTATTATGTCTTACAGAATCTTGCTGTGGGGTAAAGCGGCAGATATTCAAAAAATATTTGTATTACAAAAAAGGGCAATACGTGCAATTTGTATTTTAAAGCCACGTGAATCCCTTAGGGAGAAATTCAAGGAAATAGGTATTCTTACAGTAGCCTCGCAGTATATTTACAGTACTTAATCTAATCTTTGTAAAACAGCACATTCAGAATTACAAAAGAATATGCGATCTGCACGATAGGCCAACTAGAAACCGCCATAATAATCAATCCGTCCGATCCGTCCGTATCAAAAAGTCCGATATATCAATAAAGTCCGAAGGTCGTTCGTGGGAATGAGCATACTATTCTTTAACAAAATTCCTCAACCTATTTTAAACTTGCCTTTACACAAGTTTATGATAACCATTAAAAAAATGCTCCTAAAAAAAGCTTATTATACTGTCGAAGATTATATTAATGATAAAGGCGCATGGATTTGACTCGCTCCAGCAATGCTCAGGACAGTGGTTACTTATGTATCTGTATAATATGTTGTATGTAGATTATTGTAAACATACCATAATATACTATTTTTTTTTCAGAAGAGCAACCACCGAGTTTCTTGCTGGTTCTTCTCGGTAGGAATGGCATTCCGAACCAGTGGTAGATTCACTTGACGATTCAAAAGTACTTGTAAAAGTTTATTTGAATAAAAAAACATTTGATTTGATTTGATTTGTTTTGAAGTCTTGATTGTCATTCATTATTTAATAGTAAATTTTTTGGATTAAAAAGAAAATATATAGTTAGGTATCCAATTATCAATCCCTATTTTTATGTCGATTGATTTAAGTATATTTTCCGACGCTAGCTGTTTGTTTTGTACTTTTTTGGGTAATGAGGCCTTCTAAAACAATTTTATAGCCAAGCATACGTAATCGTGGAGCAGCGTGTACTGTGTAGTGACAACAATTTACATAACCTTTCTTCCCTCACCTACCCTTAATAAGGCAATATTGATGTATGATTTCACTATAATGGTATGGACATACCTATTTTAATAATGTTATTTGTGACTTGTGTCGCATCTAAATGCTGCGACTGCGACATTTATGCAGAATTGGTGAGAGATGTGGGATATAGCAGCTACAGGTAGAGACGTGGCGCAAACTAATGTCTCTTTTCAGGACCAAATATATTTTCAAAACTACAATCATAGCTCGTGAAAGCGAAGAATAGACCTTTATGTGTGTCAAACTCAACGTTCACTACTCGAAACTTGTTGCAATTATGTCTTATTAAATACAAAACAAAACTAGATAGGTATTTCACTGTGCGATCATGTTTTTGATACAATATGTATAAAATATTTTTTGAGAAAGGCGATGATTATAGTGAGAGTAGGTACTTAATTACCGTTTTAAATGCTTGTGCAGTAAGTACCTTCGTTCTCTTAATTTTACAGATTATTATCTGTTACCATATAAAAAGCGGTTTAAAAATTCAAAAACTGAAATACTGGCACGTCCTCAATAACCTAGCTTGCAATAAATATTATGTCGTTCTCGTGATCGGACAATGTTCAAGGCGCATCCTAGCACCGATTACATAGGGTGACACAACCCTGTGTCACCACTCACCACCATACCACCACCACGATTCACCAACAAAAAGCAACGCGGGCCTCCTACAAAAGCACAGTGGTATAAATAACGAACCCACCACCCTGCCAAAGTAATTGACCATTTGGTCCAAACCTATATTGTGATTTTATTAGTGTCCTAGAATTGTTGATATTTTTAATTGACAAAGTTTTCTATCTATCCAAAATATGTCATATCACCTGTAGTTTTAAGTTTTTAACCTACAGGCTTAACAGGGGATATGAAATTTACTTATTTACACTAAAATTATAAAAAGGTAAAGTTTGTGAGTTTGTGAGGTTGTAGGGGAAAAATCTGGTACCCAAATTCATTCAAAAAAGTTATTTCACGCGGACGAAGTCGCGGGCTTCTGCTAGTCTGCTTATATATTCTAATATATTAGTTCGACTTAGTAGGTAATAGTAAGTAGATACTTATCTGTTGTTTATATCTTTGGGTCCTAAAAACATCGTTAACAAACGGCTTATGATGATAATAATATAGTGGCCACAACACATAATGTACATATAACAAAATCTCTGAACTAAACTAAAATGACAGCTTTAAATCTAATTTTGTCCCTTTCGGCAGGGAGTTTTATGAAAGGGTTAGCAGTATTTTTATTGCTGTCAGTTTAGTTTAGTTTAGCGATTGTGCACTACAGAATCAGCCCCAATGTCCCGTCCACTGAGGTTTCGTTTAATTTTTACGATAGCGCTGTCTCCTCCCACGCTTGCTTGGTTTGCATTGAGCATCACTGACCACCTTAACGCGGTATTTCAATTCCAACCTTTCAATGGCATACATAACGCTCGTATCGCCACATGGCCGGTGTGGAACTTATATTGTCCACTTTAAGCAATGCAAGCTTTTGCGACGTTGGCAGTTCACTCGCCGGTAAAAACTTTTTAATACACAAATACCTTATCTGTATTTTTTATATAAAAATATATAAAAAATGTGTGTGTGACGTGGGTGCAAGGAAGAAGTGAAATTTCAGAAAAGTAGCATACGAGAGAATGAGATAAATATAACTTGTATTCTATACCTATCATTCTCTCGCAGGCTAAATCTTAGAATTTGTCTCTTTTCAGTGTCGCTTTTTCGTTTCATCGAATTTTCAAATCACAACGATTCTAAAGTAAATAGGTAGTTTCACTTCAAAAACTTCATAGGTAATATGTACATTGTACATCATTATCGTTCATCGATGTTGTAGGTAGGTACTTGTATTGTACATGACTCGTTTAAAATAAACGGCTTTAAAAAAAATAGGTTTTATACTTACTTACCATAGTTTTACATAGCTTAAAGACCTGATAGATTGGTTCCGTTTCCGTAGATCAATTTGGTTACTTACTATTTTGAAAAATTTAACTGATAAAACTTCCGTTAGGGAAAATATCCGCATTAAAGCAATACGTAGGCACTCGCAGCAAGTAGGTAAATTGCAAGTTTTCTTGGTAAAGTTGGCCTTGGAAATTACGGAATAAGTAATCAGGAACGGAATAGGTAGATATAATTCGCGAATAATTATTGCAGTAGGTAAGTGTTTTTACACAGCACAAAGCCTCTCCCCGTGCTAATTTCTGCAAGTTTTTTGGCTTTTAAATAAAACCTATTTCTGTATACACATTTTTAGATACACAGTTAACTGCCCGCCAAAATGAAATTCAGGAATTGAAAGACGCAGTCAACGGCAAGCATCTCAAAATAGGAACGTATGACGTAAGTTAATCCGCAGAGTCACATCGCATGAGTTCGATTTTTAAAATTCAGGTGCAACTTTGATTTGCAATCTCTCCATTGTTAGTACTCTACTCATTCTATTTCGATGAATCTCTCCTTAATTTTTATTCAAGTTGACTTTGACATGTGCTTTTGAATAGTCGAGTGAGTCTACCACTGGTTCGGAATGTCATTCCTACCGAGAAGAAACAGCAAGAAACTCGGTGGTTGCTCTTTTGAGCAATTCTTCTACACGGTATCTATTATTATTATAAAATATGCGAAAGTGTGTTTTTATACGACTGCCTGCATAAAAGAGTAGGTATATTGTCCTTTAATCACGCCGCAACCGAGCAAGAGTGCCTCCGGAATTATAAAAGTCGCGGACATCATCTAGTCTAGTGTTTCATATTTTAGAATTATCCACTGAGCTGGACGGAAGCGTCTGAAAATGGCACCATCGACGGTCACGGGGTGGCTTTTGTACTCGTCAACATTTTGCGCGAGAAGTTCAACTTTACCTTCGAAGTGGTGGTGCCTGAACGGAACTTTGAGATGGGAGGTCGCAGGCCTGAGGAATCTTTGATTGGACTTGTTAATAATAGCGTATGTTATTTTGTACTATCCTATGTCTAGGGCCCAAGTACCTATAGTCTGAATGTCCAAGCTTGTTATGCTACTCGGACAAAGACATGCCAGATTATGTAAAATGTTTTTTATTTTGGAAGAGAACAGTTACCAACTGCTTAAGCTGATCGGGATAAGCTTATCAAGTACTTACCTAATTCTACCTATGCGACTACATCGCTCGCGCTGGCGAAAATTTTCAGATACGAGTAAGTAAGTAGGTAGTTACAAGGAACTAAGTAGGTAGATAATATTTCTTTGAAACTACCGGTGATATTTAGACTAGAACAGATTTTTTTTTCAAAAAAGTAAACTTTATACAATTAAACAATATTCTCCTTCCTCTCATCTAGGTATCGAAGAAACTAAGCTTAATTATGATAAGTATTTAGACCATGGAGATAGGTACGATACGTTTAGTGGACTATCTGATGGACAGGATCTTTTAAAAGAGCATTCGAATCGACAAGCCCCTAAGTACAAAGGTTCGGAACGCCGAAATCTTAATGAGAAGAACCAGAAAGATTTTCGACGGTTTAAAAAAAAATTAACGTTCAAACCTTTTCATTTTGGTGTGGTCAGTGGTGTGAACAATTGAATATATTATAGTGAACAGACTATATTTTCCTTTGATCACAGAAGGTAGACATGGTAGCAGCGTTCTTACCGGTCCTGGTGCAATATAACAAGTTCGTGACGTTCTCCAACGACCTGGATGAGGGGGTGTGGATGATGATGCTCAAACGACCCAAGGAGTCAGCCGCCGGCTCTGGACTCTTGGCACCATTCGCTACCTATGTTTGGTAGGTACTCGCAACTACATTCTACTACTTAACTTTTTTTAACCGAATTCCAATAAAGGAGGAGGGTCTCAATTCGGCGTCTATATTTTTCTTTGCAAAATTTTAATTTGTACTTAGGAAGATTTTTAGAGAAACTTTTCGGCAGGCTCGGAATCGCGTGTGTTAAACTACTTACTGTGGATCCAATTAATAAACTTTTTTTAAGGGTAGAAAAATAAACTGTTCTCTAACATTTTTTGGACAGGTACCTAATCCTAGCAGCGGTGCTAGTGTACGGGCCCTGCATAACCTTGCTCACGTGGATCCGCTCGAAGCTAATCCGAGACCACGAGCATCCGATCTCTCTGTCGCCGAGCGTGTGGTTCGTGTATGGTGCATTCATCAAACAAGGAACCACTCTGGCTCCTGAGGCTAGTACGTATTTGTAACCTTATTTCACTTAATCCTGATTTTTTTTGTTTGCTAGCTACCAGGCTGAGGAGGTGGCCCATTGGGCATTGACCAAAATTAATTGGTTTGTTTTTGTAATGTGTTGGTCAATAGAGCAGTGTTGGCGAAGAGTTGCCAAGCTCGAGTGGCAATGGGCGGGGCACATAGTTCGTAGAACCGATAGGTAGGTGTTGGGGTCTCAAAGTGCTGCAATGGCGGCCTCGCACCGGGAAGCGCAGCGTTGGACGACCCCCCACTAGGTGGACGAACGATCTTAAGCTTGCAGCTGGGAGCCGCTGGAAACAAGCGACACAAGACCGTACTCTGTGGCGATCCATGCAGGAGACGTTCGTTCAGCAGTGGACGTCTATAGGTTAAGACGACTTTTTTTATTTACCTCAGGCCTCAGGCAATTTTTGTGGAAATAGCCTACGAGTACGTACCTACTCGGGTAGTAAGGGATGATGGTGAAAACAACAGTAGGACACTTAGGTACATACCTGTAGTTCAAAGGTCAATCTAAACTTGCCTTAGCAAAAGTTTGTAAAGCTTACACGTGCGCAAAGCTTTAACCCAGCAGTCAATTCCATCAAAGGGCGATGGTATCGGCCACTAATAGCGACCGACGTCATTTATCACTCGCCAGTCACACCCCCTAATGTGGACATTCCGTATCTACTAATCAGAATTTGTACTACATGAAAATGATTTTATCGCCACATAGGTAACTATTACGGTACCTATATAATAATCACTCACTCGTAGGGAAATAATCCATTTTTCAAATCACGATTTCAATATGGCTATAGATAATAGCCATTTAAAAGCCGGAAGATAAATAGGAGTACAATTTCCATTTTTCCGACATCTACCATGATATAAGATAACTATATATATACTCGTATATACCTATACCAGCCTTGAGCCTACGCTCTCTAATTAGTTTTGAACGACAAAAAAAATATTAATTGACAGGCATGCATGCTTTTACGTAAAAGCAGATAGGTAGGACCCGTTAGTTTTCAAGCCAGCACATAACGTACCTACGCCAATATGTAAATAAATCACAGCGTGATTTATTTATTGGCGTAGATATGCTATGCGTATGCGTATGCGTTAGAGAAATATCGGTTGAAACGAAGACAACTTCCAAATAAGTATCTAGTCTGTGCAGCTGCGATATATTAGTCTGTCAGTTTACGGTTCGTGTTACGCACACTAACTGTAACTTGTTTTTTAGACACAACCCGGGTTCTCTTCGCAACATGGTGGCTCTTTGTTATCCTGCTCTCAGCATTCTACACGGCCAACCTGACAGCTTTCCTCACGCTCTCCAAGTTTACTCTAGACATCGAGAACCCTGAGGACTTGTACAAAAAGAACTACCGCTGGGTCGCTGCTGAAGGTGGAGCCGTGCAGTATGTCATTAAAAATGTAAGGGACATATTCTGGTTCCACTTTTTTTTGTCTTCTTCCACAGGTTTAAAGAATAGAATGACGTAGTCATCCTGAATTCAAGATGGCGAAAGCTTTGATGACGGCTTATTTTAAATGTAGATACTTATACCTAAGAACATGCAGATGGAGGCTGTTTCGGCAGGCTAAAAAGCCTACCTACCGAAACAGCTCAAAACGAACACAAAAGAGTTCTTCAAAGCTGATATAGCAAGATGGTGCATTACAGAATGGATTATATTATGTTTATCTATGCCAAATATAAATATTTTGTTGTCTCAGTTTGCCTATTAAAAAATCTTAACTCTTTAGAATAAGAAAGGAATTACACTCTAGATCCATGTCACTATTACCTTTACACAGCCAGACGAAGACCTCTACTACCTGAGCAGAATGCTAGCAAACGGCCGAGCCCAATTCCGTTCTCCAGCCGAAGACCAAGAGTTTCTACCAATCGTATCGGGCGGCTCCGTACTGGTGAAGGAGCAAACTGGCATCGAGCAGCTGATGTATTCGGACTACCTGAGTAAAGCACGGGAGGGGGTCGACGAGGGGGAGAGGTGTACGTACGTGGTCGCGCCCAACGCATTCATGAAGAAGCGCCGCGCCTTCGCTTACCCTCAAAACAGCACGCTCAAGATACTCTTTGATACCGTGTAAGTGGCTTTACAGGAACCCTCATTTAACTCTGTGTTCGTCGCGGTATTGATCACGAGGGGTCTGCACGAATCCTGACTTCTCCCATTTTCAGGAGATCTGGCATCTGCTAAAGACGACCTATTTTGCTTCATGCATGGAGAGATCTCTATGAATGGGTAAGTAGTATCAAATACTCTTGGCAATGAGCCGAAGGACAGGAGGTATAATGAATCAAGAAAAATTCTCAAATCTGCGTAGTTCTTTTGCTTCGTTAAAAAGGAGAGTTCTAGGAAGTGGCCAAATTGCTGACGTCCTTTTGAGGTAGTCGGGATCCCTTATAAGATTACTCGCCCTCTTTCATCAATAATAACTAAGTAGGTACTTACTTATCTATTTTTCAATAAAAGTTGCATCAATCCACAAATCCTGAAGGAGTAGGTAGTTACTCATGATTTTTCCCAACCATAGGACCCTGAGAAGGCGGGCTTTCCTGTTTCACTTGTTATAGGGCAGATGAAGCTTCGTATATTTGGAGTAGGTATGCGTTGTGAATGGGTTCCTTTAGCAAACTTATATTGTTTCAGGCTCTCCTATCTCATACAATCGGGCATAGTAGGATTCCTGCAACATCGCGACCTGCCCAGCACCAAGATATGCCCGCTCGACTTGCAGTCCAAAGACAGGCAGCTTCGGAACAGCGATCTGCTGATGACATACCTCATCATAGTGACGGGCTTAGCAGCGGCCATTGCTGTGTTTGTTGGGGAAGTGAGTAAAACTGAAGCGGCGATAGCCTAGTAGTTAAGACACCCGCCCTCCTTACGGGGTCGCGGGTTCGATTCCCGCACACACCTCCAACTTTTCAATATTTCATTTCTAAGAACGCACATAAATCCGAAAAATTTAGACGTGTGTACCCGGGAATCGAAGCCCCGAAAACTGGAATACGAGGCCGGGCGTCTAAACCACTAGGCAATCACCGGCCACTGCTTCATGCAACTGTACAATCTCTGAATTTAAATTCCTTGTTCACCCTTCACCTGTCTACCACAGAACGAGTATTTGTCACTTTATGAGTAATAAATGGTTGACAACAAACAACTCTTATACTTTAATTACTAGATGATGCCCGCGACTTCGTTCGCGTTAGTTAAGATTTATCGATTCCCGCGGGAACTACTTATTTTTCCGGGAAAAAAATCCTATGTCCTTCCCCGGGATACAACCTATCCCTATACCAAATTTCATCCAAATCGGTTAAACAGATGGGCCGTGAAAGCGTAGCAGACAGACAGAGGGACAGACAGAAACACTTTCGCATTTATAATATTAAGTATGGATATTATTAGTACAGACTCGGTTTCACAGTTCACTTTATTTTCTAGGTTATCTTCAAGCGTTACATCAAGGTCGAGGTGAAGTTAGAAGACAAGGGCAAGAAAGGCAAAAGGCGTAAGAACAAAAACATCAAACCAGATAGTAACGATAGCAGCCGCCCTCCGCCCTACGACTCCTTATTTGGAAACTCTCGGAACAGATACAAATTCAACCGGGATTCAAAGAAGGAAATTATAAACGGCAGAGAATACTATGTGGTGAATAATGTAACTGGGGACGTGCGGTTGATTCCTGTCAGAACGCCATCTGCTTTTCTTTATAGATAAAATGCTAACAATAACAGAGTCTATAGGAAGTTGTATGAAATTCACAGTTGTGACGTCATCAAATTTCAACGCACTTTTTTCTTTAATCTATATTTTAAAATGGTTAACTAGCCTAGGATTTGAAAAAAAGAAGGTCTTTTGGTAGATTCTCTACTAAATAATCAGTTAGAAATAATTTATTTTTGATATAGGCATCATCCCTATTTAAATCATTTAACATGTTATTTAGGTAACTTTTGTAACTATTTTGTTCTATAACACACCAACAATTTTTAACATAGATATGTATTTCAAAATCGTACTGCGTCCTTCTTAAAATGTTATGAAACCATAATAAAATGTAAAAAGAACAGTTTTATCACATGCTTTCATCTCAGATATCAGTCAAATGGATGAAAAGTTTTGTTTTAAAATAATATGTATTTAAATTATCAAATTCAGAAATATAGATACTTAAGCATGAAAATTACCTCTTTAAATATTATACAAGATTTATATAGAGATACTAGTAGTAAGTATTTCTTGGATATATGATTGTAAACATCTACCCCCAAATGTTATTATTATCAAGTAGAATAATATAATTTTGAAAAAAAAGAGTTTTAACGTAGAAAGTTTTATTAGTAGAAAAAATGTACTTAGGAAATATAATCGGGGCAGCTTAATAAATAGTTCTAGTGAATAAAACTAAAACGCGTTTTTATTTATATATTTTTATTAACTGTGAAAAATACATTCCACAATTTGCATTAACATTCAAACCAAGATCAACATATTTTCATAATAATAACTTAATTTTTACTAAAGGGGTTCGAATATTTTGGCCTTGGAACCGATCCGCCATTTTATTTTTTGTCGAAATAGCTGCTACGCATAAAACCAGTATTAATCAATATCTGGCATTGACACAAGTATTTTATGAGACAAAATTTTCTAAAGCGTCAGGTTTCCGGATATAATCTATCAAAGTTATAATCTACTCGATGATGGCACCACCAGTACTGTATAGCTTTGATAGCCTACATCTCGGAAATCTGACATTCTAGAGATTGTCTCATATAAAACATACATGATTGTATTGATGTCATTGATTGGCTGAATTTATGGTATTCTTGCTGCGTCAATGGATTTCGTCCAATAGTGGAAGAGTGTTAACCAATCAGAGGTGATTGCGATGTATCAATGATTGATGCAAAAGTTACGCGCTCGCCCTGCAGATTTTACGAGTAGCCGTTTTTTCCAAACGAACGATAGTTAGGCCAGGGTCCATGCAAAAATATTCTAACCCTTTTATATATCAATTATTATTCACCTGTCAAAAGACATTTTGCTATCGTTATGTGAAATTGCAACCCTAGTATCGGTACTAAGGTTGCAATTTCGAAAACTTTCACCTCAAATTATACGAATGATTGACACCTAAATTATAAAGTCTACCTTTCTAATATGCTATAGAATATAATTTATTTTGTATGTAGGTTTATGTAAACCTACATAAAAAAGAAAATACTTAAAATACGTAGTATATTATTATTGCATGTTTTTAATATTGTGACACTTTCCCGCTCCTTTTTAAAGTTCCTTTAGAAATGGGTTGTCTGGAGGAGATCACTTTTAGTGATAAGACCGCCCTTGCGAACGTGTTATTTTTGTTTTTGTTTATTTTTAAGTTATTTCTTTGTTATGTGTGACAATAAAGAATTTATCTATCTATCTAAATTATTGGCTGAACAGTTCTAACAAGTTCCATGAATTCAACTGAAAATAATTGCCACACTCACATCTAAATTTTGGTGCCAAGGGAACTGAAAATAAAACCACAAAATGTCCTTGGACAGGCAAGAAATAATAATTCAAATAAAGGCTGTGCCTCTATGTACAATATTTTATATTTTGTACATAAATATAAAGGTAGGTACAGTTTTGGGCCTGAATTACTCCTAAGCAGCTATGTGATTCTCTAAGGTAAAATAAAATTTACAACCGTTGCAGTCAAGGTAGTGCATTGCACTGCTGCAGTGTGATTCTCTAAGAAACATTTAAGCATTGCTAGCATCGATGCGGTCTGCGATATAACATCGAAGAGATCGACCGTGACTGCAACGGTTGTAAATTTTATTTTACCTTAGAGAATCACCCAGCTGATGGCGTGTCGGTTGCACGTACTGTTTGTATTGCGACATAGTATTCGTACGCGCTACGAGTACCAATATCAACGTAGAAGGAATTCAGAGCTCATATATTGAGCATCGACTATTAGCAATGCAATTGCCTGTTACTTGTGACTCGATACTATATAACATTTTATATTGCATTTGTTATATACCATATACATAATATAAACTAAGATTTAAAAACTGTATATAGCATACACTGCGATATTATGAAATGTTATATAGTAACTTAATATCACCATTCGAGCGTGGGAAGACCAGACCATACACAATTCTGAAAAATTATAGTATAGACAGTCTCTACGCACTTTTTACGTAACAAAATCAATAGCATAATATAGTTGGGCATTACATTAATATATAACTTTTAACACTAAAAATTGATAAGTATTTAACTAATTTTCAATAAAAATTAGGATGGAAACTTCGGCAAGACAAAGTCCATACAGTTTCATGAACTTAATATACCTATTTTGCAAGATTTATTATCCAGAACATTAATATTATTTTTAAGACAATGTGGCTTATTCTGTTGTAGGTAGGAGAGGTTGTGTACACTATAATTATTAGCCTCAATAGCACTTTAAATGTTTAGGTGTGATTATTTTTATACTCATAGTATTATTATACCGAAAATTGATGATATTTTTGTTTTTCTGAATAAATAATAGGTAAGTACCTATTATAAAATATAAATAATTAGAAAATATTGCATGTAAGTTTTTTCTTATTAGAAACTTGGCTGCACGATAACGATGCACCTAACGTCATCGATAGGTATTTTTTTAATATGAAATGATTTAGGGTATATATTAAAATTATAATTTGAAAGCCTCATTTATTATGTTGGATTCACGCACTCACATACATAAAGGAAACTCAAAAATTGCGCGCCAAAATGTATATAAAATATAAAAAAGTCTTTATTTTATTTTCTCGTGATTCACACACTTGCTACAAAAAAGTACAATAGGTACTTAATTCGCATCAGTAATGATAAATCATTATACATAACAATACAATAGTATATTATGTACTAAAATTAATTAATTCTAAAATAATCGATTCGACTCAACTGAAATTAGTTTAGAATTTGATATAATACTATCTAATGGGATTATATTACACAAAACCAATTTTACGTAATAAAGTAACTTTGATACTCCAGTACTGACAACTTCGTAATATTAATTTAGTGTATAAAGTTAGCATGCCCATCTAGATTATATTAGTATTTGGGCATAGTAAAATTCAAAGAAAAACTATACGTGGCAACCCTAACTTATGCAATATTGCAAAGTTACCCGCAAATGCCTAAAATCCCTATTACACTGCACTTTTTGAGGAAAAGTCCCTAAATTGGTCCTTATTGCTTTGTAATAAGCGACGCCAAGACTTGCGGCCACGGCCAGCCTTTCCACAGGGCCCTGCGAAGAGTGCAGTGTAATAGGCCTATAAACCCTACAATAACGCTACGTCCTTGGCAACTACTTAAAACTAGGTATCTTCATCACAATTATTTTTAAACTTTTATAAAACAGTGTCTGGGTTATATCACGATGAGTTTTATATTTTCTTACAGATTAAAGAAAAAAGAAAAATGGAATAGGGTTGTCTGAATTTAAAGCCGGCGGAGAGAAATCACAATAACAATAACAATGGAAAAATTTTTTTTAGAGAAAATAATTCAGCTAGTTTCAGTGTGCGTGCCTCTGTGTCATACAATATGCGTATGACACACAATGAATATGACAATTATATTTATCCAATAAGTATACATAATAATCTTCATATTATTGTGTAGTCTATTTTTAAAACCAGAAGTTACAGCAGCAGTATAATTATAATTATAAAACTAAATTAAAATACTATTATGTAGGTATTGTTATTAAGTAAAATTATTTAATTATTTTGTTAAAAATCAAGTGTTTAAATATAGACTTAGTCCATAGGTTAAATTGCCTGATATAATTCTTAATTATTGCTTTGATTGTGACGGTAGATCGTCATTCCTGTTATATGGAATTAATAAAAAAACTAAGTATAATAAAATAATAGAATACCAGATAAGTATTAAAAAGAAATGCGTTGACCAAAATACCTAAAGTTTTCCGAAACCAATTTTTTAGTACCTATCATAAAATATTTAGTCTCAAATATAAAATCAAAGAATCTGTAGATGGATTTCAAATTCCTCGTATAAAAAATACTGTAGCAAATTTTGAGTCAATTATAATAAGGACTCAGGAGGATTTTTTTTCTCGGAACAATTTTCGGGATTTTTTAAGTAGTTTTTCAATGGTAAAACCAAATAAATAAAATAACACGGTAGAAAACTGCATTTTTCTAGTTTGATTTGCTAGACCCTTGTAATCTAGATGTAATTTGTAAAAAAATCGCTGTCGTCAAATAGTCTTTTCCTATTTATCTAATATAATAAATAATTTCGTGCACTATATAATGCACATTGCACGTGTATTAGATGTTTAAAATAAGATAAGATAACCTTATCTATGTAACAGGACACATTCGTGTCGAGTCGATTTCGTTAATGATTTTACAGGATGGCCTGACCAGTTAAATCGAATAACGGTATTTTCTACAAGGCATTTTAGAACCAAAGTATCGTTTTAACTGTTTTTATTATCGCACATTGATACTAAGCATTGGGCTTGCTTTTGTAAGACTACTTAAAATTCACTGTATTTTATAATATGACCTCCTTCCATATCGTTCTCGTCATAACGATTCCAATGCAAAAAAGCCCTTACTTCCGTAGTCCGTACGTAATTACAAATCGAGAACATGCTGTATTTGATGCCAGCCCGTCAAAGATAAAATATATATAAAAGCCTATATTCGATGGATTTATTCATAAATTAACTAAATATATTGCAATGGTGGTCAAAAGGGTCATTTTACTATTACGAAATAATATAATTGTACTTTCAGATTAACTGATTTGACGACCTCCGTGGCGCAGTGTTGAGCGCTGTTGCCTTAACGTGCGGAGGTCCCGGGTTCGATCCCCGGCAGGGTTTGGAAATTTTAATTACGGCTCCGGCCGTGGCTACTTACCACCCTACCGGCAAAGACGTGCCGCCAAGCGATTTAGCGTTCCGGTACGATGCCGTGTAGAAACCGAATAGGGGTATGGGTTTAATGTAACTGCCATGCCCCTAACAGGTTAGCCCGCCACCATCTTAGACTGCATCATCACTTACCATCAGGTGAGATCGCAATCAAGGGCTAACTTGTAGTGGATTTAAAAAAAAAAAAACTATTAAAATCGACTCTCGCAGACAACCGATAATTGTTCCGATTCCGAACATGGCGCGCTGAATGGCATGGTTTGTGAACTTAGCGCTTAGGTCTTGCTAGATAAAAGTCGGTCTCAGAGAAAAACGATCGTCTCTGTTAGCTCTAAGGCTTATTGATTTGAAATTGGACTATTTTAATACTTAAATCGAAGTTTTCTAACACGTTATCCTGGGTGAGCGACAGGAGGGACGCGACGCCATAGAAAATGACAAACTTATCTACGCAACAACGTAGGCTAGCTACTGTTTGATACTGTCACGTTTCGTCGTATTGTGTCGCGGTGTCGCGTTTGTCGCTCAAGTAGGACAACGGGTAAAGGTGTGATATTATAAAGAATTAGGTATAAAAGGAGGGGGCAAAGATAAAAGCGATTGCCATATGAACCATCCCTAACCGTTTATAGAATATCGCTTATTAGCTATTAACCCTGACATACTACTTGTCTTGAAGACTTAAATACTTATTACATTAGAAAGATGTCCACTCATTTAACTGCGCTTACTCACTAAATCTAGTACTATCCTTATGCACTGAGAGCATTATGAAAGAGATAACAATACATTTAGACCTGTAATTTTAATTTAGAAATTGTGCACAACAGAACGCCTCTTTAGCATGCTACAATGAGTGAACATATCTGTAAGTGTCCAAAATATTAGCGCTAATAGACTAGAAGATAATGTGACAGAAAAAAAGAAGAAATCAGAAGTTTTTTTAAAAATTAAACAATATAATTAAAACATAGATACAAGATATATTTAGAATTTGCAAATGAATAAAGCGGCAACTTTTTGCCATTTATCTTCGTAGTTTATTATCACCAAAATCTTTAAGTTAGTTTTAGTTTAACGTTATCTAATAAAACGCATTTGTATAGCATAACTCACTGTTTAACAATTCTATTTGTTTTGGTATACTATCTTACACGTAGTTACATATTAGTTGTGAAACGCTTATTTGTCTAAGAACACATTGTTTTACCAATATATTATTATTTCCTAATATATTCAAGCGATAATAAGATTATTTAACTTATTTTTAAGTAAAACTTCCTTACACACGCTTGACTTGGGGAGTAAGCTGGTGAATGCGTGTGAAAAGTGTGATCGGGCGAGAGGAACGAAAGTTGAGAGGGAGATATAAGTAAGTAAAGATAGAAAGAGAGAGAGAGAGTTACGTTTCGTATATTACTGTAGGGGCAAGAGAGAAAGGTGTGAGCACACATTTTCTTTCTCTCAGAGCCAGTTACGTTTCGTATATATTATGTATGTTTCAGTTATGTATCTTATTTCTCATACCATAAAGAAGTTTTACTTCAGTCGTGTCGTCTAAAGCACACTCGTTCTATTTTTTGCCTTATAAAAAGAGATGGCCAATTTCCGCTTAGTTACTGACACAAAATTTGTATGTATAGGATAGATTTAACAATAAGTGTACCTACTGTTATTTATAAATAAATTTAAATAAGTATCAAGGCAGAAATTGTCTATTTAATTTATTGCTCAGTTCTCGATTGAAAACTGAGAAACTTATCACCAATTTTACGAAGTATCAAATGATTTAATTGTCGCCCAGAGACAAATTACACTAGTATTACAGTCCCACAAACTTATCTGACCCGGAGGCCAAAATTGGAATCAATTTTTTTGCCTGTTTAGTTTTTTTTTTAAATAGAAACTAGCGACTTTGACATCTGGTCAGATAAATTTGACGGACTATACTCACTTTTTTTTCCTTTGCGTTAATCTGCAGTCAGTGGCCTATACTATACTCACTTGAGGCCAAATACAGCAGGCCGAGTGGGAGTTTTCTTACGTATTCGATCGTGACGTTAACTACCATTTATATGGAATTAATCGAGTGCCAGCTGTCAAGTGCTTGACAATACATATACCATACAAATCGTATAGTTAGCATGCGAACTGTAGTTAACGAAGAGAATCTCCCACTAGGCACACAGAAAGCTTTAAACCTCTTGTTACGTTGGATGGGTATTTCTTGATTTACCATAGATTTTTTTTAAATAAAAAGCTGGTCGAAAATTCTAGAAAAGCGATTGTGGTTATTTCAATGCACTTTGAATCGTGTAAAATGTAAATGCCTACTATTTATTTAAATATTATCTACAACGATATCGAATTTCACGTTGAATCGTGCGTACTCGCGTTAATACCAAATATACTAATCATTAAAAAATTAAAATACCATGTGATCAACTGTTTAAATAGCATTAAAACAGTTAATAATTATCGTTATTTTGTGTGCACTATTTTGTAGAACAATCAGGAGAAAATAATAATTTAAGTTAAACAATTTGGTAGGGTCGGTTTTCTTTAATAGAGAATTTAAATTGCAGTGAAAAAATTATATACAGAAAACCGATGAGTGTAATTTTGTTCATATAACTCTTTTTTTGACAACAAAATATTATAATCGTTTAGCAGCAAACGATAACGATCAACTTTCGAGTAAATAAATAATTTATGCCTTATTTCGAAGGATTTCAAATATAATTTTTGTTAGCTACTTTTTGAATAATGCGAACCTAATACTTTTTATGGGCATCGCTACCCACGCCTGGGATGTGAGTAGCGATGATTTCACAGCTCAGCGCAATGCGAGGCTACGCGGCCGCCTGTCACACCGTCAGTCGAGAATCCATCATCGGAGAGGGCAGGAGTGATCTGAAAACATATTTAGGTTTGAAATTGACTATTTATCCCAGTTTTTTTTAAATTTATATGCTTATCTACTAGCAAGTTATGATGCAGCCTAAGGTGGAGGGGGCTCAACTAGAAGATGCTATTCATTCTTGATTTGAAGGTTTTTCCGGAAGCCGGAAGGGCATATCCTAGCGGATTAGAAACGAGAGAGGAACTAGATCGAAAAGTCCATAAAACAAAATTCATCCCTTTGACCTGATTGAGGATTCCAAGTTTTGGACGCGATGCTTCGTTCGGATGATAAAGTTTGACAACATACTTCAGAGAGTGGGAGTCAAATAATGAACTTTTGGCGATACATGAACATGCTTACGTTTTGGTGGCATTGAATTTGACCAAGTTTTCATGGATGAAAGGATTTTTATTAATAGGAAAAGCATTCTGAACCAGTTTTAGTCACTTTTCGAGAGAACACAAAAAGTTTATTTGAATTAAAAAAAAAACAATATTCTATTGTATTAAATAAATAAATTCTGACCCGCACTCCAAGGCGTCCAAATTCCTCGCTGTAGGGTTTCCTTGGCTGCCTGCATTCAAGTTGGAATGCATAGACTCTGTCCGCGAGCCCATATTTCGCTGCCTGCACATGTATGGAGTGACAGCAGGAGACGGCGTGTCTTGCTTCTGAAATAAGACAAAATCATAAGTAAACCCGAGAATCCGAGACATTGGAGATATCCTCTTAATCATAAAAAAAATTGCTCAATGTTAAAATCCCTGTATTTGTTTATTGGTACGAGCATTTAGATTTTAGAGTTTAGACTTTTTAAAAAACGTATCTACGAATTTTTTTATAAATAAGAGGATGAAAATAGGCACAGCTTGGTAAAATTCTCTCAGCGTGTGGCGAAATTTCGAACTAACGAACGTCTAAAATGTTGAGATTTTTTAATAGACAGTGCCTCCGCCACATGCTCTGATAAGTTTGCCAAGCTATATACTCGAATTATACCTACTTGACTAAACTAGATAAATTATTTTATTGTCTATGTGATTATATTATTCACATAAATGAATCTAATGGTGTTTTATGGTGACAAATATTAAGCAAACTCCACTCTAAATCTAAATAATATGGTATGTCTCTATATCGCTGTAAGTATGAATTATAAAATATCAATCATATATGAGTACATAATTTGCGTTTAATGGATATTGTTCTGATTAAAATCACTAAAAGAATATAGGTATTACTTCCTTGCCCTACATTTATTATAACTGGGTACATTAATACAATGATATTATGGGTATTTTACATGTGTTTATGGAATCACTACTGAAATCGATTGACAATCTAAAGTTCCATTCTTCACGTTCGCCAAAACTTATTGCCAAATGACGAACTGAGAGCTGGCTTATCCTGTTTTTCACCTCTTAAGTTAACTAGAGTGACAGGTGTGGATCTAGAGCTATCCCTTTCCGCGGATAGCATTATGAAAGGGACAGCAATGAGACCAGTCTAGTGTACAACAGAATGCGCTACAATATGTTCTTAATAACGTATGGAACAGACTTAGATATAAAATATAGTTACACATACCTTTCTCTTTACCTAACGAGAACCATAATTTACATAGCCTATTAAATTCATTGTAAAAGCTTCTTCTTTTCTGTACTTTCAATTACTGATAGTAATTGAGGAAACTACTTTTCAATTCTAGTTGTGCCAATAATATTTTATTCAACGGTAATTTCCATACTATGGATATAGGTCACGTGTATTACAGCAAATTGCTCATAGAAATTCAATAACAGCGATCAAAAAGCCAATCGATTGAAAGGGCATAGTAAATTACAAAAAAATGGATAAGTACATCTAAAATTCCCTTTAGATACTGTCAATGTAAATATACTTGTCTGTGTTATAGCAACAATAATAAAAGGCATCATAATATAATTATATCAAAGTATAACAACAAAGGAAGAACGATATACAGATTATATAATTGAAACTGGTATAAAGATAGAAAGGTAATATCGAGTGCGAAATCAAGTAGCAATAAGTATGTTAAGCTAATAAGGAAATTAATTGCTGTTAAATACTGATAAAAATATTGACAATGTTGTAAAATTCCTTATTCCTTGTGGCGATGTAAGGGGAATACGGCGACTATATCACAGCATTAATATGTACATTGAGACGACGACCATGATGTTTGCTGACGAGACAGCTTTATATACGCTTACATAGTACATACCCCAACGTCTATCAACTATACTATGCAATGTATATAAGAGTTTGCTGTGTCGACTTTTACAGGTCAGTACAATACCGTCTCGGCCATATGACAACTACAGGATTTCTAGATGTCGTTGTCTTAGCGTATAATAAAGTATTTTGTAGGCTGTGAGTTGAGACAATATTATAGTACAAGAGCAGAGGTTCAAAGTGTGAAACCATTTAGCTATTAAGGATATGTATGCAGTTATTATATCGCCAATACAAAGATAACATTTTATTAATCTAGTTAAATATTACGCATCTCTGGTAAGATACTAAGTAGGTATGATCTTTTTTATCTTTATAAAGTGTTGATAATATCACAACTTCTAAAAATCGATACGTTATCATTTGGCGTAAGGATACGAATAAATAAAACTACTTAATATTAATTGTGAAACCGTTGCAGACGGTCGTCACATGCTTAAAAGGACATAAAAAATAGGTTCCTCAACGACAGGACTTGTGAGGTGCTTGTGACAGAAAAATATGGGCGATTCCTAGTGGTTCTAGAATTTTTTCCAAGAAGGAAATGCCCAAAGATCTAGGCAATAGTGTATTTTTTTTAACTCAAGTCATATCAAGAAGACAGCATCAAGGCTGGGAGCCGCAGCAGAAAAGGCTGAAACCGGCAAGCGGCGGAAGTATGCCACTCTCATAGAGAATTACATGTCTATTCCGTTTGCCGTGGATACCCTAGGGCCATGGAGTCTTAGTGCCAAAAATTTTTTACGAGGTATTTCACCGTGGTTAATTGCCTCTTCTGGTGACAGAAGGGCTGGCTCATTTTTTGCGCAAAGAATCAGCCTGGCTGTCCAGCGCGGGAATGCAGCCATCATTCTTGCCACCATTCCACGCGGGCATTTATTTTATTTTACAATAATAAACAATATACCGACTGATAAAAAAACTCAAGTTAAATGTGGGTAGATCTTTCAATAATCCATTATAATTATTCAGTAATATGTATTACATTATTTAATCTATTATGTGGATGGGAAAGGGATGGGAAATCCCGTGGTTTGATATCTCCATCTTGAATGACCGATTTAGGCACAATCAACGAAAACTTATAAATAGGGCCCAGAATTAATATCAAAGTACCTTTCAAGACTGCTTTTCAGTCAGAAATTCGAGAGGATGACTAGCTTAGAAGACTTCAATGCACCTATCTATCCAATTGTAATATTATCTTTCGTTTGCTTTCCACTGGTGGAAACTCTTATAAAGTATCCTCTTGCATTCGGGATTTTAGAAAAGTAGGTATATATGGGCAATTCCGTTTCGCCTTATAAAGCTATTGTATGTAACTATTAAAAGAACGTTTTGCGGATATGCTAATTTGGTACCTTTCTATTAAATCTTATCATTTATTCTTTCATAGACTGTTGTTGATGTATTCATTTGATCTAACCTAAAATATCTTTCAATCTTATTCATTGTGCAGAGAAATCAAAAGCATGTAGAAATATTTTACTCTTTTTAATACATTTTATACATAAGTAACAAAGTTTGGCAAATTGAGGTGTATAAAAATATTATAACATTATTATCATGATTAGTACAGTCAACATTAAAACTATTTAACAACAATTTACGAAATATCACAATACTTTTTGTGTAAGTAATACAAAAATAACATTACTCTTCTAAAGTTCTAATAGTTAGGGAGCCGGTGACAGTTTAGACAAGTATTAAATATTTTCTGTTGATAACAATATTTTATTATATTGTAGCTTAGAAATATTGCTTTAATTTTCACCTATTTATCCTATTGTAAAATAACAAAAATCTTGTTTTCAAATTGAGCCATTTCTAAAGCTTTTCATGATAGAATAATCAAGTAAAATCTGACCAGAAAAATAAAAAATATCTCCATGTAGCGCAAAACCAGTACGTCTAATTTTAACATGACTAAGTGCAACAGTGAAAAATCTAAAAAAAAGTCCTCAGAGCTGATTTGTTTTTAATTTTCTAGCCCAGCTTTACTTTGTAATTTTATGCCGAGAAGCCTTTGAGATTGATCGAACTGAATAAAAGGTTTTGCTTTAGACATATTTTTATCAAAAAATGCGGTTATAAAGGATTGCATCTATTACAATATCATCATATCATTAAAACAATAAAAACAAAATTTTAATTAAATTTTCAATATCAAACGATGAAGTCACTTAATAGTTTACTTTATGCCATCGGCTCCCTGACCATTTTCGTAGTCTACAACGTAAAAACCTACAATTTCACACTAAACTCTTCAACACTTAGCTCGCTGTCCGAAGCATTCAGTTTGATGCCCACACTCAACGGGCGAATCTCCTTAAAAAGATTTATCGGACCCTTATCCTTTCTAAACTGTAAAACTGCAATTGAAAGAAAAAACAATTTCTGCGAGATCTATCAGCTAAGGTACGGAACTCCATGATTCATTTTGAGCTGCTTAATTAAGAGGCGCCTAGCGATATGGCAGATAAGGGCTAACTTGTCGTCGTTGTCTCAACCGATAGACGTCCACAGCTGGACAAAGGTCTCCTGCATGCATCTCTACTGGACACGATTGCCGCTTGTTTGCTTCCAGTTAAGATCGTCTATCCACCTAGTGGTTATAGTTGAGTAAAAAATAAGAATTGCGAGTTGAGTTGGACTCAGATACTTTTTGAAAAACTGAGAAAGAAGGTGCCGTAGTCATTTAATAAGCAACACTGTTGTTTCTGCTGAGACCACATAATAATTTTGTGAAAAATAAAAAATATTGTATGTAATATAAAAGTCTGATAGGCAGGCGCGCTCCACCTACGCTGCATTATCACTTGCCAGCAAGTTTGACTGCGGCCAAGCGCTAATCTATAAAATAAAAATTATTAAATGTCTATGGAAGTCAGAAAAAAATAAAATCGGATTGAGATAGCCATGAATGCAAGTGGCATGTATTTTGAATGATTGCTTTTACTTATTTCACAGTACACACCCATAATTTAACAGATGCATTACGCCAAAACGCTGAACATTTTTAGGGTCAGTTTCACCACTCAACGTTATCATTATAACTTGCCCACCAAACCGATTAGTTAAAACTTATGTCAAATTTTGTAAAAATTGAAGATACCAGATATTTACAAGACAAGTTTTTTAGGTGGTGTAATTTAACGTTAACCTTATCCATAGATGGCGCCATTGACCCTAAGACATGCACAAAATAACAGCCAAATCCGCAAAAATTATGAAAGCTTGCTTTTATCGTCCGCCATATTGGATTTAGTGTGACGTATTTTAATTTTTCGTATTCTTATCAGCAGCTGATAATCAGCTAACCATGCATTGTCATCCAAACTAAACGTGTATGCAAAATTTCAGCTCAATCGATTGGCGATAACTGTTTTAAAATTCTGTTGCAAGATTCGACACAAACATTGTTGTAATAAAAAACTTTAAGTGAATTAATTACATTTTAAGTTTTTTATTACAAGCTTTTATAGGAGTGGCCTAAAGTTTGAACAACGCATTGGAAAACATACCATAATATAGTAAATATTATGGTTTACATCGCCTAAATGACAAAATATATACTCCCAAGTCCCATTTGTGGGTAAGAGCATATAATATTTTCAGGGACACTTTTGAGACCCATGAGTTCTCAAACATTAATATAATTAAAGTTTGATATACTCATATCAAACATGGAGATCAAAAATACAAACAAATGACTTTTCACCATTGATAGTGAATAATGATTCAGGGTTTCGCTCTGAGTATATCACATACAGGTACATAAATAAGAATAATAACACATGCACAACAACACAACGCACGCTAATGAGATGGAGGACACAAAAAACTATGTTTTTCATGATAGCGCGTTAGGTACGAGCCAAAAATTTCATCAAACAAAATCAGCAATAAGTTAGTTAAGCGTCTCTGTTCCGAATTTTACATTAAGACTAGTCAAGTAATCAAATTAAAATGTGGCTTATTGGTCTTTTATAGCTGGTACAATCCGATTGAAACTTTATAATTTCTTGGAACATCGTGCGTTTCGATGCGCAAATTACAATTTAAGTGTCAACAGTTTCAGTTGACTGTACCTGCGCAAACCTACACTCGCGGCTAACTTCCGAGACGTCATAAAGTTTGAATAGGACTGTACCAGCTACCAACACGCTTGTAATGAAGTCGGATTTCGACACCAGAAAAACAGAATACAATCATAGCAATGCAATGATAGACATGATCCGCCCAAGGGCACTCAGTGTGAGAGTGATTTCATCGACAAACATCGATATATAATATATGCAGGTACTTTTTTATAGAAAAAAGTTGGGCGTCTGACTTGTTGGGCATGCTCCTCATCTGTATAAGCATGTCCTAGTCCCCGCCATAGCGCTGTCCCGCTTTTCAGACTAGATGGCGTTAGTAAAATAGATCCACATTATTTGTTTGACAGGGCTATGTAATTTAAAGTCGTTGTCGACAAAGCTTTGCAACAGATAGTGATTGTGGTAGGGCTGCCTGTATCAAGTTATCAGAAGGTTGAAGGTGTAACGTACTTGTTGATTGGGTCCGCAGCACGTGGCGTTGTGACAGAGATCGTTGGGCGGACAGTGCAGCGCGCAAGGTGCCTCAGCCGAAGCGCCGCTTATTATCTGTAAAAAAATTGTATTTTTCTCAAACATGCTTGGAAATTTGAGCATTATTTTGACAACCTTCTTCGAAATAAATCGAAATTGCTGTACTGGCCAAATACATGCGACCGGCAAAAGTTGTATGAAAATCCATATTATTTTGTCGTGGCTTAGCGGTCAATTTAATTACATAGTAAATTCGCTGGCCGCTGCAGTAATGTACTATTTATATACTACGGAAATAATCCATATTCATACTACAGAAGATAGTAATATAGATAACAGAGTAGAAACTCGATTATCCGGCTCTCACTTATACGGATTCGCGATTATCCGGACTACCGACTCACTATAATATTAAAATTACCTACAAGTCGAATTTATGCAAGCATGAACGTGTCGGAAGGGCATTACCCCCCCCCCCCCCCCCCCCGCCCCCCCCCCCGCACGCGCCCCGTGCGATCGCTGCCCCGCGCGATTCATGCCCTGGAAACAGCTCTCAAGTGGTTTGAAAAACAAACCGAGAGTGATACTGTAAGTTTACTACAGCTGAAACGAATTCGTGATATAGCAGCAATATAGAAAAAAAGTGGCTTACGTCAAATGACAATTACCAAATATGTACACATTGTAAGCAAATTATACGTACGCACATTCGTACCTAAATATTTTATTTTATGATTAAGACTGCAGTATTTTAGTATGTACGTACATGTATGTATGTAATCTAAGAAGATGTATCTCCTAATAATTTCTTAATAAACATTGATTTTCATTGATATGTATTTGTTGTTTTAATAAATACATAACATCGTATGTACAACATATGTATGCACAAAACCCGCTTTTCTTGGTACATTCGATTATCCGGATTTTATTTTCGATTATCCGAATGCCTAACGACAATAATTAGTCCGGTTAATCGAGTTTCTACGTATAATATTATAAATGCGAAAGTGTGTTTGTCTGTCTTTTAGGGTTACGGCCCATCTTTCCAACCGATTTTTACGAATTTTATATTGGAACGATTTGCATGCCGGGGGTCATGGGCGGGAAATTAATTTTTTCCCGAGAGAATAAAAAAAAAAAAATCAATGCGCACATCATTTAGTAATAATGTAAATAAAAGGAAATAATGCTTTATTTAACGCTAAAACTTTTCTATACAAATATTATAAATGAGAAAGTTTGTATGGATGTTTGTTACTCAATCACGCCAGAACGGCTGAACGGATCTGGATGAAATTTGGCACAGGGATAGATTATAGTCAGGCCTCTGGTATAACACATAGGGTACTTTTTGTCGGAAAATTAAAGAGTTCCCGCGGTAACAAAAAAAGAAGTCATGGGCATCTAGTCTTTAATAAAGATTTGTTTTAATACCTCATTTCCATCTAAAGGCAACTCCACAAACTCAGGCTGTATCGTCGTCGAATGGATTCCTTCGTTGTGGAAGAACTCTTTGACCTTTTCCGCTATCTTCATGTACTCCGATAAGTTTCTACACCTGCAACAAATTTGTTTATTCCGTAAATAACATTATTATTTTTAGCGCACAACATATACCTCAAAAGAAACAATCATTAATATTCTGTTTGCCACAGATAATATGATAAATATGATAGCTAAGAATAATAAGCTATTCTCATGTACAAGCATACATATTCCAAAGTGTATCCTAATATACCAAGTACTAGGAACAGATTTTTGATGCACTGCTGAAGATGTGCGCGAAAAGATGGATTGATATGAAAACAGCAAAAATATTCACAAAAGATCAAATTATACAAGGGTCCATACTATTCTTATAAATGCGAAAGTTTATCCTATCCCTTAAATTGATTTTGATGAAATTGGGCGCAGAAGTGCATTGAACAATTACACGGAATTGAACACAGAAATTTTACGGTTATAACCCTAAATCCACAAAGAGATCTCGCATTTAGTAATCAATAAATGGAATAATGTATCAAAAAGGAGGCATTGCTTAGAAGAAAAACTTCAAGCGCAGTAACATGGTAGTTGTGGAAAGCAAGATAAATCTTTTATAATTTATGCATGATTCAAAGATTCCAAAACAAAAGGCTATAATATCTCAAACAAAGACACATGATCAACTGTTATTATAACATTTACTTGTTTGAGTGGAATATAAGTCATCTGGTATAACCATAGATTAATTATAATACCAAGTATAGATTGCTAACTCCCTTATAAATTTTTTTCTAGGTTAATACTATCGTTAGATGGCGCTACCAGGCTCGCTCTTTATATGATTATAGTAAAATCGGTGAAATATCGTATTTTCTTGGTTCAATTTGTATTAATTATTAGTGTAAAATTATCAAAATACAAAAATTTGATAAAATCACTTATGCAAATAGCAAATTTACATTCAACTAATTTTAACAAACAGCTTGCACAGTTACGCCATCTCAGATTGTGCGAAGAACTACAAGGTACCGGCGACTTTAATGCGCATTTAGCGAGCTTTGATTGAATGTATGAAGTGAACAGTCTATATTGGTTTATATATTGTCTTTGGGTATAACTCACAGATGTGTTTAGCATACACTGCCAATGTTATCAAAATGAAATTGCGATAAAAAAAAGTTGATAACAGAATCTATTTAACGCTAATTAGCGCGTTCGATGCGATTGCAGATGGTATTTCGCAAATAGATGCAAAGTTATCAATGTGATAGCTTAAACGGAAAGATAATTATACCGATCCATCTATTTTTTTTGTAATACCTAATCATATTTCATCTAACATTGGGTTTAATCCTGGCTATTTGAACATTGATAAGTTATTTTTAACCGACTTCCAAAAAAGGAGGAGGTTCTCAATTCGACGCGTTTTTTTTAAATGTATGTCGGTGCATATCTCCGTGGTTTCTGATCCTTGATTTTTTTTCACTCACTCGTTTGATCACTCGTTAGAGGAAGCTCTCGAGGTGGTCCCATAAAAAATTCTGACTCCAAATCCTCAACCCTGACACTAAAAAGTTAAAAATAAAAATTCTTTCCAAAAAACCGCCTTCCAACGCCACTGTAAAGTACAAAATAATTTTGATTTCTACACACTATGTTGAAGTCGGGCGAGTCTGATGCGTCAACTTTGCTCATCCTTCTTATACCCGCACGACTTCAACATAGTGGGTAGAAATCAAAATTATTTTGTACTTTACAGTGGCGTTGAAAGGCGGTTTTTTGGAAAGAATTTTTTGTTGAACGTTATTATCGATCAGCACTTGTCTCATGACTCATCTCATATCTGTAAAAAATCTTTGGAACCTATTACCTCAGTGCCGTCAGCACTTAAAAGCACGTAACTTTCAAAAGCAAGAGCGAAAAGGCGTCTTCTAGGCAAGCACGCTCCAAGTTCCAACCGAGACTTCCTCAATCATCATTGCTTTTTATTAAGAACAATAATAGTCGTCAAGCGCGAACCTAATTTGCAGTAAAATAACCAGACCTCTGAACTGAATTCCCCCATGTCATGTTTCCATTTACCTCTTAATTATATTTGAGCGCCACTACATTTTCACCAAAGCAATCAGAGGCCCAATTGTCTAAGCAAATCGTAATCATTTGACAGTTTAAAACGTATTACGCGAACTAACTGTTTTAGTTCATTCATGCTTTTTGACGTGTAGACTACTATGAACTCCATAAATAAACAGGTCGAATTATACGTTTGACAAACGATTCCGATTACGATTTCCTTAAACAATCGGGGGGCAGAATTGTAATGGTTGAATGAAAGGACAGATCCTTTAGCATTTTTTTTCAGTTCCCAAATCTTTTTTCAAAGCCCGCCAACCCGCATTGGAGCAGCGTGGTGGGTTCTACGCTATAATTCCCTCTCTCCTATGACAGCGGAGGCCTGTGCCCAGCAGTGGGACGTTAATGGGCTGTAGTGATGATGATGATGAAATCTTTTACAAGCCGACAAAATCAAGATTGTTAATTTTATAGTACAAATTCATATTCAGGTCAAAAACAAGGACATAACACCTGATCACAAGCAGAGAAAAACATCGGTGGCGCACTAGTTCAGTTACCCTCATACCGGGACAAAGACTCTTGGGCAGGCGCCAAAAGTATCAATCCGAAATTATTTCCAAAATACCTTGAATGTGTTCATCGTGCTAACGTTCTAAATAAACAAAGATGTTGATGTTTCTTTGTTGGTCTTCATTAAATTCGCAAACTCAGTATGGCCCAATTATAACTAAGGAACTCGGACCAAGGCCAGAGCCTAAATGTATTGTCGTTGTACAAAAATGCGTTACTTGCATCTTTCGTACGTGGTAATAAGGAACCAGCAGTCATCCAGTCATTTTGTGAAACAATGTGAAATTTTGCACAAAGGTTCCCTTTAAAATCTATACATTGAACAAGGCGGGATTTTTAAATGTTCTCAATTTTCAATTCGGGAATCGGGATTTTAAATTTTCGGCGGCCATTTTCCCTCAGAAGCAAAGCCGCGGGCTTAAAATTCTGCTTGAATAACATTTCTACGAGAGTAAAGATAAACGGGATTTAATGGCGGCACAAGACAAGGCCTTGACTTTATTCGCAAAATAAATGGCAATTACTCATTAAAAGACGTAAGGAAATTGAAGACAAAATTGCACAGTGTAAGTAATTATTTGGTGTTAACTTTTCAATGTCAAACCGCCTGAAAAAAAAACAGCATCACATAAAAACTTGTGCGTGTAACCTTAACGCACAGTTGAAAATAAAATAAACGCGTGCAGAATTCCATTTTTTAAAAAGGAGTCGGATAAAGGTTTTCTGTAAGCCTGAAAATTATAATAATCCTTCTATTGCCATTTCTATGTCCTAGCTTATCAATGGCACAAGTTGCCCTACATTCAAATAATCATTTCATTTCTTCGATAAAAGATGGCAGTCTTAAAACAGCTGGTGATTTTGGTGGCCATATTTGGCAGAAGTCACATTAGTACGTTATTACTAACGTTTTAATCTAAATTAGTCTACCTAGTTTTATTTAAATACTATCATAAGAACTATCGGTCATTCATACCAATAATTACACACTTCAACACTTAATCAGATTAAAGCATTATGCGTTAGGTACTCATATCAATAACGAAATAACGCCGCGCATCTATTGTTTAGATATTATCCATACCTTCAGCGATTATAGATTAAATACATAACAATTAATACCTACTACACAGTGCCGGCTAATTATTATCAGGTCGTATTTGTATTAGCTGCCTCGTTGGTCTAGTCATCTAGTGGTGGTAGTAGCATGTTCGACTGCAGCCGAGGAGGGTTCGATTCCCGGGTCGGGCCATAATTAAGTATTGGAATTTTCTGACTAAAAATTCTCAGTACTATTTGGCGGTATCTTTAGTTCTGTGCCTCGAAGAGCCACATAAAGCCGTCGGTCCTGCGCCTGATCTCTCTCCGGTCGTGTCGGATTTTCCGTCCCATCGGGCTATGAGAGTAAAAGCACAGCGAGCTGTGTTTGCGCTCTATAATATAACTAGATGATGCCCGCGACTTCGTCCGCGTGAATTAATGTTTTTTTAAGATTTAAACTATCCTATCTCTCAAGTTGGATCGAACTGCACATGGTGTGCGAATTTTATTATAATCGGTTAAGTGGTTTAGGAGTCCATTGAGGACAAACATTGTGACACGAGATTTATATATATTAAGATAAACTCGCCGCATATTTAGCGGAACATAAAAAAAAGGTTTGATATCAGTATCATATAAGGTTGCTGGCTGGTTTATACGTCATTAATAAATATTTTCAAATTAAGAAAATAACTGAACATCACCTTTTATGCAATTGTTTTAATTTTATTCAAATACACCTTATCTGGAGCGAACTTCGAGTATTTCTTCCTTCTGAGTTTGATTTAAAATTTCATTGAAATACTTTTTTTGTTAGTTTTTTTAATCGCGTATCTTTCTGGAGTAGATGACTGAATTATGCCTGACTTAGCCCCAACGGAGATTGCCAGCTAGGGCACTCGAAATGCGAAGAAATGGTCAAACCTACAGAGTGATATCCAGAGATCTTCGTCGACCAGTTTCAACGATCCATCGCAGTATCCAACGGTTCAGGGAGACCGGTACTTATGTGAGAAGAGCAGGACAAGGCAGAAAAAGACGCACTTCGAGTAGGGATGATCGTTTTATTCGGCTTCGTGTACGTAGGAACCCCCGTTTGACGGCCGTCCAAGCCCGACATGAGTTAGAAGCAGTGCGGGGTGTAACCGTAAGTGAGCGTACGGTACGAAAAAGGCTCGAAGAAGCTGGTTTGGGTTCATTTGTGCCCGCCAACTCTCCAAGGCTCGAGGTAAATCATCGTAGAAACAGCTTAACTTTTGCTCAGGAACATCAACTTTGGAACGCGGACCAATGGAGTATGGTATTGTTTAGTGATAAGTGCAGAATTCTCTTAAATCAAATTGACGGCAGGCAAAGAATATACAGACGCAAAGGAGAACGATACATTCAGACAAATTTTGAAACTACAGTTGCATACGGTGGTGGATCAATAATGGTTTGGGCGGGCATTTGTTTGGGAGCTCGCACAGACTTGGTAGTGATTGACAGAGGGAGTCTGACTGCAGACCGCTATATCAGAGAAGTTTTAGAAGAAAATGTCGTACCGTTTGCCCCATATATCGGTGACGATTATGTTTTTATGCAGGATATTGCTCGGCCGCATACCGCTCGGGTAACTCAAGCTTATCTTAATGATATGAATATCACTGTTATGGAGTGGCCGGCGAGATCACCGGATATGAACCTAATAGAGCACGTTTGGGACTTGCTGAAAAGAAAAGTTAAGTCCAGAATTCCAGCTCCTGCCAACGTGGGTGAACTGCGAATCGCCGTAGTTGAGGAATGGCGGTGACTATCCCAGGAGACCATCGATAGCATAATTCTCAGTATGCCTAGACGGGTAGAAACTTTAATAAGAGCACGTGGAGGAAATACGCTATATTAATCACCATTTTCCTAATTTAATTAATTGTTATTTTAATATTAAATTTCACTTTTCCCGGTTACATGAAAAGTACAAAAATGTACCCTTTTTCACAAATAGCCTTTACTCGCAAAATCTGTTCTTAATGTGATCTCATTTTAAGTAAAACAAATGAAACTTTAAATAACAAAAGAAGTGTAGTAAGTAGATTTTAAAATAAAACCATATTTTTTTAATTATGGACCTTTTTTTATGTTCCGCTAAATATGCCAGCGAGTTTATATCATCTCCCGCGCAGATGTCTAATCTCTATGGAGATTGCCGAAATCGCCGCGGCCGAAATTCGGTCGGGAGGACATTATTATTAGGTAGGACTAGGTGTGTCATTATCGTTACTCGATTATGACAATATAACGCCTATTTGATTTGTAAATGTAATTGTCGTAAACCTATAAACATTCAGCTGGACATAGGTCTCATTAAGGGACACGCCGCGGTCTTGCGCCGCCTGAATTTAGCAGTGGATGCCTTTTTTTGAAGTGAAAACTTCTTAAGGCGCGTTGAGCAGTTTTTGGTAATTTATACTGAAGTGTAAAACTTTTTTAGGGGCGTTGAGCACTTTTTGGTAGGGGGTAAAAATGTAGATTCGCGTGACCGTGACCAACATGCTCGCGTGACCGACATGTTCGCGAACAGCGACATGCTCGCGAACATATAAATATACTAGGTACATTCGAAATTAAACTTGAATGCCTCAGTGTTAAGGTTTATATTTTAATTATTTTAATTTAAAAAAAATTCAAGTTTTCACTTCTATCGGCAGTCCCTATGACTGCTAATTTATTTAATTTCTTTCAACGCAGCACCTTGGGACCACAGCAGACGGTCTTGTGCCGCTTGCTTGTGACCGTGCCCTGTGGAGACCTTCGTCCTGCAGTGGACAACGACTTTGGGACCCCCTACTATTTTTGAACTATGTGCCTCGCCCATTGGCCATAGCTGATGTGGCAATGCCATTGCGACCCTAAGTATTTTTATATAGGGATAGGATTGCTCTTGACGACAATCATGCTAGAGCAAAGCAATGATGAGGTCTAGGTTGGAACGCGCTTGCCTAGAAGATGCCTATTCACTCTTGCCTTGATGGTACTTAAGTTATATGTGGCAGGAAACACGTGCGCTGGGCGCGTGGATTGTATGATGTAGGTATACAAAGTATGTGTGTTCAATATATATTTAATGTATTTTTCCTCGTAGTCCCGTTCGTTTTTTAAGTCCTGCATACTCGTTACGTATGCCGATTGACAGAAGACTAGTCTTTGGGCCGTGAAAGCGTAGCAGACAGACAGACAGACGGAGAGACAGACAGACACACTTTCTCATTTATAATATTAGTATTGACCTGATATGCGCGCTAGCGATGATCCTGTCGCCCGCTAGCTGCCAAACGTGGAACTCGTGTACCGCGAGGACTCCATCCACCTTCTCCAAAAGACGCCTTTGTATCGCGTCCACCTGTGTAAATAGAGATAATATATTCTCTTCTTATATAAGAAGTTCTTTTAGAAGAAGACGATATTATATATTACGATATTATTATTACGATATTATATATTTTATATATAAAAACTAGCGAATGCCCGCGACTTCGTCTGCGTGGTTTGAGGTTTTTTGGTTCCCGCGGGAACTCTTTAATTTTCCGGGATAAAAAGTAGCCTATGTGCTATTCCAGACTATAATCTATCTCTGTGCCAAATTTCAGCCAGATCCGTTCACCCGTTGAGGCGTGATTGAGTAACAAACATCCATCCATACATCCATACATCCATCCAAACTTTCGCATTTATAATATTAGTAAGACTAGCCGATTCTCGCGACTTCGTCCACGTGGATTGAGTTTTTTTTTTTTTAGTTCCCGCGGGAACTCTTTAATTTTCCGGGATAAAAAGTAGCCTATGTGCTATTCCAGACTATAATCTATCTCTGTGCCACAAATTAAAATTCATACAGATCCGTCCTGCCGTTCTAGAGTTATAAGTGTTCGAACAAACCCGACTTTGTTTAATGTATTAAAAAGACCATCACTAGCGAATGCCCGCGACTTCGTACGCGTGGTTTCGAGGTTTTTTTGGTTCCCGCGGGAACTCTTTAATTTTCCGGGATAAGAAGTAGCCTATGTGCTATTCCAGAAATCTATCTCAGTGCCAAATTTCAGCCAGATCCGTTCAGCCGTTGAGGCGTGATTGAGTAACAAACATCCATACATCCATACATCCATCCAAACTTTCGCATTTATAATATTAGTAAGATGAATTGCTGTTCGTTAGTCTCGCTAAAACTCAGAAACGGCTTTACCGATTTTGATGGATTTTTTTTATGGGTTTGAGTGGGTCCCGGTATAGTTTATATTCACAATAGAATCCGGTAGATGACGCTGCGCAATCATGTTCTAGTTTCAGGGCCGGGCCCACTAGTACAAGAATAATAAAGATATGGGAAGGAGGTCTTAATAAAAGTCCAAAATGATCTAAAGGATCTCTAAAACTACTGAATCGGGGATCACAGGATGAATATAGTATCTCAGAGTCAGCTATTTCAGAGATCGTTACCAATTTTGCTGTGATCTCCTAGTCTCATAGATACGTGAACTCGCCTGATCGACTATACAATATATGGGCGTAAAAATCTTCGTCTTACTCAAAGCTGAATTAAAGCAATCTTGGTGAAAGGTAACAAGGCCAGGCTAGTCGTTGGTCTAGTGGTTGGCATGTTCGACTGCGGCGGACGAGATCCCGGGTTCGAGTCCCGGTTCGGGCCATAATTAAGTGTTGAATTTTTCTAACTAGAAATTCTCAGTACTAGCCCGGAGTTAGGAAGTTGGCAGTGTCTCACCCCCGTGCCTCGGAGAGCACGTTAAGCCGTCGGTCCCGGTTATTATCACTAACATGTTAATAGTCGTTAAAGCCCGCCAGCTCGTATTGGAGCAGCGTGGTGGATCTAAGCTCTAATTCCCTCTCTCCTATGAGAGTGGAGGCTTGTGCCCAGCAGTGGGACGTTAATGGGCTGTAGTGGTGCCGGGGTGGTGGTGAAAGACAATAAAACGATACGGATTTTGTCGTCTAGAGGTTTAGTATCCGATCCGGCACGATGCCGTATGGAAATCGATCAGGTTGATGGGTTAAAAAATCCCAGATGTTACATTTTACACGGCAACGCAACTTACAAACAGATGAGACCGCAGTGAAGCATTAACTTGTCATCGTATAAAAAATAAGATTTCAGTTGAATATGGAACTTTTTAAAGACGTGTTCCACTTTATACTTTCTCATTATTTACAATCAAATGCCAAGCTGTCTATAAAAACACTATCGGCGATCTCAATACGTCTATCATGTACATCGAAATGGTCACAGGTAAATAAATATTATTTGCAGTTCCCGCCGACCGATGCACAACCTACATAGCCTTAATGCGTGGATATTTCGCGACCTATACACATGATTGTACTCTTCGGATATCTCGTATTTGCCAATTGATAATAGTTTGAGTGCTGAACGCGGACTGCTGTTAAGGATTTGACACATTTACGAATATAAACGCCATGTTCTATAATTAAATGTATCTTTTTGAATACTTTCAGCATCGAAGTTTTGCACTTTATTTTGCACTATAATTAGAATCACGTCTGGAAATCTGGAGTAATTTCGCACACATTGGCAGAATATTCAACACGTTTACGAAGGCTCCTTGGCACTATTGTAGTCGTAATGATGCCACATTAGTCCAAAATAAAATGAACTTTAACTGCACTCTTTAAGGTTCATATTTGTGTAGAGTAAACAGCGGTTACTTTTGGACAAGGATTTGTAACACCTCCTAAACCGTTGAGCTAGTAAAATAGGGATGATGACTACTCAATCAAATCAGCAACTCTTTATCAAACTTGAAAACGCACTTCTAGTATAGAAGATGTATGAAATTCACATTCATCAAATTTTAACGCACTTTTATTTATCTATATTTTAAAATGGTTATCAAACTTAAAACTAACCGAGGATGTGAATTTTAGGTCTTTTGGAAGACCCTCTAAAAATCATCAGTTAGAAATAATTTATTTTTGATACAGGCATCATCCCTATTAGTATTTATGAGTACAATGTACCTGTATATGCGTAGGAACAGTCTGCAACAGTATGAGGGCAGACTCCCTCAGTAGAGGCCACACGGACGCGAGGATGAGGATGACTAGAACTATACTGAGCGCTGGATCGATGTAATATTTGTACTCCCAGTCCGTCAACCATACTACTAGGGCAGAACAGACCACTATGAGTGAACCTAGAACAAAGAATACAGTATTAAATATACTATAAGAGAAAATTTTATAATTCTGCCTTTACTGTGGGAGATTTGTTATAAATATTTTAAATTCTCTACCGGCAAGAAAGAATTTTAGTGTATTTTAGTGACTGGCAATTTCGAAATTATAATAGTACCTACACACTGTCTAACAAAGTGTAACAGAAACACATAATTACTACCAGCTCTGGTGGACTAAATCACGGGACCAATCTTTAATTGTTTAGTGTTTTAGGTCCTGCGCATATTAGGGACAAAAGTCCAATAGGTTTTCGCCAAACTATTAGTCCAACGTGTGCGTTATTCGACGCAGTTTTAAGTGGTCTATTTTGACGGACCACGAAAGTACGCAGAGGACTCTATCTCGTCTATGCAGGCTTTAATTAGGGACGACGTTTTGAATGCCACCTACAAAAGTGAAAATATAATATGTATTCTCGTATTTTATGGTACAAATCTAATATAGTTCTAATTTATTACCTACCACTTCATACAAATCGTATCTGTGAAACAATACATTACTCATTCGTTGCAAGGTTTACCACTGACATACCTAGCTGATTAAGGTCATTTCTTAACAGGACAGTATGTTATAAATAACTCTAATAAATAATTGTTACTTATTCATTTGTAACTGTACACTAGCAAATGTCCGCGACTTTGGTGCGTGGATTTAAGTTTTTCAATGATCCCAAAGAACTCTTGGATTTTCTGGGATGGCCATAAAATGGTCAGACAGGCACAATTTTACAAATTAATACTCATCAAATTTTTAATAAAAATCGTGTAGTTAACTACTTAAAGTACACATTAATTCTGTGCTTTTTCATTCATTGCTGCAGTCAGAACCCAGAAAATGGTCAGCCAGAGCAAACTTTTGCAAATTAATATATTCAGCAAATATTCAATAAAAATCGTGTAGTTAACTTACTATTCAAAGTACACATTTCTTTCTGTGTTTTTATCATTCATTGCTGCAAACAGAACCCTCAGACTCAGAACCCCTACCCGTTAACAAATTTTTTTCATTTATTGGTGATCTCCCATATCTTTCTACATAGGTACGTTGACGTACCTACGTATAGCAGTAAATTTTCAGACATCAATTATATAAAATAGTATAGGTACAAAGCACTTTTGATACATATTTATTTTAATATTGCAGTTATCTGTGCAGTTGATAAAAATACACGGTTGAAACGTTTTTGCTTTATTTATTTACTCGCCCTGAATCATGAAATCCTTTAGGCTCAAATTATATAGGTCATACCTCCATCTACTTGACTGTTATCTAATGAAATAAACGGCAAGCCCTGTAAGCTGCTTAACCTTGGCTATTTAGCAATATCAGATAACTAAAAATATGTGTTAGTAGCCCCCATTACCACGGAGTAACAAATTAAAAGGGGAGATTACTCGATATGTCTTGATAACTATTATAAACTAGCGACCCGTCCAGGTTTTACACGGAGCCAAGGAATTTAGTGATTTTCAGTTATTCTTGGATATTGTAAGTTATTCTTAGAAAACAGACTTATTGCGTTCTGAATTTCTTTTTAGATCAATTCAAGAGAAAATTTTCTACGATTAAAGTAGTGTTTGCATAAAAGCAGTTACCACGATTCTTATCTAGTGGCTTTTCGACCATTAATATCAAAATTCAGCCAATTTACCCTAAACCTACTTTAAACTTTATAAATCACGGGATAGCCTAATCTCTCCAGGTCCTCAACTATACCCATGCAAAAAATTTCGTCGATCCGTGGCTCTGTTGAGGCGTGATTGAAGGACAAACTAACAAACCAGCAAACAAACACACGTTCGCATTTATAATATTAGTATGATAAGACTGGAACTTCTCAAAAAATCCTTCTATTTATTGTTAGAAACCGTATTAAAAATACATCCAGTAGTTTCCGAGATAGGCGCGAACTGACAGACAAATCAGCTTTGTCTGAACATGAGTAGTAATAATGATAGTGATTAGGTATAGTTAAAAGTTTCGGTTAAGAATTGATAGAAGAAAAAATCAACGTGGCCAATCTAAATGTATGATAAGATTTTAGTGGAAAGTAGTACAAGGTCGGCGTTCGCACGTTACCCACCACAAAATAATGTCAATGACGTGTGTCGGTTATCGAACCGAAGCTACTAGGATACGACTTTTTATACGACTGCCTGAAAAAAGGAGTATATTGATGAGTAGATAAATGATGAGTAGATTCCAAAAATATATAACACTATAGTTCAATATCCAGTGATTCACAATAAATATCATTTAATAAAAATGAGATTTTTTATTACACGACTGCCCAAAAAAGGAGTGTTATGTTTTCAGGGTTCGTGTATGGTGTGTCTAGGCAGAGCAGTCGTATTTCTTAATAATTTTAATTATATTCACTTGTTAGCGCTACACTTACGTATGTGTATTCTTACATGAATCAAGACATGCGGTAGTGTGTCAAGCCAAAGTTCAAGCTAACAGAACTGGCGAGCAACACCGTGTGTAATATTACACGAACCATTTCGAGCCACTTTTGACCACCTCATAATTCAAAAACGATTTCACAAATACATGTCAAATTTGGCTCATATATTGAGACTTGCGAGATACATATGTGCTCCAAATTTCATAAACACACCTCAAATGGTTATTTAGATATTAATGTCCAAAAATCGGTTCTAAAGCTGTAAGTTCTTATTTTATTCTTCCGACAATTTGGCTTGCTGGTAGAAACTGTACTTTTAGATACCTACTTAATAATAATTCGTATATGAAAAGTTTTCATTGAAAACAAGCTGAATCAAACCTTAGTCTTCAATATATATTATTAGGTCCTTATTACATATATGAAATTGCCGTTTTTATGGGAGGAACATAAAGTCGATTTTTTTTAAACATAATATATTTATTTAATCAATGTATATAACATTGCTATTTATGCACTTTTGCCATCTCATTGATCCCTTTACTAAAAAAAATCATTCGGACGGGAATCAATAAAATATTTGAAGGCGCTTTGGACTGCCCCATCGGAGTTGAATTTTTTCCCTTGCAAGAAGTTATCCACATTTCGAAAAAAATGGCAATCTGTAGGAGCAAGGTTCGGGGAGTACGGTGGATGTCTTAGACATTCCAATTGAAGCTCATCTAATTTGGTAGCCGTCTGTTGTGCAGTGGTTGGTCTAGCACTGTCCTGAAGCAGCAGTGGCCTAGACCGATTGACCAGCCTCGGTTGTTTAGCAGCTAGCTTTTCCATCATGGTTTCCAGAACCTGACAATAGATATCCGCCGTAATCGTCTGGCCAGATTTAAGAAACTGTAGTGAACGACACCGGCACAAGTCCACCAAACGCTCACGAATAATTGTTTTTGAGTCAATTTTCGCTTGGGGCAGGATTTGGCTGGTTCGCCAGGGTTCAGCCATTACGATGAGCGTACACATCATTAATCCTTCGAGCCGTTTCTGCAGCACTGGTGCCATGATGGAACTCGTTCTCGTAAGTAACGCGAAATTTTAAGTTTTCCATTTTGTAAACTGAGTGACGCAAAGAAAAAAACCAAAAGAGGAAAAAACAAATGGATGAGGGTTTTCAAAACACAAAAGCATGAGTAAATAGCTGTATAAATTTGAAATTGAAATTCCTAACCAAAGAGGAGATATTTGAGATCAAAGTGGCCAGAACGACAAAACGGCAATATCATATGTAAGGACCTATTATTATACTAAGTTATAAGAAGAAATGATATTTTAAGTTGTCATAAAATATTTTATGTTGTTATAAACAAATTTCAGGACTGACCATTGAACTTGGCAGTTAGCACCCATTTCGATTTCACTTCTTTTGTCGTTGAAGTCAATAACCAAGGCATATATTATCATAATATTGAACTTGGGTCTCAATCCACATTTATCTTTTTGATGGGATAATTACTACAGGATATGCTTACGGGCGTCAAAACGTGTCCGTGTTAATATTAACGATTTGACGAATTAGAGCAATTTATACTTTCCACCACCACCACCACTACAGCCCATTAACGTCCCACTGCTGGGCACAGGCCTCCACTCTCATAGGAGAGAGGGAATTAGAGCTTAGACCCACCACGCTGCTCCAATGCGGGTTGGCGGGCTTTAACGACTATTATCATGTTAGTGATAATTAATAATTTCGGTTTTAAACGCAAACACGTTCGTATGCGTGACTAGGAATAGCTTTTTGCAATTATTATAATGCTCAACGTGTTTATCTTTCAGTGCTAAACGTGCCGCGATTTTATCTACTCGTACGATCGTATTGGTCTCCCAATACTGCGCACCTACATACTAAGTTAGGTCAAGTTAAGTTTTCCGGTCAATAGTCAATGCCATTGGAGGTGCAATTTTTGTTTTTTTCTCTTCGGGGGGGGAGAAAAAATCCCCCCGGACTTCTGCCTGTCGGTAGGGCATGTCTGACTTGCACGGACTAAACCAACCTCCCCCCATCTTACAGGTCAGCACGGAACTACTTAGCATTACTTCGTGCTGACCCTTGGAGGTGCCATTAAAATTCATTAAGATCTTTAGAATGTTGTCATTGGACGAATTAGAAAGAGCTCTAAAATTGTAGGTTTTCTAAGGCGAAATGCACACCTACAGAATGCCGAGTGGACCCAAGGCGCTGGCGTTTTTTATTGCAATAAAAACCAAGCTCGGTTTGCTTGATTTTAGCATACCGGCAGACACAAAGCGGCCGGTGTCAAAATCATAAAAGACGTAGCGGCTTCGCTTCGCTCTACCCTACCCTGTAGGTGTGCGTAGCGCTCAAGACCTATGGATATTCTATTTTATACAATGCCTCTTTGCGTACAAGGAAAAGCTCTCACAATAAACATTTATATACAGTTTTTAAAAATTTCTTTTCTCGGAAAAAGACTGTCCCAAAAACTTTTTGATAGTTCGCGGGAACTATTGCACTTAGCAGTACTAGAAAAACGGATTGACATAGACCGTCAATGAAGGCTCATCGAGACCCCGCTGAGAACGAAATTACACAATTTCACGGTAGCACTTTACTACTCGCAGGTTAACAAAACGCGAAATAGGTATTTCCTCGTAGATAAAATTATAGTCGGGTACTTGGAAGTGTAAAAGGAAGGAGACAATATTGTTCTTTATGGAGTTCCTCGGTAGCACATATACACGCAACGTCCATTACGTTTTTGACAACTGCAGCTCGCGATTTCCGGTTTACTTTGAAAGCATTGAAAGAGTGTGTGAGACGGACGAAACCCCACTGGAAAGGACCTTAACTGAGCCATTGTAATATAATTTTTCTTTTTACATTCGATTTAATCAAATCTAACCTAAGTGGGTAACCTGTCTATCTTCGGCGGCACCATCTCATCGGTGTCTTCCGAATCGGTATCACGTGACCTAAATATTTACATAAACATAACCAAAGCATTAGAGAGCACGTGAGTTAAGACTCCTTTCAAATTCAGGGCATTGGCTCGCATGGGTTGCTTGCTACTCGTATGTAACTTGCCTCGGCAGCACTATCTCAGTGCAGGTTTCTTCCGTATCGGTGTTTCTTAACTATTAATATAAACTCACCCAAGGCATCGGACAGCACGTGAAGGAAGACACCCTTTATGTTCAGATGTCCAGGGTCGGCGTTGGCCCGTGGGGTTTGTTTGTTGGGTAACTTGTCTATCGTCGGCAGCACTATCTCATTGGTTTCTTACCTATAGGTGTTTCTTATCTATTAATATAAACTCACCCAAGGCATCAGACAGCACGTGAAGGAAGACACCCTTCATGTTCAGATGTCCAGGGTCGGCGTTGGCCCGCGGGGTTTGCTTGCTGGGTAACTTGTCTATCTTCGGTGGCACCATCTCGTCGGTCTCCTCAGTATCGGTGGTCGCGTGACCTAGCGCCATATCGGCGTTGCTGTTAACTAGCTCTGTGAGATGTCGAACATTTGCCGGCGGTGGCACCCCGCCGTGTGTGTGGCCGTGACTGCTGCCGTGTTCTAGGAAGAAGGGAGTACAGTATTAAATCAATAAGAATAAGTATAAGAATATTTAATTTGTATATGTACGTCATTACCAATATGTTTTTTTAATGAATTTAATGTTTACTATTATGGCCATTGATTTACCAAATAAGGATACAACATCACCTACAAATTAATACTCAAAAAGCGTCCACAATCGCATATACAAACACAGCTATAGATAATAAAGACTGAGACACCAAACGGTTCACAAAAACCAACCATATGACTTTATACTTAGGGTTAAATTTTGTAATAAAAGTTCGACACATACGACATTTTGCAATGAATCAGCGGAAGACTTTCTAAGGTGAAAATAGTTCAGAATATGTATTTATGCACTATTTGGCCGTGCCGTTTTTTGCGCCTCGATGGTGCGTCTAAGGTATTGGTAAGTCAATGATTATGACCTTCAAAAAGAGTACATACTACGGTACCTACTTTGAATAAAATATTTGATTTTGAAATAATATTTATTTTCAAAAAATGTCAAAAATTCATATATCGGACCATAGCTCAATATTTTTTTTTTATATAAATTATCAGATGTCTTAGTCTAAATTCGATTTGAACATAAATTAAAAAAAAACGGCTCAACTCCAATTTTTTGTCGAAGTAGCCTGAATATTTAGTGGGTTGAGCCATGTCCACTTCCTAAGAATTTCATGGACAGTTCCTGCTAAGTTAAGGTAGCAGTGTGAATAAAATTAAGCTCGAATCGAGCTGTCATAGTTATACTATTAACATCTGGATGATTAATTATTGCTCAATAGCTGAACAGTTTACCAGTCAACAAAGAAGTCGGCAGTTCTAATCTTGGACTTTCATCGTGCCTATTTCTTACTTCAGGCTTCAATTTTCAGGCTTAGGGACACGGAATTAGGAATCTGCTTATTTGTTCGGTGCAGGCGATACCAAAATAGTCATGCTTATCATATTCAAAGTTATGATAAACGTTATGTCATGAATTATGATGAATCACATTTAAAAATTCATGTTTCGTCGAATTTCGTCTGAAACATGAATATTTTTAAATAAAAAATTCATAAAGTTTTATCTTTGATTTGCCATGATATTTTACAATAGTTATTAGGTACTATTGCTGAAGGAACTGGATACCCACAACATGATTATCTCGAGAAAACCTGCCATCATGAAACTAATGGAAAGAGCTCTGCAACGAAACGCGATCGTTAGCAATGAGGAACATAAAAAAAGAAGAAGAGAAAGAAAGACAACCATAGCACAGGATAAATAATCTCTATATAATATCAAGAGTAAAGCTCACTCACTTAATCACTCAATAACGCCCAGCCGGAACGCTTGGGCTTAGAAAGCTGAAATTTTGCCTGCCTTTTATGATGTAGGTAAAGGAATAAGGCCAGATTTTTGGAAAGTCCCACGGTAGCGAAGCTGCGACGATCGCCAGTAATAGATAGACAGGCTATATTTGAAAAACATAAACGTTCTGCGAACTTCGTATAGGGCAAACGCACTTGTATAAATGTGCATTTGATATTATCCATGTCAAAGTTAGAAGTAAAAATTGATATTTTAACGAAAGTAAAACAACGCCAGCAATATGGTATTCAAAAAAGTACAAGTTCTCAAATTACGTAACATGTATCATCTTCTAATAATGCGAAACAAAATGAAATATGAAACCCGTTCCGATTTCGGCGAAAATGCTGATGGATGAACCCTGATGAACCAAGAGTTGTGTGTTTTAGTTTTATTTCGGGAGACGTACCTACCTGTTGCTATGCAGGTAAATTATAAACTTAGACATTCATTAGTAAAATAGCCTTTTTACTGGTCTTTAATATAAAGGTTTTCGGGAGACGTACCTACCTGTTGCTATGCAGGTAAATTATAAACTTAGACATTCATTAGTAAAATAGCCTTTTTACTGGTCTTTAATATAAAGGTAACATGTGTACAATTTTTCAACTTCCTAGGTCCACGGGTTTAGGCTGGGCATTAGTCAGTCGATGTTTGAGGGCTTTTCTTTTGAATATAGGAGAGGACCTTACAGCATTGTCCGTGTGGCAAAAGTACGTTTACTTTAATATCACTAAATCAACGCTGAGTTGAATCAGCAAAAGCTTTATTTTCTACGACTTCTTTGATTCTCAACACACATAACTCCGAAAAGTCAGTGGTGCCCGGGGATCGAACCCGCAACCCCTAACTTTTTTCCTAGAAGAGGGTCTTAGTCATGACATGACATGACATGTTTCATGAAACATCGTGAAGAATCCTGCATGCCCGAGAGTTCTTCATAATTACGTGTAGTTCGCGCTTGGCCAGCGTGGTGGACTACGCTAAAACACTTTTCATTCCGACAGGGAGACTCATGCTCAGTTGTGTGCAATGGGTTGAAATGATGATGATAATGATAATTGTGAAAGTGGCGGAGAGTGAGATTAGACAAAACACTATTAACCACCTTTATAGATCATCATTCAATTCAATTCAATTCAATCATTTGAGAAATACATACGCAAAAGAGTAATTCAGCGCTAATATTATGAACCGTCTATCAGTTAAGTAGTTCAAACAAATTATAATTAACAAATAGACCAATTTCGTTAGCAATTAACCGCGATACTATGATACGTTTATGATAACAATTTATATTTTGTAATATATATGCATCATTCGTCTCTCGCTACTATATTATTATCTATCATTGTCGTTTACTATAGTGTAGTTATCTTTATTCACGTACCTTTTTCGATGCTTTTTTAGGGTTCCGTAGCCAAATTTGGCAAAAACGGAACCCTTATAGATTCGTCATGTCTGCCTGTCTGTCTGTCCGTCCGTATGTCACAGCCACTTTTTTCCGAAACTATAAGAGCTATACTGTTGAAACTTGGTAAGTAGATGTATTCTGTAAACCGCATTAAGATTTTCTTACAAAAATAGAAAAAAAACAATAAATTTTGGGGTTCCCCATACTTAGAACTGAAACTCAAAATTTTTTTTTTCATCTAACCCATAGGTGTGGGGTATCTATGGATAGGTCTTCAAAAATGATATTGAGGTTTGTAATATCATTTTTTTCTAAACTGAATAGTTTGCGCGAGAGACACTTCCAAAGTGGTAAAATGTGTGTCCCCCCCCCCGTAACTTCTAAAATAAGAGAATGATAAAACTAAAAAAAATACATGTTGTACATTACCATGCAAACTACCACCGAAAATTGGTTTGAACGAGATCAAGTAAGTAGTTTTTTTTTAATACGTCATTAATCGTAAATCGCAATTTACCTTTCATTCAATCAACTCAAATTTTTAAAAAAAAAACATTTAATTTAAAACTTATTACAGGTTTGTACGGAACCCTCGGTGCGCGAGTCCGACTCGCACTTGGCCGGTTTTTATACATAGTATTACTTATATTTCGAACTATGATACTACAGTAATGGGAGGACAGGGTTAATTTGGGAATATATAATTTCTAAATTGTGACTCAAAGTCAAAAGTGTGGCTGTGGCTAAGCGTTTCGGTAGTTTCGCGCAGAAACCGGTTAGAGGTATGAGTTTAATAACTGACATTACCAAAACTACACAATGCGCATGCGATTCAACAGGGCGGTGATTTTCAGCATAGTTATTATAAGCAGATTCAAGTAGGTATTGGAATACTATATGTTGTAGATAACATCTTAGGACGAAACGTCTTAAATCATTAATAAAATTAAAAACAAGTTTTTGTTGAAAGCCAACTAGTTGAAAATGTTTGGGAGTCTGCCATATTGTATTAAGAATGACGTCACTTAGCAACCCATGCATTGTCATCCAAACTAAACGTGTCCGCAAAACAGCTTAATCAGTTGGTGATAACTGTTTTAAAATTCAGTTGCAAGATTTGACCTAAACAAACCACCACCACTACAGCCCATGAACGTCCTACTGCTGGGCACAGGCCTCCACTCACATAGGAGAGAAGGAATTAGAGCTTAGACCCACAACGCTGCTCCAATGCGGGTTGGCGGGCTAACCAAAAAACATTGCAAGTTGAATAAAACCTTTTATCAAGTATAAATTAAAAATGTAAAACAACCCCCGACATAATATGGAAGTAACAGATAAAGAAAAAAGCTGATGACCTTCAGACGGATGAACAGATTTTCATGAAATATGGCTAAGAACACTTGGGATAAAAATATCTATGACACAAAAAAAAACTAAACGAAAATCGGTTCATCCGTTTGGGCGCTACGATACCACAGACAGATACACAAACAGATACGTTAAACTTATAACACCCCTCTCTTTTTGCGTCGGGGGTTAAAAAAAAAGAGGAAATACTTAAAGCTTCATACCATGAAACAGGAACAGCCCGACGATGTTGAGTACCAACCCGAGCGTACCCACAGCAACCAACAACTTGGCGTTGTGGATGATCTCGATCTTAATGAACCTCTGCACAGCCTCCACTGTTATACTGAAGCATAGCGCCACGAGGAATACTGCGTTCACGAGGGCACCCAGTACTTCGGCGCGCGCCCAACCGAATGTGTTCTTTGACCACTTCTTTGGTGACATCTAGGAAAAGAAACAGATATTATTTAATATGAACATCAGCCAGTTACTAAATAAAACTGTAGGTACAGTTCTTCTGTACGCAATACAGACTTAATTTTAATTTAATAATAATTTTTCACAAAAAAAAAATGAAATGTGTATGTAATATGAATTGAAATGTGTTTAGTTTAGATTTTTTTGGAAAAGTACAAAGATTAATTAGTATTTTTATCTATAATAGAAACACGTCGTAGCTTTTCTTTTCTTCGGTATGCCTTCTATATAAGTATGTTAATTAATACCTGTGTTTGAAGTAAGTTTCTTTCAGGTTAAATCAATAAAAATCAGCTTTATTACATTTAATCATGCATGCATGCAAAGGTGATAAATAGTATATGTTCATATTATTCATTTATATATGTTAGATTTTGAGTGCTATCAGATGTGAATAATGATGCATTAGAATGCATCTTGTTTTGACAAGGTTTTCCGACCCCTACCTCCTGACTCCTCCCTTCCTAAATTGGGAGGATGGGTAGGTACCACATAACATAGTAGTACGTCATTAATCATTATAGTTAAATTAGCTAAATATGTATCAGAATAACAAAGTATTATAAAATAATTGTCAAGCGCCTATTTATATTTTAAAAAACATCCAGCAAAAGAAAATGTTTTTGATTTTGAAGCTAAATTGGAAGCAGAACCTTGACCTTGAGACATAAATAATGACGTCATAAAATGGGTCCATTACTATTTGAATAAGAAAAACCATTACAACTTAAATCTGAACGTGTCTATTCAATTTATTATACGCCAAACGTGATATCTGCTTGGAGGTCAACGCTAATTTTGGTTTTATGTGTTTGCGCCTTGCGGCTTGCGTGTCGCACAATAACAAATGCACGTGTTTCCATGAAGCGCTGGTTTCTTATCACGAGTGCATTAATTGGATATTTGACAACTAGTTAAAAGGTTAAAACATAAAAATGTTTCATTGTAACGATTGCAATCACCTCTGATTAGTTAACTGTTAACACTCTTCCACTATAGGTATGCCAATTTTTTTTGTCGCGACTAAACTAAACTAAAGCAACTCTTTATCAAACTTCTAAGCGTGCGCTTAGTATAAGCACCAACATAGTACAATGCACTTTCAATTCAACGATTATTATTTATCAAACTTAAAGTTAACAGAGAAGGTGTATTTTGGAAGATATTCAATTTAAAAATAATTACATAAAAATTATTTAAGTAGGTATGTTTGGTATAGGAAACATCCTTAACACCTGCTTCTAATGTAGAGGAGTTTGAAGAAACAAACCTTTCATAAATAGCTATTTTAGTGAGCCATTCAAAAAGTGTTCTGGGAAGTGTTCTTGGGAGTGTGTTTAAATAAATGACTGAGCTAAAAACATAGTGCTAGTAGTTCTCCTTTTTAGATTACTACATAAAACAAGGAGTTTTGTCCAGTCCATCCGTCTGTCTGTCTGTAATGTATGTTGAAATGTAGCACAGTCATACTAAACCTGTTAATGTTAGTTACACTGAGAAGCATAATATATATTTAAATTTTGACCAGGTGTAAGGGAATGGTTACAATGGCTTAACTGTGAAGATAATAAAATCGAGAATTCCCCTGTCAGTGTTTTACCTTTGTGTATATTTTATATTGAGTCATCATCAATACCTACTAATTTCTCAGAACCAAAACCGGAAGTCTGTCAATGACGTCATATTATACTCACAGATGACTGATTCATGGCACTACATGGTGTGGTTTGTAAATAAAGTAAAATAAAATTATTTATCTGAGGTTTTTGGTGAAACCATGATGCAATTTTGTAAAATTTTTACCAATAGGTATTCATTTGATGTAAAATGATAGATCATCTAAGTAGGTACATACATATTATTGGATTTGTGGTACAAGAATAGTATAGATCATTTAATTTAATTCCTTTTAAAAACATATTGTGTATGTTAAATTTTATACTGAGTTTAAAATAAAATATAATTAGTTCCTAAGATTACTTCCAGACTGAGTCAATTTAAGAAATATTTTTTAAAATTCATACCGGATCTTAAGCTATTGCAATGCCATAAATGGTATCTTGTTTTGCTTAAATCTCTTCAAAAATAGTTACTAGTACATTACATGACTTTTAATGGAAATAAACAACTACCAATTGCAGAGATTTAATAAAAAGATACCTTTACCTAGAATTTATTACTTGACATTATTATTATTATACAGAATATTTTACATTTTAAACTTAAAGAATTAAATAACCATAATTATTATCATTTACCTTAACTGATAAGAATGCTATCACAAGTGCAGCTACATCGCTCAACATGTGAAAAGAGTCCGCAACAAGTGCCATAGAGTTTGTGACGTAACCAACTATTAGTTCCACAAAAAAGAATGTCCCAGTAAGCCATAACATCGACAAAAGTCGACATTTCTTCCCCGAGAACTTGCCCATCTTTACTGCTGAAAAGAAAAATTTAATTTAGCAAGGTGTTTGCATTAACAAGCTACAAAATAAGCCACTTTCTACAAATTATAAAGTCACAAAATGATTTACTAAACAAATACATAAAATAAGCAGTGTGGCTTATTTTGTACACACTCACCAAAATAAACTATGGTCTAAACTTTATTGTGTGTTACTGTTGTGCAAAATCTCTGAACTAAATTGGTTGGTCTAGTGCTGTTTTTTTCCTCAGGGAGCATTAGGAAAGGGATAAAGTCTTTTCATATTAGTTCGATTTAGAGATTTTGTAGTTACGACAGACTACGACAGACTACGATAATGTGGCTAACATTATTCAGGAGGCTTTTTCTGCTGAATTATGGTAATATCAAATCACTAATCTCATTAGAAAAGGAATTGTGATTAGTTATTAACAATATTTTTAAAAATATTCATTTGGCAGAATAAAGTTACTATGAAACGTAAATAACTATTAATAAATAATTTCAGGCTATCCATGAAATTACAATTTAACCTCTTGTGTACCATATTTCATCTTACAAAAAAGTGCTCTGGGCCACTGGTGTTCAGAGTTTAATATTATTAACATGCTTTACTTGTATAAATTGAACAGTTCTTGTCTTAATATATAATAATAATAATAAAACTTTTTATTTCAGGCAAGTTCTTACAAAACTGAAAGCCCATATGTTGTTAGTAACAGTTTAACTTAATCAATGTTAGTAAAAAAAAACAAAAAACAAAATACCTAACCTAACCTACTCTTATATCTAAGGACTCGGCACGTCTACTAGGCTCTTTAGGGCCTCCTAACGAGAAATATAAAAGGAAAAGGTGACAGACTGACTGATCTATCAATGCACAGCTCAAACCACTGGACAAATGGGGCTGAAATTTGGCATGCAGATAGCTATTATAATGTAGACATTCGCTTAGAAATGATTTTTGAAAATTCAACTCCCAAGAGGGTAAAATAGGGGTTTGAAGTTTGTGTAGTTCACACAAAGACACGGGAATAAGATAGTATTGTATAAAAATAGGTATTAAGTAGTTTTCTCAGAAATGGCTTTAACAATTTTGAGGTTTTGTAGTTAGATAGTGCGGCTAATTCTGTTGTACACAATTTTTGAACTTAACTAAAATGACAGCATTACTGACCCTTTCATATTGCTATTTGCTAGAACTGCCATTTTAGTTTAGAGATTGTGTTACAAAATTGGCCACAATGCTTTGATTTGCAAGTTTAAATGAATATGTGAATCCTTAAGTTCTTTCAGGAATTCAGGATTAGAAGAGACTGAAGCTTGTTCACATCCAGGTACTAGAATATAATATGATTTGATACAAAGTATACATTTATATATATAAACTGTATACAGTATACAAATAACTAAGTAAGTACTTTATGTAGGTAAATAAAATCATACAAGATAAAGATTTTCCTTTTATTTCCCATATAAAGGCCTCTGTAGATCTGTTTTCGAGATACAAATGATCCTAAGAGCTATGACACTATGTACCTATGTAATTATGTATACAACACAGCAGTCATGCTGATAAATACTTAGTTTGATAAGAAAACTTAGATGCCTTTAAACAATAGCTGTACAAAGTAAGTACATATTATTTTTATGGTTTTGAATACATAATATGAATAAGTAATTAATATTTGGCATGTTACTACCTACTTACTATTACTAACTCAAATGCCTTGCTACCTTGGCAATCTATTTAGTATGCACAACTATGTTAAAAAAACGTCATGAATCGTAGTTCACTTACCTTAGTTTTAAGAAACAGCCGAAACAGAAGAGCGGTTATCAGCAAGTTAAACCCATTACCACTTCGTTTGTCAATTAATTCACCAAATGTGCAGTATAATTTGACGAAAATGTGCTTTTTCTTCAATATCGATTCGACGTACTAACTAAGCGAAAACATAGAACACCTTCAATACCGAGAAAGGTAAACATCTAACCCTCGTGCGCGATGTATAAACAAATCCTTTCTTCTATGATTCGACGAATTTTTCCCAATAAACCATTAGAAAAGGTTTCGTGAAAGCTGATCGACGTTCGCTGGTTCACACTTCACAATATTCGATTTGTTGTATGTTGTAATTTATTATTGTATACAAGGTTTAAATTACTAGAAGATTTTTTCCTTGCAAGGACGAATACAATTCACTGATAATGTTACTTGTTAGATTGATTAATGATTTGAAAATTACACTCAACTTTTTACTTTATTCGAAATTCGATCGACAAGTCGACAACCCCTCCGATTGAATTGAACATAGGTCATAGAGTAGTATACGTATGGTATTGGTATATAAGGTAGGTAGGTAATTGAAATCTGAATCACTTCACTATAACACTCTGAAGTCTGAATTGCAAACAGTGCTGCCAGATTTTTTAAAAGTGGTCCCCCAAACCATCAGTTGATGGGATTTTTAATAATTTGTCAAAGGCGTGCATAAGTAGTAACTAGTAAGTGGGTTTTATTTAAAAATATATAAAAATACTGTGTTTTTTCAAATTTTCCGCCACTTTCTCGTCATCTCTTTTCACGTTTCTTCGTTACATTTCCACCTTGAATGCGGTGATTTACCTATTGAAGTAACTACATTAATATTTAATTGATAACTCAAGCTTGTATTTTGTAAAATATGTTTCTCCGACAACCCTGCTTTTATTTTGCGCTTAACCACGGAACCTTAATGATCTTTCAATGCTAGTTGTAGAGTCAAGAGTGTGAATTTGTTGGTTTTGGCACGGTTAGAACAGAAATCGTGAAAACTTGGGCTCACGTTCGAAAAATAACCCACTTATCGGAGGTTGTAACTTGTAAGCCGTAGTGCTTACAAAAATGAAGCCACCAGGACTCGTCAGTGTGGACTTTTCATTTGAATATTTGAAATCCATCCTTAAATTGAAATGATTTCATTTGAATATTTGAAATCCATACTTAATATAATAAATGTGAAAGTGTGTCTGTCTGTCTGTCTGCTACGCTTTCATGGTCCATCTATTCAACCGATTTTGACGAAATTTGTAATAGAGGTAGGTAACATCCCGGGAAAGTACATAGGCTACTTTTTATCCCGGAAAATTAAACAGTTCCCGCGGAAATCAACAAACCTTAATCCATGTGGACGAAGTCACGGGCATCATCTAGTTTTAAAATATTTACTAGAAATTAGAATGAAACCTAATATTACGTATAAAAACTCATAAACAGAATAATGCCATGAAAATAGATTGACCGATGGCAATAGTTAAGTGGTTCAATATATTATTGCTTTTCTATTCACTGAAATTAACAATACTACTAAAAATCCACCAGTCAGATGTTGGCTTATATATGTCACCGTAAGATTGTAAAAAACCGTTAGATTATAATCTAACTCGCGAAATTGTAAACTGTCGAATGATTACAATATGATGGATTATTTTTCGGTAGATTGTAATCTGTTAGGTTTATTAACCCGATAGAACCTAAGTGCCCTACTTGATTATTTATGTCGAACCCTAACCTAACCTACAAGAAAGAGACAAGAAAACGTAAATACAATGAATATTTCAAAAATTGGCACTTAAAAAATTGAACGGTTCACAATCTTTCGACTGTTTACAATCTTTCGAAAAAAAAAAGCGTTAGATTACAATCTTACGGTTTTTACAATCTCACGGTGACATATAGACCCCAGGGGTACAGATGGTTTTAATAGGGCTATCTTAATCACCAGATTTAGTGGAAATTTTACTGATTTGGCAACACTGATTGTCACAGATATAACTGTCAAATGTCTTACTCTATGATCATGTCAATTAATTTATGGTCAATTATAATTATTACACCACAGAACATATAGTAGCCCAATAGGTGTGTAGGTTTTTATATTTTCCTCCTCTCGAGATAACGAAAATGGAATGCGAACTGCCATCCTAATTAGCATCTGGATATAATGGTAGTCTGTGCAATGCACGACGTGCTGTTTCATAAAAAGAACCGAGAGCCGTAAAGCCAGGCAATAGAAAAAACAAAAGATGTGTGGTGTGTGAGGTGTGTCTGTAACGTAGACTGAGAGAGATCTGTAACAAATGTCATATTTGTCATCTTGTCTGTTTTGGGGTATGTTCCGATATACACTGCGAGCACTGTAAGGTGTGACGTCAATTTAGTATACTGCGAAGCCGTTCCTTCAAAGTTAGCTATACTGGTTACTGTTTAAAACGGAATGCAGTCAGCACTGAGAGCACCTTACCTCGAAAACGCCAGTGCTCACAGTACAAAAATGGCGACGATTTATGACGTCATATATTTCCCTACGATACTGCGGCAGTATACTGTCAGTCGATAACGGAACGAATTTCTCCCCAGTAAGAGCACTGAACTGAACAGTGCTCGCAGTGTATAACGGAACATACCCTTGTTCTTTTGAATTTTGAAACTAAGTCATAGGTAGGGTTATAGTATTCTATGGTCATAGGACATAGTTTCAAACGATTGTATTTGTAGGTATCCAGTTTCTAAAAAATAATTTCAATTTTGAATTTTATAATCCCGTCTATATACTTGATTTTTACCGTTACGGTACCCTGTGTTCTTGCCCATCCATCGAAAGATCCTGCGATGTAGCAGAGGTTGGACTCCAATGTACCCAAATTGGCTTATCAAGCAGACGATTGAAGATGATTCTTAGGAGTATTTTCGGGAATAGTATAGAACTATTTCGTTTCGTGCTACAAACAGCCTGTATTACTCACTGTACTTGGGAATTCGTTGGAGATTTTGTGATGGTAAATATAAATACCTCATTACTTCTCATATTTTGCTTTGGTACCAATCCTATTCTTATTATAAAGAAATATTTATTACAGTGTTCGGGCCCTTCAATGGAACCTACTCTACAAACAAACAACATTCTTCTAACAGAGCACATGTCTCCACGGCTTCAAAGGTTGTGTAAAGGTGACATAGTAATAGCCAAATGTCCGAGGAACCCAAAACAGTATGTATGCAAAAGAATCATGGCATTACCAGGGGACAAAGTTAGGGGCCACTTCCCTGGACGGAGCCAAGTTGTGCCTAGAGGACATGTCTGGTTAGAGGGAGACAATTCAAATAACTCTGCAGACTCTAGAGTTTATGGTCCAGTACCACAAGGTCTAATCAGGAGTAGAGTTGTATGCAGAATATGGCCTTTAAATAAAATAAGCTCTTTGTCTGAATAGAGGTATTAAATAATAATTATATTTGCAACTAGCTGATGCCCGCGACTTAGCCTGCGTGGGTTGAGGTTTTTTGGTTCCCGCTGAAACTTTAATTTTCCGGGATAAAAATTAGCCTATGTGTTATTCCAGACTTTATTCTATCTCTGTCGGATTTCATCCAGATCCATCCAAAGTTTCTCATTTAAGTATAATGTTAGTTTACAGATCTATTAATATTGTTAATGTGAAAGTTTGTTGTTTCTGTCTGTTATCTTTTCAAAACCCATCCACTTGAGTGATTTTGAGGAAATCTGGTACAGAAACAGCTTGCATGCTGCAAACAATATGTACATGGGATTTTTAGTTGTAGTAGAAGTTGCAGGCATCAGCTGGTGTACTATGCAGGTTTGTAAATATTTTTTAGTAAGTAGTTAGTCATTGGCTTCTGTAGAAATTAGGTAAGATTTTAAATGAATTGTTGAATTTTCTTTAGTTTATTGTAATAAAATTACTGTTTTTTGTAACATAAAAACTTTTTATTTACTCAAGATTACTCAAAGATGACTTTGTGCAATAAATATAATATATCTATGTATTTAAAAATAGTCTATTTCCTTCTCGGATAGCTTTTCATCATTAATTTGATCGAGGGTTGATTTCAACAGTTGTTATTGACTCTGGTTCCACAGTCAGGTCTATGTGATCTTGTAAAGATATTGATAATCTGACATTCACTTCTTGAACATTCCTGGAATAAGACATTAAAAATTTTGTTCTTATTTTAGCATTAGCTATATGTCCCACACACACAAAATGCATGCACTAGCCACTAGCCTAGAATCTTACTCTACTCTCTGTGCCTATACTTGCTATCACTTAGCACACTAATTGTTCTGAGTTTGTACTTAAGTAAATTATTTAGATTCAATCAATATAATCATACTAGCCCAAAAAGCTGTTGATATGTACTAGGTCGGACTATTGAGAAGGAGATGTTTATGCTTGGCCACAATTACACCTGATGGGAAGTGACGATGCTGCCTAAGATGGTTGATTTAAAGATACCTGGATTGTAATTGGTGGGAAATACAGTCTTTGGTAGGGTATTCTTGACCCTAGCCATGCAAATTAGCATGCAAATAGAGACGCAAAGCATATTTTTTAGTAATTACCTTAACACTTTCACAAATATTCTTAAGATCCTATTGTAACCCTGTCCCTAAATGTTTTTTTGCTAAGTAGTAAAATATTACTAGGCTGGAAGTTAGTAACTAGCAACTGTTTTTTTCTGTACATAATGACTATTCTGCTGCCTACTCGATCTGAAAATAAATAGCTTATTTTAAACAGCCTGTATTATAGGTCGTGCCAGTCAAATAGTCGCGTCTGAAGTTGACCGCAAGACGCGACGCAATAGCATATTTTCTCCTAGTACTTATGTAGGTACGTTGACCTTGACAGTTTGTATTAGAGCTCGCAAACAAGCACTCGCACCTCAGCTCGGAGACGACTACTTGTTTGGCTCTAATTATACCTACCCATTGCTCTCGAGAATTTTTGATCGTAAATATCAATTTCTAATCAAACTTACGTGTTGTGCAGTAGAACCACAATATTCCCTTCCGGAGTCAACACGGCGAGGTTTTCTACATGTCCTAAACTACGTCGCAGAACTTGTATGCGTTTAGAACCTCTGGGAAAGAACTTAGAAAAGTGTCCCATTGCATAGAACATTGGTTGTTTGATGAATTCATCTTTGTCTCCATATACTAGAATAGGAGCGTCTACATAGTTGTGGGCCCAATTAGGGCCACCTTTCTCATCCAGGCATAGGTTCCAATCTATCCAGCCGATAACGAAATTGTTTATGTCCTTAAAACAAATAAATTATTTTTTCGTTTTACAATTAGTACCTACATACAATATGTATTATCATTGGTTAAAAAGTTCCCCCATGTCCTGCGCTTTCCAGAAGCGCACCTCAAAACAACTTCATCTATTTTTATATCCACATCAAGCAAACGAGCAGGCCAATATAATTTATTACCGGCTTAAATGGAGTTTGTTCATCCACCCCCTAAATAGGTACCCCAGCACACAGAGGTCACAGCAGGTGGAAGCTGAATCCATAATTTGCAGGTAGGTACCTATATGTCAGAAAAGATCTGGAATAACCAGTTGGTGAAAGAAAACCAGGCATCCAGGTGGTGGGGGTTAAAGGACTTGTCCAAAATTGGGCCTTGAACATGAACCAAGATTATTTTAATATACGTAAATAGAGATCCTAAAATATGGCTTATAGAATAATTTACACATTTTTAAAGGACCCCATTTTGGAGAAAAATATTATTTTATTTTGTGGCTTTTTTAGATCTTTGCCTGAACCTTATCAACAGTAAAAAAAAAAATTGATTGTTTTTGTCACGTATGTCATAGAATGATTGTCAAATGTCAATGTCAGTTTTGTATGACATTAAAGTGACAGTAACAGATGCCAGATTTGATAGATCTTAGGGTGCGTTCCACTTAGCGTTCACAACGTTCACTTTCACGACCGCAGTTTTTCCCGTTCTTCTTGCGTTACTGTCGTAAACTCAAGTGGTATGGATTATAGAGCGTTTTGAGCGTGGAGGTAAATAATACAAACGGCGAGTTAGAAAAAGAAAGTAAAAGATTTAAGAGGTTAGGTTATAATCTGTATAAGCCTTGAAAATAAACTGAAATAATAATTATTGTTTATGAATTAAATATTGTTTAAATCAATTTATATTGAAAAAAAATATAATTAAATTTTTTCAATAAGATAACCTAAAGAAGGCTAACTTAATTTTCATTTCTAAAGTTTATATTATTAGCAATCAAGGAAAAATGTAAATATGTAGGTATATTAATTATAAACTACCATTAATTTTTCTAAACTTGTTTTACATAGTTAATTATATTTACCTGTGGAGGCACATTGAGCATCAGCTGCAGAAACATTCACTTCTACTAAAATATCTCTTTCCACATGAAATAACGTAAGTTTCACGGTCGCCATCTTTGATGCTTTGAGTTTTGAAAATGCCGCTAATTTTCTCAACGATCACGACGACCCACCTTTTTAGATGGGGTGTCGCGAGCTTCGCGTGAGCGTAAGTCATGAAATAAATAAATAATAATTTATTCATGAGAATGTAGGTGATTATATGAATACAGTTGTCATGGTTACAGTTTGGGAGCCTTATACATTCTACCAATTAATGGTGTATGAATATTTGGTATAAATCATCAAAATTAAAAAGAGAAATTTAGTAAATTAAATTAATAAAAGGTCATATATTACAATTTAAAACCGAAAGAAAATAATATAAAATAATCAATGATAATATGATAATAGAACTTAATTACAATTACAAATGTCAAATTCCATATAAGAGGGGATACTCAATTATTGCACTATAAAACCATTTAGTAATTCACGTCATCATCATCTTTACATATTATATTATTTAAAAATTACTTGAGATTATCACTACGTGACGATTATCATGACGTCATAAGTGAGTAGTGACGTTTTCGCCGCGACCACAAAGACCGCGGTCGTTATGTGGAACGACTAAAGGAGCATTTTGATTATTGTGGGCGCTTAGTGGAACGCACTGTAGAAAAAGTTTTTGTGTTGCCATCCATCGAAAAATATTTTCTACAAACGATATTTTCATAATTAATTTTTAAAAAAACGGGGTTTTCTACAATTATTATTTAAATGGAGTTTAATGTTATATTTTTTTCTCTTTCACGTGATGGCAGTTTGGTTCTGGTTCATTAACACTCAGAATAAAAAACCACCCTCCATACTGAACTGGGACATGTCATTTGTATCTTTATCTGCAGTTTTAACTTCAATTTAATAAAAAATATCCTTACATCCAAGATATGCTTCGTGTATCTTGCCGCTCGTTCCCAGGAGCCTATTTTAACTCTCATAATATCCCAGGGCATTGGACCTATTTGAAAAAGGATTTGTTTGAACATACAATTCATACTTGTGAAAGAAGCATTAAGTACTACCTAACTATAAGATAGTTAAGTATTTAAACTCACCTTCACAAGCTTCTGTAGACAGAAGAAGTTTACCAGGGTATCTTTCTTGAATACTGGAAAGAATTGATGCTGGAATGAAATTTCCATAGTAATGTATCGCGATTCCGTCAATGTATTCGAGTGATTTCGGTGCCGCTCTTATCATCTGCAATTTATTAACGAAAAAAAAAACTCATGGATATTGCTGCATGAAATATCCTAATTCCTACGAATGTGTATATAATAGGTACATAAATTACTGCCCATTATCGTGTGTTATTGTAGAGGGCACTCTACACTCCATTGCCATAAATCGTCATACCTACTTCTTAACTGCATTAGTTTCATGATTAGTTTTCAAACTTACCCCTTGGAGGTAAATATCTATTAGGTATCTTTGGTCGTCCACTGCAAATATTAAAGTATCATTGAAACGGGAGTTTCTCACAGTAGGTCCGAGATTATCCGCAACCCAGTGTCCCTAGAAATATTAAAATATAGGTACTAGGTATTTACAACGGCTCAGAAAAGGAAATAACGCATTAATAAAGCTATTTTAATTTAGAAGGCAGTTTCCTATTATAGTACTATCATATAAGTAGTTAGTGGGATTGAACTATTCTTTTTTTCTTATAACAATATTATGAAAGTCTTACAAAATAGCTACTTACTAAGTCCCAAGGGAACCATCCTAACGAATTGAAGTCCACAAAAGGAACAATTCCGTTTATTGGTTCATTTGTGGTTGTGAGGGCCCAAATCTTAACGTTTGCTTTTTCGTATTCTTCCATAAACCTAAAACCATGAAATGTATGCTGGTAACTTAATTAAGTAACCATTCTTAATAAAACTTGGTTTACTGAAATTATTTTTGATACTCATTAGGTTTTTTTTCTTTAACAAAACAAACGGGTACTCTACATAATTAACAATGATGGTGTTTTATTATTATTTTTACCTTATATGATAGTCAGCATAGCTCTGGTAGTATTCGGGTTTTAGTTGCGCAAAGCCTGTGATAGCTCCGTTTGTTTTCATCCAAACGGGAGGTGACCATGTGCTCGCGGTAATCTTTATATCAGATGTGGCTACTGCCTTAGCCCTTTTTATCAATGGCAACTAGAACAAATAGCGTTAAGCTGAGTTAAATTTTTTAGTGACCATATGGATAGCATTAAATTCCAGGCAATATTAACCTTGTAATAGTAGTCTTCGATGGTCAGAGAGAAATTAGAAAGGGCGGCATCGTACCGTGGGTATTCATTGTAGGTGTACGGATGAGTCGAAAAGTCAGCTCCGCCTATTGGCACACGGATCAAGTTGTACTCCAAGCCGTCTTGCGCGAAATAGGAGCTAAAAGCATAACATTGAGTAATAAATGCTGATTATACTTCAAGTATGTATTTTTACCAAGTACCATGAGTTTCGCTATAGCTTTAGCGACTAGTGTCATGAGCAGCTCTACCGAATCAGCCTTTCAATGTACTTAAGTAGAGCTAATTCTTAGGAGCTTTACACAACATTTTGGCTTTTGCAGTGTAGTTGTCAAACTACCGCCCGATAGCCTGAGACTATTTTTAAGCCACACTCGAAACAGTGGCCAAATTAAATTAGTCTATCTATCAAAATTCAAATAGTTTACCCCAAAAACTTACTTTATAAAATGGGTTTGCGTTCTAAAGGAGAGTTTGCGCCAATTTACACCAGTGGCGTCGGTTACAGACCCTCCAAAGCCTTCTAAAGTTTGAAATTGAACGTTGGGGAACAGCCTGTATGAAGCATCGTTTAAAATGTTCGCTGAAAAATACATAATATGCCAACATAGTAAAAATAAAATTCTTTAAGTTCTTAGAAGCAATTCTAGTAAAAAAAGTAAAACCTACGTGCAATTTTTTCCGATTTATAATCCATTCTGTAAGTTTTCCTCTTTTTCCCATCTTTGTTGCTGTAGGTGTCAGATTCGATAACCCCTCCACCTTTTTCGAAACGTTTACCAGCCTGGAATTGTACAATACAGGTATCTAGATAGGTATAGGTATTATTTCTCAAAGGTTAATTCGTTTCGTCGTCGTCATCCCCGTCTCGTCGTATGGTGAATATGAGAGAAGTATCAGAAAGTATTATTAGGTATAGTTAGGTAAACAGAACAGATGAGAACTTGATACATAAATAAGAAGAAGAAGTGAAGAAGTACCAGTTTCGAAACACTATACTTGTTATACAATATTTTTACGGATTTTAGCAAACCGTACTTAGGTATTGCGATATATCACGACAGTAAAACTTACTCGTGTAGTTGTGTAAGTGACATAGGTTCCAGGGTTAGGGACATTTCGAGTAACAGTGTCGCAGTATGTGGCATCACACACACAAACTATTGACCGTCCGGCTATGCCCACGTCACGTGCCTTACACGGCAAATCTGAAAAGCGCTTAATATGTGACTAAAATACAGGCGTTTACTGGTGAAGCCATGCAAGCCTCATCTTATAATTCCTATTTCAGAATTGGCTATTAGACAGTTTTCGGAAAAGTACTTAAAAATGTACGTGGGGTCATTTAATACCTCTTAAAATTATTTTTTTCTCAAAAAAAGCGTTATTTATTAGAAAAAAATACATTTTTAATGCATTAATTTTAAATTCGCGCGAAAACAGCCGGTCACGTGACATTTTCTAGCTGTGACGTCATAACTCAAAAAAACACAAAGCTAACTACGACGCACCGAGTTATAAGTGATTTTGAGTGGAAAGTTTACAGCTTTTTTGATGCAATTGTGAAAATTACAAGCTACAAGACGTGTGTAGAAATACTATAAATAATAGGTAATTAATTCGTATCCACTATCCTGTCAAATACACGTTAAGCCGTCGGTCCCGGTTATTATCACTAACATGATAGTAGTCGTTAAAGCCCGCCAACCCGCATTGGAGCAGCGTGGTGGGTCTAAGCTCTAATTCCCGCTCTCCTATGAGAGTGGAGGCCTGTGCCCAGCAGTGGGACGTCAATAGGCTCCAGCGAGCGATCCTGTCAAATTGTATAAACACATTCCTATACTTATACAATAATACGTATGTCATTATGGTCGAAAGCAGTAGATACAGTTAATCTGCCGAGACCAGGAATTTAAATCGGATAAATCGGCGATATTACTTTGTGAAGACCACTTTGATGTTAGTGTTATAAAGAAATCAACTAAAAACTCTGATCTAGCAAAAATTAACTAAACCTAACCTAACATTTTCTTCATAAAACATGACATAAAATTAACATACATTATATTTCTGTCACTTTACAGCAGCACTTTCTTAGGTCTTAAAAACGATACCTAATTACTATTACTTTGTGTACCTATTTCGGCAATTACATGTAAGATTTTACATTAGGAAACTCGGCAGAGCAAAAGTTTACACGCAAATAAATTTGCAACCATAATATATGAATCGACTTTAGGCAGATTTGCACTATCAGCTGTATAGTATTCCATTCCTCTCACAATCACAAACCGAAATATATTAGTGTTAATTTTCTTTTTGAAATGTGACGTCACACGGGGCTCTATCATGACCGCCCGCGTTTCGCTTCTTGTAATCCACAGATAAAAAATCTCAAATTTGTTTTGCAAAAATAAAATATTTATAATTTATTTTAATGCAAAACACATATTGTATAATTATTGTTAACCTACAAGCTACCAAATCTAACATATTTCATATTTTATAGTTACCGCTGTCATGTAGCCAATTTGTGTACGGGTTTTGGATCCAAAACAAGACTTACCGTATACTCCCCAAGCACCTACCTACTGTCCTACATAGAAACAAGTTTTGAGTTTTAAATTGGTCAAAACTCAAAACCGTATACTTCTGTAAGTTCAAGTTTATGAGTTTAATTTAAAAGTGGGTGTATTTATTAGCAAATTTGTTAATTTACTTCACATCGTCTAAAAAAAACTGACTAAATTACTTACCACATTTTGCAAATAAAAACGAAAATTGTAACACAGCTATAACCAAGAAAATTCTTATGTTTATATTATGGCGAAGCATCTGAAAAGTTTAATTTATGCCTTAAACATTTTTATTATAATAAAAATTCTATTAGTCACACCTGTGGCCTTTACCTTCGATATTAAATCTCTAATAAACACTGATAATTATTCCATAGTAAATGTAACAAACATGCATTTTATCTTTTGTACCCCATATCTTTAATTGATTGCCAGTCTTTTATCTGCTTGTTCTTATTTCCAGTTAAACCGGTACGTATTATACAGGTATACAGGATGGCCCAAATATTTAGATTCCTCGTACCTAGACCTATCGGAAAATAGCCCATGTATGTTCCGCGATTTTTGGTAGTTTTAGAGTCATAATTTTTTTAAAGTTTTTTCGTGAGACTTCTGAAAATTCGTCTCTACTTCTGTCGAACGTAAACTTTTCACTTTCGACCAAAATTTTTCCGACTTGGGTTAATGTTATGGTCGTAATTATTTTATGCAAAGTAGCACACTTCATAGCAAGCATGTTCACAAAAAAAAATGTTCGGAAAAAAATACTAAATAACAAGAAAAAAAAATTAACACGCACTCCCTCAGAAATCTCACGAAAATACTTAAAAAAATTATAACTCGAAAACTACCAAAAATCGCTGAACATACACGGGGTATTTTCTGATAGGTCTACTCTAGGCACGAGGAATCTAAATTTTTTCTTTGGACGTCACTATTTGGGCCATCCTGTATGATTGCAGATCTATTGAAATTCATCATATTAATTATCATCCTCCTATCTTGTGTACAGAAAATCGATGCAAAATATATAAATTAATATTTATTAATACTACTACTACATACCTTCCAAACAAAATACCTACCAAGCTTAGCAAATATTGGAATTATTTTTATAAAGTTAACATTATTAGTTAGGGTTTTATAAACTTTGTCTAATAAAACGGTGGACTAAAATATACAGATCAGAAGAAGACTATACCGTTGATACATTTACCTACTTAACAGACTTTCTCTTACTTACAATAATTATGTTCGCCTGCTGGTTCTTTCTTTAAAGAATCTTACGCTCATTTACTTAAACATTTCTATTAATTCCCTTGTCTATCAAATTCATTGTAAATTCAGGTCACTTTCAAACTCGTATTATAAGAATTCTAGTGAACAAAACATGTAACGAATTTAACTCCTAAGAAACTTAATCAAATATATTAAGTTATGAGTTTTTTAATTTACATTTAAATTATCTTAATTATTATATAAATGCACAAGCGACAAAACCGTATCTTGAATATCCCTAATTCGGTAGTGTCACGAACTAGGGGACACACGAAAAATAAAATGACCGCTATTTCGTTAGTTATAAATTTTTCCGAGTTAAGGAACACGTAAAACGCCTATTCAAAGTTTTATTCAAATGGACTTAGCCATGCCTTTCTGTAAGCTTAAGAAATACGAGCGCTACCGTTACGGTGACGAGTAATAAAAGCAAGCCCCATAGCTGTTTGTGGCCGTCTGAGAGTTTCGAGGGTCGTATTGCTTTCAGTTTTGCAGCCAAAATGTTGGTTCTTGATTTTTTTGACAGTTTAAATGATAGAGATTTTATACAAATGTATAATTTAAATAAATAATATTTAAATAGCTTATAAACAAAACTCACGAAATAATGTACTATCACGAAATAGGGGCCCGCTACCTTAATGCCCGCGACTTCGTCTGCGTGGATCGAGGCATTTTAGTTCCCGCGGGAACTCCTTCATTTTCCGGGATATAATACTTTATATCCTATGTGCTATTCCAGACTATAATCTATCTCTATGCCAAATTTCAGCCAGATCCATTCAGCCGTTGGGGCGTGATTAGTAACAAACATCCATACATCCATCCATCCAAACTTTCGCATTTATAATATTAGTAAGATGACAGATTTTAACATTTTGTACTGCTCATTAGGAATTTTATAAATTCCATTCTGAGTTCTGCTCGTATCATTGTATTCATAAAACTATCTACGATATAGTTATGCAATAATTTGGTAGATCATACCTATCTATAATCTTTTAATCAAACCTTATCAATATTTGTTTAATTATCTTACTATCTTAATTGATTAAATAATCAACTGATAACAATTTAAGTTCCTTGTACAAGTTTCAATTTACCCTCGATATTCGAATATCTATGTAACTACGTTAATAATGGACGTACCTACAGTTCGTCATAGTTCTTTGTTTGATTGTTTTAGTTGCACATTTTTTTCTTTTCGTTGCACATAATGCAATTCAATACAGTAGGTATAAACTTAAAATTAATTTAAATAAGTATTTTCATTGATATTCAGGCACTGCTTTTATTAGGTGTAATTTATAATATGGCTATGAGATAGTATCAGCATAGGCAGAAGCATTTCGCGGAACACTCACAAATGTGAGACGGGGAAAAATAATAAACACAATTTTAAGAAGACAATATAATTAAATTTTCATACAAATCTTTAACGTAATTTATCTTTAAAATACTGTACAAGCGTCGGATAGCTTTGTAGCTAATCATTTGCGGATAACGAATGAAAAACGGATGGTTTGAAAGAAATTAGATGGACAACAAATGCGTGCAAATGATTCTCTTCAACGCCACCGACTATATTTTTATTTTCATATTGATATGGCAGATTGTCGATATGAAAGACTTTTAGAAGCAGAAATCACTTAGAACTACAACCGAAAGAAATGCACTAAAATATAAACTATTTACACAATACCATTAAAGGACATTATCTGCTCAACATCGCCATTAGAACTTCAAGTTAACTAAACAGCAAAAGAGCCGAGCTAATCTCATGAGTACATTTTATTTTTATTATTAAAATCGCATGACAGATCTCTTTTTACTCGTCCTTCACAATCTTTCATGTCCTGCTGATGTACTTCAATAACATTAAATTGACGAGATTTTCTCTGAAGACAAAGCAAAAGTTATAAAAGCAACAAAAAATTAAGTTGATCTTAAGTACTAAGTGCTTGACAACTTCACTTATAATTTTTGAACGACCATCGCCATATTTTAAACGAAAAGAAAACGCTTACAACTAATCACTTTACAAATTATCTAATATAAATCTATGAAATAAATACAAAAATCTCTTATATTTAACTAAGATTATATTTTCCTACCGCATGTCTTCAAACTAAACGATATTTTGATGCACAAATAAACCCTCCATAGACGACGCGACTTTTGTCGTATATCGGGCTGAAGGTACATGAATGCAAACTTTCCATAGTCTATGGTCTTAAAACTATACGAAATATATAATACATATACAGTTTTCTTAAAAAACGAGTTCGACTTAACTGTTGAAAGTTTAAGTTTTTGGGGAATAGAAAAAAATTAATCAATTATGCAAATTGTATTGATTCTGGGAAAAGCTTACAGTCATATACAGTAGACCCTGTATAAATATTGACAATTGTCCGATTATATATTATTGCTCGAGTATTAACCAAGTCTTTAAACGATTCAGTACTTACCCTATAATAGTAATATTAAAATATAGCTCTATCTATGGAGGGTCAACGATAAACTTGGTGTGCGCTTTAGTGCGTTGACGGGAGGACCCTAATAATATTTGACTAAAAAAGAGATCAAATCATTGCCACGTAAACTAATGTATAATATTGGCAGGCCGTTTGGAGAGACAGTGGTATCGCCTTTGTACTTTAGAAGATAGGAACGGCCCCTGAGAAAAGATGTATTACCATTTACCAGCTCTACGCGAAGTGCACTGAGACATTCTGAATTTTGAAATATTTTTTAATTCGAAAAAGATTTTTTTATTATAAAATGATTGCTGATTAATGATGAATTAATAACTTTTGGGTTCTAATTTAAGCGATTGGACATATAGGTCTCTTTGCTCTTTCTTAGGAATTTCGCATCCCATCGATGCCAGCCGTCGAATAGTTTTGTAAAAAAGTATTTTCTGGATTCTTCCAGAAGTATGTTCCTTGTATAAATATTATAAAATTCATCCGGTCAAAATACTGTGAAAGGGTATTTTTGTACACGTTCATGTGGAATTGCAAATATATGAAGAGATGACACTTCGCGTAAGGCTGGTTTTGAGATAAACACCGATTAAGTTATTATATTATGTAATAGCATCTATTCAATGAATGGATGATACTTGGCAAGCGTGGGTTGATTAGGGAGTAGTAAGTCAAGCAAAATAATTAGTAATAATTAATAATACTTGGAAACGGGTGTAAGCTGCCGGGTTAATATAAAATAAAAAGGACGCCAGTTTTCAAATAGAGTGTAAAATATGTTACTTAAAACGACATTTTGAAGGCTATTAAAACTCAAAATAAAAAGAGAATTTCACGTAAAATCACTAATCATCATTATCTTAAAAGAGAGATCGTAAAAATTCAATCCAAAAAATCGTGGGCATTTTATTCATGTTACTTATTTAATCTGTACAGTGTTTGTTTGATTGTTATATCATTATCCTGTTAATAATAATATGATACAATAATTATGCATTTACATATTGATACATAAACTGTGTGTGCCGTTTATATGTACAAATATATATTTTCAGTGTGGCAAAGATTTATTTAGCTGTAAAAAAACATGATTCATGTTATAAATCGATCATAAAAATTAGGCGTCTCAGCGACTTTTTAAAGTGCATAGGGACACACTCGTGTCCGTAATGTTTCACCATTTTGTGATATTTAATCAATATGGACCTAAAATATTAAAATATGTGGTTTTAAAATTGAAATTAAAGCATTAAAATTACCTGAGTATAAAGTCGTAAAATAAATATAGTTGCCACTTTTGTCAAACAAATATTTATGTAGATTGTAGATTTTTGAAAACGTTGACTGTTCAAAACAAAGAAAGCTACAGTCATACATATTATTTTTTTGAAATGTTGGACATGGTAGGTACTGCTTGTGGGTTGTACTACTGTATACAAAGTACACTCGATGCTACAGAGAAAAAAACAAATAGTGAATAACGCAGGAAATTAGACTAAAATACAACAGCCAACGTTTTCGAATAAATTGTCATTAAAAAAACAATGAATAAAATTGTACCACTAGTACTCAGAATCGTAAACTTCACTAGATATCTTAACAACCCTAAATTTACTTAATCGAACTATTCACTGTAACCTACACTAAGATTTAATCTTTTCACTGTCGTTAAACCTACATTTAGATAATTTCCTTATCATCTGTGCACAGTGAAAAGACCAAATATGCTCATTTATGTTAATGTAACATAATTATAGAGGCACTGTGTGTATTCAATTTAATATTTTTTTTCACTTAACTTGATATTTACACGCATTAAGGGCAAAGGTACTGAACGATATTCCGTGAAAATTATTGGACGAAAAACATTTTTACAACCGAAAACGTTAAAAATATAAAATAGAGTCAAATCTAAACGAAGGCTATAAAATTCCCTTTTCGATTGGGAATAAATTATAATATAACTCTATGATAGATAAAAATTGAGCTATACATAAAATTTCATTTACAAAAATACTTGTAGCGTAAATTTTCAGATCACATTTTTTTGCTAGAGTCGTATCAATATAATAATAATATGTATAACGATTTCTTAATTTTGATACATACACGTGTCGCCTGAACACGACTCCCTCTTTATTGCAAAGACCTACTAATAAAATATATTATTGTTTAAACAAATAGGTCCACGATTGTCGGGATTTTTTTTTTGCGTAACCGCATACACTTTCCGATTTACATACACCATGTATTTTACGACATCCGTTTCAAAATCAAAATCACCTTTCCCATTTTTGTAAATCAATGTTGATAAATATATGAAGAGATACTAAATAAAAAAAAATATTTTACAAATTATAACCAGGTAGGTACCTATTTACTATTTCAATCAGCATTTCATAATGTGTTGCATGATGCATCGTAGGTGGCCCGCATAATACATATTTACTAGCGATCGTATTGATCCGTACGCCATCTTGAATTTCCAACAAAAGTGGCATCTCTATCGATTTATAAATGTTCCAAGATGTGGAAAAAAAATCAGGATGGCGGTTGACCACCACAGGCCTTCCATACTAAAATCGTTGAGCCCCTTTTCGTTCATTCCTGATATAAAAGTTACATGTCTTTTCGCCTCTGTATGTTTAATCGGAAAGTGTAGCCGCTACAAATAATAATTTGTAAGTAGCGAACTGCTAACATGACGGCTTCGAAGAAGTGGCAGAGGTATAAAGGGGATATATGGAGGGGGGTGGTGTTCAGTCTTTGACGAGGCGATAGATGTGATGCTGCGCGCCGTGCTCACTGTTTGACACTTCGAACACGAACGCCGCGCATAGGAGCGTCTCTTGAGTATCTCTGTTTGACACCACCTGAAACAGTAATAGTATCTCAAAATTTTTATACGTTTCCGACAGGGCGATTATGTAAAACCTGCATCAATCATTGTTACAGTCTCAATTGTTGTGATTGGCTGAATTTTAGAGTGGAGACCGCTTCTCAGCAAACGGAGTGTGGTACCCTCCGGCTAGGTGGAGCGACGACATCCGGAGAGTGGCATCAAATGAATGCTAACAGCCAAGGATAGGCAACGTTGGCGCAATCTCAAAAAAGCCACCATATGTATTCACTGTTGGACATACAGTGGATGCATAATATGGTGGCTGATGATAATGATGATGATGGTATTTTGGCTGCGTCAATGAATTTTGGCCAATAGCGCAAGAGTGTTATCCAATCATTGGTGATTGGGATCGTTAAACTTGCTGTAACTTTTAGCCATTGGCCCCCCGGGTAATGTAGTAAACTCGTCATCGAAGCTCTATTCTACATAGAAATTGGCTTGTTTAAACAAACTTCACAATAGGCAGCCGTCGGAAGCAACTTCGACTCGGCGTTTAATCGATAGACTTTTACTGCTATATTTATAACCCTAAATTCTCATCTCCATAGAACATGGTCTTGTGACGCTTGCTTCCAGCAGCTCCCAGTTACACGCTTGAGATCGTCCGTCCACTTAGTAGGAGGTCTTACGACGCTTCGCTTTCCGGCGGAAGGCCGCCATTCAATTAACTTGGGACCCCATCGCCTATCGGTTCTTCCAACTATGTGCCCTGCTTATTGCAACTTGCGACTCGTCTCGAGCCATGTCGGTTCTGGTTCTCCTACGGATCTCTTCATTTCTTCGATCATGATATTTTCTTGAATTATTTGATCACGATATTTTAGTACTCAGAATTTACAAAACTCTTCATTTATCTTTTTTAACTGTTTCTTAACATCATCAATTTACCGATCTCGAGATCTACTTTCGTAATCAATCAGATAAACATTAATATATTCATCGATAACAAGTTGGCATAGTGAAGATACTTATAAGTCTATACAAATGAGAAGCTTTTGTCAAAACTGTCAACCTACTAGCTTACAATATCGAAATAAGCCCAAAGTTTACTAAGCTACAGTTATCCCAAGATACGTACCTGCAGTATGGTGAAGTTCTCCAGTACACTATTCATCATGTACTTTTCAGGAAGGTGTTTGAGCTTGTGTATGAAGTTGACCATGTATTCGCACATCGGTGAGCGTTGGATGCGGTAAACGAACCGGCCGCCCTCGAACCGTGCGTACTCCGTTTCAACCTTTTCCACCACTTGTTTGCCGAACGAGCACACTTTTGTGCTACACGTTATCGTCATGTTCTCGTTGCTCTCGTAACTGCGGAAGGAAATAGAATGTTTAAAATACTTCAAGTTAGCACTTGACTGGTGCAACCTGGTGAACAAACACACTAACAAATGTTTCTACACGGTGTCATAATGGAACGCTGAATCCTTTGTTTTGCCTCGTCCCAACTCCCGCCAGACTAGATCCGAGACACATAAATAATAATAATTATATAGTCAAATAAAACCTGCATTCCTGGCAGGAATCTATTTTTTTGCTCCTGATGAAATAAGAGATCGCCCTCAGCTTAAATCCTCAATAACTTAGTGACTATGTGACTTAATCTATAAAATAATAAAAGTTCTCTATTTTTCCGTTACAAAATATAATGCAATGTGTTTAACAAACTTCATGGACTTTCTTCTAAAATCACATAGTAATATTACATCAACACATAGGAGGAACAAAACAACGTAACAAGAAGACTCTTGAATAGGCATCTTTTAGAGCTAGACAATCGCTCTGACACCGACCTTGTTCTCCGTTAAGTGTGATTTCATTAATCGCGTTATAAGTTATCTTATAATAATAATAAAGAAGCTCAACAAATTCTTAAGACATTCAGTAAATTTCGAAATTCACTTACACACTAGTGACTCCGTAGAAGGCCCCCGGATCATCGAGGTTGTTTGTGTTAAGGTCCGCCCAGAACTTGACGAGGAAGAACGCGTTTCGTGGCCCCTTCTCGTAAAGCTCCTTTAAACCGCCTTTCTTCTCAGGGAATTTGTCGTTTATCTGCTGTACCTCTACTGACTGAAAATTAATCAAAATGTTAATATAACACATATTTTTAAATTCAAGATAGAGGTCCCGTTTTGCAGAACCTCATAGAAAATGCTGAATCACACCATACCAAAATAAAGAATTTTTGTGATCAAGGATAATTGACTTCACTGCTCTTAAAATGAGCTCGAATAGTCGACCCCCAGCGCAATGCCATGTCAACACCATGGCTGTGGTAGACAAACAGATGTCTGAGCATTACATTTACAGTGTTGCCACTTCCACACCAATTTTACTTTTTGTTCAAATTGATTCCCTATCAGATCATACGTAAACAGCTGCGATTTAGATGCTTCGAAAGATAAACGAAGAAATCTTGTTTGGGGAAATGAGATTTTGTTACTTTAAAGGAACATTTGACAGTTGAACCAGAGTCATTTAAATAACTTGAAATAATTTGTATATAAACTATGTAATGTAAATAAGTAAAATAAATAATTACCTCTAATAAAGGATCTGCGTATGTTACAGTACCACCTATATGTACGAATAAATGTTGCGCCGGCGCTGTGCTCGGTGGATACTGAAACAATAACATGAAAATCTTTAGTGAAGAATGAAAGACTAACGTAACGTAGCGCAAATATGAACGTCAGAAGTATTCAAGAAGTTGGGTGACACCGGTCACGTATATCTTAGATTCACCCATAGACTTATTATATTTACTACTGGATTCACCCACTGAGATATCCTGATGCGGGAGGCAGATAATTCATCATCATGACCGCGTGCCTTCTTCAAAACGAAGTTTGGCCCGTGGTTTGGCGGTCATCATGTGTTTTTTTTGTTTTATATTTTGAGCTGCATCTTTTAGGCTTGGATAGCTTAGCCCTGTCCACCCTCTTATATCGTCCAACCACTTGCACCTTTGGCAACCTGGAGCTCTCTTGCCTACAATCATACCTTCCAAAACTAGTCTTGGAAGTGAGAATTCATAGCTACGGGTCAGACCTGCTGAATTGAGTCAGGTACTCTCCAGAATTAAATTTCAGATTCGTATCGGATATGTATTGCAAATCCTTCCTTCCAAAACTAGTCTTGGAAGTGAGAATTCATAGCCACGGATTACACTGCTGAATTGAGTCAGGTGTACTCTCCAGAATTAGCCCCCCGATTGTGTAAGAAAATCGGAATCGTAATCGTTTGTCCTAACGTATAATTCAGTGGCGTGCACTACATAGAGGATAAAATCATTGCTTACGTTAGTTAAAAAAGTTCAATGCTTATTTACATCATGCCCTGCCTGAAAATAGGTAATCTATCTAATGCCTAACCTGTCTCCAAATATTGTGCACGCCACTGGTATAATTCGACCTGATAAAGGAGTTCACAGATGTCTGCACGTCAAAAAGCATGTATGAACTTCTTAAACAGTTCGAGTAATACGTTTTAAGCTGTCAAATGATTACGATTTGCTTAGACAATCAGGCCTCTGTTTACAAATTCGTATCGGAAATGTTATGTAACTGTAAACAGCATGGTTATTAACTCACTGTATCTGGATCTCGGGGGTGTTCCACGAAGGCGGAGAACTCTACGAGCCTGAGTTTGTGCGTGGCGATGGCGCGTCCCTCCCACGGTGGCGGCGGCGCCACGTCTGTGCCACCCGGCACGCCCACGCCTGGTACCCCGGGAACTCCTTTGTACCCTGTTGCCGGGAATGGCTTCACACTGGAACAAGACCAGATACTTTGTAAGCCTCAATGAAATAACTAGAAGCACAGTAAACAGATTACAACCAGTACTGAAACTACCTAGAAACATTCGAAACAGCTCACTCACACAAGCACGCGCATCGACGAGACCCCTAAGCGCTCGTCGCAGTGCCGTCAGCAGTGAGTAGCGCTTAGGGGTCTCGTCGATGCGCATGTTTGTGTGAGTGAGCTGTTTCGAACGTTTCTAGGTAGTTTCAGTACTGGTTAGTGGTTGTAATCTGTTTACTGTGCTAGAAGTTTAATTCGCTATAACCCGCCACCATAGGTAAATCTCTGTGGTACAGTGTGTATCTTGCACTTGTAGCTTGCGATTCACCACACCACACAAATCTTCCGAATTATTCTCAACGTACGCGTCACTCCGACACCGAAGCATCCTCAGGAGATGTTGACTCGACAATGCACAATGCAATGCATTGTAGAGTTCGTTCATTATCTTTGACTTCCGCAAAGTAACGCCTGCTATCCAATAGCCTCAATGTATTCATTCATTCTAATTACAGTTTCTGAAAGTTGAGTACTTTGAGTGAATATTGAAAGAATAGCCTCAATGTATTCATTCATTCTAATTACAGTTTCTGAAAGTTGAATACTTTGAGTGAATATTCAAAGGTAGACAGGTGAAGTCAGTAATCGTTTGAGGTCTTGTGGACGAAAGCACACATGCTGAGTGCCTACTGGGCCCAGTGAAAGACAAACTTGAAAACCTCTCCTACTCACTGACAGACAGATATTACTGATTCTCCCACAAAGAAGAAGAAACTTTTGAATATTAAGAATTCGTTTATCCACAGCAATGTTCCACTTTATAGGTATTGTTTGTCAATTCTCTTTCTCTCTCTCATAATATAGAACAATTTTCTCATAATTTTGGGTCAAATTGGATGCAAAGTGTGTTTCAAGTATCTGTGTAACATAACCGGCTGGGCTGGGATTTTTCTAATGACTACTACACTACACAAATCAAGTGCATTTATATACACTTATAGAAATTCTACAAAAGCTGAGAGAATCATATTTGATACTAGATGATTCCCGCGACTTCGTCCGCGTGGATTTATGTTTTTTGATTCCCGCGGGAACTCTTCAATTTTCCGGGATAAAAAGTAGCCTATGTCCTTCCCCGGGATGTAACATATCTCTCTACCAAATTTCATCAAAATCGGTTGAGTAGTTGGGCCTTGAAAGCGTAGCAGACAGACAGACAGACAGACAGACACACTTTCGCATTTATAATATTAGTATGGATTGATATTACACTTACTCTTGTGATGTGCCTGCTTGTAGACCTGGTTGCCAAAATTGCTGAAACGAAAATGAAATGTGGTTGAAATTAAAAGCGTTTTAAATTATGCACTTCTTTACCAGCTTTAATTGTTAGGATTAGCAAAGTTTCTAGTTTCTACACACGAATCCACTAAGCTTAACACTTTTCTATTTTTGTCTATGTCTATTTTAGAAGATGCGATGCATGTTTGGTTAAATAGTTAAAATGATTAATATTAAATGATTCATTTTGTTACTAGTGGTTGCGGTAACGTACGTTAATATAATTGTAAAATCAGAAGCACACTAGTTTTGACTAATTATATTAACTATCAAAAAGTATAACCAGAATTATTTAAAGCCACTCACACATTTAATTAAAAATATTAATTTTCTAAGTTTTGTACAACTTGTATATTAGGTATTGTTCTTGTACTAGATTTTTTTACAATTGTATACCATTATTTGCTGATATCTACTCATTGCATCATTTTAATAGGTAGATATTTTTCAATGAAAGTACATTATACAGTTTTTAACGAACCAGACGTAATTCAAATTGGTAGTACATATTGGTAGAAATAGGAAGAAATAAAGACTAATTGAACATTAAAAAGGAATATGTAATCGTTAAAACAGTAAAAGTCCAGAAGCCTCCAACACTCGGCAACAGTTAAATTGGAAGCCAATCGTTATTTTGATCTATCCGTTGCGTGCGTGCCGCCATGCCTTGATAGAAGCAACACAATAAAGGCGTTTTTTGTGTGAACCAACACAAAGGCATGCCTTGCAAAATGTACCGTGTGGTGGTACGCCGGGTGCGGCAATCCCGCCACTATCTGTGCACTAGACAGTGTGCTCATAGACTGCATCGCCTTCTCTTTCATCACCCCACCGTCCTAGATTGTTTATCAGCTCTTAAATCGGTTTCAACTAAAATGTTTAGTATGTTACAATAGCTTAATAGGCTCTTAGCGAATAGCGGCCTACTACGTGGATGTGTTTACAATGGATTACTTATTTTACTTTTACCATTACAAAAGTAATTGGTGCCTAATTGTTTATATTATACCTTCTCAATTATTCAATTATACCTAACTATTATAATTATTCATTCAAAATTTAGTTCCTTTCAACATTTGCCTATAAGTACTTTTTAGGTTATTAGTGATCCCATTTCAAAAGTTCCAAGCCTAAGTCATTATTGTGTCTGAAGGCTAACCTGCCATCTACTGCGATAACCAATGTTTCCATGGCAAATATATGGAGCATTCTCTGCTCCATCAGTTATTCATATCTCATGATTGATGAAATCAACCCTTCGTCTAATGGACCGCTTAGGGGCTCTCATACATGCTATGCATGTACATACATGAGATGCTAAACTCAATACTGAATAGGCAAATCTAAGACAGGTCGGCCTTATGGGATGCTTACATCGACAATATCGTTTGCACAAAAAATTTCAGTGCTTTTATATTTTCTGTTAGTAGTTAGTGATCGCGGAACGACAAATTTAATTTTAGCTTCACGTAGGAAACCATTGTGAGCCAAAAGTTCTCGGCTTCAGGGAAAAAAATTGCACATGCAATTTATAAGGGAACTGAGGCTGTATCCAGAGCCTACTGAAGGCAGCTCGACATAGGCACTAGATACGATCAGTTCATAATATGGTCGGACGGATCTAATTGAATATCTTCAGTCCATCTGGCCGCTTTCGGTGCGTGATATAGGTATCCATATGCGATACGAATTTGATCCAGTCACCCAAAACTGAAGGTAGAACGAGGAACAAATGTCCGTGATTGGACTGGTAGGTGATGAGATAATTCGGACTTTCTGCCCCAAAAAAGGGGAGAAAGACCAAAGAGACAAGGATAAGACAAAATAATTTGTAGCGGCTGGAGAGTAGGACACCCTGGGAACTTGCTATGAGCAAGTACCGAAAGGACATCCTCCCGCAATTCGGCCGATTAAACGTGGTCGGATGTGATGGTCATCCGTGTAGAAGTAATATTAAATGGAAAATCTTCGTTTTTGTAAAACAATGTGAAAAGAATATGAAAGTTTTCGTCTATTTTCGCTACATTGCCCTAAAATTGCCCGTTGCTAAATTTCAGGTAACCCCGTATTTTAATTAAAATGTAATTGGTTAACAAAGTGAAATGCACTCACCACTTTGAGTTTGGCCTGAATCTCGCGCAGTTTCCGCCTCGCTAGCACCTGTATGTGTGACGAGACCTGTTTCCTTGTACGCGTCTTCCCCGTCCTTAATTTTATATATCTTGCTATAAGTTCGTTCCTTCCTATAATAGAATCACAAAAGTACTGTTTAGTAAGATATTCTTACATATTAAGCTTATGTTTTAGACATTTGCATTTTGTTGAAGAAATTCCAGAAATATCACAAATGTTATCTCAACACTTCGCCAACCCTCTACTGAGTACGGGGCTGTGAATGATAATAAGGGTTCAGTCCACCAAACTTTTCAAAAAATATTTTTTGGGTAACCTGCTCTATCCATGCTTTCTTCTGCGGCAAGGAAAATGCCTGACTGACTACCCAACAAAGCACATCATCTTTCGTTCCTTAAAATGCTGAACTTCCATACAAACTTTCCTCCTATATTTAACCCTCATAAGGCTTTTTTTTTAAACTCTTTCCTAGTGCTCACTTGCATTAGATACATAATTGCAAATATGCATGCATGCATTGATGTAGACTGTCAGTATCAGTTGTACAATTTTAATAGATTCCCTATTAATTTAACACACCCATGCATATCTCAGAAACAAACAAGGTGCAAATGATGAAGAGCCAATTGTCATAGCCCGCGAGATATTCCAAATAGTCGAATCAAAACGCGCAGCACAATGCAGCGCCGCCGGCCCGATGCCGATCTCGTTATGAAGTTATGAAACAATTTTCAAAATATTTTGAATAGCTATTTTCAATTATTGAAACTGCAGCCGGCCCGGAATGCAGGGTGGATCGACAGAGATAAAGAATATAATAAATTGTACTGACCGATCTGTTGGAAAGGCAAATAATAATAAATGTTCAGAATTTTATCTGAACTTACAGTTTAGATTTTTTTAATTTATAAAAAATGTAGTGGGCAGTGGCTCACTCATGGCTGGAAAGTGAGTGGGGAGATCTGAGGACCAGGTACGGAGACGCTAAATGGAATAGCTATATATATATCCAGCAGGAAACGTCCAGAGGCAGATGATGATGCCCCAGAAATAAGAAAAAGGGATTTTATTTGAAAGGCTTGTGGTACAGCTTTATAGTTTGTAGGTTGGTAAATAAAGGTAGAGCCGAGATTTATTATGTGGTTGAAATAAAACAATAAAAGGCTAAAAATAATTTTTCAGAATATTTGTAGGGAGCTTTTTTGACAGCTTTTAGTTTTTCAATACTACTTACACCTGTGGTAAAATACAGAGGTTGTTCCAAAAGATATGCGCAATACTTAAAACGGAAAAATTTAAGTATTCCAGGGCAGAAAAAGTAGGGATCGAGGAGATGTTTGACGATTTTAATTTGAACAATGGTGTATTAATTTGAGGCGGCACAAGACTAGGCCAGGGCAAAGTAAATTGAAATCTCATTGAATTCGGGGAATGCGATGGCGACGAGCGGCGGCGGGTGCGAATTTAATTAACCCCTTGGCTGCTCGTTGAGCCATGCTTACGTATATCTAGTCATTTACATGTAGATTGTACGTTCGCGTTCATTTTCATGTATGATAACGTATTACCACAGAATAGGTAGTACGTTGTATTACGCAAGTACCTATTCAATATGCAGAATGCATGCAAAAACAGCCATCAACACTTTGCTACTAATTCATATTTTGTTCAATACTTAGGTAAGGTGATCTGCGAATCGATTGAGAGAACTTTAGGGTCTTAGCTTTATCGAAAAAAATAATTAGTTGACAGAACTTTAGGGTTGCTTTGTCGAAACAAAAATCCATTGCAGGCGGTCAGAGGCGGATACATCCCCAACTTCGAAATTCCCAAAACTATAATATCCTCTCCACTCCAGCCATTCACTGATCTTGTTTAGAGCTTTTTCGTAAAATTAAATTTCGAGCTTTTTTGGTGGTTTCGCAAAACAAGAGATCTTCTCAATTCAAGATCAAGAGATTCTTTAGTAGGGTCAGAGATGGAAATGAGCTTTTATTGAAGCTCATTAATAACCTCCACCACTCTATAGGTCGCATTCGGAATCTTTATTTACAAAATTAATTTCGGCTATTCCTTTCAACAACGGTTTTTGGGTAAATTCGTGTGACGATGAAGAATTTAATACCTGTTTCAGGCAAAAGTACTTTCTAAGTTTTATTCGTCTTTAATCGGTAAAGTTTTATGATATTATCTCCGTACTTAAGAATAAGCTCTTTGTAACTTTGTCCAAAATTTAATGTGAAAGCCAGTCGCAGTAGCTTCGCAAACAAACTTTTGAAGCCTGCTAAGTGAAAACATTCTTGAAATTGCTTTGAAATTATGGCACCGTTTCATAAAGTTTTCACGACGGGCATTAGGTATGTTAAAATTAGTACGGGACACTACAGGGATAACTCGAATTACAGAAATAAACACGTCGTACGTTATTCGTCGCGAAGATCACAACGGACGACATCCGCGACCGCAAGACCTCGTAGTGATGAGCAAAGTTTTTATAAAGGTAGGTAGTTGATTCGAATAAGTGGGAACTGGGAAGTCGATTTTCACAAAAATCATGACATGCGTCGCGAATTCTAAAAAATAATTTAAAATTATCTAATAATGTATAAATGAAAAATATTAGGAAAATGCATTAATCGAGAATTGTGGGTTGACCCTAAAAATCTATCTTACATGGTGCATAACTACTTACATTATTATATTGAGTCGGAAGCTATGTACCTACTGTAGCTACTACAGTTGAAATTCCAAGTGAACTGTAAATAGTTCCTTGCAAAAGGAACGTTTCTATTTCAGGGAGGCATGAAATAATGCACTTTCTCGGAATTGAGTTGACTCACTTGTTTGAAAATTTACAACAATATCGACTGTTAACACGAATCACGACAAGAGACTCAAAGTAAATTAAAAATTACTTTAATTTGCTTCGATTTTTTTTAATAATTATTTTATTTGTAGCGAGAATAATTTGCTAATCTGAAGTAAGTAACTAATTTTTACTCGGTCCGAGTACATTCATCACCATAGTATTTATTGTTATTATTATCAATGTCGTTACAGTCCTTTGTGGCCACGGCCTGCAATCTGTTAATTTGATAATTAATCGATTTGTAAAAAGGTTCATATTAAAATCGACGAATTTAGTGAATCGATTTTACGGATCAGTCGCCGCAAGGTGTCGCATCACTAAAATCCGGCATTAAGAGTGCTTTCACCCGAAACGTCGTGGGCATCTCTTTATAAATAGTGCGTTGCAAGGATCAAGTCGAAACGTTTCTATTCCAGCGAATAGAAAAACAAAGATGATTATTTATTAGTTAGCTAATTTGGTCCGTTGCCAGCGACGCGCCACGCTCTCTGCTCCCGCGCGGATGAAATTGTGCGTGAGGACTGGCTGGCGGCTGCCATATATGAATATTGATTACGTTTTTTAGTAACCACGTTGTGTTAATTTATTTCTTAATTGGATACTTAATTATATTTAGTAACATGGTATTGTTAAATACTATATTACTAAATATAATTAAGTATATAATTGGGTGAATGATAGGTTGACGGATAACAGAAGTGAGTGGAAGAAGAGAACATGTTGTGCCGACCCCACGTAGCGTGGGACAAGCGCAGGAAGAAGAAGAACATAGTATTGTTAAATATTATGATTATAACTATTATTTATTTGCCTTAAATCTGCTGAGTTTCGGTTTGGGACAGCGTTAGACCATGCCTGTTGGACAAGTAAAAGATCGAAAATCTGTTTAGTAAAAGTAAAGTGTAAACAGCAAATAAAATACTTAATCCATCTAAGATAATATTATGAGGTAAGGATATAATATAATATATTAAGCAAACTATGAATCAAAGAAATGAGTTCGAAATTATCATAATATCAGTCAGAATCAGAAGGCCACATAAATGGAAAACTACCTATCGCATAAGTATTATATTTTCGACTTTTTTGGAGGTCCATATGGATGTAAGTATGGATGAAAGTTCAAAAATGTAATTTTGGGGGTATGACCTTTCAGAGACCGGAGCTTTAACCAGGAAGTTATTGAACTGTCTACGTGTTGAATGTATAATACCATTAGTTGGTGCACATATTTGTGAGTTTGTTGTTTCTCTACTAGATACATTTAATCGTAGTTATCTGCTTTGATAAATTGCTTTTTCTTTTTAAAAGAAAGCCAGCGAAATCAAATATTTATTTTTTCCAATCCACAGATAATTTATACAGCGAGGAAGATATTGAAGATCCATCAGAAATACATTAACGAAGCGTCTAGCGGACATGACCTGTCGATTGTTTTCGACTGCGTTAGCGAAAGAAACCGTAATGTTTTTGTAATAAATAGTCCTTTGATATGAAGCATTTATCTTGAGCCTTGAACTCGTCGAGTTATTTGGAGAAAAGTTCAGCGTCGTCTCTGATTTTCTAGATTATTAGTTGAATAGTTTTGACGACCTTCGTGGCGCAGTGTGTAGCGCTGTTGCCTTAACGTGCGGAGGTCCCGGGTTCGATCCCCGGCAGGGTCATTTTGGGAATTTATAATTTCTGAATTTTCCCTGGTCTGGCCTGGTGGGAGGCTTCGGTCGTGGCTAGTTACCACCCTACCGGCAAAGACGTGCCGCCAAGCGTTTAAGCGTTCCGGTACGATGCCGTGTAGAAACCGAATAGGGGTATGGGTTTAATATAACTGCCATGCCCCTAACAGGTTAGCCCGATACCATCTTAGACTGCATCATCACTTACCATCAGATGAGATCGCAGTCAAGGGCTAACTTGTAGTGGATTAAAAAAAAAAACTGAGAAGTATTCTAAAGGATTTTTTCTGTGACGCCTGATCTTATAAGTCGCATTACACGTATTTGTATGACTCTATTATTATTATTATAAATGAGTTGGAGCAACTTTTTTGAAAGCTGTTGGTATGCAATATTATATTACATGGACAGAAATGTGAAGTGCCTTGAATTTGTTAACGGAATTCAAAATACCGTAATATTGAAAAGGAGGGTTGGTTCCAATAAAAGAAACATTACGATCGGTGACAGAAGCGTCGCGAGTTGGGACAGAATTTCACGCTGACCCAAACAGCAGATATGCAAGATGAGGGCGACGCTGAAGGGTTGAGTGGCGACGGTTAAGGAGGATTTCTCGAGACAATCGGGAGTTATGCCTTCGGCGGGCGGGGCGCTAAACAAGGGGCGCGGGAGAAGGGGCGGGCCTTCTTTATATTTTCTTACTGTGTTCGCCGCCTAGCGGCGCGGCCGGGCCCCTTACACGCTCGCTCGCTCACTAATTGCGCATTCTTCGCATAGTTTAGCCCTCCCGGCGAACCCCTCGCCCGCCGCCCCCGGACCACGTGAAGCCGTGCGCCGACTAAACTTTCATACTCCCAGGATATTGAGCGGCTTTGAATGTCTTAACTCACGAACGTGCCTGCAGCGGAGCCGCCGGAGCTGGCTTTGTAGCCGAACTGTTTCCAACAACTCACCGCATCGCTCGAGCCACGCTAAATTACTGCTCACTTCCAAGTTGTCACTACTTCGAAGTGGAGACTGGAGCGACCCTCTCCGCGCTGCAATAATGCACCGTCTAACAGCTTCATAAGTTGTTATTGACGTAATGTGTTTAATGTCTTTACTTGTTGCCAAACTGCGGTATTGACTGGAAATAGTTTGGCTCCAACTACCAGTAAGTCTATTGTTCAATTAAACACAAATGTGTTGACTTATCTCTATCAACAAGAGGCGAGATTTAATAGTTAATACCGTATTGAAAAACAAGATCACAAAAATAGTAAGTACAGAAAATTTACAGCATTTTGTAGATTGAAACCAAACATCAAAACACAACTCTTGAAACGGTTACAAGGCAATAAGAACTACAAACTGTAACAGAGTGGGAAGTTAAGTGCGGAAAATATCTCTTAAGTTTATGCGTCGATCCCACTGCTAACGGTCTGAAGTTCAGGGTAACTACAGCGGTCCGCGTCCACTAACCTATATGATGGCCTTTGGATCATTACACTCACAAATATGGTCCATCGCGACGGTCAAATAAGCAATTATTTATTACAACAGTCTAAAGCAAATCAATCGGTCAATGAGCGCACCAAAGACCAGACAAATTCAAATCAGAAAAATCCATATTTTTAAAATAGCTCCTCGCACTATTTTAGTACCTATTTCTTGCAATAAGAGAAAGTCGCAAAAAATTAAGATATTATGCTATAAATAAATAGCACACCAAAAACGCAAGTGGTTGAACAATGTAAGGGTTAGTTACCAAAAATTAAAAGCAGCGGATTTAGATAGACAAACCTTTATATGTAAATAGACCGCTTAACTTCAATATTGATGATGAGTTTACTTGGAAACTTAAAGAGCTTCTGTGCTCGAAACTCTACCAAGACTGCGAGACCGCTGGCTATAGGATTGACGCCTTAGTGCAGAAATATCTCTTAAGATTAGGGAGAGGGTGCCGGACGGGACAGGACGACGGAACGACAAGCGGGTGACGCACTTGCCAGCTAGATTAAGCCCGGGCCGACACGTCCACGAATAATGCGTCCATATATTGCCTGGACGAGCGTGCCCGCAATTATATACCGTGTTCTTTCACATCAGACTGCCCTACGACAATAAACCGTCCTCCCAAATATTATTAAACACTTTATAGGATACCAGGCTTTGCCCGCGTGACATCGTTTTATGCTCGAATTAATTTGAAGAAATGTTGGTGAACTTTGACCGAGTTTCCTGGGCTTTGTACGGGTTGCTTCTTTTAGTATGTCTTTAAAAGAGTATTTTCCGAGAAACACTCTTTGTTAGATTACGGAACGACGTCAGCGAGATTTCTCCTCTTCACCTTTTCTTTCCTTGACCTTTATCAGTTGTGACCATGAATATGGGCAAGCCCGAAATAAAATTTAATCCATATTAGAATAATTCCCAATGAAACCAATACCAGGTGTGGATTTTATAATGTATCCTGTGTCCATTTCAGAAAAATTCTACTGCCTATGGTACATTTCTATTCTCTTATCTTCGGCTCCGAAAATCACAAAATCTTAGTTTCAGTAATCCACTTGTCTATAAATATTTTTTCGTTAAAAACTATTGCTATGTACAGTTTGGTGTTGTTTACACCTCCGCAGTTTTAAAAGTTTCAGAATAAAATCGCTTTTTACAACTTACAACATTTAAGTAAGTTATCTCAGAGGTTAATCGTAATAAGTCATAATTACTGACAATTATCTAATAAGTACTGGTTCAGTACTTTATTATCAAGGCACTAATTATTATCGCTTGACCTGAACCTCGTTTAATAGATAAAAGCTTTTTAGGGTTCCGTACCAAATGGAACCCTTATGGTGCGACTGTCTCCGTCTGTCTGTCCGTCTGTCCGTCCGTCACACTCGATTATTTCAGTAACTACGGAAGCTATCGACATGAAATTTGGAATAAATGTGTATATTAGTGGCCCAAAGACACTGGAATTAAAAAAAATTGGAAATTATTTTTGTTCTTATTTAAAAAGGGGGGAAAATCAGAGGGTTGAAATTTAAAAGTGAGATAACTGTACTGTGTGGGGTATCATATAAAAGGGTTTACTTTGTACATTCTAAAACAGATTTTTAATTATTTTTAGTTATGATAGTTTTTGATTTATCGGGGAAAATGTCTAAAAAAATACCGTTCCCCCCCCTCATCTCCGGAGTTTACCAATCGAAAAATTTGAAATAATTATGGTCAATAGGAATTTACGTATATTTTACAGGAAAACTATAGCCAATGCTCTAACTAGCATAGTTTTTTTGATATTAACAATAATCCTCTACAAACAAAGTTAGTCTTGCGGTTCATTAACAAAGGTAATTATTTATTAATAATGGTACGGAACCCTTCGTGCGCGAGTCCGACTCGCACTTGCCCGGTTTTTTTATTTTGATACAAGATAACCTTTGATGTATCACGTGATACGGTGATAGTAAGTGATTGTGTGTTATTCCCAAAGGTCTCATTGGCTCAACTGACCAACTGACATAACTGAATAATTGAATTTTGTTTCAAAACACAGCCGTTAAACTATTTATGAAGGTAAACAGATAACTATTTGGTATCTTTAATTTACACGATACTGTGTTTGGTAAAACATTACAAATCCATAGAAGGTCTGAAGGCCCCTGAAGGCCCTATACCCTGTATAAAATATGAATATTTTGGGTAACAAAGTTCTAGTAAATTTATCCGAGATCTGCTAAGTCAAAAATGTGGGGCGTCGAGTCCATGATGGTATCCCGTAGTCTCGTCAGTGGTATAGAGTTGGGACCAGTGACTAAAGAACCATTTTTTTAACTTAATAACAGCTTCTTATGTGCGAAACAAACTATTAGTTCGTGTATGCTCCGAACATAATTGACGTGGAACAATTAAAGGCACCACCGCCATTACGGCGGACGCACATTAAGTCCGCGTCAGGCACATTATACCGTCCGCTTTAATTAAAGGACTGCCCGGCTCCCGGCTCCGGGGTGGAATTGCTAAACAAATCTACCGCAAGCGATGTGTCCACCTTAAGTGATTTAATAGACGGAAAGAAATGTGCCCGTTTAATCTTATCGTCTGCCGGAAATAATCCTTTTAATGCTGTTACGTCATGCTGCACGGTTTTAAACGTACATAGTACCTACTTATTAACGTACATAGTACCTACCTGACATTAACATAAAATTAATATCGAATTTTATTTGGGGCCTTTATGCGTGTTATTTTCTTCCTACTTTTAAAACTCATTGGTGCTTTTCAGTATATTTTTTTATATAAAGTTTGCGGTATGTTACCTAATAATATCTAATTGAGACGACTTCTGGCAAGTCACTAGAAATCATTGACGCACAGCATCTTTAAGTCCGTGGTTTGTGGAAGTCTCGACAAGAGACCTATAATTCGTATAAGATGCAATAGAAATGAGTATTGAACTGTGGATGTCTATGTATGCTTAAAGATGACGAAGGCTACATTTTCATTACAACTTTTAACATATCACCTGTAATACTAGAGCTATATCTTTCCACATATAGGGTTATACTCATCAGCCTATTATTGTCACTAGATGAACTTATGCAAACTTAACACTGCAGAAGCTTATCAAGTTTCAAACTAATACAACTATTAGTAGTGGTTGGGAATCGATTTGCCAGACTTGTTTATATAGTTACGTTCGCAGGTGCGTTTATGCTTTGAAGTTCGGCCAGAGGCGAGAAATTAGCCTATAAGCTAAATTAATGCCGAGAAAATATTTCCTTTGACCATTATTAAATTGATAATATTGATGTTAATAATATCCATGATGATGGGCGTTTGTTAACTAACGTCCAACTAATATCAAGAAGAGGTATAATTAAACTCGGATCTTAAGAGAGTATCTATGGTTGATCTTGGAAGCAAACTAAGAAATTAGTAGTCAAAGACAAGAAGAAATAGAAAGTACTATTGCAGCTTAATGTTCCATGGAAGTTGATTGTTATTTAAAGTTAAAAATTAAGAACACAAATAAGGTTGATGAAAATACTAAGCTCTCTAGTTTTAGACTATCTGCAACCATAATGTTTGCAAAATATTGCTGCCAAGAATAAAGCTTCAACATTCGAAGGAAAAATTAGAAGATTGTAAAAATATGGCTTACTCAGATGTTGTAACAAGTATCATGAATCGTAAAGAAGGTAAAGAATACTTATATATATAAAAAGCGGAAAAATAACGATGTTGTCAGGCTGAAAGAGATCTACAATCCGAATGATACTCAAAACACTCAACGACTTGGCAGTATTCCTAACGCTGAAGTCATGAATGATCAGGACAATTATAACCCTAATACAGGGTGAGGATTTGTAAGCGGTCAATGAGACTGATAATAAACTATTTAAGACTAGCTGACTCCTTAATTTCCGGGATAAAAAAAATATATATATATATATACCAATTCCTAAAATCACGTCGATCCGTTGCTCCGTTACAGCGTGATTGAAGGACAAACCAACAAACCAGCAAACAAACACACTTTCGTATTTATAATATTAGTATGATACAAGTTTTGATGATCACCTTGGCCATCTGAGTAGGTAGAACTCTCATAGAACGCAAGGACGTGAAAAGCTATACAATGAAAGGCAATATAATGCGGCAGTAAATAGTTAGGTTTGATTTTGTACAAGGTAGTTATAGTTCATCTAATAAGCGATATTAAAAAATTATAGCGGATTTTTCTTTCTTGATAATTGAGTTTTATTTTGGTATATATTAGATTTATGATATCTATTAAAAGTGCTCACTTCTTTGATGGCTCTACAAAATGCCACCTGTATAAGAATAAGAATCGTTTATTTTTGAAAGTGACACAAAATATTAACTCGAAACACGAGAGATTTACACAGTTAATTTCGTGAAGGTTTCTTTCAGTAATCGTCACGTAGGGATAACGAGCTTCTTTAGTTAACAGTGTAACGTGAAAAAATTTCCCCCGCCTTGGTTTAGAGTAACTGAGCTTGCATTGCAATCATTATTCTTTCTTACCTAAATTGGGTTAGAATTTTACTGTGCTGGCGTGTATATTGAAGGGGGTTTTTAAGTGCAAAGAACTGGTTATAATTTGAAATTTAAGCTTTTTTTTCATGCTTTCATTATCATGAAAATTAATTTCGAATTTGATTTTGATTGAAAATGTTGATTAAGTTTAGTATAATGCGCCTATGCTAGAGTAGTGGACTATATTTGATTATTATCCGTGTTTTCCAGTCTTTTGTTCAAGTTATCCAATATGAACAACTATATAATCCGTAAACTATAAAGACATATCTAACTTAAACATCAAATTTACCTTAAACCGTACTATTACCTATTCTGTGCTTAAGCTGCAGACCGTTTGCTGTAGAATAGTTCCATTACTTCCATAAAACTAAGTTCCTTCCATAAGTTAAATGCAAGAAAAGATAATCTACCTCTACCAGAGAGGTATAAGAGCTATTGATTATTTTGAGAGGGCTATTTTCCCTTAATTTTAACAAAAAGTGAACGAGTAGTTTTACGCTAAAATTACGTTACCGCGAGGCCCGATCTAATGAAAGCCCTAACGAGAGCTTCTAAAACCGCGCTGGCCAAAGCGCATCGCATACGCATTTCTCCAAGCAGATTTCGGCAAATTGTTTACTCTTTTAACAGGCTAACAAAAACTAGATAAACAGAGTAACATCTGAGTTCCTAAAGCAACATACCCCCATTTTGTTTCTTTTTAAACGACGCAGGAACCTAACTGGAGGTTACTGAATTTCGAAGATTGCAGGCGACTGGCGAGATTGAACAAAGCACTTCTGCTTCCTCGAATCGGCGACACACCGATCGGGCGAGATAATAATTGTCGGTTCACGTCTTTCCACGGAATCCTATTGCGCAAACCGCTTTGTCGGCTCACATCAATACCTACCGAACCTTTTGTCTCGTGCTATACCATTGTTCATTTCGGAACGGCCTTGATACAGCTTCATAATTCAATTATTGTATTGACATGCACGCAAATTGAATTAGAAAGTTGATCATTACAATCGCAGAATAATAAGAGGTGATTAATTATTATTATGGTAAATAGCTGCCATTCAAATGAGAGACAATTAGGTTGGTAGGTAAGTGGTACTTGAAGTGGATAGGTTAAAGATTATGAGTTATGACTGTATAAACGGAATATAATAGGAGACATATTTATCTTAACTTCATTTTGGAACGCAATTCTTTAAAAGCAACGTCAAAGCTTTTCTCTTTTCTCTTTGGTCAGGAAAATATTTTTGGGGTCATCATCTGATGACCCCAAAAATATTTTAAACGACGCAGATAGATTAGATCAGATGATCTAATCAGTCATCTGTTCAGATAGTAAAATATATAACAGAGCAGAGAGGTGTACAGATTCGATAATGTGTACCTACCTTATCTTATTTGGTATAGCCTTAAATGCCAAATATCTATGTCGTCTTGAAAGACTATCATGAATATGATCATGAATTCATTTAGTAGTATTGCGAATTTATCGTGCTGAGTATTTGGTGGCGCCCTGGCCTTAGCAGAGCGCGTAGACTCGTTTATCTTCAATTTTGCGGCATGACAGCCGGGAAGTCTAGATCAGGCGGTGTACATAGTACCTATATTTATGCACGACCTAATTTCGCCATCGTGAAGACTGGGGCTAACCTATAAAAAAGATTGAAACAGGCGCAGCTCAAGTGATTTGACAATGAACTAAAATTGAAGTTCGCTACGAAGTCGCAGCAAGTAACTACTATTTCATGTGTGGTCGCAAGTTGAAGCGATCATTCATACTTATGACTGCTTCAAGCTGCCCACATATTATTTTGACTTCTTTTAAAGCCGCGATTCTCTAGCATGGCCGGACTCACCGTACATCTTGCCCTCGTCGGATAGGATGATCTTCCGCCGCCCGCACGGAGGGTAGATCGCCAGCGCCTCTTGGAAGCTCTGCTCGATATCCGGACTCCACACACCCTCTGCGTCCGCCGCCGACATATCCTGCGAATATTCGTTTACCATTCATAAGAAAAATGTTCATTCGGTACCTAACCTTAATATTACAAATGCGATAGTGTATATTTGTGGGCTTATGATAACGTGGCAATAACGTGCCAAATGATCACTGTACAAACCGATTAGGGGGTAGTTAAAGGTTTAATATAAGTGCCATACTCGTTAAAAAACCGGCCAAGTGCGAGTCGGACTCGCGCACCGAGGGTTTATTCCACTTATCTATTTTTATTTAATACCTCTACGCGTTCATGCGAAAAGGGGTAGTAAGTTTAAAATTATTAAGATTGTTTTTATTATATGATGTAACTAAAAATTTATGTTTTTCGCAAATCTTCCTGTATCTGTGCTATAAGACGTTGCTTCGTACCAAGTTTCAAGATTCTGAGTTCACGGGAAGTACCCTGTAGGTTTTGATTCCCTTGCGAGTGCAAGAAAATTCGAAAATTTGCAGCATAAACGGCTGTATCTTTTGATTGTGTTGGCTTTGAAGTTTAATTTTTTCACAGCTCCAAGAGACGGTAGACTTGAGTATTTGATATGAATTTCAGCTTGATACCTCCATGCGTTCCTGAGAAAAGGGTCTTGACACAGACGGACGGTCAACGAAGTGATCCTATAAGGGTTCCGTTTTTTCCTTTTGAGGTACGGAACCCTAAAAACTAGCGCGCCACCGTCTTGAACAGCACCATCGAATTGAGATTGCAGTCAAGGGCTTTCTTTTAGTGGAATTAAAAAATCCTACGTGATTGCATGTGATACTTGAGGACATGGCTTGGAAGTTGGGACTTATGTACCTACATACTTTTTGACTCAGAAAATCAAAAACATATAACTCGCCGGCATCTTCTAAGTAGTTAGCAATAAAACTTGCTTCTGAAAGTCATGTTGCAAGAAATTGCCGAAATCACTTCTGGATAAACTTGCAAAAGTTGACTTGTTGTGAGTGTTTAAACCATAGACATTTTTTTTTGAGCTTTAAACTATAAACTGTGTAAGCGACTTTCCAGAGCGATTTTGCAAGTTACATTAATAGTTAACACGTCTATGCTCTTGAAAATCAAATTAATAGCAAAGTTAGTAGGTATTTTAGCGCTAAGGCGGCATGTATCGTGTGCTACATCCAAAAAAATCTATATATTAATATATTTTTTTTGATAGAAAATAGATAGGTAATTTATCAAAAATCTAAACTTCGTAACCAAATGAAGATTTTGAGAGTTGATGTTCCTACTGTATTCGGATGAAACCGTGGGCGAAAGCTTTCTCTCATTGAACCGTCGAACCAATAATTTCTTATGAAATAGTCCTGTCTATTTTCTTAATGTCTATATCAATGAATTCGTGTATATTATCTAAGGTCTTTAAGTAATTAAATATCATTAATAACTTTCAGTATCCACGTTACGCGTAGGTACTGTGCGAGCGTAAATGCGTCATTAAATTACCTACCTATCTACCTACTTTGAAGGTAATTTATCCACATTTGTAGCCGAGGTAACGAATCCCCCAAACTTGGATTGTAGTGTAGTTGGTCAAATTTTGAATATTACCTATAAGTTTCTTCTTCTTCGGGTTGTTTCTTTGTAACTTGTCTGCATGAATAGGGGAGAAAAACGTAAATTACACACGGTCGAAGTTTCGGAAATAAGGAAGTATCTAGGTACTTAATATTATTAGGGAAATGAGTGCAGTACAGTGGCGTACAACATCTCCTGAAGGTTTTCTGTACCACATAGATTTGCCTTCTGTGTCGGATTATAGCGAATTAAACTTCTAGTGTTTTCATTGTCATGGACTTCCGCAAAGTAATGCTTCTGCTTCTATCCAATATTATTAGGGAAAGTTCTAATATTCATTATTAGCTCTATGAAGGCAAAATTAATATTGGTTTTCCAATTTTAGGGATTCGTGGTAAGGTCCTCCGTTATAAGGCCCTCTGGTTAACCACTTGAGCCTTGAACTTCTACCGTTTACGTATATTTTGCACAATAGCAGAGCACGTTTTCCTATTCTCATGCAAATTCACTCCACATTTATTTTCGTTCGGTTAGTTAATCGCGTCATACTAATGTATCTTTTCCTCTCTCCGTAGCACGCGCCGTAGCAGTGGCCACTATGATGCGCTATTGCCAAACATTTACGAGCCTAATAGTGTATCGTGGTTCATCAAAAGCAGATGCTATTAACATCTGTTTGTAAACTTTATCAGCGGCTATATGATTGAACACAGAAACCTGATGACGACCTAGAAACCTTGAAATAGCTCCCGAGTTTTGATTTGTAAATAAATTGTATTTAACTCGATGAAACCTAGGTTCCAATAAGTCGTACCGATGATAACACTAGACTATTCAAAGTGCCAAAAAGAAAACTAGGTAGGTACTTCCTCAAGTTTGGAAGTTTTAATTCGTGTTCTCGCTCCTCGGTCTACCTTTCTAGGGGCCTACCCTAGTGTAATCATACCAATATTTTTTTCGATGAAAATTAAATTAAGTATTGCCAGTTACATTGAATTAATTACTATAATTTCAGATTTAAATTAATATTGCATGTTTCAATAAACATTGCAAACTATCGGAAAATAACTCAATAGATAGTACATATTGGGGAGTCTCATTGCTGCTGCGTTTGGTATTTATTCACTGTTTACGCACCTTTGTTGGTATTATTTAACGAAATTCCATTTTTATAAAAAGGCTAGATTCTTTTATATAATCTTTAGATAATCGTCCCAAATCGATGCGCGGTTTTTAAACACAGATTAAATAATAATAGTTACTTGCCTAAAGCTCTTACACGAAAAGCGAAGCGAAGAGGTGCGTCATTGTAATTAATAGAGCCGGTTCTATTCTCCAAAGAGAATAAAAATAAACGCGCTTGACTCCCCGCCGCTACGGATACGCAGACGAAAACATCGTGATTCACTTCGATCCGTGGAACTCGAATGTGAATCTTCGAGTTAATATTTGCACATTTGTTTTCTATAAATTATATTTGAGTAGATATTTTATACCGTAACGTTCGAGTAGCAACAGCCAACAAATCGATCAGCACTATAGTAGCTTAGTTTGTAAGGTATCTATGTCGTGCCAAATCGTAGATTTGTTTCAGTTGTAAGGTTGGAAACACGTCTATGGCTCCACCTGAAATCCAGCGCTGCATGCTGCGGCTTTGTGCTGAGTGAGGAGCCCTATATTTTGTTCACGAATGATTGTAATAGGCAATAATAAATTAATAACAATTGGCTTACTTCTGTAAGCACATATTGTTAACTAGATGATGTCCGCGTGGATTAAGATTTTTGTTTTCCGAGGGAACTCTTTAATTTTCCGGGATAAAAAGCCTATGTCCTTTCCCTGGGTACAAACTATCCCTATACCAAATTTCATCAAAATTGGTTGAAAAGATGGGTCGTGAAAGCGTAGCAGACAGACAGACAGTAACACAGATAGGGAAGTATGGATATGGATTGTTTTCGTGAACAAATAAATCATTAATCTATCTATCTAACATGTTGTGCCGACCCCACGTAGCGTGGGACAAGGGCAGGAGGAAGAAGAAGATCTATCTAGAATTGATATTTTCATAGACTACTTGAACCCCAATAAATAATGCTTTAAATTCATGGGACTTAGATTTAACGTCGCTATAGGTAAATTGTCGCTACAACCAAGGTCGTATTAAATGAAATCCACTGTAGTACCTAGTTAATTTTTGTTGGATAGAAATTACAATTGAACGTAGTTTTAATGATCCTTTGTAGTCGTTTTTGTAGATTTATAGCACTTTAATTTGCTATCAAAAAGTGTCGTACTAGCTTGCAGCTACGTTATTTTTTCCGTGGTGTCACCTGAATAAGGGTTCCGGCTGAAAATCAGCACTGTGTGTTTTTCTGCTTGCACTAGACATACAGCATTATGCTGAGCCATACGTAATGCAGCTCATTCCTGCGCCTCTTCGCTGTAGTTTAGATACTATATCTTTTCTGGATCGTTGAGGTGGGGGGGGGGGGGGGGGGGGTGACCTGCCTCTTTAGGTATGCTATTTATGTGTGGCACAATTTTGGAAATAAATGTTTTTCTTCTTTCTTTCTTTCTTTCTTTCTTTCAATAGGTGAGCCAATGAGCCAGTCAAGCGAGTTACGGAGAGCCGCTGGATTCTTGCGACCCAAGAATGTGGCGTGTGGAATCCCGGTTTGCAGCTGTAGCAGTGGGTCCAGTATAATATTGTTGTCTTTGCAGTGGACATCTTTCGGTTGATGACGACCTGTAGAGTGTAGGAACGCGTCTGCTCCGAAAAGCCTATACTTAGCAGGCATTTTGGAGAGTCCTTTTTTTATCCACTACATGTTAGCCCTTGATTGCGATCTCACCTGATGGTAAGTGATGATGCAGTCTAAGATGGTAGCGGGCTAACCTGTTAGGGGCATGGCAGTTATATTAAACCCATACCCCTATTCGTTTTCTACACGGCATCGTACCGGAACGCTAAATCGCTTGGCGGCATGTCTTTGCCGGTAGGGTGGTCACTAGCTACGGCCGAAGCCTCCCATTAGGGCAGACCTGAGAAAATTCAGAAATTATAAATTCCCAAATTGACCCTGCCGGGGATCGAACCCGAGACCTCCGCACGTTAAGACAACAGCGCTACACACTGCGCCACGGTGGTCGTCAAACGGAGTGCGACATGAAAATGACGAAGGAACATATTGTGTGGTCAACACATGTTCCTTCGCCATTTTCATGAACACCCACTTCTCGCCACTATTTAAAAGTCAAGTTTCGTGGGCTGCTTGCTGAATGCGAAGCCAATTTCTCCCAGCATCAATAGTATACTTAATTAATAGCCTCGACGGCGTAACGAATTTGAACTGGTTCTAAAAAAATGGTTCTAAAAAAATCTAAGAACTCTTTTGGTAGGTATGTTAAAAAGATGTTACCTTCTCATCGTCGCTGGCCTCGCCAACGTCGAGGTGCTTGGCATCGGCGCCGCCCGATCCATTGGTGTCGGGCGCGCCGGCCGCCGTGCTCCAGGGAGACGCAATGGTGCCGGCTGCGAGCGCGCCGCTCGCTGCAACAAACAAACACAATCTTATTAATAATGTGCGCGGGAGATATTATAGTGCACAAGTGTTCATAGGTGCACTCTCTCTTCCTTTACTCGCATAGCCAGACGGGACGAATATTTTGTGTTAGGCATTAACGACTGCCTCGTTGATCTAGTGGTTAGCATAGTCGACTGCGGATCACGAGGTCCTGGGTTCGATTCCCGGTCGGGCATAAAAGTTGGGTATTGGGTTTTTCAATTAAGAAATTCTGAGTGCCAGCCCGGAGTTGGAAGTTGGCGGTGTTTCACCCCCGTGCCTCGGAGAGCACGTTAAGCCGTCGGTCCCGGTTATTATCACTAACATGATAATACTCGTTACCTCACCGCTCGACCCCGCGAATTCCCCCCTCGAGCGACGAGAAGGGAGACGAGAGTGAGACACATTTGTGAAGGTGCCGCTACGAAGTGCGTGCGACAAGCTAAAAGTACCTACCGCACTTAATACTTTCTATAATTGTATATTTAATCCTACAAATCTCATCTTTCCAAGTCCTTTTTAGTTATAAAAGTTAAAAGAGGAAATAACCCCAAATTGGGTAAGTGTTGTAAGATGTAAGATTGTGTAGATTAGGCCGCTATTTGTTCTAGAATTATTTAAGCAGCTTTCTTGCAACGTCTTGGTACATTCCTTCCGCTTGCACGCCAAATTACTTGTTATCATTGTTATTACCTTTGATTGCTACAAACTATTTCTTGCTGCATAACATGAGAACTACTCTAATGGTATGATTATTCATAGTATTAAATTGTTGCGCTAAGATGTAAAATAAAAAACCAACTTTTGCACACTTTGACCGAAGGAAACTAGCCCTCTCCTGTTTAAGCTTAAATTGTAAATATATTGTTGCTGCTTACTTGCGAAAAACAGTTGTTTTTGGTGCTGTTTAGTGGCATTGATTAATTTAATTACAATTTATCCTCATTTCAATATATGGCTTAGATTTAGATAATTTGTGCTCGCTGGTTTTGCCTGGACTGCCTCATCAAGAGCTTCGCTAGACACTGCTACGCTAGAACTCGACGTAGTGTTAGTTAGTGTTGATGTTGTAGTCCAATAGCAAAACCAGACACTTGTTGAAATGTCTGGTTTTGGGTTTTAGGGTTTTTGTAACTCCCTGAGAAAACTTATCTGCGTGCCGCCAGTGCAGTCGTTGCCTCCCACCTCCGGTACCAGCTGACTCCAAAACTTCAGCCGCCGCCTTGCGTCATCGAAACCCGCCAGATAAGTGGATTTGTGACAGTGTGCGTTGTAGACTGAGAACGCGGATGAGTGTAAAGGACCCACAGCTAATTATACTTCTCAAGACCCTTAACGTTATTATCATTATATCGCTTAATATATGATATGCTTGTTTTAATTATTATAGCATTTAATCTTAATTAGTAATAATCGATGTAGCAGCCCGCCAACCCGCATTGGAGCAGCGTGGTGGGTCTAAGCTCTAATTCCCGCTCTCGTATGAGAGTGGAGGCCTGTGCCCAGCAGTGGAACGTTAATAGGTTGTAGTGATGATTAACATATTACGTTCAGTACTGTTTCTTTGGCTCTCGAAAGTGGCTGCACTGGTGGGGAACGCTTGGAGGGGGTCAGAGTGTGATGGCAAAATGGCGGCCGTGTTTATGAGACTAATTAAAGAATAAATAATAATAAGTGGATACCCAAGGTTTTCCTTTAATATTAGATTTTTCTTGGCAAGCGCGTTTCAACCTAAACCTCATCATTGATCACTAGGCACATGATTGTCGTCAAAAAAAAGATAAAGAGAGAATAAGTTTTTTCGATTCCCGCGGGAACTCCTTCATTTTTCGGGATAAAAAGTAGCCTTTGTCATTGTCCATGTCCTCAATTACTATACCCCTGCCAAAAAATCACGCCAATCCGTTGCCCAGTTGCGTTATGACTGAAGGTCAAACCAACAAACTCAAACTTAAATGTTTTTCATTCAAATAAACGTTTACAAGTGCCTTCGAATCGTCGAGTGAATCTACTGCTACTAATCTAAAAAAAACCGGGCAAGTGCGAGTCGGACTCGCGCACGAAGGGTTTCGTACCATTATTAATAAACCTTTGTTAATGAACCGCAAGACTAACTTTGTTTGTAGAGGTTTATTGTTAATATCAAAAAAACTATGCTAGTTAGAGCATTGGCTATAGTTTTCCTGTAAAGTATACGTAAATTCCTATTGACCATAATTATTTCAAATTTTTCGATTGGTAAACTCCGGAGATAAGGGGGGGGGAACGGTATTTTTTTAGACATTTTCCCCGATAAATCAAAAACTATCATAACTAAAAATAATTAAAAATCTGTTTTAGAATGTACAAAGTAAACCCTTTCATATGATACCCCACACAGTACAGTTATCTCACTTTTAAATTTCAACCCTCAGATTTTCCCCCCTTTTTAAATAAGAACAAAAATAATTTCCAATTTTTTTTAATTCCAGTGTCTTTGGGCCACTAATATACACAACCATTCCAAATTTCATGTCGATAGCTTTGGTAGTTACTGAAATAATCGAGTGTGACGGACGGACAGATGGACAGACGGACAGACAGACGGAGAAAGTCGCACCATAAGGGTTCCATTTTACCATTTTGGTACGGAACCCTAAAAACACACTTTCGCATTTATAATAATATTAGAGTGAAGTAGGTATGATGTGATGGGTATACCGTATAGTACCTACTGCAAGTTAGTCTTTGAAGGAATAGTAGGTAAGCGGGCTTTACCTAGTAGGAGTGCAGTTATATTAAACCCATTATATTCGGTTTCCTCTACCCGGCATTGTACCGGAACGGGGTTTGATCAACCTTACGAATTAGTTAGGCTATTGAGGGTTGGGAGCGAAGTTCTGTGTTTATAAACACTAGGATTAGTTCTTTTTAACGACAAAAAAAAACGATGGCGGCCTCACCTGCACAATAAATCAAACAACACCTGGTACTTACGTAAAATCGTGAGAGTAAAACCGAAATAAAGGGAGCTGTGAAAAAAGCTTTCTTTCATTACCGGTAAGGTACACGCGATATGGTCTAAATGGCACTAAATTACCGGAATTATTCCGTTGTTGGTATTAAATGCATTCCTGCAACGGGAATCGCGTGTTGGCTGTAGTGTGCTATTTCAGTGGAGGACAGCCGTTTTTTCATATCGGGAGAAGTGTTTTGTTAGAGTGCTTTGTGAGTTTCCCTACCTTTTCTTTCATTTTCATCACAATAATGTTGTGCAAAACTTCGATTCATTAGCATAACCTAATTGTTCTTATAGTAAGGCACCTAAGATATCAAACGAGTTAGTCCTTGACTGTGATCTCACCCGATGGTGAGTATAATGATGCAGTCCAAAATGCTATATTGAATCTACAACTCTCTGACGATAACTTTAAACATAATTTAATAAAAGTTTCTGACGACATGGCTACTATGGATTTACTATGAATTTACCACGTTATAAGATAATAGTCTGTATAAGTACTTGTATCTAAATCTAATGACAGAAGCTTAAGGCTTAGGTACGTTATAGGTAAGTACGTAGTATGTATCTACCTTCTGAGAATTTCTTGTTAGAAAAACCCAATAATTTATGGTCCCATCTGGGATCAATTCTCAGGTCGGGTCATAATTACGTTACCTAGGACCTCGTCATCCGCAGTCGAATAATATTCTGACCACTAGACCAACGCGACAGTACAAGCGGCTTTAGCTTTTCGCGTGACGACCGCCAAACGAAGACCGAATGAACGAAATTTAGAAATTTCTATATTGATTATCCACTCAGAGATATGCAGTGGAATTCATCCTATATGATATCTAAGGGGCTTCTCTGGGAGACGATTCAAGCGATATGTGGCGAATCCAACCTTTTTGCATTTCATTAAAAAAATCCCTCAATGTTATAAATCTGTGTTTTAATACCTACTTGAATAATTGATATACCTACTGACATTGACGAAACAAATTGTTTTCAGCAACTTTTATGTTTCTCGAGCTTACTTAACCCCTACATATCCATTGACAGACTATAATATTCGAAATTCACGGTGAACAAAACCTGCGCGTTGATCAATCTCCCCACATGGTCCCCTTATTGCGGACACTTGTCATATCATAAAGGGCCCGTCCCGGACAGGGGCGCAAGGGAAATGCTTTATTATTTTAATTATTGCACGTTCACGGCCCTTTGTCAGCCACTGCTTTAATGTCGCCTCGGATCAATTTGAATTGTCCTAATTGAAGGCCTCTCCCGGCTTCATGAGTTTATGGCGAGGGCATATTGGATGGCGGATTATAAAAAGCGATTTTTATTAATAGCAATATTTATAAAAACTTATATCAAGTGTGCCTTATCGTTGGTTTTAAATAAGGGCCATTGTCAACAAACATAGTGACGTAGACTGTAAGGCCGACTATGTAAGTTATGACTGTAAGTTTTTTTACAACAACTTAGACATATTTTGAGCTATGAGCGGAGCAGCGACTATCCATTAAAGTTAGTATACTTACTGAAAACAGTTTACTTATTATTAGTAAGTACCTATATAATATGCTTACCTAAGGCGCTCCGCACCTCCGACTCCGAGTTAGTTAAAACCTACGAGTATGTTACATTAGTGCACTAACTAGTAACTACTTACTTACTATTTTTTTTTTTAAACTACTTCTACAATTTTTTTTTTATTGAGTACTAAATACCGTCATCTTAAACATAGATTAAAAATAGATCACAGGAATGTTTTAAAGAAAGTAACCTGTAAGAAAGTAGATTTATCAAGAAGCAGGGACACGGGGGCGGGCGGGCGGGCGGCGCATACTTTTGCCGTCGACTCGATCTTATCTTCATAACAAAATTCTCCGTTCTGATATTATATTTATATTGTTAACGTTCGTACCTGCATATTTCTAACGGTAAATATGAAAATTTCGAGAATGCCTACGACCTCCGCTCTCGCATCTTGAACGAACAAAAGCTTATCTACCTATTATGAAAATTTGGAATCGGAACGCTTTTCTTGTTTGCATATTTTATGGAGAAACCTTTATTTAGGAAGCAGCTACGTACTTTATTATAAGTTTAATTTTAAAAATTATTCCGAATAAAACTTAAGGCATTTTCAATATTAGTTTAAACCTATTTATTTATAGTTGCGCCTTGATTTCCAGTATGGCTAGCCTGCGCACTACGAGTAAAATTATGTCTACTCTACCCGTTATCTCTCTCTGTCTACCGAAGCTAACATGGTTACTTGTCTCGTTACGTCAAAAGTAGAGAGAAAAGTAATATTTCTTATCTGTGGTACCTATTTTTCTCTAAGAACCTTTACATGTCGACATTTTTTTCTTGTAATATACCGCATTTTGTGCATGTTAGGGCAAATGAAAAATTTGCCGGCAACGACATCTCTCTCTCTCGTCGCGAGATAATCTCGTTGTGCGCATGCTAAGCACACTGGTTTCATCATCTCAATAAATTATACGCGGTCGCCCTGCTGAGCTCGGCAGGGCGACCGCGTAACTTTAGCATCAATCATTGATACATCGCAATCACCTCCGATTGGCTGAATTTATGGTATTCTTGCTGCGTCAATGGATTTCGTCAAATAGTGGAAGAGTGTTAACGAATCAGAGGTGATTGCGATGTATCACTGATTGATGCAAAAGATACGCGGTCGCCCTGCTGGTCTCTGCTCAGAATGAGCTTAGGCTTTGCTTATCTTTGAGAACTTTATCGTGAACTCTCTGGTATGCTGTTTTCCTCACCCTGTATAATTAGCTAGCGGACGCCCGCGACTTCGTTCGCGTGGCATAAGTTTTTAATTCCCATAGGCATTCCTTAATTTTTCGGAGATAATAAGAACCCATGAAAAAAAAATCAATGAAATTATTAATTTATTTAATGAAATAGGATTCATGGATCATAAAAAACGTATTTATTTTTCTATATCGATTGAGATTGCTATTTATTTTGATTGAATAAAATACAGCAATCCGCCATATTGGATAAAACACCAAGAAGCGAATGACGTCACAATTGTTTGTTTTCGAGCTTTGACAATCACACTATTGTTTACTGCACACTGCACAGAGTACATTGGTAAAACAATAGTGACGTCACAAACGACGCCATGACACCGCAGAACGTTTTGGCGTGAATTTTAAAATTTAAATTTCAAATGCCAATTTTATCTACTAAACCTTATTTTTCTGCTGAAATAAGATATTTTTTCGAAGTAGTAGATACTTCCGAACATAATCTGACCATTTTTCAAAATCAGTCATCATGCCTATTATGTATTTCATAATTTAAACCGGTAGCCCCAAGATCAAGTTTCACGGCTATTTAACTTGAAAAACGCCGGCCTTTTACACCAACTTACAACCCCCATTTTACCCGTTTGGGGGTGGAATTTTGAAAAACTGTTACACACGTACTTCTTTATATTATACCGAAAGCCAAAATACCAAGTTTCGTTGTTATAACTTGAAAAATATCTTGATAAATGAAGGACAATCATCCCCTATTTCACCTCTTTGAGGGTCGAATTTTCAAAAATGGTGAAACACTTACTTCTGCATATCTAACTAAAAGCCCAAATGCTAAGTTTCATGGATATAACTTGAGAAATTACAGACTTTCATACAAACTTTCAACCCCTATTTCACCCTCTTAGGGGTAGAATTTTGAAAAATCCTTCCTTAGTGAGCGCCTACGTTACAAAAGGAAGCTACTGTCAAAATTTCAAGTCTCTAACCCTAGTGGTTTAGGCTGTGCGTTGATATATAAGTCAGTCAGTCAGTCAGTCAGTCAGTCAGTCAGTCAGTCAGGACTTTGAATTTTATATATATAGAAGATTATTGTTTAAAACGCACCTATTTTGTTTCGCTTTAATGTTTAATCAACTGGTTTTCATTTTATAGTTATTAGGTACTTTATTTTTATATGTTTTTGAGCATAAACATTTATGAACTACTTTCAAAAACAACATAATACGAGGACTCATAAAACGTGTGACGTACCTACCTACCTGCTTGATTTCTTTAACTTAAAGCAATCTACTTATAATAATAATATTATTAGTGATTAAAGTTAACTAAGTAATTGCGAATCACTTCAAGTGAAGTGAATCGTAATAAATAGTAGGTACCTGCCTACTTAATTTATTATTCGTAGATAATTTGAAAACCGCATATTTTATCGTAGGCCTAGCACATTGGTTCTGTAGAGGATATTCTTCAGTATGCCAAAAAGTATAAAGTTATAACGAAAAGTGTCGGTACATTAACATACTTGCGACTTGAGTACGTATAAGGTGTATGCACCTAATACCTATTCATATTTGCCCAACAAACGGGAGAATATTATAACCAATTAAAAATGGCCAATTACCAAATTACTATGTAATACAAGGAAATTTAAAATGGTCCCTAAAGAACCTCATCCCATTCAGTTACAGAAGTTTTATATGCTTCAATGAGACTACCGTATTGCTACATCAAACATACACCGAACCGTTTTATTAATAGAGTCCATACACACGTATACTTAAACGAGTAGGTACCTTCTCTCACTGGCATGAAATACACAGCTGTAAATCTTGTTTTGCTTACATTATAGTGTATTAGTGCAAAGCCACAATACGATTGGAAGTTTACAAGGCGCGCATCCGAATCAGTAAGCAAACACTCATCGTGACGTCAGACGCGCAGAAACCGTCGAGACCAATCGTAGAGCTTGTTTCCATTAGACTTTTTTTTGGTTGACGGTGGAAAAATCGCCTTGAGATTCCGCAGATCCGCAGGCCCCTTGAGATACTCGTAGACACCCAATCTCTTGGGGCAGAGATCCGTAGGCGTAGGCCGAGTGGGAGGTTTTACGTATTCGATCACGACAACTTTACAATTCTATACTTAGCGTAGTCATCGTTGTTGCGATTGAATGGGAAGAAAATCTCAGGCACTCAGGTCAAGTGGGATTTCCATTTTCCATACACTAAAATCCCCTCGGTGGCTACTGGCTACTGTTGTGCATTATGGGACGCTCCGCGATTTCTAAAAGGTGCGCCGGTGCCTCCTCATTTACATTGCCTCCGAGTTTAAGCAACCTTAGCGATAAAACGTAGTGATTATGAGTAACTTACTTAAATAATAATTTGAGGTTATATAGAGAACTTCGTCATGAGTTCGCACTTAAAATTGTGTTTGAGAATGAAAAGTAAAATTATACCTAATGCCCAAACCACTGTCACGTTAAGAACATTTGAGGATAATCATTACTTTTACTCGTTGATCAATGTCTCAAATATTCTTTTAAAAGATATTACTTTTTCAGAAGATATCGTGACGTTGATTACATATGGAAACGGGCGTATGATACCAAAGAAACTTCAACTAAGTACATTTCGTTTTACTTTTAAATGTTCACAACTTCGTAAACAGTGTTTCTTTCATGCACTTGTGTTTAAAGAGACATTACAAATAGAGTGCAGTTAAAGTTATTTAATATCCATAGGTAAGCACTCCATACTAATATCCATACTGATATTATAAATGTGAATGTTTATCCGTCTGTCTGACTGCTACGCTTTCACGGCCCATCTAGTTAATCAACCGATTTTGATGAAATTCGGTAGGTATTCAAGTAGGTTACATCCCGGAGGACATAGGCTACTCTAGTTAGCACACTTAAGTATTTTAGATACCTAGTATTTTAATATGAAAAAAATAAATATATATAAATCGGAATACTCTATAATACCAATGTTTTTTTTCTAGTGAGGTAGTAGTTTTGAAGTTTTTGTACATTTTTTTGCAATATCAAAATAAAACTACGAGTATGTGCAAGACAGATACTTATTACGTCTTCATACTTTCCCTCTTTCTAGTTTCATTTTCGTGACCACAAAGTATTCGTGAAGATCTACGATAATTAAGGCGTGATGCGACAATAACGCTTCACAACGTAACTACTTATTTATATATAACCTTTCTAATCGTGGGTACAATCTATTACCTATTATGTGCTACTATATAAGTCAGAACGCAGCCATTGCCACGTGAAACAAATTAATCGATGAAAACAGCTAACTTAAACTTGGACTAAAAAAATTGTCTGATCTTAATAACTTCGAAAAGTTACGTACCTACCCTATTTAAGAAGGCGTTAAGAAGGCGAAGGAAGTTTAAGAAGGCGTCGAGTTCTATTCCTGGCAGGTTCATTTTCCTGATTTTGAAGGACGTTCGGGCATATAGATTTCCTCGCAATGTTTTCCTTCACCCTTACAGCAAGTGATTAGTATTATTTAATTTCTTAAAACGCATATAGATCGCTCCGAAAAGGTTGAAATGTATGGCTGTGTGCCCGAGGATCGAACCCCGGACCACTATAGGCTATAACCGCTGTGTTAAAAAAATACTTCTCCTAGCACAAGCTTTTCTACGCAAAGCATGCCTTAGTTTTAGGGGAGAAGGGATTTTTTTGTGTATAAAGAATAAACGAGACACTGGGCTGTGACGAAAAGATTAGGCAATATAGAAAGAAATACCATTGCGCAAATTTAGAACTTTTTGGAAAGTGATCCTTGGGATTGATATAGCTGTACTAAAAGATTTTAAAGTAGGTACCTACTTGTTGCGAATTCTAGAAAGGTGTTTGCCATGTTGCAATCGAATACAAAATGTATTAAAAATAAACATAGGTACATGTTTCTTTTCGAAAATTATAATTAAGTGCGACAGAAGTTAATTTAATGCAGCGTGACTGCTCTACCTATTTGGTAGAGTCCTCGAAGACCTTATGATATGATAAATGAACGGATAAAAATACCTAATTGTTCCCATATTAGGTACCTAGTTACCTACTTAACTTGGGAGACTTTTTAAAATATAGGAATTATCCAGATTTAAAGCCAGTTCAGAAAAAAATCCACCTCCTATACAGGTAGCAGCCTCCTATAATCCGATAGCGTTAGAGTTAGACCATAGAGGACGGATGCATCTTTTAAAGTTTATCTATGTTCATTAGAGATTTTCAAAAACAAATTTACAATTCTTATAGATAAGAGCCATGTATTTATAGGGTAAGGGTATATTTGATTACATGCTTAGGACTCAAGCTATAGTTAAGCTATCTCCGAGCCAAACGTCAAATTTGTTCAGCGGTTGAGTTTCCATTTAATAAAATAAAATACTAATATGGATCAGACAGAAAGTCATTTTCAAATTTATGCACCTACGTACAAAAGTTTTAATTTGCATCAGCGTAGGTACCTACTATTAGTAAATACATACCGTACCTTCTAACCCAATTTCGCAGGCCACTACCCTTGTCACTACCAGTTAAACTACTTTTCTTGTGTTCAAAAAATGGTGCAATTATATTATTATTTTGAAAATCATTCGATACTATTAAAGTTTATACTTTTGATTTCACATTTGCGGTGGGTTTTTATAAATTTTTGGGATGTTTATTTTTATCTTCGAGTCGAAATTATTTAAACAATAACCCAAATTTATTTATTCATTATAAAAAAAAACTACCTGGAAAGGTAATTTTTTATCCAACATCAGAAGTTAAGGGCACTAATCTTTTATGAAGAAGTTTTGATGCATCGAATTTCTAGATTTCTGCATCATTATATCTAGCTAAAAATCATGACATTTATGTCGACGAAAAACGAAAAAGCCTTTGCTGCGAAAAACCACGAATTGTGTGTATTTGAATTCAAACATTCGAATTTTTATTCGATAGATACCGTGACTATTCACTTGAACATAAAAATTCGATACAAAAAATTCAGCACCTACCTTGATAAATTGGAAATAGTTTGCCTAATAAAAACTGTATGAAAGTTAACCAAACTATTGAACAGAAACCGAGCGAAAGAGCGCGGAATAAAGTGGTGTTTCACATCAGTAAATTGAAGAAGTGAGCAAATTAAACAAATTTACTGTAAAACCAAAATACTTGCAGTTAGGTATAACCTGGATGAATCAGTATGCCACCTGTCTGTTATTTACTCCACTTTTGAAGGTTAAAATCTTTTGGCCGTTGTTTCTTTAAAATATACTAGAATTTTTACGGCGGAAATCAGATTAAAACTAAGGCCACAGACCCACAGTTTAAATAATGTTAGTCGTTGCTAAGCCTACAGGCCCGACCGAATATTAGGCTTATTATAATTACTTGACATTCGACTCGTTCGAAAATTCTCATAGATTAATTTATTATTTTAACTTCCATAAACTTTTACACATTGTGACGTAAAATAAAGATGTAGTAAAGATAAAATAATATTTCACTGATCTTATAAGCTCTTATAGATCTGATCTTATATTAACTTTACTTTTGCCTTTCCTCTAAAGCGCTTTGGTTACCGAATCAAGTGTCGACGCGTGAGTAGAAACTCGAAAGCTACATGTAACTAGGTACGAAAAAGCTTTTGGATCTTATAAAACTGACTGTCCTAACGGATTGTAACTTAATCAATTAAAACCAACGACTCCAACAATAATATCTATATAAGACGAGCCAAAATCGAACCTAAATCGTAGGACCTTTTCTGGAAGCGTTTCGTCGTATTTTTGAACCGTCATAGCTTCGGTCTGGATAACGCTAGAAAGCTGAAACTTTCCGGATAAGAAGTCGTTGGCGGATCGATATTTATGAGAGAACTAAACAGACAATCTGACTGACTGACGCATCAACACAAATTACAGCTTAGTACAGCTCAAATTGATGTCCTACACGATTTAGGCCCAATTGGATATTTGACTACTATTCAAATATGTAAATTATTTTTTAGTGATTATTAAATAGAGGATCTCCCAAAAGTCGTAATATCTACGTCCCCTGATAGTTTTATGTTGAATAACCATTTTAAACAATCGATTAAAGTAAAAATGTGCGACGATTTGACTTAATAGTCAAATCAGTTTTTTTTTTTTTGATTGAGTTTAAAATTTGCTTCAGGCATGCGGATTGAACTCACGGTTGGCAGTCCGTCATACGGACTACGAACATACCATATAGCACTGGTATAATAATTCTCGTATCAGTGAGAGGGTGGCACTGACCCAGCGGCCCACCTGTGCGGAGGGTTGCGCCGGTTGTGCGCCAAAGTATGTTAATTAATTTTCGGTTGACCGTCCACCACTCGCTCGAATCGCCCTCGTGCGGTCTGCGTACATTTTCGTGTAACAAAGGACCAGTTAGCGCTCTCAATAACTCCACTTTTTAATGAGCGACATACCATTTTTTTTGGTTTATCCACGATATTTTTGTATAATTTAGGAAAAGTTTCTCTTTATTAGTTTAACATTGTAAGCGGTAGGTAACGATTTCAGCACTGAGCATACTATCGACCACTTTTTGTTGCCTGGAACTTGAAATATTTCCACTAGTTTTCAGTATTTATACTTAATGTAACTAACTATTCAATTTAAAAAGTCATATTTCTAATTTCTGACAGTCTTTTTCAATCATGATCGTAATTGGCATACTGAACGATGTGGTGGGTTCCAAGTTCCAACCCCCCCAATACTTCCGTTAAAATCGTACTGTGCAACTTTCCATAAAGTAAACAAAAAATAGGTAAGATAGAGAGAGGATTTTGACGACCTCCGTGGCGCAGTGTGTAGCGCTGTTGCCTTAAAGTGCGGAGGTCCCGGGTTCGATCCCCGGCGGGGTCAATTTGGGAATTTATAATTTCTGAATTTTCCTTGATCTGGCCTGGTGGGAGACTTCGGCCGTGGCTAGTTACCCTGCCGGCAAAGACGTGCCGCCAAGCGACTTAGCGTTCCGGTACGATGCCGTGTAGAAACCGAATAGGGGTATGGGTTTAATATAACTGCCATGCCCCTAACAGGTTAGTCCGCCACCATCTTAGACTGCATCATCACTTACCATCAGGTGAGATCGCAATCAAGGGCTAACTTGTAGTGGATTTAAAAAATAAAAAAAAACTATTAAAATCGACTCTCGCAGACAACCGATAATTGTTCCGATTCCGAACATGGCGCGCTGAATGGCATGGTTTGAGAACTTAGCGCTTAGGTCTTGCTAGATAAAAGTCGGTCTCAGAAAAAAACGATCGTCTCTGTTAACTCTAAGGCTTATTGATTTGAAATTCGACTATTTTAATACATAGGTAAATCGAAGTTTTCTAACACGTTATCCTGGGTGAGCGACAGGAGGGACGCGACGCCATAGAAAATGACAATCTACGCAACAACGTAGGCTAGCTACTGTTTGATACTGTCGCGTTTCGTCGTATTGCGTCGCGGTGTCGCGTTTGTCGCTCAAGTAGGACAACGTGTAAAGGTGTGATATTATAAAGAATTAGCCCGCTACCATCTTAGACTGCATCATCACTTACCAGCAGGTGAGATCGCAGTCAAGGGCTTACTTGTAGTGGATTAAAAAAAAAAAAAAAAAAGATCGCAATCTCAACCATACCTTCTCTGTACATAAGTCTATGGGTTGTAATACTACGTATGCAATTCAAATTAAAAAGGAAAATAACCTATATGTAACTTTTATGTGAGAGCTCCAGACTCCAAAGCCATTATCGAATCAAATCAATAACACGCAACTCGATATCACTATCCCTGCTCTATTCATAATTCAATAGCGTTAACCCGCCTCTCAGTCTATTTGATATTACGGGCCAGCCCGATTTTAATACCGGGTGAATATATCGAGAGCGAAAATCGATATTGACAGAGTACGTGTTATGTTCTGTTGTATAAGGATGAGCTAGTTTAAAAGAATATCGATATTTTTAAAAGGTGTCGATGCCTAACTTCTAACGGTAAAAAGGCGTTTTCGTTCATGAGAGCATTAAGAAAGAATTGAACACACAATTTTTATTTAATATATTAAACTAAGTGCAAGTATGAATAACGTGTTATTGACTCTGGTCTCAGGTGGAGGAACGTAGGTGGTAGTTGCTTATGATGACGAACGATTTTGTAAAACGATCACGTTAAAAAAAACAAGTAGTCTCAATTGAAGACTACACGGGAAAAAAAGGATTGTCAAAAATGGATAACATTGAATGAAGTGGAATCCTAAATTATTAAGTCTCTCAAATAACTTCAATATTAACCTTATAATTATACGACTTATTTAGACCTTCATAGCCTCTGACAGCGACGGTTATCGGTAAAACCTGATCGGCAGGGTAAAAGGTATTCTCAAATGCCATAATAGATGGAACTGCTAACTCAAATTAGCATTTTAACTGACATTCCTTGTTTTACCGTGTGGTCTTCAAGTGCGTGATTATTTATTTATTTATTATTAATCTTATTAATCTTAAAAAAATTACATAAAATGGTGTTAGAATACAGCGCCACAAAAACCGCAGTCGGTTTTTCTGTGCACCGTGATAAACATAATAGGTACCTATGACATAATTCATAAAATATAGTGGGTAGGCTACAAAAATTTTAGCTCAGCGTTTAGCAACAAACTGAGCATTGAACAGCATTGAATGTTTCAAAACACCATCCCAAAATGAATACAGATTTTTATGATCCTCTAAAATCTTTAAAATATTGACGGTGTAGCTACTTTTATCGATACGTTTAGCCAAACCTACTACCGAGACTTACTGTCTTTATTATAAAGAAGCGCGTGCGAATTCACAAAGATGTTTATCTGAATAAATGTTTACTAACGGTCGACGACGTGCGGTCGTGCGGAGCAAGCACAGAACATAATACGCAAGTGGTGTGGTGACGCCACGTGGTGCATGCAGCGCGCACGTATTCGCTCAGCACTACCTAGGCCTAGGGTCCTGTGCTAGGGTTGCCAGATCTAAAGACCAAAATATCTGGACAAAATTTGAAAATGCCGGAATTTTGGGGTTGCTGTCGGGAGAAATAAATATGAAAAATAAAAATGTACAATAAAAAGGTTGTTTTGTAAATTAAAAGGCTACAAAAAGACTTAACCACCGACCTGGCTGTCGAATATTTTTGATACAACTAATAATTTAAATTGGGACTTTACTGAGTCCATTAATTTGGATCATTTGGTAGGATTCGGAATTTCACATTATTATTTTGTATCGAATTTTCCCAGAAGTTGTTTGTCTGGAGATTTTGAGTTTTGTCGGGAGTCTAGAGATTATTTAAAATGTCGGGAGAATCCAGACGAATCCCGACCATCTGGCAACCCTAGCCCTACCACAGAATGCAACAACGTGCCTCCGCCTCCGCATCGCTACTGGAAACGCTACGTCAGCGGTCGCCGATATATCGACAATACCGTTTTCAACATACAACACTTGCATGTGCGCAATCGTTATTATTGACTTATGTAAATGTGATTAATCGATGTTTTAACAGCAGTCATAAAACCAGATGCATATATTTTACTGGCTGATGCTTCGTCCGCGTGGTTTGAATTTTTTTGGTTTCCGCGGGAACTTTTTACTTTTCCGGGATAAAAGGTAGCCCAGCCCATGTGTTATTCAAGTCTATTATCCTCCTCCGTTCAGCCGTTCTGGCGTGATTAAGTAACAAACATCCATCCATCCAAATTTTCGCATTTATAATTAAAGTAAGTAGTATAGTAACATTGTCTATTTATAATAGGCAATCATAGATGTAGCATTAATCTACAATATGTAGGCCATATAACATATATGGCAACGATTTTAGAATCGCTACACGCTACAGCATCAGAACTCAGAACCCGGAAACCATTCCTCGATAGAAAGGTTTGTTCGCCTAATGAGGCGTTTGAGAAATATGATCGTAACTTTCAGCTTCGTTTTAGTAAGTGTTGGTGTTGTTTTTTTTGACTTAGAAGTTGCCGCGTCGACGAAGATAATCATGGGAGCGCACCTCTGAGTCACACATAGACGACTGCCAAGTGAATGTATTGCCAATGAAAAGATTTTAACTCGTTCGACGCTGCCATTCAAATTGCGACCTTAAATAAGGACTAATAAAGATGAATTCTCAACATTTGATGCGGGACATAGAGTTTAATGATTCACCGGCCGAATGTCGATTTGCCAGCTGCGAATAAAGACTCGGATTGCAATGTTCTCGGCAAAACATCGCGGCTCATCTTACAAAATGAAACGTAATAAAAACAATAATATGCTCATGTAGCTACCCCTTAATTACTTGAGTATCGAAAAGTAGGTTTTTATTTGAATAGATAGTATATGTATAATGATTATTCAATATGAGCCATATTTTGAAATGATTTGATACTACTGATATAAAAGAACATATTACTGGCAATTCGCCAAATATACTGTATCAAAAACATTTCTAGTCTTCAAGATTTTTCGTTTTAGAATTCAAAAACCGTTCTGCCGAAATTTGATCATGTATTTTTACCATATCATGAATTTAATCTTTTAGAAGAATTTGCCTATTTTTATCAGATCCAATGTCTTTCTTACGAAACAAACCTTTCAAAGCGTATATAAAATATCTACCTAGATTTACCTGGCGTACCTACTGTGGTTACATTACAAGTAAATACAGCTAGCTACTCAGGTTGACATGGACAATTTGCAAGCATGCAATGTAATCGATAGCGTACGCCATAAATAAAACGGTTTTATGTTTATCAAATACCTTCCTATTCCTAACACAAATGAATATTTAAGTTCTTATGATAATAACCAAAATGGTAATAGTAAACAATATAATATTATGTTTAAAATATTAGTAGATATCCAATTCACGCAGATTTGTTGCAAGTTGCAACTTGCAAGCATGAAGCAACTTATAATATCTTGATGTATCCTTAAACCTTAATAACGTCCTCAATAACAAAATAACAACATGTTCAAGACCTCAGAATAATTACACACCCGAAAACTTATCTAAAACGCTCCCGTAAATTAATTCCGTATACATCCAGCAAAGACGGTAGATGATATTAAACTGGAAGCAATATCTAATATAGATGGCATGGTAACAAAAGACACTTATGAAATTAAGGCAATAAATCAGTGGCCCGAGCCGTGGCCCATGAATGAGCACAGGAACAACGGCTTATATGTAAATAATGTCGTACGCCGACGCCCGGCACTGGTCCGCCTGAATATAAAGTAATTTCTATGGAACAAAATGCACGATAAGTGATGGAGTGCCAATCAATTTTAATACAATAATTCCTATCACAGTCAAAATAACGTACCATATTCCTACATTCAATAGAGCAGGTCAGAATAGGAAGATATAATTTGGTGGTCTCATCGCTACGAACACATTTGCCGAACACCAATATACGAACTTAAATCGCGGCCAACTATGTTTGAAAGTGTAAATAGTGCTTATGGTCTATTGTCTATTATTTTGTTTATGATGTATCGTCTTTCTATATGTCACCGTAAGATTGTTAAAACCGCTTTTTTTTCGCTAGATTGTAAACAGTCGAAAGATTGTGAACCGTAAGCATTGACTTACCAATCGATGACCGTAAGTGTCAATTTTTGAAATATTCATTGTTTTTTTTTTTTTTTTTTATCCACTACAAGTTAGCCCTTGACTGCGATCTCACCTGATGGTAAGTGATGATGCAGTCTAAGATGGTAGCGGGCTAACCTGTTAGGGGCATGGCAGTTATATTAAACCCATACCCCTATTCGGTTTCTACACGGCATCGTACCGGAACGCTAAATCGCTTGGCGGCACGTCTTTGCCGGTAGGGTGGTAACTAGCCACGGCCGAAGCCTCCCACCAGGCCAGACCAAGGAAAATTCAGAAATTATAAATTCCCAAATTGACCCTGCCGGGGATCGAACCCGGGACCTCCGCACGTTAAGGCAACAGCGCTACACACTACGCCACGGAGGTCGTCGATAATATTCATTGTATTTACGTTTTCTTGTCTCTTTCTTGTAGGTTAGGTCAGGGTTCTACATAAATAATCACTTAGGTTCTATCGGGTAAATAAACCTAACAGATTACAATCTACCGAACAATAATGCGTTATATTGTAATTATTCGACAGTTTACAATTTCGCGAGTTGGATTATAATCTAACGGTTTTTACAATCTTACGGTGACATATATACTCTATGGTGCTATGTATAAAACCAAAAATAAAAAGTAAACGGAACGAACGGAACGGAAGTAAACGGAAAGTAACTTTCCTCAAACTTATCCGACCCGGTGGCCAAAATTTGAATTTTTTTTTATGCCTGTTTAGTTTTTGTTTTTAATTTATTTTTCATAATACTAGCGAGTAGAGACGCTGGCACCGGGTCAGATAAGTTTGTCGGACTGTACTCCGCTGCAAAATTTTGCTTTGATATAACCTCCACTTACCTGCTAAATATCGAGGACCTTCCAATCGGGCCCTCAAGTGTCTGTTCAAATAACAGTCAAATATATTTGTTCAAGATAAACGTACGTTCATACGTATTAGCTACCTACAGATGAATTTATATTTAATTAAAATAACCAAATATTTTATGACTCGGTTTAATCGTAGTATTATGTAGGACGTAGGTATATATGACAATTATATCTACCATGATCAATCGTGCCTCATGTAATAGATAATGATTCATAGCAGGTAATACTATTCCTAGGTAATATCTGTATTGATGGACTGGAAGTACAAAATGTTATACGTAAACAAGATAATCCTGGCTTCTAAACCATCCATGATTGTTTGATAACATGAAATTATAACAATCAAGTCAGCTAAGCAAGACTAGAGTATGCAGGTAGGTATATTATATGGGTATACCGTATATGTGGGTATAATAATAGTCTGAAGTAACTCTTCACCTTACCTTTCAAATGGCACACTTACTCTATTTCCTGCCGAAGAGGGAAACTGAGAAATAGGTGAACTAGGCAGAAATTTCTAACGAAATCCGGAAAGGAATAGTCCCTTTTGAAAACAAATTCTTTTGAAAGAAGAAAATCACATGGATCATCAGGAATTTTTCTCAGTGTAAATAATGCTCACAAGATGGAAATGACAGGAAGTCATCATAAATGAAGAAGTCTGTTGCCTCTTCGATGTGGACGACAAGACTGAGCTAACTGAGTTTATTATTGTAACCTACATTCTGGATAATTTATAAGTAGAAGCAGTTTTGGAAAACGGATACGCAGATAGTGTATGGCGTAAATAGTAGGCGTCAGTGCGAGACGACGCGCGACGTTGCAACCGAAGATAACAACCTACGATAGGTGTTTAGAGCCTTCACATACGAGAAAAATTACGCGCGCAGCCTGAACGCGTGTCGACTGCATGTAAATGAATAGATATTATTTTAAAGCTTTGAGTGCAAAAGGCGTGTCGGGTATCCGCAAATGTACAGACAGGTACGTAACAGATTTTTTTGTATTTATTTTGTCTTATTTGAGATTTGGATGGCTCTACAGTTGCCAGTATCTTAAAACGTTATATATATTTGACTCCCAGCTTTCTAGTTAGGCTCTATCCTATTCTGAAGAAAGATACATCATTGTTACAACCGGTGTTTGTGATTTTATAGGACCCCTGGGTTGAGCCATGACAAATTAGCTACCCACATAAGACGTGCCGCATAAGCCACATAAGGCAGGACGAATTTATCAAGCATATTATTGTTGTAAATCTACCAAATGGACTGCGTTTATACGACTCTTTTCGAAGTCGAGCTGAGGAATGTGCTTTATTTAATCATTTTAAAGATATATCTATGTAGCAATAATTTGATTGATACTATGACTAAACATATATCTCCGCTCCGCTTCGCTTCTACGTTGCGTTTTCAAACGTTACGTGTGATGATGTCTTCGTCGTGTGTAAAGACTAAGCACCCACGGGCAATGGGCTGGCCGCTTTATTGTAGTCAATTTACCTCCATACATTAACATAAAAATATACCGAAATTTTAATACCTGTTATAGTAACAGGTATTAAATCTTATCGTATCTGCGGACCAGTTTCTTAGCTATAAATCTATTTCTAAACCAATGGAGGCACCGGTTTTATTTCTTTTTTTTTTAAATTAAGAATTCGTTAAAGGCATAGAGTTATTACCTTAGGTTAAAGGTTATTTCAATATTTGACTTTTGTCTATGCATCTAAGTAGGTAAATAAAAAAAAATATAGAATCATGTAAAACATTTTGCATCAACGTAATTAATTGATAAAATTATAATACTTCAATGAAAATGCTAAACTACATACTACAAACATGAATAGACTACAAAAAAGTGAATAAAAATGAAACATTCATACCTACCGTTTATCACGCAGCATATAAAGAGCTGACGTAACCGATACGATAGTCGAGCAATCAGACACACTACATTGAGTATGTGGGTCTTATGCATCTCTAGGTGCATACATGCTCTCATGTAATTAGTCCATTTTAATCTTATAGTGAAACGCTAGTGAAATTTTACGATGCACCTAAAAAAAATATTGTGAATATGTGAAACTTAATATTAATACCTAATTTAGTTTAGTTTTTGTAACCACTGTCTGTCATGAAACACTGTACAATGTTTGTTGAGGGCAATAATCACTGCAGCTACGCAGTTTTTAACTTTTGCAGGATTATCGTGCATAGGTATATGTTTTTAAGTCCTTGCTTAATGTTTCTAAATAGTTTTGACGTGACAACGTCTTATAAATTGGTTTGCCGGGTGACACTTCAAGAAACTGCGTTACGCTCCGCTCACGTTATGCGCTCACAATGAGAGCGAGTGAGAGGCACGCGTCCCTTCCACTCGGGCATGGTTAGCCTGCCTAAGAGCGAGAGAGACAGACATACGTTGTCACGTAAAACTTTCGCCCGTATACCGACTTTACAGGCAACCAATTTTTTTTATTAAAAAAAAAGTACCTACTACCTAAAAAAAATGTAAATTTTTACCCTGGCTACGGGAGGATTGCTTGGAGGATTGTAATCTTATAATCCTGGGATGTGTTTAGTTGACCAAAGATCTTTGAGAGATGACATTGTAAAATGACCTATCACGTCATCTGTCAAATAATAATAGGATTGGTCATCAGATTGGACTGCCTCATTTATTGTCTGCTCCGGCACAGTGAACAGGATCTCTTAGGTAGTTACCTCATATTACTAGACAACCCCTTTGTGATGTAAATGTATCTATTACTTATATCACAAAAAGGGGTTGCACCTAAAAAATTCGTTGAAGCATGTATTTGTATTGTATTTCATTTTCACAAACAAAATTTCCCAACTCCTAGATCATATCGTACCTACTTAATCTTGAAAACCTTTGAATATTTCATAAACTATTCATTGTCTATTACAGTGTAATATGGGTGTAATGGTAAGCAGTGGTTATTCCATATTCATTGCATAAATATGTATAGAAGAATTCCAAAAACTCGACCCATTGAATATTTGAACTTTAATATTCCCGGTCCGTACGGAGTTGGTTACGTGACCTGAACTCTTTCAAGCCTTGGACAGAAACAACGCGTGAGGACAGCGAGTTCTACAGGACTGTGTTTATCGAGACTTCTCGAAGCTGTAATAGGAGGTGGGGTATATAGTTTGAAGAGGCGATAGATGTTGGAGTTTTAAGTGTTTGACAGTAACTTCGCAACGGAAACCACATCGTTGGGATTTGGGGGATCTTTCAATATAGTTGGACGAACGATCTCAAGCGGGCTGAGCTGCTGGACGATCTGTGTCCTACCGTCTGCGGCGATCCAAGCTAGATTCCTTTACCAATCATGGGGGTACCTTGGTTGAGACAGCGACGACAATTATTACATAACGATTTACGTAGCACGTGTATAGTGTGATATGCGTAACAATTCCTTGTTTTACAAACAGTAAGTAGTACACGCGTTCAGTCACATTATGTCAATGTATGTGCCTCTACGCATTGTGTCTGTCCGAATCTTTCTTAGTAAGGTACAATAAACACGACTACGTCAAAAACAATGGATTCATGACCACCTTCCAGCTCAGTGCGTGAGCTTGCGCCTGCCAACTGAATACAGAGCAATTAATTTGTAATACCTCCAGAAGTTCCAATAAAATAAATTATTCATACCCCAATAATGAATATTCAGAGCCCTTAAAAGCGTTTAGACTCAAAAGTTTTACCTAATAAGAGATTGTACTGTTCTATAAGTTAGGTACTAAATCATCTAGGTAGATGTTCCTATACCTGGCAGAAAACCAGTCAAAAATAAACCAAATAGGTACCTATATAAACATGTGTGGAAAGACAGATTGTCCGATGGATCCGCTCATTATTGGAAAGGAAGCCACGTACTGAGAAGGAAAATTTGGGGAAAAAAGCATTTCGATGGACGCTATGATCGTGGAATAGATTTGGGCGAGAGTGACACAGCATCTTAAGGAATGATGTGCACACGCATAAACCTATGTCTTACGATGGAAGGGCTGAAAAAGATGAAGACCTTTAAAACTGAAAAGTATAACAAATCCTGCTGAATTTAAAAGAAATCCTCCGACCACTGATGTTGAACGTGAACGTAGCTTCGGTTGCCTGCCACGCTAATGACGTAATAGTAAATGTGTCTCCCTAGTGGAAGATATAATAATTATTATGATGGCAGATTTAAGCACCCAGATAGGTACTTAATTGTGGAGACAGTAAATTAATTAATTAGAGCGTGCACATCTATGCCTGCATATTATAATATTGCTGTAAGGGTTGTGGCGCCTCAATTAATTCGAGCAAAGGGAGGATGTATCTATCACACACAGGCTTATGTAACGCAGGCAATCTAAGAGCTTTACCGGATCAAGGTGCACTGATAATCGAATTAATTTCAGTGCGCTGAAGCCGGCAATGTAGCCGACAGAGGGTTTAACTTAGTTTATGACTATGCCAGGTAGTTAGTGCGCTCTTACTGCGCAACAAGTTAGCGAACGTCTTGAGTGCTTTGAAATCGGTTAAGCCATAGAGAGATGTTCAAGTATCAAGTGCAGGACGAGGTTATAGACGCTGTGTAAGTTTCTTTGGACTACCGAGCAAAGGGTAAATAACGTCGTACGATTAGCATTAGCGCGCTTTGTGGTACCCTTTGAGGTACTAGGACGCTGTTACTCATCAAATAAATCAAATTAGTAAGAGATGCACGTGCCAACTTTTCTCTAATAAACTTGGCACTGTTATGGCGACTGAGTACCAACTCCGGAAAGTTACTCGTATAATCACCAAAAGGATTCATTCATAGATATGTTGTAATTAATCTATGTTTTAAAACGTGATTGTTATTGAGTATTAACGTGAGTAGAGCTATTATTATGCTCTATGGGTTAAAGTTAAACCGTTAACCGGTGACTAATTAAGTTTTACTTGTACTAACCCATAGCACAGATGAAATAAAACTTTCGGCAAAATGCGGCGCTTTTTAGGGTTCCGTACCCAAAGGGTAAAAACGGGACCCTATTACTAAGACTCCGCTGTCTGTCTGTCTGTCTGTCTGTCTGTCTCCAGGCTGTATCTCATAGACCGTGATAGCTAGAAAGCTGAAATTTTCACAAATGATGTATTTCCGTTGCCGCTATAACAACAAATACTAAAAATTAAAAAAATATATATATTAAGGGGGGTCCCCATACAATAAACGTGTTTTTTTCGTATTTTTTTGCTCAATATTAAAAACGGTAACAGGTAGACGGTTCAAATTTTCACAGAATATTAACTTGTATATTAGCTTTCGAAATAAATAATTAAATATCAATAAAGTAAATATTAAAGGGGGGCTCCCATACAACAAACGTAATTTTTTGATATTAACAGTAAACCTCTACAAACAAAGTTAGTTTTGCGGTTCATTAACAAAGGTAATTATACCTACTTCTTGAGTACGGAACCCTCGGTGCGCGAGTCCGACTCGCACTTGGCCGGTTTTTATTCTAGTTTTGACCTTACGCGTTGGAATACGCATACTTACACTTATTATTCAGGTAAGTGTGCTACGCGTATTTGTAACTAAGTAGGTGATACCCGCGACTTCGTCCCGGGAAGGTTACAACCTATACCGCTGTTCCAAATTTCATCAAAATCGGTGGAATAGATGGGCCGTGAAAGCGTAGCAGACAGACATACAGACGAACAGACAGACACACTTTCGAATTTATAATATTAGTATGGATTCGTTTTATCAATCTTCATAGATGTTAATAAGGCGTAGGTATTATTTAGCAAGTAGGTACATAAAAATCAATGGTATTCTACTGCCTAAATGGTCAGTCCAATCCTGTTTTAACATTTGGCAGTTTATATGTTAACCCGCGGATGTACCACATCACAGTGTCATAAAGGGCTATAAAATGAAGCGATTGCAATTAGCGGCAGTCGCGGGGGCAGCTGCGAGACAATTGACAATCCGTCGGGGTCAACGACCAGTGCAACCACTCACTCAACACTGTCTATATTTGAATCTATGATGGACGTAGCGCTGCAGACTACTATAGGCTTAATGATCGGCCTATGGTTTATATAGGGATGATGACAACTCAATCAAATCAGCAACTCTTTATCAAACTTAAAAACGCACTTCTAGTATGGAAGTTGTATGAAATTCACAGTTGTGACGTCATCAAATTTCAACACACGTTTTTTCTTAAATCTGTATTTTAAAATGGTCATCAAACTGAAACCTAATCGAGGATGTGAATTTTAGGTATTTTGGAAGACCCTCTATCATACTAATATTATAAACTAGCTGATGCCCGCGACTTCGTCCGCGTGGTTTAAGTTTTTTGAATTCCCGCGGGAACTCCTCAATTTTCCGGGATAAAAAGTAGCCTAAGTCACTCTCCAGGTCCTCAACTATACCCATGCCAAAACTGACTTTCGCATTTATAATCATACTAATATTATAAATGCGAAAGTCAGTTTGTTTGTTGGTTTGTTGGTTTGTCCTTCAATCACGCCGCAACGGAGCAACGGATCGACGTGATTTTTGGCAGGTCCTTAACTATACATAGGCATGGGTATAGTTGAGGACCTGGAGAGTGACATAGGCTACTTTTTATCCCGGAAAATTAAGGAGTTCCCGCGGGAATAACAAAAAACTTAAACCACGCGGACGAAGTCGCGGGCATCAGCTGGTATATTAGTATATTGCGAAAGTGTGTTTGTTTGCTGGTTTGACCTTAAATCACGCCGCAACGGAGCACCGGATCGACGTGATTTTTGGCATGGGTATAGTTGAGGACCGGAGAGTGACATAGGCTGATGATGATGCCCGCGACTTCGTTCGCGTTGTTTAAGTTTTTTATTACTGCGGGAACTTCTTACTATAACAGTATAAACAGTATAAGCCTATGTCCTTCCCCTGGATGCAATATATCACTACACCAAATTTCATCCCAATCGGTTGGAAAGATGGGCTGTTTAAGCGTAGCAAACAGACACACATTCGCATTTATAATATTATTAGTATGGAACTATGGACTATTACAGTAAGTATCTATTACAGTACTGCCTATTATGGATGGTGCCATATGAAATAAGCCTTATATTTTTTAAATAAATTATGAATAGGTATATCCGATCCACGCCTCTACGCTTTTCCCTGCTCCATGTGGACAGCAAACCTAACACTTTGCTAGAGCAAAAAGTGATGTTTGTTGATTTGTTCACCGCCACCGTGAGAAATAAAATGGTTGTTTACATTATTTTTATAATTAAATAAAAGCTCATAATCGTATTACGTAAATTATTATTAAGTATTTATCTTATCGCCATGTGTAAACAATTTCCATAATTATGTGTTGTCTTTAAAAACAAATAAGTAGAGCCTTAAACGTGAGATTTATGAGTAGAGATTACGTCAGGTCTTTATAAGTACGATACATATATGTAACAACTTACAAGCAATCTGTATTTCTCGTTACTTCTACTTGTAATTAAGCTTTGTAATAGAGCATTTACATTAACTTTTGGCGCTAGAACTCGACAATTGTAGAGTAAGGCCTAGCACTGACAGCCGATATAAATGTTCCGGTCATAGAGGTATAACAGTGGTTCCCGTGAATCCATCGGTGATTTTGATTAGATGTAACCACTCTAAATATTTATTTTATTTAGTTACTATCTGATTCCCGCGACTTGGTCCGCGTGGATTGAGGGTTTTTGGTTCTCGCGGGAACTCTTTAATTTTCCGGGATTAAAAGTAGCCTATAGATACGTTATTCCAATAATCTATCTCTGTGACAAATTTCATCCAGATCCGTTCAGCCGTATTAGCGCCATTGAGTAACAAACATCCATATATCCAAACTTTCGCATTTATAATATTAAGTAGTAAGTATAAACTGATGCAATTAATGCCCTCCAAACAATTTCGGTAAATTCTTCTATATTCCAATTGTAAACATTATTAGGGGACTATCATCTGTGTAAATTTTCAGCTTGTTACGTCCGAAGTTTTGGTTGGGCATTGAGTGAGTGAGTCGAGACTTTTCACTTTATTAACCGACTTTGAATTTTTTTCTATCAGTCGTTAGAGGAAGCTCTCGAGGTGGTCCCATAAAAAAATCTGACTCCAAATCCTCAACCCTGACACTAAAAAGTTAAAAATAAAAATTCTTTCCAAAAAACCGACTTCCAACGCCACTGTAAAGTACTAAATAATTTTCATTTCTACCCACAATGTTGAAGTCGGGCGAGTCTCTTGCTTATCCTTGTTAAACCCGCCCGACTTCAACATAGTGGGTAGAAATCAAATATTTTTTTGTACTTTACAGTGGCGTTGGAAGTCGGTTTTTTGGTAAGAATTTTTATAGGTAAAGATTTCGAGGGACGAGTGGCCTAGTTGCGACCCCGTATATTATATCCGTCTGTTTAAATTAGTAATAGAGGATCAATTAGAATTGGCTGGGTAAGTCTGCGTTAGACTTTACTTAAGTCTAACGGAGACTGATTAAAGTGATTTTTTATTGCAAAATGTAGTTAACATTTTGCAATAAAAAATCATTATCATTACCTTTAGGCGAACGCCGACAATGGCGAAGAATAAGTGCGATTAAGATTCTCACAGTAATTATGTAGTTGTGCGTGTAATATTATTTCTCGTATCACGTATAATTGGATCGCAATGCGAGTACACCTATGCGGAAGAGCGGGAGCAAAGTCTCTCGTTACATTCTTGCATTCTGTGTCTTATTCCGAGAACTCCATGGGAATATTGTGTACGAAAGCGAACTCTTGAATCGGCGAATGCACCTCATTAAAATGTGACATAGTACTTACTTTACAAAAAAAATATTAAGTGTAAGTATGTCTCTGAAGTACCTACCTGTATGTTCTCGAAGGTGTGTGATAAGTCTGCCAATCCGCACTTGGCCAGTGTGGTGGACTATGACCAAACACTTTTCATTGTGAGATGAGACTTGTGCTCAGAATTGAACCGGCATTGAATTGTAATGATGATGGTGAAGCTGGACATATTTGCCTTTTAGGTATATTTGGGACATGATCTTGTCATTCCATGAAATCTTTATCTTTTAACTACTCACGGTAAAATTATTTGACGTATACCCACCAGATATGCCTGACTGAAAACTGAAATCGTTCCAGTTTTGCGGAAAGCTTTGATAAAATCGCTGAATATAAAGGCTGCAGTGGCGTGCCTACCCAGTAGGTACCCTCTACCCAGTACCCAGTTAGGTAGGTACTTTTATTCGGAACATAGTATTCAAGTCCAAAAAAGCTGCTTTTGGTAAGGTAGGTAAATAAGTATTTAGTCAACGTGGTCTTACTTATCATAGAGTAGATAGCTGGATACTTTGTCAGTAGTAAAGTATAGCTCACATTTATTGTCAGTAAGTAGTAAAATACTGCGGCTTGTATCTCCTATTAACCAATATACTCAACAGCGATGGCCCTATTTGCCACTCAAATAGCGCGTGACTAGTGAAGAGGCGCACGATGCAGGTGTCACCAGGCGAGCCTCCCACGCGGTGACCCGCTACGTCACTCTCCACACTCGTTGGTGAGGCGGCGACCGTTTTAAATCGCAATACAGGACAAATCCTATGAATGCCACACTCAAAATTACATTATGGACTAGCTGATGCCCGCGACTTTGTCCGCGTGGATTGAGGTTTTTTGGTTCCCGCGGCTAGCCTATGTGCTAATCCAGAATATAATCTATATCTGTGCTAAACTTCATTCAGATCCGTTCAGCCGTTCGGGCGTGACTGAGTAACAAACATACATCCATCCATCGAAACTTTCGCATTTATAATATTTATTTGATATAGATAATATTAGTACGAAGTATAGATACCAAAAGCAAAGTGGGTATAGCTCACAATACATGAATCTATGTCAGTATTGAAAAATCTAGCTTTGAGTTAGCGTTACAAACTTTTACGGTTCGTAACATTAACGCAATAAGTAATTTTACGGTCACTCACTTGGGAGCAAGATGTTTTCTTCACTGGTAGAGCTTATAGCCAATGATATTTATTTAACACTAGCTGATGCCCGCGACTTCGTCCGCGTGGTTTAAGTTTTTTGTTATTCCCGCGGGAACTCCTTAATTTTCCGGGATAAAAAGTAGCCTGTGTCACTCTCCAGGTCCTCAACTATACCCTTGCCAAAAATCACGTCAATCCGTTGCTCCGTTGCGGCGTGATTGAAGGACAAACCAACAAACCAACAAACCAACAAACCAACAAACAAAGTGACTTTCGCATTTATAATAGTATATGATAACTTTGGAAACTCTCATATTAGGACAAGGCATCGGAATTAAGTACTAACCGATTAACAAAAAGCTTATTTCCCTATAATCAGCCGAAACAGATAAATCTATGTGGTACAACGTGCAGCATACGATTTGCACAGCCTACCGCTTCTAAACATGCAGGATAAGCAAGCCACCAAGAAAGCAATAATACCGCTACAATAACACAAATCTTCCAAAACACTCTTAACGTACGTTAATCCTTGGTTAACATGGACTTCCGCAAAGTAACACCTCCGTCTAACCAACATTTGTTAAGGAATTATCTCGTGGAACGCAAGACGTTTGGCCACTATGAGACGCTGGCGTAGCGTCGCCCGTCGCCACAATCTATGCAAAACGCGACTCAAACTTATTGCTCTCGCCTTCACTCCTTTCCAAATGCCATACTAAATAGCGTCAACCGCGAGCCGCCCTTTGTTCCCAGTTTTTCACTTAACCGCGCGATGGAAATGCAGTCTAGTCACTAGTGTTTTAAACAACTGTGGGGTTTATTTTTAGACTCGTCCATTTTATTACGTGTCACAGTTTATTTGTTTACCGGCCTCGATCTTTTCCCTTTGAGACTTCTCGTTTCAGGCAAGGCATGATGAAAAGCATTGAGCTTTTTATTATTAACTAGGGTAAGCAATGCTTTTATGCCTCTATGTCGTGCACGCCACTGTTTGAGTTCATACCTACCTTTTTACTTCAATTCATAGAATTACCGAAGTATCAATTATTACTACTAGATTCGTACTAGAAAAATAATAAAAATAAACATACCAACCTACTTTACTTACTACTACTAAAGCTTAGAAAAGCATTTAGGTATTCGCCTAACTTGGTCACTCTTTTTGTATGGCCAACTCGAAACTTATCAGTATGGGTCAACAATGCTTAACCAGCAAATTCGACTGATATGCGCTGATTCACCCTCCAAAAAATCATTATTTCTTAAGTAGGTATTTTAATATACCTAGGTTGAATTTATATTCATAATTTAAGTAGGTATTCGAGAAGACCATATTGTACCTGTGATAAGCAAAAAATGCAGCAGACATACAGTCTTGTTCTGAGAACTTTTTAAGCTAACAATATAATTTCAATTAGGTATACCAGATGTAGGTCATACGGGACCTACCATGTGCTGAATACATACGTCCATAGGTTAAATAAACATGGTATCTGCACGTGTTATTAAATTGAAAGTGGTGTTTTTCCACATAAGGATAAGCCTAGCACTATGCTAAAATACTCACACCACAACAATTTATAATATAGTAGAACCTCGTTTGAAGGGTAGTTCACAATGAGCGTAGTCAAGGAGCTGGTCGTTTAAATTGCTCCCGTTTAGAGCAGCGTAGAAAACACGTGCGAAATGCTGCCACGGGCGATTAGCAGAATTCCTCTCCGCAATAGTAGGTACATTACGCTAAAAAACAAGGATCTTGCGAGACATACATGCGTAGCGTCACCATGTTTACACACTCAAAGTGGGACACTAACATGATACTTATTACTTAGTTGTAAATGGAATCTTAGTAAGCGTACGGTCAATATTTTCAATGGCTTGAATAGCTTGTCTCAAGTTAAAGGTTTAAGGTACCTACCTACCGTAAAAGGAGTGATGACCTATTTAGGAAATTGTGCTATGCAACATTATAGTACCATTCCACTATTATTTCCTGCAAACTACAGATGGAATTGGCATGATTCGCTGATTTCATTTGTAGTTTGCTGAAGCTCTAAAGTGGTCCAGGATAGTGTACGTAAATAATATGGGACATCTTGTTGTTCCTAAGCAAGCAAGAAAAAAATCAGGGGCGTAAAATGATGCTAATATCACCTCTGATTGGCTAGCACTCTTTCTCTATTAACCAAAATCCAAGTACCATAAATTTAGCCCTTCAAAGCCATTGAGAACAATGATACAGATTTTATCAAAGATCTTTTATATATAAACTGGTCTGATATATAAACTGGTCTGATATATAAACTGGTCTGATATATAAACTGGTCTGATATATAAACTGGTCTGATATATAAACTGGTCTGATATATAAACCGGTTTTATGCAATAGGGCTACTGAATAGGTACTTACTAAGTATTAAGCGAGACCATCCTGCCGAAGTCAGGATGTATGGTCACTATACACAAGCATGTCGTTCTGTTGATTTTCCATATAAGATCGGTGTGCTGCTGACGCATCCAGCGCCTATTGAGGTAATGATCTTTTTTATATTTATGAGTTTTTTTAATTACTGCAAGTATTGTTTATACCTACCTAGTACCTACCTACTTTACATTTAATGAGCATAGCATTGCAACTGTTTTATAGCACCTAATGTGAGTAGGTGACATAGTCCAAGAGTAAATTCGAACAGGTAAGTAATTGAAAATTTATTTATCATTGCAACATTTGCATTGTTGGAAAACTCTGTTTCCTAAATCTCTACGCTGTAGCCTGTATCAGAGAATTTGGGGAACCCAAACTTAAAGAAAATATCTACTGTTACCTAGTATATACCTACTAGATAATATAGTATAGAAGGAAGATAGCTACGGAGAAACGGATATAGTTAAATTTTACAGATCACCGGCAAAGACGTATCGCCAAGCGACTTTGCGTTCCGGTACGATGCCGTGTAAAAAACCGATCGGGGTATGGGTTTCATATAACTGCCAAATTGCCATAATATCCCAAACAAGTTAGACCGCTACCATCTTAGACTGCATCATCAGCACTTACCATCAGGTGAGATTGCAGTCAAAAGCTAACTTGTAACTTGGCGTAAAAAAAAACTAAAACCGAATCACGATGCTCAAATGTGTGTTAGTGTTTATTATAATAAAATATAAGAGAACTAAAACTAGGCAATTTAATATGTCGTATCTAAGAATAGGAAAAAGCAATAACTAAGTCCGTATCAAGGACAAAACAGACAAAGGCAAAGTATAATAAGTTTTTCTCACGTACTCGGTATTGTATCTGGGACATACTTAAACCTATTCGCTGACCACTGCAATATTGTGTAAACTGTACCGAAATGTTCAATTTAATAAGAATAACTATGTTGACAAGCTCAATGTTTATATCATACTAATATTATACCTAAATGCGAAAGTGTATTTGTTTGTTGGTTTGTCCTTCAATCACGCCGCAACAAAGCAACGGATCGTCTGTTTTTTTGTATGGGTATAGATGAGGACCTGGAGAGTGACATAGGCTATATATTATCCAGAAAAAAGAAGGAGTACCCGTGGGAATTAAAAAAAACTTATTCAACGCGGACGAAGTCGCGGGCATCAGCTAGTTCAAAATATTTAGTGGTCTACCTGTAATATTGATACCTTGTTTATAATTTTAACTGACACCAAAAATAGGACATTTTCAAATCAGAGCGTTTTTTTAAATCTTTTGAAAATAAATCTAGTCCCTACGAGTTAAGTACCTACTAGTCTGTTCATTATTGTTTAACCGAATTACTTAGTAGAGTTTAAACATTTATCAATATTCAATGACTCATGTAACCAAGTATAGTAATGCTTTATGAATAACTAGTTAGCTGATGTCCGCGACTTCATCTAAGTTTTTCCACGGTAACGCCTTAATTTTCCGGAATTTAGGAAAATTGCATAAGTATTTCTTTCCTAAGAACACCAGACTTAGGGGTCATCTCGACCGAAAACACTTGTACCAAATTTAATTAAAATCGGTTAATAAGATCGGCCGCGAAAGCGTAAGAAACAAACAAACTCACATTCACATTTATAAAATTAAGTTAGGATTGAATGCTCGACTTGACGGCATCACTGCTGCGCCCTTCGACATATAGGTAGGTACTATTAAAGCAAAAAAAAACTGCAATCGATTCGCAACAATCGCAAAAATAATTATCGCTAAACCGCTGAATCGATCATAAAAATTCACGTCGTACCTACGTCGTATATTTTTTAGTTATTCTCTACGACTAGGTACAAAGTAGTTAATACTTATCATGGAAAAAATACCAGGAGGCATACTACCATCGCTTAAATCCGTATTGTTTTAATATTGTTGACGTCCGCGTTTTAGAATTATAATCCTTATTTTAGGGACTTCAAGGTACAGGACACAAAACTGTCATTTTGAAGTAATACTGCTATAAACGATGGTAGCAATCCCCCAGGTAGGTCTAGCAATTTTTCGCATAGCTATTAGTTACGCAATAATTCCGCTAATGTAACGCAACAGGCAAAGTGTAGGTAATTAGAAAATGAGCGGTTGTCGTGATAGTTGCAAAACAGACAATCAGCGTCGCGGGCGTCACTATGCGGGCCGTTGTTGCACCCCAGGGCTACCACCCGATTTGGCGTTTACCTATTCTGATCCGCTTTTGTACCACTGGATATAGGCAGGCTTCATACAACAAATAGTCATTTGAAGCGCCACATTATTCATGGCATTATTCAAAACTATAGCTCGCTACTTCGTCCGCTTTTTTGGTTCCCGCTGAAACTCTTTAATTTTGTAAAGATAAAAGTTGAGATAAAAAGTATTAGACTATTCCAGACTATCTCTGTGTCAAATTTCATCCAGATCCGTTCAGCCGTTCTGGCGCGATTGAAAAACAAACATCCGTCCATACATCCATAAAGTTTCGTATTTATAATATTAACTTATAGATTGCTAATTTTTGCCGGATTAAACAAAGTATTAATTACTTTCTTGGATACTCAAATATGCTTGCAATGTCTTAAAGCACTAAAATGCCATCAATCAATAAAGTCCAATAAAAATATGACAGCAGCCGTGGTAATAAGTGGTAGAAGCTTGGGAAGAAGTCAGTGGCTGTTTAAGAAAATTAATAGTAGCATCTTCTTCTTCATAAAGTGTTACAAAAAATTAAACAGAGCATCGAAGAGTCAGTTAAATAATAATACCTATATTGTTTGAACTGACACACTGTACTTTTATCAAATATCTATTTTAGAGCAATGCTAATAGGTACATTAAATATTTGATTAAAAAAACTGTTATTTCCTAATTCTAATTGGTATGTTAAGATTTGCACACATATTGCAATTTTTGGACCTATAAAATTAACGCAACTCGACCAGATTTTTTTTATTTTCACGTTACATTTGTTTCTACAGATGTCAGCCCTATTTATAATCATAAAGAATTATTGTTGTGTTTGCATAACAAGATTTAAATCCATTATCACAGTGAGGGTTTCGTCACTCGAGCCTATGAATCGATCTCGAAAATTTCTATGAACTTTGATGAACTCAAGCTAAACTAATGCCCCATGACAAAAGATGAGTTTCAATCTAAGTAAAAGTTTTTCTTATATTAGCTGTTAAGAATCTACTCGTATGGTAGTGTCTTACCCTGACCCTCCCGATCAGACAGTCACGCGGCTTTTAAAACAATATTAGAAAATTTACTAAAATAATTATTCAAAAAAATTTGCTCGAATATTAAAGAAATAAGATATTATTTTTGGTTTATTTTAAATTGTCTAAACTCAAAAGCTGCCATAAGTTTGTTCCTGGGATTAGTATTTATGTCAAAGCATCAAGCTCAAATGATGTACCTAAATAGATAAACGCAAATACTGTTTTAGTAAAGATAATTTAATAACGACATTTGTTACAGAGGTGAGTCTAACGTTTAAAAGAGTAGCCTCCGAATATTTAGCTCACAGCTTATAAAACTTAGTCATTTTATTAAATAAAACTAAAATATTAAAGTTATTATTTTAGTTTTACTTAATCACTTACATAAGAACAATATTCTTATTAGTTTTTCAGTCTATAAAATACTTCGGTATGAATAAAACATCTTACGTTGTTGTTTTTAGATTATTTTACATGTTTTAATCTCATTTAACGTAAACATAGTAAGCGTGCGGGTCCAGCCAGAGTTGTAAATATTTACTAATTTATCTTAAACACAGTTATCTTTCTGTTTCATTACCCAATAAAACATGTGTGCTACATTATCGGATTCCCTTTACATCATTATTTTAGTTCCTAAACTGAACAGCATTTTATCCACACTGATTTTATAAATGGGATGGTCATGAGAACTGACGAGTTATTTTTTCTTACTTTTCCGAGTCAGTGAGAACTAACTAGGTTAAAATGCGACAACCAAGAAGGTTCTTGGTGACAATTAATATGTACTTTGTATACGTTGTTCAGGAAATCGATGTTCATACCCTAACTTCCGTTAGAGATCAGATACATATTTAGTTAAGAATCAATCTAACCATATAAGCCAATAGGCATGACTTTATGGATTGTAAATTGTCTTCATTGATTAAAAAAAAATCTTATCAAATCCAAGTAGTTAGGTAATTCAACCAAAAGGAATTAATAATAAGAAGTCACGTCGTGAAGTGCGTGCGCGGTGCGACGCGACGGTGTGGCGTCACGGCTTGTGGTAACTTTGACGTAAACAAAGATTATGTACTCAGGCAGCGTCTATGAAGACGACTACCTACTAACTACTTACTCATGTAGGACAGTAGACGAATAGTGTAGACTGTGGACTAAAATAAGTACATACTTAATCATTGGGCAGCTGGGACACAGGGAACAGCAAGTTTATCTATAGAGTTTTTCATTCATTGACTTATGTAATTACCAGCAGTTAGCCATTTACTTGTGTACATATATATAACTAGCGGTCCGCCCCGGCTTCGCACGTGTAGCACTTGATCAAATTAGTCCATACGCAATAATGGTCAGTCGGCACTGAGACGAACAACTCCACCATACGTTCTCAAATTTTGTTCAGCAAACCGCTGTGAACGCTTGGCACTTGAGTCTCCAATACGACGTATTTTCGCTGCCCTCGCCTGGGAACTATGTTTAGAACTAACAACTAAGTTGAGACCTGGCTCTTTTAGGCATTTCACAGTCTGTCTACAACAGCTAGATATATTAAAATGTTTAAAAAGATGTTAGTAAGTGCTCTTGTTTTTATTATTATGACATACAATTGACAAATATGATACCTATAAAAGTCAGTCAGAATTTGAATATAATAAAAAAATTAATAGACGAATAGAGGTTTTACGTAAGAAGTTGAAAAAATCAAATTATTATTGCAATTTTCGTACGGATCTCTAATTTTTTGAAAATAAAATATAGCCTATGTTACTCGCTGATAAAGTAGCTTTCTATAGGTGAAAGAATTTTTAAAATCGGAAGAGTAGTTTTTTAGTTTATCCATTATAAACAAACAAATCTTTCCTCTTTATAATATTAGTTTAGATATAAGTACATTATACATACATAATTAATTTATGATTATACCTAAATAGAAAATGATCAGATCCTGTTTGTTTTATTTGTTCTTCTTGTTTTAGCGCGAGAAACGCAGAAATTGTTCTAAAATTGTTAAAACAAATAATTGCAAGTGGTCGGTGACAAAGTCCTGAAGTCCGTGGTCCGTACAATAACAATTTGGCAAACCTATTGCCCACAAGGCCAGAACTACAGTATACGTTACACGAGATTCCGATTCTCTGATTTCAGTAACTTGCATTATAGATAGATGCAATCTAAATATATAAAAACCGGGCAAGTGCGAGTCGGACTCGCACACGAAGGGTTCCGTACCATTATTAATAAATAATTACCCTAATCAAAAACTATCATAACTAAAAATAATTAAACATCTGTTTTAGAATGTACAAAAAAAACCCTTTCATATGATACCCCACACAGTACAGTTATCTCACTTTTAAATTTCAACCCTCAGATTTTCCCCCCTTTTTAAATAAGAACAAAAATAATTTCCAATTTTTTTAATTACAGTGTCTTTGGGCCACTAATATACACAACTGTTCCAAATTTCATGTCGATAGCTTCGGTAGTTACTGAAATAATCGAGTGTGACGGACGGACAGACGGACAGACGGACAGACAGACGGAGAAAGTCGCACCATAAGGGTTCCATTTTACCATTTTGGTACGGAACCCTAAAAAGGAAAAGGTGACTGACTGACTGACTGATCTATCAACGCACAGCTCAAACCACTTTGCGTACCTATAAGGCAGAAATTTGGCAAACTTTTATGACGTAGGAATCCGCTAAGAAAGGATGTTTGAAAATTCAACTCGTGCTTATGGCGGTAAAACAAGGGTTTGCGAATGTTTATGAGAAGAGCGAGCAAAAGCTAGTGTGTATATAAAATTCAATAAGCGTCCAAAAAATTATAATATGCTTCAAGCTTCCAAGTCTCAAGTCCCGCCTAAAGAAGGTTTACATAAAAAAGAGTTTCCCAGGCTATCTGGTGTGGGTATTGTGAGGGCAAAAATCTGTAGTCCGCGTAGCTCCGGTCACGGGCATTGTGCCAAGAGTCCACTTCCGCGGCGTGTCGCCGGCCGCGGTCTGTCCACTTGTCATCCGGGTTAATAATAATAATTAAGGTTTTTGTAACCGCAACGATGAGATCCCGCCTCTCTGTTGACTCTTTGATGAAATTGAGATGAATAAAATTCATTTTATAAAAGTAGGTAGGTATTATAATTTTGATTAAACAGATGAACATGGTTGAAAATAAATGGAATTTACAAAAAAAAAGCTTGAGTAATAAAATTGATAAATGACGCTTTAACAATGATGAGATAAATTGAAGTAAGTGTTAGTAAGCTACGCTTAAAAAAGTTTATTGCTGAGTGTCCTGGTAGTCTTAAAATAGATTCATATTCATTCATTCAGAGTATTCAGATTCATTTATTTGCATTCAACAACATATCACAAATTTCATTTATTTGCATTTAACAATTTAAAAAAACCGGGCAAGTGCGAGTCGGACTCGCGCACGAAGGGTTCCGTACCATTATTAATAAATAATTACCTTTGTTAATGAACCGCAAGACTAACTTTCTTTGTAGAGGTTTATTGTTAATATCAAAAAAACTATGCTAGTTAGAGCATTGGCTATAGTTTTCCTGTAAAGTATACGTAAATTCCTATTGACCATAATTATTTAAAATTTTTCGATTGGTAATCTCCGGAGATAAGGGGGGGGGGAACGGTATTTTTTTAGACATTTTCCCCGATAAATCAAAAACTATCATAACTAAAAATAATTAAAAATCTGTTTTAGAATGTACTAAGTAAACCCTTTCATATGATACCCCACACAGTACAGTTATCTCACTTTTAAATTTCAATCCTCAGATTTTACCCCCTTTTTAAATAAGAACAAAAATAATTTCCAATTTTTTTTAATTCCAGTGTCTTTGGGCCACTAATATACACAACTATTCCAAATTTCATGTCGATAGCTTCGGTAGTTACTGAAATAATCGAGTGTGACGGACGGACAGACGGACAGACAGACGGAGAAAGTCGCACCATAAGGGTTCCATTTTACCATTTTGGTACGGAACCCTAAAAAAACCATAAGAGCCACATGTAGCCCTTGGTCCTACATGTTTTTAAAAAGAAGATCAGAATTTGAAATGGCGGGTAAGTTATTCATTAACCAACACAATTTAGTCATAATTAGTAGTAAATCGTAAATCGTAGAAACCTTAGCAAAATGACATAAAAAAAACTCCGTAAACATATTCGTAAATTACCGTATTTAATAAAAGTTAAAAGCTAGTTTGGCATGCAAGTTTTTGCAAATATAGTAAGAGTCTCGTTAACATGATATACTTACTTTATTGAACACTAATTAGCTGCTATCAGTAATACCGTACTTATTAACAGAAGCAATCTTATAGCCAGACGTTACACTCTCGACTTGCTTCCGAACATTAATAATGATAATAAAATCGGAACAGCTTTGCAAAAAAGTAGTTTAGGTGTTCGCGCCAATAACTTTCAATTTTTAACAGTACTCCGTTTATTCGTACGTGTACTTTTTAAAGCAATTGTGAGCCAAGTATAGTGGACCAAATCGATCACGATTTCGACTGTGCTTTTTGTTGGCCTATGGATCGTTAAAACTGATTATTTGGCCTCTAACCCTTTCAATGATCTTAACAAGTGAGCAGTTTACAATTACGCCGATAAACTTCGAAGTTATCTATTAATTTTTAAGAATTTATTATTATTTAACTTGTTTATTTGAGTTTTGGATCATCTCACTTATAGTTTTTGTGCAAATCAGTCTTTTATCATAATTTGATTCAGCTTTATTGGTATAAAGCTGTACAATTTATAGTTGCTTTAAGATTTTTGTTTACTTATTTTAATTCTTTAGTATTCAATAGCGGCATCACTTGAGGTCATCTTCATGATCTGCAGATTTTAAAAGAAAACCAATTTAGGCACCGTGTGTGAATAAACATAATTTATAATTTGATGAGACAACAAGTGATTTAGAGTAAATATTCTAATATTTATTCTATTCCAAAACTAATTAATGCACGAACGCGTACCTCGTTCGAGTTTATGAAGTGTTAATACCGGACGTAGTTACTTGGACGCGATACAAGATGTTTCTGATTCTGAGAATGTTTCATCGCCAAAACTTATTGCAAACACTTGCTATCCCTTATTCCATGTTAAGAATTAAATTTATTATGAGAAGACAAGCATAATGATTACACGGGATGTACGGCAATTTGTTTACCTATTGGGTGTTATTATGCTAATTGTAAACACCATAAAGTTTAGTGTACTGCGTAATGTATAATTTGGTAATCTTTTTGATGATTGTGAAGCGTCTAATTGACTATTGTGAAGGTTATCTTATTCATCTATATTATGGTAAGCAACCATTTCTTAAGCACATGGTATCTTCCCAAATGGGCTATCAGAGCCTAAATTCGCTTTGTCATTTAATTTGTCCACAGTTCCACACTGACAGCTTTCGTCTATGCGCCTAGCTTCTCTCATATCCCAGCCTATGAAATGATCTCGTAGTGCTTATGTTTCTTTAGGAATAACCTTCTAAGCCAATGTGCGTCTAGCAGGGTTGGATTTTTTATTTAAAATATCTAGTTTCATCTGTATAGAAACCCTTAAGCAGGTATATCAAATTATGCACCAATGCTCTGATGCTAGCAGCATTCGCCAATCGTGACGTTGAAGATCACGTCACTCTTCATACAAAACAAAAGCCTCTATTAAGTATATCTGTTAACATGCAATATGTATGCGCTAAGACACTAAAGCGTGTTAAGCTTAGGGGACATGACGTAAGTACAAAGGGTGCAGGCGTCCAAGTTGTCAAACGAGAACTTTTTATCGGTCGGCCTGTCGCCGTTGAATAGAAATGAGCCTTGAATAATGCATATGTGTCCTCCCTCCCACTTTTCTATGGCGACCATCTATTTTAACTCGCTATGCGGGACGAATTCGTTATCGTGACACGGGGTAGAGAAGCCAATGTCTACTATAAATCTGGCCATGAGGTGGAAATGGTTGTCTTTAAAACGGGCCTTGAAGAAAATAAAGATAATATAAGGAACCCAAGTCAAACCGGTGATTCTCGGTTAACTACTAGGTACGAAATCACTGTTCTAGTCTTCAAAAATGCCAAGTTTTAAACAAAATAAAGATACTTTTAAACATTTTATACGTACCTACTAATGATTCTATGGCATTGACCTAAAAACAAAATAATAATAAACTAGATGATTCCCGCGACTTCGTCCGCGTGGATTTATGTTTTTTGATTCCCGCGGGAACTCTTCAATTTTCCGGGATAAAAAATAAAAGTTGTCCTTTCCCGGAATATAACCTACCTCTATACCAAATTTCAGCAAAATGGGTTGAAAAGATGGGCCGGGAAAGCGTAGCAGGCAGACAGACAGACAGACAGACACACTTTATCATTTATAATATGTATTAGTATGGATTATATTGTTGTTTTACTAAATGAAAAATAGTATTATAAAACGTGTTACCATTTAATTCATTAAGGGCTTAGTTGCCAGTAGTTAAATAAAAAAATAAAAAAATTAGAGATTTCAGTGAAATAGAATTGGACAAACAGGTGCCATTTTTCAGGACTATCCTATCAATTGATGCATTTCTAGTCATCCCACACCTTTCCCCACCTTGTCGTCAAACTGATTTGCCGTACTATACCATGGACAGTTTCCGTATTACCGTTGTCATTTTTATCCTATTAAATTTATGATGAATGCTAATGCGCTAATAATGTTTCGCTATATTTGGTTTGAAACATTATACCTATTAAGCATTATTTAAATTCAATGTGCTTTTTGCCATTTAAGTTGTTTAATAAAAGATGAAACATTACTTTAAAATAATCTAGATCACAATCGTGCATTGTAGAGTCAACATCTCCTGAAGATGCTCCGGTATCGGAGTGAAACGTACTTAACTACGTTGTGAGTGTTTTGGAAGATTAATGGTGTGGTGAATATCGCGGGCTGCAAGTTCAAGATAAGCACTGTACCACATAGATTTGCCTTCTGTGGCAGATTACAGCGAATTAAACTTCTAGTTTTTTCATTGTCATGGTCATGGACTTCCGCAAAGTAACGCCTGCTTCTATCCAATAATCTAGATCAGTTGCAGATGGCCTAAAGTACCTATCTAACATTAAAATATCGGTAAGAAAATAGGTAAAATATAGGTATACCTAAATCAGTTTATAGGTACTCAAGCATGTAATGTTAATAATTATTGTTATCATGGCAACGCTTTTAGAAAACACACTACCTATGTGGAAACTGGCATGGCAAATAAATAAATTATAATAAACTTAACTTGTCACTAGGTTCGGGTACACGGGTTAGTTTTAGGCGGCAATGACTATAATAATTGTGACTTTTGCTTGACTAAACTTTTTATTAAACGTTAGTCGGGGCTATACTGCCAACGCTTAAAGCAATACGTAAGCAATATTACTCAAAATGACGAGGTGATGTCACGTACCTTGACGTTCCTAAAATAAGGATTATAATTCTAAAACACGAACGTCATCAATAATGAAACAATATGGCTTTAAGCGTTGGCAGTATGGCCCCTGATCGCGGCTCGTCACCTAAGTAATTGTTAATATTCTCTTTATAATTATGTAATTACAGCATAATTTGTATCGATATACGATGCAATTTAAACAATGGCTTATAATATTTTATGAAAATGGCTAATTCATGACTAATCATGAAACATTTGCTTTGTTACCCTATTGTAAGGGACAATCTTTAAGACAGGCTTGCTAAGATAGAGGAAGCTGGAAAGTACCTACTTAGTCGTATTAACTAACTAGAAAAGGCCCAGGGCTTCGAGCGCGTGGATTAGGTAAAGAAGCCGAATAGGGGTATGGGTTTAATATAACTGCTATAACCCTAACAGATCCGCTACCATCACAGACTGCATCATTATACTTAGGTACCATCAGGTGAGATCGCAGTCAAGGGTTAACTTGTAGTGAATAAAAAAAACAAGTGCTAGTTCATTAATACAAGCACGTGGCGCGATTACCCGTGCAGTAACGGTACATTAACCGAGTGCAATCAAAGTGGCAAGTAACGAAGGCGTTTGCCGACTCTATTTCGATTTACCACCGGCTTGCTGATGTTTATGGTACACGAGCGGTATAAATTTTGTTTATTAACCACATTTTAACTAGGTACCTACCTATATTATTAGTTGAAACTTCCATCTTTAAGGATATAGGTAGGTACTTATTTAAAGTTTAATTCATATTGTGAGGTACCTACCTAACCGATACTATACCTACGCGCTACGAGTTTTATCTTGCACTAGCTGATGCGCGGGACTTCGCGTGGATTGACGGCGGACACTCTTTAATTTTCCGGGATAAAAAGTAGCCTATGCCCTATGTGTTATTCCAGACTGTAATTACCTAAAGAATAGGTAATAGCTCACTATTAGTAATCAATCTCTGTGCCAAACGTCATCATCCGATCAGCCATTCTGGCTTGATTGAAACAAACGTCCATCAATCCATTTATAATATTAGTAGTTAAAGAAGTATACCTACCTGTAGATTACTTTTAAATTTAAAACAGCGACTGCTCACGGATTCGTTCCGTAGAATTTTCAAAAATCCGGCCTTATTCCTGGTCTACCTAGCAAAATTTCAGCTTTCTAGATCCGAAAGTGAGTCAGTCAGTCAGGATGGTTTTTTTATTTTATGAGATTAGCTTAAGCTTGAAATGAATTTCACATTGCAATGTGATTCGCATGTCAGGTGTTTTTTAAGTTGACGGTACCATAAACTATATCAGAAAATATTAAGTAGACTAAGTACCCACAACAACTGTTCAAAGTTTTAACTCTATCAGATGAACGATTCACGAACGCATAGGTAATAATATTTTGTGTCGATAGGTTCAGATGATAGAGATTAGAAATCATTTGATAGGATCATACTAATATTATAAATGCGAAAGTGTGTTTGTTTGTAGGTTTGTTGGTTTGTCCTTCAATCGCGCCGCAACGGAGCAACGGATCGACGTGATTTTTGGCATGGGTATATTTGAGGACCTGGAGAGTTACATAGGCTACTTTTTATCCCGGAAAATTAGGGAGTTCCCGCGGGAACCAAAAAAACTTAAACCACGCGGACGAAGTCGCGGGCATCAGCTAGTAAGAAATAAAGGTGTAATTGAAAGTAATTTGAAACGTGGTAAAGGAAAGACATAAGAATTTGACAAGAAAATAAAGTCTTTGTATTTCTTGCTACTTGGCTACAAACTTAGCCTAGGAAGTAGATACACTGATACATATTTAGTTCTCAAATACTGAATTTCCAATATCATTAATATAACTGAATACCAATCACAACAATGTATGAACACAGCAAGACAACCACAGTTAATGAAGCAAATCAAGGTTACTATTAATGAATGAAACCTATATAAAAACGTCGAGCGTGAACGCGAGTATATAGGGCAACGTGCATTATGTATAAATATTAGCATAAAGGTCTCGTCAGAAGAGAATGGATTACATGTAGTCGAAGAGACTATTGTAACGCAACATTTAACAGGAATAAGCAATCAAATAGTACACAAGAAATTATAAAAGACAAGCCGATCAGGTGTTTAGCAAAATAATAACTCCTCCAATGTTCTCCAATCACCAAATCTCCTCCAATCACCAAGAGAAGAACTTTTTGGTCTTATAAATAAAGTTTGGGAAGATCGTGGGTCTCCTGAAGCAGTTATAGTTAGTAATTAGTATTTTGTGCCTAAAGATTGGTTAAATTATCAAATTTTGGAATGAGACGTCAAACTGTAAAAAAAAATTGCATTTCATTGCAAAATTAAACAAAGTAAGTAAGTACATATTATCATGTGGGACGAAAAATTCATGAACTCATCAAGAAATCATCTACGCGAATGCTTATTAGCTAAAACTTGTAAAATACCAAGGACATGCTTCGATGAATAAGAATGTGTTGTGGGTGCCTATTAAAATTAATATAATCAGCTTTCCATAGGATGTGAAGGAATAATCCGTTAAGATGTGACTGCATGTAGTAGGTAGTTTATTACTATTTTATTTAAATTTATCAGTGTTCTGTTAGTACAGGTTAACAGCTTTCTAAGACCGATTGCAATTTGACCCTTGCGACCTGCTAAGGGCTAACTTGTTGGTAATATTTTATATACTTGGATCTTAAATAAAATTGACAATTAATTATTTTGAGATTTTTGTGATCTTGATCAATGTCAGTGGGGGCTTTACGGACTGGGATCATTTCCTGCTTTTAGATAAGTATTATTATTATTATTATTATTTTTTTTTTTCTCCCATTTATTTGTACAGATACCTATTTATAAAATTATTTCTAAACACGTTTTACATAAATATATAAAAATACTACACAAAACACATTTAAAAATAATTCTATAAAACTTCCACCCACTGCGGGGCCTTAAAGACCCAAGCAGCCGGTAGTCAGGGTTCCAGAGAGAGGAACTTCCTCACAATTCGCGCCGTCTCAAGGATAACCGCCTTCTGTATCCGACCCTTGATCCAACAACCAAGCGAAAGCTTACTAAGGTGTATTATTATTATTATTATTATTAATCTTATAAAATTAACATAAAATTGTTAAATTATTCTCTTTATATATATTTTTACTCATATTATAAGTTACCCTCGAAGCGTCTCCATTAACAAAAGTATAGATTTCCGTAAATGACAATTATTTAAAACCGGCCAAGTGCGAGTCGGACTCGCGCACCGAGGGTTCCGTACAATCCTGTAGTAAGTTTTAAATTAAATGTTTTTTTAAAATATTTGAGTTGATTGAATGAAAGGTAAATTGCGATTTACGATCAATGACGTATTAAAAAAAAACTACTTACTTGATCTCGTTCAAACCAATTTTCGGTGGTAGTTTGCATGGTAATGTACAACATATATTTTTTTTAGTTTTATCATTCTCTTATTTTAGAAGTTACGGGGGGGGGGGGGACACACATTTTACCACTTTGGAAGTGTCTCTCGCGCAAACTATTCAGTTTAGAAAAAAATGATATTACAAACCTCAATATCATTTTTGAAGACCTATCCATAGATACCTCACACCTATGGGTTAGATGAACGAAAAATTTTTGAGTTTCAGTTCTAAGTATGGGGAACCCCAAAATTTATTGTTTTTTTTCTATTTTTGTAAGAAAATCTTAATGCGGTTTACAGAATACATCTACTTACCAAGTTTCAACAGTATAGCTCATATAGTTTCGGAAAAAAGTGGCTGTGACATACGGACGGACAGACAGACAGACAGACATGACGAATCTATAAGGGTTCCGTTTTTGCCAAATTTGGCTACGGAACCCTAAAAATCATCGATTGTCATTCTCAAATCCTTCAATCCCCAATCCATTAGTGGACGAGGTCAATATATAAGTACTAATAGTATTTTCTAAAATCTGTATTCAATCGTCATGCATTGAGGAAAAACAGTTTTCTATGTCTAAATATTACAAGTACATATTTCTAAACACAAAAACAGAGTTGATGATTCAAAATCTATGCCTATTAGTTTCAAACAATTTCTGGCAAATAAAGCATGATGATACATAGGTATGAACAGATCTTGAGACATAAACGTATCGAACTCTGGATATTTTAGAAAGTAGCTAATCTAAATCCAGCTTGGGACGAGTTGTGTTGAGTTTAATCAAATTAATATGTATAAAAATCTATATTGTCTTTCTCAAGAGATTTGTGAACTTAATCTTTGTCTAATATAAACAGATTATTTGGAATGAAACATTAACCAGTGTCACTGGATATATTAAACGCAGGCAATCGAAGTTAGAACGATAAACACAATGGTAAACTGTCTCCTGGTCTAATGCAATGCCAGGCGAGAAAGTTCGTTCGTGCGCCGGCGTTGGCAGAATTTGAACGTTTGCGACATCAGGATAGGCGTATAGATAGGACTGATCTTAAAAGGTCAAAGTTAAATATCAGCTAGGCACATTAAGCCTCACACAATTGGGAACTTTAATGTTACTCCGTTCGTTTATTTACCGTGAAGCAAGATTAGCAGAGTTGTTTTCAATTTGAAGACAATAAATAGAAGGTATAAAAGTTGGCCAAGGTATTGGAATTTATAAAGGAAATATGTACAAAATAAAATATCCTTAATAACTACTGAGTAATAGGATCAGGAAAAGTTAATGAGAAATAAATAAAATACATTAATTTGATATCTACCTATGGTGATTTACATTCATAAGTACTTATCTTGAAAGACTTGAACTAATTCAAAAATAACAGTTATTATTAGAAAAATTGGAAAAAAATATTTAGTGCCGTAAGAAAATCAAAATAATACACACTAAATCATGGTAGATGTATTATCTACTAGCTGATGCGCGCGGCTTCGTCCGCGTGGTTTTCTGATTCCCGCGGGAACTCCTTAATTTTCCGGGATGATAAGAAGCTTATGTAACTCTCCAGGTCCTCAACTATATCCATACCGAAAATCACGTCGATCCGTTGCTTTGTTTCGGCGTGATTGAAGGGCAAACCAACAAACCAATAAACCAACAAACAAACACACTTTCGCATTTATATTAGTAAAGTATTCATAATGTGGTATCATACAGAAGCCAATTATGACAATACACCAAGGAATTTAAAAAAATCAGCTTTAAGTACCTATACTCTGTAATTTTTTAAAATAGGTGACCTTTGAATGTGTACCTGTTATTCTTCACCTTAATAATATCATCACACAAACGGTTAACTTTACAATAAGCCTATTATCCATTTCTATGAAGGCGTGTATGTGTTCCGTTTAGTTTAGGGGAAAACACAAAAATATTTAAGCAGTAGTCGGCAACTTACGCTTTTGTTACCGAACAATAGCGGCGACAGTCTACAAAAACTAGTTTTGAGCAAATGAATAGAAAACATATAAAATGAGCCGTTCAATTACAATCCAATGATAACAATAGAAAGTTAAAAAGATGAAACCATACGGGGCAAAGATTGGACAAGTGCACCTTTGTATACAAAACAGGTAGGTACTTAAATGGAGATTAAGTGGGAATCTAGAAGAAAGAAGTGAATTACATTTTCTGAAACGGAGTAGGCCATTCCAAATCCTACTCAGTACAAATTACAAAATCGACCACTTACGAGTAAATGAAGACGTGGACAAAGAACGTAAAAATCACAAGTGGTGACACAAGACATAATTCGACAAAAAAGTTGTTGCTTTACTTTTAAAAGTAGGTTCAACTCCACCGGCCGGTAAGTATCGGTATTAAACAAAATGTACCCAGGAAAACCTGATATTTTAAAACCTTGCGTAAGCTGGGTAAAATTATATTGAAAGAAAGATTGGGTATGTTTTGACATCCCTAAAAATTCAAGAGTCTGTTAAAGATAACATAAAAGATTCCCGGCAACAACGGAAAAGGTAAACAACAGCTCGATCACAATAACACCTTAATGAGCAAATGTATAAGATTTAATATTTCCCGCTATTTACCTCGCACCAGCCTTTAGCAGGAAAACAGATGTAAATATATTATGTCATGTTTACATTCATTATACTGTAAATATATCTACCTACCAACCTACTGAAGTTCGAAGAATGAATAATGCCATTGAACAAGAATAGCATGACGTATTGGACGTAATACATCATGAATTATTAGCGGCAGAAGCTTTCCAAGATGTGAATGTAAAAGAAAAAGCAATTGCGCGAATAGAGAAGCGAACGTTATTAAAGCTCGGCCCACGCGCCGGATGAATCATGCGCCTGCGCGGGACGCCTCCCCTCCCCCTCCATCCAACCCGCGACACAGCGAGAACAGCAAAAACATTACCTACTTTTGAATAAGTTCCCTTTCTCTTTCTACACCTCCGAGCAGCTACGTTCGGGGCCATTCATTATAACATAATAATAACATGTAAATAAACAGATATTTGTCATGCCAAATATTAGATTATTATTGGTCTCGAAAACGCAATTGTAGTAATTCTCCCTTTTCAGTCATCTGAATATTTTGCAAATGCTGCTTCTCGTTGGAAATGCAAAATGTTTCCTTTTGTTTACACGAGTAAACGCTAAATGGCACATAAACTCTTTTATAGTAGTAAATTCACAACGAGAAATAAAAAGTCCTTTCACCTGCGACGCTTTTGGAAAAATGCGAATAAAATCAAGCTTCAAGCACAGCAGTATTTAAAAACATGTCTAACTAACAACTTAAATTGATTACGTTGAGTACTTTTCCGACAGAAATTAATTGTTTAACCCAAGTAAGCCAATTAATTTATTTCATTTACATAGTCTATGTTTCATTTACATTAAATGACGGCAAACTAAATTATTACCTACTGAGATAATCAAAAATAAAAATAATTAATAATATTATATAAAAGTAATAAAAATAAACAGAATTTTTTAAGAAAAGAAAATTGGAATAAATTAGTTCCTACCTAAACTAAGTATAATTACCTATATAAATCAAGAGTACCTAACCAAATTTAATTTAATTTTTTTTAAGCCATATTTAGAGAAGGATCGCGGCCAAAATCTTATGTAAAATGCTTCATAAAAGTAATAATGAACTTTTTAATTTAAACAATAGCGTAATGTAATGTCACATCACGTCGAGTGATTGCAGTCAAAGCGTGACGAAGTTGAACGAGTGACCATGAAGTGCGTAGAGCGGTCGGTCGCCAGCGCTGTACGTAAAAACGGTGAGTCACCGACGGAGAAAGGATATTACAACAACCATGCGACAGAAAAGGACGTAAAATACAAGAAAACCGGTTTAAGATTTCGAGTTTCTATCCGATATGCTCCTGTCTCAGTCAACATCGCTTGAGTAGCGCTGTTCCATTGCAGTTCAAAAACAGTAGGACCACGAAGATCTTGTTTTTTCACGTTATGGTAGTTTTTCTTATATGAGAATTTATTCTTCTTTCGTTTGGGGCTGATCCGCTCGCGCTTGGATGTTTCCTGTTAATACTTATTACTGCAATTAGTCACATTGTGTATTATTTATATTGAAGTACTTTCACTGGAGACTTTTAAATGTTTTCGTTTTACATTACCTAAATATCATCATAATCTTATCTGGGTCTTATAAGGGTTACCTACTGAGCATTTTCTTTATCTATAGTCTGTGAAGCGGTGATGTCACCACTGCTTTAGTTTTCTTATCTCGTTGCTGATAAGACACTGAGTTAGGAATGTACTGTCACGTTTGTCTGAACTCTGAGAAGCATTGCACTTGCCAGAATGATTCTAGTTAATACGACGTTCATTATGTGAAGCGTCAATTAGGCGTCCAATTGACGATAATTCATCGGGTTGCTTAAAGTGCTAGAATCTAGCTATTAATTAGATGTAAGTAGGCGTTAATACAGACCGATTGTCGCGTGAGGAGTTTACCAAGCCGAGCGGCAATATTGAAGAAAGTCTACAAAGATTACAGGAATTTTCCGACTGGGTGGAAATGATCGCGTCTCGGTGAATCATTGCGTGTTTTTGCCCGGTGCTCGTAGAGAAAACGCTCGACTCCACTTGATACAAAACGCTGGAGTGGCAATTTAAATTGCTGTTTTAAATTTTGCTAGAGTATACTTTTATAGACGTCGGTCGCCGGCCGCTTTTATTGCGTAGTCGTGAACGGGTTTGTACCTACTCGTTCTCGAGGAAAATTATGATGCGAACGGCAAATTTTATGAAACATTTTGTTTTGTTTATTGAAAAAGGAGTTGCTTTATTTACCGCTCATTAACGAATGCAGAAAAGTGGTTGTTATAATATAATATCAAGTATCAACGACAAAATGTGCAAAACACGACAAAGAAATTTCAGAATTTCACTATTGCCTTTAGCATTCGTGGATAAAACCTAAATAAATAACACTCAAAAATTCAATCTACATAGGTACCTATCTAGGTACCTATGTAGATTGAATTTTTGAATGATCTGATTCTAGAAATCACTGAGAACAATCCATTATTTTTAATCTAAAAGTTTAGCCGATAATAATTGGTTGAAACGTGAAAAAAAAGTCACGCTTTAGTTAGCAACGGCGGATGTTAATCTGAATATCGTCGTGTTGTATTGATTATTCGTTATGCTCGGTCGATTCCGCTCGCCGACTCCAATCTCGTGGTCATTATCCAATCTTATTATTATGCGCACATCACTTGATTGTTACTTATTTACTTCAATGGCTCGATGACCCAAAAAGTATTTTAGGACTTTAAATGCCTGTCCTACAAGGTGCCACTTCGCATCTAGTTCTTCATAGGGCTTGTAATAGCCTCGAATGTTGACCTTGCTATATATTTTGATTTGTATATTATCAGTTTTTTTGTAATATAGCACTTTTTTTAACCATTCCTACCTATCTCTACTTACGGTCTTCCCTTGTCAGGTTTCTAACCTACCATCAAAGACTGCATCATCACTTGCCACCACGCGAGATCAGAGTCAATAGTTAACTTGTGGTAGAATACATAAAATTGCATTTGGAATTTTTTTCCTTATTAATCTATCTATATCTATATATTATATAAAAAAAAATGAATCCCTATTTCCCTTGGTCACGGCATCACGCGTGAACGGCTAGACCAATTTCGTTAATTCTTTTTTTATTGTATAGGTGAGGACCTGGAGAGTGACATAGGCTACTTTTTATCCCGGGAAATTAAGGAGTTCCCGCGGGAATAACATAAAAACTTAAACCACGCGGACGAAGTCGCGGGCAACAGCTAGTATACTAATAATTATAAGTATCACTACAGCCTATTAACGTCCCACGGCTGGGCACAGGCCTCCACTCTCATAGGAGAGCGGGAATTAGAACTTAGACCCACCACGCTGCTCCAATGCGGGTTGGCGGGCTTTAACGATTATTATCATGTTAGTGATAATAACCGGGACCGACGGCTTAACGTGCTCTCCGAGGCACGGGGGTGAAACACCGCCAACTTCCAACTCCGGGCTGGCACTGAGAATTTCTTAATTGAAAAACCCAATACCCAACATTTATGCCCGACCGGGAATCGAACCCAGGACCTCGTGATCCGCAGTCGACTATGCTAACCACTAGACCAACGAGGCAGTAATTATAAGTATAATGTGTTCCTTTTTAGTATCTATGAAACAAAATTATTGAATGGTGTCGATGAATCAATAAATATTAGAGACAATCATTCATGATCAGATAATATGCTTTATTTTGAAGATAATATTAATACTCATGTAAGATACACAGCGAACACTGATAAACGGTCACTTAACGTACAAGGTCGCGACGTAATGGATTCTGAATAATATACGCATTTTAAAATTTTCCTTTATCCATCTAATATGCCAAATACGGAAGAAGAGTAAAAAACATGAGTTTACGTTAAAAATAAGAATATCACGTAAGGTTGACTAGATGTAGACAAAATAAAAAACTATAGTAAAGACTAAAGATTCAACAAAGTGAAATTGTTATCCTTATCACACATTTATGTAAAAAGTAATTTATCAGTGAAGCGCTAAAATACATCTAGTAAATTACGAACATAATAATACAAGATATAAAGACAGAACAGGGCATAATTTTATTGTGAGCCAACAATCGTTAAGGCTACTGTTACGACAGGAACCGGTTAGACCACTTCTGCCGAAAGCCCGATCGGTTTTAACGCCATAGACAGAGGGACCGCTACACGGTTCCATTTTAGATCATATTGCTTTCACCCCTTATCGATCAATTCTTAAATTGTTATTAATTTCTTATCAGATGATAGCATTACGCTCAGTGGATAGTTCGTCTTTTGTTACTCGTTTCGGTTAAAGATGTTATTTATGTTGAGTAATGACTTGATTACGTTTGTTACAGGTTAATCAACTTAGTGGACCTGCAACTGACAACGTAACTTAATTTAAGTTGACGATAAAGCGTTCAAAAAGCGTTCTTGAGTGGGATCCAATGAAACTACATTGAATTAATTTGTTAGAGGGTTCTCAAAGAAAACAAATGTCGATCTAGGAGCTAAGGCTATATCTGATTGGCAATATTTGGTGAAAATAATTGGAAAGAAGAGGAGATCCAAACCTATATTTTTCGTAACATATCGAAACCTTGATCGAAGCACATCATTATGCAAATATTGTTAAACTTAAATTTGCTAATTTTAATGGATTAGCATTTCAAGTTGTGAATAAGACGATAAAATTAGAATACATTCTAGAATATTAAAACGGTTGGTCTGGTTGATTTAAATCGATTTAGTGAGTCATCGTAGAACATTTATTAGTATATCATTTTCAAAGTGAAGATACAGAATTTAATGTGTACTCGTAAATATCGCTGGCAGCTGTGTGCCAAGACGATACACTTCCTGCTGTACGAATTTGTTGTCACTCATCCAAAAAACTATCAGAGCTGAAGTTTCGTCAATTTCTAAGTGACTCAGATGACGTCCATAACGCGAATTGCGAAATACTCTGACATGATAATGAATGGAATTCTTCAATTTGAAATTCAGGTTCATTGTGGTTCATTCACCTGATAATCTTTACATATTTATTATTTTGTCTTTGTAAAGTATATAAATAGTGCAATTAAAATAAAACTGTAATTGTTATTGACTACTTCCCGATTTTAATTGACACCCTCAAATTTATGTATTTCTACACCAATGAATAGCGACAGTAGTATTGCATATCAAATATCAATAGAGAACCACACTATTTTATGAAATGTAATTGATTATTCAATCATTGGCAAGGAGCAATGAATCTTTTTATATGCATGCTCAAATGATCGCAAGTGCGAGTGCCAACAGAAGTGTGATTGATGTCCGATCGTTGATGTTGCACGTGAACCGAAGATTGACAGCGGAGCGAATCTCGAAGCATGCCTATGTAAATCAAATTGGCTAAGTGGTACCGACTTCCTGTCGAACTTAAATTAGCTAAAAGCCGGCCGAAATCGAGTTTATCGGCCACCGAATATGCCGAAAATTATCCCGTAGCGTGCTGAAAATTGTTACGCATTTAGAAATGGGTAGGTAGGTAATCGTCGAAATTTGGAGCTCGAAGATCTCCGAGCGCACCTGCAGGCGCCGCGGTTCATTCATGAGAGCGAACGGAACGAGACTCATAAGAGGTCGAGAATAATCCGCGGCCGATAATAACAGTTGGCTTTTCTTAGAAATTAGTACGGTGCAAAGGCTTCGACGGAGGGACTGTCGCTGTCCCTCTCGCACCGGAGGCGGGCGAGCGAGAGAGCGTGGGCGGGGCGACCGGTGTTATGTCACGTCTGGGCAGATAGAGGCGTCCGAAGGCTCGCATGCTGCACTCACTATATCCGTTGTACTTCCCGACTCTTTATTGGAACGTTTGTAAGGTCAGTGCGAGATAAACAATACTCGGGTGCGCTTTTACAAGGAACTTATTTTTCTTCGAGATATTTCGCGGTTGTTTTTTTCGCTTTACATCTCGAGCTACTTAAAGATAGCAGTGCGTAAGTAAGATTAAGGGTACCTATATATTATTAGATGATGCCCGCGACTTCGTCCGCGTGGATTATTTTTTTTTAATTCGCGCGGGAATTCATTAGTTACGGATACAATGTCTTATTCTATATGCTTCCCCGAGATGTAACCTACCTCTTTACCAAATTTCATCAAAATCAGTTGAAAAGATGAGCAATGGCAGACAGACAGTAACACTTTCGCATTTATAATATTAAATCCAATAAACCCTTAACCTTAAAAAAATAGGCTCCCATCTAAAAACAGTCAAGACTAATGTGACACAAAAGACATAATAATATTTATTATTGGACTAATTTTCAAACCTAATTTTGGTTCAAACCTAACCCGAGCATGCCTTTTTATTTTACCAAAAGGCATGCTCGGGTTAGGACCAAAATTTTTGTAAATCATGCTTAGTGCTTATATTGACAGGTTTAGCAATAACGATAGCTTTTTATACTAATTTTAAGTTTTTTCGTTTTCTAATTTTGCCATAATGGAGTATTTACGATCAGCTAAAATTATTCAGAATTCAAAGGAATTGGCCCGATTGAACTGCTTACGGAGCGAAGCAATTTCATTGCACGAGGTATTGGCACCGCGACGTGTGTAAATCATACATTTATGGCTAAAAGACATAAAGGCGACATTTCTAACCTCGCTTCGTCAGCTTGAACGCTACATTGCTACTAAACCTAGCACCACACGTAAATCTAGTTTACAGAGTAAGATTTTATTTATAGATTAAACTAGCTGATGCCCGCGACTTCGTCCGCGTGGTTTAAGTTTTTTGTTATTCCCGCGGGAACTCCTTAATTTTCCGGGATAAAAAGTAGCCTATGTCACTCTCCAGGTCCTCAACTATACCCATGCCAAAACTCTACCCATGTCAAAACGTCGTTGACGCGTGATTGAAGGACAAACCAACAAACAAACTAACTATCGCATTTATAATATTAGTATGGATTGAAACGGCATCAGGAAAGCTAAACCTGGCATGCATATAATATTATGCTCAGATCAGGGTTTTATTCTTCGTTATCTTGTGCCCTTATAACTCGGGGTCTGCTAATTATTATTTTAAAACAATTTGTCAGAAAAGATTATCATCTGACCTTTACTATCTTAATTAAATAATACTTCCATATCAGTAGGCGTAGATCAAAAATCTAGGCTTAAACATACCTATCTACTTAATCATTGGATTTAAATCTCAAGTAACCAGCCGACCTGTGATGACGGAAACCAGAATGATCCAGTGGATAACAGATTAAGGAGTATGGGCACAGATTATGTACCTAATAGTTGCTATATTATATGCGATCATTTCATATCAATTGTCTAAGCAAATCGTAATCATTTGGCAGCTTAAAACGTATTGCTCGAACTGTGGAGTTAAACATGCTTTTTGACGTGCGGGCATATAGGAACTCCTTAAGCCCTTGTGTAGCGCAAAAGGGGGTTTTTAAAAGCAGTGTATCCATCAAACTGTGACATAATGTATGTTGTAAAAATAACTTGCTGTTTTCAAGACCTTTAAACAGCCATTGACGCATCTCAAAACACAATTTAAAAAAAATCTCTGCATTGAAATTTATTTTAAACATACCTCTTAATTTACCTTTTAAAGCAATTTTTCTCCTTATTGAAACCAATAATTAGGTCTAGAAATATATACTAATATTATAAATGCGAAAGTGTGTCTGTCTGTCTGTCTGTCTGTCTGTCTGTCTGTCTGCTAGGCTTTCACGGCCCATCTGTTCAACCGATTTTGATGAAATTTGGTACAGGGATAGGTTGTATCCCGGGGAAGGACATAGGCTACTTTTTATCCCGGAAAATTCAAAGGTTCCCGTGGGAATCAAAAAGTTTATCTGTTCAACCGATTTTAATGAAATTTGGTACAGGGGTAGGCTGTATCCCGGGGAAGGACAAGGGCTACTTTTTATTCCGGAAAATTTAAAAGTTCCCGCGGGAATCGAAAAAATTTGGTTCACGCGGACGAAGTCGCGGGATTCATCTAGTATAAGATAAAATTCATATAATCTAAATCAAACACATTGTCGGATTCATTTGTATTGAAAAGTTAATATTAATTTTTTTACAAAATGATTTCATGCATTTTTTGCGACATCCGCTTGCTCGATTTCACCCCCCCGCGCCTGTGTTTTTCCTCTTGTGAGCTCACAGCGCCTTAAACAGATCGAATTAAACGTAAGACAAACGATAACGATTACGATTCACTTACACAATCGGGGGGCAGATCTGGATCCAGTGGATAACAGATTAGGGAGTATGGGCAAAGATTAGATATGCACCTAATTGTTGCTATAATATGGGATCAGTTTTCATACCCCTTTCTAATCCATACTAATATTATAAATGCGAAAGTGTGTCTGTCTGTCTGTCTGCTACGCTTTCACGGCCCATCTATTCAACCGATTTTGATGAAATTTGATACAGGGGTAGGTTGTATCCCGGGGAAGGACATAGGCTACTTTTTATCCCGGAAAATTTAAGAGTTCCCGCGGGAATCAAAAAACATCAATCCTGCACGCGAACGAAGTCGCGGGCATCATCTAGTTAGTAATAAGTGTAGTTTTTTATCACTCCTACTCATCTTCATCACCATTTTATCATCCAATGACATCGCTCAGATGTCTTACCCACGCATGCATACGCAGTTACGTACCTCACTGGTAATTCACGGTATTATACAGTTTCAATCAAGATTTTTCAGCTAATCTCAAAATAGTTCTCATTAACCTGGTTCGCGGGACTTCTATTCAATGGAAGCGAACGGTCTTCTATATTTATCTTATCTACTCTCGAATTTGTTTACGTAAAACTCTCCTACTGTTGATCGAGGTTGTTATTTGTTAATGAATCTCAGTTAGGGTGTTCTACATGAACTGAACTGGTGATCAATTTAAGAGAAAAAACATACAGGTTTATTACTATTTCCTATCACAAAATTATCTAGTATGAGCGCAAAAAACCAGCCCCCCAATCATGTAAGAATTGTCGATTAAATCGTATAAGGTCGGCTTCAAAGTAAAATAAACCATAACAGCATTGAATTAGAGCTATATTTCGTGTATCCATTCACAGGTATGTGCGATAGCCTAAACGTATAAGAATGGATACACGAAATTGACCTCTAATTCAATGCTTTATGGTTTATTTTACTTTGAAGCCGAACTTATACGATTTGATCGGCAATCCTTACATGATTGCACCTCTGGACTAATTGAGAGTTGAGATCACTATCACACTTCGAAAGCATCGTCAATTTTATTAAATTTTTTTTTGATTAAAATTAGGGCATCAGAAGAACACGTAATCGGCTTTGTAGTTCAAGGTTAACTACCATTAAAAAGTAGATAAATCTTACTTAACTACATCTCAACTGCGATAAGACACCTGTACACTTCATTGGACAAAGTGATGTTCCTTCAAAATAGAAAATGAAATAATTCAAGAAATACTACCCAGCATAAAATCGTGGAAATTATTAAAGCTAATTAGGTGCTGATTTATGTAGAAGGAACCAAACTGAAGGTTGTAAAGGATGGTGGTATTTAATTGGCAAATCAATCGAGCCACTACAAACAACCCGAACCAATTAACCCCATGCAAACGTCTCGAATTGCTGTCGATTAGTCTGAACTTCGAAGCGAGGGAAACTGGAACATCCTCAAAGAATAAGTTATTTTGTTGAAGAACACTTTTAGTGCACGCACTGCTAGACAAACATACCTAATTGTAATTTAATAACCACTTTCATGAGATATAATTACACACGTGCATTATAATGTAAGCGTTTAAGTTTTTTTTTCTTTTTTTTGCGCTACAAGTTAGGCCTTAACTGTGATCTTACCAGGTTGTACTTGTAAGTGACGATGCAGTCCAAGATGGTAGCGGGCTAACCTGTTAGGGGTACGGCTGTTATATCCACACCATACGCCTAATCGGTTTCTAAACGGCTGTCCGCCATTTTCTGATCAGTGAGGATCATGATACTCTATTTAAGCTTGAGAGAGATTGACAGAGGTGAGAGAGTTGTTACGTTTCGTACAAAACTGGATTAATACCTAGGGTATCATACACCCTTAAGGCATGTCACAAGTCATTCAAGTACGAGTCCAGTAGGTAGGTACCTTTAGAGCAGAACCTGGCATAATTGGTGCAAGTGACTCTAACCATATTTCACCACCAAAAATAGGAAAGGTGACTCTAAATATACCGTCCGTCCAGAGGGCAGACATTTAGGCACTCTTCCTCTACTCCCTCTAATTCTCTTACCATCCAAGCGGCCGGTTATTAAGTTACGAGTAGATTGCTGTTTGACAGTACAATTACTTTTATAGTTTATCGCTCTCACGATCACAAATCAAACGAAGGTAGAAACAGACATCAATAAACAACTGAGCTTCTTTAACGCTGGCATTGCTAATAGCCTGGCAATAAAATACTAATCCGGTCTAAAAGAAAAAAAACCTTTGTAAAAAATTAAAAAGATGTTTGCTTAGGTAGTTACGAGACGTTGCTCTCAACGCGGATGGATATTTAGTTTTAATTTTATTATGACTTTGTGTGCGAATAATTTAGTAGGTAAAGACTAAAGTCACTACTACTCTGAGCCTGGAGATAACTGTCAGGTTGGACAATTGTAACAATGATTGATGCAAGTTTTGCATAATAGGGCAACAGAGTCCAGCACGACACACACTACATAAAAGTAACTAAATAAGTAAAATAATAAATGACGATATCAGACAGTCAGTTATGTAAGACACGCATTGCCTTATCAGCATAATCTTGAACTTGATTCGCATCACGAATCTAATTTCTTATCTACAAGCGAGTCACGCGTTGCCGTAACAGTAACAAAATAAAGAAATTACTCTATGTATATATATCCGTCATAATTATATATCTTCACTAGATGATGCCCGCGACTTCGTCCGCGTGGATAGCACACGTCCTTCCCCGGGATACAACCTATCCCTGTACCAAATTTCATCAAAATCGGTTGAACAGATACATTCCCGCGGGAAATCTTCAATTTTCCGGGATAAAAAGTCTATGTCCTTCCCCGGGAAGTAACCTGTCTCTGTACTCAATTTCATCAAGATCGGTTGAGTTGTTGGGCCGTGAAAGCGTAGCAGACAGACAGACAGATACACTTTCGCATTTATAATATTAGTATGGATTCGTTTGGTTTTTACATGGTTTTAATCATTAGATATGTCACCGTAAGATTGTAAAAACCGTTAGATTATAATCTAACTCGCGAAATTGTAAACTGTCGAATGATTACAATATAACGGATTATTTTTCGGTAGATTGTAATCTGTTAGGTTTATTAACCCGATAGAACCTATTGATTATTTAAGTTTATGTCGAACCCAAACCTAACCTACAAGAAAGAGACAAGAAAAAGTAAATGCAATGAATATTTCAAAAATTGGCACTTTAAACATTGAACGGTTCACAATCTTTCGACTGTTTACAATCTATCGAAAAAAAAAGCGTTAGATTACAATCTTACGGGTTTTACAATCTTACAGTGACAGATATATAGATGCCGAACCTCGGCGTATAAGTTTGCCCATAACTTACATCGAGTAAGTTATTAGATACCTAGTTTTTATTGAATAAACTAATCATATTCATAAACTACCTAGTGACTCTTACACAAAAGCTTGCCTTTAAAAGATTTTGCTTATATAATCCATTACCACGTCTATATATTAGCTTTCTGTATGTTTTAGTTTATCTGCCAATGTATCTAGTATATCCAATATCCGTACTTCTGTCTATATCTATACTAATATTATAAAGGCGAAAGTGTGTCTGTATGTGTGCTACGCTTACCCGGCCGATGTCTTCAATAGTTTTTTGAGCACATTTGGTACAGAGGTAGGTTGGAAAGACAGACCAATTTTTATTTAGGAAAATTAAAGAGTTATTGTTTAAATGATGAAGATGAAGAAAAGCTAAAAATTTTGCTTTTCGTTTGTAGGCAAACAAATCTCTAAACTTTATTAATAACTAGCTTATGCTCGCGACTACGTCCGCATGGATTGAAGTTTTTTGGTTCCCGCGGGAACTCCTTAATTTTCCGGGATAAAAAGTACTATTCCAGACTATATTCTATCTCTGTGCCAAATTTTAGCCAGATCCGTTCAGCTGTTGGCGCGTGATTGAGTAAAAAACATCCATACATCCATACATCCATCAATCCAAACTTTCGCATTTATAATATTTATTTGATTATTTGATTTGAAAAGTTCTAAAAGCTTCTAAAGTTGATGATGCTGGTTATAAAACTGACACTGTTTTCTTTTGGCGGAAAAGAACAGCACTGTATTATTATTTAGTAAGCAAAAAATAGAAATTGTGGGAATTGGGATATTGATTAATTAAAATTATCATATGTATTGAAGTAAACATGTCTTTCTTAAAAGAAAACCGTTCGACAGTTAAATTGATATCGTTATAAAATTAGTTCAAGTAAACCACCGGTTTTACTCCGGCCCTTGTATAGCACTCAATTAAATAAGTGAAAGTAGAGCACCGTTGTATGGGGAGGCGCCAATCTCTTTTAATTACATTAATCGACACCGCTTATTAGTTCTAGATTAAAGTTTATTAATAATTATTTCTTTGATCTAATAAGCGTTTAGTTTAATTTGAATTGGAAGTTCCACTTGTGATCACGTGAAATTAAAGATAATTATTGAGTTCATTAAACAATTAATTATTGTGAAAACTATACTAACTTTTTAACTCTAAAAATTTTCACCATTGCACTCTCTTCGAACTCTTTTCGACTCTTTTCGAACTTAAAAAATTGCGCCTAAGTCTAAATAGAGGAGAACTTTAAACCTTATTTTCAAGAGTTTACCTAACTATGTCAAAAAGTTTTATTATTCGCTAATGAGCTATATTTTTCCATGTTAAAAATGACGTCATAATAAGTATTTATCATTTCGCAGGAAAGATAAGCCGCGATAAGAATTGGACAAGAATTATAATTAAGCCATATAATGGCCATAATAGATGAGTAACAACGTTGCGCTAGTATAATTAACAGGTTTTTTGGAACGACTAATTGACGAGATTGCATGCAATTTATTTATTAAAATTAATCTTTGTTTAGAGAAATTTCATGTTCATTCAATGGTCTGTATAATAACCACGGTTAATAGAGGTGTACATAAATAAAAGTTTCTTATTTTCTCACATAGGAAATACCAATTAATTTGCCTACATAACATACCTACTAGTAGTTTTATCTGCATTACGTTTTTTTCACATAAACAGCTACAACATGATGGAATATTTTTAGAATAATTTCATATAATGGATATAGCTTTTATTATAATCTAGTAACTTAATCAACAGGCGGTAAGGAGACGGTTTTGGTATTTAATGTGAGAACCTGCATCTAAAATTGAGTTAGTGGACCTATTGGACACATAATTCTGAAACTGAGATCTATAGAGCGTACTTTGACTTGGCTCAGACTTTAGTTAGAGTTAAAACGAGTTGGACTTATGGGAGTCACATCTCTGTCTCGTTTTAACCATGTCTTAAGTCTAAGCAACTTGTCAAAGTTCGCTCTATAGATCTCACACTGACAGTGTTCTCTTACCGAGATTAGCGTAGTATCCTGCTGGATGCATCATGACTCATGAGTGAATCGATCACCGAAGTAAACTTTCCATTTGTCACTTACCTAAAACGAACAAATCATAAATTAAAAGATTTACAGAAATATGAGTTGATTGTTATTGTAAAGTTGTGAGCGCGGCTAAAAAGCACACTATTTCAAAATATGTTTTCTTTACAACTAGTACAACAAGGAGCATTTTAAATTAATTTAAAATAGGTTTATTTTTGGTTCTAGAACATTAAATAGTAGATAGTACGATTTTGTTTGCATGGTGAAATGCGTAGAAAAGACGACTTTAAAGGATTTAATATACATATTTATGTAGATTGTAGACCTATTTGATTGCAGAGCTTGAAAACATAATATTATGATATTTAGTTATACTTAGGACATAGGATTATTTCCATTTCACGTGTTATCAAAAGGTAATCTAAATGGAGCATTGATCTTGTCATTTGCTTTACTGAACCAATTTTACATGCAGATAGAATGGTGATATGCGATAAAAAAATCATATGCTTGTGAAAATAGATAAATAAGTAGATGTGGAACTTTCCAATAGCTTCTTAGCTCTCCATATCTTAGTTTGCTACCTTTATGTTATGTGTTTTAAAAAGTTTATCAGAAAGAAAAGAGTCTTATTAACAATTGGAATTTGGAATAAATGGAGTATATATATCTGGACTATCTATTGATATTGTTTTTTACAAACTCTAGGTACATAGTCAAAGATCCATCCGTTGGTACAGTACATGTACTGTAGGGACATGTCCCTACCTAAAGCAGACTATGCTAAATCTAAAGCGATGCATAAAGGCGACATTTCATTTCAGCAATGTGTTCGCAATATCCAATGTAGGTACCTAGATGGAATATTCGGGAATATAGGGGCTGAATTCAAGCAGGGATTCCATATTCAGGCAGAGGCATGCGAGCACACGTGGCTGCCACGGCTGCCGGCTCCGGAATCTGGCCAAATGCCCATCGGGCCTCGATGGTTACCCGAATTGCTATGCCTTATTTATGCTGTGCTTCATAAACAATACGAAGGTGAAAGGCCTGTGAAAGGAATTTTTGTTGGGTAGTTTGGTATTCTTTTTAAAAATTAATTGAGTTTAAAAAATGTAGGTATCTCATTAGTCATTACTTAAGTTTTGTTACAGTTAATGTATGTGATGTGGGACAAATCCTCATACAGAGCTTAATCTCTGTGATCGATAATTTTCATATTGTTTATGTACCATCAGGTGAGATCGCAGTCAAGGGCTAACTTGTAGTGGAATTAAAAAAACCCTGGGTGAAAAAATTGCTGCATCATCTGTAATAGGTACTGATTAGATGATGGCCGCGACTTCGTCCGAGTGATTAAGTTTTTAATTCCCGCGGGAACTCCTTAATTTTCGGGATAAAAAGTAGCTTATGTCCTTCCCCAGGACATACATCATACAACCTATCTCTGTACCAATTTTCATCAAAATCGATGGAAAAGATGATAGACACTCTTTCGCAGTTATAATTTTAATATACAGGTATGAATTTTTGTCCACCTTTTATAAGATACGAATGTAGTTCACTTTTTTAATATTTATAATAGTTATTTTAAACATTCACCAAAAGCAAAACCAGAAAAATACTCTAACCGTCGCGTCGTCGCTAAGATAAAGATCATTATAATTAGGATTGCGTTTAAATTATCCGCTATATTATAGCTAAATTCAACAAAGCGAAATCCTATACACTGTAGATAATCCTCATAAAGAGCAATTTAGATCGTGACAAACGATCCGCGTTGCGCCGCTTTTGGAAATCGTGGATAAATGGTTATACATACGGAACCAACTTCCAACTACAACTAGGTAAGTACGACAAAGTTTACACGCTCAGTTTGTATACTTCAATACTAATATTATAAATGCGAAAGTTTAGATGGATGGATGTTTGTTACTCAATCACGACATAGCAACTGAACGGATCTGGCTGAAACTTGGCACAGATATATAGATTATAGTCTGGAATAGCACTTAGGCTTTTTATCCCGGAAAATTAAAGAGTTCCCGCAGGAACCAAAAACCTCAAACCACGCAGACCAAGTCGCGACTCGCGAGCATCCGCTAATAGGTACGTATTTAATCCATCAACTTTTTTTTTTATAGCTTGACTGCGACCTCTCCAACTTTATTGCAATAAAATATCAATAATGGTCAAGTATGGTCGCATCAGTCAGTTCGTCACAGAAATTGAAGTCGTCTTGACTAACAATGAATGAAAATTCTTTTTTGTTTACCGTACCTTTCCTATAGAGGAAAAAGACAACATAAAAACAATATGACGACTACTAAATATATGGCTTTAATTTGCTGATTAAATTGATCTTTGGTAAGTTAGAGTTGAAATTGGTACCGTGTGTAGAGAATTTTATGCTATTGTTAATTGTATGTACTATACAAGTCGCCGACGTTAAACATACAATTTATTGTCAGTAAACTAGAACAGATACACATCTCGCGGGATTTGTGAGCGTTATGAATAGGTAGTCGAAAATATTTGAAGACAAGACAAATTGACTCGTTGAACGGGAGATGCTAATAACAAAAGCTTTTAAATGTACACATAGAAAAGCAACACACAACCATTAGTATCTCAAGCTTTCGAGAGATATTATTTTAAGCTAATCCCTCATTTACGAGTAAGTACATACATATAAAAGTACCAAAGGTAGCAGGTAAGTAGTAAGGACATGCTCCTATACATTCTATCTGATATATTATGTAGATGGGCATTGCAGTACTTTCGTTGGTTTTCAAAAATGATTATAAAATTATATATTTTTAAGTGTTTCGTTTCTTAAAAAAGTTAAATAACATTATTAAGCAATAAGTATACATTTAGTTCTCGACCCACGCATCTAAGCGGATCGTTAGTAGGTACTAGCAGATTAACCTTTAAAGGATGGAGTTCAAACACAGAATACCTAGCCAAGGCCCTGCGCTTCGTAATGTCAAGAGTCAGATTTTCCTAAATTTCTTAGCGGTTAGCTCTCCAGACTTCGATGTAGGACACATAACCATTGATTACTACTCGGTGATGTAGGAGCTTAGACTTGCTTCAAATATTCCCTAAAATCTCCTAAAGGTCCTTAAGACGGTAATAAGAAGATTGTAAATAAACTAAAAAAGTTTATTAATATACTTATTTTAAATTCATTATTTTTCGTATAGAAGTACCTATACCTACCCATAATTTACATGCTACATACCACAAAGTACTATTAAATTAAGAACCTTTATTAAAACTTTTAGCTCTTTGGGGCTCATTTAGGGCATGCTTGATCAAAGAATTCGGCCTAGAAAATACCATACCGCAATACAATTATTTTTGAAGGTAAGTATGTGAACGAGAAATTTTAATTAAGGTTTCAGTTGGCAGTAAATTATTTAGTAAACTTCTCCGAACCACGTTTTAACAGTTGAAAAATCGACGTTCGACTTTAACTGCAGGAGAGCAAGGCCTAAATAGCGATTTGAGTGAGAGATAATACAAAATCTGAGTCAGATCTAAAGGCTCCAATATACTTTGAATTAAAGTTTTGGGCCTAAAGATAAACCCATCAAAACTAGGACAACTTTTTACACGTTTGCGTAAGTACTGTTTGGCGGACTACTTGGTTGAAGAATTACCTACATCTACGAAAATTTAATTTGCAACAAAGAAGAGTAAAAAGCAATCTATACTAATATTATAAATGCGAAAGTTTGTGATGGATGAATGTATGTATGGATGGATGGATGTTTGTTACTCAATCACGCCAGAACGACTAAAAAGATCTGGATGAAATTTGGCACAGATATAGATTATTTTCTGGAATAACACATCGGCTACTTTTAATCCCGGAAAATTAAAGAGTTCCACTTCCCGTGGGAGCTGAAAAACCTCAATCCACGCGGAAGAAGTCGCGGGGATCAGCTAGTTTTTCATTAACGAATAAATACAAACTGGAAAATTCGCCAAGATTACGCCAAGATTTTATGACGTGTGCACGAAAAACCGCTACTTGTTGGCGGAAGTCTAATGCCTAATTGCCTTGTTTCACCTTTTTATTTGAATGCGTATTGTGTCAGCAATTGCACGGGGCCAAAACGTGTGCAAGGTGTATAGAGGCCTTAAAAGCCGCTCGCTTTTCAGATTTCGGTCGAAAGCAACATCATCGAAGGTTCCTTTACTTAATTCCATTACTTATGCTTTTAACAGAAAACTTATCGCTGTATCAAATCTAGACCGGCGATTAAGGAACAATGGGACATTAATAAAAACGCTATTTGTACTGGTGCGCAGCATGAAAATGTTCCGTTTCTATGAAATTCGTCGCTTACTTTATGACTGCAAAGCTATAAATTTTTTATTTTTTGTTGCTAAGAAATGAGACTTTATATTAACGAAGTAGTTGAATAAGTACCTACAGGTACTCAGGTCTTTAATATCTTTTGCATTTTGGCCTCTTCGTTCCTCCGTTTCTCGTAGAGCTTTATAGGTATTATCACTAACATCGGAGCGGATTATCGTCTTGAGAAACCCCCTTGCTTCATCATCATCATCATCATCACTACAGCCTATTAACGTCCCACTGCTGGGCACAGGCCTCCACTTTCATAGGAGAGCGGGAATTAGAGCTTAGACCCACCACGCTGCTCCAATGCGGGTTGGCGGGCTTTAACGACTACTATCATGTCAGTGATAATAACCGGGACCGACGCGACGGCTTAACGTGCTCTCCGAGGCACGGGGGTGAAACACCGCCAACTTCCAACTCCGGGCTGGCACTGAGAATTTCTTAATTGAAAAACGCAATACCTAACTTTTATGCCCGACCTATGCTAACCACTAGACCAACGAGACACACCCCCCCCCCCCCCCCCCTTGCTTAAGTGCTTAGTATAATTTAAATTATAAGTAGCTTATAAAAAAAATGGAAACAGAGAGAAAGAGAGCGACTCGTATTCAAATAAGAGTCATCATCGGGTTACCGACGTAAATAAATTTACAGAAACATTGCATGCTAGAATTAGAACCTTTTGTTAGGAATTGAAAGCATAATATACCTACGATATTTACTTTAAAGTGTGCCTAGATTTAACTGTTGCGGAATCGGTTTTACATGGGAACCGGTTTATTCAAAACTACCTACCGAGTTGCTCAATATCTAGTCTGCGTTAGCTGAACCGTGTAAAATGTAAAATCTCTAAAGCTCAGATAATAATAAAGGTAGGTATTATGCTTTTAATAAACTAAATATTTCGAGAAGCTTTTACAAAACAACTTAGTTCACATTTCTCATAATAATTATGATAGTAATAGTAGGTATTTCTTTGTCTGTAAATTACTTCTGTACGACTAAACTATAGTCCTTTAAGGTAGGTGCAACTTCGTTCGTTCGTTCCGAAAGTATTATGTTTCATTTAATTTCAAAAAAAACCGGCACCGAGGGTTCCGTACACACCTGTAGTAAGTTTTAAATTATGAAAAACATTTTTATTTTAAATATTAGAATTTATGCCGTATTAAAAAAATAACTACTTACTAGATCTCGTTCAAACCTTTTTTCGGTAGAAGTTTGCATGGTAATGTACATCATATATTTTTTTTAGTTTTATCATTCTCTTATTTTAGAAGTTACAGCGGGGGGACACACACACAGACACACACACACACACATACACACATTTTACCACTTTGGAAGTGTCTCTCGCGCAAACTATTCAGTTTAGAAAAAAATGATATTACAAACCTCAATATCATTTTTAAAGACCTATCCAATATCCATAGATACCCCACACGTATGGGTCAGATGAAAAAAAATATTTTGAGTTTCAGTTCTAAGTATGGGGAACCCCCAAAATTTATTGTTTTTTTTTCTATTTTTGTTAGAAAATCTTAATGCGGTTCACAGAATACATCTACCTACTTACCAAGTTTCAACAGTATAGTTCTTATAGTTTCGGAAAAAAGTGGATGTGACATACGGACAGACAGACAGACAGACAGACATGACGAATCTATAAGGGTTCCGTTTTTGCCAAATTTGGCTACTGAACCCTAAAAAGCATACGAATTGTTTGATTGTACGGTAAAACTTTAAGACAAAAGTTGTAACAACTTAAAACACTGTACATAAAAAAATCCTTACTTTTTGAAAAAGTTGAAGTAGGTATATTGCAAAAACAGTTTTTCCACCTGCCTTAGAAACGCTATATAGGTAGGTAGGTACTCAATCGATGTGAAATTACCTCGGCACAAAGATTTCTATGCACCCTGCAAACGGAAATAGGACCTTTTTTCTCGAGAAAGCAAAGGGTTCTGGATTGAAACCTGAATCCTTGTACTTGTTAAACTAAAACTCGTTTTATTAATTTCCATTATACAGGTCTTTAGCTAGGTATGTTTAATTAAGCTTTACTTTTACCAACAGCACTTAATGAATTCAGAATATTAATTAAGCACAAATTGGTTTTGTAGACGAAATTTGTCAGGATACTCACGCTCTACGCATTAGACCATCACGACTACTTAAAAATAACGTTCCATTCTCTAATTAAATATAATAAATAATTCAATGTTCATTAACCACTCGAGTCACGAGGCAGATCTTTCGGTTAGCGATACGGTGCTAGATGAAAAAGCGAGCCTCGGTCCAATGCGAGGTATGCTCGGAATGGCAGGGGCATCCGGGCGGCAGCGATTGTTACCAGTTATCACTGAATGTTTTTCACCGGGGCATTTTGAGACACCGCCCCTGTGGGAAAATCGTCGCCAGAAAACTGCGAGCAAATAAATTATAAACTCTCTTCACGTGGAACGCGATCCGGCGTGTTCACTTTTATTTGCACAAAAGCTCATAAACAGCGAGGATGCGCAGTTGTGCACGTTTAACTTGCAACGCTTTGGGAAAATCTAGGGACGCTTGAATGAACCTCGAATGTTTGCTGAAAGTTGAGATAAATTTTGCATGCGCCCGAACAGCGTTGAGGGCTTGCAAGTTGCACGTGCTCTTTGACGGCACGATTGGCTTTTATTTAAGGCCTTGACAGACAGACAACGTATCTAACGCAGCTTCTAGTTTTTGCTACTGTAATGGCAATATGTTAGGTAAATAGAAGCTAACAGACTCAAAATACGACGGTATTGACGCGTGCTATGTGTTATTCCAAACTATAATCTATCTCTGTGCCAAATTACATCCAAATCCATTCAGCCGTTCGGGCGTGATTGAGTAACAAACATCCATCCACACATCCATACATCCATCCAAACTTTCGCATTTATAATATTAGTTATAATATATTTGATAATAAGACATAGATAATTAAGATTAATTGTCTTGCTTCTTAGCAAAGGCATATTCTGGAACTGCAGATACACAAATCTTAGGTAACGTTGTCGCGATCGAATAGGAAGAAAATCTCCCACTGGGCACTCAGAGCAGTAGGTACTCTTTCTATAAACGCGCATTCACATGTGTAACAGTTCTGCTCACTAATATACTAATAATGTGACTCTACCTCGCTGCAATACCCTAGTGTGAAACTGCCATAAGATTTTGTAGATGTCGCGCGATCGCAAGCGCAGGGGGATCATTAGCGAAAATGGAGCGACCCGGAATAGAACTGACAGCGGAACGATTGCTCCGCCCGTGATGGATGACGGGAGCCGGGTTATTGCTGCGAGCTAATATCCACACCCGGGGAGAATTAGAGGGTAATGAAAAAATGCGGCAATCGTGTGTGGTAATCGTATAATTTATTACGGACATAATAATAAAATTAATCCATACTAATATCATAAATGCGAAAGTGTGTCTGTCCGTCTGTCTGTCTGTCTGTCTGTCTGCTACGCTTTCACGGCCCAACTACTCAACCGATTTTGATGAAATTTGGTACAGAGATAGATTACATACCAGGGAAGGACATAGGCTACTTTTTATCCCGGAAAAATGAAGAGTTCACGCGGGAATAAAAAAAAATGTATCTGTTCAACCGATTTTGATGAAATTTGGTACAGAGATAGATTACATACCAGGGAAGGACACAGGCTACTTTTTATCCCGGGAAATTGAAGAGTTCCCGCGGGAATCAATAAATATAAATCCACGAGGACGAAGTCGCGGGAATCATTTAGTGAGGTAATAAAATCGTTTCGGAGGCGTCAACTCAACAAAGGTTCAATTGCAAATGACCGGTATCAGAATTTGGTAGTTCAAATTTGAAATTTTCGCCCATTTTATAGAGTAACATAATATTACAGGCATAATTTGGCACAGACATAGGTTACAGACAGACAAACACAGACAGGGGGGAAAGACCGGCTATTTTAAACCGAAAAATCAAAATATCCCATAGTGATTTTTCGAAAGACCTAAATCCACGCGGACGATGTAGTGGGCATCGTCAAGTAACAAACATGTCAAAAAAATTATAATTAAGTTAAAAAAAATCCCTTAAAAACATGTTTTTTAAACTATGGAGATATTTCCAGGACATTAATAGAACCTTGTTTATGTACACAAGAAAATAAGACGTCTCAGCGAGCATCTGCTACAAGTTGTCAATAAAAAGAAGTTTATAAAGATCTCAACGTACCTACAGTTAATGGGTATAACTACTCCTATGGCTAGGAACGTTGCTTATGCGTTCATGTCAAAGATATTAAACGTTACTCTCATTTGTGACAGAAAGGACATAATTCAAGTTCATTATATCACTGGACCTAAAAACCTGGAAACATACAATTTAATCTAAAATTAAAAATAATAAAAAAGAAATAACATGGGATTATCCATCATCAGCGGCTTCTGCCGCAAACAAGAGGACGGATAGGTTTTTATTTTTGTTATAACTGACTAATTTTGTACAAGGTACTCAAATATTTTCATCAACTAAAATCACAGGTCTAAATGTATTGATATCCCTTTCACGATCCTCCCTGAATCCAACTAAGAAAAAGATATACCTGTCAGTTTAGCATTATAACAGAATTATAATATCAACTATTGTATTATCTGTATCAGCAGTTTTGTAGCTTAACAGCCGCTCTACCGTATTCGTAAATCTCGTTGACACACGTAGCTTGCAATGAAAACTCGCAGAAAATGCATCGGAGATAACAAAAAAAATCAGTCCGCCCGAGTGCATATAAGTACTGTGCATTGACGGTGACATTCCACGGGGAATACTTCGCATATCGAGACTTAAGGTAACCATTTACCGATTGCAGATAGGTACGCCAGGGCCGCCGACCAATCTGTGCCCTTAACATGAGTTTTGTACCTTTCGAAAATGAAATTCAGTATAGCAGGCCGAGTGAGAGTTTTTTTACGTATTCGATCGCGACCACGTTAACTACCATTTATATGGAAATGATCGAACGCCAGCTGTCAAGCGCTTGAAATTTTCATACAAATCGTAGTTAAAGTATTCGCGATCAAATGGAATGAACAAGTGAGAGATTCACTAGGACTCAAAATGTAAAATGACCCTTTTAGAGCGCCTTTGTCATATAGGGCGAAATAACAATAAAAGGTAGGAGAGCACATAAAGGGTCATCCATACGATGAACTGACCTAATTTATTGAGGTGTGTAAAAACTAAAAAGAAGCTGGAAGCTGCAGTTGATCCTTAACTCCTAACTCATTTGCACAAGTGCACCATGTAAGTAGTTGGGAGAAGTGAGGAATCCTCGTGAGGCATAATTCATAATTCAATTGTACCTATTTCAACAACTGCCCGAAACACACCAAAATACCCACAAACATAGCACAACACACTTTAAAGAAAAAGAAGTAGTAAACTCTGTAAAGCAAATAGATTTCCTCTGACATCATAATATCGGATATCTTGAAAACCATCAAAGTTTTCGAGATGTGAAAACTCGTGCTACATGCACAACACTGGTCAGATCGCATCACTGGCATATTTGTTGCTACATACATACTTAACCTAAATAAGAAGGAAAATATTTTCTTTTCGTGTTAGTTTAACGAGGCATCGTTAAGTTTAATTATTTATATTACCTATAATCGTTAAACGGTTTATGTTGTGCGAAGAGTGTTTCGGATCGTAACGATTTGATTAAAATTACGCTTCTCAGTTCAACTCGGAGCAAAAAAAAAATTTTGTTTCACTGAAATACTTATGTAAAGGTTGACGCGATCTCACTCGGTGAACCCAACTTTATAAGATGCTGGGGCTACCCTGGTATAAACTGCTGGTAGCCCTTCCACCACCACTGTCCACTACAGCCCAGTAACGTTCCACTGCTGTGCACAGGCCTCCACTTTCATAGGAGAGAGGGAATACAAGCTTAGATCCACGACGCTCCAATGCGGGTTGGCGGGCTTTGACGACTATTACCATGTTAGCGATAATAACCGGGACGGCTTAACAGCGTAGCAGTTTATACCGGAGTCCAGAACTGCTGCAGCATGGCAAAGTCGATAAGGTGGTAATTAGCTAGGATTTTTTGATTTCGCACCTGTCCCTCTGTCATATCATCTCAACACATTATCTACCGTCCCGCTATAACCTGAACTCGGGTCTCCAATGCATAGGTACTGAAAATGGTTATAAATAATCCTCCATGTGCCAATTAGTAGACTTAACACTCTTTTGAGAATATTATAGGCTACTCTCAAGAATATTTCTACCCTTCTACAGGAAGTTACTAGTTACTACCCTTCTATTAAATAGAACTTCCTACAAAAATCATGTAACACAGACGATGAATAGATAAACAAAAGTCCACGTAAGGTCGTCATTAAAGTAACTAAGTTACGGCTACCCGTTAGTCTCGACGTGGAATAACAAAAAAAGTGGTCCTGTCGTGACTCCACTGGTACTAGGTGACTATTCATATCCTTGTTTAACAGTGGACTTCTACTATAGTTAGAGCGGGATAAAGGTAGTTTTAATATGCTGCTCCTAATATGAGTTTCATTTAATTTATCGCACGACAGCCGCTTCGTGGCTGCAACGGAGAGCCACATTAATCTTTGGCGCTAAGAATGGTGTCCAAAATTGTATACGGGATGTGATAATAAATTGTACATAAAATAATAACTTCTTAGATGTACCCGCTTCAGATTTTTTGTCATTAATCTTGTAGTCTAATGTAGATAAAGTGGCGTATAGGTTTGAAAAGAGAACTAATGCAAATGTAGCGGAAATAAAGGATTGGAATGGTTACCGTTATAAGTATGTAAAAACTTTTAGGTCCACCTGCATAAGGCCGCAAAATGTGTAAAAATTAAATTGTACCTATTACCTGTCCTTTTCATGTGAACCCCGGAATAAACTAATCAAAAAGTAATAGCATCAAAATTTAACTAAAACATTCTAAGCACTGTTGTGCAAGTCGACCTTAGTATCCCAGTATAATTATTCTTAACCTATCTATAAAAGCATAAGTTTACTGAAATAGAAGATTTGCACGGATTAAATGAAATTATCATTTATCGCCTATGATGAAACCGATTTTGATGAAATTTTGTATAGTCATAGTTTGCATCCCGGGGAAGGATATAGGCTATATCCCGGAAAATTAAAAAGTTTCCGCGGGAATGGATCTGGATGAAATTTGGCACAGAGATAGATTATAGTCTGGAATCTGAACACATAGACAACTTTTACCAAAAACCTCAACCACGCGGGCGAAGGTGCGGGCATCATCTAGCTGTTAATAAGGGTTCGGAAAAAAGAAAAGCTCTTCGCATTACTTATTAATATTTCATTAACAAGAACATATTTAAGGTTGCAAGCTTTCCAGTACCAAACAATGCAAATTATAATCATATCATTAGCTTAAAAATATGGACATACAATATTTAATGCTTCACGGATATTGGGTTCAAAATCAATATATTAGCCGTCGTCCTCCGCCATTAACCACAGGACAGAATTCAAATTTAGTATCTCGATAATTACACCGACGTAGTAATTGTTATTAAATACCGCACACGAGGTATTTGCAACCTATGATATCGAATGTGAACACAATACTTAAATGGGCAGTTGTATTAAATCTAATAACAATCCTATTTATATAACAACTATAGCAGATGCCCGCTACTTCGTCCTTGTGAAATAAGTTTTTTTAAATTCCCACGGGAACTCCCTAATTTTTCGTTTTAATATAGCCTATGGCACTCACAAATAATGTCGCTTTTATCAAAATTTTCAAAATCAGTTCAGTAGATCCCGAGATTACACCCTACAACGTAATAAACTCACAAACTTTACCTCTTTAAATATTAGTATAGTTTAGACATTTTTATGATAGCATTGTTTTGTATTCAAACGTCTGTCATGTGTTATCTGATTTAACTCAAGATCATTATTTTAATCTGGAAATCCAAGACGGGTAAATTCATTTTACATAGAACAGTTAAATGCAAGCAAATGTACCTACCTAGGTATAGTCCCACTTATCTAACCTAGATAAATTGGTGGTACTATAGGTAGATAACTATTATATAGTACCCTTAGATAAATAATTTCACCGAGCAAAGCTTTTTGTTGCTGACCTACTCAGGTAGGTTCCTACTTCCTACTAATCTTTGACTGTAGATAACTGCAGGAATTATAATATCGTTGGATACAAAATTACACATAGGTATTTGAAATAGGTACCTACTTACTTAAAACAAATATCAGAGCTTGGCGGAAGAGATTGCCAGACAGTTCAATTATATTAAACTTATTATGTAGAGGTCAATTATAGTAATTAAGAATAAAAATAAAGCAATGCAACAAGCAAAAAAATACTCCTGTAAAGTTTATCACGTAACGCCAGGTTCCTAGTTTCCTACTGTTCAACTATTTTAAAATTATGCTATGCTGCCAGAAAGACAAGCTTTTTATATATTATGTGTTCTCTACTATATTCCATTTACAAACGTGTAACAATATTATGTGGGTACATACTATTACCAGAAAGCAGATTTCTTTTTCTGTAACTATAATCTGTTTACGTAATAATAATTACTACACAGTGCAAAAGTATGGATATAAACAGTATTATCATTGAGATGAAACTTTTTCCAACTTTGAAAGTTGAAGTAATTAATGACAGGTTAATAGCCATGTTTAATAGTGATCAAGATCTCATGTTGGAGCAGGAGGGTATAGGTTGTCACTTATCACCAATCAGTTAAAGGCTGATGATAGGTTTATCAACTGTACCTAGGTACCTAGACTTTTTCACATGGCGGGGGTCACCGAGTTTGTATGGTCTGTGGCGGGGGTGATTAAATCCATACTATATTTATAAATGCGAAAGTGTGTCTGTCTGCTACGATTTCACGGCCCAACTACTCAATACAGAGATAGTTTATATCCCGGAGAAGGACAGCCTACTTTTCATCCCGGAAAATTTGAATAGTTCCCGCGGGAATTAAAAACATCAATCCACGCGGACGAAGTCGCGGGTATCATCTACTGTACAAGCACTGGGGACAGCAAAAATTGTTGGTGGACAAAAAGTCCATGTTAAATTAAAACTAAATAAGACGTGTCGCGCTGTCCGGTCGCTAGTGTATTTACGTTCTTACACTAATTTGTTAAAGCTCTCAATAGTCAATACGTAGTAAGTAATAATTATTGTATTCAGACGTTAATGAATAATATTGTTATGTTTCTGAAATCTGAGCCGTTATCCACGTCGCGTTGTTGGCTAGTTTTACCTACTTCGTTTTTCAGATAGGTGCAATTGAAAACCGCGCCTCTACCCTCTGTGTAATAATAGCTAGTTAGAAACTGGCAAAGTATTATATACCTACTCGGAAGACAAAAGAGTGGGTTCGCTCACTAGCCGTCGAACAATCAAAGCGAGCTGGCCAATTGTGAAATAAAACGCACAAATAACAAGTTTAATTAAATCGCCAAGAACAGCGTACGGGGAACGAGCAATTCCTACTACAACGATAGTTTAAAGTGAACTCAAAGTAAGCTTCGTATTGAGCTATACCTGAAAATTGCAAAGCGGAGTGTGCTCAATTTTGCGAAAATTATTGCAAAACTTCATATACCTATGTAAGTAATTTTGTTTGAATTTGGAGTCCATAAGTTTAGGCGATTCGAATGTTCCTCTACGCCTACCTACAGTATTACAATTTCATGGAGGTAGGTACCAGACCTAAGAAAGTAAATATTTTTAAAAAAAACGTTGCGCAACAAAAAACTAAATACAAAATGTGAGAAGTAGGACTAAAAGGTTAAATTATTAGGTAGGTAAGTACTTAGTTATAATTGAAAAAACAAAATCTTGCCATTCTTTCTAATACTGCTTACCTTTGTGAGACTAGCCCGTGGCTTCGCTCAAGTTAATTACAATTAGATACCAAACCCCTATTTAATTTTACCTCAGGGGTTGAAATTTCAAAAATCCTTTCTAAGCGGATGCATAGAAGTCATAAGAGCTATTTGTTGTCTGTCTGTACCTATGCTAAATTTCAATTTTCAGGCCTATCCGCACCGTACAGTGGTTTGAGCTGTGTTGATAAATCAGTCACCATTTTCTTAGAAGATAGTGCCAAATCCTGTCTACGGACTACGCGTGTATATTTAAACGTTCAAAAGATTGAGCTACGTTTGCTGTTTTGATTATTGTGTCGCATTTTACCATACCTATTAATAAAAAATCAGCAGTGAAGATCTTTATTGAGTTAAGTATACCTATAGTACTTAGGCCCTGAAAAATTTATCACATTTTTTTTACGCAAACGCCAACTCAAATCAGTAAATGATAAACTGCTAACGTCAGTATAGCAAGTAGATACACTTCTCAGACATGTGGGCAATATAAATGTCATATGACACCAATTTCGCACTTCCATAATCCCCATTTTTCATTTCTTTAGAAAGTAAAATTAAGATAAATAAGAGGCAGGGAGCAGTGGGTCCTTTCGCTCGTTGATTATTTCATAAGGTTGGATAAGACAAATTTACTTCGAATCAAATCATGCTCTACTGTAACAGTTTAACGGTTAATTTTCCAGTGTAAGTGAGGAGGGTTCACGGTAGTACTCCACAAATAGGAGTCCGAGAATAGAGCGAGGCTACTGGATAGTCATCGCAATCGTATATCTCCAGCGGCCGCTGCAAAAAAAAATTCAAAACTTGCTCGAGACATATTGCTTAAATGGGTTTGACCATATTATTGTTTGTAGTAGTAAAACAAAATTAAACCAATTGTTTTAATGGTGACTTCCATTATTTTCAATGCATTTTTGATGAAAAACTTTTCCACTGGTAAGTATAAGCGGTGTTAGCATAGTGGTTCAGTTAGTTTAGCTGATCGGGGGTTCGGTCCTTGGACACGCACTGTATCTAATATTCTGAGCTATGCATGCTAGAGAGTTCTTCGCATTTGACCAGCATGACATTTGACCAAAACCCTTTACATTCCGAGACGAGCATCATACCCAGAAGTGAGGAATACCTCAAGTCGGCACTTACTAACCTATATCAAGCAGTTAACTAGTAAAAGGCACCTACTGCTGGAGAGCTTTCATCGGAAAGTCCAACAATAAGCTATTAATAGGCACCTCGTAATGCGTGACCAGTATAATGGCTTTGATTCGTGGCCGGGGAGTTGGTTCGGGGATTAGGGTGAGTCTGGCAGGTCAATAAGAGCAGGTAGCGTAACCTCACACGACGGCGCTACATTAAAGCGATGCTTTTCTTTATTATGTGGTAGTTTAGGTACCTTGGTATTAAAAGGATTGTTGTACTACTTAGGAGACTGTCTAGATTCTAGAAATCTATAATAATATTGTAAATGCGAAAGTTTGGATGGATGGATGGATGTTTGTTACACAATCACGCCGGAACGGCTGAACGGATCTGGGATGAAATTTGGCAGTTGACATAAAGATTATTTAGATTATAGTCTGGAATAACACCTATCTTTATCCCGGAAAATTAAAGAGTTTCCGCGGGAACCAAAAACCTCAAATCACGCGGACGAAGACGCGTGCATCAGCTAGAACATAATAACGTAAAAAAACTGCTTGCTACATAAGTTAAGTATCTGTCTAATTATCGTGGTAAATCAGAAATTTTTTTACAAACATACCGTACCTACTAACATTATAGGTACATACGTGATGTTTAATCCTTTAAAACATACGTATATATATCTGTCACCGTAAGATTGCAAAAACCGTTAAAGATGGTAATCTAACTAGCGAAATTGTAAACGTAAATTCAATGAATATTTCAAAAATTGACACTCAGAACATTGAATGGTTCACAATCTGTCGACAGTTTACAATTTCGCCAGTTAGATTACAATCTAACGGTTTTTGCAATCTTACGGTGACATATCTACTGATTCATCTTGTGCTGTCGTGTATTTAAAATAGGTACACCCGTGTATCTACTCAGAATTTCAAGGATACCTAGTAGGTACATTGCCTACAACCTTAGCTTCTCAGGTAGGTTATGTATGAGCTCCGATTAAAGACGCTACAAAATGCATTTTTCATGAATGCATTTCTCAGTTTTTAATTAATTCAATTCAATTATATTATGTAGTATACTAAAATAGTAGGTACCTAGACCTACAAACCGGCAAGATGTTTGGACTAAGCTAAGGACGACGAAGAATATTGAATGACAAAATGCTCTAAGTTAATTTGCACAAAAATAAATCCAACTGGATTCAATATCCGAGTGACGGAAACGTGATAAATCGCGTTAGATCGGCCATTAGGT